>OY977957.1:4800000-6118255 GCA_963854355.1 Epinotia brunnichana
TTGGTATTTCATTTGTCAACAATAATTGCATCATAACGTTGTCCTTTTGGCGATGTTATGACAACAAGCACAACGCACTATTATAGTAACATGATTTGTATAGTAATAGTACGCATTGAATACTACTAGAAACTACAGCCGTGTGGTTCAGGCTATTTTCAAACAGAGGTCGTAGGTTTGAACCTCGGCTCTCGCCAATGAGTTCCTCGGCCGGCACACAAGCACGGAAGTCGAGTTCGAAAATGCGTGCAATGGTCAATATTGGAAATAATATATGAACTAGACTTTATTCATAATATTTGAACCATTGGGAGCATATTTATAAACTCAACTGTAAATCAAATGTCAAATTATTACTGGCCAGTATGAGGTCTATAGCCGATTTTCTATAGTCCTAAGATTGTCAAACTGTGTCGGGGCTCAGCACTGAAGCCTATTTTATTATTATTATTTTGTTTGTGGGCCTTAATGTGCCGCTTCGACCAGCAAGTGATCTATTGTGGCAGCCCTTTCTTTAGAGTTCACCGTTAAGTCCAGGAAATTCCAGATTCTTTGGGCGGTGATATGTTGTACTTCTTGTGGGTGCACGATGTGCCGCCCTAGGTAGGTACTTATTTTATGCATGAGTAGTCCCCAGGAGCAGAGGATGTGCATTGCAGTCTCCTCTGTCTCCTGGCAGAACCTGCAGGTTGTGTCCTGCTTCATACCCATTTGAAACAGGTGTTTGTTCAATTTGCAATGTCCTGTCAGGATTCTTGTCACTGCGCAGGTTTTGTGCCTTTTGAATTGTAATAACTCTTTAGACAGCTTACTATTGAACCCTTCGATCAGGGCTTTAGCTTGTTTTTGTCCTTTGGTGAACTTCCACAGCTTGATTGCCTCTGATTTTTCCGCGTTTAGCAGAGAATATGCTTTCCGTTTTGTGATGCCACAGAACGGTTCCGGGCCGACCAGGGCCGTGTCTGCGCCCTGCCTTGCAAGTTCATCTGCTTTTTCGTTTCCTACAATGTCGGAGTGCCCTGGTACCCATCTAAGTTCATCTGAAGCCTATACAGATCATTCAATCGACGAAGAAGAGCCCCAGTTCTATGAACGCTATGGACAAATCTCAAACCTCACCTACGTAAAATGAAGTAAATGAACTTCTTGTTGTCTATTTTCAATTCACTTCTTCAAATTTTGAACGATCATGTACCTTGATGATGATAGAAATTACAGACATCATCATCCTCCTAGCGTTATTCCCGGTTGTGCCCTAAAGCAGCCCGGGGTCCGCTTTGGCACCTAATCCCAAGGCTTGGCATAGGCACTAGTCTTACGAAAGTAACTGCCATTTGACCTTCCAACCCAGAGGGAAAACTAGACCTTATTGGGATTAGACCGGTTTCCTCACGATGTTTTCTTTACCGAAAAGCCACTGATTAATATCAAATGATAGTTACATCGTACATGAGTTTTTGAAAAAAACCATTGGTACGAACCAGGGTTCGAACCCACGACATCCATATTGAAAGAAAGCCTTAACGCTACAGAAATTCTGCAGACATTTCACGTAAATACTCGTTTATTTAATTTGTCAGAGCGTCGCCGACGTGTTATGCAAGTCGAGAATCTATAGGTCTTGCGCAAGCTTCCGTCTGCCAACGGCCTGGTTGAACGTTCGCAAAGGAGATTAGAGAGGCACGGGGCGATGACCTTGACGTTTGACATAGTCAGCCTCGTGTAGCAATTGTTTTTTTTTTCCCTTAAATGCAATTTCGTTTTCATTTGTAACATTTTGTTAATTTTGAAATTAGTATTATTGTTCTTTTCTTATTTAACCGTTTCGAGTGTTTCGACTGTGGCTCAGTGGCCTATTTTGCAGACAAAAATTAGGATTTTCAGATTATTTTTGTCATGCCTATGTCCCTTTGTTAGGCTTAGGCGAAAATTCGGCGCTTATTGCAATTTGTAAAGCGTCATGCAATCTTTGTTCTGTCTATGCCACTTTAAAAGCACTGTAGTGAGGTTAAACAATTGTATTTTTTAATTGACACCAAGATCAATTATGTAAAAAACATTAACTATTCCATGACACTTTTCCTTAATTTATTAAATTGGGATAAGGTGGGTAGGTATACCTGACACTTCCAATCTTAATTCATAACCATAACGGTTAAGCCCCGTAGCATGGATGGCCTTATCACGCGATAAGTGACAAGATAGAGCATCCGTCCCTGGCTGGCACCGTTCGATAGAACGAGACGACGCTCTTATCCTGTCACTTATCGCGTGATAAGGCCACCCATGCTACGGGGCCAAAGGTCGATCACGTAACGCATTGTACGAACGTCGGGTAGGTCTAAACGTCACTTTTTTATATGGAAAACTGACAGTTAAATTGTACCGACGCGCGTTCGGAACGTTACGTGATTACCCCTCTGGTTTCAAACACACGTTTATCTTAATTACTCCTAACGGAGTAAAATCAAGTTTTGTTGTGACAGTGAAACTTGTCTCTCTCTCTCTCTCTCTCTCTCTGGTCGATCCTTCATGTCTGAAGATCGTGGTCAAGGTGGGATGCAAGCCTGGAACAGACGTACTGTCTCCATCGGCTGTCGTTTGAGTGAAACGTGTACGCTGACAATGATACCGAAATATCGACCATTTCCATAGACCAAATGTGTGATGGAACACAAAAGTTTAGGAACCATCCTAGAGAGAGATTTAGGTTCGGGTCTCTCCTGTGGACAGTGCAATAGTTAAGGGCTATGAAGCCTAGTTTTTGGTTGGACTCTTTATCCGCATAAAGGGCGTTTCGTTCTATAATTACATGTGATAAAAACATATTAAACATGTACGTAAGCTCTTAGCTATTGACCACAGGAAAGGCCACTTTTGTTTTTCTGACTGTTTTAGACCCTCTAAATCCCAAACCACTTAACCGCTCACGTAAAGAAAGCAAAAAGTGATATTTGAATACAAACAAGTGACATTTCGCGGCGCCAACATTCCACGAGACGGCTCTTTTGCTCGTATTCTGATTTCGCGACCTGACCCACTGCTGCTCGGATAATGGGTAATTAACAGAGAGTTTCTGAGTTTTTGACGAAGTCTCTGCAGATTTTCATTATTCGGTAAGGGACCGATATCAAATAACTAGAAATGCAACGGCAATCGGTAGGGACTTCGTCAAAAATTCAGACATGGAGGGAAGGGCGATTGAAACACTCTGGGAATTACCCACATGAAGCGAGCTGCTCAATTAGGTTGATCTGTATCTCATTTCAATATGTTTGTCGCTTGTACTGTACTGACACGTTAGGGCGGCGCGCGTGGGAGCAAGTGACACAGAAATGTAAATTGGTGGAACTGACATCCTAATGAAACATAGATACGTACTATCTAACTGCCCGCACGGCTCCGCTTGCAGGGTGCCAAAAGTGGAACCGTGGGCTATAATAGCTTATGTCCATCCTGTATAGGTACATACCTATTGTTTCTGATGTTGCTAGAACCCCTAAAATGCTGTGATCTTGCTCCTGGCGGCACAGGACATGCATTTATCCCGTACCTAAGCTGTCAACTCTGCACTTCTCCAGTACTTTTAGCGAGCATTTAAAGCCCCGTGCGATGAAAGATTACTTTTAGCGAGCATTTAAAGCCCCGTGCGATGAAAGATTACTTTTAGCGAGCATTTAAAGCCCCGTGCGATGAAAGATTACTTTTAGCGAGCATTTAAAGACCAGTGCGATGAAAGATTACTTTTAGCGAGCATTTAAAGCCCCGTGCGATGAAAGATTACTTTTAGCGAGCATTTAAAGCCCCGTGCGATGAAAGATTACTTTTAGCGAGCATTTAAAGCCCCGTGCGATGAAAGATTACTTTTAGCGAGCATTTAAAGCCCCGTGCGATGAAAGATTACTTTTAGCGAGCATTTAAAGCCCCGTGCGATGAAAGATTACTTTTAGCGAGCATTTAAAGCCCCGTGCGATGAAAGATTACTTTTAGCGAGCATTTAAAGCCCCGTGCGATAAAAGATTACTTTTAGCGGGCATTTAAAGCCCCGTGCTATGAAAGATTACTTTTAGCGATCATTTAAAGCCCCGTGCGATGAAAGATTACTTTTAGCGAGCATTTAAAGCCCCGTGCGATGAAAGATTACTTTGTATACTTGTGATAAAGTATACGTAAGTCACATGAATATTTGCAATCTCACGTGAATTTCTTAACTTTAATGAAATCATTAGCTTTAATTTCTAATGCATAAAGAAACATTTTTTATAGTGCCAATGGATCGGTCTTATCCCATTCGACCCAGTCGCTATTCGACTATAGCAACCATCGCAACAGTCAAGAATTATCATAATCATGTATGCACCTGGCTAATGCCTCGTGTCCTAAAGTTATTAACTTCATTAACGGTGCCTAAGCATCGCAAGATCGCATATGCCGTAACATACACGTTAGCTTTAGAAAAGACGAACAAACATGTGAACTACACTGGGCTGCAAAAGAAGGTATAACAGTTTTAGTTATCGTCACGTATTATGAGTGTTATACCTTCCTTTGCAGGCCAGTGTATAACTGACTTGAGCCCTTTCTAGTTTTATCTAACTAAGCAGCTATACTCGTAATAGTCTTGGGACAAGCTAGCGAGGGCTATTCACGAAACAATATATCTATATCACTTTAGGCGGGCCAATATAACAATATGCATTTAAAACTCGTCTAAAAGATCTGTCTCTTCTGACCTTTTCCTATTTTCATTTTTATATTCTCCGTCTCTAAGGTTGACATTGTAAATATCATTTATTCATTTATTTTATTGATGTAAATATTTTTATGGGAATTTATGTATGTTTATTTATGTTTTATGTTTGTATATTTATCATTGTTATGATTGTATGACATACCTAAGCTTGAAATTTAATTCGTTAAATTTTTTTACTAGTCAAATATTTGATACAATTTCTCCGCTTCCCAAAGGTTGTCTGGAGACCGCCTGTTGTTTACTTATAAGTTTTTGTTGTTTTGAACTATTTTCATAAATTGAGGAGTTCAATAACTATTGTATTCTATTGTATAACTGATAACATAATAATATACTATTACAGTACCGGTCAAAAGTTTAAGTTCACTCTTTGTTTTAGGTACAAATGAGTACTTTTGGACAATAATTTTTTGCAGTTCGGAAGCCGAAATTTGTTTCCAAATGATCCGTTATTTCCAGAGATTTGTTTAATTAGTCAGACACAATTCACGTACATTTCTAAACAACGCATTCCCTAAAATCTTATAGGAATGACGGCAAAGGCTGGGCCATATACATGGGCTTGCCACTTAAAACGTACAATGATCAGATACAATGTTGGTTTTAGGGAATCAGTTGTTTAGAAATCTACGTAAATTGTGTCTGACTAATCAAACACATCTCCGTAAACAATAACGAATCAGTTGGAAACAGTTTTCGACATCTGAACTGCAAAACATTATCGCACAAAAGTACAAATTTGTACCAAAAACAAAGGGTGAACTTAAACTTTTGACCGGTACTGTATGTCTCTAGAGGCACACAACGCAATCGCGTTCTTTTGTGAATGTATATGTTTAATAGAGTTATCCTGAGCTAGTTGAGCTAATAGTCCAGGGACCGGCTTACTGCAAAGTTCAATTTCAATGTATTTTGTGCAAGAACGGCTTGGAAATGTCAGTGTTAGGCAACGCTGAAGCACGGCGATAAATGAACGATGAGACTATCCTTGAGTTAACCCGCAACTCACTTTCGAGGTTAATATGAGTTTCGCATCTTAGTGTTATTTTATTTCTTACGAACAAAGCTTTCTGCCTTTATATAGAAACTAGCTGCCTGCCCGGCTTCTCCCGTGTATTGCAAAGAAAACAGAAAAAACCCGCGTGAAAAAATATAGCCTATATCCTGAAAGTCCATTCTACACGCAGGTAAAAGAATTTATGAAATCGGATTAAGTAGTTCCGGAAATCACCCAAAACATACAAACTTATAAAATAACAAAGCTTAATACAATCTGACAGAATTTTCCTCTTTATAATATTAGTATAGATTACTGCGTATTCTGTATTGTTTTCATAAATTGAGGTATGTATAAATAGTACATTACATTACCTAGGGCAGTAAAACAAAGAATGTTTCAGATCGCGGGAATTTGATGCCCGAGCCGAAGGCAAGGACGGTAAATATGCTATTTATGGCTTTCTTTATTACCGCCCGTGGTGAGTACATTACGTCTCTCCTGGGCAGGAAGTGGGGGTTTCCGCACACATAGCACGCATTTGTAATGTATTGTACCTATTGTGTAGATTATAATATCGAGGAAAACATTAAAATTTCATGGCTGTCTTTCTAAATCAAAATTACAGAACCATGAAAAAAGCGTTATTTTAAGGATATCGCCTAGACAAATGGAATCGAGACCCAGTTATGCATATTTCTAAAATACTTAGCCCTAATAGCAAATGCAAATGTGAATGCCGATACCAGGCGGGTATAAAGTGAGCGGAGGTGGAATAATATGTGGGGCAGCGGTGAAACGTCTTGCATACCATAATACGTAATGTATGTACCTACGCACATCCATAACATAGCGGTCAAGTGCAGATAGAAAATTAATCCCATTATTTATGGATTAAAAGTTCAAAGATAGCGGGATTCATCTCCAAAAACCATAAATACCAAAAAAAAACTTTTGAAAAGTTAGTTCGCAAAGTTCGTAAATATGTAAAAAGAAAAGTTTTCATGATAATTTAGAATCCCAATTAATATAAATGAAATAAAACCAAGAGCTGTGTGTGGGGTTCCGAAAAGCAAACGAATACGTACTAAATTATAAGTAGGTAATCAATTGGCCTTTAAATTGGAAACAGCTCCGAAACTTTCTTACACTTTCGCATTCATGTTCTAATTTTGTTTAACTGTACTTTTATTCAGCTTAAATATTATTCATACCTATTTACGAATAAAAAGTAACGAATAGGTAAATCAAAAAAAAAGTTTTCGTTCATAAAATATAATATTTTGCTAAAACTCACCGAAGCACAGAACTAGGGCGACCACAACGCCCGAACGCATCACGATATCCAAACTGTCACTTGTTTCAAATCCTGCGCACGACTTGCGTGAGCGGCGCGCGGCGCGGTACTGGCGGCTGGTGCGCGCGCAACTCGTTTTACCTTAGGCTAGGCCAGTTCGTGAGCTTGAGGAATCAAATGTTACTTGGGAGCTGTGGTTACTTCTGACAAGGACCTCGATCACTTGGGGTAAAAGGGTAATTGGAGAGCCAAGGGACCAAGGCGCACGGTACTAACGGCTGATGCGCGGGCAACTTGTGGCTAGGCCAGTTAGTATGCTTGAGGACTCAAATATGGTTACTTGGGAGCTGTGGTTACTTGTGAGAAGGACCTCGATCATTTGGGGCAAAATGGCAATTTGAGAACAAAGAGACCAAGGGGCAACTCTGGACAACGTGGTCACTTGTGACAACGGGATAGTTTGGAAAAGCGAAGTTAGGTACCTACTAATGACTATGGGATCACTTTAGTTTAGACTTAGACAATGGGAATACTTGCAATTATAACAATCGTGTATCTACATAAAAGCACGTCAGCATATTTGAAACTTCGGTATGAGCGATCCGTAAAATTGCATTTGGAAATCCTGACACCCACACATTGCTGTAGTAAACTGGAGATAATTGACAAAACGCAGAAAGGCAAAAATACCGGTTCAAGTACTGAAACTTGTGCCCAGCAGTGGGACGAATATAGTATAGACGGCAAATGATGATGATTCAGATGAGCGTGCAAATACATAGATCCCCTGATGGTGCGAGGGAGGGAGGCGATGGCTGAGATATGCGTCATACTCGTGATCGGGTGCTGTTTGTGGAGTCCGGTCTGTTCATGCTTGCAAGGGCATAGTAACTACCTAAATACTAGTGTTATTATCATTATTTTGACGAGAGACATCATTCTGTTCTTGACACGTTTTACTGTTATTGACCCTGTACATCTCTGACAATATTACATTAATGATCCTTTTTTTCTGTTTAAATGCTTAGAGACAGTATACATCTCTATAAGAACATTAGAATAATTATTAATTGTATTTGGATGCTCAGAGACATTATACATCTCTGGGGTACTAAATTAATATCATAAACTTATTGTTAATTCTGATACAGACCTTATATCGAATGTATTTGATAATATTTTACAATTTTGGATTTTTTTAGTTTTCATTTAGTGACATTTAGTTTGTTAACCATTTAGGTACTAATTGGTTAAAATCTGCAATTTTAAAATGATTATTGTGTAAGATTATTAATATTATATTGTAGAATACCATTTGACATGTAAAAGTGCCCTTGTGGCCTATTTGCAGAATAAATAATTGATTTTGATTTTGATTTTTGATTTTGGTGAGTGGATTCTGAAGCGTGTAAGGTGCAATTTTACGAAGCTTCAACGACTGTAACAACTGTCACTGTAACGAAGAAATGCCCCTGTATCTCTTAGTTCTCTTACTCATTTAATCTCTCTACTCCTTCTCTGTACACCAAACGCGGAACACCTTCTTTTCGCAACTAACGTTTGGCAAACTGATTCATTTCGCAACTTTTCATTTCCCAAACTCTGAAACTGTAAATATTTCAGGATTCATTTCAGGGCCATCGTGTAGAACCCTATAGGTTAAGTTAGGTTAGATTATAAAAATCCTGAAATATTTAACAGTTTCATAAATATTAAGAGGTTGGGAAATGAAAAGATGCGAAATTAATCAGGTTGCCAAACGTTAGGTTGGGAAACATTAGTGAACCACAAAACACCTTCTTGCTGCATAAAGCCATCCCTGGAACCTATTTCAACAATCATTTAAGAGAATATACCGTTACTCCTAGTACGGGTGTCAAATTCGCCAACGTTTAAATCTTTGAATTATTTTAACTAAATAACAACGGGTCCCTCACGTGTAAATTGTACACCGTTAGAAGCATAGTTAGTTTAAATTATGTACATGACTCGGTATAAATTAATTGAAAACTTTCTCAAACAATTCTCTTATTTAATTCAGTGCAAGGCTTTCCAAAATGCAATGAGACGAACCCATCTTCACTGATTGACCCGACACTAATTGTCAGTCGGCTTGCGGCGGACAGACCCTGTTGAACACTGCACTATACCCAATCGATAACCATTCGAATTTCAATCTAAACGCTCTATAATTAGGTCTAAATTGGTTAGGTTAAATTGATGATAGTTGTTGTTTTGTTTTGGCGGAAACTGTGGGAGCCGACCGCTGACGGCGCTGACGCGAGTAACCGAGTGACCAGACGCAGGTATCGGTTCACCTTGTCAACAGATTGGACTTTCGTACAATTGGACAGAATTTGCATCGACTGTAATGCTGAAACGTTGACAATTTGAACCAATTGATGTATGCGAACGCGCAAGCTCATGAATTGAAAAATATATGGTGTGGAATGCCGTCTATCTACTTTGGATATTAGGGTAAAGGTAGCGAATTAGAATTTGATTGGTATTTTATCGCGCACGCTCATTCTTCACTTTAGGTTTTGCGTGGTAGGTAGGTACCTCAGAGCATAGAATACTAGAGAGAGGACAAGCCGCCGGCGGCCGTGTCGCAGCTGTATGCTCAATGGGCATACACTGCCATACTGTGCACGCGTGCTGATCGCAGAGAATATTACGTTTTTTCCCAAAATGCCTGATATGATGCGCGTTTATTGTCAAATAAGCGTGTAGATATACAAGAGTGTGTGTTTTAGATGTGTGCGTGCTTTATCTTGTGACAAGACAAAGCACGCACACATCTAAAACACAAGACACAAGACTCTTGTCAATTACTTGGGCGTTGTGTGGGTTAATGTACTTGCGACAGGTTCACTCTATACAAATCGGCCGCCATGTCCGATCTCCTTATATTCATACATCTGTGGTAGGTACTATTGATTCAGAAAAAAACGTAATCGGAAGCGCCAGCTTTGCAGGCAGAGGTAATACCAATAATTATTCATTTATCGTATGGCGGTTACACACTGGTACATATGTATATGTATTCGTATCGATGTCGCTGATAGCATTAATAACTGATAGGGTTCCAGTGTGCGGCTGTGCGCTGCGAGATTCAGAAGGAACAGTGCAGCTGCCAAGTGCTGTTGTTCTTTTTAGCACCACCCGGAGAGGTCACGTGTAGGGTTTCTAGGGTTATTCCTACGCACGTCGAACAACAACGACCTTAGCTTAGCCTGCCTTAAACAAGCACACGGCCACTGATGTTAAGCCGACACCGTCATTAATGGACGCTTGCTTCTTCAGAAGAATCAGGTGCGCGCTACCGATCTTTTATCAACCCCCGACGCAAAAAGAAGGGTGGTTTAAGTTTGACATGTCTGTGTGTCTCTCTGTGGCGTCGTAGTTCCTAAACGAATGAACCGATTTGAAAGCTGACGTTATCGAGATGGTTCTTAACTACAATTCAACATAATCGGTTGAGGCGTTTTTGAGATATTGAACTTTGAAATGAAAATTTTGGGGGTTTTTCTACTTTTCTAAGTTGTTAATTGGGTCAATCAACTATTTCTTGTTGCTGGTTGCCATGGTTACGTCTCCTGGGTCACTCTTTAAAACTATTATTTTATGGGGTTTAAATCCGCTAAACACGTGTTTTTGTCATATTGGTAAACCCATTCCATGGTGGCGCATCTCCTTAGCATGATAGGAGTCCAGTTTATAGTATTTTTTCTAAGAAAGTCTGTTACTGTTGTCTCTTGGCTTACCGGGACAAAATAACAACATGAAAAAGTTGATTGACCCAATTATTTATTTGAGGAATCGTTGTGTAGACAGCTAGTGACAAACGCAGGGCCCTCACAGCGCATCCGTGGAAGCTCTGGCGGATGTACCAGGAATACAACACCAAATATCAAACAAAGCAAGTACCTACTCGTAATGTACGGCTGCAATCTTCTGTAAGGTGGAGGTACTTATACGCAGTTGAATGCCAAGAGCGATCCTGCGGCGTCCCCCCTTTGAAGGCAGAGCTGGATCTCGTTGGTGGATTTAGACGGTAATCCAAAGCTTTATAGCTTCGGTTAGTCCGTCATACCCGTCCTGGAATACCATGAAACTTTGTGTAGTTTGTATGAGAAACCTTCTGAACCTCGCAGCGCACACTGGAACCCTATCAGCAACATCGATACGAATACATATATGTAGGTACCAGTGTGTAGCCGCCATACGACAAATATAAATATAAAAAAGTCACTGTACTTAATATCACCCTCGTTGACCCTCGCTGAACTCTTCCACGCAATCTGGACCATCGAAATAGGAAGACGCAAGTAGTGTGATTGTCTACTGTTTGTTTTTGAGAGCGAGGCGATCTCAATCGGTGTTATCAGGATGGAACGTACCAGTTACGACCAGGGTTGTCACAACTTGGTATAGAGAAACTACCACACTACCGACTTCTACAACTTACCTTGTCACTTTCAGACAACCGCTGTTTCAATCGGGTGCCTCACGACAATTTTTTTTTCATAGGTACTTTTTAGGGTTCCGTACTTAAATAAAATAAAAGAGACTAAGACTTCGCTGTCCATCCGTCCGTCCGTCCGTCTGTCTGTCTGTCATCAGGCTGTATCTCAAGAACCGTGATAACTAGAGAGTTGAAATTTTCACAGATTATGTATTTCTGTTGCCGCTATAACAACAAATACTAAAAACAAAATTAATTATTTTTTTAAGGGGGGCTCCCATACAACAAACGTGATTTTTTTGCCGTTTTTATAGATAATGGTACGGAACCCTTCGTGCGCGAGTCCGACTCGCACTTGGCCGGTTTTTTTCTATTTCCGCCCCAGTTCAAGTTGGCTCAGTCCGGGTTACACAGGGCGGTTCCACAACGCTTCGGGAACTCAGATACCGCGAGCCATCCGGTTGCCTCTTGGATACTGCAACTACGCGTCATTGCTTTAACTATTATAATAGATATATACACGTGCAGTATGTGGGCTACATTAACACAGAAGGCATATAACGCACTGAGCGTTCAATACAACAACATCTTTAGAATGCTGTTGAGGCTGCCGAAGCACTGCAGTGCCCAAGCCTTATGATTTTTTTTCTGCATATCTACAGAATATCTTAATAGCTAGTAGGACGGATAGCATGGATGGCCTTATCACGCGATAAGTGACAGGATAGAGCATCCGTCCCTGGCTGACACCGTTCGATAGAATGAGACGACGCGCTTATCCTATCACTTATCGCGTGATAACGCCATCCATGCTACGGGGCCTGGTATCAAAAATGCTGAAGTATATATTATGTGTGATTTGATTCAAAAATTTCAAACAACTATTTGATGAAATTTTGGCCCCGGACACGAAAAAGAGCCACTCCCGAGAATTGCCCAAATGTATATACCTCAGAGCATAGAATACTATAGAGAGGACAAGCCGCCGGCGGCCGTGTCGCAGCTGTATGCTCAATGGGCATACACTGCCATACTGTGCACGCGTGCTGGTCGCAGAGAATATTACGTTTTTTCCCAAAATGCCTGATATGATGCGCGTTTATTGTCCAATAAGCGCGTAGGTATATAAGTGTGTGTGTTTAAGATGTGTGCGTGCTTTGTCTTGTCAATTACTTGGGCGTTATGTGGGTTAATGTACTTGCGACAGGCGTACTCAATACAAATCGGCCGGCATATCCGATCTCCTTATATTCATACATCTGTGGTATATGCGTTCCCAAAGTTTAATAAATATCAGAGAAACCTTATGCCTTTAACAAACCTATACCATATTTCCGAGGTCGATTGTAAGTACGTCTTACACTGGCAGAGCTGAGAGCTCTATAATTTAGAGTCAACTGAGGACCCCTAAATACACCCTTGCTTCAGTGTTGCAACAGATGCTGCACAACAGTGCATCGGATTGTCGATGGCATCGCAGAGATGGGGTCAGTCATTAACTAGTTCGAACGTAATGATAGCTGCAGATCTTTCTGAGAAACCTTGCAGTGTTGCAACAGCTAGATATCATTCTAGGGAGATCACTTGGGAAACGAGACTAGATCAAACTTCATTATAAATAGGGTACTTACACTGAATGGTTAAGATTATTTTCTAACTTGGATAGTAGAGTTGCTTTCTGAATGTACTAATTTGATAACCGGTAAGATTATGGACTTCGGCAGATATAAAAGTGTGTTTAACGTTTCAACAACTTCATAGAATCGTTTATTTTTTTTAATCGTATGGCATACATTATTTGGCCTTTGAGTTTGTCACTTTTTAGTACCACCCAGGGGACACGTGCTGGCCCCGTAGCATGGATAGCCTTATCACGCGATAAGTGACAGGAAAAGATCGTCGTCTCGTTCTATCGAACGGTGCCAGCCAGGGACGGATGCTCTATCTTGTCACTTATCGCGTGATAAGGCCATCCATGTTACAGGGCCAGGGTTGTGGTAGGTAGCTCCTGCGGACGCAAGTGACAGTTGTCCCCCCTTTGTCAAGTGAGTGGGCAACTCGACTGTTAGAGGTTCTTAAGCCGCCCGAAGGCCTCAAACTCGTTTATTAAACGTTTTATATCAGCACTAGCCATCACGTCTGGCAGCTGTCACATAGTAGTCAGCTCTGAAGAAGATATTAAGTAGAGTAAGTTTCAGGTTGAATAAGTACAACTAAGGTTAATTTGCAAACATTAATCTAGCACATTGTCAATGTGCTAGATTAATGTTTGCAAATTTCAAATAATAGCCAGTATAAGCATAGTCATAATAAAACCGAAGTGTTCTCAATTCCCCCAGGTGAATTAACTCGGGTGCATTAAGGATACAGGGAAAAGAGTGTGTTTAACGTTTCAACAACTTAATAGAATCGTTTAAGTCAGGGGTCCGGCAACCTTTTACCAACCAAGGGCCATATCGGAGCTAAAAAAAAATACGCGGGCCGCACTTCTTAATTATTTATGACTTTAGCAGGCAATTCCAAAATTCTGAATTCAACGACCTTTACATACAAAACAACCACGGAGGCTCGCGGGCCGCAAGCAAGGGCCTCGCGGGCCGCCTGTTGCCTACCGCTGGTTTAAGTATTAAACGTTTTATTTTAGCACTGGGAAGCCATCACGTCTGGCAGCTGTCACATATACTCAATACTCAATCATTTATTGCACACTAGCTGTTGCCCGCGACTTCGTCCGCGTAGAACTTATACTTAGAAAATATAATGCAAACAAACTTCTACTTACCATCTTAAGGGATGATTTCCGAGGCAAATACTATTCTATATCCTTCGCAGGGTCTCAAATTATCTCTATACCAAATTTCATCTAGGTACATGAATTTCATCCAAACTTTCACCCCCTATTTCATACCCTTAGGGAATGATTTTGGGGATAAAAACTATCTAATATCATTCTTCGGGACTCAAACGACCTTTATACCAAATTTCATCTAAACGGGATTCATCCAAATTTTCACCCCCATTTCACCCCCTTAGGGAGTGATTTCCGGAATTAAAACTATCTTATGTCCTTTCTTAGGACTCAAGCTATCTCTATACCAAATTGTATTAAAATGGGTTTCATCCGAATTTTCACCCCTAATTTCACCCCCTTAGGGGATGATTTCTGGGGTAAAAACTATCCCATGTCCTTTACCAGGACTAAACCTATATCTACGCCAAATTTCATCAAAATAGATTACATCCAAATTTTTATGTTTAATCCAACATTATGATTATTTTGTTTAGTGTCTACATCCCTATTTTCGATAAGATAAGATAAAATAAGATTTCTTTATTGTCAGAACTGTGTACATTTAGTTGTTTTGGGTAAAATAAAGTCCAACAGCTTGCCCATTTCGGACGTACAATATTAAACTTAAAGCTAGTCAAATATACTAAAACAATAACAACAATAGTATTTCCAAATAATTTTAACCATATTCACACATAAAATATTAATTTAGATCTATCCGACATCCGTATTTTCTTTTAAACCACGAACTTCGGAATTCGAAAATATTCGGGTATCTCTATCTCTATCGCACAAACAAATGACAGGAATGCAGATATACGAACTTCGAGTTTCAGTTTTCGTGGTTTGGCTGAATACGCAAAGAGCGCGCGCGCGTGCCATTCAAAAAAACCAAGTTTATATTGTTCGAATTTGTTGTTACATTTGTAGAAATTACGCCTTAATTCGACATTTGCGCATATAAGTTCGCATATCAAAATCGATTAATTTTATATTTGCTTTTGGTACCTATGTGTCTCGTCAATGTATATCGTAGACGGGATTAAAATTATTAATAGGCGAAAGAAAGGCAAAGAAATTCCGCCATTTTGTCCGTAGTATTTCTTATTAGTCTGTGATTTTGACGTTTCTTTTAGCTGACAGATGTGGTGGCGATATACTTTAAGAATAATAAATGAAGAATTAAATGAAGTCGTATATTACGGAAAATAAATTAATTGTCGCAGTCGGATAAAAACTATCCTAAGTTGCAGCTGGAATAATAATGTACCTATATAAAATGTTTCATATTTTTCCGTCCATGGGATGCTGAGAACATTCGTACCACAGAAAGCTTAGTTTCAAACTGGCTGATTATTTTTTTAATTTATAGATTTATTATAAGTGGAGATAATGGTTATACAGGTGGTCTTAAAATAAAGTATGGTATCACATCATGTACCCTGTTGGGCGCAGCAAATAAGAAGGTGGACACTTAGGTACATATAATTCAGCATACAAAAAATAGTATTAATTAATTATATATCTTAGTTTTACTTAATTATATTAACAAACGTATCACCTAAATATTCATTTAAAGAGTAGTAGGTTTTCGAAAATAACATTTGTTTTAATTTGCGTATGAAAACTGTCTCTTTATTTTCATCTTTCAATTCTTTCGGCAATTTATTATATATTTTTATCGACATTACAAAGGGTCCTGACGAATGTAGGTTTAGTCGTGATGGTAGTCAGCTCTGAAGAAGATATTAACTAGAGTACTTGTGGTGAGTGAGGTGGCCAGAGCTGAAAGGGCCTTGGTTTTCAACGAATCCTCAAATCAATAAAAGGTCGACAACGCGCTGTAACTGTTCTGAGCACAGATGTATGAATATAAGGAGATCGGACATGCCGGCCGATTTGTATTGAGTACGCCTGTCGCAAGTTCATTAACCCACACAAAGCCCAAGTAATTGACAAGACAAAGCACGCAACGTCTAAAACACACACTTGTATACCTTCGCTCTTATAGGACAATACACACGCATCATATTAGGCATTTTGGGAAGAAACGTAATATTCTCTGCGATCAGCACGCGTGTACAGTACCTATGGCAGAGTATGCCCATTGAGCTAACAACTGCAACGCGGCCGCCGGCGGCTTGTCCTCTCTCTAGTATTCTATGCTCTGAGCCTTAAGCGTCCATAGGTGTCTTTTATTAAGCAGGTTGTTTACATGTTTGCAACAATTGTGGTAGAAAAAACTGTAGGTAAATAAAGAACCGAGCGCTCTCTGTTACACCAGAAATTATAATTTTTAGAAACCTAGGCGTTTTATTATTTATGAACCAATTGCACTACTACATACAGGGAGCAAATTCATTTCGCACTACTGGTCACACCAATTAAATAGTGCGTCTAAAGTAAGTACTTAACAATACAAAATCAGTACGAAATCATTTTATGTCATACCATTTAGTAAATAGTAGATTGTTAACCAAGGGTTGAAAGTGACCCATTTCACCCGAGATATTTCTGGCGCTTTCACTTAGTTCGAGGGTGGAATGGGTAATTTCACCCGAGTTAAACACTCTACTTTTCATTTCGACTATGAGGAAAGTAAATTACTGCACGTATATCTAATAAAACAGGCATAACGAGTAATCAGTTAAAATACACATACTGCCAACTTTAGAAAAGTTTAAAAAACGTATATGTCTAATAGTTTTAGTGTTATTTTTTGTATTGGTATAATTCTATAAATAGATGTACAGAATTATATGTATAGTATGAAATAAAACAATTATTAGATTTTATATATACCTAAATAAAATAATTAAAACTATATCCAACCTCCAACCTCTTTGCACTGGCCACTTGCCACGGCCTACTAGATTATAATAGAGTATAGGCCGCGACGTAACTAATCTAGAGGGCCATGCCAAACTGGCATTATGGCGGGCAGCCGAAATTTACAGAAATACTTAATTTTAAATGTTGATTTTCTGTAATTAGGAAAAAAATACCAACTGTGAAACGATTCCATCAACATCGTCCTATTTAATGAACCCGTCGCTTAATGTATAGCTGAGTTTAGATATATGTAAAGCTTTTATTTTAGTAATATGAAGTAACTCTATTATCCTCGACTGCGTGGCTGACCGTAACAATAAAAATAATATACTTTCCACCCTAGGGTAGAAAACACTATTTTCCACCCGGCTATATGCCCATGAAAAGTCAACTTTCGGAACAGGAGAGATGAAAAATACATATATACTTAATTCCACCTCGTCCTCACTTTTTTTGTTTTAAAGTAGGCTTTACTAGGTTTGAAGAAATATCCAGTAACTAAAATAAAGACGATGCAATGCGCATACATGTTCGTACATAATTGATGTGCTAAGTAATCTCTCTAATTTTAACACCGACATTACAATTCATTATTCCTATAAAACCGCTAGTGTTACGTAGAATTTCCGTAGAGCCAAAGAGGCAGCGACATCTATTGAGACTCAATATTAAACACCGATGACTATGATCAAGTGTCGAGGCGGTGCCGGGATGACGCGGAACCTACTCATCAAGCACTTTCACTATCGTTGCCTCACAGTTTAACGTTTAGTTCTAACGCTTCAAAATAAATGCTCTCACGAGCCACGCGTGACAGATGTGCAAAATGCTGGTTTTCAAAGCGATGTCTCTTGAATGAGCCTGTGAAAAAACAGAAAAATATGACTTGCTCTTCAATATTTAATTAATAACTGATTTGTAATAGGCAGGGCTGTAAGTACCTATTATATGAAAACCCAAATGGTTCATTGTCAGATTTAGGTGCGCGTCTCTTCGGTGGACATTGCCAAAGTTAAGGGCCTAATTTTTTGTAGAACTCTGAATCCGATTAATTCAATTCAATTATTTTATTTCAGGCATAGAACCCATATAGTGTTAGTCGTACAAATGTGTGCTTATGAATCTAAGTGTTAGTAGGTTACAATAATAATAATAATTTAATCTATTTTAAACATTAGCGTTGGCCCTCAGTGCTTACCTATTGTGCATGCACACTTATCCAACGGGCCAACATAGGGCTATCCCATCGGCACGCCAATGCGCTCAGAATGCGGTTGGGGCTGGCGCGCATACGCGAGAGGAGCGACGCGCACCTCTTCCTGATAACGGCCGCGAAGCCATCCGCGGCCGTTATCAGGCCCCGTAGCATGGATGGCGTTATCACGCGATAAGTGATAGGATAAGCGCGTCGTCTCGTTCTATCGAACACAGGGACGGATGCTCTATCCTGTCACTTATCGCGTGATAAGGCCATCCATGCTACGGGGCAGGAAGAGGCGTCGACAGGTTAAACGGCGTCACCTCTTCTTTAATTCTATGTGATAAAAAAACATAAGCCCTTAACTTTTGACCACAGTAAAGACGATTATTGTTTTTGTGACTGTCAATGACTGATTAGTTATCTAGCATGCCTAAGTAACTATATTCGTATCTATGTTTGACGCCACATAACGTAAAGTCACCGTCAATAAGTAGAACTTGCAAACTATATGTAAACAAACAATGTATTGGAATTGACATTTGAAATGTCAATTATAATAGTTTGCAAGTTCTATTGACGGCGACTTTAGGTACGTTACTGAGGCAATGTTGCCACCGTTGACGGTTAATTTAACTACCTATTTAGTTATGTTCCAAAATGAACCGTAGACTTTCCATTTCAAACGAGTTCATTATGATTAATCACGACACTCAAAAGTTATAAATGGACATAGTTGTAACATAAATTAACATACCTACATATAATAAAATAAACTTTTATTCCCGTTAATAGGTATACAAACATACAAAAATAAATTAAGGTTTCCGTTAGCAGCTAACGTGGTCCCCTCGTGTGACATTATAGGTATTCAGAGACCACTGGACAGACATTTTCTCAGAAAAAAATAATAGATGTAAGTAGGTACTATCTGTCTATCTATTAGGTAATCTACGGTAGCCTAGTGCAGTTCGATATTTTCTTTGAGTTAGTGGTTCAAGCATGCGCCTGTTAAATGGCGGTTGTGAGTTTGGATTCCGGTGTACCAACGAGTTTTAAGGCGCTTATTTACGGAATATTATTTGATACTGAAGGTTCTCGAGTGGCGACCACGTACCGGAAGGCACGGCGTGGGTAGGCCCCCCACAAGGTGGACTGATGACCTGGTAAAGGTCGCAGGAGTCCGCTGGATGCGGGTGGCGCACTCTTTGGGGGAGGCCTATGTCCAGCAGTCGACGTCTTTCGGCTGATATGATGATGATGATGATGATTGCAACTTAGTCATAAATATACGTATGTCGCATCGCTCTTATGTCAGCGGATTAGGGTTTCATATTTATGATAGGAACAAATCGATACATAGTTTTGCACTTGACTGTACGTAGATACCTACGTTAAGTAGATACCTACGTTAAGTAGATACCTACGTTAAGTAGATACCTACGTTAAGTAGGTACCTACGTTAAGTAGATACCTACGTTAAGTAGATACCTACGTTAAGTAGATACCTACGTTAAGTAGGTACCTACGTTAAGTAGATACCTACGTTAAGTAGGTACCTACGTTAAGTAGATACCTACGTTAAGTAGGTATCTAGACTTAAATAAAAATGATAGGAATTGGGAACTTGCATGGGACTTCAATTTCGAATAAATTGCACTCAATCGATGCGGATATACGTAGAGATATCATTCAAAAGAAAAAAAAGAAAAAAAAAACGATTGTACTTATTAGTTTTATCTCACGTTAAAATGACACCCGCGACCTTTACCAGGTCATCAGTCCACCTTGTGGGGGGCCTACCCACGCCGCGCCTTCCGGGTACGTGGTCGCCACTCGAGAACCTTTCCGCCCCGGCCATCGGTTCTACGTGCAATGTGCCCAGTCCACTGCCACTTAAGTTTAGCAATTCGGAGGGCTATATCGGTTACCTTGGTTCTGCTGCGGATAGCCTCATTTCTGATGCGATCGCGCTGAGAAACTCCCAGCAAAGCCCTCTCCATTGCCCTTTGAGTGACTTTGAGCCTACTTATGAGGCCCATAGTAAGCGACCACGTTTCCGTTCCATATGTCATCACTGGCAACACACAAGTTGCGATGCACCCATATTTTTACACTTGATGGTACGGAAACCTTACGCAATCGACGCAGTACTACATCTTATAGTATCGGTAACCTACTCGATTTATTGTCAACCTTTTACCTACCTATTTGAAGGTTGCTAAGTACTTAACTGTTGAACCGCTTGGCGGCAGGGTTATCAGGATGTGGTGGGAACTCTTTGAGAAAAGGCTTCTCTATAAAAAGCTACAATACCTACTTATTCTGTGACGATTCTGTGACATTTTGCCGAGTAATTGCCGCCATAATATATGTCACGCAGCATCGCAGTAGTATCTTAATCTAAGTTGTCTGTATTTTTACCTGTATCACAGATTATATAATAGTTCTCCTGTATCTTGTGTACAATAAATTCTTCGACAACACGCCTACATACATGTGGGTAGGTAAGTATGTTCAGTCGAGGGAGAATGGATACGTACATAAATAAGGACATGAATATATGTACATGACTCTATTATCAATGTCATAAAGGCGTGTACAGATATTTGTGTAATTATTTATGTAGGTACGTATTCGTTCACCTTCGACTGTACTAGGTACAGTCAGCATAAAAAGTAACGGCACAATCGAAGACGTCAAAAGCTCTTATTCCCTTTTAATAAAGACTTTTGACGTCTTCGTTTGCGAAGCTACTTTTGATGCTGACTGTACCTACTTGGTCGGTACCTCAGAGCATAGAATACTAGACAGAGGACACCTCGCAGTTGTTAGCTCAATGGGCATACTCTGCCCTACTGTACACGCGTGCTGATCGCAGAGAATATTACGTTTCTTCCCAAAATGCCTGATATGATGCGCGTGTATTAGTGTGTGTGTTTTAGATGTGTGCGTGCTTTGTGTTGTCAATACTTGGGGCTTAACCCTTTTCCAGGCCGGTAGTTGAAAAATGACAAACGAATGTCAGTCTTATTCATTGACATTAAAATATATGTTTGACAGGCTGCATGTGGTCAATATATCGCCTCTGCCTGGAAAAGGGTTAATGAACTTGCGACAGGCGTACTCAATACAAATCGGCCGGCATGTCCGATCTCCTTATATTCATACATCTGTGGTCGGTACAGACTACAGAATAGTACAGATACCTAGAACAAAGATATATAGGCAGATAGTCTAGGTTAATTAGGCTCTTGCCCAAGGGGCGAGACAAACTCGGATCAGAACTAAACCGAACAATGATCCGAACGAGCGCAAGAAACAGATTGAAATGCGATTGAGACGTGAAAGAGATGCACCGTACTGACCAGCGATTGATCTGTATGATCGAGCGGAGGGGAGTGAATGTGAAAGTGTAGCGATGCGACCTCCGAGCTCCGCCTGGATGTTGGAGAAATGACCAGTTTTTTTAACGTTACTTTGCAATTGGACGATAATTACGTTTTGTCAGTTACTTGCACAATACGGTGGTTGACAACAGTATGAATTATAATGAGCTCGTGGCTCTGTTGAGCTGTAGAACACGCGAGCCTGACTTTTCTTTAAAAAAATGTGTCTAAATTCTGAATCAATGCAAAAACTAGCGGTTTGGGCGGAGATTACCAAATTCGGTATAGGTTCAATCCTGACTTTTCCAGTTTCTTATTTAGTCAGCTTCTCGAATCGTCCAACTCACATGAGGTCGTACCTATTGGTAATAAGTTAAATACTAAGTACTTAAGTACTTTAGGTATGTCTAATCCGCTAAAGATTAAATTCTGAGAAAATCAGATTCTAAGTAAGTTATATTATAACGATAGCAAATTATAACTGCGTCAAATTCAATAATTAACCCTTTTCTGATGAAGTCAGATTCTGCATACGTTTCATTCATTGATTCATCTATTTCTAATTTAGTTAAATTTTGATTACGTTCGATTCACGTAAGTGACATCTCTAGTGGAAATCAATTCAATGGTTCGCCATGCTGAATACACAGTCAACCACAATTATTTGTAGCCTATTTTTAATTATAATAATACCTACCTAGTTTTTGCATTTTTGAATTATGATGCATTCAGATGTTACCTCAAAATCTGCATTGACTGCTGTGCTATGATCTCGTGGTGCCAATGATACATTAATTGGACGTCATAATCATAACTTTAGATTAAAAATATCACCGAATTAAAAAAAAAAACAAAAATTTGATAATTTGGACGCAAGGTTACTGCAGATGCTCTAAGGAAGCGTCCTTTTCAATATTTGCTCCTGTTGCAGGGCCCGCCTCGCATAATTGAATGTGCTCACAAAATTTCACGAGAATCGACGTCTGGTGAAACGGACATAGGTACGAAAGAAATTTGGCCCAAGCTAAAGCAGAGAAGTGCCAAAGTGGTCGATCCTGAGGGCCTACCGCCAACGGCATTCGAAGTTTTCCCTCTCTGTCGCACTTATAATAAAATCTTTATTTCGGAATACAAAAGACTCCATAGTTGTTAGTAACATAAAAAACATACAAATTATATAAAACTATGTTAGTTTAAGTACAATAAAATACAAGGTTACTTAATTAAATTAAATACAAATACAAATTAAAATACTTTTCAGTCGGGGTTTAGGGCTACCCCTTTAATAAGTCCAACCCAATGCTTGAGGATTGCGCTGTCAAACCTGTTGGCAAACACACTTAGAATGCTGTTGACGCTCCGTCTAACTCGCCCCAGCAGGGACACGATCTTTTTGCGCATGATTGCTGGGAAACCGTCCGTCCGTGCTTCGCAAAACATGCCTGACACACTGCACCTGCTGGGCAAGCCCAACAGCATTCTAAATATGTTGTTATACTGCACTCTCAATGCATTATATGCTCGCTTCGTATATCTCACCCACAGGCTGCTCGAGTAAAATGATTGACAATAAGCTCTGAAGAGTGTCACCTTAACTTCACTGGAGCACCGAGCAACACGTCTACGAACGTCTACGAACGTCTACGTTATGTACGAACTCACAAGTCTGACAGAGAGGGAAAACTTCGAATGCCTTTCGCGGTACTTAGGCCCTCAGCGCCGCCCGCATCCAGCGGACTCCCGCGACCTGCCAGGTCATCAGTCCACCTTGTGAGGTCTACCCACGCTGCGTCTTCCGGTACGTGGTCGCCACTCGAGAACCTTTCCGCCCCAACGGCCATCGGTTCTGCGTGCAATGTGCGCGCCCACTGCCACTTAACACATTGGTTGCCGTTGACGCGATATCGCGTCCAAACTACCTATATGGAATATTTGCGCCTTGGCACCGAATACGTAGTTTGGCGATTCGTCGCGCCTTACTAACTATTATAAACGCCAATCTTTCCCGTGAAGACCGCCTTCAGACCGTTTTAGCCACAGATGTATGAATATAAGGAGATCGGACATGGCGGCCGATTTGTATAGAGTGAGCCTGTCGCAAGTACATTAACCCACACAACGCCCAAGTAATTGACAAGACAAAGCACGCACACATCTAAAACACGCACACTTGTATACCTACACGCTTATTTGACAATAAACGCGCATCATATCAGGCATTTTGGGAAAAAACGTAATATTCTCTGCGATCAGCACGCGTGCACAGTATGGCAGTGTATGCCCATTGAGCATACAGCCGCGACACGGCCGCCGGCGGATTGTCCTCTCTCTAGTATTCTATGCTCTGAGGGTTTAGCCTAGTTGGTAGTGACCCTACCTACGAAGCTGGAGGTTCCGGGTTCGAATCCCGGTAAGGGCATTTATTTGTGTGATGAGAACAAATATTTGTTCCTGAAACATGGATGTTTTCTATGTATTTAAGTATTTATTTATCTATATAAGTATGTTTCTCGTCGTCGAGTACCCATAGTACAAGCTTTGCTTAGTTTGGAACTATGTCGATTTGGGCAGGATTGTCCGCAAATATTTAAAAAAAAATTAGAAGACCTAGCATAGTGTATCTATTATGAAGCCCCGTGAAGTTGCCAGACGTCTACAAACTTCCCGGTAACTTTTAACGACTTCCCAACTTGTCTGTTTTAACAGTAAATTTATATACTAAGCAGAAACGTCCGCTACCGAAATTCTAAGTTTCGATCAAAGAGGAAAATTGAAAAATTATTCGCCACGAGCGGGATTTGAACCCGCGACCTCTGGAATCCGTCCATTGCTCTTATCCAACTGAGCTACCGTGGGTCCCGCCAGTGGCAACGAATTTTTCAATCCCTTCACTCTTCTAATTAACCTTAAGGAGGCTCGTAGCGACATCTACCGTGAAGTTGTTACAAACTTCTGATACGGTTGATGTCGCTACGAGCCTCCTTAAGGTTAATTAGAAGAGTGAAGGGATTGCAAGATTCGTTGCCACTGGCGGGACCCACGGTAGCTCAGTTGTCTGTTTTAGATTTGAACACGGTGCAATGTCGTTGCAAAATGACTTCGTCATAATATTGAGTGCGTTTTATACCTAGTTAAACGTGACCTGTTAAGGGGAACAAAATAGTATTTTATACAATCGTTACACAATGAGGGCTATTAAAGTCAAGTAGGTACGAGAATTTAAGAGCTAATTGCAACTGTTGTATAGGTACAATACTTTTTCTACGAGTCAACTGAAATAATTAATCAAAATAGGTATCTATTGAAAATCGAAGCCCTGCTGTAACGAAACGCAGCCACCGGCTAAGCGTTCGTTGAGTCTTTTTTTTTCTGTAGCCATATAAAGAATTTGAAAAAAAAATGCTTGTTTCACGAACTGGCCATTCAAATCTCTGGAACTGCTCGTATGTATAGTTAACTATCCAATGTCGGATGAGCGATAGAAATTCATTGCAGGGTTGGAAATTATCAAGATATTTACACTTCTTGATAATTATCGGATAGTTATCACCAGTATAAGAAATTCATTTGCATAATCCGAACTGCGGTGCTACCATGAACTTCGAATCTCGAACTTCGTATATCTCTATCTCTGTCGCTCGAGTACCATAAACCATACGTGCGATAGAGACGGAGATATACCGTAAACCCGGCTTACTTTGGCCCTGGGGGTCAACATTGCCCACCCGTGAATAAACACTTTTTATTAATCCAATATTCTTACAAACAATATCACACGCTAAATCAACGTATGTTTTAACGTATCATATATAGTTAAGACAACAGTCATTAAAATAATAAGAGTTTTAAGGATGGGCAATGTTACCCCCCAGGGCCAAAGTAACCCGGGTTTACGGTACGAAGTTCAAGATTCGAAGTTCGTGGTTATAGCTCTGATTTTTTCTTGTAACGGGAATCCCCACGGCGCGGCACGTCACGTTGACACTTCGTGCGTTCGGATAGACGCAAGTGCGGAAATACACCTTCGAATACTTCGAATACAATTCACTTTCACGAGCGCAATTGAGTCGCTTAACTTCAAACTCGGGTAAATCCAATTTTAAATTAAATTTAGCTATAAGCCTTAAAGAGAGAATAAAAAAAAAAAAAAACAAAAACTGACATTCTTTAAGATTTTGGTATGAAATAAAAGGGTAAAAGACTAGTTTTGTTATAATTTAATCGGTTTAGTATAATTGTGTCTGGTTTTTGAGAAAATACGGTTAAAATCATAATATTTTATCAAAATCAGATATATCCATATGACAGTTTTTTTCAAATGTAGGTAAGTCCATCCAAGCCAATCAGCGAAAGAAGTTTGTTCAACATGGCTGACAATTTCTAATTGTATTTTTTTCAAATCTAGATAAATCCAGGTCTTTTAAATCAAAATTATACAAATCCACACTGAGTTTTTTCAAATATAGATAAATTACAATCGATTATATCAAATGAAGGTAAATCCAATCTAAATTTGATTTTTTGTAAAGAATGGATGAGGAACAGGATGGCTTTATTTAATGGTTTAGCCATAATAAAAGAAATACTGCCTTTCACATCACCATATTAACGTTATTATCACTTTATTTCAATTATCTGGGAAGTGGTTAGAGTGGATTTATCTGAATTTGAAGTTAAGCGACACAATTGTTTGTCATCCTCATAATCAATCGATTATTATATATCTGTTATTATCACGATACTTATCATATAATTATCGTGACAATTAACATTGATAATTATCCTTTCGAACCCTGATGCATAGAGATGGGTTTATTCCCCCGTTAGCACCAAAGTTTATAAGAGAGGTAGGGCACAGCGGAATGTCATCTCGCTCGTATGTGGAGCAGCCCAACTGGGGAAGTACCTTACAGAAGACCGCAGCCATAATAGCACCATTGCTTTGTAGTGTTGCTATATTATTGCATGCTATGAAGCATGTGGTGTTGTGTTCCTGGTGGTGAGTAAGGTCGCCAGAGCTCCCTAGGGTGCGCTGTGTTGGGAGTGAGGGACCTGCATGTCTCTATCTGCCAACACAGCGAATCCTCAAGTGAATAAAGGGTCGGCAACGCGCTTGTGATTCTTCTGGAGTACAAGTGTCCATAGGCCACGGTACCAGCTTAACATCAGGCAGGCCGTAAGCTTGTTTGCCACCGTCGTTGTATAAAAAAGTGAATGGTGGTTGTTTCCCAGTAGTTAGTATAGCCTTATAAATTAGAATGTAGTAGGTGGGTTAATAAACTTTTTTTTGTTATTCTGCCCCGGTAATTAGGCCAGTAGACAACAGTGGCAGAGTTTCTTAGATAAAATAATTGACAACATTTCAAAATATGTAATTTTTTCAAGTACAGTCGCGGAATGAAAATGTTGACCACCTCAAGATCTGTTTTTGCTCGCTCAGTATCTGCTTTATCGCCCGAGTGTCAGACACATTCCGTCATAATGAATGTCATTTCACTACAAGGCCTACAGATACGTCCACTATGAGAATTGACCTGTTTGAATGTTTGAAAACGAGTTAAAAAAATATAAAAAAACGTATACAAGAAATAGCAATTATGACATTGGCAGGACCTGTTACTCACATTGATAAGTTTTAATAATTTTATTTTAAGCGAAGAGGATTTAATCATTAGATTAATAGATTTATCAAACTTGACACAACGTAATGGTCAAATCAAACTATTAAGTATAAAGGTTTTAGTTCAACTATTAATAGTCAAGGAAAATTCGTCTAAGTAAATTTGAACTTTGTTGTCAAACAGTTGAACATAATTTTCAATACAACACTCTCGTCTGATACACAGTTTAAAAAGGTAACATGTGCTTGCAACGCGTAAATAATTTGATTTGAAAACTGGTCAACCTTTTTCATTCCTACGCCATTTTATGATTTACTTCGCTAGAAAATGTTTTTTTAAGCGGCTCGTGTTTTTATTTCTCCCTAAATTGTAATTTTCAATCAGAAATATCAAATTGAAGTAGCGAATTCCAGAAGGTCGCAACTAAATTATGACTTCAACGTTACGGCTCTGTCAACTTGCACACCTTTCATATTATGAATTTATGAGTATTGACGTCACACACAGCCTAAACCACATGTATACAATTTGGCGATTTTCTTAAAAACGGGTGAGAAATGAAATCTGAAAACTACTTTATTACGTTCAGAGGCGTATAGGTTTTATCGACGCAATACGTTTTCGAACGCGTTTGCGTTTAGTTACAATTTATATGGCAACGCGAACAGCGCCTCTGGTGGTAACTACGAGGAACGCCATACAAATTGAAACTAAACGCAAACGCGTTCGAAAACGTATATGTATCGATAAAACTTATACTAGAGCTACAGGTAACATAATTACCAAAATGGTTTTCGAATAGGGAACATTACGCAAAACTCTTCGTAGGTGGCGACACTAGCAGCGTTGACATTGTATCTCGTCCCCACTTGCGGTATTGTCTATGCAAGCATCCTTGTCACTCATTTGACAATCAATTGTGCATGTGTGTGTGAATCCCTATATTTCTATACTGATTTACTATTAGTAGTAGTGCTGCCTCTGGCGGCAGAACATGGCAGTAATGTTCCCTATTAGACATCATTACATAGTTTGAAATGTTGTCAATTATGTTACATGACCGTAATAAAGTAGTATTTTTTTTACCCCTTGTTTTTAAGAAAATCGCGAAGTTGTATAAACATGGTATACACCGTGTGACGTCAATTCTACGTATGTCATAATGAAAGGTGTGTCAATCTGCCATAGTATTGATAATTTACTTACGACCTTCTGGGATTCGCTACTTTTGAAATTAATATTTTTGAATTAAAATTACAATTTAGTGCCAAATAAAAAAATACGCGTCCCTTAAAATAACGTTTTCTAGCGAACTGAGTCATAAAATGGCCTACTTGAAAAAATTTAATGTTGTCAATTATAAATTGAACTCCTATCATGCTAAGGAAATGCTCCACCATGGAATGGGTTTACCAATATAAATATAACAAAAACACGTTTAGTGTATTTAAACCGCATAACAGCATAGTTTTAAAGAGTGACCCAGGAGACGTAACCAAGGCAACGAGCAACAGAAAATAGTTGATTGGCCCGATTGATTAAAAGGTTTAATCAATCGGGCCAATGAGCGTTTTTCAAAAACAGCGTACAAAACTTATTTTTTCAGATTTCGTTTTTTTTTTGCTTTTCTTACTCAGAATCTTTGCTACTATCGATCCTCATACAAGAAAAGAAAGTGTCCTAAATATTCCATTCCAGATCGTCACGTTTTGTATGCGGTTTTATTTTATTTATAATGGTCGTGACGCACTGGAAAAAAAACTTACCTACCTAAAATAAGGGGCACTTTTTTTCTTGTACGAGTATGAGGATCGATAGTATCAACGATTCTGAGTAAGAAAAACAAAAAAAAACTAATTTAGAAAAAAAAGAGTTTTCAAAAATATCTCAAATAATAAAAAATAATCGAATCAAAAGTTTTAATATCAATGTAACACCTATTATAACTTGTACAAAGGCAATGCAAACTTTAATACTTTTGTGCAACATAATATTTTATTCTAGTATCACATTCGTTTCACATCACGCCTGTTTTTAATATTATGGAATAAATACCTTAAAAACTTATTAATTAATGTCACGGATAAAACTTGTAAGCTGCAACATAAAGAAGAAACTTAAATTTTTTTACGTCATACCTGGCCATAAAGTAGGAATTACCGCACGCTACGCGTGCGTAAAACCCCACTTCCTGGCCAGATAGAGACGTAAAATTTTGTACTCACCACGGGCGGTAATAAAGAAAGCCTCAGAGCGCATATTTATCGCCCTTGCCTTCGGCTCGGGCGTCAAATACCTGCGATCTGAGACATTCTTTGTTTAACCGCCCTGGGTAAGTAATGTACTATTAGTTAATAAAAATACAAATCAATGAGTGACCTCTCTTAAATCTCTAAATCTGTTCAATACTCATATAATTTTACGTGATACCTGGCCATAAAGTAGGAATTACCGCACACGTAGCGTGCGGAAAATCCCACTTCCTGGCCAGGGGGATACGTAAAATTGTGTACTCGCCACGGGCGGTAATAAAGAAAGCCTCAGATAGCATATTTATCGCCCTTGCCTTCGACTCGGGCGTTAAATACCTGCGATCTGATAGATTCTTTGTTTTACCGCCCTAGGTAAGTAATGTACAATTAAAATATTTATTTAGTGGGAACATCCGATTTACCGTTTGCTTATGGATACAATTCGCTAGTATCCGTATCCGGGTTTAGAGCGCGTTTACATTACACACCGCGACTTTTGCAATAAGTACAGTATCACTACATGTTAATATGAGTCGGATCAAGGAAAGTGTCTCATTCGCCATCCCAAACCCAAAACGTAAGTGAGGAAACTGTTTATATTTTTCAAAAATTATTGACGCAGCTGAAAAGTCTGCAACTTTTTTCTGGTGTTAAGGAAGGTTATTCCTATCACCAAAAACTAATCAGGGGACCGATTTTTGACTTTCGAGCGCTCGAAAATTAAATAAAAGTAATTACTATTATAGTCTCAAAATTGCATGACTTACTTTCTACTGGTAGAGTAGAATACGAGTGGTCAATACCACTCGTTTTCAAATTTTCTATCGCTATTTCAAAATAGCATTTCATCATTGTTGACAGTTTTCGAGTGAAAGAGTCGAGCGCTCGAAAGTCAAAAATCGGTCCCCAGGCACTTCTAAAATGTTCATCCATTTCCCATTTTAGGTGTGATAATCTTCTGATTCTTGCTCAGCACAACTTTCTCGACCTGCTGAGACGTACATAGGTATATTGGGCTTACGGATTATAAGCAAGTGTCGTTTGTATCGCTACAAAAAGTCGCCGTGTGATAGCGCTCTTAGGTCTATGTAATTTATGGCATAGACCTAGCTCCTCCCACTTTTATTCCCACATCTCCGCTCGTGTCGCTCGCGCCGAATTCTCTTGCGTTCCGGCGAACGTTCCTCATCCTTCTCCACTTTAATTGGCATTTGTTTAAAGAAATCGTTCATTTTCAATTGCGTCCCTCCTTTCAAGGTCCCTTTTACGGGTACTATTCGACCATTCACAGGTGTATCATTCATTGTTGAATTTATCGGTGTATCCATTTTAGTGCCTGCTTTCATGGCGTCTTTCACTGGTGTCCCTATTGGAGATTTCATTGATGGCTCATTTATTGTTGGATCATTTATCAGTGTATCCATTTTAGTGCCTGATTTCAAGGTCCCTTTTACTTTTTTATGGTTGTTTTTTTTATGGATTTGACCATTCGTTGGTGTATCATTCATTGTTGGATCATTCATTGATGAATTATTCTTTGTTGAATCATTTATCGATGTATCCATTTTAGTGCCAGCTTTCATGGTCCCTTTTACTGGTACGATTGTACCATTCGTTGGTGGATCATTAACCGTTGGATCATTCACTGATGGCTCATTTATTGGTGTATCCATTTTGACCGGGTTCTTTATCGGGTTATCCAGTCTCAACGGAGTAACCAGTTTCATTGGTATCTTAACTTTTATCTCTACTTTCATCGGTGTCAACATGTCACTTTCCTCTTTAATAGGAGTTTCATCTTTCATTGGTGTATCAAATTTTACTGGTGTTTCTATAGATTCTATTGAGTTCTGTGAGCAATTGAAATAGGTTTCCACTAATATGTCTTTACCAGAGTCGGGTACAAATCGGGATCGGAAAAAATGCTGCAGATTTGATACGTATGTTGAGACCTGCAAAAACAATTGAATGATTATCTTACTAATATTATAACGAGAAATCTGTGAGTTTGTAGCTTGTTAGTTTGTATGGGGTAATCGGATCCACTTATCCAATTTCAAAAATTCTTACACCTGTACATAGAGTAGATTTTCTGGGTGGACATTGGCTATATTCTACCACGGGTTTGCCCGCGTTCTTTGCAAAAAGTGGGCGAAGCCGCACGCCCAGCTAGTGATTATTAAACGTCATAACCAGAGGTCAGCGGGGGTGAGCTTCAATTTTTGCATAACATGGACATACCTTGTCATTCAATGGTGATGAATGATGATTTTATTTAGGCTGCCTTTCTGCTACGAGCTTTACGTGGCATTCAAAAACTATACCCTGGGGACGATGGCATCGCCAGGGTCGCCGATGTTCAGACAACAAGGGGCATCTTTCGTCGCACTATTCACAAACTTTGCGCCTTCTTCAGCATCGGCAGCATCTTCACTCCTACCTGCTCTGAGGGGGGGGGTATGTTAACGCTGCTACCAACTACGCACGGGAGGAAGGGTGCGGGCGGCGCGGGCGCCGCTTCGCGATCAGCTCGCGGCGTTCCCCTTCCATGAGACTCGATACGACACCGCGCGCAGCGCACGTCACTCGTCAGTAATTTGTGTACATTTCGTAAGCGAATAAACGCTATTATAACTTTCTGGAGTCAGATTTATTTATTGCCAACAAACGACTCGTTTTGTAATGCATTTTCATTTTATGTTTAATAGTTTCAATTTTGTCTTCTTTTAAAATTTCTTTATGGCACCTTATCCATATAGACACAACTACGTGACATTAATGACATAAAATAGCTCACCTCCGCCGACCTCTGGTCATAACACACAGGGCGTCCCAAGACTATGCGACATAAAGGGAAATATACCATAAATATCGTAGGTAGGATATATTTTGCTGAAAGAAGACTTTATGTTATTTTTAAAAGTTGGTAATACTGCATTCAAAGATTTTCTAAAAACGACTTGCTTCGTCTGGGAATCGAACCGACTTAAATGTGAAAAAAATCACCAGTATTTTTATGATGCCAATCGAGAGAATAGACAAAAAATAATTATTCTTCTTAAGTAACATAGTGTCTTAAAAGAAAGGAATATCATAGGAAGGGCTGTACTATATCTGGCATGGCCAAAATGCAACATTTTTTTTTGAGAGCAGAGGAGGGTATCTTTAGAGTATTTTTGAAATCCAAAATCTGCGTAAATCCATGGTTTTTGAGAAAAAAACTTTTTTTTTTATATGAAATTAACATTTTCATGGCCAAAATGCACCATTTTTTGAGAGCAGAGGAGGGTGTCTATAGTGTATTTTTGAAATCCAAAAAGTGCAAAAATGCGTCAAAAATGCGATTTTTTTTTTTCAACTTTTAACATAATTTATAAAAATGTGTATATTCAATTTTTTTTGTAGATAGTACTCATAAATAGAAAGCTATTTACGAAATTTCAGGGTGAGCAAACTAACGGTTATTTATTATGTTATATAAAATTATATCTCATATATAATTTTTTTAAGTTTTTTTTCTTACAAATTGTAAAAACCCACGTAAATTGTCATGTCAGACGTCAAAGTTGTAATTTCACATTACATTAACCATCGAGGCGTATTTGTATTATCCATAAAGTCGATTCTGGCGCTTCGCCGGCCGCTACCGCGGCACGCTCGCTTCGCTCGCTCGGCTCGCGCGCTGTAGGGTCGCAGTTCAACCTAACACTCCTCCTCGCTTCGCTCGTCGTCGTACCTACACTGACATGCCTTAGAGTAGAATAGGTAGCTGATTCGTATGAAAAAAATAACTTAAAAAAATTACAATATGTGTCTCGCCATCGTAGAATTATTTTTCTATGATATTTTTTTAACATTTTTTTTCTCGGAAACCAAGCGTTTCCGCAACTTGAAACTTGGCAGGGGATCGTCTTTTGGCGAGTACAATCTATAAAAAAAATATGAACCCTGTACTCCATGCCAGATATTGTACAGTTGAGCCATGTCATATTATCATCATACTTATGTGCAGAAACATAAAACGTCAAATAACGAGAAATTGTTTTTAGATTTGCTATTCGGACGTCACTTCACATTCACACAAGACAAAATGGCGGCCAGCGTTTTCGGTCACGTAACATACAGATAATAAAACTACGATTTCAAATTAAAAATAAATCTTATGGTTTCATCAACAAAATAATGTTATAGGTATTCGTATTTCTTATGGTAAAAACTATATAAAAAAAACTTTGATAATTTAACATTGACAGATGAAAATACCCTATTTAATTAACCCTCACTCTCAACACAGCGCATCATCGGGAGCTCTAACGAACTTAACACCAAGTCACCATCAATTTTTTGAGATATTCGAATTGAATTTTCGTCATTACTCTATATTTGCCTTCTTTCTTTTGGACACCGTAAGCTTTGTTATTCAAGTGTTTAATATCTTTTTAAATATGATGTGTGTGTTTTAACAATGTTAAGTTAAAATGTTTGGTACAGTCGCCATCACATACATCGGAGCAAACAAGCAGCTCACAAACATCGGAACACACCTCTAGTTTCAAGGCATTAGGGTGCATGTGCCGATAATTTTGAACACCTATAGTGTACCTATGTATGTGATGGCGACTGTACTTGTGGTTTCTTTTTTCATTCATTCATTCATAAACCTACAGACCTAGTAGACTTACCCGAAGGCGGTCGATTTGGTAAGCGGAGGCGCGAGGCAGCGGCTGATTAAGCGCCGCAAGGAGCGCGGCACCACCTTCTTTTTCTGCTACCCTGGTACTCTCAATGTGAGAACCTTCTATACTTTCTGTGGTCGTGGTACCTTCTGTGTGTTCAGGACTGGACTTCACTTCTATCTTTATGTTCTCCTGCTTCACTGTAAAACAATTTTTTTTTATTTTTTAACCCCCGCCGCAAAAAGTGTGTCTCCTAAACGAATGCACCGATTTTAATGGGTTTTTTTTTTCCGAGAGCTGACGTGATCGGGATGGTTCTCCGCTACGTTTCCATAAAATCGGTTTAGCCGGTTTTGAGATATTGAACTTTGAAATGAAAATGTCGGTGTTTTTAAATTTTTCTAAGTTGTTAATTACGAGTATTTAATTTCGCGAGAGACTTAGAGGGGTTATGTTTTTCGAGTGTACATTCAACCAATTTGATTTCTGGGCCACTCCGTACCTTGTCACAGTGAAATCAATATGAAAGCCCCTAGAGATCTCTTATCATTGTCACTGTGACAAGGCTCAGAAATCGAATTGGTTGACCGTAAGTATGTGCGTACTAATGTCTATTTATTTGACATGACATCAAACTGTTTACGCTGCAGAGATGTGAGGTGTCGTTAGCTTTATCTTGTTTGGGGCACAGATTATATACAGATGTAGTGCAAAATGGTTTCCCATCGTTTTTTCACGGAAACGTACGAACGTGTCTTGCTATTTCAGTCGGTCACGGTACAAAAAGGTTGACTGATGTAATAGCATGACAAATACGAACATTTCCGAGAAAATACGATGGGAAATTATTATTCACTTTTTTTTTTATTTTATTACATTTATAAAAGAAAATACATTTTTCAACACACCTGCTCGTAAAGTAGGTCTTATTACAGCGTATTTACACTGATAATGCAGAATATTACCCATGCCGTGCCTTTTACATTACATTATCGCACTAGTGCCTTTTCATTACATATCTTTTTAAATATTAGCAAAATAATGCAGAATATTACCCATGCCGTGACTTTTACATTACATTATCGCACTAGTGCCTTTTCATTACATATCTTTTAACATTTTCATTTTTTATTTATTTATTTTTTCCTCGCAAATGTGTTGAAAAACGTCGTATGAAACACGTGAGCATTGGTCATTACACTTCTCGTCTCCATTAAGCCTTCGCCTTCGGCTCAGGCTTAAAAACCGACTCGAGTGTAATGACCAACATAGCACACTTGTATCATAATGTACTATTGTTAAATCTAACAGTGTCGTTAAACCCTAACGGGTTTCTATACTTTGTATCGACACAGACACTACATCTGTAGGTAGGTTTTGGGAGTGACATGTCCTTTTTAGGTTTCCGTACTCAAAGAGTAAAACGGGACCCTATTACTAAGACTGTCCGTCCGTCCGTCTGTCTGTTTGTCAGCAGGCTGTATCTCATGAACCATGACAGAAAACACAGTTGAAATTTTCACAGGTGATGTATTTCTGTTGCCGCTATAATAACAAATACTAAAAAACAGAATTAAATAAATATTTATAGATAATGGTACGGAACCCTTCGGGCGCGAGTCCGACTCGCACTTGGCCGTATTTTTATTTATTTTCTTTTGTGTGTGAGGTTGAGGCAAAAGCTTAACCTGGAACGTTTTTATTAGGGTTCCGTAGCCAAATGGCAAAAAACGGAACCCTTATAGATTCGTCATGTCTGTCTGTCTGTCTGTCTGTCCGTCCGTATGTCACAGCCACTTTTTTCCAAAACTATAAGAGCTATACTGTTGAAACTTGGTAAGTAGATGTATTCTGTGAACCGCATTAAGATTTTCACACAAAAATCGAAAAAAATACAGTAACTTTTGGGGGTCCCCATACTCAGAACTGAAACTCAAAAAAAAAAAATCATCAAACCCACACGTGTGGGGTATCTATGGATAGGTCTTCAAAAATGATATTGAGGTTTCTTATATCATTTTTTTCTAAACTGAATAGTTTGCGCTGTGTCTCCCGCCCCCCCCCCCCCCTGTAACTTCTAAATTTATAAGAAAATGATAAAACTAAAAAAAATATATGATGTTACCATGCAAACTTCCACCGAAAATTGGTTTGAACGAGATCTAGTTAGTAGTTTTTTTTTAATACGTCATAAATCGTAAGCCGCAATTTGTTTTACGGAACCCTTCATGTGCGAGTCCGACTCGCACTTGGCCGCTTTTTATACTGTTAACTTATGTGTGAATTAATAAAAGTTCTTAAATTCTTCATTATAAGCACATGCAAACGCCACCGCCAGCAAACCGCCGCAAACTTAGCGAGCACTAGCGACTTTAATCACGACCAGGTTCAGACCTACTAGTAGATTCAGTAAAACAAAGTACCTGCGTCGATGCCGCTCATGTCTCCAATGTCGCCAACGTCCCCCGTGTCACCCTTGTCCCCCGTGTCTCCTTTGTCTCCGTCCACCGCGGCGGCTAGCGCGCGTCCCGCACAGCGAAGCAATGTAAATTGCGCGCGAGTCGATAGTTTACGCCACGACGTTCGCACTAATGATACGCTTTCGGAAGAGAGGGGAGCGGGGGGCTCTGTGGCGGGTGTTGTGTCCTGTAAATAATTTCACTTGCCATCATATTCATAGGCCATAATTTTGTTTTCCATAGTTGCATGTGCCATACTTAAGTGTTATTTACTATAATATCTATAAGACAGAATTGTTATTTTCCATAATATCATATGCCATAGTATCATAAAATAATGTTAACTAACATAGTGATAAGTAATTGGTAACTATTTAACTAACACTCTATGGATCGTTGATGTCCGAAATTAATTATTAATAATAATAATATTTAATTGCCAGAAACTTTATACTTAATCCATAATATCGCAACATTCGAACGGCTCGCAGAAATGTATTTTTTATGGTAAATTAATATTCTGTCAAGTACGAGTAAACTTAATGCATATAAAATTATGGCAATTAAAGTTTATGGCATATGAATGATTCGGGTTTATGGAAAATAATAATATGTCAAATGAATATTATGGAAAATGAAGTTATCGAATATAAAATTATAGCAAATTAAATTCGGGCAAATGAAATTATGGAATATGAAATTCTGGCAAACGATAGACAACCATATAACTCTTTGTGTACCGCTGACGCACATGTAAGTCAGGTCCAGTTTAATAAAATTTATACCATTCTTAAATTGGATCGGGTCACTGTGGCACTCGGTTTATAGATCGATAAATCGCACATAGCTTGCTTAGCTAAATCCTACAAAATTAACTTAATTGCAGCTTTTTAATTATAAATAGGTAAGTAAGCAAGTGTAATTCATCATCATATCAGCCGTCCACTGCTGGACATAGGCCTCCCCCAAAGAGTGTAATGAATGTACTCTAAATGTTTACTAAGCAGAAACGTCCGCCCTAAAGAAATTCTAAATTTCGATCAAAACGGAAAATTGAAAAATTATTCGCCACGTGCGGGATTTGAACCCGCGACCTCTGGAATCCGCCCATCGCTCTAAACCAACTGAGCTACCGTGGGTCCGCTAGTTGCGACGAATCTTTCAATCCCTTCACTCTTCTAATTATAATTACACCTTAGGGAGGCTCGTAGCGACATCTACCGTGAACTTGTTATAGCTCCTGATACGGCACCAACGTCTCAAGTTACGAAAGTAAGTATACTTAGTCGAAATTTTTCAATTTTCCACTTTGATCGAAATGTAATATACTCTAATCCTTTATTAGATGCTTTTTCTACGACACGAAAGGTTATTTAATACCTGTGTGGCTAGAACGCGCGCCATGGCGTGCGCGAGTAGCGCAGCGGCTAGTTGGTCCGCGCCGCGCCGCACGCCATTTTGTACTGCATCGTAGGCCGCTAACAGTTGCTCTGCATCTTTAATAAGTAAATATTATACAAGGTGAAATATTATTAACCGTTCATATTTTTCCCATATTTATCAATAAAAGATGCAATTTCTGAAAAAAGAGAATAGGTATAATTTTCACAATTAAATGAGCTGTTTGAATAAATAATTAGTAACGTGTGGATAATCGGGAACTGAGTGACGCTCGGGGTTAGCGGTGCGGGGGGAGGGGCACGCTTGCCGCCCCCGATCAGCGCGCTACCGCAGTATCCACAAACGCGTGGTTTTTTAGGATATCTTTCAGCTGTCTCAATATTTAAGTACTGAAAGAACTTGAAAGAAAAAACTAGTATTTTTTATTTGTCGCTAAGGAATCCACTATGAAAATTTTAACGGTCAGTATTATTTCACCCTGTATAAGGGGACAATCGTAACATAAAGCTTAATTACACCTGATTGAGGATAATTACACCTGAGGATATGGGGGGCATGGCCCCGGGCGGCGGATAAGGAACATAACGAATACATTTCATTGCATGGGGGCGGCCAATTTCCGGTCGGCGAAAACCCAAGCTACGCCACTGTATCATCATTATCTTCTCCAAGCCGTATTCGGCCTCAGCGGCTGCTAATCACTGCTGAGAGCTTCGCTGATGCGCCCTCAGGTGACTGACATAGCCAATTTTTGCGGCGAATGTGCGACCACATTCACCACACATCAGCACCCCTCCGACATAATTATACTGTATGGCCGTAGATGGTCTGGCTTGTACCTTATCGCATTGTGTCCAAAAAAAATATAATATAGAAAGCTATAAAGCCTTGGTCAGACACACGGCGCGACCGCGGCGCGATATCTCCGTACAAACCGCTAGCGTGGTCAAACAGGCCATGTATGGAAATATCGCGCCGTGTGTCTGACCAAGGCTTTAGCGTCCAGGCGCGGGGTGCGAATGCATCCTTATGCTGTTAATGTCAACTTACGAGGGCGCGTCCGGATATTAGGTTAGACGATATGTTACGGACTTGTCAGCCTTAAGAAATCCACTGGACATATGCCCCCCAAAGAAAGCCAGAATAAAGTCCTGCCATAATAACCAGTCCTATCGCATCCAGCGGACTCCCACGACCTTAAAAATGGCCGTCGCTCACCTTCCACCGCGGCACTATAAGCGGTCGCTAACGCGCGCACATCAGCTCGCGCGTCTAGCAACCGCGCGGACCACGCACAGAAAACATACGCACTGTACACCGACGGATGGCGATACGCTACAGAGGATCTATCATCATCAGCATCATATCAGCCGTAAGAAATCCACTGGACATAGGCCTCCCCCAAAGAGTGCCATAATAACCAGCCCTGCGCAACCCGCTTCAGTGGACACCCACGACCAACGCTGCGCCTCGATCTAGAATCTATAAGGAAATTCAAAATGGCCGTCGCTTACCTTCCACCGCGGATACGCAAAATAGGCGCAGTTATAGCCCGCGTACAACCTATAACCTACCTTCCACCGCGGCACTATAAGCGCTCGCTAACGCGCGCACATCGGCTCGCGCGTCTAGCAGCGCGTGTAACGCGCGTCGCGCGCGACTGCCGCGCGGACCGCGCAGCGCCGCGCACAGCACACACACGCACACACCCATGTCGGTAGGGACGCGCCCGGATATCAGGGATGACGATACGTTACGGAGGATCTGTGGAGTAACAGTTTACTTTCTAGTAAACAAGTATACTGCCTGACGGTAAATAGACACCATTCATACTAACAATTAACGGCCTCCTTAGCCCAGTGGGTAGTGACTCTGCATACGAAGCTGGAGGTCCCGGGTTCGAATCCCGATCAGGGCATTTATTTGTGTATTTATCACGAATATTTGTTCCTGAGTTATGGATGTTATATATGTATACAAGTATCTATATGTATGTATCTATTATATATATCATCGCCTAGTACCCACAACACAAGCCTTACTGAGCTTACCGTGGGATTAGGTTGATTTGTGTAATATTGTCCCGTAATATTTAATATTTATTTATAATAATTATAAATACGAAAATGTCTCTTTTAAAGCATCTGCTAGATGGTCGCCCACACGCCCCTCCGACCGAGCGACCTTGGTCCGCACCGACCGTGTAGACAGTTGTTTGCAGTAAAATTTCATACTACAGCGGTCGGTGCCGACCAAGGTCGCTCGGTCGGAGGGGCGTGTTGCCGAACTTCTAGCAGAAGCTTTAGGCACAATTATAAAGTTGGCTCATTCAAAAAAAATTCTATAGCCTTAAAGAGTTTTCTGAATATAAACAGATACTTCCGCAAATAAATATTTCATTTCATTTCATACATACTTAACTGGATATCCCTTAGTCATTTTCTGTCTATGTAAGAAACATTGTGTTAGTCTATAAGCTGATAAAATTGCATGCCCGACAGGGTAACTGTTGAAACTACACTGTAAATTGTATGATCTGATCTATGTACTTACACAGTAGTCCAGGCGATGAACTGACAACTTGTATGGAAGAAATGACTTTGGAAACAATTTATAATAGCAGATTCAATAGTTACCTAGTGACAAAGTCCAACAAAATTTCAGACAACAAAAAAATTATAACTTAACAAGCTTCTGAAAAGTCAGAAAAAATATGAATAAATGGTTTTATCTTTATTTTGGTTCATTTACATTTGCTCTATAATATTCAAAATAAATTATAATAAAAAAAAACAATTCATGCTTTATTTTAATCTATATAATTACTTCCGGATGGAAAGCTTGTTGGATTCTTGCATAAAGCATCTTAGAATAACGTTTTAAAATGAAATAAACAAAAAAAAACGCTATTACAAACTAATGTTTTTCAAAACCGTATTTTGCCTGGAGTACAGTTTGCAATAAATATATTCTTTCTTTCTTTCTCTTGCCTCTTCACGCTTTAACCGCCGAACCGATTTAGATGAAATTTGGTACAGAGATAGTTTGAGTCCCAGGGAAGGACATAGGATAGTTTTTATCTCGGAAATCATCCCCTAAGGGGGTGAAATGGGGAGTGAAAGTTTGTTTGCTACGATATAAACGAGTTCCACTCGGACGGAGTCGCGGCTAGAAGCTAGTAGCCTACAGTGGCGGCGCGTGACAATTTTCACTGGACAACCCGGAGCAAAAAAGAAGGTCGTATTAAGGCTGTGAGCCTGCAAATCAACAATAATAATAAATTATCGGCTTTCTGGCGGAGATCAAAGGGGCCGCGTTGCGTTTGTAGGCAAATTCGGCCGAGAACTTGGCTCCAGAGCTCTACCAAATTTAAAACAATAATTAGTAATAATCACTCACTAGTTCAGTAACAGCTTGAGCTCTCTCTGGCTTATCCTTCACTACCCGTATATACTCATCGAGGATCGCACTCCCAGGGAGGTTGTCTCTCATGGCCGTCAGTAGCTGCAGCTGGTCTTTTATGCCTCGGGCTGCGGGCTGTTCTGTGACTTGGAGCTTAGACACTGCTGCGGATAATGCTGCCTGCAACATCAGATAAAAGTTTCTGTCAAAAATGAAAGTGGGTCAATCAAATATTTCTTGTTGTGATTCTGTCCCGTTAGCCAGGAGACAGAAATGCAGAGTTGCTTAGAAAAAAGGGTGGAAAATTATAAGAAATCCCCACTTTTCGTAGACTTAACCCATAAAGTTGCAGTTTTAAAACGTGACCCTGGAGACGTAACCATGACAACTAGTGACAGAGAAAAGTTGATTCACGCAAGTTTAGCACAAGATTTTATTGCCGACGGTACTTTTTGCAGTCATCAAATACTAATTGAGTGGATTCTAATGAGACTACAATGGGTTTATCTTGTGTAATTGTGTCAATCAACTATTTCTTGCTGCTCGTTGCCATGGTTACGTCTCCTGGGTCACTCTTTAAAACTATTCTTTTATGGGGTTTAAATCCACTAAACACGTGTTTTTGTCATATTGGTAAACCCATTCCATGGTGGGGCATCTCCTTAGCATGATATGAGTCCAGTTTGTAGTATTTTTTCTAAGAAAGTCTGTTACTGTTGTCTCTTGGCTTACCGGGACAGAATAACAACAAGAAAAAGTTGATTGACCTGACCCAATTGAGGAATTCCTATCGACACCTTCCATTTACGCCAATTATTTGGCTGTGCATTAAGGTGGTTCGATTTCCAAACAAACCGTAATTTGACATATCCAGGCTAACAATGTGATTTGTTTCCTGAAAAAATGTTTTCCCAAAGTATCATGTCCCAAACTATTTTCTCAAATTATTCTAGTTTATACAAGTTTATTCTAGGAATGGGGGAATTTCGCACAAATGGAAAGCCAATTTATGAATGAAAGTTTGTTACATAATATAATAATAATAATAATTGGCGTAGGGATGTGACGGCCCCATCGCCCACCAGATTTTTGGTGCAATCAGTCAACGTAAGGTAGCTTGTGGCGGGCTGTTAGGGAGTTGCGACCCTACGTACCTGAGTGCTCCTGGGGGTGTCCTGTGGTCAGGCTGAGCCGATCGGGTGGTTGGTTAGACAGGCCCCCCACCTCTGGCTTGCCTTAACTGGCTGTCCAGAGTGGAGTCGCAAGAGCTGTTGCTCGAGGGTAGATGTGGACATCTAAGTGGCGAGTTGGCTATATGTTTTAAGTCCAGTGCCACCTCTCTACCCCCCCAGCCTCTCTGACTGGTGTTGCCCTTAGGCCATTTTTAATGTTGCTATTAATAGGGGCCCATCTAGCAGTTGGCGAGTCACCGAGTGACCGTCTGCCAGAGATAAAAAATGAGACAGTTTATTAGGCAGGCGTCCGATGTTTCACCCAATAGCCCAGCCACTAGTCCATCATTTTCACCTGATAACCCGTTTTCTTTAGATTCCATCAACCAGCAATAGTCCCTATACACCCCAGCGGGTGCTGTCTCTGTGTGCGTCCCATGACACGGGCAGGGACAGCATCCGCTCCGTGTCCTCCTTGCATTTCATTAAATTGTCAAAAGGGTCTCTATGTGTTGGCTCAGTTGGTACTTTGTAGGTACCTAGCCCCACGCACGCCTCCCAAAGGTCCGGGACATCATTGTCCCATGAGCGGGAAAGACATACATAATAATAATAAATATTATGGGACAATCTTACACAAATCAACCTAGGCCCATGGTAAGCTCAGTAAGGCTTGTGTTGTAGGTACTAGGCGATGATATATATAATAGATACATACATATAGATACTTATATATATACATATATAACATCCATAACTCAGGAACAAATATTAGTGATAAATACACAAATAAATGCCCTGACCGGGATTCGAACCCGGGACCTCCAGCTAGACATAAGTTTAGATATCACACTGTTAGCCTGCGAATGTCAAATTACGCTTTGTATGGAAATCGAACCACCTTAATGAGGCATTATAAGCTGATGATGATGGTTAAATAAAAAAAAAAATATATATATAAATATGAAATAAGTGAGATACAAAAACACTACCAATTAATCAATCAATAAGCCCTTTAATCCGAGCTTTTCTAGGCTGTTAAGTCTATTTGTTAATGCAGTTCTTATAGAATGGCTCTAAGATCAGTGTGACTCTTGACATAGGCCTCCTTTGCAGTGCTTGATTAGCCTATAAGCTATTGCTTAGGGCATCATGTCTTGGGGGACACCAGAAAGAGTACTACACTACCAGTTTTTTTCTTTACCTATAGTGCAAGGGGTGCGGTGCTCCCGGGCGCACGGTCCTAAGGGGTGCAGAGCGCCATTTCACAGGGCGCCAATCGCCAGGCGGGGTCATTATTGCATCCGAGCCCTACATGGGCTATAGGGGTGTCTCTAGCCCATGTAGCACCAACAGGCGGGGATTGCTTTGGGCATCTGGCACTGCTCCTTTGACTACATGTGTCTCCAAAAAAGCCCTATGGCTAGAGAGAGTATTGTTATGCCATACCTCACCCTCCTCACCACTGGAACCCTGGCTAGCGCTTCGTGATAAGCTGATCAGAGGCGGATCGTTACAGGATTCCCGTAAGTCTTGCAACGCCCGCTCAGCAGCTTCCTCGCGAGCTCGCAACGACGCCACCTCCGACGCTGGCGGCATCTCCAACTCGCTCTGAACATAGACAAACATCAAATCAATCAACTTTTTTTCTTGTAAATACTGGAAATTACTCATGTGATTGATCAGATACCTTTACACCTGCCGTCTGGCTCAGAGAAACGCATGGCAACTCCTCGTCTGAATTGTCTTCGAAGTCGCTCATAGTTGGTGATTTTGGAATCATGACTAAGCGCTACTGAGTGTATTTATAACGAATTGTTCTTTATTTTTGAATGTTGCATTTATAAAACTTGATCGACAGTTCGAGCAAAAATTGGATTATTAAGATTTCTTAGTAATTCTTAGTCTGAATTTGACAACACCCGCTTTTTAAACTGTCAGTGTCAGCAAAGATAAGAAGTAATACTGTCACTGTGTCAGTGTCAGTGGTGTCAGTGACACTGACAATCGTTGACGACGATCAACATTCGACTCATTTCATTGCACGAAATACAAAAAAAGGTAAAGTAGCTAAAGATCCCATAAGTAGATAAAACCTGAAAATATAAACTTTCAATCTATTTTACTATTAGTATGTATTAAAGTAATTTTTTTCATAACAAGAAAAACAAACAAGTAGAGCGCAAATTAGATATGCGTGAATTGAAACGCAGACGGTTGTGCGATGCTCTTTTAATTTTACGTAGAATTACTTGACTGGTCGAACTTATTTCATAATTTACAACAGGAATTCCATAGCTTAAAATAAAAAATTAAAAGCAATAAATTGCATTTGTTTTCACTTTTTTATGTATACAAGTTTTGACCAATTGATATTCAAGGCAAAATAGACAAATTTTACCTAATAATAAAATTTATATTAAGTTACTTACCTTATTCCAAGCCTAAAAAATTGAGATGGCAACATCTTTTTCCCTGGCAACACTGCCTAGTTCCACGTGACAGGTGCTATAATTCTGGTTTTATCCCCACCTAACACCTTTGAACCAGCAACGGCCCGACATCGGCTGCGCGCCGCGCGGCCATCATTGGATTCTCAATTAAGTCTTATTAGAATTTAAGGAAATAAGCAACACGGGGGGAATAATGTAAATATTGTAATATATTATGTTAAAAACATTGCATGACATCTGTTCAATACAAAAACCGATTGACAGAGAAGGCGCTGACAGACTCTAATTAATTAAAAAATACAAAAGAGTCTAGTCTTCATAAAGATGGCCAGCGTTATACTCCAACAAGTCTACCGTCCAATATGAAATAGGTGGACGGTAGGTAGCCACTGTAATTAGACAGGTGGCGATGTAGCCACGGTCGGTAGACCGGTGGCAATACTATGTTGTGTAAACAAACACCACATTGGGTGTAGGTGGTTGGTTTTGAAGTAAACAAATTATGGTACTTTATAGGTACAGCTAAAATAAGAGCTTAAGTGCTAAAGTGTTATCCTGAAATACAAGCTTAAAAACTAGGTTTAGTGGCTGAAATATAAGCTTAATTACTAAATTGTGTAGCTGAAAAATAAGCTTAAATACTAAGATATACCTTTTAATGTTATTAAACATAGGAAGGTATTTGAGTATACGCCAGCATGCAGCAATGAAATAAGGCTTGGAATAAGGTAAGTAACTTAATATAAATTTTATTTTTAGGTAAAATTTGTCTTTTAAGTTTTGTACCTTATTCAAAGCCTATAAAATTGAGAAGTGTTTGTAATCGGCTGCTGGTTCAATAAGGATTAAAAATAGGTAGCACTGTATAGATTCGTTAGAACGCCAATGTGAGAAAGATATAAGTTAGATTTATTACAAGAAAACTTGTACAGCAGTGAAAGGTTCATATACAATACAAACTCAGGTAAATTCCATTATCAATAATCTTGCATTAACTAACTTACAAAAATATCAAACTACGAAATATTGATGAACGATTTCACAACTGCCACCGACGATGCTGAGATGGTGATATTCGCCGATGACAGTTGTGTGATTGTTGTGGCTGACAACCAGGACCTGCTTGTAACAAAGCTTACCAAAGTTATGTGTCAGGTAGCATCTTGGTTCTCAGTCAACGGTATGACACTTAACGTAGATAAAACCAATATAGTTCATTTCTCTTTGCGTGGTAAAAAAGAACACCCGCTGAATATCACTTGTAACGGTCAACTCGGCCCTCAGGTTGAACAGGTTAAATATCTAGGTCACATTATTGACAGCAAATTATGTTGGACTCCGCACATAGACAGTCTATGCAACCGCCTGTCGTCTGCATGCTTCGCACTGAGCAGACTTCAACCCAGCCTTGACCTTACTAACATCAGGAAGGCATATTTCGGCTACTTCCATTCCCTGCTGACATATGGCGTTGACCTATGGGGCGATGCCACGGATAGATTGAGACCATTCAAGCTGCAAAAGTTGTTGATTCGTAGGTTTGCAAGGTGTACCACCGACGTTCTTTCCCTTTTTAAGGCGTTCTGCCAATCATTTTACACCTGCAGCCTATGGATCAACTATAAGCAAAAGGCTTACAGTGCCCTACGCGTCCACTATAATAATGGGTTTAGGATGTTGTTGGGGCTGCCGCGCCATTGCAGTGCATCAGGGATGTTTTGCGAAGCGCACACGGATGGGTTTCACGCCATAATGCGTAAGCGGGTCGCGTCCCTGATGAGGCGCCTGCGCGGCAGCCCAAACAGCCTCCTGCAGACGGTGGCGGCGCGCTTGGATGGTCCCTTCCTGTTCCATTGGGATAGGTTGCATAGGCCATCCAACTGCTAATTGTAAGTGTGATAAAATACCTACTAACATAGTTTTAAGATCACTGTTACTAACAAATTATGGAAATAATATTTCTGATGTAAATTATTAAATAAAAAAAATTCAAAAATAAAAAAAGCGCGCGATCCAATGCATATCAGGGGTCCCATGGGGCCATCCAGCGCAGGAACTCTTTAGAACTAATAGTATATTGACCCTACCGTGCATATATGTTCTCGAAGTGGCAAAGTACGTGCGTCATAATCTACCAAACTTTCCTACCCGTGCATCTGGCCGGGGTATGAATACCAGGAGGGTAGATTAACTGCGACCACCACAGACGCGGCTTGCCAAATCGAGGAAATGTCTGCACACGACGGGGCCAAAGATCGACAACGCAATTCCTATAGAAATAAAAAATGCCACTAGCGACAACTCCTTCGTCACTAAATTAAAATTATAAAGAGACGCCTACTACTCATTGGATGCCTTTTTAGAGTGCCAGACTGATCAGAGAAATATATAATATGACCTAGTATACAAACCAAACTGGTTCGCAAGCCCAATAAATATATATATCTATCTATATTATTATTACGCGACCCCGATTTTTATACATACCATCAGATCTACAGTTATGGTCCGATTTTGATAAATGATATGTCACTGGATTTGCAATAAGGTCTTCGTTTTTTCATTTTTTATCGGTAAGTTACTAAAATATAAATTTAAAGAAACTACTGTGCGTTGACCACGTGACTTTGGCTGCGTGACGTCACGTGGCGTAACTTCTGTTTTGACTCGAGATGACAATGTAAAATTATAAACAAGAATTAAAATCAAACCTGTACTAAGTTCTTCAGCATGAAAAATTATAAATGTTGAGTCAGCCACATATGGATAAAACACTAAGAAAAGTAAGAAAAATAGAAAGTAAACGGCCTTTTGTAAATATTGTTTATTTACATAAACTGAAGACGTATTGTGTCAAATATGGTTTTTTTTATTGACAGAGACGTCAGTATTACTTGCCATGTTCTTTTTTACTTCAGAAAAGTTTATATACAAACTTATTTTCCGATATTCGAGATGTTGGGAGAAGAAGGAGGTTTAATTAAATCCATTCATTGTCGTGGACCTCATAGACGGCTTTGTTAACCTTACTTAGTACAATGCCGTATAGGCGCCGATAGGTTCCGCCTAATTTCCAGTATAAAGATGAAGAAAACGAAACTCGATTACAAAATTTTCTTTTCGGATGGCCGGGGACTCCCATTGGTGACTTTGTTGACCTGACTTGAATACCATCTAAATTATTTCAGGTTCAGATAATTATATTTTGAAAACAGGTAGGAGGTTGGTTATATAAATTTTGTAATTAAACGAGCAATACTTGTACATATATATATTTGCAATCACGTTCTCGGAAACGACTCTAACGATTTCGATTAAATTTGGAATACAGGGGTTTACGGGGGCCAGATATCGATCTAGATAGGTCTCATGTCCGGGAAAATTCGTTTTCTCCGTATTTTCTCCATTTTCAAATTGTAATCTGTCAAAACGATATGACTTAATACTGGAAAACATAAATTAGTAGATATTAAACTATTTAGCGGTACCGTGAAATGGGTTTAATTTGTTCAATTTCAGAATTAAAACATCTGTAGGTACCTCCCTAAACATTAATCCAAAAAAATAAGGAAAAAAATGCAAACATCGGTTTTTGGTCCTCTATCGATTGCACCGACAAAAAAAAAGATTATTAATGTATCTCTTAGAAAAAAAATATTAAGTCTGTGATCAACTTTATACTCACATCGGGGTTACTTTAAAACCCCCCTTATTTTTAACGGATTATGATAGTGACAGCAATAAGGAAAAAAACCGGCCAAGTGCGAGTCGGACTCGCGCATGAAGGGTTCCGTACCATTATCTATAAAAAAACTATTTTATTCTGTGTTTTTAGTATTTGTTGTTATAGCGGCAACAGAAATACATCATCTGTGAAAATTTAAGCTGGAACTATCACGGTATCAGTGAGATACAGCCTGGTGACAGACAGACGGATGGACGGACGGACGGACGGACAGCGGAGTCTTAGTAATAGGGTCCCATTTTACTCTTTGAGTATGGAACCCTAAAAACACTAGAACATAAAAAAAATCCGTTCAGAGGCTTAGGATTTATAAAGGTTTATGTGCCTTTGGGGTTACTTTGACAACGAAAAAAAAAGGTATTTATTTTATATTAAATAAGGCTATCATTCACATAAGGATAACATTGCACATTGCACGTAGAACCGATGGCCGTTGGGGCAGAAAGGTTCTCGAGTGGCGACCACGTACCGGAAGGCGCAGCATGGGTAGGCCCCCCACAAGGTGGACTGATGACCTGGTAAAGGTCGTGGGAGTCCGCTGGATGCGGGTGGCGCAGGACCGCTCATTGTGGCACTCTCTGGGAAAGGCCTATGTCTAGCAATGCTCGTCTTTCGGCTGATATGATGATGATGATGATGAGGGTATCAGTGATCAAAGTAAACCCTCAGAAGTTATCAACGACACCCCATGCTACAATTATCTAATAAAGCAAATGGCCGTCAAGGTTGTGATTTGCAACAGTATTTGATGTTTTAGCCAGATACATGCCTGATTTAGTGAACTAGATAATATTATTGTATTTACTATACTGAAAGTTTCACCTTAGAAGATATACAAGCGATTAAAAGTCCGTAAAATGAGTACGCACGTATTTTTTTTCATCGATCGGCGTGCCTGATCCCACGACTGGTAAAGACAGACACACTGAAAGTGACGTTCAATTCAATGCTTCCAATCGTAAAAAAAAACCAAACGATGCGTTCAGAAATCGTATAAATTAGAGTTTAAACATGAAGAGAAGTTTTGATCAATGTAAACCCAGAGGGCCTACCGCCAACGTCATTCGAAGTTTTCCCTCTCTGTCTTACTTAAGTACAATCTCGTTAGTCTGACAGAGAGGAAAAACTTCGAATGCCTTTCGCGGTAAGCCCTCAGGAATTAAAGTAACCCCAATTCACGGCACCTATAAATAGCATGTGCCGATACTAATGATTAAATGTAAGTTCGTATGTTGGGGGTAATCTCAGAAACTATACCCATCCTATTTGTTTACACCGTTACTATGCACTCACTTAGTTACCAATCAATTTAGACGACAAGACGGCTCTGTCCTAAGATATTTGAATCGAACAACCGTTATCTAGTTTATACTAGTGACAGCGCCATCTAGCGGTCAACAAAAGCTTAATCGTCTTGAACATACTCCCGCCTAAATGACTGAAGGTCATTTGTTAAACAAAATAAACATAAAACGGACTGTACTTGCACTTCACTAAGATATAATGTCTATTTTGTCCACTATTAACACTATTTGTCCACGTCACTTAATAAAGGACACAATTTTGAAATTGCGCGTGTCAACACTCCTGAGGTGGTGCGTATATCGTATGTTTGGGTAAGTTGGTCTTTTCCAGGGTATTTCTTTTTAACTCGTCCCATAGGCCAACGCTCAGGGGGGAATCTTTGGTCCTTTATAATGACTAAGTCTCCTTCTACAAACTCTTGTTTAGATTGCCTCCACTTAGGTCTTTGTTGCATTTGTATTACTGCATGATGAGGGAGGTATACACCTTCTTTTGTTTCTCCGTTTCCTATCTTCTTCATGTGGTTGAGTGTGACGTACTCCTGTAAAACCTTGTTGTACTCTTTCAATAAATCTTTACTCTTAAGTCTGTTCTCTGTTGACTTCCAGCGGCTCAATGCTATCTCTCGGCTGTTACATGGTAGGATCGGTGGCTCGTGTCTAAATGGCAGGTCAACTATGTAACGTCCGTCGGCGTTTCTCGTGGTAGTTTTCTGGTACAAATCTTCGACTTTAATCTCTTCAGCTGTGAGTCTACGTGTCTCTTCCTCTATTGTCTCTACCTCCCAGAACTTCTTTAACATTTGGTTTAAATCTGAATTTAAATGCATGCTGATGAATGATTTCTCTTCTTGGTGTCTCTCTGCCTCGACTGTAATCTTTCCTGATATTAACCAGCCCAGGTGCGTGAATAGTGCTATGGGAGAGCCTGGAACGCCCTTGATCAGGCCAGGCTGAATCATCTCGTTGTACACTTCTACTCCGAGCAACACGTCGATGGGTCCTGGTTGGTAATAAGTCGGGTCAGCTAGCTGTAGATATCTCAGATGTACCCAGTTGTCAATAATTAGTTTTTCTGAAGGCATGATGCTTGTGACTCGCTTTACTAGGTAGGTGGTAATCTCCATTTTCTTGTCTGGATTGTATCGTGAGGAAATTTCGATATCTGCTGCAAATCTGATGGGAGTGCTCATCTGGCCAAGACCAGATACGTGTCCATTCACTTGCTTTCTCTTCAGCCCCATAGTTTGCGCTGCAGACTCACTGATGAAAGACTCTTGGGAACACGGGTCTAATAAAGCTCTCAGTTCAAATTCTCTTCCCTGTTCATTGATCACGTTAATCCAGGCTGTGGACAACAATGCAGTCATGCTTCCTGTGGTGAGGTGGGTAACAATCTCTCTCTAGCGATTTGTGTCTTGTTTTGTTTCTCTATCTCGTTTAGTTACTTGAATCTTGTTCTCTCTCTCTTGTTTTACGTCTTCCTTGTTTTCTTTCTCGTGGGATTGGTATGGTGTGTTTCTGTGCAATAGTGAGTGGTGTCTTCTTCCGCACTTCTGACATGAGAATCTGCTCTTACAAAATTTGACTGGATGCCCAGGAATCAGGCAGTTAAAACACAGTTGGTTGTTTTGCATGAAGTCTGTTTTGTTATCTAGTGTCAGTTCTTGAAATTCTCTACATTGATACAAATAATGGTTGTGCTTGCAGAATGCACACTTGACCACTGGTTCAACGTGAAATGTTCTGGACTCGACGGTGAAGTGAGGTTCTCTCTGGGCGCTTCTAGAAGTACTCTTGTACATGTTCATGTTCGTCGATTGGTTAGGCTGCATCATCTCTAAAACTCTGAATCTCTTCTCTAAAAACTTCTTGAACATGCACAGTGTTGGTAACTCTGAAATGTTTAGAGTACTTGCTTCTTCCTCCCACTCTTTGTGTGTTTCGGTATCTAGCTTCTCCACGGTTATGTAAATGATTAGCGTATCCCATGAACCGGTGCTAATGTTTTGAACCTTCAACTTGTTTAAACACTCCATAGTATTATCTAATATCTCTCGAATCGCTTTACCTGTACCGTTGTGTATTTTCTTTTGATTCATCAACTTGCTCAAGATTGCGTTTACAATGACTCTCTTGTTGTTGTATCTATTCTGTAGTGTGAGCCATGCAATTTCGTAGTTGTTTTCTGTGACTGCTAGATGATCCAATAAATGTGCGGGTTCTCCAGATAAATAGCTCTTCAGGTAATGCATCTTCTGAACGCTGCTCAGGTTTTGCTTACTGTGGATGAGTGAGGCGAACATGTCACGAAATGATGTCCACTCGTGATAGCTGCCCGTAAACTTTGGAATATCGATCTTCGGAAGACGCACATCATCACTAGCACTAGTTCCTGGCATCGGATTCAGACTCATTCTATTCGTGCAGGATACGGAACCTTCTAGCATATCTGTCATCTCTGCTTTCAAGTCGATGTACATTTCTTCACATGCGGAATACACGTCTTCTATAAAATATTCGAAGGCTACTTTATCTTCCGGCTTCGCTATTCTTATCAAAGTTCTATTGTTTGCTGAGAATTGCTTCCAATAATCTTCCAAAGATTCTTTTCTCGTTTTGACATATCCTCTTGTTTATCTAGATTTTGGGCTTTTCTTGAAGTTTATTTGTGCTTTTAGTATCATGGAACACGTATTCTCTTGCTCTGCAATTAAACTTTTCAATTCTTCCGACATCTTGAAGCTTCCAAAAATACGAGTATCAAACACAAGAAAAATGTCTTTTCGTCTATTCTATTAGATAATTTTAAAATTTTAAAGTCTTTTTGAAAAGATTCGAAAATTTTACAAGTGTTTTAGTGATTCCCGAATTTTCTAAGTCCACAGAATAAATTTTAAAAATTTTACAAGTGTTTTTTTGCACGAAATTTTCTAAGTCCACTGAATAAGATTTTGAAATTTCACAAGTCTCTGAACTATCCAACATTTCACTTTGATTTTAGTCTCTACTGCTAACACTTTAAGATTCACTTTACACTTCACTATCAATGTCACTTACTACACTTGGACGTAGTTACGCGAAAACGTTCCAACCCACAGCGACCCCATTTTGAGATAAACGCAATTTTGTGTTTTAGCGGTACACTTTTTCCCTGTAATTATTTCAGGCAAATACTATTGGTTTTACTGTGGAATGCCAAACTGGTTATTGAATGATATGCATATTTTTTGTAAATACATAATACAAGGGGCATATAAATAGGTAAAACGAGTTTGAAACGTTTTTGCTAAATTTAATTTTGTATGAACCTTGTTAAATAGCAATTATGCATAAACGTTCCAAAACGAATTTAAGTGTATTATAAATATATCTAAAATAAATTTAATATGTAAAATAATAAATAACAATGAGGAACATACAATAACAACCAAATAAAAATTTAAAATGTATTACAAAAAAAATAGGACGTGATCGTTTGAGCTTAGAACCTACTTATGCCAAAAATTAGCTGCTATGGTTCCAAAAGTTATCAAAAACTTATATTAAACATTCAATCATCATCGTATTCTATGACCTCGAAGTCCGGAACTCCACCAAACCCATCAACATCATCAGTAGCTTCTTCAGAAATTTGAAGCGTTCTATAAAATCGAAGGCAATCCTTAGGTATGTAGTGGTACATGGATTGTAAGTCCACTAATTTCGCTGGAGCAATCGGTTTGCCATTAGGCCACAATAAACAAAAATCAGATTATTTTATGTATTGCAGTTCTCGCTTTATTCTTTTATCAATTTTCTTTTCATTGAAATCGTCTTCCATCGTAGACCGCATAAAAATAGAAAAAAAATTATCTTTATCCAACTTAATTTCTTTTGTATGTAGCCAACTAACTTTAGATGAGTCTGTAAACTTCTTCCTATTGATAATTTTCTTTTACAGTTTAGTTGTACTAAAAAAATCAGTCTTTGTCATTTTGTAAACTTGAAGAGGTTTAACTTTTTTACAGGTTTTAATAATATTGATGTATTCATCAGGTGTATATACGTGTTGATGGTGCTTGAGTGCGGTTTCAATTTTAGAGAAATCTGTGTCATTTGGTAAGAAAGTATGGCCAAACTCAAGGAATCGGAATGATATGGTTTTCAGGGTTGGATGAGAGCTTAAGATGGCTTTCATCATTAGGACGATTTTGATGTTTCTATTCTGACCACCACAGCAATCACTCCATAGGATTAAATGTTCAGCCGTGGGTTTTAGTTTTTGAATAATATATTTTATTAAGCACGAACCTACTTCCTGTGCACCTCTTCCTGCCTCTCCTTCTACCCATACATAACAATGCCCAGTATCATTAGATGCACTATGGATACCACTATTGTATAACCACAACTGCCTTTTGTAAAATGCAATATTCGTCGGAATGCGGGGTAAAGGCAATGTTTTCTCCAAATCAAAGGTTGGCTTGCTCAAAATCTCTCTTCATTTGCTGTCTCAAATGTTCAGCCACGCTTAAATGTTGTATTTTTTCTTCCTCTACTTTTTGTCGGCACTTTTGGCATCACGAATTCTCATTTGAAATTTATCGCACTTGTTACATGTGTCTTTTTTTAACGATTTGCATCTTAAATTAAATTTGGTAAGAAATACCTTTTTTACATATTCGAAAGAAACACATTTTGTGCTCATCGTTATATTTAAGTGTAAATTCCTGTATATATATATCGTACATTTTTGCTACTGTCATTCCTGGTTGCAGGTATAAAGCGTCGTTATTTTTATCTCTCCTATAATGAGATTCATATTTAGGAAGTTTGTTAATAATCTCTACAATGAAATCATTATGCTCATCCGATACTTTATTATAGCCACCTGTGCCACCTCTTTCATCTTTTAACGACTCATTGTGGTGATCTGAAATGTTATTAAAAACATATCGCGACAAACCTGTATACCACTGATTTTATAGACCCGATGGAATTGTTTGGGTTTTTTCTTGTGAGCAGGAACATTAACCATGGTATACGATCGTTTTTTTTGGCTTCCTTCACACATGACCAGATAAAAACTAAGTGGGCAACGTAGGAACCCAGACACACAAATTTACCAAATTCTTCTTTTGTTTTTTCTTCCGAAACCAAAGTAGCACAATCCTTAGAACAAATACATTTATAATTTACAAACACCTTTGGTTTCTTTATTTTATTTTATTTTATTTATACTCTTTGTTATTATATTTATTATGAAGTCTCTCAGATCTGCTCTGGGGATGTTTACGTTTTCGACCTCGTTTTGGTCTACCCCCGGGTGTGTTAGGTTGAGTTTCTACTATTTCAACCGCTTCTTGTTCTGGATTTAGTACTATTTCTTCTGCTGCATTTGAAATTGACTCTTGATGGGATATCGCTATACTTTCGGCAACAGACGAGCAACTGGTGGACGAGTCGTCTATTATTGTAACCTTGTTTGGTATATTATAATCTGGGTCTCTAACGCTATCGTCGCTGTCAGGTACTTCATCATCTTAAGCATATGTGGATCGTTTATAGCAAAAAATTAGAAAATAATATATTATAATAAAACGTTCCAATTTATTTAGAACAGTCTTCGCAGCTTAAAAAAACAGTATGGATTAATCTAAAAGGTTTCAAATTACATGAAACATTTTTGCAGAAATAAAAAATGTATAAAAAATTTGCAAAAACGTTCCAACCCACATGGATCATTTAAGAAACAATTAAATGTGCATTTTATGAATTTAGTATAATGTTCCAAGACAAGTGGAACATTATAACGATATGTTATTCTATTAAGAGTTTTTAACAATATGTTTCAGTATGCATGTAATGTTTTTACTTTATTTTGAGTACACGTCCTTGGCATAATGGTGGGTTGGAACATTTGGGTCAAACTTTATTGATGAAACTAACCTAAAAATACTGGCATCTTTGTGTGCACAATGATGTATTATGTCAAAAATAGTACCCTGGTTATGGTAACTCATTTTCGAGTGACTTGTGGGTTGGAACGTTTTCGCGTAACTACGTCCACTTCACTTATACTTTCGAAAGACCACTTTGTTTACACCGTTACTATGCACTCACTTAGTTACCAATCAATTTAGACGACAAGACGGCTCTGTCCTAAGGTATTTGAATCGAACAACCGTTATCTAGTTTATACTAGTGACAGCGCCATCTAGCGGTCCACAAAAGCTTAATCGTTTTGAACACTATTCTAAAAACCTTTGTTCAGTAGGTAGGTTATATGTATGTATGTATGTAAGCACTTTATTGTACTCAAAACAGGTTAAAACATAAACATGATACTTATGTAAGATTAAAGTAGGTACAAAGGCGAACTTATCCCTATAAGGGATCTCGGGGGGAATATAAGGGATATGTAGAATGGCCCTACAGGATTAAGTATGTGCTATATTTTATATCTTCGCTCCGCCTAGATTCTTTGTATACGCGGCGGAGCCGCGCGGGTAGCTAGTAATATATCAAATGTTAATACATTGTTGTATTGTTTATAACTATGTAACTGTGTGACCTAATAGCTAGGTATTACATATTATTATTACGTTGACATGTAAAATGACATTTTTACCAATAAATGATTGTATTGTATTCATAAAAGAGACTTACTCGAAGACTGAGGCTTTGCATATGCCGAGTCTGTAAGATAACCATCCCAGTGCTCGACACGGGGCCAATGCTGGGTCTTTCAAACTTATAACGTTATAAAGGTGAGCAATATGGGAATTATTAGCATAGAAGATGTCAAATATTGGGATTGGGCTTATAGGTACTTTTCTAACCTCTCGTGAAAATCTTGTGATTTGTGCTAAATCCCTTCAGTTTAGAAGGACTTAATGTTAATCGCCGGATCTCCCTGCAATCCCAGGGACTCAAAGGATCGCTAGCCCTAAATCATTCAGCTAGAGAAACCTTTAGCTATGCAGCAACTATCGGTTCTGGCGTACTCAAGCAACGAGCCTGGTACTTCGAGATATGAGGACCTCAACTACCTGAATGATGAGCGAAGCTGCCGCCGAAAAATTGAGAGACTAGACAAATATCTAAATCGAAGTAAGCCTTCAGCAATTGTCGTTGTATTTTGTACGACATGAATGTACATACATGAAGTATACATACACGTCCAGTCTCACCATCCAATCACGTGATAAAAATCGGGAACCTTGAAAAAAAAACAATAGCTGGAAAAGATCCACGTATACGGACATGAAGAGTCGTTTCAATAAGTAACTACTCCGTCAACACGCCCTTCTTCAAGACCAGAGAAATTAAAGTCCTGGCCCACCCGGCTCCAATAAAAACTCATGGTTCGCAAGATCTCTCGATATCTTCCGTCAATGATTCTGACAACATTTGTGAAGGGCAGTGTACTGGAGAACAGCATTTAGACTGTCCTGATTATTACAAACTGCTCTATGTTGGAAACTGCGCTGTAGCCCCAACCTACCTAGTTTGCTTGTACGTAATGTACCTACGTAATTTTGTGTAACTCGGCAGAGCCAGCGGGAACTGTAAGCTGCGGAAAGTACTCGAAACAGTCAACTTCCAGCCGGGAAGGTTAAACAAGGACTTCTTCTTATTATGCTTTGACTGTAACATTTGCAAAAGTTTGCTTAGTAGCAACTCCTTGCGCAGGAGTGACTGCTGAACGGGTGGTAGCAACTCCTTGCGCAGGAGAGACAGCTGAACGGGTGGTAGCAACTCCTTGCACAGGAGAGTCAGGTGATCGGTTGGTAGCAACTCCTTGCGCAGGAGAGACAGCTGAACCGGTGGTAGCAGCTCCTTGCGCAGGAGAGACAGCTGAACGAGTGGTAGCAACTCTCTGCACAGGAGAGACATCAGCTGAACGGTTGGTAGAGCGTAACGTAAGCTGGAAGATGTCTTATAGCTTCTGAAATTCAATTATATGAAACGTGTCGGAACGTAACTCGAACAAGCGTCCGCTGCGTAACAGTCAACACATGGCTGCGCACTCATGATTATATAATTAAGTGGCAGTAGCTCTTCATTAGAAATTCTCTTCTGTACGCTCCTAGCGGAATATACGCAACAGTTACTCTCAACGTCTGTCTACGCGACGACTAAATATAATTTGTAGGAAGTATGATTAAATGAAATATACGACAACAAATTCTTGAAAAACTCAATAGTACCAAATCTAATTTCATATTTAAATTTCAAGTCGATACGACTAATGGAACTGGGTGAAAATCAACCAGCTATACTTGCATCGATTCACAAACACTTGGTTAATAAATATAATTACAAGGCAAGTAGGGTTTGCAATCCGGATTCTACTTGTATGGAAATATCCGGATCTGGATCCGCGGATCCGGATATTTCCATACAAGTCGGATCCGGATTGCAAACCCTAAAGGCAAGGTAATTTGAATAAGAATTGCATCGGCAAAACCAGAAGATAATACGAACATATTTTTTATGTAGGTATTTCATTTAAATTGTCACTCGTATGGCAGCTAATTAGTAAGCAGGTAAGCGCCGCCCAGAATCTTAATTAATTTAGGTCCGGTTAGATTGACATATATATAACGACTTGAAAATAATAGTAGAAACTGAAATACGGTAATCACACTACGTACCGGTGTGCTCCTTAGACAATTGCAGTACCCAATGAATTGAGGGTAGTTTCAAATTTGAAATCAATCTCCTTCAAAGGAGCACTGGCATGGGTAGGCCATGCCAGTTTTACTGGAGGAAGAACCTAAGGGGACCTCCAGGTCATCGAGTACGCAAATTGACAAAAACCTTAATCATCAAAATTGCCTTCATGCGTGAGGAATAAACGTCATTGAAGCCCCTTACCTCCTGAGTACTACTCACGATTTTCCAATACTAGCATCCGTCCGTTGCCAGGCGGTGAAGAATCCTCGCTACTCGCGAGCTTTTGTTAGCGGAGCACAATCCTGCACCTTTATTTGGTTGATTGCTACCCATTTTGTCACTATCATGGAACATTTCATCAGAAAATTGCAAGGAATTTTCCGTTTTATAAGCATATTATATGTAGTATTGCCTAAGCTAGTACTACGTGTTGCCTCTGCAAGAAAAAGAACGCTAATGATGGCCGCGCGGCGCGCAGCCGATGTCGGGTCGTTGCGTTCAAAGGTGTTAGGTGGGGATAAAACCAGAATTATAGCACCTGTCACTTGGAACTCGGCAGTGTTGCCAGGGAAAAAGATGTTGCCATCTCAATTGTATAGGCTTGGAATAAGGTACAATACTTAATATATATACATTTCAGATTATGAAAACGAAACGTGAAATTAGTTTTTCCACAACTGTCAAACGGCTCCTTTGTGTTGTGATTGATTGATTTTCTATTTGTTTTGTTGTCCGGAAATGTCGCAGTTTTTCTAATCGGATCAGAGGAAACTGTTTCACGTCGCAATGTGGGACGAGGAGACGGTGACAGAGTGTGTGAGCAAAATAGTACGGTTGACGGCGTGGAGGGCCCCTGATGCCTACGAGGTTCTTTACAATGAGCTCATGCAGGAGGTCAAACATTCAGCGCCGGGCGCGAGGCTCTCTGCGCGGCTCCGAACAGCGCTGGAAAGGTACTTTTCAACGGTTTACTATTGAGAGGCATAGAATCATTAATACTAATATAGTTACGCATAATTACTTTACGCCGAAAATAAGATATGCATAAGTCACATTTCGCATAATTTTTTATGCATAATATTAAAAAGCATAAATACAGAAAGCATAACCCTCATTAAAACTAATAACAAAAAGCATAAACATGAATACCCATAATAATCAATTGACATCATATCAAAATGCATAATGCTATTATCATAATAAAAGGAGGAGGTACGTATCACAATGTCTAAAATAAAAAAAAAACTAACGTTAAATAACCTACGTTCAAAATCCCTAAAATCTAAAAATTTAGATTTTAGTGATTTTAGCCTATGGTTTACTTAGTAGTAAATTGCCTAATTGTCATTAGTAGTAAGTTTTAATAAAAGGTTTTTCCGTTCTTTTATAAAAAAAATAACCTCGAAGACGAAAGCGGGAGCTTTGCTCCTGCTTCCGTCTTCTAACCTATCCGCGATCCGAGTCGGTTTTGCCAAATAAATATTTGATGCCCACCCAGCTTTGCTCCCGCTTTCGTCTTCGAGATTTTTTTTTTTATAAAATAGCGGAAAAACTAATAATATCATTTTAGGTATTTTGACCAGCTTCATTCATTTAGACAACTGAAATTATGGAAAATGACAGATATACCAACTAATTATTAGCCCAAACAATAGTATGCCTAATGTATATTCGGCCAATACACATTAGTCTAGCTAAAACTATGCTAATAGCGTAATATGCCAGAAAAACAGTAGGCCAAAATATTACTATGCGAAAGTACTATTATGCCACAAATAATTATGCCAAAAGTGATTTATGTAGGTACCACTCAGATTCGTATGTAAGATGTGTTGACATGTGCTCCCTAGCATATTAAATGTATTTATAATGGACAGAGTGTTTTACTGGACATAATATATGCGAAACTGCATTCGTCTAAAAACCATTATGCGATCCAAGGGGATACCCTTTTCAACAAACCTGCTCGTAAAGTAGGTCTTATTACAGCGTATTTACACTGATAATGCAGAATATTACCCATGCCATGCCTTTTATATTACATTATTCGCCTTCGGCTCAGGCTTAAAAACCGACTCGAGTGTATCACTTGTATCATAATGTACTATTATTAGTCAATCTTTTTGGGAAATAATGATAACTTTTTTTCTATCTTATAGGTAGGTATTATCACAAACAGTAGAACAATGTGATTAATTCTAATAGGCTTTAGATTCCTATCAATAAGGACAAACTACGGCTGGTCATTAACACAGAACAGATCCAGTGATTAGAAATGAATAGAATGAATCATTTCAAAGTAAATAATACTGGATGTGTGTTTAAATTTGTTAATTATTTATCAAGCCATCAATTCAATCATCTGATTAAGAGTATTTGTTTACATTTTGTCAGCATGGCAGATTTTATAGGAAATTGCTTGCAGTTTTATTGCTGTTTTGATATGTATTATGGGTAGAAAATGAGAGTAGCTTGCTATAACATTTTTATTCAAAATTGAGGTAGGTAGATGTAATAATTTATTATTATTATTAAGCCTTTATATTCCATATTACATTTGTAGTTGAAGTTATAGTTTTATATCTGTTGAATATGGATCCCTCTTTGGGTGAAGGCCTCCTCCAAACTCTTCCACTCCTCTCTTTGTCTTCCTATCTCTGTCCAATGTTTGCCAGCTGTCTGGATGATATCATCAACCCATCGCTTGTAAGGTCTGCCAACATTTCGCTTACCAGATGGCCCTTGCCATGTGGTGGTTTCTTGAGTCCATCTTCCATCTGTCATTCGTGTGATGTGGCCGGCCCACTGCCACTTTTGTTTGAGGGCATAAGTGAGAGCGTCGGTTATTTTCGTTTTTTCCCTGATTTTTATATGCCTTATTTTATTTATTTTCCGCAGTCTCATCATGCTTCTCTCCATAGCTCTTTGTGTGCATTTTATTTTTTCTCTTACTTTGTTTGTGTAGACCCATGTTTGTGAGCCGTAAGTTAAGCATGGTAGAAGACAGGTGTCACACACTACTTTTTTTAATGAAAGGTTGTAGTCTCCCTTAACAATATCTTTCATGGACCAGTACTTTTTCCAAGTTATATTTGATCGCCTTGTGACCTCTTCTTCATTGTTAGTTTTTGAGAATGACACCTGTTTCCCTAGGTATATATAGTTATCCACATAGTTTAAGGGATCTCAGAAATAAGGAACACTTTGAACCAATGCACGTATTTATTCCATTTTACACGTACAAGGCATCTCAGCAACCAAACTTGTAATACGCCAACCAAACTTATATTTCGCCAACCAAACTTATATTTCGCCAACCAAACATATATTTCGCCAACCAAACTTATATTTCGCCAACCAAACTTATATTTCGCCAACCAAACTTATAAACGCCAACCAATCTTATAAACGCCAACCAAACTTATAAAGGCTACCATAAGCCTCTAAACTTATAAAGGCTATCACAAGCCACCAAACTTATTATTATGAACTCAGTTTAAACGTATAGCGAAATAGCACTATTACTTCTCGCGCGTCCGCTCAGTTCGAACGCTCGACCCAGAATGTCCCGTCTCGCCAGTCATTGCCCTGAGTACCCCGCTCTGTCGTCAGAACGGCCGGCCGACTACCCTTTATTTTTGCATTTTTACTTATATTTATAGAAATCGTGTGGTTTTATTTAACGAAACCTTACACTCGACCATCCTGACGACGTGCATGTCCCCATGCACGCACCAAGTGGAACCTTACACTCGGCGAGACGAGACACTTCGCTTTAATCCATGACAAAATCAGTGTGAACTATATCATATAAATCAATTAAACATCATATTTTAAGCAATTACTTCATTCTCACCTGTTTATAAAATTCTTACTGTAAGTTTAGATATATTATTCCATATTTATTCCTTCATACATCAGTTAAACACATATATTATTTTTAAGTATCATAATTCACAATATCCGTATTGTAAGTACTACTACTATTTACTCGTATGTATACATTTACATTTCAATCCTTATTAGCCACATAATTACTACATCACACGAGCAAATAAAGCAACAGAAAAAGAAACCTTTATAATAATGGCAATAGTATTTATTACCCGGATATTATGTCATCCCTGGATTCAGATTGTCTACAACGACTGCCGGGTTCCTGGAAAGCGCGTCAACGTGACCCATTTTTGTGCCTGCCCTATACTCCTCACTCCTTCCTCCGTCCTTTTCGCGTTCACTGTGCGACAGGCGGTAAGGTCTGTAGACCACCGGGAGCTGGTTACTTAGCTCTATTTTCATCTCTGCATCGTCATCTCATCTCTCTCTACGTATCCACCAGTAAATATAGTCGCCGTCGTTGCTCTAACGCTCGCAGCATCTGAAAGATCACATCAAGCAGACACCCTCTCTACAGCTTGGTCACCTTCGCTTCCTTTAGGAAAGTGCAACTCTGCGTCAATGTGCAAAAACTGCAGCTTGATTGCGTCTTTATAAATAGCTATGTGTGGTTGCTCGGTGTAAGTCTGTCACTAGATAAAAATATACACTGCATACATGAGCTATTTTTGAAACGGATACTTCGGAATCAAGCCTGTTGCTCTATCATAGTCAATTATTATTTATCATTTGGCTTTATTACAGTTGAAGTTAAGTTTACATTGAAGTGAATTAAAGTTACAATAAAATTTTATATCTAAGTTTAGTAGCCAGTCCCTTGCTGCAGCCAATAATGACTAATTTAGCACTGACGTCATTCCTTGGAAAGTTGTCAAAAGAACTTTCAAATAACTTATGGATATAATTAATTCAGTTGATGGTTAGAAATATTAATAGGCTTTGAATTATTTAAATAGACTGTCATGGAATATTAACGCCGATCTTGAACTTGATATAATTTTCTTTACAATTTTGGTTTTATCTGGGACTAGGTCAACCTAGCGAGGCAGGAGGTTGGTACGCATAGACGCAAATATACAACACATCGCGTAATATGATGGGAAAGTTACGAAACATGTCGACTTCCTGTTCATCAAATTGGTAACAGTATCTTTAAGTTAGACATATTTATTTATAACAATAATAAATCAGCCTATATAAGTCCCACTGCTGGGCACAATATCAGGTCATGGATGAGAGAGAATATTTATATATTTTAGGTTATTTAATTTATATATTTTTTTTTTGTGTGTCTAACATAGCATTTTAACCTACTAACAAACAATGGAACCAGTTTTCCGAAATAAATGATCTGATGTAGGTTATTCCAGTAACTGATTGTCCAGTATTCGGCACGAAACGCATTTACTCCGTCGATTGAAATATTTAATAAAGCTGAGCCTGTCGAATGCACTACATTATTTATATTGGAAAACCATTAGCTCACAAAACAACAGATATAGAAATAGGATAACAACAGATATATAAATAGGAGGCCAATTATAGGTTCTCACAAATAGCAATTTATAGAAGTTAACATCACGATAGAAGTATAGACTGTTGTCCATTGAACTAGACTAATCAATTACATAAAGTATTAAAGTAGTAAAAGAATAAATAATGAATTTATCTGAAGGATAATAACTAAATCAGTAACAAAAACAAGAAAACCAAGAGGAAAGGGCAAGCTCACTTAAAGAATTTACGCGATAAAATACGCCCTTTCGATTGGGTATTTGTATTAAACTCATCAATATCATGCTCTCTCGACAGCCCGTCAAGGGCTCTGCCCGCGTGAATAAGGAAGCTATTACACCTGTAATTCTTTGCTACGGCTGCGACGCTGCGAGCCCGCACTCGTCCGGGCGCGACCATTCCTGTGCACGCTCGTGTTGCCGCGGCTACGGGTACGCCTTGTGTGCGACCGTCCGCGAGTAGGAGTTCTCAGACCCCGGTGACGTTCACTCCCTCCACTCATTCTGTGCACGCTCGTGTTGCTGCGGCTACGGGTACGCCTTGTGTGCGACCGTCCGCGAGTAGGAGTTCTCAGACCCCGGCGACGTTCACTCCCTCCGCTCATTCTGTGCACGCTCGTGTTGCTGCGGCTACGGGTACGCCTTGTGTGCGACCGTCCGCGAGTAGGAGTTCTCAGACCCCGGCGACGTTCACTCCCTCCGCTCATTCTGTGCACGCTCGTGTTGCTGCGGCTACGGGTACGCCTTGTGTGCGACCGTCCGCGAGTAGGAGTTCTCAGACCCCGGTGACGTTCACTCCCTCCTCTCATTCTGTGCACGCTCGTGTTGCTGCGGCTACGGGTACGCCTTGTGTGCGACCGTCCGCGAGTAGAAGTTCTCAGACCCCGGTGACGTTCACTCCCTCCGCTCATTCTCTGAAACTTGTCGCAAATTTTACATATTCGCTCTACATATCAACTCTACATATTGACTCTACATATCGACTCTACATATTGACTCTACATATCGACTCTACATATCGACTCTACATATCGACTCTACATATCGACTCTACATATCGACTCTACATATCGACTCTACATATCGACTCTACATATCGACTCTACATATCGACTCTACATATCGACTCTACATATCGACTCTACATATCGACTCTACATATCGACTCTACATATCGACTCTACATATCGACTACATATCGACTATACATATCGACTCTACATATCGACTACATATCGTTGTTCAACCTTTTTCATGGCGCGACCCCCTTAGAGTAAGAAAATATTTTACGACCCCCCACTGCCCTGTTCTTAAATTATATGTTCTATTTTTACAAATATTTAATCCCTACATGTTTTAACTAACAAAAGTATGCAGCCGCGACCCCGTTCAAGAAGCTTCGCGACCCCCAGGGGGGTTCGACCCACAGATTGAAAATCACTGGTCACTAAACGATACATGAATAACGGATGGAATGGAATAAAAGCACGGGATCAAAATCAAATCGGTAATACTCGTACCAAAATTATGATTATTATGCTGTGTAACTGCCTTTTTGAAGAAAGAAAATAATGTACAAGCGCAAAATTAAAATAAAATCAAATGATATCTTCACTTCACACACATAGTTATAATTTGAAATTATGGTAGTGAAACAAGAGTATTTAGGTAATGTAATGTCCACTTTCAAATTAACTAACAAGAATTATCCATGATTATCATTTTGAATTTATCACGCAACTTGATGTGCTTGCTAAACCGTAAAACGATAACTAATTTGAATGCTACTTATGTGTAACAATTTGAAAAAGAAGGTAATTCTTCCTAGATTATTAAAGACTATATAGCGAGTCTAGCGACCAGCCCCGGCTTCGCACGGGTGCACTGCTTATAGGCACGCGCCGCCGGCCCTCCGCCCGGTACCGCCGCAACCGCTATGTCCCTGCATTTTAAATCTGAAATATCTTTGAAACTATTAATTTATATTACATGCAGTAAAGGGCCATATACACTTAGGTAGGTGTGTTTGTAAAAATTACTTTGTTTCATACTACGTAGTGATTCATAATTCATAATTCATTTATTGTTTGCAAACCATGGTATTACAAGATATTACAAGGGTATTAAGTACAGCATGGACCCTGTTAGGGCAAAGCAAAACTTAGAGTTAACTTAACCTATAGAATAAAAATATCAAATACTAACATTTCCTAAAAAAAATAAAGTATTAATTGCCATCGTAGCTTTTCCCCTTTTTTTTTTTATGTTAACAAGGGTAAAAGTATTTATTTGTTATTTCTAGGTTACATGTTCATATATTCATTGATGGTGTAAAAAGCTTGTAACAACAGGTAATTTTTTTTTTTTTTTTGTTTAGTAACAAAACTTCTCTTCAGTTGATATGTGTCTCGGTAAGTTATTATATATTTTTATCGACATGGAATGTGGTCCCTGTGAGATCATTTGAAGTTTGGCTACAGTTTTGGATCAGATTCTTTCTGAGTCGCAAATTATGGATTCCTTTAATCATATCCTTAGTGTGGGTGTAAAGGCTAGGGTGTTTCCGCACGAATTTGCACGTCTCAAGAATATACAAGGATGTCAGTGTTAGTGTGTTTAGTTTTACAAAATGAGGTCTACATGATTCGTCATTTCGTATATTACTTAGGATCATAATGCATCTTTTTTGTATTAACAATAATTTGGGAACATCAGTACTAAATCAGTATAAACATGTGTAGGCGTGTACTTACAGGAACTCGTTATCCCACTTCTGAGATTTAAGGGATCTCAGAAATAAGGAACACTTTGAACCAATGCACGTATTTATTCCATTTTACACGTACAAGGCATCTCAGCAACCAAACTTGTAATACGCCAACCAAACTTATATTTCGCCAACCAAACTTATATTTCGCCAACCAAACATATATTTCGCCAACCAAACTTATATTTCGCCAACCAAACTTATATTTCGCCAACCAAACTTATAAACGCCAACCAATCTTATAAACGCCAACCAAACTTATAAAGGCTACCATAAGCCTCTAAACTTATAAAGGCTATCACAAGCCACCAAACTTATTATTATGAACTCAGTTTAAACGTATAGCGAAATAGCACTATTACTTCTCGCGCGTCCGCTCAGTTCGAACGCTCGACCCAGAATGTCCCGTCTCGCCAGTCATTGCCCTGAGTACCCCGCTCTGTCGTCAGAACGGCCGGCCGACTACCCTTTATTTTTGCATTTTTACTTATATTTATAGAAATCGTGTGGTTTTATTTAACGAAACCTTACAATAGTCTATTGTTGTGCCATTAACGTTTATGGGTTTTTTGTAGCTATTAGTCATCACTTTGGTCTTGCTTATGTTCATCTCCAGTCCTATCTTAGAGCTATGTTCGTTCAGTGTACTTATCATGCCTTCTAGGTTGCTTTGGTTCTCAGCAAAGAGCACAATGTCATCAGCGAATCGTAAGTGGCTCAAATAACGATTATTTACTTTTATTCCTGTTTTTACCCAGTTAAGGTTCCGGAATACTCCCTCCAGCACGGCTATAAAGAGTTTGGGAGAGAGGGAGTAGAGAGGATGTAATAATAAAACAAATTAATTCTTGGAATGGACTTAATATATGAGTTTTAATTAAAAAAATGCACTGTCCATTCAAATTTACTTGTTAAACTTTTAGTATTTACTTCACCAAATGTTTGATTAGATCCCAATGCGGACGCCAGGCTAGTTTAGGGTACAATTGAATGATAAGATGTGGAACACATCCTCTTTAATTGAAAATGAAAAATGAAAATGAAAATGAAAATGTTTTATTTCATAGATTGCTAGGTTACATTGAAAATAAGGTTGGGTCTTCCTAGTAGGTAAAAAATACCTGTGTCAGGAAGACCCGCTCCTCCATAAAAAAGCAGTTAATGTTAATTTCTTATATGTAGGTAAATATTTATAACATAAAATAAAAACAAAGACGAATTAGGTATCACAGGCATAGTGTCGTGACCCTAAAGTTGAGTGTGTGTGTGTGTGCGTGTGTGTGTGTGTGTGTGCGCGCCTGTGTGTGAGTGTGTGTGTTAGTGTGTGCGTGCGTGTGTGTTAGTGTGTGCGTGCGTGTGTGTTGTTTGATAAAGTAGGTATATATTATATATAACATTTTCCATTTTGTTATGTTTTACTAACTATAGAATTAAATTTAGATTAATACAAGATTAAGTAACAGTTCAGTATCTTCATAACTTAGCATCTTTAACCATTCCGTTAGAGACCTCTTACAATTATATTTCTTTTGTTGATAGATATTAATTTTAACATTTATTTTATTATAAAGGTATGCTGCACGTGTCTTATACTGCCTTTTAGCAAACAAAGATCTATATGTTGTAAGTGGGGCAACAGTGTTTTTACGTCTTCTAGTTAGAAGCGTTGGATTAAATTTTAGTGTCTTATGTAACTTTAATGTTGTATGGAGGATATACAGTTTTCGCATTGATAATTGGTCACTAATTTTATACAGTTCATTTGTGGGAAATCTGTATGGCCTCAAGTACATTACCTTTAACAGACACCGTTGCCCTCTTTCAACCTCCAAGAATTTGGATTTAGTTGCTCCACCCCAGACGGTGATACAGTAGGTCATGATGGATTCCGCTAACGATACATATAGTTGGTTAAGTAGTGTCTTGTTTGCAATATGTCGAAGAATTTTAAAGATCCATACCAATTTTCGAATTCTACCATTTACAAATTCAATATGCTGATGCCAAGATAGGCGCTGGTCTAAGATGACACCAAGGTATTTAGTGGAACTAGCCCTCTCAATGTCCTTACAGTTACATAGAAGGCGATCAGTAAGTGAACAGGTGTGTATTTTGAGGTTTAGGTTAGTCTGTGGTTGAGTGCTATTGTACTTGGTAAAACAAATGTAGTTCGTTTTTTTAACGTTTAAAGTGAGGAGGTTGGATTTTAGCCACGAGGATACCCTACCAAGACCCACATTTGCATTCACGAACAATTGAATGACTCAAATGGATTCTGACCTCCATAAATATTTAATTTGAATAATTCTAAAACAAAACGGACAAGCACTTTTATTCATGTTTTTTTTTTCGCCTTTATCTTAATAAATTAATATATGGCTTACACACAAGCTTACACACACAAGGCTGACTAACCTACGTTTCGCCGATAACATTGTCTTGTTCTCCCACACTGCACCCCATCTAGCTGAGCTGAGCACAGCCAGTCTTAAAGTCGGACTCAAAATGAACAGGGCAAAGACCCAGTTGATGACCAATGACGTTAAGCATAGGGTTAAGGGTATGCAATATGTCGACGAGTATACCTACCTGGGCCAGACAGCATCCTTCGATAACAGGCAGTCTAAAGAAATCGATCGACGCATCGCAAACGCCTGGAAGAGCTTCTGGTCCATCAAGGCACTAATGAATGGTAACCTTCCTTTGGCACTGAAGCACAAGCGGTTCGATATGTGTATCCTGCCTATCCTAACCTATGGCACCCAAACTTGGTCACTAACAGAATCCCAAAAGTTCCGACTGAAGATTTGCCTGCGAGCAATGGAACCCAGCATACTCGGAGTTCGTAGGATCGATCGGATCAGGAACACGGGGCTGTGTACCAAAACTGGCATCGTAGATGTGGGTGTAAAGGCCGCGAAGCTTAAGTGGGACTGGACTGGACATGTCTGCCGAATGCACGCAGAACGATGGGCCAAATTAGCCACCGAATGGACCCCACAAGATGGCTTTCAAAGTAGAGGCAGACCAAAAAGGCGATGGCGGGACAACCTTCACACATTTTGTACAGATTGGCGAACACTAGCACTGGATCGAGACAAGTGGCGGAAAAAAGGGGAAGCCTCTGCCCAGCAGTGGGACACAACATATATAGGCTACAAAAAAAAAATGGCTTAATCAACTTTTTCCTGTTACTAATTGCCTTCTAACATTGTAACGTTTCCTGGGTCACTTTTTAAAACTGTGATTTTATGGTGTTCAATCCACCATATACCATGTGGGGCTTTTTGTCATGTTTAATCCCTTTATTTAAAGATCATGCGTCTTCTAGTCCAAGTGGTAACAATTTTTCTCAGAAACCTGTGCTAAGTGAACTATGATTTAGACCACGGCTGCTTGGATTCTTACTCTAGGGGGGTCGCGCCATGAAAAAGGTTGAAACACACTGATTTAGATGTATCAGCGTCAGCTGCCTGTCTAAAATAAAATAATAATATACTGTGCAACATTTCATAAGCAAGCAAGCAATAATTGTCAAAAGGGCCTCTAAGTGTTGGCTAATTTGGTACTTTGTCTTTGAGCAGGAAAGACATACAATAATAATGTTGTCTTCTGGCTAACCTGACAGATTAAAGGTCGATTTAGACGAAGACAATTTTCTGCATCCTAAATCTCGGCGCCAGTGACCAGCAAACCGTTTACACGGTGCTTTTTCAGTAACAATAAGGCGCGGGGGCAGCGAGAGACGCAGGCGGAGGTCACTGGCGCCGAAAAATAGACTCGTGTTCTATTCCGTGCCAGCGCTGGCATGCCGCGAAAAAATGGCGCCGAAAGTGTTTATACGGTGCTTTTTTTAGGCGCCGTAATTTGGGCGGCTGCAAATTGTCTTCGTCTAAATCGAAATTAACAGCAAGAAATAGATGATCGACCCATAATAGGGGTGTAGACACAAAATTTATTAATACTTCAAAAGAAAGAAGGCAAAAAATTATGCCTGATGACGAAAATCCCATTCAAATATCTCAAAAAATTACCAAGCAACAACCGTTTTAATGTTGCTTGCTAGAGAGAGAAAACGCTAGGGGATCGTGACATCACGACCCTCTAGCGTCATAGTAAATTATGACAATCGTTTCATATGAAGGTGCGTTTTGCGGAAAAGGGACAGAACATACCCCCTCTTAAAACTTTGGATACTTATAACTTTGTGATTATTTAACTTCTTGCGTTATTTTTTCTCCATTTGACTACATTTTTAATATTTTTTCGAGAAAATTATTTTATTTAGTGTTTAATACATACATTTTACATGTCATCATTATGCAAATATCAATCCTTATACTAGGCACTTAAATCTATAGGTACTTAACTACTAGTATATATACCCTCTCCAAGGTCACATCCCTTGGGAAGGGTGCCCATAAGGCTGGCCACATTTCCTCGTTGAATTGCAATTCCAATCCGTTGGCCGAGGAAGTAGCCAGCCCTATGGTCAGCCGTATTATCTACAATTTTTTTCTTTATTTCTTTATAAAGCCTATGGGCGTCAGGACTCCACGGCCCGAGAGTTTCAACCGCGAAGGCCGCAAATAAGTAGGTGTTTGTCAGGCCCGCATATTTGCGGCGCTTCGCGGCTTCTGCCGTTGTTGCCGCCCTGCCCCCCCTCAAAGAAGTTGTGGCTAAATGGGACGGGGCCATGGTGTCCACGCAGGTGGCGTCCCAGATAAGAGGCCGACCCATCCGCCACGGAATGAGTGTCAATCCATCGGGTCTCTTGCCATCGTCACGAGCCAGGCCGGGAGGTTCCAGGACGGCAGGCACGTTTACGCTGGCAAGAGCCCGACGGATGACGTCATTAAGGCTAGCATGGCGGGATAAGCGGCCGGCACTCTTTGTGCATGAGAGTTCGTGGTAACCCAAACGGTCCTACTCGATTACATCCCTATTAATGTTTATCACAGATTGTCACCAGATGACCGTCGCCTCCTCTGCTCCCGCACTCGTGACGGCTGCGCCCCGCTGTTCATCGCGTGCCGTCGCGGCAACCTCGAAGCTGTAGAGTACCTAGTGCACGTCTGCAATGCTGACTTGGAACAACGTGGCGTTTACGAGGTCAGTCGAAGTGTACCAATATGACGATAGATGGCGCTGAACCGTTCGCGCGTGAAGCTGCATCGCGCTGTTAAAAAAAATCTAAATGTGTTTATAGGCTTGTGAATATGTGAACCGTCGGTCGGGTAGCCCCATAGTGGCGTCTACCCACAGACAAACATGACTCTTAGCTGAAGACCTAGGGCTACTAACCCTACTACATCGAACCAATTAAAAAAAACCGGCCAAGTGCGAGTCGGAGCGCACGAAGGGTTCCGTACCTTAACTATAAAAACGGCAAAAAAACCACGTTTGTTGTATGGGATAACTTTTAAATATAAATTTTATTCTGTTTTTTAGTACTAGTTGTTATTGCGGTGACACAAATACATATAATAAAATTAAAATAATTTATTTTGGGTATCATTGACCCATAAAATATTATCATACAATTAAATTAATATTAAATAAAATCGACACTAAATTAATTATTGCAATGTTTTACAATCACAATTATTTTTTTAAATTTCAACTGTCTATAGTTAGACAGTTGAAATTTAAAAAAATAATTGTGTTAAAGTAATTGTGTTAGTACACGGTTCATGAGATACAGCCTGGCGACAGACAGACAGCGGAGTCTTAGTAATAGTTTTACCCTTTGGGTATGGAACCCTAAAAACAATCAGGGCTCCTTGTGCAACGCTGACTTAGAGCAACGCGGCGTCGTTTACGCGGTGAGGCCATAGATGGCGCTGATCCGTCTGAGCTTAGAGCTGCATCGCGCTATTAAGATTTTAAATTTAAATGTGTATATGAGTGGCCGTACCGTGCGCCGGCCACTCTCGCAGATTGTGGCTGGTCGCGGCCACTCAAACGCACCGAGCGCTGATGCGTGATGCCACACAAAATGTATGAAAGAATTTGTCCGCAACTTGGGGCGGCCGGTAGTGGCTCAATGTGCGGCCGATCTAAGAGGGCTTTTGATATTCCGATCCACCGATGATTAAGGTGTCCTTTACAATGAGCTCATTCAAGTCAAGTCAGTCAGTCTACTGTCTTGCTTTCCATCCTAGGTCCCAGATGAGCGCTCAGTCCACTGCGTCACAGCGCTCTGGTGCGCAGCCGTCGCGGGGCACCTGCCGGTGCTACGCGCCCTGGCCGACGCGGGCGCCAAACTGGACGCGGGCTCCGATTCTGGCTCCACGCCCGTGCGCTCCGCCTGCTTCATGACGCACCTGGATATTGTCAAGTCAGTCAGTCTACTGTCTTGCTTTCCATCCTAGGTCCCAGATGAGCGCTCAGTCCACTGCGTCACAGCGCTCTGGTGCGCAGCCGTCGCGGGGCACCTGCCGGTGCTACGCGCCCTGGCCGACGCGGGCGCCAAACTGGACGCGGGCTCCGACTCTGGCTCCACGCCCGTGCGTTCCGCCTGCTTCATGACGCACCTGGATATTGTCAAGTCAGTCAGTCTACTGTCTTGCTTTCCATCCTAGGTCCCAGATGAGCGCTCAGTCCACTGTGTCACAGCGCTCTGGTGCGCAGCCGTCGCGGGGCACCTGCCGGTGCTACGCGCCCTGGCCGACGCGGGCGCCAAACTGGACGCGGGCTCCGACTCTGGCTCCACGCCCGTGCGCTCCGCCTGCTTCATGACGCACCTGGATATTGTCAAGTCAGTCAGTCTACTGTCTTGCTTTCCATCCTAGGTCCCAGATGAGCGCTCAGTCCACTGCGTCACAGCGCTCTGGTGCGCAGCCGTCGCGGGGCACCTGCCGGTGCTACGCGCCCTGGCCGACGCGGGCGCCAAACTGGACGCGGGCTCCGACTCTGGCTCCACGCCCGTGCGCTCCGCCTGCTTCATGACGCACCTGGATATTGTCAAGTCAGTCAGTCTACTGTCTTGCTTTCCATCCTAGGTCCCAGATGAGCGCTCAGTCCACTGCGTCACAGCGCTCTGGTGCGCAGCCGTCGCGGGGCACCTGCCGGTGCTACGCGCCCTGGCCGACGCGGGCGCCAAACTGGACGCGGGCTCCGACTCTGGCTCCACGCCCGTGCGCTCCGCCTGCTTCATGACGCACCTGGATATTGTCAAGTCAGTCAGTCTACTGTCTTGCTTTCCATCCTAGGTCCCAGATGAGCGCTCAGTCCACTGCGTCACAGCGCTCTGGTGCGCAGCCGTCGCGGGGCACCTGCCGGTGCTACGCGCCCTGGCCGACGCGGGCGCCAAACTGGACGCGGGCTCCGACTCTGGCTCCACGCCCGTGCGCTCCGCCTGCTTCATGACGCACCTGGATATTGTCAAGTCAGTCAGTCATTGTAATTTTTTTTGTATTTGTAGACTACAAATACAAAAAAAATACAATAGTACATTGTTGTAGAGGCTAGAAAGTAAGCAATGGATGGACGAGTTAGTTATTGCACGTCACACAAAGTACGAGTCCAGCTATTGCACTTTCGGCCGAGGCTTAACATAGTGCTTTTCACGTCTACTGCGAGGAAATTGCTAATAATTATAATTTTAAATCAAAATTAAGTACCTAATTGAAGATCATAATACTAATCAAAAAACAAAAGAAGCGCGGCACCGCTCGCCGGCGGCGCGGTCCGCCGGCGCCGCTCCTCCCGCTCGACGCCCTGTGATTGGTCGAAGAGCTGTTCAAACTGCACAACCACTGCTACAATGACCAACCACTACTACAATGAAACATTGTACTTAGTGGTGGTTCAGTGCTACAGCTATTGCCTAAGTAATTTCCAGCTTGGTTTTAGACCATCTATTGCCACATTTCCGAACAGTGGCGTGAAAAATTATTTATTCTTCGAATGTGAGTGGTTATAAATGGTGTTAGGGTTAATATTTTGGTTACAATCAGCCAGAGTTTGGCGTACAATATTTTGATTCTCAATATCGACGCTTAAGAATCAATACTGTCTAACTAACATTTCTGACGTTTTTTACCTTTTAATGCAGTTAGGTGCAGAAAAAAATAACGAATAGCATGCCACGCTTCCTGTAAAATTGTATTTTAGTTACTTTTACGGTATTGATTCTTAAGCGTCGATATGCATGTCATTGAAATTACTTCATTATTATTTATTTTTATACCTGTTGTCTCCCGATCCCGCGAATTCACGGCATCCTCCCGTCAATGGAATTTATATCAATTTAAATTAGAACAGAGTTGCATTTGTTTTGCATCATTCGATTTTAGAAAAAGAACAAAATCTACTCTAGTTCGTATTTTGATTTGATTCAAATTTCATTGCCTATTTTCCTGGTATGGGGGGATACCTCAGGTAATATCGAATTAAATTAGTAAAAAATAAAAAATGACAATATATTAATTGATGGGTGCGAAGAAAAAGTTAAAAGGAATTTGGAGGCAAACCTGGTTCCAATATTTGCCCCGCGCGTGCTTGGTGTAATTTGACGTGCTTCTTCTAGTTCTTCTTGAAACTTCTTCTGCCCCAGGGCGTATGATCGGCGATAGAGTCGCGCTGATTTTCTTAGTTTTGTCCACTAGCGGTATTTTATTTTCGAAGGGAGCGTGGGCTCGACCCGAAGCGCGCAATAGTAGTGTGTTTGTCATGGTGTTTATTTTCCTACCCCCAACTCAGGTGTGTGAATGTATGGAATTAGGATAGGATAAAAAGGGTAGTTTAAAATTACTAGTGATGGGATGAATCGGCATTTGCCATACCGCCTCCCGAAGAGCGGACGTGCTCTTGAAAATATCTGAAATCTTGTGTACAGATTAAAAATATAATTCAGGAAAAAATGGATCACTGAGTGTTGACATTTGCATAGAGCTTACATAACTAGACTAAATATTTGAAACTTAATTAATTGTATAACATGGCTTGATTGTTTAGTAGTTATAATAAGGGTTTAATTTGCGTTAAGCAGCGGACACAACTTGACCACTGGGCGCATGAATGTACCAGTGGAGGTTTTAATTTCGACGACTCTGACTATTAATACAAAATAAATCAATGTCAAGCAAAAAAGAAAGTGGTCAAAGTAAATAATACTGTCTTGCTTTTTACAAGCTGTCCCGTTGTCTGTAATCAAATCTTGCAAGTTAAATTTGACCCACTTCCCGGTCATTTTAAGTGCTACATAGCGATGCAATAATCCTAGTAACCCGTATTGACATAGCATTTACAACGGCAAGGTTATATGATGGCCTAGGAATCAAATTGGTTGACTGTATATCGCATGACAATGCAATATTATGATGACATGGAGCTGATCTGATGCTGGAGCTGGAAGGTGGCCATAGGAACTCCGCAATAAAACGACACAGCCCCATCGAGTTTGGGGTCGTTAGAATCGTCTCAACGAGTAGTTGATGATGGTATGCAGAAAAGTCATAATCATAAATCATTTATTCAGTCACACAGTGGTTTACAATTGTTATTTGATGGTACCTCTTTTTAAGTATGAAATACCTGTGCTAAGAGGCACCGCTCTTCCTTAGTTAGTACGGCACATGTGAAGAATAATTATTATAGTAATCAAAGTTAAAATAAACTAAAAAGAAATAAAATAACATTAATGATTAAAGGATAACAAAAGTATTAAGTATTATATTAAGTTTCAATTAAAAAATAATATAACAAGTACTTTTACAAACTCGTATATGTACGAGTATAAGGTATCTTAAGGTACGTGTGTACATGTGGATGCGTGATGTGTGTGCCTGCAAGTACATTCGGCAATAAAAGCTTGTACCAAAAATTATATTTTTGACACAAACTTTTTTATCCAGGATAACGTCAAGCCAGTCTAGAAGAGCGGTAAGGCACACGCGATCAATCTTAAATGCAAAACGAACAGATTAAAAATGGGATACTTTTATATAGAATTGGGAATTCAAGTTGATGAGTTCAGTTCACATGGACGAAGTCGAAGACAACAGCTAGTACATAATAAACAGACATAACATCTTTTCGTCCAATATTCCGCAGTGTCTCAAGACGAGAGTCTTTGACCATTGTGTGTTGCCAGTGATGACATATGGCACGGAAACGTGGTCGCTTGCTATGGGCCTCATAAGAAGGCTCAAAGTCACTCAAAGGGCAATGGAGAGGGCTATGCTGGGAGTTTCTCTGCGTGATCGCATCAGAAATGAGGCTATCCGCAGCAGAACCAAGGTAACCGATATAGCCCTCCGAATCGCTAAACTTAAGTGGCAGTGGGCGGGGCACATTGCACGTAGAACCGATGGCTGTTGGGGCGGAAAAGTTTTCGAGTGGCGACCACGTACCGGAAGGCGCGGCGTGGGTAGGCCCCCACAAGGTGGACTGATGACCTGGTAAAGGTCGCGGGAGTCCGCTGGATACGGGTGGCGCAGGACCGGCCATTGTGGCACTCTTTGGGGGAGGCCTATGTCCAGCAGTGGACGTCTTTCGGCTGATGTGATGATGATGAACATAACAGCGTTTTTCCAGGTTCCTGGTGGAACGAGGCGCTAACATTCACCGCCCTAACCACAACGGGGGCACGTGTCTGATCAACTCTGTGCAATCGCTGCGCCTTTGCACGTATCTCATCGACCACGGAGCAGCGGTGAGTTAAACTTGACTAACTATACAAAGGTTGCTTGCATCAAATATTTTCTTAACCACTTAGTCGCTTCTGGCAACCAAAACTTTTCACACCCCTAAATGGATTGTGGCAACTATAGCTTCGAATTTAATTTTAATTTCCTAGTCCCAAACTAAGCAAAGCTTGTACTATGGGTCTTATCTTATCTTATCTAGGTGAGGGCCCTTTCGGATGCACTTCGACCCAGTGGGATCTTTTGTGCATTTGCCCTCTCCTTTATACCTGCTCCCAGGCTTGTACTATGGGTACTAGACGATGATATACATACTTATATAGATAAATATATACTTAAATACATAGAAAACATCAATGACTCAGTCTTTTGTTTTTCTTGTCTTAGCTTAGTATGTTATTTTTTTTGTCGACAAAATAAATAATTAATTTTAATGAATATCTTATTTTCTGTATGAGTCCTGTGTTACTTGAAATAAATGGTTTTATTCATTCATTCATAGTTGCCAAGCGAAATATAGGCCGACATTTTTTTAATATTTATTTATTATTTTATTGGGAGCCTGTAGTGTCCCACTGCTGGGCAAAGGCCTCCCCCCACTTTTTCCAATGCTCCCGATTCTGAGCAGTCTCTGGGATTTTTTTTTTAAACCGGCCAAGTGCGAGTCGGACTCGCGCACGAAGGGTTCCGTACCATTATCTATAAAAACGGCAAAAAAATCACGTTTGTTGTATGGGAGCCTCCTGTAGTCTAGTTGGTGGTGACCCTACCTACGAAGGTCCCGGGTTTGAATCCTGGTAAGGGCATTTATTTGTGTGATGAGCACAAATATTTGTTCCTGAGTCATGGATGTTTTCTATGTATTTAAGTATTTTTTTATCCATATAAGTATGTTTATCGTCGTCTAGTACCCATAGTACAAGCTTTGCTTAGTTTGGGACTAAGCCGATTTGTGTAAGATTGTAAAAGAAAAAAAAAGAAAAAAGAATATAAAAAAATATTTATTTATTCTGTTTTGTAGTATTTGTTGTTATAGCGGCAACAAAAAAACATCATCTACTATCACGGTTGCGGCGATACAGCCTGGTGACAGACGGACAGACAGACATACAGACAACGGAGTCTTAGTAATAGAGTCGTGTTTTACTCTTTGAGTACGGAATTCTAAAAAGGAGTCTAGCTCGTCTCTCCATCGCCGACGAGGTCTGCCACGTCTCTGTTTCGAGCTGTCGGGCTGCCATTCAGTGGCGATCTTGGTACTGTGGAGTTACTCGGCATGCGGCAGACATGACCAGCCCAGTCCCACTTCAACTGGGCTGACTTCCGAGCTACAAAATGTTCTGTGAAAATTGTACAATGAAATAAATAAACTAAAACTAACTAAAACTACATCGACTATTTGAGTTTTGGAGCGCAGCGCGGTGTTCCAGATGCGATCCACTAATGGGAAACTTGCATGGGACTTCAATTTCGAATAAATTGCACTCAATCGATGCGGATATACGTAGAGATATCATTCAAGAGAAAAAAAAGAAAAAGAAAAGAATTGTATTAGTTTTATCTCACGTTAGAATGACGAACATTTTATTTTATTATTTTTTCGATAAAATAACACAACAGTTACAAAGAATATTGAATTAGAAATGATATTTTGTATGACAAGTAATATTACGAATATAGATAATTGCAAATTAATGACTTACTCCATAGTAAACGCGCCGAGAATATATGCTGTGACGTCATAGCATAAGCCCGTTTAATATAGAGCGTTTTCGGGGGGTGCCGGCGCGTGCAGGTTTCAAATGCATATAACATCAGAAAAAATAATCATAAGAAAGTTTTAATGCTACAGTTGTTTTAAAGCTGGATTATACTTTTGATTTTCGTAATAAAGATGCAAGTTCCCTATTTGATACTTAGTATGCTGCGCTCCATGGCTCACTGGCAAACCCCAAGTTTGGACTTTAGAGATGACGTCAGAGACCAAGTCTGTGCACCGTAGGTGAGAATTGGAAGAATGCACATGTCCACGAGTCTCCGCTTAAGGGCCGGGATACACGGACTGCTCGAGCAGTTATCCAGTGATCAACATACACGGACCGCTGTTGCAGACAGAGGCAACAGTTTGAAGCTGCCATTGATAACTGCTCGAGCAGTTGGCCTAACTGCTCGAGCAGTTATCCAGTGATCAACATACACGGACCGCTGTTGCAGACAGAGGCAACAGCTTGAAGCTGCCATTGATAACTGCTCGAGCAGTTGGCCTAACTGCTCGAGCAGTTATCCAGTGATCAACATACACGGACCGCTGTTGCAGACAGAGGCAACAGCTTGAAGCTGCCATTGATAACTGCTCGAGCAGTTGGCCTAACTGCTCGAGCAGTTATCCAGTGATCAACATACACGGACCGCTGTTGCAGACAGAGGCAACAGCTTGAAGCTGCCATTGATAACTGCTCGAGCAGTTGGCCTAACTGCTCGAGCAGTTATCCAGTGATCAACATACACGGACCGCTGTTGCAGACAGAGGCAACAGCTTGAAGCTGCCATTGATAACTGCTCGAGCAGTTGGCCTAACTGCTCGAGCAGTTATCCAGTGATCAACATACACGGACCGCTGTTGCAGACAGAGGCAACAGCTTGAAGCTGCCATTGATAACTGCTCGAGCAGTTGGCCTACTGCTCGAGCCGGCACCGGCAGTAGCATCATGGATTTTGAGGAGGAAGCACTTCTGATGATCTTATTGCACTTATAAGCGCGTCACAATCGATATTGCCGTCCATTTTTCACAATAAACAAACGACGCGTGCGGGTGGGGAGCGTGCGCGTTGCGGAATGAAGAGCGCGGGCGGATGTAACTGCGCTAGAGCAGTCGACAGCTCGAGCAGTCAGTGTATGCCCGGCGACTGCTTGACCGCACGATGAAATTTCACCGTGCAGTCAACCGCCCGAAGCAGTTGAAACTGCTCGAGCGGTTCGTGTATTGCGAATGAGAGTTTTGTATGGAAACTGCAGATCACCCATCGGCGACCGCTTGAAGCTACTGGCACTGACTGCTTAAAGCAGTCCGTGTATGGCCGCCCTAAGTGATAATGGAAGGTCACCCTTCATCAGATGTTTCATGGACCAATAGCTTCTCCAGACGTTTTCAGTCCGTAACCCGACTTTATAGACAACCAATTTTTATTGACTTACCTGTTCTGCCACAGGTGGACGCAACAGACATGCAACACAAGACGGCACTACACTACGCGATCCAAGAGCATCGTCTAGAAACAGCGCGCCTGTTATTAGCGCGAGGCGCCGACCCGCGCCTCACCTCCCGCGCCGGTGACGACGCACTCCGTACTGCCGCCCTGAAGGGAGCTAGTCAGGTATACCCGAACGAATGTTCGAATCAATAAGTAATATACATACAGATACACACACACGCACGCGCATACACACACACACACACACACACACACATACACATACACACACACACACACACACACACACACACACACACACACACACACACACACACACACACACACACACACACACACACGCACACACGCATACGCGCACATATTTAAGTACATATTCATTTTATGAATACATTTTTTTTTAGTTACGCTTGGATTCATGAACTTAAACCTTCATTTCGTTAGTAATTAAATTTAACATAATAACACATATATTAATTTTGCAATCTTAAGTGTAAGTAATTGGAGTTTGAGCCATAGAATAGAATAAAAAAAAAGAATGGAACAGAATGTAACTATGTATTAACTAGAATTTTAGCCAGTAAATTAAACTTAATTAATTAATTAGGTATAAAAGCATAATATTAAATTATCCTACCGGGTGGCTTCGTCACCTTAGATTATAGACAAAGTGTAGGTATCTACAATAGAAAGGATTTAGATTTTTGACATTTAGTTTTTTTTTTTATAAATGCTTCCTTTGCTACAGTCGCCATTAACACTTTCAGTCCCACGAACCCGCCAGGTGGGCGTCGTGCGTGCGCTTTCATCTACATACGGTTTTTCGCATCGGCTACGGAATCGTTGGCTGTGAATGTATTCAAAGAAAACCCTGTTCCCAGGTGGTAGCGCTCCTAGCGGCGCGCTTTCGCTACGGCCCGTGCCGGCTCGCGGACGCTTACGAGCTTTTGGGCGCCACACAACTAGACGAGTTCAACGACGTGTCCACGTGCCTGGCCGCCTGGCGCCGCGCCACGTCCCTACGCCACGCCAATCCGCAGTACGTGCCCAAGAAACCGGAACAGGTCAGTTAGTGTTGGGCGCCACACAACTAGACGAGTTCAACGACGTGTCCACGTGCCTGGCCGCCTGGCGCCGCGCCACGTCCCTACGCCACGCCAATCCGCAGTACGTGCCCAAGAAACCGGAACAGGTCAGTTAGTGTTGGGCGCCACACAACTAGACGAGTTCAACGACGTGTCCACGTGCCTGGCCGCCTGGCGCCGCGCCACGTCCCTACGCCACGCCAATCCGCAGTACGTGCCCAAGTCACCGGAACAGGTCAGTTAGTGTTGGGCGCCACACAACTAGACGAGTTCAACGACGTTTCCACGTGCCTGGCCGCCTGGCGCCGCGCCACGTCCCTACGCCACGCCAATCCGCAGTACGTGCCCAAGACACCGGAACAGGTCAGTTAGTGTTGGGCGCCACACAACTAGACGAGTTCAACGACGTGTCCACGTGCCTGGCCGCCTGGCGCCGCGCCACGTCCCTACGCCACGCCAATCCGCAGTACGTGCCCAAGAAACCGGAACAGGTCAGTTAGTGTTGGGCGCCACACAACTAGACGAGTTCAACGACGTGTCCACGTGCCTGGCCGCCTGGCGCCGCGCCACGTCCCTACGCCACGCCAATCCGCAGTACGTGCCCAAGTCACCGGAACAGGTCAGTTAGTGTTGGGCGCCACACAACTAGACGAGTTCAACGACGTGTCCACGTGCCTGGCCGCCTGGCGCCGCGCCACGTCCCTACGCCACGCCAATCCGCAGTACGTGCCCAAGATACCGGAACAGGTCAGTTAGTGTTGGGCGCCACACAACTAGACGAGTTCAACGACGTGTCCACGTGCCTGGCCGCCTGGCGCCGCGCCACGTCCCTACGCCACGCCAATCCGCAGTACGTGCCCAAGACACCGGAACAGGTGAGTTAGTGTTGGGCGCCACACAACTAGACGAGTTCAACGACGTGTCCACGTGCCTGGCCGCCTGGCGCCACGCCACGTCCCTACGTCACGCCAATCCGCAGTACGTGCCCAAGACACCGGAACAGGTGAGTTAGTGTTGGGCGCCACACAACTAGACGAGTTCAACGACGTGTCCACGTGCCTGGCCGCCTGGCGCCGCGCCACGTCCCTACGCCACGCCATATTACGTTTCTTCCCAAAATGCCTGATATAATGCGCGTGTATTGTCCAATAAGAGCGTAGGTATACAAGTGTGTGTGTTTTAGATGTGTGCGTGCTTGGTCTTGTCAATTACTTGGGCTTTGTGTGGGTTAATGTACTTGCGACAGGCGTACTCCTTATATTCATACATCTGTGGTCTGTACACTAACTATAAACATTGTTACAGGAGCCCCGCAAAGCGCTGTTATACATGCGCGAGTGGTGCACTATGGCTGAACTAGAAGCTTGCGCGGCCGATGCCGATACTCTGCGCATACAGGTTATTTATCACTAGTGGCTTTGTGAACCTTAGCACACGATAGCCTGACTTTTTTAGTTTTGATAACAACTCGACAAAAAATTTCAATATAATTAACGAACCTGCGGACCGATTTTTGACTTCCGATTCTCGACTCTTTTACTCGAAAACACTCAAAATTATGAAATGCTATTTTGAAATCGCGATAGAAAATTTAAAAACTAGTGTTGTTGACCACTCGTATTCAATTATATCGGTAGAAAGTAAGTGTCTGCGTTTTTATCACTACTAAATCGTATTTAATTTTTTTTTAATTTTCGAGCGGTCGAAAATCGGTTGAGAAATGCGACCTGTAGAGGAGAACAACCGGACAGTGTGACATACGAACGATTTCCGACCCGAGCTGAAGCATAGAACATCGTTCGCTACGCTCGCTCGTTCGATTATACACTTTGACGTAAGCATATATTTATGAACAATCGTCTAAGCAATTTAAAAGACCATGTTGAAAGAAAACCAAGATACTATCATTTCGATGACGACCGCTTTAGCTTTCAAAGCAAGAGGTCCTGGGTTCGAATCCCGGTAAGGGCATTTATTTGTGTGATGTGCACAAATATATTTTCCTGAATCATGGGCGTTTTCTATGTATTTATTTATCTATATCGTCGTCTAGTACCCGTAGTACAATCTTTGCTTAGTTTGGGACTAGGTTGATTTGTGTAAGATTGTCCGCAAAATATTATTACCAAAAAATATTATTATTATTTCGTCTTCTGCCTAACGGGCCAGAGTAACAGTAACATTTGATCGACCCTCAAAGGGATACGACATTGTATACTTTTGCAGTGTTTATTATTTTGCTTGTGTCTGTTAATATTGTATTTGTATCAGGCTCTGCTGGTGTGTTCCCGCGTGCTCGGCAAGGAACATAAAGAACACGTGTTCCGGCTCATGTACCGGTGAGTCCTCATCAGTCACCACAAAATTTTAGAAGTGCCTGATTATTTTTTTGATGTCAGTAATAACCTTCCTTAGCACCAGAAATAACTTTAGAAGATGTTTGGACACTTGTTACGACACGATGATTACATGAAAACTATAATAGAAGGGAAGATAGAGGGAAATAGGAAGAGAGGGAGACCAAGAAGATCTTTTATGGACCAAATCAAGGAAAAAGTAGACAGCGTTTCGTATCAAGATGTCAAAATCAAAAAATCTAAATCAATTATTTATTCTGCAAATAGGCCACAAGGGCACCTTTACATGTCAAATGGTATTCTACAATATAATATTAATAATCTTACACAATATTCATTTTAAAATTGCAGATTTTAACCAATTAGTATCTAAACGGTTAACAAACTAAATTTCACTAAGTAAATGAAAACTAAAAAAATCCAAAATTGTAAAATATTATCAAATACATTCGATATAAGGTCTGTATCAGAATTAACAATAAGTTTATGATATTAATTTAGTATCCCAGAGATGTATAAGGTCTCTGAGCATCCAAATACAATTAATAATTATTCTAATGTTCTTATAGAGATGTATACTGTCTCTAAGCGTTAAAACAGAAAAAAAGGATCATTAATGTAATATTGTCAGAGATGTACAGGGTCAATAACAATAAAACGTGTCAAGAACAGAATGATGTCTCTCGTCAAAATAATGATAATAACACTAGTATTTAGGTAGTTACTATGCCCTTGCAAGCATGAACAGACCGGACTCCACAAACAGCACCCGTCAAGAAGAAAACTGAGAATAGAGAAGAATGAAAATTGCTCCACCGACAAGAGCCTGGCTCTTAAATATATGATGATGAGCACCAGAAAAAAGTTGCAGACTTTTCAGCTGCTTCAATTATTTTTGAAAAATATAAACAGTTTCCTTACTTACGTTTTGGGTTTAGGACGGCGAATGAGACACTTTGCTTGATCCGTCTCATATTACATAAAAATATATTAAAATTCCGTGGTAAACTGACACTGGCAATGACATTGACAGCTGCAGCAGCTATATATGTCATTGCCAGGATAAGATATTAAAAAAAATGTAATATGAGACGGATCAAGCAAATGGTCTCATTCGCCGTCCTAAACCCAAAACGAAAATGAGGAAACTGTTTATATTTTTCAAAAATACTTGACGCAGCCGAAAAGTCTGCAGCTTTATCTGGTGCTAAGGAAGATTATTCCTACCAACAAAAAAATTATCAGGCACTTCTAAAATTTTTATCCATTCCCAATTTTCCGGTCGGCGCCGGGCAGCGGTTTCATCGTAGAGGAGATTTCGGGTCACAATAATTCCCACACAGACGGGTTTTTAGTTCTTTGTTTGTATCTTTTTGGCATACAAAGTCTAGAAAAATCGTAGTGTGCAAAGCGCGTTTTTTACCGCCAGGCGCCATCATGAAAAAAAAATACCAATGGGGGTTATTTACTCGGAATGACAAAAAGTGACGAAGATGGTCATACAGAAACAACTTTTCCCGTGGGACCAACCACGAAATTGCGAAAAAATAAGAGCCAATCAAGAGTTAACTGTGATTTAATTGACCTTACCTGACTTGACTTTGCACCTGCTCAAAGTGATTTATTGTAGATTTTTTGTTTTAATTCTGTATTACCTTGTTATAGCGGCGCGGCATACGCAGATTCGTTCCGTTACCAGCGGTGCATTGATCTATGGACTTGGGCACTTGAGATACGACTTGAGAAGGACTCTATATTGTATCCTGGTGAGGACGTAAATTTCACTTTCCATATTTATTTCTGATTAGGTTCTCGAGTAGCGACCACGTACCGGAAGGCGCGGGAGTCCGCTGGATGCGGGTGGCGCAGGACCGGTCACTTTGGCACTCTTTGGGGGAGGCTTATGTCCAGCAGTGGACGTCTTACGGCTGATATGATGCTGATGATGATACTTATTACTAATAGTAGCGGGCATTTCAAAATAAAAAGCATACCTGTTTTTTTTTTCAGATACTTATCGATTTTTTTCGCTTATAGTAAAATACTCAGAATAGTTAATAATTATAAATAATTAATTCTAAATCGCCAAATTTATTTTCTGCCGTTTTTATTTATTTGGATACGCATCGGAAGAATGTTTTTTTCTTGTATAAGGATCGATAGTATCGACTACTGAGTAACAAGAACACAAAAAAACAGTAACATATGCTAAAGAAAATTATTAATATCAAAAGAAGCCTGATTGTCCAACGTAGATATATGTCTGTGTGTGTGGCCTCCGTAGCCCAGTGGGTAGTAACTCTGCCTACGAAGCTGGAGGTCCCGGGTTCGAATCCCGGTCAGGGCATTTATTTGTGTATTTTATCACGAATATTTGTTCCTGAGTTATGGATGTATATGTATATAAGTATCTATATGTATGTATCTATTATATACACAACACAAGCCTTACTGAGCTTACCGTGGGCCTAGGTTGATTAGTGTAAGATTGTCCCGTAATATTTATTTATTTTTATTTATTTGTGTACGTACCTACCCTAAGACATTGTAGAAGGGCGTTCCGATAAGCAGATTGTTCCGATAGCTCAATGGTTGAGAGTGACTGGTTGCGTATGCCAGAGCTCGCAGGGTCAAATCCAGCTAGGAGCAATTTTTTTCTCGACTTTGTAGTCGTTCAAAATGTAATAGCGTGGTCACCCCACAGACACGTGTCACACGGCGTGCGCGCTGACGCGACTGCTGATAGACGCGCGCGGAGCCCTGCCGGCGCCGCCTCACGAGGACGTCGTGCATATTGCCGAACTACTGATCACTGCGTTACCCGGTGAGTGACACTGTAGTATGTGACTAGTTAACTATACCAACATAAGTATTATAAGATATTGTGAAGCGACCGCTCTTGCTGTACGGTCAACTGTGTAGGCTCGGACAAGAATAGGTCTACGGTCTCCCCCGCCTGTCGTAGAAGGCGACTAAACGGGGTCATAGGGGTCGCAGTGTTTCTGGCGGGGGCCGGAGCACTCACCTAAAAACCCCAGGGAAGGCGACCATCATCATCCTAAGACGAGCCAAATGTGGCGAGGCGCGAGGAGGGTTCCAGTGCGTTCAGTATGAGTTCCTGGAGTCCTCCGCATGAGAGCGCAGATGCCGGCCGCCGTGGAGTTTTTAGTGGATAGAAATACCACCACATAACCCAATAATCTCCTGATGATTGGGTACATGGTACGCAAGGTTTCCTCCACAAAAAAAAAAAAAGGCCATCATAGAACCTTGCCGTTGTAAATGCCATGTCTATACGGGTTACTAGGATTATTGCGTCGCTATGTAGCAGTTAAAATAACAGGGTTCTACGGTGGCGCAGGAATCAAATTGGTTGACTGTACAGCGCTAGCAGTCATTAAGCGTACGTGAGCCGAACATCTCGTGTTTAAGTCGACGTAGGCTCCTGGTCTTCTCTCCCTCTCACTTAGCATAAGCGTCAGCGACATGGAAGTGCGTGTTCGGAAGCGCGGATATCATGTTTTTTAATTTTATTTTTTTGTGAGTTTTAATAAATAAAAAAATAATAGCTAAGTTCCCTCAAACATGATATTGCCGCTTATTAGAACCAATTTTAATATATTTAGCTGTTGTGCATAATTTGTTAAGAATTTTTAAGTGTATTTTAGACCTTTGTTCGTGATTTTTTACTATCGAGCGAAAATTAAAAACTCAGGATTCGAATAGCTGTTGTCCCTCGAGAAAGGCCACAAGATTGCTAATCAAATTTAGGGCAGCCGTATTATAATCCAAACAAGAGCTACGTCTTTTTAAAAATCTGTTTTCTGAGCTCACGTCGCCTTAATTCATTATTCGCTACATGCCCTACATGGCGACCTTGCCAGTAGCGCGAGGGCGCGCGTCGTGTTATAAGTAACAAGGACAATGTGTGAAATTAAAGACAATGCGAGACAACACAAATACAGCATTTATTTGAGGATGTGTAACTCAAACTTTTTGTGCTTTGCGTACTTTACATAATATAATATTGTTGTGGTGCGTGTTGTTGTTGGTTATGTGCAAATGTCGGTTTTTTGATACTTGAGAGGAAATAAGTGTAAGGCGTGTGTATCCTCGTCATCGGTCTCATTATCAATTTCACGAGCATATTGCTGAGCCACTGAAGATAGCAATATCTCTAGAGTGCTATAACTTCGTCAGCAAGGTTAGGTAGTAAATACATGTCGCACGGCGGGCGCCCGCGAAGGCCTGCCGGCGCTGCCTCATGAAGGCGTTGTTCATATTAAACAGCGCTGTATAGCCGACAGGCTATCAGCAAACGCTGAGCCCCGAGCCTATTGTCGCATCATTTATTTTCTGCATTGTGTTGTTTTATATATTCGATTTTGTGATTTTGTGTTTTTTTTTGTGTTTTTTTGCGACAATAAATCTTTTTTCATTTATTTTTTTATTTTTTATATTGCCGAGCTACTGATAACTGCCCTGCCCGGTGAGTGACACCGCCTGAATCCTGACTCCTGATTACTGCGTTACCCAGTGAGTCACATCGTCTGACTCCTTATTGGACACCAGTGGCGGCGCGTGAGCATTTTCACTAGAAAACCCGGAGCATAAAAAGGGCTGTTTTTTATGATTTACGAATTTGGTAATATAGAGCAAGACATTTTAGGCAAGCCGGTGGGAATCGGCTTGTATGGACGTTCCGCCACTGTTGGACACTTCTATTTATCCGTGAAACTCGGCCCAAGCTTTTACCATCGTACTTATAACTATTTTTTTTTTTTATTTAGAAGCCAACGGTCTTAAAGTATACAAATTAATTAGCTGGAAGCTATACATTAACAATATCACTAGACCTATAGTTTCCTTATTGTTATTAAAATTAACATAACTATTTAAATCACTAGGTATACCCGATATCATTACATACAATATATATATTTATTTACATACAATATAAATACATATATTTTTTTAACTTTTACCATTATCTAATGTTTTATATTACACACTATATTAACATTATTTTAAAAAGGAATAAATTTGTTTTTTAAATGTTACTAGCGAACTGCCAAATATAATAAATCTGCATTCATACACTTTTTATTGTAAAGCTGGCATTTAAACTATTGTACGATTCTCACCGAACCGGGGGAATTTCGCGCAAATGTAAAGCCAATTTATTGTTACATAAGTTTCTTAAAATGTCACGCCGTTAGCCTGCGAATGTCAAATAACGTTTTGTATGGAAATCGAACCACCTTAAAACGCAGTCGGCTACCGCCGGTTGCTCGCGCATCCGTTGCGATGCGGCCCACGCGCCCGGCCAGCATATTGCTCAACTGTTAAACGTCGCGTTCTATGTCGAATATTTTGACGCTGAAATAATATTAATTATTAGTGTCCCACCGAAGTTTTGGTTTCGGCCAGTTTCGGCCAAAAAACGGCCGAACCTTTCGGCCCGGCCGAAACTTACGAAACGGTACTTTGGGTCGCGTTCGGCTAACTTCGGGTGTGCTCGTGCCAACCGGCAATATGGCGTAGGTCGCCGGCCACCGGCTCAGTGAAGTGAGCTTGTTCCCGGAATTATGGTAACTTGTAGTAAACCTTGTTTTATTTTATTTCAGGTGTTACATTGTTAATATGTGTATAAAAGCGGTTTTACGTCATTTTTTCAACGATTTTAACAAGTCTACAAAAGGTTCGGTTTCGGTTTCGGCCGAAACTAGAGCCAAAGCCGAACCTTCGGTTTCGGTTTCGGCAAAAAAACATGTTTCGGTCAGACACTATTAATAATAAAACGGTTGAACTCACGCTTTAAATGTCACTACGGGCGACATGTTTCGAACTCTTCGGGAGTTCTTCTCCAGGATGAGTGATTTCGCGGCAGTGTCGCTTGAAGCACTGCCAGCGCGCGCTCAGACCGCCGCGCGGCCCGCGGGGACACCCCGAAAACACTCATCCTGAAGAAGAACTGCCGAACAGTTCGAAACATGTCGCCCGTAGTTACATTTAAAGCGTGAGTTCAACCGTTTAATTGATATGGGGCTTCTAAACAGGTCTTATTTTTACTGCAATATGCGGCCGGCAACTATTGGTGTCTTTCTCTAACATGTGAGTAAGAGAGGGATAGCAATAGTTGCCGGCCACATATTGCAGTAAAAATATGGCCCGTTTAGAAGCCCCATTAATATTATTTCAACATTTTCATTTATTTATTCATTTATGTTTTAAGTATTTATTTATCTATATACGTATGTATATCGTCGTCTAGTACCCATAGTACAAGCATTGCTTAGTTTGGGACTCGGTCGCTTTGTGTAAGATTGTCCCCAAATATTTATTTATTTATTAACCTGTCTCATAATAGTAGTTTATGTGACTGTACATAATGATGGGCATTAAATACGAGTGTGGGTTTATGAAACAAGCGTCAGCGAGTTTCATAATAGGACCACACGAGTGTTTAATGAATAGAGTCTGGCTAATGAAAGTTGAGCCTGAGTTTTAAATTAAACTTTTTATATGGCAACAGTAATATGAACCTTACGCCTTAAATTAGTATGATGTCCTAATCCTAATCTTGATACTTGAAATGGTAACTAAGAAAGTAACTTTTCGATAAAAATTGGACCTTTTTTGCTATTTAAGAGAAATAAGAGGTGGCTTACTGCTAATATTATTCACATTGAAGAATATCATAAAAAAAATCAATTATTAGGGGAGAGTCGGTGAAATCGTACCGCCGTTTTAATTGTACCAGCTCCAGATTACCCACAAGCCAACATATATTTTTAACGTTGGCAACACTTAAGAATGCTCTAGTGGCGACACCAACACTCGGCCATTTTGTAATGGCGTCGGTTCGTCGGTTGAACAGGTTGTGCTCTAGTGAAAAAAATAGTTTTTTGTGAAGTTCGGTGTAAATTTTACTACTAATTCGTAAGGCTGAAACTCGGAGAAAATGTGAGTTTTTATATCAATATAGACAGCATTAGAATGACAGATTAAATAGTTATTTACATTGTTTTCATGGAGTCTTTAAGTTTGAAGGTTATATAGGTAGGGTCAATTCGCCGGTTACGCGACCACCTGAAGAACATGGTTTTTTCAATTGAAGATTACATCAATTCTACAGAGCCTATTGAAACAGGTAGCCGTATGCATTATTGTTTGTAGTTATGGAATAGGAATTAACTAAAAAAACGAGAAAATATGCTTTCAGTTCACCAACTCAGCTAAGTGGGCGCTAACCGGCACATAAAATTAGGTGGTCGCTAACCGGCGAAATGACCCTAGTTATGGCTTGTTTTGATTTTAAATACATGGTTGGGTAAATCGTACCACAGTGTTGCGGGGTATATTGTACTGGTACAATTTACCCGCCATTTACATTCTTTTTTCTCATTAAGATGGCGGATCCTGGAGACAAAAGAAAATATTATAAGTGGAACAAAGAATACTTACAAAGAGCTCTCTCAGCTTACGAAAGGAAAGGAACGATTTAAACTTCCACGGTACGATTTAAAATACCCGTGGTACGATTTAAACAACTAGTTGGCAAAATTGTACCATTAGCAGACCTCCAGAAAAATTCGCTTTTACCTACCTAAACTGCAGTCTAATTCAGTAATGTATTTTTTTAAGATAGCCAAGAGACTAACCTATAATTATTATAATCAAACATGTGCTCCAGATGTTTTGTTAATTAAATATTGACGTCAAAGTAAAAAGTGGTACGATATAACCGACTTTCCCCTATGTCTCGTCAGAATTAAAAACTGAGTGTGGTTTTGATTATTCTACTTAAATATAAAGTAGAATGAAGTTAAGAGTTTTACTTCTTACTTTCTTTCGTTTGACGACCTCTTCTGTAGCCTAGTTAGTAGTGACCCTGCCTACGAAGCCGGAGGTCCCGGGTTCGTATTCCGTTAAGGGCATTTATTTGTGTGATGAGCACGAATATTTGTTCCTGAGTCATGGATGTTTTCTATGTATTTAAGTATTTATTGAATGAATGAATGAATGAAATGTATTGCGTATAATGAATCCAGGTTACAATGGGGAATGGATGAAAATTTTAGAAGTGCCTGATTATTTTTTTGGTGATAGGAATAACCTTCCTTAGCACCAGAAAAAAGTTGCAGACTTGTCAGCTGCGTCAATTATTTTTGAAAAATATAAACAGTTTCCTCACTCACGTTTTGTGGTTAGGACGGCGAATGAGACACTTTTCTTGATCCGTCTTATATTACTAAAAATATTTTAAATATCTGACCCTGGCAATGACAAATATAGCTGCTGGAGCTGTCAATATCATTGCCAATGTCAGTTTACCACGGATTTTTATGATATTTTTTGTAATATGAGACGGAACAAGCAAAATGTCTTATTTGCCGTCCTAAACCCAAAACGTAAGTGAGGAAAGTGTTAATATTTTTCAAAAATAATTGACGCATCTGAAAAGTCTACAACTTTTTTCTGGTGCTAAGGAAGGTTATTCCTATCACCAAAAAAAATATCAGGCATTTCTAAAATTTTCATCCATTCCCCATATCAGATATAGTTACATAAAGAAAGTTTCACTAAACTCTGCCTTTACAGGTGTACACGCTTATCTTAATAATTAATAGTATTACGTTTCATTAAAAATGTCAAAAATATTGTATACAACTTTTACCACTAATGTTAAATAATTAAACATACATTAATTGCATAATACAAAATTATATAAGTTCCATGTATTCCTTAAAACTATAGAAACATTTATCTAAAATCCATGACTTAACTGCATTTTTAAATTTATTTATGTCTAATAATTAGGTAACTTATTAAAAATGTCAATACACATAATAAAACAATTTTTTTAAGTTTTTATCTATATAAGAATGTATATCATCGCCTAGTACCCATAGTACAAACTTTGCTTTGTTTGGGACTAGGTCGACTTGTGTAAGATTGTCCTCCAATATTTATTTATATAACTTTACTTCCTTCTGCTTAATCAGTTGCACTGTGTGAATTGAATAAAAATAATAATTGTTCAAGTATCATTATTATTTTATCACGTTATAATGACTAATTTAAAAATGCGGCCAAGTGCGAGTCGGACTCGCACATGAAGGGTTCCGTGAAATAAATTGCGGTTTACGATTTATGACGTATTAAAAAAAAACTACTTACTAGATCTCGTTCAAACCAATTTTCGGTGGAAGTTTGCATGGTAATGTACATCATATATTTTTTTTAGTTTTATCATTCTCTTATTTTAGAAGTTACAGGGGGGGGGGACACACACACATTTTACCACTTTGGAAGTGTCTCTCGCGCAAACTATTCAGTGTAGAAAAAAATTATATGAGAAACCTCAATATCATTTTTGAAGACAGATACCCCACACCGGGTTTGATGAAATTTTTTTTCTTGAGTTTCAGTTCTGAGTATGGGGACCCCTAAAACTTAATGTTTTTTTTCGATTTTTGTGTGAAAATCTTAATGCGGTTCACAGAATACATCTACTTACCAAGTTTCAACAGTATAGCTCTTATACTTTCGGAAAAAAGTGGCTGTGACATACGGACGGACAGACAGACAGACATGAGATTTTGCCATTTGGCTACGGAACCCTAAAAAGCAGCGTGTTGCAATACTGTGTTTGCAACACGCTGCTTTTTTAAATTTGCCGCTCTTTTCTAGGCTCAACTTTCATGAGCCAGACTCTAATTATGTATAGTTACATACACTACTTTATCTACCCACATGTTATAAATCCTCAATGATGTGTTCGGGAACTATTAAAATAATCGCCATTTCACCGCCATGGCCGACTAGATTTCAAATCATGACCAACCTTTGACTGTAATTTAAGAAAATAAAGAATTTTGTATAATAACATCGATATCGATGTTATTATGATTTTTCATACATTATAATAACACTGGCACAAATAAAACGCTGATGTTACGTTACTGGTTGCAATAATGGTAGTCATTATATATGGTTTCCGAACACATTATAGCGGATTTATGATATGGGTGTAGATAAAAGGTTAAAATTTGATTGACGCTGGCTTTTATTTGCCCAAAAGAAGAACTTATGCTTTTGTTTTCAGAATCCCGCGAATGGCTGGTCCCACGCCCAGTATTCAAAAAGCAGGCGGACACATTCGACCGCGCGTTGCGTTGTCTAGCGCATCTTCTACACCTAATGCTGGACACTATCACTACCGACGAGGAGCGGGTTAATGTGAGTAGTCATTATCATGATCACTTTAGTCATCATAAACATCAGTAATATGCCCTGTATACCGAGTAGCGTCAGGTTTGCCGTGACATCATGCTTTACTTGTTTAGGAAATCCCTCTTTCTGCCTAGTGGAAGCACAAGCCAGAAAGTGGAATTCGAAATTTTGTACTGACCATGGGCGGCAATAAAGAAAGCCTTAGATCTTATATTTATCGTTTTCGGCTCGGGCGGTTAATACTTAACGGCCTATATGGGCGCCCAGATACAGGCTCAGCCTAGTTTGGGGTCCGCCGGATATCTCTGTTTTTCTATACTTGCTCTTTACTCTCTCTTACCCGCATTTTTTTTTTTAATATGAGTAATTTTTACTTTTTGACAGGCGGCCCGGCGCATTCGTCGCGTAGTCGACCTAGACCTGACCTCAGCGCACACCAGCGACACCCTGCTACACTTGTCCGTGTCGCGGCTGACCGTCATCCGCTCCTCCTACTGCGCCGAGGAGGCCGGCGCGTTGTTCCCGAGTGCCAAGCTTGCGGGGGCTCTATTGGCAGCAGGTAAGTTTCACAGGCGGCCCGCGTTCGTCGCGTAGTCGACCTAGACCTGACCTCAGCGCACACCAGCGACACCCTGCTACACTTGTCCGTGTCGCGGCTGACCGTCATCCGCTCCTCCTACTGCGCCGAGGAGGCCGGCGCGTTGTTCCCGAGTGCCAAGCTTGCGGGGGCTCTATTGGCAGCAGGTAAGTTTCACAGGCGGCCCGCATTCGTCGCGTAGTCGACCTAGACCTGACCTCAGCGCACACCAGCGACACCCTGCTACACTTGTCCGTGTCGCGGCTGACCGTCATCCGCTCCTCCTACTGCGCCGAGGAGGCCGGCGCGTTGTTCCCGAGTGCCAAGCTTGCGGGGGCTCTATTGGCAGCAGGTAAGTTTCACAGGCGGCCCGCATTCGTCGCGTAGTCGACCTAGACCTGACCTCAGCGCACACCAGCGACACCCTGCTACACTTGTCCGTGTCGCGGCTGACCGTCATCCGCTCCTCCTACTGCGCCGAGGAGGCCGGCGCGTTGTTCCCGAGTGCCAAGCTTGCGGGGGCTCTATTGGCAGCAGGTAAGTTTCACAGGCGGCCCGCATTCGTCGCGTAGTCGACCTAGACCTGACCTCAGCGCACACCAGCGACACCCTGCTACACTTGTCCGTGTCGCGGCTGACCGTCATCCGCTCCTCCTACTGCGCCGAGGAGGCCGGCGCGTTGTTCCCGAGTGCCAAGCTTGCGGGGGCTCTATTGGCAGCAGGTAAGTTTCACAGGCGGCCCGCATTCGTCGCGTAGTCGACCTAGACCTGACCTCAGCGCACACCAGCGACACCCTGCTACACTTGTCCGTGTCGCGGCTGACCGTCATCCGCTCCTCCTACTGCGCCGAGGAGGCCGGCGCGTTGTTCCCGAGTGCCAAGCTTGCGGGGGCTCTATTGGCAGCAGGTAAGTTTCACAGGCGGCCCGCATTCGTCGCGTAGTCGACCTAGACCTGACCTCAGCGCACACCAGCGACACCCTGCTACACTTGTCCGTGTCGCGGCTGACCGTCATCCGCTCCTCCTACTGCGCCGAGGAGGCCGGCGCGTTGTTCCCGAGTGCCAAGCTTGCGGGGGCTCTATTGGCAGCAGGTAAGTTTCACAGGCGGCCCGCATTCGTCGCGTAGTCGACCTAGACCTGACCTCAGCGCACACCAGCGACACCCTGCTACACTTGTCCGTGTCGCGGCTGACCGTCATCCGCTCCTCCTACTGCGCCGAGGAGGCCGGCGCGTTGTTCCCGAGTGCCAAGCTTGCGGGGGCTCTATTGGCAGCAGGTAAGTTTCACAGGCGGCCCGCGTTCGTCGCGTAGTCGACCTAGACCTGACCTCAGCGCACACCAGCGACACCCTGCTACACTTGTCCGTGTCGCGGCTGACCGTCATCCGCTCCTCCTACTGCGCCGAGGAGGCCGGCGCGTTGTTCCCGAGTGCCAAGCTTGCGGGGGCTCTATTGGCAGCAGGTAAGTTTCACAGGCGGCCCGCATTCGTCGCGTAGTCGACCTAGACCTGACCTCAGCGCACACCAGCGACACCCTGCTACACTTGTCCGTGTCGCGGCTGACCGTCATCCGCTCCTCCTACTGCGCCGAGGAGGCCGGCGCGTTGTTCCCGAGTGCCAAGCTTGCGGGGGCTCTATTGGCAGCAGGTAAGTTTCACAGGCGGCCCGCATTCGTCGCGTAGTCGACCTAGACCTGACCTCAGCGCACACCAGCGACACCCTGCTACACTTGTCCGTGTCGCGGCTGACCGTCATCCGCTCCTCCTACTGCGCCGAGGAGGCCGGCGCGTTGTTCCCGAGTGCCAAGCTTGCGGGGGCTCTATTGGCAGCAGGTAAGTTTCACAGGCGGCCCGCATTCGTCGCGTAGTCGACCTAGACCTGACCTCAGCGCACACCAGCGACACCCTGCTACACTTGTCCGTGTCGCGGCTGACCGTCATCCGCTCCTCCTACTGCGCCGAGGAGGCCGGCGCGTTGTTCCCGAGTGCCAAGCTTGCGGGGGCTCTATTGGCAGCAGGTAAGTTTCACAGGCGGCCCGCATTCGTCGCGTAGTCGACCTAGACCTGACCTCAGCGCACACCAGCGACACCCTGCTACACTTGTCCGTGTCGCGGCTGACCGTCATCCGCTCCTCCTACTGCGCCGAGGAGGCCGGCGCGTTGTTCCCGAGTGCCAAGCTTGCGGGGGCTCTATTGGCAGCAGGTAAGTTTCACAGGCGGCCCGCGTTCGTCGCGTAGTCGACCTAGACCTGACCTCAGCGCACACCAGCGACACCCTGCTACACTTGTCCGTGTCGCGGCTGACCGTCATCCGCTCCTCCTACTGCGCCGAGGAGGCCGGCGCGTTGTTCCCGAGTGCCAAGCTTGCGGGGGCTCTATTGGCAGCAGGTAAGTTTCACAGGCGGCCCGCGTTCGTCGCGTAGTCGACCTAGACCTGACCTCAGCGCACACCAGCGACACCCTGCTACACTTGTCCGTGTCGCGGCTGACCGTCATCCGCTCCTCCTACTGCGCCGAGGAGGCCGGCGCGTTGTTCCCGAGTGCCAAGCTTGCGGGGGCTCTATTGGCAGCAGGTAAGTTTCACAGGCGGCCCGCATTCGTCGCGTAGTCGACCTAGACCTGACCTCAGCGCACACCAGCGACACCCTGCTACACTTGTCCGTGTCGCGGCTGACCGTCATCCGCTCCTCCTACTGCGCCGAGGAGGCCGGCGCGTTGTTCCCGAGTGCCAAGCTTGCGGGGGCTCTATTGGCAGCAGGTAAGTTTCACAGGCGGCCCGCGTTCGTCGCGTAGTCGACCTAGACCTGACCTCAGCGCACACCAGCGACACCCTGCTACACTTGTCCGTGTCGCGGCTGACCGTCATCCGCTCCTCCTACTGCGCCGAGGAGGCCGGCGCGTTGTTCCCGAGTGCCAAGCTTGCGGGGGCTCTATTGGCAGCAGGTAAGTTTCACAGGCGGCCCGCGTTCGTCGCGTAGTCGACCTAGACCTGACCTCAGCGCACACCAGCGACACCCTGCTACACTTGTCCGTGTCGCGGCTGACCGTCATCCGCTCCTCCTACTGCGCCGAGGAGGCCGGCGCGTTGTTCCCGAGTGCCAAGCTTGCGGGGGCTCTATTGGCAGCAGGTAAGTTTCACAGGCGGCCCGCGTTCGTCGCGTAGTCGACCTAGACCTGACCTCAGCGCACACCAGCGACACCCTGCTACACTTGTCCGTGTCGCGGCTGACCGTCATCCGCTCCTCCTACTGCGCCGAGGAGGCCGGCGCGTTGTTCCCGAGTGCCAAGCTTGCGGGGGCTCTATTGGCAGCAGGTAAGTTTCACAGGCGGCCCGCGTTCGTCGCGTAGTCGACCTAGACCTGACCTCAGCGCACACCAGCGACACCCTGCTACACTTGTCCGTGTCGCGGCTGACCGTCATCCGCTCCTCCTACTGCGCCGAGGAGGCCGGCGCGTTGTTCCCGAGTGCCAAGCTTGCGGGGGCTCTATTGGCAGCAGGTAAGTTTCACAGGCGGCCCGCATTCGTCGCGTAGTCGACCTAGACCTGACCTCAGCGCACACCAGCGACACCCTGCTACACTTGTCCGTGTCGCGGCTGACCGTCATCCGCTCCTCCTACTGCGCCGAGGAGGCCGGCGCGTTGTTCCCGAGTGCCAAGCTTGCGGGGGCTCTATTGGCAGCAGGTAAGTTTCACAGGCGGCCCGCGTTCGTCGCGTAGTCGACCTAGACCTGACCTCAGCGCACACCAGCGACACCCTGCTACACTTGTCCGTGTCGCGGCTGACCGTCATCCGCTCCTCCTACTGCGCCGAGGAGGCCGGCGCGTTGTTCCCGAGTGCCAAGCTTGCGGGGGCTCTATTGGCAGCAGGTAAGTTTCACAGGCGGCCCGCGTTCGTCGCGTAGTCGACCTAGACCTGACCTCAGCGCACACCAGCGACACCCTGCTACACTTGTCCGTGTCGCGGCTGACCGTCATCCGCTCCTCCTACTGCGCCGAGGAGGCCGGCGCGTTGTTCCCGAGTGCCAAGCTTGCGGGGGCTCTATTGGCAGCAGGTAAGTTTCACAGGCGGCCCGCGTTCGTCGCGTAGTCGACCTAGACCTGACCTCAGCGCACACCAGCGACACCCTGCTACACTTGTCCGTGTCGCGGCTGACCGTCATCCGCTCCTCCTACTGCGCCGAGGAGGCCGGCGCGTTGTTCCCGAGTGCCAAGCTTGCGGGGGCTCTATTGGCAGCAGGTAAGTTTCACAGGCGGCCCGCGTTCGTCGCGTAGTCGACCTAGACCTGACCTCAGCGCACACCAGCGACACCCTGCTACACTTGTCCGTGTCGCGGCTGACCGTCATCCGCTCCTCCTACTGCGCCGAGGAGGCCGGCGCGTTGTTCCCGAGTGCCAAGCTTGCGGGGGCTCTATTGGCAGCAGGTAAGTTTCACAGGCGGCCCGCATTCGTCGCGTAGTCGACCTAGACCTGACCTCAGCGCACACCAGCGACACCCTGCTACACTTGTCCGTGTCGCGGCTGACCGTCATCCGCTCCTCCTACTGCGCCGAGGAGGCCGGCGCGTTGTTCCCGAGTGCCAAGCTTGCGGGGGCTCTATTGGCAGCAGGTAAGTTTCACAGGCGGCCCGCGTTCGTCGCGTAGTCGACCTAGACCTGACCTCAGCGCACACCAGCGACACCCTGCTACACTTGTCCGTGTCGCGGCTGACCGTCATCCGCTCCTCCTACTGCGCCGAGGAGGCCGGCGCGTTGTTCCCGAGTGCCAAGCTTGCGGGGGCTCTATTGGCAGCAGGTAAGTTTCACAGGCGGCCCGCATTCGTCGCGTAGTCGACCTAGACCTGACCTCAGCGCACACCAGCGACACCCTGCTACACTTGTCCGTGTCGCGGCTGACCGTCATCCGCTCCTCCTACTGCGCCGAGGAGGCCGGCGCGTTGTTCCCGAGTGCCAAGCTTGCGGGGGCTCTATTGGCAGCAGGTAAGTTTCACAGGCGGCCCGCATTCGTCGCGTAGTCGACCTAGACCTGACCTCAGCGCACACCAGCGACACCCTGCTACACTTGTCCGTGTCGCGGCTGACCGTCATCCGCTCCTCCTACTGCGCCGAGGAGGCCGGCGCGTTGTTCCCGAGTGCCAAGCTTGCGGGGGCTCTATTGGCAGCAGGTAAGTTTCACAGGCGGCCCGCATTCGTCGCGTAGTCGACCTAGACCTGACCTCAGCGCACACCAGCGACACCCTGCTACACTTGTCCGTGTCGCGGCTGACCGTCATCCGCTCCTCCTACTGCGCCGAGGAGGCCGGCGCGTTGTTCCCGAGTGCCAAGCTTGCGGGGGCTCTATTGGCAGCAGGTAAGTTTCACAGGCGGCCCGCATTCGTCGCGTAGTCGACCTAGACCTGACCTCAGTATCTATTTAATAATGTCTCAAACATGCAATTAAATGTCGTCATTTCGTGCGTTATAACAGGCTTCAAAGTATCACGTTTCGGGCGGAACAACTCGAGAGAGCTGTAAATGAATTGAGGCCGGTCAGTAATTTTTTTAAATTTTTATTTTACAATTTGTGTTCAGCTATCAAATTTAGTTTGATTTCTTGGAGTATTTTTTTTTATTTATTTCATTGCATGTTTGAGAAAAGCACTATACATGCCTAGTCGTGAAAAGAACTTGCCGGGTGAGTAGGTTTAGATAGTGGATAGTGATACGAAGCAAATTCGGAACCTTTTCGCTAAACAGTGCATTACTGCAAACGCCGGGAAAGAATCTTCGTATCACTATCCGGTCTCCCTACGGTCGGCCGTCTATACCTACTCACCCGGCAAGCCCTTTTCACGGCCAGGCATGTATTTATAATGCTTTTCTCAAACATGCAATGAAAAAAAAATTCAAATCTTCAAATCAAACTAATTTTCATGGCTGAATGTCATGATGCCGTGCACAAATAGTGGAATGAAAATTAAAAAAAAAAATCTCCGGCCTAGGCCTTCAGTTTCGTATGAAATTCCTTTTTGTACTCGTCGATTAAAATCTGAGTATTAAGATTTCATAGAGAATACTGCAACGTCACTCTTTTCATAGTTGTAGTCCATGTTACTGTCGAAACAATCGAAATAACTGTTTCGATACGCTCCAGACAACCGAAAAAAAATTGAAAATACTCGTAGAACTAAAATAAATTCGACCAATCACGTTACCGAACTGTAATGAATTGGACCAATAGAATCGCTTTGATTATTGAGTTTACTCGGTGATGTCGTACGCTCGTTGATGTCTTTTAAGATATCAACGAGCGTACGATCGATAGGCTGCACATCGTTTCAACAGTATCGAGTTTGTTTAATTAGTTCAGTTGACTCGTAGAAAATTAATTTTACGTCATACCTGGCCATAAAGTAGTTATTACCGCACGCTATGCGTGCGAAAAACCCCACTTCCTGGCCAGATAGAGACTTAAAATTTTGTACTCACCACGGGCGGTAATAAAGAAAGCCTCAGAGCGCATATTTATCGCCCTTGCCTTCGGCTCGGGCGTCAAATACCTGCGATCTGAGACATTCTTTGTTTAACCGCCCTTGGTAAGTAATGTACAGTCGCCATCACATACATCGGAGCAAACAAGCACGTCACAAACATCGGAACACACCTCTATTTTCAAGGCATTAGGGTGCATGTGCCGATATTTTTGAACACCTATAGTGTACCTATGTATGTGATGGCGACTGTACTATTAATGAACTCGTACAAAAAGTATTGTTCACAATAGTGTTATAATCAAGCTTTTTAATCTCGTACCTTACTTAGGCCACTCAGCAAGCTTCGTGGCTTAAACACGGTACTCGACTGAAAAGCTCTCTATTATAACACGATTGTGAAAAATACTATTACAGTTCTCTCGAGTTGATCCGCCCGAAATGCGATACTTTGAAGCCTGATACAACCCACGTGTAATGACGAAATTTCATTGCATGTTTGAGAAAAGTATTTATACCTATTAAATATATCGTCGTCTAGTACCCATTTGTGTAAGATTGTCCCCTAACATAAAAAAAAAAATGAAAAATCTTTATTTGGTTACAAAAATATGTACAATAGTTTAGGGTTGGAATCTTCTTGTAAGTATTATTAAATACTTGTGGCAGAAGATCCCGCTCTTCTATAATAACAACAATTTAACCGTTACATAAAAGTAATTTAAATGTACACTTTCCTTAATTTTAATTAATTTATCTATACAAATATCATAAACCCTCTATGATGCGTTCAAGAACCGCACATTATGGCCACCATAAAAATAGACTGTTTTGTTAGAAAAAATTTCTTATCTGTGAAAATGTTATTATTGCTAAATAATAACATCGATAGCGATAATATTATTTCATTTAAATTTCGAACATCTCTGGAAACAAAGAAATTTGATTTGACCTCTATTCTAATATCAGTCTAGATGACGTTTAGTTCGAAATGAATTGTCAAGTTGCATACAAATTTGACAAATGTCGCACGTAAGTAAGATATCGAACGATATGCTAGTTAGAGCTGATTAGTTTTGTCTCTGAATAAAAAAAAACTATGACAGCTGTCAGAAAACAACGCCGCCATGCCGGTCTTAATATGCGGCTCCTGAATGCATCATGGAGGCTTATGATATGTGGATAGATAAAGCAATGTATGTAACTGTACATAATTAGGCATTAAAAAAAACTCGTGTGATGTTATTATGAAACTCGCCTTCGCGTGTTAAATGCCCTGCATTATGTACAGTCACATAAACTACTATAATCTATCATTTGCTTATGTGATGTTAGGATTATTTAAATATTCTTGTATGGAATGGTATGCTTTGGCAGCTATAAATTTAATCAATGCTTTTATGATTATTGATTAATAATGTATCTCTTTAGGAGCGGACCCGGTCCGCCGCAACACGGCGCGCTGCACCGCCCTGCACGTGGCCGTCCTCCCCTACAACTTCAGCTCCCCGCTCGTCGACGCGCTCCTGGCGGGCGGCGCGCATCTCGACCAGCCCAACAAGTTCGGCGACTCGGCGCGCGAGCTGCTCGCGCTCAACGCGGCCTCGCGCGTGCAGCCGCTGCGGCACGTGACGCTCAAGTGCTTGGCCGCGCGCGCGCTGCTGCGGCACAAGCCGCACATAACGCTCGAGCCGCCAGAGTTGCCCGAGTCGCTAACCGCGTTCCTCGACCTGCATCGCGCTTAGAACTCACTAATTCCCATGATGCCACGTTTTCCGTAGTGTCACTTTTTCCATTGTGTCACATTTCCGCTGTGTCACGTTTAAGCGGTGACTTTTCCGTTGTGACACTTTCTGTTATATTGCTGATTCCGCTGTGTCACGTGATATTTCCTTTGTGCCACGTACAAAATGAATGTGGTGTCACGTAGCATAGCAGCACCTTATCGCTGTCACATCGATCAGCCAAACAAGTTCGCATCTCGACTAGCCCAACAAGTTTGGCGACACGGGGCGCGAGCTTCACCACGCTGCGTCATGCGTCGCTCACGTGTTTGGCGGCGCACGCGCTGCTGCGTCACGCGCCGCACATAACGCTCGAGCCGCCGGCGCTGCCCGACTCGCTCACGACCTTCTTCGACTTCGCGCTTAAAAGTCACAAATTCCTGAGATGTCACGTTTTCCATTGTGTTACTTTTCCGCTGTGTCACTTCCGTTGTTACTTTTCGGCTGTGGCACGTTTCAATTATGTCGCTTTTACGTTATATCGCGTTTCAGTAGTGTCATGCGACTTAAACGATCCATTGCGTCACATACATTTTCGCATAAGGTAATTATTTCCGCTGTGTAACGTGTAATTGGTTAAGCATCGGCATCTTAGGGCGATGTATCATATTTGATGTCTGTTTAGACTTTCTCGCACACTAAGGCGGCTAAACGTACCCATGCGTCAAAATTTACCCTAATCAACGGGGAATTATATAATATAGGTATTTACGTCTAGAAAAAAAATGACGGCAGCATTGTTAAGATCAGCTCCGTGGATTGGTCTAATTGTGATATTGTAGAAAAAAATCTCGTTATAAGAGACTGAAATTGATCAAATTATAACATTTAGATGTAACTACTGTAGATTTTAAAGTTTTAATTTATTTAATTACTTAGCTGTCTCCAAATCACCACATTAGTGATAGCAACTATTTATTTGCAAAAAAATTAAATATCGACGGATTCTGAAACCTCCGATTAACCTTTTTAACGCTCTGTCAAAGCTAAAAGTTGTCAAGTTGTCAGTAGACATTTAGTGCCGAGTTAAACCTTATGTCGATGCAAGAAGGTTACTATCGCGTTGGGCTCGACAGATTAATCCGTCATTGGCATTGAACCAGTGATGCGGATATATACGTCGTTGGACGTCGAAAAGGTTAAAATACCAGCCTAGCTAAGCATGATGTTTGGCGTAAAGCATTCCTCCCTCTCTCGCACTATACTTCCATGGAAGGGACAAATATAAGACTCGACCAAGCTACCTAGGCAGGCTTCTAGTGCTAGATTTTCTAAATACTTCAAAGAAATATTTTCGAGAATAATCTAGATATCTACTGTGGTGTTTTGGCGAGTGCAGGTTATAAACATGTAACTGTAGATCCGCCTTGGCGGTCTAAAATGGCCGGCCATTCCTTGAATGTATTAACCATTATATCCTGTATCCATAGCCTATGACCTCATGAGTTATAATTATAACATGTGTTCTAGTAAAAATACTGCTCTGTCACCACATAGTGTGTAGGTAAAGAGAAGCGTCGTAGCAAAAAAGGGAACTAACATCATGATGTTTACAGTGCAATCTAATCCTGCCCTCTACCCAGCTAGTCTAGCACCATATATAGGTTTTATGGTCACAAAAAAAACGTAATCATAAAACGTATCATGCTAATAGGCCTGTCGTACGAGTATGTCCATATCGGCAAACTTTTCGTGCATGCATAGGTATACTAAATACTCGTGTAGTATTATTATTTTTACGTCATACCTGGCCATAAAGTAGGAATTACCGCACGCTATGCGTACCTCAAATACCTGCGATCTGAGACATTCTTTGTTTAACCGCCCTAGGTAAGTAATGTACTAATAATCAGGTCTAAAAAGCCATGCACAGTGCTACAACGGAAATAATATTTAAAATTATTCGATTTTCACGCCCTTTTACATGCAACAAATTGAATGCAACTTTAACTACATTGCCGGGTTTAATAGATCAATTGAACACAATATACCATGGTAACGCTCAATGTTAATGAAACTTTCATGCAATTTATTGCATGTGTAAATTGCGCTTAAAGGACGCTTCAGATAGTAGTGCTTTCTTTCTTTCAAAATCGAATAATATTAAATATTATTTCCGTTGTAGTGCACTCACTAACGGGGGGAGGGAAGTTAAACCATCTCACTGTGAGATAGTTTTACTCCCCTTGTCCAGTTAGTCCGCCAATTCACTATAACCACAGTATAAAGAACTACAACCAGTAGGCAAGCTTCATTCATCTTTAGAATTTACGCATCCGCTTAGCATAATCAGGGTTGTCAAAATATGTTAATGAGAGAGATATTAATTTTCTTATGACTTACTTGTTTAATTCTCAATCATTTCATGAGTTTCATTTATTTTATAAAAACTCTATCACTCACTCAGATCTTTAAATAGAAATAAATTTAGAAATAGCAGCCATTTTTTTCGTTCTATTTCGATATCTGAGGGTCCGAGGGACTTTTCAATATGAATCCGAGTTTGGATTTTCTTATACGTGGCCGCCATCTTGAAATTGTACACCTCGGACCCTCAGGTATCGATTTTGAACGAAATCGGGCCGTATTTAAAGAATTTCAAGATGGCGCCTTTTTTATTTACCCTCTCAGATTTATATTAAAATACCTCTGGAGCCCTCGGATATCGATATTCAACACAATTTAGGTGACATTATTTAAGAAAATGTACAACGTAATTTTAAACTTACCTTTTTGAAGTCGGTTTTATAAAGTCAAACTTGACACCCCTTCAGAATAGTTTGCGCTAAATTTCCTTGCCTCCCACTTCCCTGCGCAGGCCAATGGGGGGGTCCCATTGGCCTGCGCAGTCCCGAGCTTGCAGACTGTGCTATAACTAACTTACTAAGCACCACTATCGACTTGCAAAACCTTGGTGTCGAACGATAATGTAACAGAGTTGCCAGCATAATGAAAACAGAAAAGAACACTAGTGCGCCCTCAAATCCTACTGAGCTTCTCTTTCCGCACATACTAAAGGCGCATCTGGGTCAATCAACTTTTTCTTGTTGTTATTCTGTCCCGGTAAGCCAAGAGACAACAGTAACAGACTTTCTTAGAAAAAATACTACAAACTGGACTCCTATCATGCTAAGGAGATGCGCCACCATGGAATGGGTTTACTAATATGACAAAAACACGTGTTAAGTGGATTTAAACCCCATAAAATAATAGTTTTAATGAGTGACCCAGGAGACGTAACCCTTGCAACGAGCAACAAGAAATAGTTGATTGACCCATCTACACAGGCGAGCATGGCAGTTCGCCGCGTGATTTAGCCCGTCTGGATAGTTGCAAACTGCACAATTTCCGGCAAAAAGGTTTGACCGTGGTACGGTTAATGTTCGGCCCAATGATCCGCGCCCACTTATCTTCCTCTCTCTGTTTATGCATGGGTTAAAAAGAGAGATATATATATGGTGGGCCCTACAGGGCTCTCTTTTTAGGAGCAAAAAATGGAACTGTAGATTATTACGATTGTGAACAATTACTTCTAAGTTAAAAAAAAAATGTTTTAAAAAAATCTCTAAAATAAGTTTACTTGTATTTTTGTACTCTTCTGGAGTGCTATGAGTTACTTTTTTATTTTAAAAACACAAAAAAAGGAAATAAATATTAAAAAATCACAAAAATATCTTTTGAAAACAAAAATGCTCAAACTATTATAACTCATTACATGATGTTACCTCAAAATACATTGACTGCCGTGCTATGATCTCGTGGTGCCAAGATACATTACTTGGAGGTCATAACTTAAGATCAAATCATCTCCGAAACCAACAATTTTGAAAATGATCGAGTTACAAGGGGTTACTGCAAATGGTCTAAGGAAGCGTCCTTTTGAATATTTGCTCCTGTTACAGGGCCCAACGTGTATATCTCTATTAACCCATGCATAAACAGAGAGAGGAAGATAAGTGGACGCGGATTATTGGGCCGTACATTAACTGGATGCTACTCCACCCTCGACAGGACTAAGCTCGCCTGTGGGGCTGTCTTAATATTGATGTAAAACTGCATGTTTCGTACTCTATGGTCATTAACCCTTTACTAGGCGAAGGGATATATTCCTCCCACATCTTATATCGGTTACCGTAGTCAGGTTTTAACTCCAAATCTCCTATAAAATATTTTGTCAATCCCTGAAAATAGTATTTTATGATCTTCATTCACAACACGCTTCTAAAACGCGTGATATATCTTTGGCAGCCGTTTAAATTCACTTAAACTCTAATTTCAGTAAACTACGGCGAAATTCGAACACTTTCCTTCATTTCTATGAAACCGAAGTACATAGGTCGAACAATTTTTTGATATTTTGTAGATTTTGAGTGTTGAAAGGTAATGTAATCGTAAACATTGCTAAATATTCATGCATTATTGTGTTTGACCAGAATTAGGATGTGGGTTGACATTATCCCATGGCCTTATTAGAGTTTAACTGTGCGGGAGCTATTCTTCCCATGGCCCGGTAAATTGTCTTGTCATGTCATAAAAACTCACGTTAGTAATAAATAAAACTGTTTTTGAGTTCAACCTAGAGCGAATTCATGTTTCGTAGTTTTTTTTTTTTAAATATCCCTTCGCCTGATCAAAAATATAATAAGACAAAATCGAGTATGACAGTTAATTACTTAGTCAGGCGATGGGATAACCGTAACCCACATTTTTATTTCTGGTTTAAAGGAACATCTCCGACTTTCGTAAATACATGTTTTACAAGACGTTCAATACGGTTGTAACAGTATATAAATCACGTATGAAGACACGCTAGTTCTTAGGGGCCTGGTAAAGGGTTAAAATTGTTGATATTATATGAGGTAGGTATTGATAATTGTTTAAAGCCTGCATCACACTGGCGCGGCGTAAATTTGACAGCTAATGACAATCTTACTATTGACCGCCGCCGCGGCCAGACCGCGCCAGTCTGTGAGAGGCCTAATCTGTAATTAACTATACCAAAACTCCCTCACAATGAACCTAAATTAAGAACACTTTGAAAACTGCAGAGACACAAGAGGTCATTCCATTTGTGTTTTTTTGGCCAATATTTTGGCACAGCCCTAAACCATCCACTAAACTTAAACCTCTGTTAACTAAAATGTATTATGTCCCTTTCTCACAAACGCTAATGTAAGCGTGATATTATCTATCACGTTTGACTAATTTAAGGGCATTTTAGCTAATACAATTTGTGAAAAAGGGACTAAACCCATTTTAGTTAACAGAAGTCTGTCAAGTTTTATAAAAACAGAATAAAACATTCAACTAAATGTAAACTCTTAAGGCGACGACGTGAGCTCCGAAAACGGATTTAAAAAAAATCGTAGCTCTTGTTTGGATTATAAAACGGCTGCCTTACATTTAATTAGCAATCTTGAGGCCTTTCTCGAGGGACAACAGCTATTTGAATCCTGAGTTTTTGACTTTCGCTCGATAGAAAAAAATCACGAACATAGGTCTAAAATACACTTTAAAAAATCCTAACAAATTATGCACAACAGCTAAACATATTAAAATTGGTTCTAAAAATCGGCAATATCATGTTTGAGGGAATTCAGCTATTACTTTTTTATTTATTTAAACGCACAAAAAAATTAAATTAAAAAAACATGATATCCGCGCTTCCGAACACGCACTTCCATCTCGCTCACGCTTATGCTCAGGGAGAGTGAGACCACGAGCCCACGTCGCCTAAATACTTTCATCTTCATATATTTGATGTTCTGAATGTTAGTCTAAGGTAATTGGCCAATATAAAGGTGACAGGTACCATCATCCAAAGCCAGTCGACCACCTTAAAGGCGCATTTTGGTTCCAGCCGTATAACATTGCAAGCGATTCTGTTCTGAATCTGGTCGACTCTGGCTTTGGCCGATGGTACAGTCAAGAGTATAAATATGTACCGATTTAATCCTCTCATAAATATGTACCGAAACCTTAATCCGTCGACATAAGAGTGATGGGACATATTTATGAGTAAGTTGTATATACCCATATTTTTACCATACATATTACCATGTACATTTTTACATCCTGTATGTTCGATGGTACCTACTATTGATCAATGTTGTACAGTCGCCATCACATACATAGGTACACTATAGGTGTTCAAAAATATCGGCACATGCACCCTAATGCCTTGAAAATAGAGGTGTGTTCCGATGCTTGTGACGTGCTTGTTTGCTCCGATGTATGTGATGGCGACTGTACACACTATATTCTGACCTGTATATGTTATAGGTATAACAACACCAACTGTATTCACTATCTGTCTATATCATTCATTATTATCGTAAATAAATAAAACTGTTACTAGTTACAAATATCGTTTTATTTCTATTAAATTCGTCAAATATTTTATCGTATTAATATGTTATTATATCGTAACATTTATGAATACGGGTGTAAATACGTTAGTTTTTTTTAACAATGGAATGAATTCTCTCATTTTTAATCTAAATGAAGTTATCTCCGTCTGCATACAATTTGATGATCGTCTAACTAAAGGACTACTTGCACTTTGGGATTCCCATACTAACTGTATGGAAAAAGTTTTCTTTGATTTCTGGGCGTTCTAGTAGTCAAACCTTAGTCGGTCCTAAAGAGTATTTTAATCCTTAATAGGAATGTGATCGAATGGCATTAAAAAAAATCGTCAAAATTGATGATTTTCTCGCTGACTGTACTTTTTTTCAAAAATCTGTGAATGTAGATTGTCATCACTTAAAAAGTTAGGAATGAAATCGTAATGCCATTTTTGCGTGGCGGCAAGGGATCTAGTAGCTGCCCTTACTGCCCCGTTTTAACTTTCCACCCTGTATAGAGGAACGTCTGCTAAGGAAACTTAAGTATGTACGTATACATATCAAATTGAAGAAAACATTTAAGGTGGTTCGATTGCCATACAAAACGTTATTTGACATTCGCAGGCTAACAAAAAATCACAAAATATCACGTCCCAAACCAATTTCTCAAATTAATCTAGTTTACACAAATTTATTCTAGGAAAGGGGGAATTTGGCGCAAATGGGAAGCCAATTTATGAAAGTTTGTTACATACGTTTCTTAAAATATCACGCCGTTAGCCTGCGAATGTCAAATAACGTTTTGTATGGCAATCGAACCACCTTAAAAAAAAACGTTCCGAGCAGGATTTGAACCTGCGATATTCAGGCATACGCCCGTCGCTCTAGCCAACTAAGATATCGGAACACTGCTCGGTCGACAAATTTTTCAACCAGTTCCCAATACCTTTTTTTCCTTTTATTTGAACCGTATTAATATAAAATAATATTAAGAGTTCACAGCACTCGACTATCCATACAAAGATAGTTTGGTTCACATTTTTAGGGTTCCGTACTCAAAGAGTACGAGTAAAACGGGAACCTATTACAAAGTCTCCGCTGTCCGTCTGTCTGTCTGTCACCGGCTATATTTCACTGATACCGTGATAGTTCCAGTTGATTTTTTTACAGAGATATTTCTGTTGCCGCTACCTATAACAACAAATACTAAAAACACAATAAAATAAATATTTCTATAGATAATGGTACGGAACCCTTCGTGCGCGTGTCCGACTCGCACTTGGCCGGTTTTATTTAAACTTTGTACTTGCTGTAAAGGGATCTATTATATCTAAATAACTACAACTCAGAAAAGTTGTAAAACCTCCGACATTTTCATTTCAAAGTTCAATATCTCAAAAACGGCTGAGCCGATTTAGTTGAAACTTGGCTAAGAACCATCTCGATCACGTCAGCATTCGGACAAAAAAAACCGCATTAAAATCGGCACTCGTTTAGGCGCTACGATACCATAGACAGACGGACACGTCAAACTTATAACACCCCTCATTTTCCGTCGGGGGTTAAAAATAAAAAGGCTACAAATAAGTTTCTGACTTTGAAAAAAATATTTTGCTATTATAGCGTGTTGGGTATCAAATAAAAGAGGAGACAATTTCGAGTTCAAATACACTCAAGAGCAAAAGTTTCGGGTCACCCTAAATTAAATAACCGCAATAGGTTTATTTAAATATTTTACAATGGCCTTATTTACATAATATACTATTCTTTGTAATACCCAAATGTATTAGCAATTTCCGGGATCCTATCATAAAAATATCAACATCCAAAAATGACGATATTTACGATATCTCGCTCCGTTAACGTTGTTTTTTTCATAGGTTTTTACGAGTCCGATTTAAACCTGGTAACGTGTTGTTTTTTACTGTTATTTCTGCAGTTTAGATGTAGAATTTAATAAAGATCATGACAGGATTAAAAAACTGTACAACCTTGCACTATTTTAGGAAATATGACGGTATTTCACCGACCCGAAACTTTTGCTCTTGAGTGTATCATCATCCTCCTCGCGTTATTCCCGGTTGTGCCCCTAAAGGAGCCCAGGAGTCCGCTTTGACACCTAATCCCAAGATTTGGCATAGGCACTATATTATTCATAGTTACTTTTCCGTACTCTGGATATAGTTTTTTAAACTTTTTATGCTTGTTGTTATCATTTCTAGCAACAGAAACAAGTTTCCAACCAAGATATGGCAGATTCTTTTGTGTATACAAATATTCCAGCATGCCGTCACAGAATAAGTAACAGTACTACGTACAGAAGGTTCTCTGTTAACAAATTCCCTGTTTAGGTACGCCAAACGTGCCTAAATGTGGCCATTCCGTTCTATCGCATGCGTTGCGCTGCGACCCGTGCGAGCGTCCTGTACCAACACGTGGCAGCCACTGAATAGGGCCCTTCGAAGGGGCGACCGGCATGTACTTGTAGCGATAAACACAAATCGCAAGTGAGCCGCGCCTGATGCCGTTTTAAAATGAAAGCCAAACTACGTTGTAATGGGGAGTCGACTTGTATCGAGCATGCTGATGACTATAACTACTTCACATCCTAATCACCACGCCTCCACTTGCAACCTCCCCCCTTCCCCTAAAGCCTTCACCTCCCCTCTCCCTATGATATCCCCTAAAGCCTCCCTCACGTTATCTGGCATGTTTTTAGAGTTGCCCGATATGAAGATATAGGCGTTTTCGCTCAGTATTAGGGAGCGGATGGTCGAGCTGTGTTCTGCGATTTTGTGTTGGACGTATCTGAAAACAGAAGGAATAAAATTCGACCATCATAATATTAATTCATATAGGTTAAGCTAGCTTTAATTTAAATATATTGTAATTGCATATTATGAAATAAAAAATTGGTTGTCTATAAAGTCGGCTAACGGGCGATAACTTTACGTCCCTGAGAAAATTACGGTTTTTTTGGAAATAATTCAATATCAGGCTAATTATTTGTATACGGCTTTTATGTTATGTTATGTCGCCTCAATAATTAGTTTTTAATTTTATAATATTTTTGTATGTACGTTAGTCTTTAAGGTATTTGTTACTATGGGCCTTAGATGCCTGAAATAAATGGTTTTAATTTTTATTTTTTTTAATTTTTTTTATATGTTATTTTATAGAACTTTTACTATTGAAATCAATAATTCTATGGACCGGAAGTTAGGAAAAAATAATAACCCGCAAGCAAAAATGCTATCAGTATTTTTATAATGAAAACATGTTTGAGTACACTTTGGAGACTTACTACCTGAATCCAAAAATATATGCATCAGGAAATAACGGCATTTTAGTTTAGTACATTACTTACCTAGGGCGGTTAAACAAAGAATGTCTCAGATCGCAGGTATTTGACGCCCGAGCCGAAGGCAAGGGCGATAAATATGCGCTCTGAGGCTTTCTTTATTACCGCCCGTGGTGAGTACAACATTTTACGTCTCTATCTGGCCAGGAAGTGGGGTTTTCCGCACGCATAGCGTGCGGTAATTCCTACTTTATGGCCAGGTATGACGTAAAAATATTTACGACCTTGAGATAATGTTGAATTTCATCTAGCCTATAGAAAGGTTTATTCATTCAAAAATAAGTGGATTATGCGCGTATCCCAAAGAAAGTATATAAAGTAAAGAAAGTTTATATACCATTTTCGCCTGATTTTTTACGGGATTTATGAAGATTACTTTTCTTTATTTTTTACCTTATCGGTAGTAAATTTAGGTGGATTATTAATGAATATTTAGTAAAATTACCCAACCTATTTTTTTGTGTAAAAATATGACTGAGATCAATATATTGTTGTGTTTTCATAGAGCGAAACCGTAAAGTTCTCAGGGTATCAGGCGGAACGGGACAATGAGTCATATTTTTTCGTGCGTGCTACCGGTGTTCATCGATTTATAAGATGTTATCACGTCAAAAAATCTAAATCTATATAAGATTATACACGGCTTGCAGTCCACCGCGTGAAGGCCATTACACACACTGCAACTTGCCACAACAACTTGCTATAGTATGCATGTACGTGTGTAAATTCTTTATTGTACACACAAGACAAGTAAAAATGTACAGGCAGATCAGATTATACATGTACAAAGGTAAACTTATCCATGTGAGCGATCTCTTCCACATAACCTTTGAGCAATTGACTGTAGAACAGGAAACGAACGGCAGACAAACTAACGCGTGTACAAGGACTGGAGGAATAAGACAGCAATACATCAATTTCATTCTAACAATAGCAAGTTGGTGTGACAAATTTCTAGCTGTTGTAACTTTTTTATTATTATTTTGTTTGTGGGCCTTAATATGCCGCTTCGACCAGCAAGTGATCTATTGTGGCAGCCCTTGTTTTAGAGTTCACCGTTAAGTCCCGTTGCCTCCAGGAAATTCCAGATTCTTTGGGCGGTGATATGTTGTACTTCTTGTGGGTGCATTATGTGCCGCCCTAGGTAGGTACTTCTTTTATGCATGAGTGGTCCGCAGGACTGTTGTAACTTACTTTGATGCAATCTATCAGAGCGAATAGGGAAAGGAATGACTAAATGGTTTTCTGTGGCTTGTAGCTTGCAGGACTTTTTAGCTTGCGGCTTATAATTCCGTCTATTTATGATGAGGTTTGGGACTTGAGAGGGATCACCGGCCCAGTCTTAACCAGCTACTTAGGCTCCCCGGACGAACCAAGCATTAGGCGCCCTTTCATACTTTACAGCGCCCTATACACCTAGTAGAGTGGCGCCCTGTACAACTCCGTCAAGGGCTTTAAGACCTAGGGACCTTAAAGTCGGCCCTTTCAACATTGATATATCCTTGCCATGAAGCTGTGGTAGCGAAAGGTGAATATCAGAGCGTTTTAACAACCTAAATTCTTTTGACACGTTTGTGTTGAACCATCTGTACAGTTTCATGGTATTTCTGGTAAAATGATAGAAGTCAGGGTCCTCCACCAAGCCAAGCAACCGGAAATGTCATCAAAATGTAGAGACACTTCGACAAAAACGTGTCCAAAGAAATTATGGGACAAAAACGCTCCGATATTCACCCCGAAGTGGTTCAAGCGTGCGTCTCTCTGGATCCCTTAAATCTTCAGGGTGTGCCACTCAACAAAAGCAAAAGAATACTCACATTTTCTCCTCCTGGTCCCTCGAAAACGCGCAATAGAGCGTGATCCTCCCATCCTCCACCCACTGTTCCAACTCCTCTCGGCAGTGGAAGTCCATCTCCCTGTACCGACAGCCGAAGAAAACGTGGATTTTGCGTTTGTCGGCCATATTGAGGTGTGTCCGGTGCTGTATGAGACTACGGAACGGGGCGAGTCCTGTACCGGGCCCGATTAGGATGAGTGGGGTAGACTGAAATGAGCGAAATTAATATCATGATACTACCACACAATTGGAGGTCGTTGTTGTTCTATGTCCGTAGGAATAACCCTAGAATCCCTACACGTGCCCGTGGTGGTGCTAAAAGAACAACAAACTCGGCAGCTGCATTGTTCCTTCTGAACCTCGCAGCGTCGCAGCGCACACTGGAACTCTATCAGCAACATCGATACGAATACATATATGTACCAGTGTGGAACCGCCATACGATAAATACAAATACAAAACCAACAATCACGCGATTTAAGGATTGCGCTAAGCGAGGTATCATCATGCTCCTTGCGTTATTCCCGGTTGTGGCCCTAAAGGAGCCCGGGGTCCGCTTTGACACCTAATCCCAAAATTTGGCATAGGCGCTAGTTTTACGAAAGCGACTGCCATCTGAACTTCCAACCCAGAGGTAAAACTAGACCTTTGGGATTAGACCGGTTTCCTCACGATGTTTTCCTTCACCGAAAAGCTAACGGTACATATTCCGTACATAAGTTCCGAAAAACTCATTGGTACGAGCCGGGATTCGAACCCATGACCGCCTCTAGACAGCCGCATGCCTGAACCACTGGGCTACCGTAGCCTACGTTACTCTTACGGTAAGCGAGGTTTGGCTATGTTTAAAATTTACTCACATTATCACTCACATCATCATCACCACATCATATCATCTCACTCTTATTGATTGACCAGGCCTGGGAAAAGCTTGCCGAAGATAGAGATGGACGGCGCAAACGCATTGTGGACATCACAGAGTTGTGCAATGAGACCTGGTTCGAGACTGGCCAATAGAAGGTTGCGTAGACGACCAACTGAAACTACCTAGTCGGTCCTTAAGTTCTGTCACAAATGTTTTGCCGCATAGTAAATAATACCAAGAATGTTTATATTTAATGCCATATATGGTTTGATAGCTCATTAAATAATGATAAATTAAAACGATTATTGGATTTAAATGCTTAACGCCATATTACACAAATGCTAGTTTCTTCAGAGATTTTGCACTTTTTTAGCCAATCAAAAACACGGACGTGATTCACTGTATTTTTTCCCATGATTCTTAAAACCTTACAAACTTACGTGAGATTTCAGTCAGAACCCCTCCTTCAACTCTCCCTCCTCCATTTGGAAGCATAAGATAAGTAAGTCTGGGTAAAACTAATTTTCATATTCACATTTTACGTAGTGTACCTACTTACTTGTTGCCCACTAGATCAAATTTACGAGTTTTCTTGAAAACGTAAAAAGTACGTAAAGTTTTCGATGGGAGCAATTGGAATTGAAAGCTAACAGAAAATCAAATGCTAGTTGCTAAGCATGGTCTAAAATCGAGGTTTCAGAATAAATAAAAAAAAACCTTGTCGGTCATCTGGAACACTGTTTTTTTTTTATTTGTTGTAAGTGGTATTTCTGTCAGATGCGGCGTGTTTTGGGTTCACGATTAACTCAAGTTACAAGGTTGTTTTGTCATATTACGAAAATTGTTCAAAATGTATTGTATTGCAATTTGATTCGTATAAAATAAGCTTTTTAATCATGTATAATACGTGTGCAGGACAACCATCTACGTAAATACTGATAAAATAGATTGCCTGTAACCTAGCTTATAACCCTCTTACAACGTAAGCATTGTATTACAGTCGCCTTATATAATTTGTAGTCGAAATAAATAATAATAGGTCTCACACTTCATTCCTACCTAGTTAAGAGGTAATATACTGTTGGTTTCATAAGTAAAGAGTGGCTAAACACTAGGTTTCCACTAGAAAATAGATAGATTAAGAGGAAGCCTTTAGATCCTATCCGCGCGCTGGCCAAGCATAGACTGATGGGCGAGCGAGGGGGGAAGCTCGGTATTTATACCCCAGGTGGGGGCCGAGGTACGTAAATAGACAGCGCCAGAAAAACCCGCGCTTTAGACGCGATTGGCCGGCAAACGGAGAGGATCTCGAGTGATAATGCATTACGAATGTCATAGAAATAAGTATAAACACTGTAAATAACGTATTAGCCTAAGATTATTGTCATAAATAAATGAGATGTCGTTTCGCGCCAAAACTTTCCCGCCAATACTTTCCCGCCCATATTTCCCGCCAAATTCACGGGGCGGGCGGGCTGCGGGGCAAGGAATTTCATGGTATAAATATGGCGTCCGGGCCTCATGAAATTCAGTTCTACAAATACCTACGAAACGGCATCAACTCGGAAAAGAAAACAAGTCTTTCACTCAGCTGCTCCCTCATCGGAATCCCGTCAAATTCAGTTGCACAACCAGTGCATAGGTGCATCAGGCACATAATGGTCCTTCAGTAAGCCGGATATTCAAGAAAGAAATTGCAGTTTAAGCACAGCTACAGCCTCAAGAAAAAAGAAGATTCCAGTGAAAGTGAAAGAACGTTGCCGAGAATTATCGTCGAAAATGGGTCCAGTCACAAGGTCATCGGCGCCGGGGCAGTCGTTAGCCCAGCTCATCTTCGGGACAGAGCAACCGCCGAGGACCTCAAGAGAAGAAACATGTAGAGACTCAACATACACGCCACCGACGGCGTCGGACAACGCGACGACGACGGACAACGCGACGAGCACGGACACGATCACTGAGACGCCGCCGTTATCTCAGGAATCGTCACAGACGGGGACGACGCCACGTCCCCCCGCGCCGCCACCGTCGTCGAAGTCACGCGCAACGACCACGAGCCGCCGTGCGCAACGCTTAGCCAAAGCAAAAGAAGAGATGTTACGCATCAAGCTTGAACTCGCCCAAGCACACATCGCCACACTAGAAGCCGAACAAAACGACGAAGACGAAGGAACTGTGGTTTCCGCCACTCAAGTGAACGAGCAAATCGACGCCTGGTTCGAGAAAAACCACGAGATGCCCGCCATCACTCAAGAACCACACCTTCCAGAAGAAAAGGGGAACAATCCTGACGAAGAAAAAGCTACGGTCCAGCAGCCACTGCCGCGCGCCGAGACCCAGCTCCCCCCGCCGCCCAGCGCACCAGTCGCCGCTGCCGTCGCGACGCCTGCGCAAGCGGGGAACGCCCCCTTCAGCGACCCCTCCCCCGTCTTCACGCCCGCGCTGCCCTGCGCGAATCGCTACAAACAAAGCGGCACCACCCACGCAGTGCCACAAACATCACAACAAGCAACCACGTCCACGTCGGGAACTGCTACGACGCAAGAAGGTTCGAGGCCCTCGCAGGAGACTTCGCGAACAAGCACTCCTGCGACGCCGGCGCCTCGGCCAGACCTACAGCCAAGGTCACCCATAGGGCAGCGAACTCATGATGCCGCGCAGTGGAGAACACTGCCTCATGAAACCCCACGGTCAACGCTGCCACCCATAGTGCCGTCAAGAACTACGTGTCAAGACGGCTCGAGGCCCTCGCAGGAAACCCCACAGACACGCACTCCTGCGACGCCGGCGCCTCGTCCAGACCTACAGCCAAGGTCACCCATAGGGCAGCGAACTCATGATGCCGCGCAGTGGAGAACACTGCCTCATGAAACCCCACAGTCAACGCTGCCACCCATAGTCCCGCCGCTGCAGGAGAGCCTACACCCTGCAGCAACACCGCGGCGGGAAACCCCACAGTACGCCGAGCAGGCCCAAGAGAGGAGCACCGCCGAGAGCGCGGGACAGGGCGCCGCCGCCGTGCGCCCCGCCGTCCCCGCCCCTCCCCCCGCCGGGGGAACCCACGCTCCCATTTTCGGGCCTACAACGCCGCTACGCATAGAGGCAATCACCTGTGAAAAAATAAACGCCAGAAAATCCCGCCGAGTCCCGCTCCTCATACGCGGACAAGGCGAAGAGATGCGCATACACGCCCGCACAATTCCCGACCTACGCTTATCACCCCAAACGATAAGCGAAGACGATATCAGTACGTGTGCACACCTACGAGACATAGAGCACCTACTGAGATACGACACGGCCGAACAGGGAATACTGCTCGGGCAAGACAACTGGCATCTATTAATACCAGAAGAAATCCGACGCGGCGACAGAAATCAACCCGTCGCCAGCCGACTACCGCTCGGATGGGTATTACACGGCGCACACACCCGCGCCCCCCTACAAGGCGAGGTCATCCACCATATCGTCAGCCATATCTCCAACCAGCCAGCCGAAGAAAGGGAATCGCTAACAAGCGAAGAAGACATCGACCGGCAGTTGAAAGAATACTTCGCAATCGAAGTTACGATGATAGAGCCGAAACGACCAAAATCCGACCCGGAGGAACGCGCCCTCGCTCAGCTCGCGCAATCAACCACGCTCACGGCCGACGGTCACTGTCAAGTGCCTTTACTATGGAAAATCGAAGACGACAAACCGCCGGACAGCTACGAGAACGCGCTCAAACGCCTACATAGCATCAAGAAGAAACTGGATCGAGATAAAGACTTCCTGTACAATGACTACACAACATGGCCCGCCGAACCACAACAACAAAATAATGCACCGACCGGCGAAGAAAATAAAATAGCAACCGAAATTTGTAACAAAATCACGCACACACCGTGGTTACCGCCGGCGGAAAGGTTCTCGCGCTGGGAGCGCCTACTACGCACACTAGCGCGAGTACTACAGTTCATAGAACTATGTCGTCCTAACAAAGGCCGAACTCACTACAAAAGAACACTCAAGAACAAAGAAAAGGACCCCGAGTGGAACAGAAAACACAAGCGACCCGCACCCGCCGCGCCGCGACAGGCCCGGCCCGCATCAAAAACCTACTTATCAATTGACGCGCGGTACCTAATAGAAGCGGAACGCCTAATAGTACGAGAGAGTCAACGAGACAGCTTCAGCGACGAAATTCAGAGACTAATGCAGGGCAAGCCGCCGGCCATGAATAGTCGCTTACGCCCCTTAGCGATCGAACTCATCGACGGCGTGATAACGCTAAAAACGCGCATCAACGAAGCAAACGACATAACCACAACGCAAAAACGGCCGTCCGTATTAGACGGAAATCACGCGGCCATCCGACTGTACATCGACTGCGTGCACCGACAAATGAATCATCACGGAGTTGAAGCGACAGTGAACGAATGCAAACAACACTACGCCATACTACGACTACGTACAGTCGCCCGAATGATTATCCATCGATGTCTGCCATGCCGGCGACGAAAATCGAAGCCGACTGTACCTCCGACGGGAAATCTGCCGCGCTGCCGCCTCGCACATCACGAGAGAGCCTTCACATACACGGGCGTCGATCTGTGGGGCCCCGCGACTATTACAGTAGGCCGAGGGACACAGAAGAGATATGTAGCGCTATTTACATGCCTTACAACGCGCGCTATACATATGGAAATAGTGCCCAGTCTAAGCGGCGAATCCGCCATAATGGCTCTACGAAGAATGATCGCGCGTCGAGGCACACCTACGGAGATTTGGTCGGACAACGGGACGAACTTCCACTCTGCGGATAAGATGCTGCGGGCGGCCGCCGAAGACGCGATGCGAGAGGAGGCGGGGCGACGACAAATAATATGGCGCTTCATCCCCCCTTCGGCGCCATTTATGGGCGGGGCGTGGGAGCGAATGGTGCGAGCGGTAAAAGACACTCTTTACACTGTCCTGAAAGAGCGTCACCCCTCGGAGGAGGTCTTCGCCACGACCCTGGCCGAAGCAGAATACATCGTGAACAGCCGCCCCCTCACACACGTGTCCGTGGAGCCCGATGACCCCGAAGCCCTATCACCGAATCACTTCCTACTCGGCGGATCCGGCAGAGTGCAGTCGCCCGGTACCTTCAACGACAAGGACCTAGTCGGCCGAGCAACGTGGAGGACGAGCCAACGACTCGCGGACCACTTCTGGAGTCGATGGGTCCGCGAGTACCTACCTACACTTCAAGACCGGCGGGAGCCGTATAGGCGCGGCCGGCCCATAGAAATCGACGACATCGTACTCATCGGCGACGGGACCCTCCCACGCAATACTTGGCCCATGGGTAGAGTGATCGCCAAGTACCCGGGACCCGACGGCGAGACAAGAGTGGTGGACGTCAGAACAAAGGGCGGAGTGCTACGGCGACCGACCAAGAAGCTCGCGATTTTACCTACCAAGGATGACGACCTGCACGCCAGCGAGCTGGAACACCGGCCGGGTGTTCCACGGCGGGAGAAATGTGCAGGACAACCATCTACGTAAATACTGATAAAATAGATTGCCTGTAACCTAGCTTATAACCCTCTTACAACGTAAGCATTGTATTACAGTCGCCTTATATAATTTGTAGTCGAAATAAATAATAATAGGTCTCACACTTCATTCCTACCTAGTTAAGAGGTAATATACTGTTGGTTTCATAAGTAAAGAGTGGCTAAACACTAGGTTTCCACTAGAAAATAGATAGATTAAGAGGAAGCCTTTAGATCCTATCCGCGCGCTGGCCAAGCATAGACTGATGGGCGAGCGAGGGGGGAAGCTCGGTATTTATACCCCAGGTGGGGGCCGAGGTACGTAAATAGACAGCGCCAGAAAAACCCGCGCTTTAGACGCGATTGGCCGGCAAACGGAGAGGATCTCGAGTGATAATGCATTACGAATGTCATAGAAATAAGTATAAACACTGTAAATAACGTATTAGCCTAAGATTATTGTCATAAATAAATGAGATGTCGTTTCGCGCCAAAACTTTCCCGCCAATACTTTCCCGCCCATATTTCCCGCCAAATTCACGGGGCGGGCGGGCTGCGGGGCAAGGAATTTCATGGTATAAATATGGCGTCCGGGCCTCATGAAATTCAGTTCTACAAATACCTACGAAACGGCATCAACTCGGAAAAGAAAACAAGTCTTTCACTCAGCTGCTCCCTCATCGGAATCCCGTCAAATTCAGTTGCACAACCAGTGCATAGGTGCATCAGGCACAATACGAATATGAAAAAGTTTATTGCTGAGTTTTATCTATCAAAAACCTGGTGACAGAACTTAAGGACCGACTAGGTAGAGTCTTTGGCATAAATTTCGTCTGCCAGAAATGTGGAAGATCATGCCGGCAGTCTCGTATTGGTATCTACAGTCACCAAAAAGGATGTCTCCATGGCAATGTTTCAGTCGGTTACCTATCTGAATCACTAAAAATGGTTTATCGTTATTGGTGTATCGTTAGTCAGAATTTTCATTTGTCCTAAAAGCCGTTTTTCTCTGACGCCATGACATTTTCAGGATGATTATAAAACAAACCTAACCTAAAAAACCAATTTTCGGTGGAAGTTTGCATGGTAATGTACATCATATATTTTTTTTAGTTTTATCATTCTCTTATTTTAGAAGTTACAGGGGGGGAGGGGGGGGGGGCACATTTTACCACTTTGGAAGTGTCTCTCGCGGAAACTATTCAGTTTAGAAAAAAATGATATTAGAAACCTCAATATCATTTTTGAAGACCTATTGATGAAAAAAATTTTTTTTAGTTTCAGTTCTAAAACTTAATGTTTTTTTTTCGATTTTTGTGTGAAAATCTTAATGCGGTTCACAGAATACATCTACTTACCAAGTTTCCACAGTATAGCTCTTATAGTTTCGGAAAAAAGTGGCTGTGACATACGGACGGACAGACAGACAGACATGACGAATCTATAAGGGTTCCGTTTTTTGCCATTTGGCTACGGAACCCTAAAAAGTTCCTCGCGGGCAGAAGCTAGTATTCAATACATCTACCTTGTCTTTAGGGAACTTGATAGTGCCTTTCTTGATCCAAGCATACACCTTGTCTCCTACTTTCAGGTCTTTTAGCCAATTGGAGGCAAGACCTAACCGCGGTTTCTTTAGCTTGCTGTAGTACTTAACCACAGCTAACAGCAAATCTACCTGAAACAAAAGATTAACTGAGTTTGGATAGGTATTTTTACAAGCTTTATATTAACTTGCACTGTTCGTATGTAAATATGTACCTAAGTATGTAAGTATGTAATTTGTCCGTCAAAATTTGCAATCCATTTTTCAGTCACTTCCCGTTATCCAATTGAGCTGAAATTTTGCAAGCATATGTATGTCGCATGACAATGCAATATTATGATAACTTGGAGCTGATCTGATGCTGGAGCTGGAAGGTGGCCATAGGAACTCCGCAATAAAACGACACAACCCCATCGAGTTCGGGCTCGTTAGAATCGTCTCAATGAGTACTTGATGATGGTATGCAGAAAAGTAGACGTGTAGAAGTTTTTGACAGAAACTTATTATTTATTTATTCAAATCAGGCAATAAAGGCCCATATTACAAATACCTTAAAGACTAACATACATATCAATATTAACGACCGGTTACCCTAGTGGGAAGTGACGCTGCCTATGAAGCTGAAGGTCCTGGGTTCGAATCCCGGTAAGGGCAAATACTTGTGTGATGAGCATGAATGTTTGTTTCTGAGACTTGAATGTTTGCCAACCAATTTGTTTGATTTGTTTTTAACCAATCAGATCACGACGACTAAAATGCGTGACGTCGGCGAAGTCATAACCAAACTCAAATGGAGTTGGGCAGGACATATTGCCAGGCAGCGTGACGGTAGGTGGACCAAAACGTTAACGGATTGGTGGCCAATTGCAGGAAAAAGAAGCGTTGGTCGTCCACCAGCTCGATGGGTTGATGACATAAAAAAGACCGCGGGTCATTTCTGGATGAGACTAGCACGGGACCGGGATAAGTGGCGTACGCGAAGAGAGGCTTATGCTCAGCAGTGGGCGATTACAGGCTGAAAATGATGATGATGATGAATCAGATCACACACAAGTTCATAACTCCCTAGGGAGTTATAAATCCATAACTCCCGCGGGAGGTAAATAGAAAGAAAGAAAGAAAGAAGACATTTATTTACTACACAAAAGACACACAGAGACAAAGGGAGTAGCAGGCAATTTAACACATATTGTGTGTGTCTTCGCGGCAGTGAATAGGTCGCTGTCACAGCATTATGCCGAGGTGTCAGACAGATACCTACAGCGCTGATTTTCAGACAGCACATTCATACAGTAAATCGGGTATAGCTGCTCTATAAACTGGCCTATAATACACCCTTTACGAACAAGTGTGATGAAAATAAACTAGCTGCCCGCGCGGCTTCAGCCAAGCAACCCCGCGGGATTAAATACTTAGCCTATAACCATCCAGAAACCCCATTCAACACGCAGGTGAAAGGTTTTTTAAATCGGATAAGCGGTTCCGGTGATTACCCAAAACAAACTTACAAACCTACAATCTCACAGTTTTTTTCTCTAGAATATTAGTATAGAGCATGGCACTGGGCTGAGCTGGCTAGAGCTCCGCTTAATATAGTATCGCAATTTAAGTACCTGGGGCATTGGGTCACCGCGTCACTAAAGGACGACCTGGACTTGGAAAGGGAGCGCAGGGCGCTGTCAGTGAGAAGCAACATGTTGATCCGCAGGTTTGCAAAATGCACAGCAAGTGTTAAATTAACCTTGTTTAGAGCCTACTGCCAGTCTTTTTACACATGTAGCCTGTGGATCGACTACACGAAGACTACTTACAGCGCCCTGCGCGTCCTCTATACTTAACAACGCATTCGATGCTGATGAGGTTGCCGCGCTACTGTAGTGCATCGGGGATGTTCGCGGAGGTGCGTACGGATAGCTTCCACGCTATTATGCGTAAGCGAGTCGACCTAACAACGGACTCCTGAGCGCAGTTGCGGAAACGCAGGACAGTCCTATATTCTGCCAATGGACGAAGTCTCATAGCTCACAAGTGAACTATGAGAAATGAGTCACGTTTCTAACATAGCCCTAAGTAAAAAATTGTGACTAACATGTACGGATGTACCCTTTACTCCGAAATAAACATATATGTATTCATTCACTGGGGGATCCAGTGGGGGGGGGTGGGGGGAAGGGCTTCTAGACTAGAGGGTTCAAGCCCCCTACCCCAATTAAGCAGTTGTCCTTACTAAAAACGCACTTCAGCTGAGCCAATCTATAAAACGTAGATTATCAAACGCCCAACCCAAAATCCTGGACCCACCACTGCGTATATATATATGGTTTGATTGTGAAAGTGACAAAAAAACTGCTTATAATTTGCTATAAGAAATACATCTGTTTTGAAACTTGCTTTTGCCCGCGACTCCGTCCGCGTGAAACTCGTTTATACGATATAAACGAGTTTCACGCGGACCGAGTCTTTTATGGACCCACGATGGGTCCATAAAATCTTTCAACTCCGTCAAAAAAAATTAAACTCTTCAGGGTATTTCACGACTGGTTTACCCACGGCACAATGCCGCTGTAAGGACCGTATCGAAAATTATGGAAACAAGTTTGTAAGGGCAAAAAAAGGGTTGCAATATTTTGTTTTTTTTTTTCTTATAACGATGTGACAAGTAGGTATATATTTAATTATTGGAATTTAATATGAAAAATAACACAATTCTTCTAATAGCCAAGAAGAAGGGTTTATCAGATAAAAAACGACTTTCAATTGTGACCAAATACTGCAAGGGATCGTGTACCTATGTCTATGAGAAAGATAGCTGCAAGATTTGCCTGGTCGTGGCAGAAAACACCGCCCTTCTTGTCCTAATTTGGACAAGAAGATATGCGAACAGTTTTCTCGGAAAAAAGAGATTGTGAAAAAAAATGCTTAACTACTACAGGAATGGTCCAGCGTGCCAAATAGCGGAACTTGTTGGTAACATACAAAAAGCAAAAACAAGCGAAACGCAGCAAAACCCAAGAGTCTTCCGTCAAAACTAGGGCTCGGAAGTTGTACGACCAAATTTTGAGTAAAAATTACCAATGTATCTTCATGGACGATGAAACGTATGTCAAACTTGACTACAAAACCTTGCCCGGGCCGCAGTTTTATACTGTCGAGAGAGGAGCAAAGGTTCCTAAAGAAGACAAAGCAATTTTTTGCCAAAAAAATGGCCAAAAAGTGATGGTTTGGCAAGGAATTTGTCAATGCGGCATGAAAACGTCTCCGTTCTTCGTAAAGGGCAATCTAAATTCCGATATTTACAAGAAGGAATGCCTTCAAAAGCGAGTGCTGCCACTCATTCGCAAGCACAGTGACCGTACTTTGTCCTGGCCTGATTTAGCTGCGTGTCACTATGCTCGCCATGTACTGGACTGGTATAGAGAGAATAATGTTGAATTTGTTGTGAAAATGCTAAATCCCCCGATTTGCCCTGAAATTAGACCAATCGAGAGATTTTGGGTTCTGATGAAGGTAAGGTTAAGAAAACAAGCTAAACCAACAGATAACATCGAGCAATTCAAAAAAGACTGGATTCGTACCCAAAAACCGTTCAGTACAGTTGCTGTCAAGAAGTTAATGAAGAATATTAAAAACAAAGTCAGAAAACTGGCAAAGGGAGGCAATAAATAAATAGTTAAAATATCACTCTTGTTATATTGCTTGAAAATTTAAGAATCGCATTATTTTAGTTTTTTTTTCTTGTAATAAAACTTTTTACGCACATTACACCATTATTCTTCTTTCCATAATTAACGATACGGTCCTTATTTCGTAGCAGCTTTCGTTTTGCTGCCGCGAAATGGTGGAATAACCTTCCACCACCTATCGGGGAGAGCGTTATGTAAGTACTGTTAGTGGGTTCAAGTCCAAACTGAAAAAAAACACTTAATGGCTCAACAAGGTATTGCTGCCTAATGGTAGGATATCCAAAACACCATTATTAGCTTCGATTCCTAAAAAATATTAGCCCCAATTCAGTTAACCGCTAAATCCTATACTATTAAACGAGCAATATTTGTATGTAAATATATTTGCAATCACGTTCTCGGAAACGGCTCTAACGATTTCTGTGGAAATTGGAAACCGGGGGTTTACGGGGGCGAGAAATCGATCTAGCTACATAGCTCTCATGTCCGGGAAAATTCGTTTTTTGCGTTTTTTCTGTATTTTCACCCGAGCAGGCCCCGTAGCATGGATGGCCTTTATCACGCGATAAGTGACAGGATAGAGTATCCGTCCCTGGCTGACACCGTTCGATAGAATGAGACGACGCGCTTATCCTATCACTTATCGCGTGATAACGCCATCCATGCTACGGGGCCAGGGCTCCGTGGCCCAGGGACTAATAAAATTATATAAATAATTTAGGTACTTTTATTGTTGTAACATATTATAATTATACTTCATATTAATAACGTTCTTGTATCATCTGACACAAGTCGCACAGTAGGTACGCTGTCCCGCACACCCCGCAACCTCCACAGAAATCACGCAAGCCGTGCAAAATAAATTAACGGAGATGTAAAGAGTCCCTGGTCAAATAATCTAATGCTACAGAACTGGAATGTAACCAACATGTCAAGATCAAAATTACAATAAAACATACAAATTAAAAATTAATAAAAATTGAGACAGCCAGTAACAGCGGCGACCCAAGCAGCAAGCGACTCACTCAAGGACACAATAACAAATAAAACAACAAATAAAAAAAAAAAAAAATAAAATAAAATAAAAAAAAAAAAAAAAAAGTTACGACGGCTTTTGAGATTGAAGGATTTACCATGTATATTTGTCTTCCATATATTCTTCGATCTTGTAGTATCCTCTCCTTAAAAGAGCATTTTTTATATATTCTTTGAATGAATTATAAGGAAGATCCCATACATCTTTGGGTACTTTGTTGTAAAACCTTATACAGTTACCCAAAAACGATTTTTTGACTTTCTGCAAACGAAACATTGGGATAACTAATTTATGTCTGTTTCGTGTATTTATATTATGGACATCAGACTGCTTCTTGAACGACTTTATGTTTTTGTGTGTATACATAATCACGTCCAGTATGTACTGTGAAGCCACTGTGAGGATACCTATTTCCTTAAAGCGTGCTCTCAGAGAGTCTCGAGAGCCAAGATTATAAATCGATCGGATCGCCCTCTTTTGAAGGACAAAGATAGTTTCTATATCAGCTGCTTTCCCCCAGATCAATAAGCCATATGACATGATACTGTGGAAATAACTAAAGTAAACTAGGCGAGCAGTCTCCATGTCTGTGAATTGCCTAATTCTCCTCACTGCATACGCGGCAGAGCTGAGTCTATTTGCCAAAGCAGAAATGTGGGGGGCCCATTGTAAGTTAGAGTCCAAGGTGAGTCCCAGAAAAAGCGTTTTTTCGACAAGGTCCAGCTTCTCTCCGTTTAACATTATAGCTGTCTCAACCTGCCTTACATTTGGCAACGTGAACTTCACACATTTTGTTTTCGTGGCATTTAGAAGTAAATTATTTGCCGTAAACCATTCAAGCACTTCCTTCAAAATTACATTAATATGGTCAAAGTCACGTATATTCCTATCAACTTTGAAAATTAGTGAGGTGTCATCAGCAAATAAAACTATCTCACATTTATTGCTTATAAAATACGGCAGGTCGTTTATATACACAAGAAAGAGAAAAGGTCCCAGAATTGAACCTTGAGGTACACCGAGTTTCACAGTCGTGCCACTTGACACACTCCCGTTTACGACCACTTTTTGAGTTCTTTGGCCTAAGTAAGACATTATAAGGTTTAGGGCTTCAGCTGACAGTCCGTAGTGCTTTAGCTTGTATAACAGCGTATCATGCTCCACACAATCAAATGCTTTGGAGAGATCGCAGAAAACGCCTATAGCATCATGTGAGTGTTCCCAAGCATCATAAATGTGCTTGATGAGCACAGAGGCGGCATCTGTTGTCGAACGGCCTCTTGTAAAACCAAATTGCTGAGTGTGAAGTAGTTCATGTTTATTAAAATGTCGAAGCAATTGGTTCAGTATAATTTTTTCAAACACCTTACTGAGGACAGGTAATATAGAAATTGGCCGGAAATTTCCAAGCTCCTCTTTACTTCCAGATTTAAATAAAGGAATAACTTTGCTGTATTTCATTAAGTCGGGGAACACACACTCACTGATACAGGCGTTTAACACAACTGCTAAATACGGTGCCACAATATCAATAATGGATTGCATGACTTTCACAGAGATGCCCCATAGGTCCTCGGAGTTCTTTATTTTCAAGGACTTGAATGTTTTAATGATCTCATGGGGGTCAGTATATTGAAAATGAAGTTCCTTGTCACATTGTTTGTTTTTTATTGAACCCAGGTAAAAACTAGCCTTTGCAACAGAAGAGTTTAATTTTTTTGTTGTATCTGTTGCTATGTTAGTAAAGAAATGTTGAAAAGCGCCAGCGACATCCAGGTCCGTAGTCAAGATTTTGTCCTCTATTTTTAGTCTGTAGCGGCCTTCACGGGGTTTCTTTTTACCAGTTTCGGTGTTTATTACATTCCAGGTCGCTTTTACTTTATTGTCTGCCGACTTGACTTTGTTACCTATATAAGTAGACTTGGCAGCAGCACAAACTTTCTTGAACATTTTAGAATACTTCCTTACATATTCTGTGAAAGAATCATCTTTAACATGATTTTTCATTTCATACAGCTCATATAATCTATTTCTGCTCTTATGAATGCCCATCGTCGCCCAGTCACTAAACCTTGCTTTAACTGTTGCATTCTTTAATGTTTTTGACTTAAATATATTCTTGTGCACACCATAAATTACATTTGACAAATCTTTATACAGTGTGTTCGGGTCACTGTTGCTGTTGTCTGTAGGGAGAGCCGGTAACTTGTGAATAATATTATCTCTAAAATTGTCCATCCGACTTGTTGTGATGGGTCTACATATGATATTTTGCTTTTGTTTTTGGATATCTACTCTAAAATAAGCTTTTTGACCACAGTGATCCGAGTTAAAACAGTTAAATATAATTTGATTCATAGCCTCACAATTGCAGAATATATTATCCAGACAAGTAGCCGTGGTGGCCGTTATTCTGGTAGGATCATTAAATAATGGAAACAAGTCAAAGGACCTAAATAAATTTAAAATTCTGACTGTGTGTGCATGTGCAGTGTCTAAAAGATTAACATTAAAATCACCACAGACTATTATCATCTTATTGCAATTGAAGACTTGTTTCAACGCATCTTCCATTACCAACTCAAACTGGCTAAAGTCTGACGACGGTGGTCGGTAGACACACATTATGATGTGACTCTCTAATTCAACACAGGATATTTCAATAGTTCGTTCAATAGAAAGTTTTACAATGTTCTTATTTTCTTTACATTTATACTTATTTTTTATTATTATCAGCGAGCCCCCACGAATGGCCGTCTTTCTAGTGAACGAGCTAATTATATCATAATTACAGACATTAATTAATAACAATTCATGTTTCTTGAGCCAATGTTCGGTTACACACATGATATCTATATCTAGAGATTCCAAGAAAAGTCCTACCTCTAATTCCTTGCTGGAGAAGCCCTGAATATTTTGGTGAACCAAACTCAATTTCCGGTGCTTCTCCGCTGTCGTGGCTGTCAGTCATTGCTGAGTGGTGGCCATTTCAGGTTCACATCCCGATCTACTTATGTCTTCTATGTATTTGTTAATATGTGTTTCGTTTTTTGTTTACTTATGATGTGTTACCTGAATAAATATCATTCTATTCTATTATATTTTTCCAAAACGCAAAAGATTTTGTTTTGTTTTCTGATAAGGAATCTTTTGTAAAGTTTTAATTTTGTACCCCAACAAAAGAGTTTTCCCTATACAAACTTTGCACCCTGCTAACTCGCATAGGGTTGGGTTTTTCCAAAACCCTAAAATTACTTTTTCACACCTTTCATTCGGAAAAGTAAGTTTTGCTCCACGACGAGAGGGATCAAAATGCTACTTTTCTGTACAAGCTATTTTTTTATATATTTATTTATTGGCATGTAACATTTACGGAATGTGCCAATCTTCATCAACACAGATCTTAATAAATCGATTGTAATTTCATCGTAATCGATTAAAAGCGAAAACAATTTTTTTTCATGTTTTTTTAATTTATTTTTTTCTTAAGTTTTTTTCCTCATAGTCATTCAAAAGTCGTATGTGTCGTGTCACTCAGGAGCAAAATTATTTTCGTCATGGGCGTTAACGCTTGAAGCCTTTGTTACGCTCAGGATTCTATCGTAGAATCCTTCGCTTCACTCTGGATTCAATGTACCGCCCTCGCCGTAAATACAACATTTTGCTCCCTTGAGACACTAATAACTATTCTTGTATTGTAAGCGGCCAACAAGACACTACCCCGTAGGCCGCAGAAGGCGATTTCGTTAAGGGCGGTTCGGGGATACCGACGCTGCGACGACGTTAGCTGCCGACCTCCCTTGGGAGCTGGCAGCGCGGGTGCTAGCTGCGGTCCACCAATACAAGGTTAGGAAAAGATTAGCAGGGGCATTCCCTAACTGGGAAGAAATAAAGCGTGCCCGGGCGTCGGCACTGGCCGAATCTCTACGCCAGCGGAAGGAGGAGCTGGCATCAGCGGAATTTGGTCTTTGGACGGTCGGAGCGATACTGCCTCACCTGGAGCGCTGGGTCGACAGGCGACACGGAACGTTGACGTTCCACATGGTGCAGATACTTACTGACCATGGATGCTTTGGCAAGTATCTGCACCGCATAGGAAGAGAGGCAACCCCTTGTTGTCACGAGTGTGGTGCGCTTGTCGACACAGCGCTTCACACTCTGGAAGAGTGTACCGTGTGGAGGCAGCGTTACAGGCGGTAATAGGGGCAAACCTCTCGCTTTCGAGTGTCGTCAATGCCATGCTCAACAGCAAGGAGGCGTGGAGAGCGATGGCCTCCTTCTGTGACGACGTAATGTCACAGAAGGAGGCTGCGGAGCGGGCTCGCGAGAACGATCCTCTCGCGGATCCGCTTCGCCGGCGACGGACTGGGGGCAGAGCCAGGCGCTATGCGCATCTGTTACCTCCGCCGTAGTGGAACCATGCAGGCAGTCGGGGTCCCTGTAAGTAAAGGTTCCACAGGACTGGAGCTGATGCCGCCGGGACGTACGCAGTTGAATGCCAAGAGTGACCCTGCGACGCCCCACTTTACAAGGCGGCGCCGGAACTCGTTGGTGGTTTTAGACGGTAGCCCAGCTTCGGTTAGTCCGTCATACCCGTTCTGCCTCCCCGGACAGGACGGGATGCGTAAAGGCATTTCCTCAACGCAAAAAAAAAGAAAATAAGAAAATGTTCAACGGTTTGGGTCGGGCGTTGGTTTAAGTGAGTTAGAGAATCAGGACTTTTACGTTTATGTATGTACATTTTGTAATTTACGCGTTACTTCAATAATTAGATAGTGTACTATCAATATAGCAACACTTCGTTATAAATTTTAACATGAGGAAAGTACCTACAAAATATTCCAAAACGCTGTCTTGGGCTCTCCTACTATATTATTATTGGTAATCAATACAATACTCAGACTCAGTATACGATATTCCTGTTTTAGGGATGCCACTTGACACAATGCCCCCAAAACTTTGCACGCAGATAAACTACTCTGTGGAACTCCTAAGGAGAGAGGACTGGTTGAACAGCCTCATAGATTGGAAACCAGGTAGCCTGAAGTGGTACACTGATGGCTCCAAATCCGGATCGGAGGTAGGATGCGGAATATATGGAGAGGCACCCAGGGCAGCGATCAGTCTGAACCTGGGTAAGCACACTTCTATATTCCAGGCAGAGGTATACGCCATTCTAGAATGTGCGACAACGAATCTGCAAAGCGCCTTCCTCAATCATACTATTTATATCCACTCGGATAGCCAGGCGGCTCTCTTGGCTCTTACCTCTAACGTCACAACGTCGAGGCTGGTCGAGAACTGCCGCGAACTATTGAAGGACCTGGGTGCCAAAAACAAGGTAAATTTACGTTGGGTCCCAGGGCATGCAGGTATTGAGGGAAATGAAAAGGCTGATGAGCTTGCACGAGCGGGGGCGAAGGGAACACACTGCGGACCAGAGCCGTTCTGTGGTATCCCTAAAAGTCTAACCAAGCTCACTCTAAAAGCCTATTGTTTCTACAAGACCATTCAAGCCTGGAGAGCTAACCCAGGACTGAAACATTCCAAGGCACTTATTAGAGCCTTTAGCAAAAAGGCGTCTTCCTTGGCGCTAAGTAGGAACCGCCTACGCATGCTGGTCAGGGTGCTTACTGGGCACTGTCGCCTAAATAAGCACATGCAAACGATAGGACTGTGTGACACAAGGCAGTGCAGATTCTGCTTTGAAGCAGAGGAGACGCCTACACACATCCTAACCGATTGCCCTTGCCTCATGCGCAGTCGTAACTCCTTCCTGGGCAAACACATCATGTGCCCGGAGGAGATCAAATTTCTTGAGTTCAACAAAATCCTGCAATTCTTCGAGCTTGCAGGACTTGACCAAGAATTGTAGTAAGTGGCGATCACAATAGATCAGCGATGGTCGCAGTGATATAAGGGCTTTGACAGCCCGAAAGCCACTACCAGAATAATAATAAATAATAATCAATACAATCATCATTATCATCATATCAGCCGAAAGACAAATACAAATAAATACAAAATCCTGCGACACCCGCATTCAGCGGACTACACAATATCAAAAACAAATTATAAGGAAATTTGCGGAATATAATAGTATGCATGTTCGATTACCTGCTTATTGTATGTGTAAGCGTGGTCTGAACAACATCGCGAAAAACATGGAGTGTTTCAGAATCGTTTCGTACCTGCTTGTGTTTACAATAGCTAGTGGAAAAGATATCCAACGGACACCAGCTTTACTCCTTGTGGGAAATAAGACAGGGGAGATCTTAAAGTGTAATTTGGACAATCCCAGAAAATGCGCGGTTTTTTACAGCGACGCTTCTAAAAGTATAGTTTTGTCGACAGTCGTTCGCGGTGAATATTTATATGCATCGTATGGACAAGGAAAAATACTTCGCTGCGAGTTTTACACGAAGCATTCATGTACAGTTTTTCATAAGGCAAATAAACATGCACATTGCTTGGCTGCTGTGAGTGAGTATTTGTTCGTTGGATTTGCCGATGGAACGGTGTTACGCTGCAAGTTGAATCAACCGAATAGCTGCTCGAACTTTCACCGTTTTCCGAATCTAGTTAAAAGCATATTCGAATACGGCAAATACATATACGTTGCAATGAAGCATTCCATTTCATATTGTCGAAAAGATGTTCCCTTTAGTTGTTCAGGAGTCACAGTAAACGAGCCTCTGTCGTTGTGGCAAGTTGCGCACACGGGAAATATCGTGGTCGTTAGTAACATACTTAAGAATGGTGTGACATCTTACACTCTAACATCAACTAATGTTTTGATTCGTATTGGAGACGTAACCGATCGCGAACTTTTAAACAGTATTACGATTTACAAAAGAAAAATTTACGTGGTGTCCACCGAAGGTAATATAAAGATGTGCCAAGCGGATAAAGAGAGTTACTTCAAGGATCTCGTTCGGCACGAGCATGCGTTCAGCATCTCGACTCTATATCGTGTACATCACATGCGGAACGGCTACACGCACAAAGCCTCATGTAATCAGGAGAGCAGTCCGCGGGCAGTGTTCAACTACGATGTGGAGCGGCGCGCGATGCTGGAGGTGTCGGTGGTGGACGGAGTGCTGTGTGACGCGCGCGGCGCGGCGGTGGACACGCGGCGCGCGGACCGCGGGCACTCCGGGCGCGGCGCGGCGGTGGACACGCGGCGCGCGGACCGCGGGCACTCCGGGCGCGGCGCGGCGGTGGACACGCGGCGCGCGGACCGCGGGCACTCCGGGCGCGGCGCGGCGGTGGACACGCGGCGCGCGGACCGCGGGCACTCCGGGCGCGGCGCGGCGGTGGACACGCGGCGCGCGGACCGCGGGCACTCCGGGCGCGCCGCCGTGTTCGCCATGGGGCCGGACGGGCAGCTGTTGCTGTCCCACGCGCACCGCTCCGGGCTGGTGCACATCTCCAGCCTCTTCGCCGGACACCCCGTGGCCGGCGCCGGCGAGATCATCGTTGAAGACGGTGTTGTTAAAAGAATTATAGCCTGCTCGGTGTATTATTTGCCAGATGTAACGCTAAATAGGCAAGTCGTTGACGAATTGGTCAGTAAAGGTTATGATTCTGCCAGGGCTGAGAAAATCAGTTTGGAGGAGTGTGTTTACACGTGTGATCGAGAAATAAGTGATGAACTGTAATGTCTGCGTTATAGTGATTAGTGTTGTTAAAAGAATTATAGCGCTTGCTCTATTTCTTTCCGGATGTCGACTTGAATAACTAATTTGTGGACGAACTGTAAAGGCAAGGTTATGACAGTGCCGACGAAATAAGTTTAGAACTTTGTACTTATACTTGTGACACAGAAGTAACTGAAGAACTATAAAGTGACAAAGAAGTAAGTGACTAACTATATTGCTTGTGTAATAGCGTTAAGTGAAGATTTTATATGCAAACATTTGATTTGTAAACGCATTTCTAAAAAGTTACCTTATAGCCTTGAAAGGAAAGTCGGGCGGGCGCGCATCCCATACAAAAACTTGCATTTCGGGCAGCCGTAGTCTCCTATTTTCTCCGTTAAATGTAAACCTATGTGAGTGAATTTTCTGACTTAGATTAGCGAAGAGTCTTAATAGTAAAACTCTTCGCAACTAAACATAGGAGCATAGGCATGTTTAGCTTTGTGATCTTTTTTTACATTTGACATTTGTAGGCGGTGTAAAAGCGGCTTTAGTTCATTAACCAATCTGTTATCAAATAAAGCAGAACAAAGGAGCATCGTGAAACTTTTAGTTAATCTATGTTACAAAAATGATTTTCTTAGGATTCGAATAGGCGGAGGAAATACGGAACTACAGCGGGTCGATATTCAACTATTTGTATGGGCCGCGCACCTGCCCGCATATGCTCTTAAATCTTATTGTAAGACATAAGACATTTATTTAGCAAAATCGTTTATATGTATTATTATACGTACCAGTCCCTGCACTAGGTTTTGCCTCTATCGCGACTATATTACATTTTACATTAATTAGTGGTAGTTTATATAAGTTTGTTAGTAACAAGCAAAAGGTTAGTTGTAAAGCAGAGGACACGACGGGTGTTAGGTGCCTCAGCCTACATGCGATCACGGTATATGTATTTGTTCAGTGTGTCAAATAATTTAATGCAAAATAAAGATAATTGTAAATAAATACAAAAATATGAGCCCGCTTATTAAGTTAATGTTAGATACGGTTTACTATTGATAGTCAGGGATGGTGGCCCTGCACCCAAACCACGAGTGCAATTACCAAAATTCAGAAAACACAAAGACTAGCATGTGTCGCTGCTACAGGTTGCATGAGAACAACCCCAACAGCAGCACTAGAAGTCATGCTAGGGCTACTACCTTTACATATTCACATACAAAAAGAGGCGGCTGCGACGGCAATACGCCTAAAAAGCCTCAACCTATGGACGAAACTAGATATACCCCACACGAAGATCCACAACAAACTGATCACAAGCCTACCTATGATGGAAGCTTCAATCGACAAAATACCAAAAACTGCACTCTTTGGGAAATACTATGAAATATTACTGACGGAAGACTCCAAAGAGGAGTTAAACCAAACAGACCTCAGAATCTTTACAGATGGTTCAAAAACAAAATACGGGAACAGGATGTGGTGTGTTCTCAGAGAATTTAAACATACACATATCTGCCTACGAAGCTGGAGGTCCCGGGTTCGAATCCCGGTCAGGGCATTTATTTGTGTATTTATCACGAATATTTGTTCCTGAGTTATTGATGTTATATATGTATATAAGTATCTATGTATCTATTATATATATCATCGCCTAGTACCCACAACATAAGCCTTACTGAGCTTACCGTAGGCCTAGGTTGATTTGTGTAAGATTGTCCCGTAATATTTATATTTTATATTTATATCCAAACCACTGGGTGTACAAAACACGGTATTCCAGGCTGAATGCGTAGGGATAATTGAAGCCTGCAATGCCATAAAGAGACGACAAATCGAAAACACAAACATACGAATACTCTCAGACAGTAAATCGGTACTACAGGCACTGAGCAGTGATAACATCACATCTAGCTTGATATACGAATGTCACTTAAACCTCACAGCGGTGTGTGCAGATAAAAACAAAGTTACTATACAATGGATCAAGGGGCACAGAGGCTCAAGAGGAAACGATGCAGCGGATGAACTGGCCAGGAAAGGATCAGAAACAACGGCATACGGACCGGAGCCAATCTTACCCCTGCCACAAAGCTACATATACAATCAACTGGATCAACACACTAAAGACCTACACCAAAGATACTAGTAGAAGATAGACACATGCAGACAGACCAAAGAGATTCTGTCGAAATGCGACTACAAACTCACAACCACACTACTAAGGACACATAGAAACCAACTGCGCAAGATAGTGGGTATAATAACAGGACACAACACCTTGAACAGACACCTCTATAACTTAGGTATCACAGACAGTCCCATGTGCAGAGCGTGCATGGAGGCAGAAGAAACAACTAAACATATACTACTGGACTGCAAGGAGGTAGAAGTATACAGAATAAAGCACCTAGGTTCTCCAAACACACTACGGGACGCAGTCAGTAACACCAAGGCACTCACCAACTTTTTAGACGAGCTGGGGTGGTTAGAGTAGCGCCACACCGCCGTTTCACGCAAAATAGGCACAATGGATGTCGACTTGCGGAAAACGCCCAGTATAACTAACTAACTAACTATAGTCAGGGATATTGTTTAATTTCAAATTATATTAGGTACGTTCTATTTTTAAAGCTTGTAATAATTTGTGTGTCTAAAATAGTTACCTACGTTTGAAATTATTACGAGTATGTAATAAATACTTTATTGTTCACAAGACACTGCTTAAAACACAGACTTTATAAAGGTTAAAGGTTACAACCGTACAAAGTCGAACTTATCCGAAGGGATCTCTTCTAGTTAACAGCAGGTCTGACATTTTTTTGGGAAACAGAGAGCTCAATATAAAGGACTATCGTATCAAGTTCCTTGCCGTACTGATATGTATCGCTAAAATGCGTATAATATGTGTACCTACTCTCCCCTTCCCACAATAAATAAGAGTAATGGAGAGCAATATATTTATCTATCTATCTATTCAGCCCGTATCCACCCACTGTTGAGTATAGGCCTCTTCTTTATTACGCCACTCTCCCCGATCCTGTGCTAATCTCATCCACTGTTTGCTTCCTGTTCGGCAGATATCATCGGTCCATCGGGCTTGGTGGTCTGCCCGCTGACCGTTTCGATGACCTTGGCCACCATTCAGTAACCCGTTTTGTCCATCTCCCATCGTTTCTCCTCGCCAAGTGTCCCGCCCACCCCCACTTTAAGTGTGTAATTCGTTTGCCGACGTCCGCTACTTTCGTTCGGCGCCGGATTTCAGTGTTAGGGACACGATCTACAAGGGAGATGCCTAACATGGCTCGCTCCATGGCTCTCTACGCCACATTCATTTTGTGCAGTACTCCCTTGGTGAGTGCCCAAGTTTCCGTTCCGTAAGTAAGGGTAGGCAAGACACATTGGTTAAATACCTTTGTCTTAAGGCACTGTGGGATTTTGGACTTTAGGACATCCGCCAGGTTACTGAACGCAGCCCGCCCATCCTAGCTGGATTCGTCGAGCGACCTCTTTCCCCTGGCTCTCCTGGCCAAAAGATAAACATATAGCATCTCTAAATGTGGGCCTCAAGATGAACATGTCCAAGACCAAGATCATAGCAAATCGTCCACTCAACATACCAAATGTTACTGTTGGTGGTTCTCACGTGGAACTTGTGGATATTTATTAATAGTAGATATTTACGGCGAGGGCGGTATGTTGAATCCTGAGTGAAGAGAAAGATTCTACAATTAAATCCTGAGCCAGGGAATACGAAATTATTTTGCTATCGAGAGACACAAACAGATTTTGATATAATTGCCCTTTTCTGAATGGCAAGATCAGGGAAGAAAAGAACAACTTTGATCCCTCATTTGGGGGTAAATTTTTCTGAATAGCAGGTGTGAATAATATATTTCTTAAAAGCCTCACCAAATGGCTGTCTGATGTCTCTATAATATTAAAGAATTCCTAGATTAAAAAATTATGGTTAAATTCATTATTGTATTTATAATATTTTTACGTCATACCTGGCCATAAAGTAGGAATTACCGCACGCTACGCAAGGTTCACCCTTTGTTTTTGGTACAAATTTGTACTTTTGTGCGATAAAGTTTTGAAGTTCAGATGTGGAAAACTGTTTCCAACTGTTTCGTTATTGTTTACAGAGATGTGTTTGATTAGTCAGACACAATTTACGTAGATCTCTAAACAACTGATTCCCTAAAAACCAACATTGTATCTGATCATTGTACGTTTTAAGTGGCAAGGCCATATATGGCCCAGCCTTTGCCGTCATTCCTATAAGATTTTAGGGAATGCGTTGTTTAGAAATGTACGTGAATTGTGTCTGACTAATTAAACAAATCTCTGGAAACAATAACGGATCAGTTGGAAACAAATTTCGGTTTCCGAACTGCAAAAAAATATTGTCCAAAAGTACTCATTTGTACCTAAAACAAAGAGTGAACTTAAACCTTTGACCGGTACTGTAGGCGGCACCATAGGTTAGCTTTTTATTATGATTTAATGTTTAGTATTCATAATTTTAAATTTTACTTCTTATATAATTATTGTACGTACCGGGAGGCTACGTGGGTTGACCCCCACAAGGTGGACTGATGACCTGGCAAAGGTCGCGGGAGTCCGCTGGATGCGGGTGGCGCAGGACCGGCCATTGTGGCACTCTTTTGGGGAGGCCTATGTCTAGCAGTGGACATCTTTCGGCTGATATGATGATGATGGTAATTATTGTAAAAACCTAGCCTTAGAATGAATATTTTACTACAACTTAGCAAAAGTTGAAAAACCGCGACATTTTCATTTTAAAGTTCAATATCTCAAAACCGGCTTAACCGATTTTGTTGAAACGGTACTAAGGTGGGCCTAGGTTGATTTGTGTAAGATTGTCCCGTAATATTTATTTATTTATTTAAGAACCATCTCGATCACGTCAGCTTTCGGATAAAAAAAACCGCATTCAAATCGGGGTCCATTCCCTTAGGAGCTACGATGCCACAGACAGACAGACAGACACGTCTAACTTATAACACCCCTTTTTGTGCGTCGGGGGTTAATAAAAAGAAGTAAATATATATAAAGGTACCCTGCGGGAATTCGCTGGATGCGGGTGGCGCAGGACCGGTCATTTTGGCACTCTTTGGAGGAGGCCTATGTCCAGCAGTGGACGTCTTTCGGCTAATATGATGATGATGATATATAAAGATAAGTATTATATCATACCTTACGACCTCCAGACGGCAGGCTGCTACTAGCAATCGAGAATGAACGCGGTTTGACCGGAGAAAAGAGTTCAAACAAAATCTCAATTGTTAGATTCGACGCCGACTTGTGAAAATCATGAAGAACCTGGAAGAAGAAAATAAATCTAAGTGTCATATACATACATATATATATATTTGGCATTAAGCTCGCAAAGTTAAAGTTGAGAAACCCACGACATTATCATTTCAAAGTTCAATATCTCAAAAACGGCTGAACCGATTCTGCTGAAACGTAGCTAAGAACCATCTCAATCACGTTAGCTTTCGGATAAAAAAACCGCATTCAAATAAGACACACACACGCACATGCACGCACGCACGCACGCACGCACGCACGCACGCACGCACGCATGCGCACACACACACAGAGACACGTCAAACTTATAACACCCCTCTTTTTCCGTCGGGGGTTAAAAACGGCAAAAACAACACATTTGTTGTATGGGAGCCCCATTCAATATTAATTTTATTCTGTTTTTTTAGTATTAGTTGTTGTAGCGGCAACAGAAATACATTATCTGTGAAAATGTCAACTGTCTAACTATCACGGTTCACGAGATACAACCTTGTGACAGACGGACAGACAGACAGACGGACAGACAGCGGAGTCGTAGTAATAGGATCCCGTTTTACCCTTTGGGTACAAAACCCTAAAAAATTGACGTAGTTTTAACTAAAATACGTTTAATGAGGGTTTATAAGAAATAAAATGTTTGATAGGTACACGATACGTACCTCAAGAATAGTCCTTCTCGGCCGCCTACAATAATTCAACCAATCTTCCTGACCCTGCGCTGAGCTAAGCTCTATACACTTGTCTCGCTCCAGCTTATCCTCGGACACGAGTGCCAGAAGAGAGAAGACGTATTGCGTTGGGTAGAACTTTAGGTCCCAGTACTGTTCAGCAATTTCGTATAACGTTAAAGGTTGCTTTAGGAAATCTGGGACGGGCATGTCTGGAAAGATATAAATAAATAAATATTTGCGGACAATCTTACACAAATCAACCTAGTCCCAAACTAAGCAAAGCTTGTACTATGGGTACTAGACGATGATATAGATACTTATATAGAGAAATACATACTTAAATACATAGAAAACATCCATGACTCAGGAACAAATATTCGTGCTCATCACACAAATAAATGCCCTTACCGGGATTCGAACCCAGGACCTCTTGCTTCGTAGGCAGGGTTACTACCAAGTAGGCTAAAGCGGTCGTCAAGATATAATGGTAAAGTTTCACTTAAGTTTAGCGATTCGGAGGGCTATACCGGTATTCTATTTTAACGGTATGACGTCATATCGGTTGTCAAATAGCGGTTTCGGTAGCGGAACCTTTATATTTCGCTATCGAAATATAAAGGTACCTTTATTTTTTCCGTTACCGTAACCGCTTTATAAAGGTACCGATATATCGACTTTGGCTTGGCGTTATTGCCAAACAGCCGGCAAAGGCACTGCCGGTAGCCAATGCTTCCTCTGTAGAGTGCCAGCTCGCTTACTTTTATCGATAACCTTTATAATACCGGTATTATAAAGGTTACGGTATCATTTAAAACTAATACCGCTAACCGTTATTTCAAAACGGTTACGGTACCGTTATAATCGCGCGGCGCGCATAACCTTTACGACATAAAGGTACCGTACTGGAATACCGGTTTCATACCGGTATAACCGTAACGGAAATCAGTCCCTGGAAAATAAACAGAATTCATAAACGGTAATCTGATGTATTTGATTGAGTAAAAAAATTATATCATGAAAGGCATAGAGGTAAGTGACGTTTAGGTATTATTAATACCTGAAAATGTAGTCAGATTGAGTAGGCCTTAAGTTGTGCAGAATAATGTTTAAAAATGATCAGTAAAACTTTTTGATACAATGTCAAACTAACTTACGCGATTTGATATTCGAGGGTTCTTCGCTGTTCGTAATTATGAGTTAAAGTGAAAGTGCGCCCAGTTTTATCTCCTGGTTCAGTCTATTAGTTGTTTGGTTTGGGCATTCAGAGTGGGACAATCGGACAGTTTGTTGGTCGGTCATCGTCGGTGGATCGCTTAGCCAATTGGTCATTCAGAGTGGGACAATCGGACAGTTTGTTGGGTCGGCCATCGTCGGTGGATCGCTTAGCCAATTGGTAATTCAGAGTGGGACAATCGGACAGTTTGATGGTCGGGCAAATGGTTAGTCCAAAAAATGGTTAGTGGTTAGTTGGTGGTGGTTGGTGGTATTGGTATTGTTTAATCAGTGAGTAAAATTGTATATATTAATAATAAATATCACAATATCAATTTAGAAACATTTTTCAGTAATTTATTTATTAGACAGTAAATTATTTATTCTTGATGTTCCCACTATCACCCATCCTGTAGTTAGTTAGTTTGTCGGCCAGCCATTAGTGAATTGGTTGATTGGTCAGTTACTTGGTTCGCCGCTCAGTCAACTAATTGATGATAAAAACAAAACAAAACACAAACCATTTTTAGGGTTCCGTACTCAAGGACTAAGACTTCGCTGTCCGTCCGTCCGTCCGTCTGTCTGTCACCAGGCTGTATCTCAAGAACCGTGATAGCTAGAGTTGAAATTTTCACAGATTATGTAACACAAAACATAACAACAAATACTAAATACAAAATAAAATATTTTTTTAAGGGGGGCTCCCATACAACAAACGTTTCATAGTAATCTATTTATTCTACATGTTCCGTTTTCCAACCATCCTCTATACTTATGAATGGTATCTTGGTTGCGGTGTTCATGTAGGGGCGCAGGGCCCATTCTGTATCCACCGCGTCTTAAGCGTCCAGTGTGCCTAGGTTTATCTTAGTCACTCAGCTAGCCGCCCAGCGATCAGTGAGTTTGTCGATTGGGCAATCACTTGGTTTGTAGGTCATTCAACTAATTGGTCGGTCAGTCAATTGATTTGTCGGTCAGTAAATTAGTTGTTCAATTCGTCGGCCGGGTAAAATTATGAGTCACATAGAAACAAAGCGTTTTTCATAGTCATTTATTGATTCATCTTGTTCCTCCTTCCACCCATCCTCTATACTTAACAATCGTCTCTTGGCTGCGGTGTTCATGTAGGGGCAAAGTGCCCATTCCGTATCAGCCGCGTCTAAAGCATCCAGTGTGTCTGGTTTTATCTTAGTCGGTCTATTAGTCGGCTAGCGATCAGCGAGTAGGTCGATTGGTTAATCACTTGGATTGTCGGTCAGTCAACTGGTTGGTCAGCAGTCAACTGGTTGATGGCTCAGTGAATTGGTTGGTTGGTGAGTCAATTGGTTGGTCGGTTAGTCACTAGGGTGGTCGGTCAGTCAATCGGTTAGTTAATGGGTTGGTCGTTCGGGTATAAATACGATGGATATAGAAACAAATCATTTTTCATAGTAATATATTTATTCATCTTGTTCGTCCTTCCAACCATCCTCAATACTTAGGAATCGTCTCTTGGCTGCGGTGTTCATGTAGGGGCGGAGTGCCCATTCTGTGTCCGCCGCATCTAAAGCGTCCAGTGTGCCTAGTTTTATCTCGTACAGTTTCATTTGGAATCGCGGCCCGATTTCGGTTAGCTCTATGTCTTTGCCTGCCTGGAAATGAGAATAAGTTTATGTCAAAACTTACATTTATAATGTGCACTTGCTCAGAAAAAGTACCCTATAAAATCACAGGTCACATATCTATGCTCACACGGCCGTGCGGGAATGATATCCGGCGTATTTAGATATTCGTATATTTTCGGCGAGTTTATATTTATTGTGTTAGCTCTGTTTTAGAGTGGGTTGCATTAAACCGTCTGTTTTCACTACATAGTATAAAACAAAGTCGTTTCCCGCTGTCTGTCTGTCCCTATGTATGCTTAGATCTTTAAAACTACGCAACGTATTTTGATGCGGTTTTTTTAATAGATAGAGTGATTCAAGAGGAAGGTTTATATTTATAATAGATGCATGTATTATACATATAAAACCCGTGCGAAGACGGGGCGGGTCGCTAATACATCAAAAAAAAACATACGGTGGAACATATTGCCTTACCATACTGACTGTCGATATCTGGTACGGCATAAATGCAAACGATTATGGAAAGAGCATTTTGATGAGCGGTCTTTAAATAAAGGAATATGGTACAGAACTATACAACCTAGTCTCTGTCAAGTGCCATGGTTTAGGGGGTCGGGCATGGGTAGAAAGTATATAGTTACAGCTCTCAGACTTCGATCTGGACACATCCCACTGAACAGCTTTGCTTTTTTGATAGGTAAAACAGCTTCACCGAACTGCGCGGAGTGTGGAACGACAGAGGATGCGTTTCACATCATGGTGGAATGCGTCCGGAACGAAACTGAGAGGATTACTTTTGCGTGTAGGTATAACGTAAGCCTGTTTGAAACTGGTCGATGTAATAGTATTTTAGCACACCCACTATCCAACGTAGCTAAAGAATTGTACAACATTGTACACTCAAAGAATTTAATTTCCTACCCACTTTGGACTTTGTCAAAGTGACGTAATCAATCAAAACGTAAGAGACTTCTTATGATTTTATTTACAGTGTCACTTTGAAATAGTCCTAAAATTTCAACTGTATAACTATCACGGTTCATGAGATACAGCCCGGTGACAGACGGACGGACAGACAGACGGACATCGGAGTCTAAGTAATAGGGTCCCGTTTTACCCTTTAGGTACGGAACCCTAAAAACCGCAAAAACATCACGTTTGTTGAACGGGAGCCCCCTTTATTTATTTTATTCTGTTTTTTAGTATTTGTAGTTATAGCGGCAACAGAAATACATCATGTGTGAAAATTTCAACTGTCAAACTACCACGGTTCATGAGATACCGCCTGGTGACAGACTGACAGACAGACAGACGGACGGACAGATAATCTTGATATATAATTGAAAGCTACCTTTTTGTAAGTGTGTTGCCTGAAACTGATATAGTCGTCGTTGTTTGCGAACGTGACGACGCGTTTAGCGTCGGCCTTCGGCACTGGGAACAGGTACTTCAAGATGCTCATAGCTCGCAGACCTGTAAAAAAAATAAGTTCAATTACACTCCTAATAAAAAAAGTATAAAAATACATTTCTGACAACAACAAATAAAATAAAAATACCATACACACGGCGTCAAAAATATCGCACCTTTCCTAAAATTCGTTTCAAGCGATTATTATTAGTATCATTTGAAAGCTAAAGCCTAGGGGGTTTTATTACCTTTCAAATGATACTAATATCGACAGGGTACAGTAAGTATCTTAGGAGTAATCGCTTGAAACGAATTTTAGGAAAGGTGCGATACTTTTGACGCCGAGTGTATTAGGTTAGTAGGTAGGTACACTTAATTATACAAATATTATGTTAGGTTACATTATATTTCAAATATAGCCTAAGGAGCGGTGCAGACTTGCCCAATGCTGACTATAGCGGCATGCGTGTCATATTATAAGACTTACGCAAGGATGAAATCCAGCCAGTAGAGTAATTCTTTGTTGGAAAAGGTGGTGTTGCAGATTTTAATTTTTTTTATCGTGTATACCGATAAAACCGAGCATATATCAAAAACACGAGATGTCTCGGCACAATTTTTGGCAGCTACAAATTCTCGAAATTTTGGGACTGCTTTTTTGTTTCTTGCTCGTAAATGCTATATATTACCATCCATGTACACGATATAATCGAATCGAATCGCTAAACTAAGTGGCAGTAGGCAGGGCACGTTGCACGTAGAAACGATGGCCGTTGGGGCGGAAAGGTTCTCGAATGGCGACCACGTACCGGAAGGCGCGGCGTGGGTAGGCCCCCCACAAGGTGGACTGATGACCTGGTAAAGGTCGCGGAAGTCCGCTGGATGCGGGTGGCACAGGACCGGCCATTGTGGCACTCTTTGGGGGAGGCCTATGTAGAACAGTACACGTCTTTCGGCTGATATGATGATGATGACACGATATAAAAAAATAAAGTCTTCTACGCCACCTCTAGCAACGTACCCCCCTGCTTTGAACCCCTACTGACTGGCCTAAAAAGGGAAGACTGGAAAACTCATCATCCACCTAGCGTTATTCCCGGTTGTGCCCCAGGAGCCCGGGGTCCGCTATGACACCTAATCCCCAGATTTGGCGTAGGCACTAGTTTTACTTAAGCGACTGCCATCTGACCTTTCAACCCAGAGGGAAAACTAGACCTTATTGGGATTAGACCGGTTTCCTCACGATGTTTTTCACCGAAAAGCTAACGGTAAATATTCCGTACATAAGTTCCGAAAAACTCATTGGTACGAGCCGGGATTGGAACCCACGACCGCCGCTTGACAGCCGAATCACTAGGCTACCGTTGGCTTAGCTTAGAAGACCGGAAAACTACATGACGCAAATAAAATTAAAAACTTAATCGTATAGAGAAATACAGGAAAAAGTTTGAAAATACTGCACCAACACGAACTAAGCTCTTAAAATAAGATGGCCAAAGTTTAGTAAAAAATTTGATTTTAATGTGTCGTAAAATTGGTAGTACCTAAAAGTTTATTTGTAAGGGCCCCTTTATTTTATTATTATTTATTTAATCTTTATTGCACAAAAGAAGAACTTATAGTACAAAAGCCGAACTTAATGCTATGAAGCATTCTCTACCAGTCAACCTTAAGGCAAAGCAGATAAATTGTGGCCTGCAACTTTACACAATGGAACATCATGGCTGCAGTTATGCAGTGGAATGGGATGAAAGTACCTGTCTTTTTACCTTTAACCCTTTATTTAATCGTATGGCATACATTATTTTGCCTTTAACGCATAGTTGCGTCCTGTATAATGGCCCATTGTGTGAAGCAGACTTAAGAGCTGTGTCATGGCTTATGCTGAATGATAGTCATTTTGTAAGTAAAATTAAAAGCCAAATACTATTAGTATTCGTTTTTTTACTTAAACGCATGCTGAACGTGTAAATCAAGTGTCATTCACCTAATTCAGTCTTAAAGTTGTGGAACAGTAGATGCGGGTACTGCTCCGACATCGGTCCGATGTCCGGGATGTCGTGCCGCATCACGACGCCGGACAGTGTAAACGAGGCTGTTGGTCCGTAGGGCAGGTGGCATATTACCTGGAACGGTATCCTTGTTTAGTGAGAAGTCACATATATGTCACCGTTAGATTGTGAACACCGTCAGTTTATAATCTTACTCGCGATATTATAAACTGTCGAAAAATTGTGAACTGTCAAAACCGTTCACAATTTAACGCAATATTTTTCGTTAGATTATAAACTTTCAATGTCGAATCGTCAAATTGTGAACTGAGATCAAATCGGCTTGCTACGGAACGTACACAAAGACTAGGTAGGTTAGGTTAGTTAGGTATCTTCAGTTGCCCGAAGGGCAAAGCGCCCAGAAATAGGAGCCCCGCCCAGCGGGGCTCCGTCGATACTGCCGGCTGCCGAAATAAATGGAATAAAATATCTGAATAACAAAAAAAACAATCATCTTCTAACGTAAGTAGAATCTGATGCAAGTGGAATAATTCGCTCAACCAAACAGCGCACAGGTTGCGTTCCGAATCAGGCAAATTTGATTCAGTTCACAATATGACATTGTTAGTTTATAAACTATCGAAAATGAATGCGTAAAATTATGAATTATTTTGGCAGTTCACAATATTTCGTTTGTTTACAATACAACGGGTAAGATTATATAAGCACTGGCTCCTTAGGATACAACCGGTAAAAAACGCTAATAATAGCGTAAGTAAATAAAAAAATAAAATACTTTATTTGTAAGGATAAGATACATACACTTTTTGCACCTTTTATAAGGTATAAGCAAGTATTATAGCATAGTATTAAATGCTAATGGTGTAAACAATTACGTATACTCGTATGTAAATTCATTTTTTGTAATACTCCGAGTAAGCTCCCTCTGTTCCCCGTACTAGTAACACACAAATGGGTGGTTAGGGCGCATAACGTCCCACTCGCAAAACGTTCCTCCACCAAAATTACGTCCCATTCGCAAAACGTCTTTTCTGCAAATAGTAATATGTAATATGTAAAATACCCCCAGTCGCAAGACGTCCCTTTCTCAAAAAGTCTCACCCCTTTCGCAAAACGTCCCTTCTGAGAAAGCCCCTTTCGCTGAAAGTCCCTACTGCATAACGCCCCTTTCGCAAAACGTCCCTTCTGCAAAATGACCCATTCGCAAAATGTCCCATCTGGAAAAACCTTGTTTAAGTAGAGACTAGGAGTCTTCTCATGGGATAAGAGATGGCCAATAACGGGTCATTTTGCTAATGGGACGTGTTGCGAACGGGTCATTTTGCGAAAGGGACGTGTTGCGAACGGGTAATTTTGCGATAGGGACGTTTTGCGAACGGGACTTTATTTATGTGAAGGGACGTTTTGCGAACAGAACCTTTTGCAGAAGGGTCGTTTAGCGTAAGGGACATTTAGGAAAGGGACATTTCGCGAAAGGGACAAAGGGACATTCTGCGAGTGGGACGTAATGCGCCCTAACCAAATTGGTCAATCAAGATTTTTCTTGTTGTTATTTTGTCCCGGTAGGCCAGGAGACAATAAATATTTGGGGACAATCTTACACAAAGCGACCGAGTCCCAAAGCTTGTACTATGGGTACTAGACGATGATATACATACTTATATAGATAAATAAATACTTAAATACATAGAAAACATCCATGACTCAGGAACAAATATTCGTGCTCAACACACAAATAAATGCCTTTACCGGGATTCGAACCCGGGACCTCCGGCTTCGTAGACAGGGTCACGACCAACTAGGCTACAGAGGTCGTCAAAATAGTAAGAGATTTTCTAAGAAACAATACTATATATTACTACTACTACTTGTAATTATTTGTGTCAACCTCTCCGCTACCCAAAGCTTGTCTGGAAGAGATCGCTCTTTAGCGATAAGACCGCTTGTTAACCTCTACTTTAACAAACTTTATATTAACTTGACCTGTTCGTATGCATGTAATTTGTCCGTCAAAATTTGCAATCCATTTTTCAGTCACTTGCCGCTGCTTGCACTTGTTCTGAAATTTTGGGTATTAGCGTAGTTTGGATGTCAATTCAATATTATGGTGGCCATGGGAATTCAGTATAACCGACGGAACCCCATTGAGTTTGGGCTTGTTACAATCGTCTCAATGAGTAGTTGATTATGGTATACAGAAAAGTACAGTCGGCAATAAAAGCTTGTATCAAAAAGTAGTATTTTGACAGAAACTTATCAAGTTTTATGTCCTGTATGTGATTCATGTTTTGAGGTAGGTAGAATTTGTATTGTATGAGTATTGTATTGGACTTCTAGCATGCTTAGCAGATATACCACCATTGAATGGCCCAAATATGACTCACCAAGGCATCAGGCACGCCTCTATGCTCGTGCACCACTATGAAGTCGGTGACTTCGTTGGCGCGACACGCGTGGATGAGCTGCGACATTTCGTAGCCGCCTCGGTTCATACGCTGACTGTTCGGGAATATTAACCTGTAACACGGTACAGCAATGATTAGATCAGCCAAGTTCAGGGTACAATGGAGGTCTTTATACCAGCGAGACGACATGGACTGGGAGATTACTAATTTACCATCAGTCATGAAACAGTCATTTGTTTATTGTCATGGTATGGCGAACGTCTAAACTCCAGGTTGCACGCAGGTTTTGCAACCATTGCACAGTCAGGTTTCAGGTGTATAAGATCATATGGCCTTGAATAATGTGTTTATTACCGTATTAGCGTATTAACCGGACGCATGCCTCGGCCAAGCAAAGGTCGCGGGAGTCCGCTGGATGCAGGTGGCGAAGGATCGGTCATTGTGGCACTATTTGGGGGCGGTCTATGTCCAGCAGTGGAAAGACCTCCACAGTTGATATGATGATGATGATGATGATGATATGAAATTTGTAGGCTGAGAGCTTCTTTTGAGAGTTGACCATAATTCTTTTGTTTTAGGTAAGGCTGTACTTATTTACTTACCTAAGTTCCTTAACGAACATCTTGAGACGCGCACTAGGCTCCCTAGAAGTCGTGATCATAATCTTAGGATCCTCGACGCCGGCGTATCGGTACTCATCATCCTGGGAGCTCTGTGTGTTAGTGCCGCCACTGAAGCCACCGATCACAGCTGCTTTTTGGGGCCCTGAAGTTTAAGGTATGGATGAAATGTTTATTTAAGTATTATACACAAATTTACCTATCCATAGTCGAACGATTTTGTTTGTTTACAATCTCTTAAATGCATAAAGAAGCAGACTATAGGTGAATATTTAATTATTTATTTATTCATACTGAAAGTATGAAGAAATATCACAATGCAAAGCTAGCCAACTTAAGACCCTGTGAATTTACTAAATAAAGGCCAAGTAGTAAAGCTAAATTTCGTTTTCAACTAATAACATTCAAAAAATATGTAAATAATGTAATTAAAATGTCTGGCCTTCAATAGAAACAGGAACCCCAGTTCAACATATTTCTAAACATTGTGTAACATTTGCAAATTGATCGGAATAAATGACAATGAATAAATTATTGTGGGAAAAATAAAATAAAGTAGTTTTATTTGTGTTTTGATTCAAAATGGTTGTCCCAGATGCATGGTGAGATAAATCAAATTTATATAAAAAATATACAGTCAAGATCAATGAAAGGAGGTCAATTTGGTTGGTTACTAAACACACAGTGACATAGCTATGGGTATGGTGGATGTTGTGACACCCAGTAGCGGATTAGCCACATAGCAAAAGTAGCAAATGCTTCGGGGCCCGCTCATTTGGGGGCCATGCACACCAATGTTTACTGATCATAAAAAAGTATTTAGATTGAAGTGTTAATACAAGCCAAGGGCACCTTGATAGATATTGCTACAGGCCCCTTGCTGGCTTTATCTGGCACTGGTGACACCCCAGTCAGTCTGTTAGCCATTCCACAGTTGATACAATGTATAGCCACTTTCATTGCTGTTGGCTGTGTTTATGATTCTAAATAAATAAAATAAATATAACGGGACAATCTTACACAAATCAACCTGGGCCCACGGTAAGCTCAATAAGGCTTGTGTTGTGGGTACTAGGCGACAATATATATAATTGATAAATACATATAGATACTTATATAACATTAAATATTGCTATTAACTCTATAGAAACATAGAACACTGCGTGACAAGTAACATTAGTATCACAATGTGATTCTAGGATTAAAAATAAAAGTAACTCATGACGCCATAAATCCAAGCAAAAACAGCAGAAATAACATACCTTTATCCTCATAATCTATTCTTTTCTGCAATGCGAGCGCCTCTTTCCTCAAATCTCCATGTATTGGAATGTTTTCTTCCAAGCTCCTTTTGATCTGATCTTTTTTCGCTTGAATGCTCTTCTGTTTGTCCTCCACTGATTTTCTATACAAATATTCACGGCGCAAACGCGCCTGTCTTCGAAGCATAGTTTGTTTTTACTTAAATACGGAGTAATCAAATGTTTAAACGCTTTTAAAAGTTCATGTCGTCGCAAATAAGACAGCTTATCGCAGATCGCACGTGTTAGTTTGACATTGACGTTATTCGTTTTGATATTGCACGTTGCATAATAATTGGAAGAATATTATTATACAAATCAAAATTATGATACAAAATTAAAACATATTGACCACGAAGGACAATTCTGTCAAATTCATATTCAGAATAATTCCATGCTATAAATAATTAAATTTAGAGAAAAGTGAACACAATAGTTTATGCATGAAAATTATTATCGTACTATGGAGTAACAAAACGCACCATTTCGTTTCGTTCGGAAATTATTTTTAATTTGTTTGAACTTGGAATGTCAACAAGAAAAGTTTTTTTATGCTACGTTTACACTATGCCGAAGTGAGCAGGGAAGTGGGCTGGGACGTGGGCAGCGCGAGTATGTAAACACCCACTCGCGCCACCCACTTCTCATGCCGCTGCCACTGCCCTACGCTCCCTTTTTTGGCGGTTTTTGTGGCGGAAGTCAAAGGACTGGCAGCGGCAGCGCGAGTGAGTGTTTACATACTGTCGTCACACTCACTCCGTCGTCAACCGTCACCGCGTTATCAAAGTTTGTGTAGCCGTGCTAGTTAGTGTACAAATGTGATCATGTTGTTATCAGTGTTCTGTTGCGATGGATTTTCAGCATCCACCTGGTACGACGACGGCGTTTTCGCCGTCGAATACTTTTCATAACATTAAAATAGTTAGACAAACTCAGGAGGCAAAGCGCAGAAGGTATGAGTAAGGCGTCCTCCATTCCACAATAATCTAAATTTAGGTGACGTACTCGTATGTCGTCCTCCACTGCCCGAGGCCCAACACAAAAGAAGTATGGAGTGGCAATGTAAACGCCCACTACCCTTCACAGAAGTATTACGGCAGGAAGCAGGGCAGCGTGAACGGCAGTGGAAGTGGCATAGTGTAAACTTAGCATTAAATAGGGGTGTAGACTCAAAATTTATTATTACTCCAAAGGAAAGAAGGCAAAAAACTATGCCTGATGACGTGATGACGAAAATCCCATTCAAATATCTCAAAAAATTACGAAGCTACAACCATTTTAATGTTGCTTGCTAGAGAGAGAAAACACTGAGGGATCATGACATCACGATCCTCTAGCGTCATAGTAAATGACAATCGTTTCATATGAAGGTGCGTTTTGCGGAAAAGGGTCAGAACATACCCCCTCTTAAAACTTTGGACACTTATAATCTCTCCATTTGAGTACATTTTTAATACTTTTTCGAGAAAATGCAACATTATTGATTATTTTATTTAGTGCCTACACCCCTTTTATGTTATTATGACTCCTACAGGGCTGCAGTCATGCGTTGAAAATTCTCTTCTGTGTGGAGCTAGCTTTATGCTTGCAGTTGCATTGTCTTTGTATGTGGCGGTGCCCAGATCGGAATTCATCCGCGGAATTCATCCAGCCTTAGTGAAAATATGTAGAAGTCCTTTCTCAAAGTATTTACTCTACCCATTAACACATTCAATGCAAAGAATCGCTTTCCTCGTATGTAGCGGAAAGCGACTACGGCATAGCCACTCGCTAGTTCCTGGCAGTGAAAGTGTTAGTGTGAACGGTAATTCTTGTTTATGCTGCAATATTTTTTTCAGTTTAATAATCAGTTTTTCATACATACCTTCATGGCACTCTTCTGCCAATAACCGGTGATAAGGCTTTATGTCCAAGTTGTGTGATTTAAAGATCTCAAATAGGTCATCAATGTCTTCTTTAGTGTTACGGGGTCTGATGTTGAAGGTATCACCTGGTTCATACTCTACTTTCGTGTCACTTTCTGTGGTAAATGTTAGCAATCTTACATCCTGAAATAAAATTCTTGGTTAAATAAATTCAATATGATACCCACACTATGAGATTTCTTGTCATGTATCAGAATAAACTTACTTGAAAATGTGTTAGCTCAGTAGTTCTAATATTTTTCTCTAATTTATAAATCGTGGCATCAAGAAAATGGTCTTTTATGCCTTTCGAAAAATATATATCTTCTGTAACATTGTCTTTGGGTAGATCCGCACCGTCTTTTATGAGTGACACTTTCCAACGAGGAGTGAACTTCGTTTCACAGCTGTCAATTTGTAGTTGAGGGAAGAAGAGTTGGAGTTTGTGAGAAAATTGTGTGAACCACGGAGTCATTTCGGCCTCATGACCCATGTCATGTTGATAGTCACAGAGACCTGAAAAAAAACAGTTAACTTTTAAACAAAAACAGTCTGACCAATCTGCCACTGGAGAGTACAACTAAAAACCTCATCCTCTTTTGCGTATCACCTCAAAAAATATATTTATTGAGACCATTAATATACTATTACAACGTATAGACTGGCAACCCAGAACATTTTTCTTCACGTTTTCCAATCAGGCCGCCATCTTGGAAATTCAAAGAGTATGTGAATGTGCAGTAGCTGCGACATTTTTCTGGGTTTAGATTCAGGTATAGTATTAGTGCTGCCGTGATTCTTAAAAAGGCAGCCAAATATTAAAAAATTCAATGAAAAAGACTGCCTTTTAAAAAAGCATGGCAGAGTGATTCATATAATTCAAATTCATATAAAAAAAAACATTTGGTATTTGTAATTTTTTTATTCTGAATATCTTTATACTTCCCGAGGATGCACTTTGTTGTCTGTGTTGAAGCAATTAGAAATTAAAATGGATGGCAGCTAATATTTATTATTCTTCTAAATTGCTAATGGGTTCATATTTGGAGACCATACTCGCTTCGCGGACATTATTTATATAAGACAATTGGCCTAGGATTGAAATGAGTAGAACTTAAAATCTAAACAGCAACTGAACATTGTCAATTCATAAAAGAGATTAAATAAATAAAAAAAAAACAAATGGTTGCCACTAATTTGGCGCTAAAATACTGATCTTAAAAGCTTCAAATTGTCAGTTTATTAAGTTTAATGTTCCATTAGCACGGCTTATACTTAGCTAATAGGGAGATTAAATTGTATTAGGATTTTGTCACTTCTACATTTTTTATACTTTGAAATAATGGCCAACAGTATGGACATCTTATAAATTATAACAAAATTTAATAAATTAATATTATGAAAAATATCCATGAATGTACCATGAAAAGTGATTCCCGTATTTTTACTATTATTGTGGGTGTTGTTGGTGCAATAGCGCAATGTACAAGAAGGCATTTTTAAAAGTTTTAAGTCAATCTGCTCTCAAAACGACCGCCATCAGTGCTCACCAGACTAAACCAAGATACGCTCATGAGCGTATGTTGACATGCGCAAACTTATGCTAGGTGATGTCTACTCTAGTAATATAACTCAATGATTTAGACAGCTTGATTACAATTAATGACTACAGTTTTGTTATGTACCTATTCTTGTTAACCTATTTCCTGCAACAGTTAAAATCCGTTACTGACCAATATCCAGAAGCGGTGTAGCTCCCAACTGCATCAACCGCTTATGTAGCTTCTTGCCAACGAAATTGAATTTAGAATACGACGAATCCCCCAAGCCTAGAACACCGAACTTCAGTTTAACCAAAGAGTTCGTTGGCAGGTTTTTCCTTAATAGAAACTTCCAGAACCTCTTCATATTGTCGGGTTCATCTCCGTCCCCCGTCGTAGCACATATGAACAACGCAAACTCTTCCTGAATAAGCCTTTGAATGGGATAATCGTCCATCGCCTGGACGGGTCCTAGGAAACCTAATGCTTTTGTAGTCCGCCATAGTCTTTCCGCTATTTCCTGGGCGGTGAATGTCTGGCTGCCGTAGAGAACGAGAAGTCGCGGCGGTTCCGGCATTTTTGCTATTATTCTGTCGGAGTTTATCTCAATAAATTGTACTTAGATGTAGTGACAAACTGTCAATTTGACAATTTTGACAAGTGGCACATGAACTTGACTTTTATCAGCTGGTTTTCGTTCAGAAAATTAAAATCATAGCGTTTCGTTCTATTATGTTCTATTATGGAAGAAGCATTCAAATCATAACAAAATCAACGCGTGTAATTATTATATAGTCGCAACAAACTTGGGGGTTAGTGTTCGCGTTGCGTCGTTGCCTCTCTTTCATTTGCCGTAGGAAGGAAAAAGATGCAACACGAATATTTGGGCAAACACCGCCAAGTGTGGTGCGACCAATAGATGACAGGTCATAATTAAATTGCATTTACAATTTTTGTCGTGCACATTGGGATAGTGCATCATCTACTAGCTTATTAGCAATATTAGAAACTCAGAAAAAACGAAGTGAACAGAAAATGTCTTAAATTTGCATAAGGTAATATTTTCAATACGTACTGAACATGAACATTCATGTGGATCCACCCACAATACCCACATGGCTGCATGGCTCGCATTCATTCCTAAGGAGACGCTACACGGGCCGATATCGGCCGGACTGCATGCCAGCCGAGCCGACGCATGAGTCGGATCGTGAGCATACGTGTCGGAAGCACGGTAACCGGGCAAATCAAGGTCACTCGAATCCATACGAGATTTTCTGTAATCTTGCTTGGCCTTCCGACAAATTCATAGGTGTAGCGTCTCCTTTAGCGTACAACACATTAGCCGCGTACAGAAGTCCGAGTACGGCGGACTGCCGAGGAAGGTGAAAGGGAATCTAATACGGAATGACCTTGGTTTTGCCAGGCATCGTGCATCTGGCCCTTATCCAGACGGGCCGAAATCACGCAGGGGACTGCAGCCCGCCGTGTTTGCTCGTCTGGACGCGCCTATTGGGCTACAACTATAGACGCAGATAGACGAGATATACTTAGTGCGTCCAAACGTCCGAGCACGGCGGGCACATGAGCGGTACGAAACTATGAGATAGAGCGAGATAGACATATATTTTTTCCGGATGCCGTGCAGCGTGCAACTATCCACACGGGTTGGAATCACGCGGTGGACTGTATGACGCACAGTCATGGCCGTGGGGATGGCGCACGGATGGCGCTATGGCAAAAGCTACACATTGGACACGCGCTTTGACGGTCGGATAACCACGTGTCCAAGCAGGGTGTCCGATGGCAATCTACTGGCAGAAGACGGCCTCGGAATACATTGAGGCGATAGGCGAGAACCTTTCCGCCCCAATGGCCAGTGGTTCTACGTGCAATGGTTCGAGTGGCGACCACGTAACGTACCGGAAGGCGTGGCGTGGGTAGGCCCCCCACAAGGTGGACTGATGACCTGGTAAAGGTCGCGGGAGTCCGCTGGATGCGGGTGGCGCAGGACCAGCCATTGTGGAAGGGAGAATTTGGGGGAGGCCTATGTCCAGCAGTGGACGTCTTTCGGCTGATATGATGATGATGATTTCAAAATTCAAATTCAAATTCAAATATTTTTCCCTTGATTCCCTTGTTCCTGGGAATATTACCCAAACAGGGGAATACTGAAATTTAAATTGGGCAAATTCAAATTTAAATAAATATAGTGCTCTGACACATAAAATGCCAATCGTCAAAAACAATTCTTTTGTACTTATTTATTTATTAAGAAACAAACGGTCACATACAGAATTTTTTTACACACTATTATTCAGAATAAAACCAGACCTACAGTTTCCTTAATTATTTCACTAGTGCTAAATAAACATTAGACATTAATAACATTTTACCAAAGATGATTGCATAATACATGCCAGTACCTATTGATAAATAAAGTTAATTCAATTACACAATGCAAAATATTAATCTAGAGGTTAATGTTTGCTAAACATGGAATAGGTTTTCTTCAAAGAACTTATACTGCAATTAAAAATATCAACATTTGTTAGTTTTACACAATCATTAAAAAGTCTGCAGGCACTACTTATTGTGACTTTTCATCTTTAATTTACATTTAATGTGTGAATATTTCTCCCAGTAAGTACCTAAGTATGGGATGGCTGGGAATATTCCCATGAACAATAGAAATATTTCTGGGAATTTACTCTTGCGGATAAATTATACTGTTTATTGTACACCTACTGGTAAAAAAATCAATCGCCTAAGTTTTCAATAGAATCCCTGATAGCTAAATATACATACATCGGTACACAATTTCAAAATTCCCTTATGTTCCCTCGTATAGGAATATTCCCGGGAACAGCACATCTCTACACCCGCGCCAAGCTAAATTAACAGAAACAGAGCGCGAGAAGTTAAAATCAACTTGAAATATTTGCGAAACATGCGTCTCAAATTGCCCTCCTACATTTACTCGACACGCGCAAATGATTTCATTGCCCCCGCTGACGCTGTGTGTTCATTCTATTGTGAATAAGTGGGAGTTAGCAATTTCTGGACATCATAGACCCATAAAAACATTCCATGTAAAAAATAGGCCAAGTCTCGAAACCCTTTCACATCAGTAAAAAGTGGTGAGATATTTCGTAGAGCCAAGTCAGGCATTCTTATTAATCTTTATTTGCTTGCTAAATAAAATTCTGCAACTTGGGAATCACACAACTTTACTGCATTTACTAATTATTGCATAGATACTTAAAAGTTTTAAGTATCTATGCAAAAATTGCAAAAATTTAAGTTAAAACTATGTAAGTGTGATTGCCAAGTCACAAAATCTACGAAATATCTCACCACTTTTTACTGTGAAAGGGTTTCGAGACTTGGCCTATTTTTTACATGGAATGTTTTTTTTGGAATCTCATTTCTTTTTGTAGACTTTGTATGGGAATGTTATTTTACCAACCGCAAATAACGTTTGTATAGTTTTGCAGGAAGGAACTGCAAAAGTAACTTTGTAATCGCATGTATTTGTATAGGATTACAAACTTACTTATTTAGTTTGTACATCTCTGAAACGTGACTGAAATTGCAATATTTTTAGGTTTTTTTATGAATGAATAGGCTAAAAACTACTTACATTTAAAATTTGGAGCTTGTGGGTCTTGTAGAAGTACCTTAGAATTAGCGTGATCATTATCAGTACATCAGTGAGTCAGTGACAAAACTAACGAACTTTGTCGGTTAATAGTTCTTAAACTAAAAGTTCAAATTGAATGTTATTGATAGTATATGTTAGCGATATTATGCCCTACATGTTCCTGAAATTTCAGGGTTCTAGATTTAGCCAGCACAAAATTACAGGATGTTGAAAATGGCCTGAATGGCTTCGAGAAAAGGATGGTAGGTACGGCCGTGCCTTTGTTTGCTCGACTTGGCGGGGGCACTGCCGTGCCCCCAGATACTCACACACACATTAGGCATAGTCTTAGGCGTGGGTTGAATAAATGTAAGGACATTGGGAGTAAGGACTCCAAGTCCCGAACATAAGCGCAAGAATAAAGTAGACTTATTTTAACCACGGATGTCCCCACATACTTGTACAAGTACAAATTAACAATAGTAGGTACCTCAGACCTGACATTTTAACTGCATAGCAAGAATAACTGCCGAATGTACAGTCGCCATCACATACATCGGAGCAAACAAGCAGCTCACAAACATCGGAACACCTCTATTTTCAAGGTATTAGGGTGCATGTGCCAATATTTTTGAACACCTATAGTGTACCGATGTATGTGATGGCGACTGTGCTTCACGAAACAGTACTAAGTAATTAAGGATGCGCTAAAGACGAGAGACAGACATACCTACGAAGAAAATATGAATTACAAAAAGTTACATAAAGGCCAAAACTAACACTAACTAACTAACTCACTAGAAGACCAGTATAAGCGTGACCTCCAATCGCATTCAATTATTGTAAGACTTACGATTGGTCAAACTCGAAGGAGTTGAGAGGAAATGCCTAACAGGTTGCGAATCGCTTACATATTGGCATGAGAAACGGTGTTTTTACCCGGGTGGGAATTATCGTACCTAAGCTACGCTTATTTAGTGCTACCTTCCTGTATAAATTAATTACTAAGATCGAATCTTATTACTGTTCACGAATTGCTGTGTCGATACAAACCCGATAGGGTTTAACGACACTGTTAGATTTAACCAAATGTATTTTCTTTTATATATGTAATAAATAAAAAAAAAAAAAAAAAAAAAAAAACAACTATAATACTACGTATACAGTAAAAAAAACCGGCCAAGTGCGAGTCGGACTCGCGTTCTAAGGGTTCCGTACCATTATCTATAAAAATATTAATTTTATTCTGTTTTTAGGGTTCCGTAGCCAAATGGCAAAAAACGGAACCCTTATAGATTCGTCATGTCTGTCCGTCTGTCTGTTTGTCTGTCTGTCTGTCTGTCCGTCCGTATGTCACAGCCACTTTTTTCCGAAACTATAAGAGCTATACTGTTGAAACTTGGTAAGTAGATGTATTCTGTGAACCGCATTAAGATTTTCACACAAAAATCTAAAAAAAATTGTAAATTTTGGGGGTCCCCATACTCAAAACTGAAACTCAAAAAAAATTTTTTCGTCAAACCCATACGTGTGGGGTATCTATGGATAGGTCTTCAAAAATGATATTGAGATTTCTAAAATAATTTTTTTCTTAACTGAATAGTTTGCGCGAGAGACACTTCCAAAGTGGTAAAATGTGTGTGTGTGTCCCTGTAACTTCTAAAAGAAGAGAATGATAAAACTAAAAAAAAATTATGATGTACATTACCATGCAAACTTCCACCGAAAATTGGTTTGAAAGAGATCTAGTGAGTAGTTTTTTTTTAATACTTACGTCATAAATCGTAAAAACCCTTCATGTGCGAGTCCGACTCGCACTTGGCCGCTTTTAGTATTTGTTGTTATAGCGGCAACAGAAATACATCATCAATCAATCATACAACATCATCATCAATTTCAGCTGTCAAACTATCACTGTTGTTGAGATACAACCTGGTGACAGACGGACAGACATACGGACGGCGGAGTCTTAGTAATAGGGCCCCGTTTTACCTACTCTTTGAGTAGGTACGGAACCCTAAAAAAAACAGCTCTTACGAGGTTAAAAAAAACTCGTGATATGGCGATCACGGCCATATTTTCGAAGTAGCAATGCAGTGAGAGTAAACTTTCGGTATAGGTAAAATGGGTCAAAATATGGCGATGGCAGTCTATATACAATGTCGAATTGAGCATCAGGAAGCACTCTATCAATTCGAGTTTATCTACTTAATTTTAACTTTTCTTGTAACCTTAACTGAAATTGTTAAATAGTTCGGTATCTGCATTGAATTGTGATTAATATACTAAGCAATTACAAAAAAAAATCTCTGAACAGGTTTAAAATACCTACATATGCATGTAGAAATCGATACCTACTTGAAGGTCACTCATAGTTGGTATATTTTGCAAGAGGGTGAATTTAAAATAGGGTTTTCACCCTCGCGGCAGTGTAAAGTGGCCTTGGAAAGCATCACCATTATAACCTATAAAATGACTGGAAATGACTTTTCGTTTTGCAGACTTCCATTACATAATACAAATAACTCATTAAAAATGGTTATTCGTTATTGTTAATACCTACTTCAAAATATTTTTTTATAATTAAAAGAGGATGTAACATTAAAAATAAATGTCACATCTCGGTACGCCCGGCACGACACCCTACCAAAATTCTACGTCACCGATCTCGGACCCTATCATCCCCTACGCGTTCAATACTCTCCCTCACCCACTCACACCCACGTGGAACACATGTTGCATCCCCCTCGCATTTGGCGCGCGGCAGTCTCACCAGTCATCTTAAAGGGGCTAGTCGCGCGCCTGCAAAAAAGGCGGGAAAAATCAGTGCAGTGACTTTTTATTATCTGTGACTGAAATAACCGAAAATGTAAGTGAATATTTTTTTATTATCGTTTTAATTCATGAATATATACGTTATGTAATAAGGATTAGGTATATTTGCAAAAGACGCCGGTTAACATTTTCGTTAAGCTTTTCATCGGATTATCGTGAAAATGGTTTACTTTTTATATGGACGGCTAAATTGTCTTTCAGCCAATGCTAATATAAACAATAAGTTATTTTTATTCTTCCAATTTAATTTAATAGTACTATCTTTTACGTAATTGTAACACGTGCTTTCTATAAATCTAGGATTTCCATGAGACAATCGAAGCATGCGAGACCGCGAACACACTTGAATCAATATCAATAAAATTTATATAATTTATTTCACGGCCACTTCGCGGATGGCCTAGTTATGACATTATTTTATTTTATTGGTCTTTTATGAGACAGGTTTTACTATACAAAATATAAATTTTAAAAATACTTGTAAATTATATCAAGAAAATAGAGTAGAGTGGAAGGAAAATATGTATCGTATTCAAAAATATCTTCACATCGGAAATGTACAGTGTGTCTCTGACGTTGGGGCTTTAAATGCAAATATCGATTATGGTCCTGAAACTGAACCACTTTTGTTCCGCAATTTTGTAAAATATCTATCAATTCTATAATTTGTTAGTGTTTGAACTTCAACTGTACCATCAATGTATTGCAAACACGGCCTCATTATTTGACATCCATGACACTGACAAGTATGAAAACTAATTAATGGATGATGTACATTGAAAATTTTATTTAATTTGTATGGAATAATGAAAATACAAAAAGAACGTATTTTTGAATAATTGTAGAACAAAAGTAGTTCCGTTTCAGGAGCATAATCAACATTTGAATTTAAAGCCCCAAAGTCAGAGACACGCTGTATTATATTCGGTAATCATTAAAATAATAATAAATAAAATAAATAAATTGGTTATTTATTTTGGTATTAACCCATGAAATTACATTAGATACATTAAAAATAAAAAAAAAACAATTAAAAATTAAGCTTTATGATATTTTATTAATATTATTAATTTAATAGAGTGAAAGTTGGGTAGCCTAGTAGTTTAGGCATGCGGCTGTCAAGCAGCGGTCGTAGGTTCGAATCCCGGCTCGTAACAATGAGTTTTTCGGAACTTATGTACGGAATATTTACCGTTAGCTTTTCGGTGAAGGAAAACATCGTGAGGAAACCGGTCTAATCCCAATAAGGTCTAGTTTTCCCTCTGGGTTGGAAGGTCAGATGGCAGTCGCTTTCGTAAAAACTAGTGCCTATGCCAAATCTTGGGATTAGGTGTCAAAGCGGACCCCGGGCTCCTTTAGGGGCACAACCGGGAATAACGCTAGGAGGAAGAGTGTGAAAGTTGGGATGCTTAGATTAGATATTTGGATGTTTGCTAGGTACTTATTCACGCAAAAATGGCTAGGTAGATTAATTTTAACATACCTAACGATAGCTATAACCGGGATTAAAATATAAGAAAGTTTTCCCCCGGGAATCATCCCATGGGGCGAAAATTGTAGCGGAAGTTGCTCCGGAAATGCAATAATTGATGCTGAACAGGTGAGAAGTCTAATAGCATTGTTATTTGCAATTAGATTTCGTACGGCGTAGAATTAATCACTTAAGGCTATTAACGAGTGTACGTGGACAAAGTCGCGGGGAAAAACTGTTGTTTTTTTTTCAAATTTGGAAACAAAGAACTATATATATATAATACTCGCCAAACTGCGAAGCAGAATATAGCATTGCGTAGCCGATCGTTTCTGTTTCTGATTTGACTAGCTAAAAGTCGAATAAAAGCTCGATTTTTAAATGTTTCACAATGTTTAGAAATATGTTTAACCTGTTTCTATTGAAGACCAGCTGTTTTTATAATGTTGCTCACAATTTTTGCTTAATTAAGCTCATGCAATTACGCTGTTTGATGATAATGAATCGTTATGTCAATTGATATCTGCAAACTTCATAAATTATCAGTATATTTGACATTTCATAAAAATTTGCTTAATTGCTTTAATTATGAATCAACATCCTTTTACAGTACACAGAGTACACTTAACCCCAGCACACATGTTTTCTGATTTCTTCCATCCTCAAAGCATTTATTTAGATTTTCTAACGTCTACATCATCCTCCTAGCGTTATTCCCGGTTGTGCCCCTAAAGGAGCCCGGGGTCCGCTTTGACACCGCATTTTCTAACGTCTACATTCACATTCAATTACCTAGTATCTCATGGACTTCTCGCACGTGGTGTAGTAGGTAGATTGTGTCTCAAGAGAGCTAAATGATATATTTACGGCTAGGACAGTTTATTATATTCTGAGTGAAACAGGAGATTCTACAATAAAATTTATAAATCAAATCAAATTAGAGTCTTGAAGCGATTCAAGTGTTTACGCCCAGGACGGAATTTGCTACCAAGTGACAAATACCGCTTTCCACAGCTTCTATGAGGAAAATTGATGTCCCGAATTTGCGGCAACAAAGATTCATTCTGAATAGCAAATTCAGGGAAGAAAATTACAACTTTGCTCCCTTATTTGAGCCCTCAAATGCGTGCAATTACTTTTTCAATGCTAATGTTATTCTTTTTAATTTATATAGTGCCAGAGTTTGTAACTTAAATGAAATATCATACCTAGTTTGTTTTACTTTCCAGTACCTAATGACTTTTTTCTAAATAATTGTCTTTAGAAGTAATGGTAATCAAACGTGAATCATGTAAATTATCCAATATTAAGCGGGCGTAAGTTTCGAGTTGGTACGGACCGTAAACGCCCCCCCCCCCCCGACCCTACGTATGCCTTATGGCATTTTAGAATACAGACAAAACATTAAAATAACTTTTGATAATAAATACCTTTTGATAGCACAGAGTTGTTCTGTGGTCTAACGCATCCGAGTTTGTTGATAACCTCACACTGATACGTACATATAATGTGTTATTTAATCACGCGCCAGTAACAGTGATATAGTCCGCCAATTTAGATAATTATGTAATCATTCAACTGACATCAATATACATGTGTTGGGTACAGTTAACGTCGATATTCACGTGAACAAAGTGACAAAATACACATAGGGTCATTGCGCCGGTTATCGACCTGCGACCACCTAATTTAGTGTGTCAGTTTGCGACCACTTATAGATGAATTGGAGAACTGAGGAGATATTTTTTTCGATCTCTTAGTAAATTCCTATTATAAGACTACTAAAATAATGACGACCGGTTAGCCTAGTTGGTAGTACAGTCAGCATCAAAAGTAGCTACGCAAACGAAGACGTCAAAAGTCTTTATTAAAAGGGAATAAGGACTTTTGACGTCTTCAATTGCGTAGCTACTTTTGATGCTGACTGTATTACCGCTGCCTACGAAGCTGAAGGTTCCGGGTTCGAATTCCGGTAAAGGTAAATATTTATTTTGTTAGATGTGCATGAATATTTGTTTCTGAGTCTTGGGTGTTTTCTAGGTATATAAGTATTTATCTATTAAAGATATCGCCGTCTAATATCCATAGCAAACGCCTTATTGAGCTTACTATGGGGTTCATTCCATTTGTGTAAGATTTTCCCCTAATATTTATTTTTATTTAATTGCATATGGCTTACTATCTAATAAGGGTATGATATTATTATTATGAGAGCAATGGAGAGGGCTATGCTAGGAGTTTCTCTGCGCGATCGCATCAGAAATGAGGCTATCTGCAGCAGAACCAAGGTAACCGATATAGCCCTCCGAATCGGTAAACTTAAGTGGCAGTGAGCAGGGCACGTTGCAGGTAGAACTGATGGCCGTTGGAGCGGAAAGGTTCTCGAGTGGCGACCACGTACCGGAAGGCGCGGCGTGGGTAGGAAAGGTGGACTGATAACCTGGTAAAGGTCGCAGGAGTCCGCTGGATGCGGGTGGCGCAGGACCGGCCATTGTGGCACTCTTTGGGGGAGGCCCATGTCCAGCAGTGGACGTCTTTCGGCTGATATGATGATGATTATTTTAAATTGAGGAATCGTGTCCTTCAGGTGGTCGCTGACTGAAACTGGTCGCTGACTAAAACTGGTCGCTAACTGAACCGGCGTAATTTTATTTTTTATTTATTTATTAAGAAACAAACGGTCACATAGGTACAGACAGACCTACAGTTTCCTTAATTATTTCACTAGTGCTAAATAAACATTAGACATTAATAACATTTTACCAAAAATAAGTATTTGTATGGAACTTGGCATTGGCAAGTAAGCTTAGTACCTACTTAGGTGTAAAAATGAATGCATAATACATGCCAGTACCTATTGATAAATGTACTTGAATAAATGACTCTGTTATCTATCATATCATTTCTAAATGTTGTACCTTCCGCTTCCGAGTGTATCTTTATCGAACGAGCGAGCGAAGCGAAAGAAAGAAGAACGAAAATCGTTCGTATGTCCGGTGTTCGTCACGATGTCACGCTGTCGCGCTGTTCTCCTCTACAGGCCCCGTAGCATGGATGGCGTTATCACGCGATAAGTGATAGGATAAGCGCGTCGTCTCGTTCTATCGAACGGTGTCGGCCAGGGACGGATGCTCTATCCTGTCACTTGTCGCGTGATAACGCTATCCATTTCTCAACCGATTCTCGTGAAATTTTGTGTGCATGTTTGTTAATTAAGTATAAAGTATTTTTGTCAAGTCACTTTTTCAAAAGAAAATATGACAGGATAACAATAATAATATTATCCTCAATTTCACACGATACACCCATCGTGTTTGAACTCCGATCCGCTCAATGATTGCATAAAAGTACAGTTGGATATAAAAGCTTGTACTAAAAATTATATTTTTTCAGAAACTTATTCAAGATTGTTATATGTAAATCAATCCTAACCTTTATCTTTGCGATGCTTAAAATATACAGGGTGACTGGTAATTCGACCTATTCCTTGAAAGGGGTTATACTAGAGCTAATTTGCAACAATTTATGTCCAGTCAACCAGGGGTCAAAACACGATTTTTTTAATTTTTCGAGTTTTTAGTTTGTTAGAAAAAAAATCACCTTGCAGCCCTAAAGTGCTGATGTGACAAAAATATTTTTTCACTTCTCATGCTCTAAAAGTTCGTCTTTATGTCGTGCGTAGGCGACATAAAGTCGCTTTTTATGCTCTAGAGCATAAAGTAAAATCTTCGTCGAAGACCAAGGCAATCGCTGCAACAGCCACACGAACATCTTTAACTTCATACAACAACCTCTTTATTTTATTTCGTTTCGTTCGTATTCTAAGACCAAGGCAAAGATACCAACAGCCAAAGTACACAATAAAACTTCATGAAATAAACTTATAATTTGTATTTCGTCTCATTTACTATATTTACGTGTTGCTGTTTCATTTCCTCGCAATCGAAGTGAAAAGTAGAGTGTACAACTCGTCCATAAAACCCATTTTACACTCGACTTTATATCTATCCTCGCTCGCAAGCTCGCTCGGATGGATAAACGTCTCGAGTAAAATGGTGCGTTTTATGCACTTGTTGTACAATCTACTATTTTACCATCCAAATGGAAGTACTTTTGTCACAATCACCAGCTTAAGGCAGCAAGGAGATTTTTTTTCATACAAACTAAAAACTCGAATATCTCGGAAACCAGCGAGTTTCGACCCCTGGTTGACTGGACATAAATTGTTGCAAATTAGCTCTAGTATAACCCATTTCAAGGAATAGGTCGAATTACCAGTCACCCTGTATATACATCAATTTTAGTATAGACAAAAGTGTGATATTTTATGTAAATGTATGTAATACGTGTTCCAAATTAAAGGAAAAATTTACAAATTTAATAACCGAGCCGTATTCGAACCGGTGAACAAATGCACAGACATTCGTGGCTCTTAACCAATTGAGTTATCGGAACAATACGTCTGTCACCAATTTTTTGAATAAGTTTTTAAATTTTATAAATTTCGTTAGCAGACGTTACTGCTAAATACAAAATTAATTTTAGTCAGAAAATCAGAAATCATTTATTGTCAAATTGTGCGATACAAATAAAATGAATAACATTGGGTACACATATTTTTTGACATCATTATTATAAAACGATTCCTGTAACAACTACAATCGTTTTATAATAATGATGTCAAAAAATATGTGTACCCAATGTTATTCATTTTATTTGTATCTGATGTAATTTTTAATTACATTGCTTGCAGTTTTTTTATCGTCATACTGTGGTAAATGGCAATCACAGGAAAAAAAATGTTTTTCCTTCCTGTTACGCATTTGCTAGGACTGTTCCACGCGTTCGTCTCTAGCTACGAATCCTCAAATCAGTAAAGGGTTGGCAAAGCCCATAGACCACGGTATTTTCTTAACATCAGACAGACCGTATGCTTTTTTTGCGTACAATCTTACCCAAATCGACCTAGTCCCAAACTAAGAAAAGCATATGCTATGTTTAATAGACAACGATAAAGATACTTATATAGATAATAAATACTTGCTTGTTTGCCGACGTCATAGTATTAAAAAAATCCGGCCAAGTGCGAGTCGGACTCGCGCACGAAGGGTCCCGTAAGTACCATTAAATATCTATAAAAACGGCAAAAAAACAAGTTTGTTGTATGGGAAAAAAAACAAATAAAAAAAATTTAAACATTTATTTTATTCTGTTTTTTAGTATTTGTTGTTATAGCGGCAACAGAAATCTGTGAAAATTTCAACTGTCTTACTATCACTGTTGATGAGATACAGCCTGGTGACATACGGACAGACAGACTGACAGACGGTCAGCGGAGTCTTAGTTATAGGGTCCCGTTTTACTCTTTGAGTACGGAACCCTAAAAAAAACTATAAGCTGTGGGTTACAACTGCTACAAGCGGGGTCCATACGTGGCGTATAATGGAAGGCTATTCTGATATGATGAACAGCTGCAAATACCCAAGCACTCCCCGACTAAACATAATGAATTGAAGGAATTTTATGTACATATGACTTTTGACCATTGGAAATTGCGATGCATACTTTTTACAAACTTCATACTCTTCATCCTCCTAGCGTTATTCCCGGTTGTGCCACTAAAGGAGCCCGGGGTCCACTTTGACACATAATCTTAAGATTTGACTTAGGCACTAGTTTTGCGAAAGCGACTGCCATCTGACCTTCCAGCCCAGATGGAAAACTAGACCTTATTGGGATTAGACCGGTTTCCTCACGATGTTTCCCTTCACCGGAAAGCTAACGGTAAATTGACAGCCGCATGCCTGAACCACTAGGCTACCGAAGCTCATCTTCATACTCTTCATAGCAAATTATTATAAGAAAATTGCTGATTTTTTATTGAAAATCAATAACACAGTTATAAGAAATAAACAGAACTAACAATTCCTTTAAACTTGCTTTTTAACGGTTCTAAAACCATAAAAAGAATAGTAGTTTATGTGACTGTACATAATGAAGGGCATTAAACACGAGTATGGGTTTATAAAACGAGCCGCAGGCGAGTTTCATAATAACATCACACGAGTGTGTTAATGCCTAATTATGTACAGCTACATACACTACTTTATCTATTCACATATCATAAGCCTCCATGATGCATTCAGGAGTCGCATATTATGACCGGCATCGCGGCGTTGTTTTCTGGCAGCTGTCATAGTATTTTTTTTAATTCAGAGACAAACTAGAGTCGGCGCCAACTGTCATATCGTTCGATATCTTACTTACGTGCGACATTTGTCAAATTTGTATGCAAATTGACAATTCATTTCGAACTAAACGTCATCTCGACTGATATTGGAATAGAGGTCAAATCAAATTGCTTTGTTTTTCTGAGGTGTTCGAAATTTGAATGTAATAATAGCATCGAAATCGATGTTCTTATTTAGCAATAATAACATTTTCACAGATAATAAATTTGTTCTAACAAAACAGTCTATTTTTATGGTGGCCATAATGTGCGGTTCTTGAACGCATCATGGAGGGTTTATGATATTTGGATAGATAAAAATATTAACTACAAGAAAATACATTTTCTCAAAAATGGCCCGCAAAGTGAACATATCTCGCTACATATTGGAAGAAAAAGTGTATAGTTTAAGGCCAGATCAAAATTAAAAAAGAAAAAACATTGCAGGCCGCCTGCAATGTTACATATAAATTCCTTTATTTGTCGAGTACCAAACTTTAAAAAAAGTAGTAACTGGCATATAAAAGACGGCACAGGTCGTATTCAGCCAAATTAAGTCGTATTTTTCTGTTGCAAACGCGACATTTTTGTATGTGTCATAAAAAGATTGCGTTTTTCGGTGGAAAATACACGTGCGATATTATGACGTTTAATTTTATGTAATTTGTAGTATCCTCAATTTGTATTTAATAATTACGCTTGATTTCAATTTAGTCTTTTTTATTCCCCCATTTTTGAGAAAAGCACTATATTAGCCTCAGCCGGAAGGCAATTGCAGGCTTCGTATTATAATTAAACGGACTCGCAAGCTCGTTCGTTTAAACAATATACTCAGCCTGCAATTGCTTCCTTCCCGGCCACGGCAATAATGTACTATTAAATTTTCCTCTCAGTCAAACAATATCTTACTTGCAGAAATACGTTTCGTATTCAGTGCTACGCCGCTACGGGCGTAGCGCTCGTAGCGCCTCGTAGCTGCTGCGTAGCCGATTGCATGGCTGTAAGGGTTTCGTAGACGTTTCGAGTTGATGACGTAATACGAGTAATTACTTTTTAAATGCCAATGTTATTATTTTTTTGTGTAGTGCCAGAGTTTGTAACTTAAATGAACTAGGTATCATAGTTTGTATTAGATGATTTGGTCATACGTAGTGACAACACTCAATATTTAAAGACAATAAACTCCAAAAAACGTTTTTTTACTCTTACTCTTTATAACCTCAGAAAGGTGTGGTTAATATCTGTTGGGTAAGGGCCCTTGGTGTATAATAAAACTAATAAATAAGAATCAGCATTAGAAATTTAATTTTTTATCATCAATTGAAAGTATGTCGACTTTAAACAATACAAGCCATAGTCTTACATAGAATCGCCCTTGCATACATTTAATTTAATAAAAATAAAATATTTTGAAAATCGGTTGACAATTGGCAGAGAAATCGGTGAACATACATTTAAAAAATACATATAGTGGAACATAGAACCTCCTCCTTTCTTAACATCAAGCGTCATCTTCTTTTTCAAAGATTCTTAAGTGTTAAAACAAATATCTAAATACGATATGCAATAAATAACTACCTATCATCATTTCTACCTACTTAAATACTAATAATTTTTGTTAATTAGATTATCTACTAACTAAGCCACCCTATACGTAGCATTCTACTCTAATACTACGAAAACCACACCTAAAAAATGGTTTCATTAAGAAATTTCCAGCGGATATTTCGTCAGACGCCACGTGGTTCCATCGATCGTACACCCAACCAATCCAAATTGAACCTTAAAGCCTCCCGCTAAAGCCCCTATTCGCTTGCCCTTCAATTATCTTTCGAAGGAATCCGAGGTCACATGTTTCTGGCAATGGAAATGTGACCTAATGTAAAAGGGATAGGAGTTATTTTAGAGTGAAGGTCTGTGGCTGCCCAGGACAGTTCTTTGGCCAGGTAAGGTCATTGACCCCGGGGTTTCAGCAAGGCTGGGTTTCGTTTGTTTTATAAATACATAAGTAGGCACTATATTTAGAATATACTATACATGCTTTGAATACAATACTTAGTGGCGGAGCGGCCATACAAGCTGATTCCCACCGACTTGCCTAAAATTTCTTGCTATATATTGCTGGCAACTCCATCACAGATAATAGAGTGACCGGAACCGCCTATCATTCGATCCATTCGTTCCTGTCGCATCTAATACATTCATTCTTCCATTCTCTAAAAACCAACCATGTAATTTAACGTGTCTTTGTGCATAAAATATAATACATCTTCTCATACTGAATACGCCGCCGGCTTTTAATAGGGGTGTAGACACTAATAATCAATAATGTTGCATTTTCTCGAAAAAGGATTAAAAATGTAGTCAAATGGAGAAAAAAAAACGCAAGAGGTTAAATAATCACAAAGTTATAAGCGTCCAAAGTTTTAAGAGGAGGTTTGTTCTGTCCCTTTTCCGCAAAACGCACTTTCATATGAAACGATTGTCATTTACTATGACGCTAGACGATCGTGACGTCACGATCTCGGAGCGTTTTCTCTCTCTAACAAACAACATTAAAACCGTTGTAGCTTCGTAATTTTTTGAGATATTCGAATGCAATTTTTGTCATTAGGCATATTTTTTTGCCTTCTTTCTTTTGAAGTAATAATAATTTTTGAGTCTTCTTCCCTAATACTTCGATTCCAACAAGAAACAGCGCCAATAGCCAGTGCATCACTGCAGCATCAGCGCTGTCGCGTGCAGCATCGTCTGCTGCTGCATGGTCCTTCGAACCGGACCAAACCAAACGTAGTTTTAGGTTCGCGACGTCCAAGTGTTGGAATGATCTCCCTCCACCTATTCAAGGAGCGTCTAGCAAGTATACCTTTAAGCGTCAGCTTAAGGGCTATTTGTTGACGCTCCAGAATTCCCAAACCCAATCCTAACCCATCCAGCACTTTCCTATCCCAACCGTGTCGCGTTTTTTGCTTTGTGTTTTTCTTTCTATCCCATTTGGCTACTGGTACATATTTTACAAATTTATTACATTTATTATTTATTATGTATATACAAAAATTATGTGTTTATCAATGGTATTATGTTGTGTTGCGTTCCGTGGATCACGTACGGTGCTGTCTGAAAATCAGCGCTGTAGGTGTCTGTCTGACACCTCGGCATAATGCTGAGACAGCGACCTATTCACTGCCGCGAAGACACACACAATATGTGTTAAATTGTAATGTATGCCTACTCCCTTTGTCTCTGTGTGTCTTTTGTGTAGTAAATAAATGTATTCTTTCTTTCTTTCTTTACCAAACTCGCAAATCATCAAAAACCGGCCAAGTGCGAGTCGGCCTCGCGCACGAAGGGTTCCGTACCATTATCTATAAAAACGGTAAAAAAATCACGTTTGGTGTATGGATGCCACCTGTAGCCTGTAATTATTATAGTTGGTAGTGACCCTGTTTACGAAGCCGGACGTCCCGGGTTCGAATCCCGGTAAGGGCATTTAATTGTGTGATGAGGACAAATATCTGTTCCTGAGTCATGGATGTTTTTTATGTACTTAAGTATTGATTTATCTATATAAGTATGTTTATCGTCTTCTAGTAGTCATAGTACAAGCTTTGCTTTTTTAGTATTTGTTGTTATAGCGGCAACAGAAATACATCATCTGTGAAAATGTCAACTGTCTACCTATCACGGTTGATGAGATGCATCCTGGTGACAGACGGACAGCGGAGTCTTAGTAATAGGGTTTTACTCTATGAGTACGGAACCCTAAAAACAGTCATTTTTTTGCCCCGGGTTGTCCAGTGAAAATTCTCACGCGCTGCCACTGCACTGCCACTATACATACCTAATCCCAGATAATATTATCATTTTAACGGACAATATCGTCTACGCTTCTTCCTTCATCTGAATTATGTCAAGGGGAAATACTTTACTAGTTCTACTTATTTCGATCACTAAGGGGCTCCAAGCGCTAATTGACTAGTTTTTATGTGTTTTGAGTTGATATTCCTCCGTCATAACAATAGATATATTTATGGTACAAACGTTAATCCGTTCTTCAATCTTTTATCTACTTTTGCAAGAGAGTTTAAAAAAAAAATGTTTACATATTTTTTTATGATTTATTCAAACATGGTCCAAAAAAGCTCTGTTTTCGATATAAGTATGTTGTTTATGCACTTTTATATATGAAATTTACATGTTCCATATTGACGTTTCTAACAACCCAAGAGATATTTTTATTTTTAACTCATTTTCACAAAAGTTACGTCCAAAAAACTGGTTTTTTGGCCTAAAACTGCTAAAGTTTGATGCCATATATCTCGAAAACGGTTAGTTTTGAAGTAAATATGGGACACTATTTCGGTAAACCTCGTTGTTGTTAATACGGTAAGCCACAAAAAACACGAAAAAACGGACAGTAACAGGTCGAAGGTTATTGGGAGCTGTAAGCCCCTTAAGTGGTTTTGACACTAAAGAGCGTTTGACAAAAAAAGTGTAGGTACATGAACTCTTACAAGAAAAAATTGTCCCAGATTTTACTATGTAAGTTTTTTCTACCAGTGCGTTACGACAATATAAATAAAAAAAGACTGCATACAAAAATGTGACGCACTGGAATGGAATATTTGGGACACTTTTTTTCTTGTATGAGGATCAATAATAATACAACGATTCTAAGTAATAAAACCCCAAAAAAACCGAATAAAAAAAACATTTTTTTTTAAAAACGCTCTTTGCGTTTCAAAATAGTTTCCTTGAAATCGCATTATGATTATCGCACGATTTTTCTAGACTTCAATTTCCATTTCACCCACTTAGGGGATGTTATCCGGGATAATAAATTTGATTCTTTTCCCAAATGATCCATTACGCCAAATTTTCCATACATTATTTTTTCTGAAACTGTAAATCACTCACGATTCTCATGAAACAAACCTAACCTTACTTAAAGAAGTAATGAGCTCTATGCGCTGATTTTTAAAGAATTTAACGGTTTCATGGTTTGGAAAATAAAACATATTATATTATACAAAAAATTGTTTCGCCCACATGAACCGCTACCATTGATCACATATTATATTTACTATAGCGCACACTGGAACTATCAGCGACATATATGTACCAGTGTGTAACCGCCATACGATAAATAAATAAATCTACTATACATAATATGTGTGATTATTTTTAGCACTATCAGCAGCTTGATGGAATTTATAATATGCAGTTTTATTCAATTATTTAAATTTAATTGCACTATATAAAAAGTATTAAAGGTGGATTAAATGCCTAAAGGCATTCTCTAACAGTCAACCGCAAGGTTTAAAAGAAAGGCTTGCAGGTTCAAGCATTCGACAATAAAAACAAAAAAAAAATTATATACACAAATACAACATACATACATACATACATACATACTTACATACCGACGTATTAATTTACGTACTCTGTGCAAAATACTACCTATGACATTGTCAAGCAGAACGCTTGCGCAACATGCGTTTGAAGGTGAGTTTTGTTTGTGCTCTCCAGGCCCCGTAGCACGGATGGCGTTATCACGCGATAAGTGATAGGATAAGCGCGTCGTCTCGTTCTATCGAACGGTGTCAGCCAGAGACGGATGCTCTATCCTGTCACTTGTCGCGTGATAAGGCCATCCGTGCTACGGGGCCTGGAGAGCACAAACAAAACTCACCTTCAAACGCATGTTGCGCAAGCGTTCTGCTTGACAATGTCATAGGTAGTATTTTGCACAGAGTACGTAAATTAATACGTCGGTATGTAAGTATGTATGTATGTATGTATGTATGTTGTATTTGTGTATATAATTTTTTTTTTGTTTTTATTGCCGTAGCATGCGATAAGTGACAAGAGCATCCGTCCCTGGCTGACACCGTTCGATAAAACGAGACGACACTCTTATCCTGTCACTTATCGCGTGGCCATCTTAGGCCATCCATGCCACGGGGCCTGATAGTTTTCAGTGGCTGACGTGATCCGAGGCACAGCACTTAGCCCACGACAGAACGCGATGGCGAAGCTCTATGGAAGCCCTCTGTCCCATTTAGGGGCCACAGGACATTAATTCAAGTCGCCTGATAAAGGTAGAGCATTCCAAAGTCGAATGGCCTGGACAGTGAAAGAATAACCCGTAAACTATACCATGCAGTGGTGTTCATTCGATTCGTCTAACTCGCTTAGCGTATTGTAATTTTAGCATGCATTGTATTTTCAAAATGTCTATTCACTACTCGGTCACTACTCCAATAACCTTTACCTAACCAAATAATGTGTCCTGCATTATACTTAATTTACTTCACCAGTCGTCCTCAAAATACTACACATCACATGGCACAGCGTACAACTACAAAATGCCATTGCAATTACCTCTAGCGTCATGCATATGATAATATTAATAAAATAATGCGTTTACTACATCTTAAAAACTGCGAACAATACTTTGAAATACATAAGTATTAATAGCGGAACGGTGATCTATAGAGACGTGACGTAACGTGTGTTTGTAGTCTGAAAGTAAATTGACGTGACGGTTTACTTTAAAACACCTTTTTGTTTTACAATTTAATTTAATATGGTGCGTGCGACAATACTAGTCTACCTAATAGCTTCGCCTGCTAATTATAAACGCAAGCGAAGTTTCTACATAAAATAAATAGCTTGGGTACATTATTTATACCCACCAACTGGAGAAGGATTTTTTTGAAATTGGCTGAGTTGTTCCTGAAGCTACGGTAGCCTCACAGATGTATGAATATAAGGAGATCGGACATGCCGGCCGAATTGTATTGAGTACGCCTGTCGCAAGTTCATTAACCCACACAAAGCACAAGTAATTGACAAGACAAAGCACGTACACATCTTAAGCACACACACTTGTATACCTACGCTCTTATTGGACATTATACGCGCATCAAATCAGGCATTTTGGGAAGAAACGTAATATTCTCTGCGATCAGCACGCGTGCACATTCGGTAAAAACGGACGGTGAACTAGCGGCAGAGTATGCCCATTGAGCTAACAACTGCGACGCGGCCGCCAGCGGCTTGTCCTCTCTCTAGTATTATATGCTCTGAGGGTAGCCTAGTGGTTCAGGCATGCGGCTGTCAAGCGGCGTTCGTTCCATTGAGATTTTTGGAAGCTTTTCACTGAAGGAAAACATTGTGAGGAAACCGGTCTAAATAATCCCAATACCCAGATAACCAGACGTTTCGCGATTTCTGCAAATTACTTATGCGCGCTGGGACCCCACGGACTGAGGGTCTCGACGCCAAGTTGAACTCTCTGCGAAGACCTCTATTTGTAAATATAGAGGCCTACGTTTCAGATTTTCGACGTGTTGCGCCGCTTCATACAAACCTATATTTCACGGATTTTCCTCGTTTTGGCCGGGCGTCAATAGAAAATAATTTGGTTATGCCTGGAGTTATTTACCTACCTATCTTTCATTATTTCATTACTGTAATGAATTCCCAGAAATTCCCCAGCCCCAAAGCATAACACACTTGTTAGCGATTCTCGGTATAGACACATAGAAGGAACACTAATAATTATCAGTTAAAAACGGCGTATAGGCCGCAGAATTTGTTAGAAAGTTCGCCCCTTTAGACCTAGGACAACAACACCAAATTACTGGACAAATAGAGAGACATTGAATGACATTGGACACCCCGTTGTGATGTTACTGTTACATTGTATTTGGGTTGTTTATACAAAATGTTGTCGGTAAATAACGTATACCGGGTGACATCAGGAAAAATAGGGGTACACTACAGAATTAAGAATGGTAATTTTTCAGCAAGCATTCTTTTTTAAATTCGTTACCTAGACATACTAGTGACTCGGTGAGCCGTAGAACTCGCGAGACATATTTAAAAAAAAATAAGTTTCTGTCAAAAATTAATTTTTTGGTACAAGCTTTTACTGCCGACTGTATTTTTCTGCATACCATAATTAAGTACTCATTGAGACGATTCTAACGAGCCCAAACTCGATGGGGTTGTGTCGTTTTATTGCGGAGTTCCTATGGCCACCTTCCAGCTCCAGCATCAGATCAGCTCCAAGTCATCATAATATTGCATTGTCATGCGATATACATATGCTTGCAAAATTTCAGCTCAATTTGATAACGGAAAGTGACTGAAAAATGGATTGCAAATTTTGACGGACAACTTACATACTTACATATTTACATACTTACATATTTACATACATACGAACAGTGCAAGTTAATATAAAGCTTGTAAAAAAACTATAAACTGTAGGTGGCAAAATAAATTAGAATTTATTGCAATTGCTCACAAAATTTCACGCGAATCTGTTTAGAAATGCGTCCAAGACCTAGTTAGAGGAGAACAGCTGGACAGACGCCGGAAGAATTTAACCCCAAGCTGAAACGAAGAACTTCGTTCGCTTCGCTCACTCGTTCAATTATGTCCACTGAATGTAATTTAGATTTTTCGGGATAAAATACAGACCTAACTTAAACCTACTTCCATTCATAATAAATCAGAATCCTGTGCAGACGGCATCAAAGATATGTTTACAGTTTTGCACCCCATTGTAATAAGGCGATAAAAACCCTTCGTCATCATCATCATCATTATATCGGCCAAAAGGCTGGACATAGGCCTCCCCCAAAGAGTGCCAAAGTGACAGGTCCTGCGCCACCCGCATCCAGAAGACTCCCGCGACCTTTACCAGGTCAACAGTCCACCTTGTGGGGGGCCCACCCACACCGCGCCTTCCGGTACGTGGTCGCCACACGAGAACCTTTCCGCCCCAACGGCCATCTGTTCTACGTACAATGTGCCCCGACCACTACCACTTAAGTTTAGCGATTCGGAGGGCTATATACCTTGGTTCTGCTGCGGATAGCCTCATTTCTGATGCGATCACGCAGAGAAACTCCCAACATAGCTCTCCATCACCTTGGGTGACTTTGAGCATTTTTATGAGCCCCATTGTAAGCGACCACGTTTCAGTGCCATATGTCATCACTGGCAACACACACTGGTCAAAGACTCTCGTCTTGAGGCACTGCGGATTATAGGACGACAAGATGTGCCGTAGCATCCCGAACGCTGCCCAGCCGAGTCGGATTCGACCATTGATTGAAAAAAAAACTTACTTATCAGAATTTTTTAATTTCGGAATGATGATTTTGGAAAAATTACTCTTAGGGATTTTTGGGTGCGCAAAATATTTTTATTTATTTATTTAATCGTATGGCATACATTATTTGGCATTTGAGTGTGTCACTCTTTAGTACCACCCAGGGAACACGTGCAGGGTTGTGGTAGGTAGCTCCTGCGGATGCTAGTGACAGTGGTCCTTTGTCAAGTGAGTGGGCTACTCGACTGTTAGAGGTTCTTAAGCCGCCCGAAGGCCTCTAACTTGGCTTAACGACTACTGTCCTTATCAACTGCTTAGCGTGCCTTCCAAAGCACGGAAGCGCTCATTTATAGTAAAACACTCAAACAGGCGGTCACCCATCCAAAGACTGACCGCTGCCATCTTTGCTTAACCTGCGTTATCGTTTCCGATTCGCAGGCGCCGCTGGGCTATGAACGCTTCGGAAATATTTTTATTTGACTCTTTTTTCTAAAATAATTGTGGGCGGTATGGTATACTATACCGACTCATATTTTAACTCCTTTTCAATGTACGTATGAGTGAACCCCAGTCAACCGTAGCGTAGGGGATCTAAATAGGTCAAGGTTCTTGTTAGGGCTGTAAGGGAAGGATAGAAAGGGTTCCTTTATTCTGACATATTGTGGTCATTAGGTATATTCGCTACGCCCTAACTGCGTCCACGGATCTATTCGACAAAAGGTATTAAATTGGAAACGGTATTGTATTAAGTATATCGAATGTAGCCTAATGATAGCGATGGTAGACCCTAAAATTCCATCTTGTTTTTCTCTAACGCAATTTACATTTCACTTAAAACATAGAAAATATACATGTTTTTAGATAAAGTAAACAGTGAATAATGGATAATTCCATTTAGGTACATTAGTTTAAAAAGTTATACAAATGTTTAGTTTTTTGAATGGGTATATATTACCTTCGATTTGAGTTTTTTTGGCTTACCGTATTAACAAGGTTTACCTAGCCATTGTGACCCAATATAGTGGAAAAATCCCTGAATTAACTGTCAAACGTAGACCAAAAACATTGCGTAAGCTAACATACCCCTCACCATTTGTAATTTTCCATCTACTAACAATGAGTTTGGCAAGAGTTTGGACAAACGCATTGCCATGCGCTTTAAATAGACTTCCATATGACTTGATACAAAAAAAGTCTGATAAACATATGATATAAGAAAATGTAAATAGATAATTTACACTATTACGTTAAATTATATTGTATTAAATAATGTCTAATTATAAATTTCGATTAGGTTACCTAAAATCTCAAAATAATGAGATTAAGCCTCATCGGTATGATGTAATATATAATAAAAAAAAAAGAAATAAACAGTTCAAATTTTTCAATTTTTACCGTTTACCGAAATAGTAGCCCATATTTACTTCAACACTCACAGTTTTTGAGATATTTGGCACTAAACTTTAACAGTCTTCTTAACTTTTGTGTAAACGAGGTAAAAATAAAAAAAAGTTAGAAACGTCAATAAGGAACAGTTACATCTAAATTTCATATGCAAAAGTGCATAAACAACACACTTATATCGAAAACAGAGGTTTTTTGGACCATGTTTTAATAAATAATTGAAAAATAAATGTTATATTTTTTCCAAAAAACTTTCATGCAAAAGTAGATAAAGGATTGAAGAGCCGATTAACGGTTGTGCCATAAATATATCTATTGTAATGACGGAGGAATATCAACTCAAAACTCATCAAAACTAGTCAAAAAGCGCGTGGAGCCCCTTAAGAAAAAATCAAGTGCAGTAAGTAAGTTGCGATACACTCAGTTATTCTAGTTTGTACAATGCATAATGAGCAATAACTACAATACAACGTGTTTGTAGTGCATTTTACGGATGTTTTGGTAGCGCTGATAGATTTTGACTTTATAAATTGCACTTGAGACCTACTTGTCCTCTTATATTTATTAATTTACTTTAACGCGTTAAATATACTTACGGCATTCTGCTTCTATTATCAGCGAGTATCAGTGACCTCAATAAAGAGAATATTATAGGACTTAATATTCAGTATTTCCGATGGAATGTAATAATGCCGTTTCGTGGTTCGAATATTGATAATTTCGCCACGAAACATCATACTCATACTCACGCTCATTTATAAAATATTTACAATTCACTTACATTAGAATTAAAGTATCAAACTATCAACTAACAAAAAGGACCGCCCCGGATCGTTGGTGGCCCAAAAGTTCCCATGACACTGGCAGCGTTGCCACGCTGGATGGCCAACGAAATCTGTTGAGATCATTTATCGTTATAGGTACTACTTATATGTATACGAGGAAAAGCTTTTATTTAACTTACTTTATTCACTTCTATACGAGTATGTATGTAAGTAAGCTGTTCTTCAATAATTGCAACAAAATTGGAATTACAAATTCCCAAATAAAGCAACTTCCTCACTTTACGCTACACGTTTTAATATAACGTTAAGAGTCCACAGTAAGCTCGGTTCTCCATACAAACGTAGTTACGCTCTCATTTTCAAACGACTAGCTAGTTTGCTCTGAAACTTTGTACTCAAAATAAGTTAAGGTATATCCAGGTCTGTAATTAGTACATTGTAGCATCCGTTACCATACAAAAAAAATACAGCGAATTTAAGTTTTTCATACAAAACTTGTTTTGGCTGTATTTTTAAACTGGAGCCATATAAACTTATTACAGACCTCATGTCATTGTATATGCAGTTTCGTTACAATTCAACACATAGTTTTAAAATGAGAACGAAACTCCGTTTGTATGGGAAGGTGAAATTCGGCCGAGCTTACTGCGGACTCTTAACTGTACATAACAATGGTACATGGAAACGCGCTCTCACAAACGCTCGCAGGGGCCTTTGTACAGCAATTCAAAGAGTTGAAAGACGCTTAGCGCTGAGGCGTTGAGGTCCCCCAAGGACGCATCATTGGACCGCGTTTTAACCTAGTTCTGATTGTTTGGAACGTAATTTATATTTAAATAAAAATGACAGTGTTAAAACTTCGAAATGCAATACGGAAGGGAGCATAAATTTCAATTAAATAATGTGATAATAGTTTAAAGAAGAAGAATGAATATACCTACGTGACCTAAGTACCTATGTCATATGTAAAGCAACTAAAATACGATTTTATTACGGGGCCGCGATTCCATTAGTCTTTATTGACAGAAGGGAACATCCCTAGGATATCGCTTTTGTTTCACGTCTCTCCAGTCTCTATTTTGAAAGCCAGAAACATGTAAATGGGTATATCCCTATAAAATGCCGGGGACAATTTCACATAGCGAATTCAACTCTAGGTGTAGCCTAGTGTACTATAGTAGGTAGGTAGGTGCTAAGTTCAAATATCACAATTTTTCCATCGGACGTTGAAAGATTAACAAACGTAATTTCCGTCTCTCTCAAACACTGATGTCAAAATAACAGATCATCATATCAGCCGAAAGACGTCCACTGATGGACATAGGCCTCCCCCAAAGAGTGCCACAATGACCGGTCCTGCGCCGCCCGCATCCAGCGGACTCCCGCGACCTTTACCAGGTCATCACTCATCAGCCCACCTTGTGGGGGGGAGGGAGGAGGGGGGGGGGGTATACCCTCGCTGCGCCTTCCAGTACGGTCAGCCTCACAGGGAGCTTAACAACTTTGTACCGTGTCGCATTAAACGTCATGTTAAACTGGCATATGAAGTTGTCAAACGAGTGAAAACGACAAAGTACCTACCTGCTTAGGTGTTCAGCAACTTATGAGGCCGACTGTACGTGGTCGCCACTCGAGAACCTTTCCGCCCCAACGGCCATCGGAAAATAACGGATAAAGACAAATTCATTTTAACCGCATTTTCACTAAATTAAGTTTGATAGACGTTAATTATTTAGAGCATAAATAACCACCTTTTCATAAATTTGCAAATCCAAAGTCGATAATGATAACCACTTGTCATTCGAAGCATCACTTCGCTCTTATTTCTTTACACGAGACGGAATCAGTTCAATACTCCCTCATTTAGACATAGCATAGCGAATACGAAATACGAAAGCGAATGCGAAACTCAATAGTAAGTATAGCGAATCGGGGGTCGCTCAAGGACGCATACTGAGACACAATCACAATCTGCTCCCTGCTCTGCTCAGACGGTATTATGTGCTTATAAAGTGGGGTGAAGAAGGTAATTTAGAGGTCGTATCTGTTTATTTTCTTGGCTGATATCCAAACAAACCTATTGAAAGACAGCAAGAAAAAAAGCATAAAGCCCAAAAATCACAAGAAAATTAATGAAAACACAAAAATATAATAAACTAGCTATGAAATGGTTACTGACTCAGCATAGATTTTGGATATTAACTATAACCATTTAATTCATTCATTCATTTATTTCTTGATAAAATATTGTATGTTACATGTCAACTTAAAATATAATTATATACATTTCATTTTTAAATAATGTTTATGTCAATAAAATTTAATCGTGTAATATTTTTCATGGTACATGGTTACATAGGTACTATTTCTAGTAGTAATTAATGACAGAATTGTTTGACTGTAATATTCATAGCTAAGACGACTCCGATAGTATATTGACATTATGTAATGTGGCCGAGTTTTTATAAAACTGCCATAGGAATTGGAACCTTCTACCATGGACGGTAGAGTTGATTTTTGAATGAACTACATTGACGCTATTCGGCCAACTCAAATAATCTCAAGTGACCGAGTAGGAGTAAGAAACAAAAGAGATACGATATGTCGGCGGGTCACTGATAGCGGTTGTTGTGAGACCTAATCACAACACCCGTTCAGTGCCCTTTTTGTTGTAGTAGTGCCTTTTGGTGTGTGAACTATCAATATTCTATGTATAAAATGTTCTAGTTATAATGGTGGCAGTGGGTGGGGCACGTAGAACCGATGGGGCGGAAAGGTACCGGAAGGCGCGGCGTGGGTACTCCCCAACAAGGTGGACTGATTATCTGGTTAAGGTCGCGGGAGTCCGCTGGATGCGGGTGGCGCAGGACCGGTCATTGTGGCACTCTTTGGGGGAGGCCTATGTCCAGCAGTGGACGTCTTCCGGCTGCGATAACTCAACTAGCGTCGCTTAAAGCTTCTTTTAAAACCAGTTCTGTGAGGCGCACGGGCGGCACGCCGGTGTAGGTACAGTCAGTATCAAAAGTAACTGCACAATCGAAGACGTCAAAAGTTCTTATTCCCTTTTAATAAAGACTTTTGACGCCTTCGTTTCCGTAGCTACTTTTGATGCTGACTGTACCGCCGACTACCCCGACTGCGCTAATAATCTATACTGCCAACGCACCTTGGTTTATCCGGAACGACGAAATATACGATAACCTCAACATGCCCATCATCATCATCATCATCATCATCATATCAGCCGAAAGACGTCCACTGCTGGACATAGGCCTCCCTCAAATAGTGCCAAAATGACCGGTCCTGCGCCACTCGCATCCAGCGGACTCCCGCGACCTTTACCAGGCGACTTTTATGCCCACCATAAGGGACGAAATTATATAGCACACGACACGTTATATCGAGCGTTACGTAAACAAGGACATAAATATCTGTACAGGGGGGTAATCACGTAACGTTCCGAACGTGCGTCGGTACAATTTAACTGTCAATTTTCCATATAAAAAGTGACATTTAGACCGAATGCGTTACGTGACCGAACTACAGAACTCTTTTGTCAATGTGATAAAGACGTGTACCGATATTTATGTCCTTATTTGCGTACGTATATTAATACCCCTGAAGCTACGGTAGCCTAGTGAAGCTACGGTAGCCTAGTGAAGCTACGGTAGCCTAGTGAAGCTACGGTAGCCTAGTGAAGCTACGGTAGCCTAGTGAAGCTACGGTAGCCTAGTGAAGCTACGGTAGCCTAGTGAAGCTACGGTAGCCTAGTGAAGCTACGGTAGCCTAGTGAAGCTACGGTAGCCTAGTGAAGCTACGGTAGCCTAGTGAAGCTACGGTAGCCTAGTGAAGCTACGATTTCCTAGTGAAGCTACGGTAGCCTAGTGAAGCTACGGTAGCCTAGTGAAGCTACGGTAGCCTAGTGAAGCTACGGTAGCCTAGTGAAGCTACGGTAGCCTAGTGGAGCTACGGTAGCCTAGTGGAGCTACGGTAGCCTAGTGAAGCTACGGTAGCCTAGTGAAGCTACGGTAGCCTAGTGAAGCTACGGTAGCCTAGTGAAGCTACGGTAGCCTAGTGAAGCTACGGTAGCCTAGTGAAGCTACGGTAGCCTAGTGAAGCTACGGTAGCCTAGTGAAGCTACGGTAGCCTAGTGAAGCTACGGTAGCCTAGTGGAGCTACGGTAGCCTAGTGAAGCTACGGTAGCCTAGTGAAGCTACGGTAGCCTAGTGAAGCTACGGTAGCCTAGTGAAGCTACGGTAGCCTAGTGAAGCTACGGTAGCCTAGTGAAGCTACGGTAGCCTAGTGGAGCTACGGTAGCCTAGTGGAGCTACGGTAGCCTAGTGAAGCTACGGTAGCCTAGTGAAGCTACGGTAGCCTAGTGAAGCTACAGTAGTCTAGTGGCTCAGGCATGCGGCTGTCAAGCGGCGGTCGTGGGTTCGAATCCCAGCTCGTACCAATTAGTTTTTCGGAACTTATGTACGGAATATTTACCGTTAGCTTTTCGGTGAAGGAAAACATCGTGAGGAAACCAGTCTAATCCAAATAAGGTCCAGTTTTCCCTCTGGGTTGGAAGGTCAGATGGCAGTCGCTTTCGTCAAACTAGTGCCTATGCCAAATCTTGGGATTAGGTGTCAAAGCGGACCCCGGGCTCCTTTAGGGGCATAACCGGGAATAACGCGATGATGATTAATACCCCTGAATGTACATATTACGCCGCTATGCATTTCGTATTACCCGCATGCGATTTTTTCAAATTTACTCTTTTTTTTGGGCCATACTTAGGTCAGAATCTGATACGCAATTGTTGGGTTTCCGGTCCCAAACACTTTTGTATGAAAAGTACGTCTTGACGTTTACACTCTGTATTATTGAAAAACTCAATTCAAGCAGTACCTATGTATTCCTTTTTTCCTCGTGCGTTTGTAATTTAATTACGTCATGGCGGTTAGTAAAAAACTTAATTACCTAATTGATATATAATGTGGATCACAAATTACTCGCTGGTGCGTGTATATTTGATATAACCGCAAACTTTAGGGGGTTATAGAATAGGCACTTATTAATATATTTATCGATACATTATTTAAAAAAGCGAACTTTTTTTTTTCATATAAAATAATTCAGCACGCAATGGATCACCAATTTGTCTTACTGATATGACATCACAACTGTCACAAGTGACCAGCTCCTTCCATGTGTCAAATGAGTGTACGCCGTACATTGCTGCTCAAAAAATTTTCAAAAATTAATTACGCCATGGCAGTTAACGCTAAATTAATAATTGTTATAAATATCAGATTATAACACTAAAATCTACGTCTGGCTACAATATGCGGTTATATTAAATATACACGCTATATTATTTAAATACGGTTTTATCGTGGCTTGCGTTATTAGTTACACTAGTATAATCTGGCTAATCTACTTAATGTAATTAATTATTTTTGTTTTTTAAGGTTCCGTAACTTTGGAAAAAAGAAACAATCGCTCTTCTGTCGAGAATTAATCAAGACCATTTTTCTCGAGAAAGACATTAAAGAAATCAAGTTAAAATTAGTATAAAATACTAAAGTCAGCAGACTATGAAGTATACTCGTAATCTTACCTCGAAGTTAACACAGTCAAACGATGCAACCCAACGTTTGTGCCGCACATTTTTATTTAAAAAAAATCCTATAATATTATGATACAAAAATAGGTTGTCTATAAAGTCGGTTTACGGACGATAATTTTACGTGATTAAGTCATAAAAAAAACATTTTTTATTTATTTTATCTTATATTTTATAAAGCCGAACGCTCGGCTCGGCCGGAACGGGACAATGAGTCATACTTTTTCGTGCGTGCTGCCGGTGTTCATCGATTACGGTGTTCGAGACGTTATCACGTCAATATGTCGGTTTGTTATGTTACTTTTATGAAGTTACTATTATGGTACTGTTGATGAACACCACAGACGACTTATGGAACTCCTCAAAGATGTAAAGTACGTCCAAGATTCTGACATGATTCCGTTGAAGTAGCAACGAATGAAGTGTTAATTCTGAGATCCTTGAGTAATCTACGGAACACCTCAAATATTATCAGCCCACAGATAGCGACATGGTTTTTTTCTCTAATAATCAACGCATTTGCTCTCGGAGAGCAGTTTATGTAGTAAATTGGAAAGGAAATGTGGAATTTTTCATTAACCTTTGTGGCTTGACGAAGTACTGAATTGAAGTCGGTTTAAACTTTGTTTTTAAAGTAAATTATTTTAATGCTGCAGTTTTTACATTCAGGGACCGATTGTATTAAGTATAGTAGGAAAATATATAGGAACAAGTTCCTTTTTGTAAATAATAAATAAATAAATATTTGGGGACAATGTTACACAATTCGACCTAGTCCCAAACTAAGCAAATAAATACTTAAATAAATACATAGAAAACATCCATGACTCAGGAACAAATATTCGCGCTCATCACACAAACACATAAAGGCCCTCACTACCAGCTAAACAGGCTACAGCGGTCGACAAACATCCAAGGTTTCACATTTATAAAATCGGATAATAGTTTCGATGCATATCCTCTTGCAATAAAATACTTCATAGAAATCTGCGACGAAAATAGCTTAATAAGATTACGTCTCAATTGTAGTCTCCGACGGAAGGCTCAATTTAGGATCCATTCAGTCGGACATTCAATGTGAAAGTGTGCGCTTGTGTGTTTGTGTGTAGGGTTGTGTATAGTCATGTGATTGGGGGTCTATGAGTCTATGATATTATACAGGTTCATACCAGGTCATTTGTCCACGGTTATGATAGGCTACTGCTTGTTTTAATGTCTTGTTTATAGAGTTGTTGAGTATCTAGTATGTAGGGAGAGATATCTTGTATATGTAGTCTGATTTGTAAAAGAGGCCTTCTAAATTAAAGTTTTGAATTAAGAACCTAATTACCTATAAAACGATCTTGTTCTTCTTCGTCTACGTGTTGAGGTTCCTCAAATAAGAGATTCCCAATGGACAGCGGTGTGGACAGCTCTGGCAGTCGCGTCTCTCAGGTCGTGTACCGAGCAAGAGTGTGGGCATGCAGGGTACTCCATGCTGTATCGCAAACACATTGGGTGATTGGCCACGATGCAGTCCCCATCTGGCCATGTCTTCCTTGCAGCGGCCAACTTGCGATCTTGTTTAGATTTAAACTTGGCCAAACAGTTTGGTCCATCTAATTACAGTATTTTGCCACAGTAAAACCAATACTCTTTATAATATTGAACACCTTAATAATAGTACAGAAACACAATAGTATGTACATCTCTTCCAGACAATCTCTAAAAAACTTATGTTTATTGGATTTACTTTTACTTACTTACCCCGAAATCATAGTTTTAAAAAGCGATTCAGGTGGCGTGGCGTAGAGTCAAAGAGTTACAAGAAAAAGTTAATTGGCACTTGTAAATTATAGAATGCTTCGAAATGGCAGCTGTCAGGATTGCCTTCTAATTTGCCGGAAGCCATTGTATTCATAAAACATTCGTGTCTTTTCAGCAACTCGCCAGAGTTTTCTTGAGAAAAAAAAGTGCAACTCTCACTAATAGATGACGTAACTTACCTAAATGAATGCAAGTTAAACTTTATGACGTTATCACTGAATTATATTCTTTTGTAATTTGGGACTTTAAAGATGTATGATGTGTAATTGATTAGATTAATGATTGATTAGGATATAAATATAATGGTAGGGAAAATTGGAGGTGCTGCTGTTAACGTGCGCTATAATAGGAGATATAGGTACATATGTAAATACTGATAGTGATATCCTATTATTTAAAAAAATATTGATAAAACTCACCATAAAAACACTTCTTGTCTTCTCGTCTTAGCGTAATTTTGAGTAGCTTCTTCAACTACAAAATCTATCATTGCTACACTTGTCTTCTCGCCTTAACGTAATTTTGAGTAGCTTCTTCAACTACAAAATCTATCATTGCTACACTTGTCTTCTCGCCTTAACGTAATTTTGAGTAGCTTCTTCAACTACAAAATCTATCATTGCTACACTTGTCTTCTCGCCTTAACGTAATTTTGAGTAGCTTCTTCAACTACAAAATCTATCATTGCTCCACTTGTCTTCTCGTCTTAGCGTAAATTTGAGTAGCTTCTTCAACTACAAAATCTATCATTGCTCCACTTGTCTTCTCGTCTTAGCGTAAATTTGAGTAGCTTCTTCAACTACAAAATCTATCATTGCTCCACTTGTCTTCTCGTCTTAGCGTAAATTTGAGTAGCTTCTTCAACTACAAAATCTATCATTGCTCCACTTGTCTTCTCGTCTTAGCGTAAATTTGAGTAGCTTCTTCAACTACAAAATCTATCATTGCTCCACTTGTCTTCTCGTCTTAGCGTAAATTTGAGTAGCTTCTTCAACTACAAAATCTATCATTGCTCCACTTGTCTTCTCGTCTTAGCGTAAATTTGAGTAGCTTCTTCAACTACAAAATCTATCATTGCTCCACTTGTCTTCTCGTCTTAGCGTAAATTTGAGTAGCTTCTTCAACTACAAAATTTATCATTGCTCCACTTGTCTTCTCGTCTTAGCGTAAATTTGAGTAGCTTCTTCAACTACAAAATCTATCATTGCTCCACTTGTCTTCTCGTCTTAGCGTAAATTTGAGTAGCTTCTTCAACTACAAAATCTATCATTGCTCCACTTGTCTTCTCGTCTTAGCGTAAATTTGAGTAGCTTCTTCAACTACAAAATCTATCATTGCTCCACTTGTCTTCTCGTCTTAGCGTAAATTTGAGTAGCTTCTTCAACTACAAAATCTATCATTGCTCCACTTGTCTTCTCGTCTTAGCGTAAATTTGAGTAGCTTCTTCAACTACAAAATCTATCATTGCTCCACTTGTCTTCTCGTCTTAGCGTAAATTTGAGTAGCTTCTTCAACTACAAAATCTATCATTGCTCCACTTGTCTTCTCGTCTTAGCGTAAATTTGAGTAGCTTCTTCAACTACAAAATCTATCATTGCTCCACTTGTCTTCTCGTCTTAGCGTAAATTTGAGTAGCTTCTTCAACTACAAAATCTATCATTGCTCCACTTGTCTTCTCGTCTTAGCGTAAATTTGAGTAGCTTCTTCAACTACAAAATCTATCATTGCTCCACTTGTCTTCTCGTCTTAGCGTAAATTTGAGTAGCTTCTTCAACTACAAAATCTATCATTGCTCCACTTGTCTTCTCGTCTTAGCGTAAATTTGAGTAGCTTCTTCAACTACAAAATCTATCATTGCTCCACTTGTCTTCTCGTCTTAGCGTAAATTTGAGTAGCTTCTTCAACTACAAAATCTATCATTGCTCCACTTGTCTTCTCGTCTTAGCGTAAATTTGAGTAGCTTCTTCAACTACAAAATCTTTCATTGCTCCACTTGTCTTCTCGTCTTAGCGTAAATTTGAGTAGCTTCTTCAACTACAAAATCTATCATTGCTCCACTTGTCTTCTCGTCTTAGCGTAAATTTGAGTAGCTTCTTCAACTACAAAATCTATCATTGCTCCACTTGTCTTCTCGTCTTAGCGTAAATTTGAGTAGCTTCTTCAACTACAAAATCTATCATTGCTCCACTTGTCTTCTCGTCTTAGCGTAAATTTGAGTAGCTTCTTCAACTACAAAATCTATCATTGCTCCACTTGTCTTCTCGTCTTAGCGTAAATTTGAGTAGCTTCTTCAACTACAAAATCTATCATTGCTCCACTTGTCTTCTCGTCTTAGCGTAAATTTGAGTAGCTTCTTCAACTACAAAATCTATCATTGCTCCAGTTACGGTTTGTTGTTAAAGTCCCATAGTTACTTGCTTCAGGCCGAAAAATAACTCTATATTTCTTCAAATCTCCTCGTTACTTAATAGATAAAAGCAACCAACCTTCTAGTGGTTTGCGCACTATAACTTCAACGGTCTCCGTAACCCAGTGGGTAGTGACTCTGCCTACGAAGCTGGAGGTCCCGGGTTCGAATCCCGGTCAGGGCATTTATTCGTGTGTTTATCACGAATATTTGTTCCTGAGTTATGGATGTTATATATGTATATAAGTATCTATATGTATTTCTCTATTATATATATCATCGCCTAGTACCCACAACACAAGCCTTATTGAGCTTACCGTGGGCCTAGGTTGATTTGTGTAAGATTGTCCCGTAATATTTATTATTTATTTAACTATAACGCACTGTAACGATACTCTAATAAATATTTACAGCGCAATAATGGCGCAAGCACCAAACGCAAAATCCGGTTTCCCTCAGAAAGTCACAATAATTAACAGGGTATTTTCTTCACCAGGTCACCTAAAAGCAAAGCAGCCGACGAAGAATGCGAAGACCTAAAGGCGGACGTAGAAGAAGCCAAAGATGCGGGAGCTTTGGAGGCGAAGATGTCACTCCTGAATGGCTGCACTGTGATCGTGGGCTCCATCATCGGCAGTGGCATCTTCGTGTCGCCGACAGGGGTGCTGAAAATGACGGGATCTGTAAATGCGAGTCTGCTGGTGTGGGTGGCTTCGGGAGTCTATAGTATGGTAAGTCAAAAACAATTATTGAACATGCAGGCCACCAAAAGTAATTGGGAGGAATACAGTAAGTAGGGAGGACAGGGAAAGAACGAAAGATGCATTTGTCACGCCGAAGGGTATATGTGTAATTTAGTAGCGTTGAACACACCTCGTGGTTTGGAAGAGGAGAGAAGATGGTAGAGAATATGATGATATTGATGATGGTAGAGGGTAAACAAGTCTGAGAAGCGGTTTCCTTGGAACCGAAGATGTCACTCCTGAACGGCTGCACTGTAATTGTGGGCTCTATAATCGGGAGTGGTATCCTTGTATCGCCAACTGGCGTACCTGGGCGAAGACTGGGTCTGTGAATACCCGTCTGCTCGTGTGGATGGCTTAAAAATAATTATTTACTGTACAAGTAGGCCTTCAAAACCCAACTGGATGGAATATAGTAAGAAGGAAAAGCAAGGAAAGAACGAAGGATGCACTTGTCACGCCAAATGTTCTATGTGTAAATTTAGTCACGTCGAACACAACTCGTGGTTTGGAAGAGGAGGGAATGTAGTAGAGAATATGATGATGATATTATAGAAACTAAAGAAGGCCAGATGAAGGTACCCTAGAGCTGCGCCTACTGAACGGCTGCACTGTGATTATAGGCTCCATCATTGCTAGCTGCAACTTTGTGTCGCCGATAGGTGTGATGCTTGGAGAGAATATAGTAAGAAGAAGAGGCAGGGATATACCGAATCATGCATTTATGTACCAAGCTTTCGGCGTCTACTGTATTGTATGGGAGGTTTATCTAGATGGCCTGGACACACAACTTTAGGGTGCTTACAAATTTGTCGGATAACATAAAAGTAATGCAATCCACAAGTCAAAGTATATTCGCCGCCAGAATTCAATAGTCATTGGAATCGTAAACTTTTAATTCAAATATGCGCGCATTGCCCGCAAAAAGCTTTGATAAAGCTCTAAAAGCTCTCGAGCAGATTAAATTCGCCATTGATTGCCCTGGGGACTTGTTATTTCGTATTTGCAGAGTATTGAGCTTGAGAAATAATTATACCTAGTAGGTGCATACAACGGAGAAACAGATGATTTTTTTCTTTGGTTTCTGGAAATTGATACGAAAAATTTAAATTTATACTTCAATTTCTATAAAGCAGTTAACAGGCGAATGTCCTTAAAATATATAGGAGTAATTTTAATGAGATTAAAAGTCATTCAAAAATACCTCAACCACTATTAGATTAGGAAATCCGCCCACAGATAAGAAATAATCAGTGAGCGACTAAGGGCACACCACACGATCCTGCTTGGTGGATGGTATGAGCGGTACGCATAGGACGAGATGGGGATACGGATATGGAAGAAGCAGAACTACCGTTTGGCCACCCTTTAATACTGACGCGATAACGAATTAATGTTTAAAGGGCCATTCAATACTGCTTCCATACTGCTGCAAATACTGGCAAACCAGGATCATCAGTATTTAATCACCGTGTGTTGGCCGCCACAAGCTATGGCTAAGTGTATTGGCAACATAGACTATCCGTCTCATTCTAAGCGTTCTTATTAGAAAGAGATGGATAATTTATATCGCCACGGCACACCTTGCGGGCTCTCCTGTGATAGCCATTGAAATAAAGGCTTGCTGCTAGTGCTAACCTCAAGCAAGTGGCACAATGTAAACTTATGGAACTCTTGATGTTCTACAATCGCAATTTTCATTATGTGTGTTAATATGGAATCCTCCACTGCATTGTTATTATTATTGACACAAATATCAACATAATAAAAATGAATTACCAGATATCATCTGATCTTGACCCACGTAATATTATCGTCTTATTGCCTTACGGGGGACGGATGGCTTTACCAATCGAGCTATCTTTAAGTCCAGTTACTATACCTACCTGCCGATGTTTTTTTTTCATGTGTTTGTTGCTGTAGGTCGCGTAATTTTTAATTGTGATCTTTGTTTCAATGATAAATAGCATACGTTCAAGCGATGGTATTTCATACAAGGTTGAAAGATCCCACAGCTGAAATGTTGACTTGACTCAACTGCTACTTTCATGGGGCTTAGGGCCTATGCACACTGCTCCGTCGACGCGCGTTTGCGTTAAATTACATGTAAATCGACTAAAACGCGCGTCGACGGCGCGCTTATAATAAAGCAGGCCCTTAGTTATAAATAATATTTATTTCAAGTGTACTGCCGGTCAATATCGTTGACCTCTCTATCTGTTGATAACCGAACTCGACTCGTTTTAAATCATATAAATATTAAAGTTAACCAGAACATACCTATTATCATTGTAAATGCTTTGCAGGTTTATGTTTGTCTTATAACGTTATAACCATCTGAAACTGTTGAGGCGATAAATTGTCGTAATGTAGATTACTGTGTCGCTTCTTAGATGATTAAAGTTCTTAGATGACCAATTTCTTTTACTTAAATCAAAGAGGTGATTTTTAGAGTCAAAAAAGGTAGAGAAAATCATCATCCACCTACTTATAGAGTTTTCTCGGTAGTGTTCAAACGAGCCTGGACATACAAATGTTCAATTTAATAATAGCTTTATTGGATAGTGAGGTAGGCTAGTCGATAAATGATAGAACTTGCTCTTTATTGCATTAGGTATATATTTTAAGCTACCTATCTGAAACTATACTGAGGCGATAAATCGTCTTGATGAAGATTTGGACATTGTTGCTCATAAGAACACTCTCTTATTGAGCCCAAACAAATCAAAGAGTTTAATTTTAGGGTCAAAAAAGGTAGAGGACATAACAATGTTCAATTCGAAAATAGTTATACTGGGTTGTGAGGTAGATGATGTACAAATAATAATAATAATAATTCATTTATTGCACAGTTATCATGTGTTATAAAATAGGTGTTACATTAGGGTTGGTTCACACATGAACCCTGTTAGGGCACAGCAAGTATTCCTTAAAATTAAAGCTACAACTAAGAGTCATACACATAAACTAAATTAACCGCATTCTGAACCTTATGTTCGAGGCATGAGATTAGAAGCTTATTTATAATGGTATTATGCTGTTGAAATTATTGTTTTTTTATTTCTTCCTCTAAGACACTATCCTCCTATAAGACACTAATGGATAAACAAAATTTTATTACATTAGTTCAATCTGATTTTCAGTTCATAATTTTTTGCATGATAATCATGTCGTAGATTTTGGTTTTAAAAATTATAATTAGCAATTTATAGTTACGGGCTAATATTAACATGCTATATAAAACAAAGGGCCGTTAACACACAAATAAATAATATTTACTAAATACTATTTCAATTGGTCATCACATATGAATTCCTCAATTGAATAGTAGCATTTATCAAGTAATAATTCTCTTAATTTCCGTTTAAATACTTCACCTTTCGATTCCTCCCTTATATGCACTGGTATTTTATTCGTTACTGTTATACATCGGTAATAAGGTCCTTTTCTGTACATTTCTAGTTTAGTAGCTGGTAATTCTAATAATTTATTCTCATTTATCCGTCTTTGCGATTTGACTACCCTTTTCGTAAATAAGTGCGGATTGTTCCTGACAAAAAGTTTAATGTGGACGGCAGCTATCTGGAACTCTGGTATTTGTTAGGATGCGGATGCACTTCTTCTGCATCACAAAGAGTTGGTCGGCGTCGGTACTCGCCCCCCAAAGTATCACACCATACTGGAGCCATGAGTGTGCAAAAGCAAAGTAAGCTGACAAAGCGGTTTGTAAGTTAGTATTTATTTTAAAGACACTTAAAGCATTTACAAAACCAGATAATTTTGACTTAATATTTTGTACATGCGATTTCCAGTTTAGACCGTACAGGAACCTCGAAACCTAGGTGTTCAGATGTATTCGTGCTTGCAATTCCAAAATCATGTTGCTGAAATACTAAATATCCAAGAGCAAATATTTATGCTCATCACACAAATATTTGCCCTCAGGATTCGAACCCGAGATCAGCTTCATATACCCACTAGGCTCACTATATCCACTAGGCTCACTATACCCACTAGGACTAGGCTAAACTGAACTGTTTTTCCTCAGGTCGGAGCATACTGCTATGCGGAGTTGGGTACCATGATCCGGAAAAGCGGGGCTGACTACGCCTACATCATGGAGACCTTCGGACCCTTCGCGGCCTTCATCAGACTGTGGATCGAGTGCATCATCGTCAGACCGTGCTCACAGGTAATTCGCTGCAGTTACATCTGAACCTGGTATTCAGTAGGTTCTACTACGAAAACATATACATCATGGACATTCGGGCCCTTGGTTGTGTTCATCTGGCTCCTGGATCCACTACATGATTGTCAGACTCTGCACGCTGTGATTACACTATTGACACTAGAGTTACAACTGGGGATATTCATTATTTTTGCACCCTTTAACGGACAGTTAAGGATAGTAACAAAACCGACAGTCAATGTCAATCGCCTACGTTTAGTAACAAAACCGACAGGTTAGACGTGACTTAAACATCACTTTAGTTAACCTTAATCGGCCATTTTTTTGAAATTCCCCAACTGCAGGTTGACAGTAATAGACAGTATAGACACATACATGTCTCTCCAGTGTAATGTTAATTATTATTTTATTGCAGCTGCATGTAGGTCTCACTATTTGTGTTTATTTCTCTCTCGCCTTTCACAATTATATAGTTGTTTAGATAATTATAACTGTATGACGTTTCCGTGAGTCACCAACGGTGCTGGCTGAATATCAGCATAATGCTGAAAATCAGCGCTGATTTTCAGCATAATGCTGAGCCAGTGTCCGGTTCACTGCCGCAGAGGCACACTTGTTACATGTTTTATGTGTTTTTTACTATTTTTTGTTTGTTTAATAATTGTGTCCTGTGTATTAGTGAATAAAATGTATCTTTCTTACTCTAATAAAGCACGTTCACAAGATCTCTGTTTCACGAAGCTACAAAGTAACAGTAATTTTGCCAGGCCATTTGACCTGTGTTGCCCGAGGTTGTCTAAAATAAACTTTTTTTTTATACTAGTAAAATTGTACATGAATACACTAGCGTCCTCACTACCAGATAGATACAGATCAAATATATTGGTGTTAATGGCTGAGATTTTCTTTAATGTGGAGGTAGAGAAAGAAGACTATCCCCAGTTGAGCTGTTCCAAATATTTATGAGTGAGATGAAATCCTATACACACACCCGCCTATCCTATACATTTTCTTTCTTTCTATATACCTCCTTTACCTCTCTCATGGACAACTACATAGAAGAAAAATAATCTATTTCATTTACGCAGTCACGCTTTTTGTGTCTTTACTTGATGGTGCTGTTACCGATCCTGTTACCCATTTAATGATTGCCAACGCACAACCTTCACCAAGTTTGTCTACCATTGTCCATACTTTTAAAACCCATTACCCTAATGCGTTGACCTTGGTTCGGTTAGCAATGAACTCGTTAAACGTTAACACAAATTTACAGAACCAACCCATTTATTCTACAGACGGGTCGGTGAAAATTGTAATTAAAGTTTCAAGCTGGACTAGGTATATATTAAGTGGCAGATCATAGGAGGTAGGTAAATTAGAAAAAGATTACCACCACACCACCACCGTTTAAGTACTTATATTATAGTATAGGCACACGCCGAATAAATATCTAACTAAAGTTTAAAAATCCAAATCAAAGTGATCCGGAGCGAAGGCAAAAACTAAAGTAGGTAAATTAATTAATTATTTAAGGATACTGGAATCTAAATTCTCTGTTCTTTTAATTTCCGCGTATTCTACCAACGGCTATCACGAGCGAGAAAAATCGAGAGAGCTCGTGCGCCGTCTTGTGATAGCCGTGCAGGTTAAATCTGGAACCTAGAAACAAAAAGCAGTTAAAGTTCCAATAGCGACATCCGTAAAAATTAACAGTCAAGTCGATCGCTACAATACTTATGTAAATTCGCCTGCGTAGGCCGACTAGATCGTAATGTAGGCAGACGAGCCAGTTCTATATTTAGTTTACCACCCTTACTACCCTTATTTCTCCTATACCAGTGATTTAGAAGACATTGATAACGCAATTGCTATTTGGCATATCGATATTGACGTGGCGTGTCTTTTGGAAGTGGTTCAATTATTAACCACGTTGTCACTACCTCACGACACTTTCAGTGCCATCCCAACCACCCATTAGTCGCAAGTGTGTTGTGACAAGACGTCAAATCAGGCCTCAAGGTTTTTTAAATAGAGTCCCACGTTGTAGCAAGCAAAGATGTTCTTTCTCGCGATCGTGTTGACCATACTTGTGTGACACTGAAACAACATCTTAGTACTACATTCGACATCAAAAATAACAAAAAAAATGCATTCTTTATCAGATTTTCACCTTATTAGAAAACCATGACAGTACAGTCACCCGCAATGAGATATAACTGAACAAGGCGCTCAAAAATGTCTGACTCCTGAACTCTATTTGTAGACGAGGATAAGGGCGTGTCAGATATGCTTGCGTCATTTGTCTGGTCATATTATTATTTGATGCAGGTGACTGTACAAGTCCGTGGTACTCGTATGTCGTCTATCAGCTTGCGTATTCTATTCATTTAAAGCCTCTGACATCGTTCGTAAAGTAAGTGGTCCCCATGAGAATCGATGTGTTCAATACGTTTATTTTTGTGCTCTATTGTTACTGGCTTTTGTTACGTAATGTTGAACATAGAATATTTATAGTAAGTAACAGAAGCTTGTCGTTTGATTTTGTCACTTTAGTAACGAAAACTAGCTATACATTTATACTGGCTCGCACACTAAAAAACGGACAAAGTTAACGTTTCTTAGTTTTACCTTAACTAGGGTACTTATTTATTTATTTATTTATTATTCCAAACATATGCAAGTTCACAGTACAAAACCAAAACACTTAAACAATAAATTAACAAGTCAGAATCCATTCATTAGCGTGTAGGTAACACATTATAAATAATCAAACACTCGTTAAACTTTATTTGAAAGACACTCTAAATGATTACTGTACATTTGCATGCAAAATCATTCAATCAATTATCTCTATATTAAAACGCAAAAACACGTTTCATTCCAGTATGATGCAGTAATATAATAAGCATCTTACTACACCATATAAATTGTCCTTTTTGTCGTCACTGTATTAGACTATAAATCGGATCAGGAATAAAACCCTATCGCCCCGTTTATTGCAGCGCAAATCGATTGGTTCAGGATATCTGCAATCCCTTCGATTGTAAAATGGCGCCCAACATGGGCCCGATTTATACCGACTCTCTTTGTACCGACTCCGTTACAACGGTAAATCGAAAAAGGGGTCTATTATGTTTTCAGCCAGATAATGATGAGATAGACATGAATAACCCAAAGATCAAAATCTGATATTTTTGCGTGGGAGCGTTTAAGCCTTGTATGTACCAAAACTACTTTTAGGATTTAAGAGTCCAATGAAAAACTGTAATTTTTTCCATATTCGTGCTATAAACTTTGGCCGGACGTTACTTTGGATTACCAACGGTACCTACACACTACAACAGGCTCTGCTGCTTCAAACCGGCTTTAATTGGAAGTTACCTTAGTTAAAATCTGTATACCTATGGGAAGTTTGACAGCTTCATTTAATGTCAGTAACCGGTCAGTAAAGTATGGTCTATGCGACTCGCCCTAAGCCATCGTTAAATCTTGGAGTGTCAGGACTGCTAGGCGCTCTGGTTTTAAGCGATTTCCGCTACAAAAGGTTTTTTATATGTCCGCTATGAGCGTAGCCCTACGAAATTGCTGGCAGTTAATGTGTTAATTTGTTTGCAGGCGATAGTCGCGCTAACGTTTAGCAAGTACGCCCTCAAGCCGATCTTTCCCGACTGCGACGCGCCAGAGGACGCCACCAGATTGCTGGCAGCCTGCTGCATATGTAAGCCTCTGTACTTATGCCCTTTTTGAGTTTTAGGATGATGTTTCAGCCTGTGTATATAAATGCCGATATGAAGCGGGTGACCACTGACCATTCAGTTCACACGTGCAACTATTAGAATGGAGGTCGTGTAACATTTTAAACTCTCGCGCTTTGTACACATATTTAAAAACTGTTTTTTTCGGGTCTAACGCGATATTTCGACACGGGTTGCACCGGTCATGGCCGTGTCGAAACGTCAGAAATAAAAGTAAATAAATATCGCGTTAGACCCGGAAAAAACAGTATTTAAATATGGAGGTCGTGTGTTAAAATTTTGGCTCGTACCAATGAGTTGCTTAGAACTTATCAACGGAATAGCATGTGATTATAAGAAGGTTTTGAAAGCGCTCAAGGCAAAGCGTTAATGCTACAAATCAGCATCATGTCTTTTGGCTGACATTGTCAGACACTGCCAAAAGACATTCACTGCTGTATTGTCTTGGCCAAAGATAACCACAATGATAACTGAAACCAACGAACTCCAAATCGTCGCTATACCTTGCAGTAGGTCTCCAAAGTTTTTCGGAAACAGGTCGCCGTCTCGTGTAATGTTTCGTTTTGAAGAATGTTTACTTCGTAGAAAACCCATTTTCTCTGAAACTGTAAAGCGTTGCTTCTTGTTCCAGTGCTGCTGACATTCGTGAACTGCTGGTCAGTCCGAGCAGCGACGCGTGTGCAGGACTGGTTCACGTACGCTAAACTCCTGGCTCTCGTCATCATCATCGGTGGCGGCGTCTACCAGCTTTGCAGAGGTTAGTACCGACATAAAAGCAGTGAACTGATGGTTATTGCCATCCCTGTTCAGGACTGGTTCAATGACGCGAGCTATAGACGTTAGTACCTACGCCAGTGAAGTCTTAGTGAACAGTTGGCGAGGGGCAACCGTGTGTAGAAGTTCCGGGCTCTCTTCATCATCGTCGGTGGAGGCGTCTACCAGCTCTGCAGCTGTTCAGAATTTATCATTATCAAATTAATAAATAGTTTTTTTCTCCGAATAGTCTTTGAGTAGAGTCAATGACGTAAATATTACGAGTATCTAAAGACAAATAACTCTGAACAATGCAAAGTTGGTTCGAACCAGAACATTGTGTTCACAGCTGGGCTGGCCCTGTGATAAACCAACAGTAGTACAAAAGACGAGATTTGGGTCACATACATCAGAGAATGAAAAACATTGTCAGAATAACCGAAATGATTGATACTGAAGCCTCCACCAACTCACGAATTGACATAAAAAAATACACATTTTAATCCGTTCCAATATGACAATCGACTCGATGACATCGTTATTCTCTGGCGCTCATTAACGAGTCGATTTGATATACGTCTCATATTTTTTTAAAACTATTCAATACCTACTCGCCGAATTTGATTGCTGATGCTGATAATGCTGATCGATATCATTATACGGTATTTGTCAACAGTGAAAATTAATTGTTTTTTTCATAAGCAACAGCTAAACATCACGAAAATACTCGGAAACTATCAATCTTTCACTTATGTTTGCTATTTGAAGATTTTTTAATTCATAACGTTGTATGTACTTACTACTTACTTACCTACAATTTCCATACTAACGCAGTGTTTTTGATGTTTCATAAAAATAAGCTGATTTGACTATCACTCAAATACCGTATTTAAGACGGCACATTTTTTAAATGATCCGGATCTGTTCTAAAAGGCTGTCAAACTCGGTCGATGCTCGATCAAATTATGAGCGGAAAGATGGATCTAACTCACTTCTTTATTCCGACCACAAAGCAGGCAATTTGCGGCAAAATGAGTTATCCCGTGCCGTGCCGATGACACGAGTGTTTCAACCAATTACTGGTTTTCTTTTCGATAACTTCGTACCGGTTGCCGAATCATATTGAAATGGAAAAGCGTAGGCTCGGGTAGGTTACTGAAAACGGACCCTGTCGTAATGTCTCCATTAAGTAATGTTATAAAAATAAAGATATTATAATAAAGGATGACTAAAGTCTAAAAATGTACGGAACTATTAACAAACTAGCTTCTGCCCGCGTGGAACTCGTCTGTATCGTAGCTCCATACAAACTTTCATCCCCCATTTCACCCCGGTCCAGGATGACTTCCGGGATAAAAATCATGGTATGTACCTTCCCCGGGATTCAAACTGTCTCCATACCAAATTTCATCTCAATCGGACGACAGACGGACGGACAGACAGACAGACATACTTTCGCATTCATAATATTAGTATGGTATTAGTATTTATTAGTGACATATCAATAAAGCGCCGGAATTAAATTTCACAAGTGTGCAAATTACAATTTTGTCTAGTATAAACAGACTACAAATGGCCTGCCATTTTTGGTCAAGCACTTCAGTATTACCAGTTTAATCGTAAAAGACGTGGGCCTTGGAGTCGCCACCCAAGTAACACAGACAGCATTTTATCAAACGAATAGTAAACTTATGTAGAACTTAAGATCCGTATAAAAGTCAAAAAAGTCAAAATATTTTATTCAAAATAGATTCATACAGAACACTTTTTGAAGGTCAAAGTATATTTTCATTTCTTTAGTACTTCAATGTATTTTTACCCTTTTACAGAATTATCAATTATCACAGATTAAGTAATGAATAGTACTAGTAACTAAGTATAAACTCTTATATACGTTCACCGAGCATCGTGACGCTTTATATTGGCATTTCGAAACCATTATGATGCTTAACACTGTATAACGGTTGGATAATGGCACATCAAAATGCTTTTGTAAAGCCGTTAGTTTTAGTGAATGAATGAATGAATGATTTATTTGATAAACACAACCACAACATTAAATACAAATGCTTAAAACTAGGAAAAAATAAAAAGAAGTACAATGTTGAGGGTGGTCTCAAAAAGGAGTCCACTCAGCATGTGTCGGAGCATGGAAAACCCCGACGCTGATTTTCAGTGAATCCTTTACACAAATTACATGACACAAATAAAAGCAGATCTAAATAAAAATATTACAGAAAGTGCAGTGCGCAGGTACCTACAGCTTGATTTTTGAAACAGGATAAATACATACTAGTGAAAAATATAAATAACTACGTAACAATCAATTATGTTCGAGATATATAAAATGGATGTATGAATATAATATATAGACATAGACATAGACATAATTTAATGGTAATAACACATTATATATATAAAAATAAAAAAGTAGGTTTATATTTCATCGGCTAGCTAGACAGGAGACGTCTGTTCCTTTAGCAGGTGGAGTTTTAATTTGTTCTTAAAAGTGGCCAGTGAACTTGCATTTTTTATTGGCGGTGGAAGATTGTTCCAGCATCGCGTGGCAGCGTACTTGAAGATACCACGGAAGCTAGCCAACTTAGGTCGCGGGCAGATAAGGCGGGGGGCTTGTCTTACATGTCTACGGGAAAATATTAATCTTTCGTACAGGTACGATGGTTGCTTACTCAGTATTATCCCAAATAGCAAAGTAGCGAAGTGTAGTTTCCTCCGAGCTTCCATTTTGAGAAGACTACCATTGTTTAAAAATGGTGTCACATGAGCTCTGGGTGGAACTTGGAAGCAAAACCTGGCACAGGCATTTTGAAGTCTTTGCAGTTGCATTTTTGTCCGCGATAGCAGACACTCTCCAATGGCCGTATCAGCATAGTTGAGCTTTGATAGGATTAGCGTCTCACAGAGCTAGCGTCACGCATGTCTTTACTCAAGTAATCACGAATCCTATACAAAACTTTGAGGCGGTAAAAGCAATTTCGGACACTTTCTAGAACGTGGTTTTCAAAGTGCAGTCTTTCATCCATAAGTACTCCTAGATTTCTCGCTTCAGTAACCCGAACGACGCTTTCGTCTTGAATGCGGACTTGTGGGTTACGAGATACAGTCTTTACTATTTGGTGCTTTGTTCCTAATACCATAAATTTGGATTTTAAGGGATTCAAAACAAGGCTGTTTTTCCTAGACCAGTCCGCTATCCGACTGAGATCTTGATTTAATTCAGCGACGCCTAAATTAACGTGTTCAGGCTTAAACGAGATATGTATTTGTAAGTCATCTGCGTATAGGTGATATTTACACACACTAATGCTATTTACTAAATCAGCAATGTAAAGTATAAATAAGATAGGGCCCAATATGGATCCCTGCGGGACGCCTCTGGCAACTACAGATCTCTGAGAGACCATTGACAAGCCCGTAGGGTTTTGTACTTCAACCTGTTGAGTGCGGTTGCCGAGGTATGTTGCGGACCAGTTTACTGACATGGGATCAAATCCATAGTACGTCAATTTTGATAACAATAGTGTTGTGTTTATTGTATCAAAAGCGCGTGAAAAATCTAACAGAACCAGGAGCGTAGCTTTTCCATCATCCTGAGCGGCGAGGATGTCGTCGACCACATCAAGAAGAGCTGTTGCTGTGCTACGCCTCTTCCTAAAACCTGACTGATTAGGTGGTAAAATATTGTTATCTTCCAGGTATTCAACTAACTGCATACATACCGCTTTCTCTAGTATTTTGGACATTAGGGGAAGAATACTGATAGGCCGCAAGTCTTTAAAATCCGTCGGTGATACTACTTTAGGTATGGGCCTCACCACGGCCCTTTTCCAGGCTTCGGGGAAAACGCCCGTACCAATCGACTGGTTAACAATAGCTGTAATGGTAGAAAGCGTACGTGGCAAGGTCATTAGTAACATATTTAGGGAGATGCCGTCACTGCCCTGGGCCTGGGTACTTATAGAGCTTATTATTTTACCACACCATTTCACAACAGTGTTGAGCGCATCATTAATAGCATCGAAGCTTTTCTCTTTCCTGTCTACCTTTGGGTCTACAAAAGCATTTATAAGTAGTAAATAAATGCTTAATGCTGTTTAATAGCATAAACATGAACCATTATAATGCCACGTAAATCCGCTATACAGCTTTCAGCTGTTCTTAATGCTTAAGGATCTACAATAGCATTTTTAAGTCGCAAAATAATGCCTAATGCTGCTTAATAGCATAAACTTTTACCATTACAATGCACCGTAAACAGGTATTTCGGTGAACCCATATAGAACTAATTTATAAACAATGGCATTACAGTGGTTCATCAAAAGTCTCCTTTCTGACCTCTGGCTTGATAATTGATGATGTGTGAGTATTTATACTGATGGTGACATTAATTAGCCTTTCTAAAGGCTCACCGGGCTGCCCTAGACCGACACCATTTTGTTAATATTATAACCAAAAAATATCACCATGCGGACCTATTATTAAAAGTAATATAGACCTTTATAATAATGATATAACTTAATTTAATACTACCCAACCAATACTGTTATATTAATTATGCAAAATTCGTTCCATAATAGAAATACAAAATTGTTTAGGTTATTTCACTCATATCATAACGGCCTCCGTAGCCCAGTTGGTAGTGACTCTGCCTACGAAGCTGGAGGTCCCGGGTTCGAATCCCGGTCAGGGCATTTATTTGTGTGTTTATCACGAATATTTGTTCCTGAGTTATGGATGTTATATATGTATATAAGTATATATATGTATTTATCTATTATATATATCGTCGCCTAGTACCCACAACACAAGCCTTATTGAGCTTACCGTGGGCCTAGGTTGATTTGTGTATGATTGTCCCGTAATATTTATTTATTTCTTTATTTATCTTTATATAATAGTTTATATCAAAACCACAAAATATCGAAGGCGCGTGAAAATATTCAATGAAACTCATATAGACATTTACAGTAAACCACATTGCGCAGTAATATTTGAAGGCAAGAATTAACAAAAGAGTCAAACACTTATCCAGGAATTATAAATTTTGCGAACGTCTTCACTCGCTCAGTTTTGACCGTCCATACTTTATATTGCGAGACAAAAGTAGTTACTTTACAATTAACATTTGTAAGGCCGGGGTATTAGAGATGTTTTTGCAATGTTGTAGGGTTTATTTAAGTTCTAATTAGCTCCAATGCTTCTGTAATGCGATTAGCAACTTTATTGACCATAATAATGCTTTTTTAATGCGATTGACACCTTCTTTGACCACAATAATGCTAATATAATGCGCCTGTAATGCAATTAAACAACTTTTGTGACCCTATTTAGGATCTAAAGCCGTATAATTTGTGCCCAAATAAGCATTATAATAGCCGTATAAACGTTTATACTGCTACTATAGAACTAATTCAAAATGCGAAAACGATACAGAAATGCTGTAAGTTGGCCGTTATACTGCTTTGATGTTTTACTTGGGCAGTGTCTATAGGCTAGCTTGCACACTCGGTAACAACGGACGGTGAACTAGCGGCAGAGTATGCCCATTGAGCTAACAACTGCGACGCGACCGCCGGCGGTTTTTCCTCTCTCTAGTATTCTATGCTCTGAGGGAGTTACTGAGACCTTCCAGCACTTAGGTATCCACACGGGCAGAAATCACGCATGTACACTGCATGTAGTCCGTCCAATTTCGTACGTGTAGCGGCACCTTAACGACCCAAAGATTGCACGGGTCATCGAAGACCTCAAAATGTCGAGTCCATCTCGAAATGCCGACGGAAGGCGTTGGCGTGTCTTATTAGATGATTGCCCATTTCCGCGTCTGCCGCATATCTTATATCCAATTCAATTATTGAATGCACGGCGCAACGTTTACATGAGTTTTTCAATCAAATTCAAATGGTTGATTGCGTTTCATGTGTACATGTGGTCTTAAAACTATATACAGTCTCAACATGAACCCTGCTAGAGTATAGTAACGTAACTAAAACTAAAACTAATACTAGGTACCTATTCACTAAAACTAATGCATTATATAATTGGTAAATTATCATTGCTCATTTAAAAACTCTTGGACGGAATATTAAGCTTTGCTAATAAGGTATTTTTTAAATTGTATTTTTAATCTATATATACTAGTTTCTTCCTGCATCACCTTTGGGATTTTATTAAATATATTGACTGACATAGCGAAAGGGCCGGAGTGGATCATTTTCATTTTTGAATTAGGTTGGGCTAGTCTACTATTGGGGCTACAATTCTAATAAAAGAATATGTACGTATAAGTAATTCATTACCAAATTATCTTCTTTTAAATTGTATTGGCACGCTTTCATCCTTGGGAAACTACCGACACTACAAAATTCCAGTGAGTTATTTGTCCGAAAACCACATTTCGCTGAAGGATTTTTAGATTTTTCATTTTTGGCTAAGCAAATCGTCTCCATCGTAATTTTTGTTAAGCGGAATAGGTCGTTTAGAATTTAATTAATTCGGAATAATATTCGTCCTTCGCGCGGTCAAGGAAGCATTTTTATGTCTTACATACTTTATTATTTTTAACCGACTTTAAAAAGGAGGAGTTTATATGTTTACCGATTTTTCCGTCAATTGTGAACCAATTTCCAAAATTCTTCTTTTTATCGAAAGAGTATACTCCTGGCCCCGTAGCATGGATGGCGTTATCACGCGATAAGTGATAGGATAAGCGCGTCGTCTCATTCTATCGAACGGTGTCAGCCAGGGACGGCAGCTCTATCCTATCACTTATCGCGTGATAAGGCCATCCATGCTATCCGTCCTGAGGTAGTCCCATTGTCACCAAGTCAGGATCTGATGATGGGATCCCAGGGAAATTAAGGGCAACCATCAAATTTTATAGGCACGTGTGTAGGTAGTCATTTTGGTATTTTCTATTATAACTCGTGTATTTACCCTCGGAAATCACAATTTTGGTCAAGTGGAACTGATGATGAAGACCACAGATGACTTATGGAACTCCTCAAAGATGTAAAGTAGTACGTCAAAGATTCTAACATGATTCCGTTGAAGTAGCAACTAATGAAGTGTTAATTCTGAGATCCTTGATTAATCGACGGAACTCCTCAAATATTATCAGCCCACATATAGTGACTTGGGTTTTTTTCTGTATAAATATACGCATTTGCTCTCGTAGAGCAGTTCATGTAGTAAATTGGAAAGGAAATGTGGAAATTTTCATGTACAGTCGCCATCACATACATAGGTACACTTTAGGTGTTCAAAAATATCGGTACGTGCTCCCTAATGCCTTGAAAATAGAAGTGTGTTCCGATGTATGTGATGGCGACTGTACCTATGTGGCTTGGCGACTGAAATTGACTGAATGGAAGTTATTTATTAAACTTTGTTTTTTTTTAAAGTAAATTATTATGTTAAAGTCAAAAAATGGTAAACCACTTTCTTGGCTTACTTTACTAAGACTTGAAAGAGCCAGTACTTAGGTAATTTGTTTCTAAAATGGCCGGTTCTCCTAGTTTTACTTTATGGTAAGGTGTAACTTTTTTTTTGTTTTTAGGACAAACGCAGTATTTCACGTTCGAGGGGTCGACTACAGAATTAACATCTATCTGTCTCTCCTTCTACTCTGGACTCTTCGCTTATAACGGATGGTACGTTATGATTGGTAGGATTTACTCGGTGATTTGTGACGTAGAGTCAGCAGGCAAAAAACAGCCAGCAGATTCGTCAAATGTTTTTATTGTATAAATAGCAATATGCTACACTGACCATTATACGGGGCGGGCCCTGTAACAGGAGCAAATATTTAAAAGGACGCCTCCTTAGAGCTACTAAAAAAAATTAAAAAAAAAAATCCTTTTTTTTTCATTTGGAGTAATTTGAATCTAAAGTTATGATCTCGAGGTTAATGTATATTGGCACCACAAAATCATAGCACAGCAGTCAATGCAGATTTTGAGGTAACACCATCTAATGAGTCATATAATAGTTTTTGCATTTAATTTTTATTTGCAAAAGAAAGAAAGAAGACATTTATTTACTACACAAAAGACACACAGAGACAAAGGGAGTTTGCATACATTACAATTTAACACATATTGTGTGTGTCTTCGCGGCAGTGAATAGGTCGCTGTCTCAGCATTATGCCGAGGTGTCAGACAGACACCTACAGCGCTGATTTTCAGACAGCACCGTACGTGACCCACGGAACGCAACACAACATAAGACCATTAATAAACACATAAATTTGGCATTGAGAGCTCTCTGCGTGCACTTGGTCCACAAGCTACACGTGTAGAAAGTCTGACAAAACGCCTTAAGGCGCTATAGGCTCAGCGAAGTGAAGCGAACATAGTTTTTGAAACAATATAATGCGTCTGTTTATAAAAATATGGTTTCAGAAAAATACGAATAGTAATCTTGAGGCTTTTCTGCAGGGAAATCAGTGATTCGAAACACGATTAAGCAATTTTCGCTCGATAGAAAAAGATCACGAACATAGGTCTAAAACATATTAAAATTCACTCAGAACATTCGTAGCAAATTATGCACAATAGCTAAACTTATTAACATTGGTTCTAAAAATCAGCAATATCATGTTTGAGGGAACTTAGTGATTACTTTTTTATTTATTTAAACGCGCAAAAAATTAAAATTAAAAAACATGATATCCGCGCTTCCAAACACGCACTTCCATCTCGCTCATGCTTATGCTCAGCGAGAGGGAGAGAAGACCATGATACTATAGCGCCGTAAAAAGGGTTATTTTGACATCCCTTGTACAACGTGCGAACCTGCGGACCAACATGTTGCTCCTCACTGCCAATGCCCTACGCTACCGCTCCACATCGAGATCACCGAGGACCTCTCAGATAACCCTTTTTAAGGCATTTTGTCAGACTTTCAACACGTGTAGCTTGTGGACCAAGTGCACGCAGAGAGCTCTCAATGCCTTACGCGTCCAGTACAATAATGGTTTCAGGATGTTGTTGGAGCTGTCTCGCTTTTGCAGCGCATCAGGAATGTTTGCAGAGGCTAGAGTTGATAGTTTTCATGCTATAATTCGTAAACGAGTTGCCTCTCTGATGCGCCGTGTGCGAGGCAGCGACAACAGCCTCCTGAACACCATTGTTGATAGGCTGGAATGCCCGATGGTGGAGCACTGGAACTCCTTACATGTTGTAGCTAATAATTGTATTGTCTTATTTTAATGTCTTATTCTATTTTTAATGTGTACTTTATTTTAATGATTGTATATGAACTATATGTGGTTCGAAATAAACAAATTAAATTAAAATTAAATTAAATAAAGAATCAAACACAAAAGATATTTCTGTGATTTTTTTTTTATTTTTTTTTTTTTCTTTCTTAGTGATTTTAAAATAAAAAGTTACTTATGCTCCAGAAGGGTAAAAAAGTAAACGTAAATTTATTTTAAACAATTTTTTTTTATTTTTTTTTTATTTATACCACTTGGAAATAATTGTTTACAAGCTTGATAATCTAACGATTAATTTCTTGCTCCTGTTACAGATGTCGTTGCTTTAAGGTTCTAGATCAGCGCTGGTACTAATGCCAGCATTATGCTGAGATAGAACCCTTTCGTGACAAAATGCTACTTTGTCTCGAATAAATGTTTCTTTCTGTCTTTCTAAAATGGTCAGAACTGTCGCCGATGTAAGCTAAAATTGCATTACCACTTTTGAACCCTAAAATACCTACCGTAATAAAGTCGAAAATTATCTTGGCTTTAGCAAAGATGACATCACACTTCAAAGTTCTGATATCAAGATAATCCATTACGGTATCGCTTGCCAACATCCATCTTTTTAGGGTTCCGTACTCAAAGAGTAAAACGGGACCCTATTACTAAGACTCCGCTGTCCATCTGTCTGTCTGTCTGTCCGTCTGTCACCAGGCTGTATCTCATGGACCGTGATAGTTAGACAGTTGAAATTTTCACAGATGATGTATTTCTGTGGCCGCTATAACAACAAATACTAAAAATACAGTTTTTTTTCTTTTACAATCTTACACAAATCGACCTAGTCCCAAACTAAGCAAACCTTGTACTATGGGTACTAGACGACGATAAAAATACTTATATAGATAAATAAATACTTACTTAAATACATATAAAACATCCATCATGACTCAGGAACAAATATTTATGCTCATCACACAAATAAATGCCCTTACCGGGATTCGAACCCGGGACCTCCGGCTTTGTAGGCAGGGTCACTACGAACTAGGCTACAGGGGGCTCCCATACAACAAACGGAACCCTTCGTGCGCGAGTCCGACTCGCACTTGGCCGGTTTTTTTTTTGTTTAATTTACCTGTTAGTTGTTACATTGTTTCAAAATTAAAATAAAACCTTCCTAGACATCTTTGCCTACTATACGTTTTTCCTTTACTTCATTCCCAAGTTGCAGAATTTTATTTAGCAAGCAAATAAAGATTAATAAGAATGCCTGACTTGGCTCCACGAAATATCTCACCACTTTTTACTGTGGAAGAGTTTCGAGACTTGGCCTATTTTTTACATGGAATGTTTTTATGGGATTCCCTTCCTCCACAGGAACTACCTGAACTTCATCATTGAAGAGCTGAAGAACCCGGTCCGCAACCTGCCGCTCGCCATCGGCATCTCCATCACTCTGGTCACCATCGTGTATACCTTCACTAACATCGCCTTCTACACCACTCTCTCGCCAACCGAGGTAACTGTTACTATCATCACCAAGAGTTCCTGATGAGTGATATCCCTGGGATCCTGAGGCCCATCACGGATAGAAAAATTTAAATGGAGCTTTACTTGAGAGTTATGAAGGAGCCAAAGTTAATTGGTCCGTCCCTCAGAGCATAGAATACTAGAGAGAGGACAAGCCGCCGGCGGCCGTGTCGCAGCTGTATGCTCAATGGGCATACACTGCCATACTGTGCACGCGTGCTGATCGCAGAGAATATTACGTTTTTTCCCAAAATGCCTGATATGATGCGCGTTTATTGTCAAATAAGCGTGTAGGTATACAAGTGTGTGTGTTTTAGATGTGTGCGTGCGTGCTTTGTCTTGTCAATTACTTGGGCGTTGTGTGGGTTAATGTACTTGCGACAGGCTCACTCTATACAAATCGGCCGCCATGTCCGATCTCCTTATATTCATACATCTGTGGTCCGTCCTAAGGCCCACCATACGACACAAAATTACATTGAAAGTTGAATCAACTAATTTAAGAAATAGAGTTAAATTTTGTTTGTTTCATGAAAAAACCAAAACAAAACAAATGCAACTGTATTCCTACCCAAAATTAAATAAATTCCTTTTAAAGAACAAGTCCTTCCAGTAGGCCCATGTGCCTTAGTAGGCTATAACGGTCCCCACGTTATTGGGGTGCTTATTAAAATTATGGCCTTAATGTCTTCCACAAAAAAGACAATTTTATTTAAACCGTAAATCCATGTATGATTCTGTCAATTTTTGCATCGAACATGGCTTTGATCCACCTCCATGCATATACATCTACTTATGGCCCGTTTCACAAAGTTACATGTTACAATTTTACAAGTTTAAACAGGCAACATAAGTCAAATAGCCAGTCGTTATTAGGCCTCTCACAGACTGGCGCGGCTTGGTCGCGGCGGTCAATGGTAAACTTGTCATTACCTGTCAAATTTACTATAGACCGCCACCGCAGGCCGCGCCAGTGTGATGCAGGCTTTAATCAAGCGCATCAGTGTTGCCAACTGGTGAAATTACAACTTGAATAATACTGACCAGTGATTGACCGAAATCTTACCGGATCGTAAGTAAACAGGGCCTAAGATGAAGCTCATTGGTTCACTGGAACTTGTGGCTGCTTGAAACGGGCCAACGTTGTCAGTACGGCACTTAACACCAAATGTGCCCAACTGGGGAAGTACCTCCACCTTATAGAAGACCGCAGCCATAATAGCACCACTGCTTTGTAGTGTTGCTATATTTATTGCATGCTATGAAGTATGTGGTGTTGTGTTCCTGGTGGTGAGTAAAGTCGCATGAGCTCCCTTGGGTGCGCTGTGTTGGGAGTGAGGGACCTGCATGTCTCTATCTGCCAACACAGCGAATCCTCAAGTGAATAAAGGGTCGGCAACGCGCTTGTGATTCTTTTGGAGTCACAAGTGTCCATAGGCTACGGTCAGCTTAACATCAGGCAGGCCGTAAGCTTGTTTGTCACCGTCATTGTATAAAAAAAAATTGAAAATGTTCATATTTTGTTTAGATGCTGGGCACAGAGGCAGTAGCGGTGACATACGCTGAACGCCTGTTCGGCTCGTTTGCCTTGACCATTCCTGTTTTCGTGGCAGCATCTACCTTTGGCGCTGTCAACGGTGTACTGTTGACTTCTTCCCGGTAAGTGATGATTTACTCGTATGTCAGGAAGGCTTGATTTAATTGTTGGTATTCCGAAAGTAAAAACTTTGAAGACCCGTGCATCCTAAGACTTTTAAATGCTAACCAACTCTGTGAGGGAGGCGATGGCTGAGATATGCGCCATACTCGTGATCGGGTGCTGTTTGTGGAGTCCGGTCTGTTCATGCTTGCAACTCTTGCAAGGGCAAAGGAACTGCCTAAACTAGTGTTATTATCATTATTTTGACGAGAGAGATCATTCTGTTCTTTACACGTTTTATTGTTATTGACCCTGTACATCTCTGAAAATATTACATTAATGATCCTTATTTTTCTGTTTTAACGGTTAGAGACAGTATATATTTCTATAAGAACATTAGAATAATAAATATTTGAACGCTCAGAGACCTTATACATCTCTGGGGCACTAAATTAATATCATAAACGTATTGTTAATTCTGATACAGACCTTATATCGAATGTAATCTATATATATATAAAACAAAGTGGTGTTAGTTTCACCATTTATAACTCAAGAACGGCCCAACCGATTTTTTGGATGTTTAATTTATTGTATTTGTCTTCACTCCGAATAGCAGAATAACTAATAATAAATGCTAAATGTAAAGCTTTTTTTTTTTTCTTTATTCATTTTGTATGGCGGTACGAAGTACGCGGGGTCAGCTAGTTGATAATATTTTACAATTTTGGATATTTTTGTTTTCATTTAGTGACATTTAGTTTGTTAACCGTTAAGGTACTACTTAATTGGTTAAAATCTGCATTTTTTCAATGATTATTGTGTAAGATTATTAATATTATATTGTAGAATACCATTTGACATGTAAAAGTGCCCTTGTGGCCTATTTGCAGAATAAATAATTGATTACGATTTAGATTTTGACAATTATTTGAGATATCTGAATGGGATTTTCGTCACTAGGCATATTTTTTTGCCTTCTTCCTTTTGGAGTAATAATAAATTTCGAGTGTACGCCCCTATTAGTATGTGCCTTGTCGGCACACCGTGTGTCTGCGGCATTAAGTCTCTTTAAACTTTCTTCCAGTCTGTTCTACGCCGGCGCGGCGCAAGGCCAGATGCCGGAGATGCTCACGATGGTGACGTCACGCTCGACGCCCGCGCCGGCCGTGCTCGCCGTGGCGCTGCTGTCGCTACTATACCTCACCGTGTCCGATATTTACGCGCTCATTAACTACGTGGGCTTCGCTACTTGGGTAAGTTTCTTGTCCCCGGTTGTAATTGAGGCACTTTTGTATGGGGACTTTCTTGGTACCTCACCGTGTCCGACATTTACGCGCTCATTAACTACGTGGGCTTCGCTACTTGGGTAAGTTTCTTGTCCCCCGTTGTAGTTGAGGCACTTTTGTTAGGGGACTTCCTTGGTGATTGTGTCGCAGATGTATGTAGTACATGTCTTGTTCGAGGTTCCTTCACACCTTCCTAATAAAAGCACCAGTTACTGTTCACAACCATTTATTTATCCTTTTTAATTTGCCTCGGCTAGGCGGTAGAATACACAAAGGGGGTTATGGGCTTGCTGGTGAAACGACCAATTACTTTGCGCTTGCTGCTTTTGGGGTCATTGGTAAATTTAAATTTGGGCGCCGTCAAGACAAAAAGTGAACGATGGCAACCGACATGCGAGCCGGTACCATTACCGGGGAGCCTTACCAAGGCTCGACGTCGCTGGCTATCCAGCTGAAGTACCCCCCCTGTGTCTGATCTCACCCATATGTTTTTTTGATCACTTGAACGTTGATCAGTGATCAGTCTTACAGAGACAAAAGTATATGAATGTCAGATAAATATGTTGTTGAGGTAATGATCAATTTTATTTCCAGTTGAGTATTGGAGCGGCGGTGGTCTGTCTTCCCGTGCTGCGATATACCAGGCCTGACCTCGAGCGACCGATTAAAGTCAACCTCTTCTTTCCCGGTATGTTCAGATCCTTTCTTGGCTGCTAATCGTAAAGCTACATCCGTTCGCTTTGAAATTGAATTTTGTCTCAGTACCCACATCCATATTGCTCCCCGATCTACGCATAACGGGGTGAGAGCGGAGCGTAGATACGCGTCACGAGGGTGCCGGCCAACCTCTGTGAACGAACTCGTTCACAGAGGTTGGAGTGACTACTAGCGAGTTGTCCCTATACTTATATGTATTACGTGACGCATAATATCGTTTCTTTACCCTTCTAATTGGTGTCGTCAGAGTTGACTACGAGAACAGAGTTGACGTATATTGTGGGCTATGGGCTGGCAAGTCGTGGCAACCTATCGCTGCAATAATTTGACAACGTCCAGCCAGCTGGACAAAATCAGTGACTTTCTTTTTGCGTTATTTTTCTTGACAAGAATTGTTTTGACCACTTAACTATAATATTCAGCGCCACTGAGGCTCGAACTACCGACGTTTGCTATTTTAAGTCAAATTATGGATTACACTTACCATTGCTGGAGATGGCCCCCTTTTGGGAATACGGGCGTAAGTACGCCTTCAAGTTTATGTATGAATTTTCTCATTAACCTTGGGCTTGTTCCACAGCGATATACATCATCTGCACCATAATGGTGGTGGTGGTACCAGCGTACGTGACCCCCGTGGAGACAGGTGTCGGCTGCCTCATGATCCTCACCGCTGTACCGGTCTACCTGCTGCTGCTGCACCCTCGCACCCGCCTCCGAGGACTAGCGTCACTCACCAGTAAGTACTGGCACACTAGATTTATAGCTTAACACTTTCACTGGCAGGAACCCGCCTAGCGGGCATCCAATTTTTTTTTTTTTAATACAACGACGGTGGCAAGCAAGCTTACGGCCTGCCTGATGTTAAGCAGGTACCGTCGCCTATGGACACTTGTGAGTCCAGAAGAAACACAAGCGCGTTGCCGACCCTTTATTCACTTGAGGATTCGCTGTGTTGGCAGATAGAGGCATGCAGATCCCTCACTCCCAACACAGCGCACCCTAGGGAGCTCTGGCGACCTTACTCACCACCTGGAACACAACACCACATGCTCCATAGCATGCAATAATATAGCAACACTACAAAGCATATGGCTGCGGTCTTCTGTAAGGTGGAGGTACTTCCCCAGTTGGGCTGCTCCACATACGAATCTACATAGCTTGAAAAACCACGGCAACGGCTACTAACGTAGAGCTGACAACGAGTTGAGATGCAACGCACTCACACAGACCCCGACTTGCACTTAAGAGGAATGCCTATCTGTGATTTTCCCATACAAACGCTCTCGACTGTTTCCTCCCTGGTTTTTGAACCTAGAGCAATGATTTTTTCAAATAAACTCAATATCATCAATATCTATGCCGCAATGTTTCGCTTTTTTGGATCTTTTTATTTAAAAAAAACTTACAGCGCCTCAAAAATTGCAAAAACGGTTTAATTGAAATGGCTGCTAAAAAAGGCGCAGTATACAAATATAACAACAAATATCCAAAAAATCAAAACATAGCGGCGTAGATTATTTCTTCCTCTTGCAGTTTCCAAAATTGTATGATGATTCGTTGCGTTTGGGAGGAAACAGTTGAGAGCGAAACTTCGATTTTTGAGTTTTTTGCGTGGGATTTTTAGTTCGAGCTGCAGTTGTCCTTATCACATAGACAGCCCCCGCCGCCCACGACAGCGCGACAGAAACATTGCGTCAAAAGTTTGAGATTTCAAAAGTTGCTCAGCTAGGCGTTGCTCTTAAGTTTACTTAAGCTTTTTTAAACTTGAGTGCAAGTCGGGGTGTGTACGATGATTTTATTTGATAGTTAACAGTCTAGGAAGAGGAAAACCTCGTGAGTAAGCCGGTCTAATCCTTACATCGTCTATTTAGCCCTCTGGGTTGGAAAGTCAGATGGTATTAAAACTAGTGCCTACCAAATCACCTGGTGGTGTCCTAATATCTCCTAGGAGACATGTTTCGCCTCATGACCTTTAACTACTTACCTGTCTATTCTAACTACCTACTAAGTACTGCACGCCCCTTTGTGGACTGTTCGCAGGCACCAGCATATAGAACACGTAGTACCTATAGGACATGATCTTCTTCGGCATGGATGATTCATAAGCGTGCATTAACTATTCATCATCATCATCATATCAGCCGAAAGACGTCCACTGCTGGACATAGGCCTCCCCCAAAGAGTGCCACAATGGCCGGTCCTGCGCCACCCGCATCCACCGGACTCCAGCGACCTTTACCAGGTCATCAGTCCACCTTCTGGGGGTCTGCCCACGCCGCGCCTTCCGTTACGTGGACGCCACTCGAGAACCTTTCCGCCCCAACGGCCATCGGTTCTACGTGCAATGTGCCCCGCCCACTGCCACTTAAGTTTAGCGATTACCTATTGATTGAAATTAATTAACTTATTTCGTACTTTACAGCATACGCAACTCATCTTGTACAAAAGATGACGATGGCGGTCAGGCCAAAGATGAACGTAAGTATCTATACTGAATTTGTTTCACTAGTATTCATAAACCTATTTATGCATAGTTAAAGGTTATCTGGATGGATTTCTGACGGCGTTGCAGTAGGAGGTAAACCGGCCATAATTTTTTTTTTGATAATTATTTAGATCTTCTGTACAATTTGTTTTATGTAATGGTTTAATTATAGTTTTTTTTTCAAATTGTTTGGAAAAATACCAGTCGTAAATGATAAATTTATTAGGAAACAAAGGATCGATGAAATATGATAAATACTTTTTTTAAGAACCATTGTCGATATTCCATCATAGCCAACAGATTTTGTTGGTTTTAGCGTATTTACAATGTTAATAACTTCACCATCGTCACATGGATATAAAAATATGGTTGAAAGATTTGTTTTTTCCATTTTCAGATCATATTTTTTGGGATCGTATTCATTACTAGTTACATTGATGAAATAATCATTAAATGATTCTGAAATTTCTTGTTCATTTGTGATGATTCGACCATCTTTTTTGACTTGGAGTATTTGGTTTGGAGTATTTACTGTTTCAGTCTTGTTCTTGATCAAATCCCATGATGCTTTGCACTTATTTTTCGCTCCATCTAAATACTTCTTATTAGTAGTATATATTATAGTATTTATAGTATATCTTTTCTACTGAGTCCATGAATGGCCTTTGTTTGTGATCATCGCGTGCCATATTTTGCAAAAAAAGGTTATCGCCACATAAAATGTTCATTGAATAATGAACTTTAAAAGAAGACTCAGAAGTTTTTCACTAAGGTGGTGGCCTTAGTGAAAAACTGTATTTTGTTTATTTTATTTAAACGAAGATGAAACACAATGAAAAATGCTTCCGTCCTGGCAGCAGTTGAACCTGCATCCGATTGCAACATATACTCGTAGGTACATGTATAAGGAATCGGCGAACGGTGTAGTAACTTTATATTTAAGTTCTCAGTGTTCTCACTAGAGCGGTGCTACGTGGGTGCTACGGAGGAAATCCGTTTAAGATCAAAACAAAATACGCAGATCAATAGCAAAAACACATTTTAACCAAATTCGTCGGCTTGCCATTGCCATAAAACTAGCGGGCCTAAGATGGTCGGTCGATAAAGGCACGAAAAATTATATATATCACGTGATTTGACGTCTTATCACTATAGATTAATCATTTTACCAATATTTAAATGGCAAACGATAAAACTATCTTATATCCATTGAGCTGCTCCCGAAAACGGCTGAAAATAACAGTTCGTATATTTCCATCTCTATCACTCAAATGATACAAGTACAATAGAGACATTCAAAACAAGGGCTGAAAACAATACTTTTAGATAAAATAAATTTAGACGTAGATATAAATAAATATTTGTGGACAATCTTACACAAATTGACCTAGTCGCAAACTAAGCAAAGCTTGTACTATGGGTACTAGGTAATGACCATGATTCAAGTTAGACGAAGGCAGGGGCGGTTCACTCTGTGATTCCGTCGCGCCGCTACAAGTACATGCCGGCGGCCGCCAATTTTAGTAGCGGCCGCGTGTTGGTACAGGACGCTCGCACGGGTCGCAGCGCAACGCATGCGATAGAACGGGATGGCCACATTTAGGCACGTTTGGCGTACCTAAACAGGGAATTTGTTAACAGAGAACCTTCTGTACGTAGTACTATTACTTATTCTGTGACGAAGGTAAACATACTTATATAAACAAATAAATACTTAAATACATAGGAAATATCCATAGCTCAGGAACAAATATTCGTGCTCATCACACAAATAAATGCCCTTACCGGGATTCGAACCCGACCTCTTGCTTCGTAGGCAGGGTCACTACCAACTAGGCCAGGGTTTCCCAACCTTTTACCCTATGCGCCTCACTCAACGTTAAGCTAAAATACTACGCCCCCCCCCCCTAATGCACAGCTAAGATCATCTTCAACATGCAATCTGTCCTTTTTCTACGACAAACGGTAACTTTTCGAACATTTAAATCTGGAGCCACTCCCTTCACCTATAATAGAATTCAATTTAGTACCTATAACATGGCCAGTTATTGAACGGTGGCCAGTAACCGGCGATTTGTACTATTTACCGTATACAATAATAATATCAATTAAAAATCCCGATTTAATAAAACAAGCTGTAGATCACACATAATGCGTTTTAGACCTAACACGTTTTAGGAATGGGGCGTAATACTTAGGCATCAGACATTTTTGACATACTGCTTTTTAGTCTCAATCCTAACGTAGGCCAAAAATACTAGAGAGAGGACAAGCCGCCGGCGGCCGTGTCGCACCTGTATGCTCAATGGGCATACACTGCCATACTGTGCACGCGTGCTGATCGCAGAGAATATTACGTTTTTTTCCCAAAATGCCTGATATGATGCGCGTTTATTATCAAATAAGCGTGTAGGTATACAAGTGTGTGTGTTAGATTTGTGCGTGCTTTGTCTTGTCAATTACTTGGGCGTTGTGTGGGTTAATGTACTTGCGACAGGCTCACTCTATACAAATCGGCTGCCATGTCCGATCTGCTTATATTCATACATCTGTGGCTTAAACAGTTTTAGTCCTAATGCGGATCGGTTCAACAGAGAGGAAGGCATAGTGATAATTAGGAAATCGGCGTTTAAGAGTATAACCGACTTAGGCTATGTATAGACATAGGTAAAAAACGTTTTAAAGGCGACGTGAGCTCCAAAAACTGATTTTTAAAAAATCGTAGCTCTTGTTTGGATTATAATACGGCTGCCCTAAATTTAATTAGAAATCTTGAGGCCTTTTTCGAGGGAAATCAGCTATTCGAATCCTGAGTTTTCGACTTTCGCTCTATAGAAAAAAATCACGAACATAGGTCTAAAATACACTTTAAAAAATCGTAACAAATTATGCACAACAGCTAAACATATTAAAGTCGGTTCTAAAAATCGGCAATGTCATGTTTGAGGGAAATCAGCTATTACTTTTTTATTTATTAAAACGCACAAAAAATTAAAATTAAAAAACATGATATCCGCGCTTCCAAACACGCACCTCCATCTCGCTCACGCTTATGCTCAGTGAGAGGGAGAGAAGACCACGAACCTACGTCCCCTTAAGTAATTTATTAAGTAGGTATAACACAACAATGTTTAATTTTAAGAAAGGAGCGCACATTCGCCGACAAACTGGCCTCAGTTTGGAGAAATAAGAAAATATGTACTTATCATTAACTAAGTTGTTTTTTGAGAATAATAAAAAATAAAAAAATTGCGGTTGTAGCCCTGTAGCTTACAATAGGGAACATTACTGCAATGTTCTGCCGCCAGAGGCAGCACTAACACTAGTAATAAACCAGTATAGGAATATAGGGATTCACACACACATGCACAATTGATTGTCAAATGAGTGACAAGGATGCTTGCATAGACAATACCGCAAGTGGGAACGAGATACAATGTCGACGCTGCTAGTGTCGCCACCTACGAAGAGTTTTGCGTAATGTTCCCTATACAATACAATACAAATAGTATTTATTGCACACCTCAATTTATGAAAACAATACAGAACAACAACTTAAAATTAGAGGTAAACAACAGGCGGTCTTATCGCCAAGAGCGATTTATTCCAGATAAGCTTAGTAAAGCACATTCTGCCCGTGAAAGGTGTTTGATATTTGTTTCAATACGTTAAAATACATAATTATATAAAAGATGAAGTAAAATTTGCTTTTTTTTTCAGTGAACGGCTGGAACGAACGCAAGGTACTCGCTCACATATCCGACCATTCCCGTTACATTCCACTGATGGGATCGAACTGTCAAAAATACGTAGAATTAAAATTTATTTAACACATTCACTGCCCAGAATCGCTACGCGCTACGCTCTTAGCCGATCCGTTGTTTTCCTCGTGTGTAGCGGAAAGCGGAGTATATGATGCCCAAAACTCGGGTTCCCGACACTGAGGGCCTACCGCGTAAGGCATTCGAAGTTTTCCCTCTCTGTCATACTTACGAGTTCGTACGTAAGTGCAACAGAGAGGGAAAACTTCGAATGCCGTTCGCGGTAGGCCCTCTGAATGTGTTAAACCATAAAGCCTGAATCACACTTGCGCGTTTTGCGGTGACGGTCCATAGTAAATTTGACAGCTAATGACAAGTTTACTAGAGTCTGACCAGCGAGTGGTGACAGTGAAAAATGGCGACATATTTTTAAAAAAAGCAGCCAAGTGCGAGTCGGACTCGCACATGAAGGGTTCCGTTACATAAATTACTGACGTATTAAAAAAAAAACTACTTCCTAGATCTCGTTCAAACCCATTTTCGTTGGTAGTTTGCATGGTAATGTACATCATATATTTTTTTCAGTTTTATCATTCTCTTATTTTAGAAGTTACAGGGTGGGGGACACACATTTTACCACTTTGGAAGTGTCTTTCGCGCAAACTATTCAGTTTAGAAAAAAATGGTATTAGAAACCTTAATATCATTTTTGAATACATATCCATTGATACTCCACACGTATGGGTTTGATGAAAAAAAAAAATTGAGTTTCAGTTCTGTGTATGGGGACCCCTAAAACTTAATGTTTTTTTTTTTATTTTTGTGTAAAAATCTTAATGCGGTTCACAGAATACATCTACTTACCAAGTTTCAACAGTATAGCTCTAATAGTTTCGGAAAAAAATGGCTGTGACATACGGACGGACAGACAGACAGACAGACAGACATGACGAATCTATAAGGTTCCGTTTTTTGCCATTTGGCTACGGAACCCTAAAAAACGCATGCTGGTAACACGAAATGTATGGAGGCGTCATAGGTACTTATAACTGACAGTTTATTTCATAGGTCAAATTGTTGCTATATAAAGCATTTGATAAAAATGCTATTGTCACGACTCGCTGGTCAGACTCTATTGACCGCCGCAACCAAACGCGCCAGTCTGTGAGAGGCTTAAAATCAACAAAATCACGAATATAGTATAGGCTTCCAAATAAACAAGGCCGTTTAAATTGTCTCTGGTAACTTTAGTCATGCCAGTGTAAAATGTATAGTCAATGTTGCCAGTGTTCTATTTAAATGTTTGGAGATAGTATAAACGGCCAGTATAAATGTGCTTTGATAATGTTTATCCAATTTAAATATACGAACACCGATGTATTAAAAAAAGTAATCATAGGTGTTTTTATATTAGCTTATCTTATCATGTAAATGTAAGACTTGTTGACTGTTGTCAAATATAAAACTAAATGTATCTAGGATGTGATTCGCTATTTGAACGATTAAATGACAAGGTATAAAATATGTACCTAAGCTCTAATTTCAAGTAAGTACATTATTTAACAATGTGTAAATAAACTACATAAAAATTGGACTTAAATATGTTTTTATGGATCATAGAACCTATTGGGACCACCATCCGAGTTCTCCACATGAAGATCCATTCGCTTATTTTCGAGTGGAAATTATGAAAAGAGCACCTGAGGACATGTTGTGTTGAGACTGTTGAGAGTAAGGGACCCGCGTTCGGCTCTAGCTATCAACACAACGAACCCTCAAATCAATAAAGGGTCAGCAACGCGCTTGTGATTCTTCAGAAGTTGCAAGCGTCCATAGGCCGGGTGTGTACTTGTCATCAGGCAGATCATATGCTTGTTTGCCATCGTCGTAGTAAAAATAAGTGTTCCGTTGGACCAACTTTGGTACGGAACACTAAAAATGGAAAACCTTTTGAATTTGATAAGCAAATGTGAGCTGGAATCTCATATAACGCTTTATTATGTTTATGACCTCGATAATGACAATACTTTCATAATTATCTATTATAACTAGTAGCTTTTATATGTATCTCAAATATGAGACATTAGGTACTTGTCGGGCAGTTGCATAATACCTATTTATAAAGAAAGTCATACTTCCGGTTAATCCAGATAGAAAATTGCATTTTGAAATTTAAAATGCGAGTAACGGTTATTTAACGGAAATTGGAGTTTGTAGTATCACAGCAATACAACCTATTTTACAACTGTCTGTAAGTATAGGTTTGTAGGTAGAAGTTACACATTGAAGGGGAAAAACTACCCCCAAGCTAGTTAATTGGGTATTAAAAAATAACAATGAAATATGACAGGTGTAAACGCATGCCATAATTTGAATAATATGGTGTTTGTGATCACACAAGATATAAGAAACTTTTTTGCACGGCTATGTATCAACATAGCCGTGCAAAAAAGTTTCTTGACCCTAGCAAATGAATAGCAGGTCTAAAAAAATAAATATTTTAATTGCCGCCATATTTAGTTCTTCAAGTTATAATAATTTTTGGCTGTGCCTACTTTTTTAAGCCTCCCAAAGACTCGTTTCGAGGATACTATAAATAATAAGTTATAAATAGAATAAGTAATTAAGTAGGTACGTGGTACGTGTATCGATTTTTTATATTTTTTATGCTTTTTGATAGATTATTTTGTTTGTAATTTTGTATATAATGAAGAAAAAACATACGAAACATTCCAAAACATAATTGCCTCAATTTAAAATTGTTGGTAGGTACCTATTTCTAAATGTATTTTATTAACTCTTAAATTTTGCTCGTTTTAATTGTTTAACTGTGAGATTGAATTTTAGTATTAAAATACTTTTATTGTGTAAATGTCTACGATGTTATTCAGACAGGTTATGTGCAACATTAATAATGTGTATAAAAACGTGTTTATATGTGTGTGTTTATTGTACAAGCAATAAATGTACCTATATTAATTATTATGTTACACTATACAAAAAAAGCTGTTCAAGATGCAGTAAGATAAATAAGTAAATTACATTCTAACGCGCACCTACACTTTCTTATTAATTACTTAGATATGGAAATCTAAAATATTTTATTTGGCAACCATAAATACAGACTAAGGTGTATTAAAAGTTCACTAGTTATAATTTTCACATGCATTTGTTTTCAAACAGCACCTCCTGGATAACATGTATAGGAGACGCTCCACGGGCCGATTTTGTCGGACGGCCAAGCAAGGTCACAGAAAATCTAGTATGGAGTGACCTTGATTTGGTTGGAAGCCGTGCTTCCGACACGTATCCACACGTGCCGAATCACACTGCAGGACTGCATGCACGCCTGCCGATTTCGCTCGTGTAGCATCTCCTTATGGATTGTAGTCTAGCCAACCACTCGTGTCGCTAGAGCGTATAGCTAAGAGACTGCGGCGCTATCACGAACTTCGTATATATCCGTCTCGGTCACTCAAGTACCATAAACCATAAGTGCGATAGAGACGGAGATATACGAAGTTCGAGATTCGAAGTTTGTGGTTATAGCTCTGTACCTATCTCTTTCTCACTGTAACCCCAAAGAAAGAGATGAGTGTATGTTTCTCTTCTGCTATTTACACGATCGCTGGCCAGATATTATATTAAGTGTAATGTTATATGTGTCGCCGTATGTGTTGCATCGGATGTATTGCAGGATGGACACAGAATGACAATAATAAATTGTTAAAGAAAAATGTAAGGTTTTATTTTCAATCACCGATACTTTCTCTTTTAAAGCCTGCATCACACCGGCGGGGCCTGCGGTGGCGGACCATAGTAAGGCCTCTCACAGACTGGCGCGGCCTGGCCGCGGCGGACAATAGAAAACTTGTCATTTCATGTATATCCCTCTCGGTTGCTCAAACTTCCGAGTGCGATAGAGATAGAGAGATACACAAACGAACTTCGCAGCAGCTCTTTAGCCATAAAGTGAATACTTCATCAAAAAAAAACACTTAATAAATGAGACAAAAATTATGTTCAAAATACTTTATTCTCAACAACATATGTATAAAACATTCTCACTGGTACTATAGTAAGTATGTATGTACTAAACTATTATATTGGACTTATATGTGTACTATTGACGACAATTATCAATAAGCCCCACAGGAGGCAAAAAGAACCCTTTATCTCATGGCGTCAGTATACTGAAAAACCCGAAAGGTTTTAGTGATTTTTTTTCTGAATGATTTCGTTTTTTACTGTAAGCATTCGTTACAATGAAGCCTTAACCCTTTGGATGCCAAGAACACAGGTTCTCAGGTAAAGCACAAAGCTCCATTGCCAACTCCTTGTGAGGATACTAAAAACTTTAAAAGTTTAGCGTACATTTCGATTATATTTTCACCAACTTTCACCTATCGGATTTTTCGACGCGCAGTCCTCTGAACACTATAAAATGAGGGCATTGAATGTCCATCCTTTTAGGTATTTAAACTAAAACAAACTCGCATAAAGTACTCTTTTTGCAAGCTTTATATTAACTTGCACTGTTCGTATGTATGTAAATATGTACATAAGTATGTAAGTTGTCCGTCAAAATTTGTAATCCATTTTTCAGTCACTTCTTGTTATCCAATAGAGCTGATTTGATGATGTAGCAGGAAGTTGGCCATAGGAACACCGCAATAAAACGACACAGCCCCATCGAGTTTGGGCTCGTTAGAATCGTCTCAATGAGTAGTTGATGATGGTTTACAGAAAAGTACAGTCGGCAATAACAGCTTGTACCAAAAATGATTTTTTTGACAGAAACTTATGTATAGGTGTAGTTAAAAACTTTTGAATAATGCCAGCCGAAATTAAACTATCAACGTCAGAAGGACATGCAATTCTCCCTCCCCCAATATAAGCGCTGGGTAACCGGTAATATACAGACAATCACTTACACACCAAACTTAAAGCGTGGATTATTAGTAATTTCAAAGTAATCTATTGGATTTATTTTGTGCGCAACGACTATATTGGACCATATACAAAGGGTTAAATACCTAAACGGATAGATCATAAGCCTCATTTCACACACGAGGCGAACACGCGCATATTCATATATCTCGACGCACCGCGCGACTCCGACGCGTGTTAATATGATGATATATGCACATATTACGCAATCCAGATTATCACAATATTTTTATCGCAAATATTGACGTTATTGAAGCAAAACATAATTTTTTTACTACGACGGTGGCAATTAAGCATATGGTCTGCCTGTGGACGCTTACGATTCGAGGATAATCACAAGCGCGTTGCCGACCCTTTATTGATTTGAGGATTTGTTGTGTATATAGCTAGAGACGGACGCGGGTCCCTCATTCTCAACACAGTATATCCTCTAATTTTTTATATCGCGATAATAATATTGCAATAATAGTCACTGTAATCGGTGCCATAGACAACATGAAATCGTTGTACACATGACGCGTACCCTATTGTATTCAGACGGTGATAAAAAGGGCGTATACGCCAATAGTTACATTTTTATCTTACGAACAAGCATCCAATTCCAATAGCAACAAGCGTTCCATTTTGTTCCATTCGAATTACAATTTAACGACAAAAATATATACCGACCGGTAATTGATTCTTTACACTTAAATACCTAGGAAATAAGACATAATTTCAAATGAAAGCCCGGCACGATTGGTTTTATGGTGAAGTTTTATTCATTACAAACATGACCATAACACCTATCATGCTAACAGCCCGGTAGTGAGAATGTATGCACATAGATTTGGAACTTAAAAACAAATAAGTAATTTTAGATAGAGAAAACTTTCATAAGTGTTAACATTTACTAAACTAAATTCACTAATCGAACTAAATGCTACTAATAAAATTCTCAATGATTTCGCGCCGGCGTACTAGGGTTATTATAAGGTCAATGACCTTTATCAATTTTGATGTGGAACAGACTATAGTAAGAACTGCCTTTGTCAAGTTCTTATAACCCGTCTTCTTCCACTATACTAGATAGAAAGTGATGCATGCGTATTATCCCCGGTACAAAAGTAGAACCTGGCGGCGTCCCCTTTGTGCCTATAGTACCATTGATTTGTACTATCAATGGTACAAGTGATACTACTATGTGTCCTTAGTACCATTGAAAAAGATACTAGTTTATACTGTGTATATACTATCCCTACTAGATAGATAGGTTAGGTTCGTTAGCTATATTCAGATGCCCAAACAGCAAACAGTCCAGAAATAAGAGCCCCGCAGAAAAAATGAATTGTTGGAATTATTTATTACTATTAAACGCCTGTTAAATGTAAATATTTCTTGTATGTTTTCGATGCAATGGTACTAGCGGCACGTGCTAGTATCGGTAGTAGCATTGATGGTACTAAGGACACATAGTAGTATCACTTGTACCATTGATGGTACAAATCAGTGGTACTATAGACACAAGGGGGCGGCGCCCCCCAGCAGCGCAGGTTCACTAGGACGCATTCTCAGAATGCATGCGCGGGGGGCGAATATTCAACGTTTTTAAGGCGTTTTTTTTTCGTCATTGTTGTCGACAGCGAATATTATTAAAAGAGACGAATATCAGAGTCCACTTTTGAGGAAGACATAAGCCAATACCGGTAGGGAGTCTTTTTTTTTATTAATGTTTCCGCGGTATGTTTTTCGAGTAGGTACCTCTGCTGAAATAATCTTGAGCCGACAATGATTTTAGAGCCGAGCGGTTCAAAACGCTAGGAAATTCGCCCGTTGCTATGGATACACGCACCTCATCTCACCGCGGATTATATATTAAAATCGCTAAATCTTGCAGGTGCTACTTTGGTGCCGCGGATTATAAAGTTGACTTTGAAACACTAGTACGCCATCTTTGGGCTACATAATGACAATTTTGGCAGCACTGGCAGTCTTTATTTGTATAACCACAAACTTTAAACATTGTACAGTCGCCATCACATACATCGGCGCAAACAAGCACGTCACCAACATCGGAACACACACCTCTATTTTCAAGGCATTAGGGTGCATGTGCCGATATTTTTGAACACCTATAGTGTACCTATGTATGTGATGGAGACTGTAATCCGTGAGCATTTGACATTTCGTCTTTTGTTTAGGATCAAATGTTTCTGTCACCATTTTTAACCCCCGACGAAAAAAGAGGGGTGTTATAAGTTTGTCTGTATGTCTGTGTGTATGTGTGTGTCTGTCTGTGGCATCGTAGCTCCTAAACGAACGGACCTATTTGGATGGGGTTTTTTGTAATCGGTAAGCCGATGTGATCGAGATGGTTCTTAGCTACGTTTCATCAAAATCGGCTCAGCCATTTTTGAGATATTGAAGTTTGAAATGAAAATGTCGGGGGCTTTTCAACTTTTCCATGTTGTAGTTATTATTGCATTAGCTACGGTAGCCTAGTGGTTCAGGCATGAGGCTGTCAAGCGGCGGTCGTGGGTTCGAATCCCGGCTCGTACCAATGAGTTTTTCGGAACTTATGTACGGAATATTTACCGTTAGCTTTTCGGTGAAGGAAAACATCGTGAGGAAACCGGTCTAATCACAATAAGGTCTAGTATTCCCTCTGGGTTGGAAGGTCAGATGGCAGTCGCTTTCGTAAAACTAGTGCCTATGCCAAATCAGGTGTCAAAGCGGACCCCGGGCTCCTTTAGGGGCACAACCGGGAATAACGCTAGGACGATGATGAGTTATTATTGCATTATTTTATTCTTTTAGGTGCCATAACTCACTTACGAAAGTGACACCTACACGCCAACTTTTTTCTGTAAGCATGTGGTTATGAACCTTAGTTGAAAGCATGAAAGGTGATTTTGACAGAACACGCCATAACCTATCGTTCTTGGCGCCGTGGGCACGACAAAACGCAACAACTTTATGTGTTTTTGGCGTCAAAAGGGTTGAGAATGTTTTTTTTTACATAAGACCCAAGATTTAACTCATGACATACGAGAGGTTAGCACAAGCGTATCTATAATATGCTTATCGCGTAATATGGAAGAGCAAGAAAGAGTAACGCCAAGTTCTTATGCCAAAATAACCGATTTCACCCAAATCAGATGACTTTTCTAGCTCACAGGCTGTTACAGAGTTTGCTTCTGGTTCATAAGTTTGTTATATCATTTTTAAGCTGCCAATATATTTAATTCACTAGCTTCAAAGCCATGTTTGAGTAGCACCGATATTTCTCGTTGAAATCCAAGTGACATTAACATGATGTCTCATTCAATCAATCAATCAATTTTATTTCGGACAAAGTCCATAAATTGTTAGTAACATATTACTTATTTCTTCTTCATTATGATTGCTCGCATAATTATAAAGTCAATTGAGCTTTCGCATGATTGAACATCATTAAACTATACAGTGTTCTTTTTATATAGGACAGCGAGTGAAATTTAAGATATTTACAACTAAATCTCTGTTTTTGAAGTAACATTTTTGTACAAAAAGTATTTTTTTTAATGATAGACTCTTATTAGTCTATTCCAAAACAATATGAAGAGACCATGTCACTTTTAACCTATCTCTACCCTGAAGTTAAATAGTTTTTACTTCCTTTTCACCTTTTAACCGCCGAACGCCAAAGTTACTCGTAATGTTCAACTCTGTTATAATAAATCAATTTTTACAGTAATTTTTGGGTGTATCAGACGATGGCGGTTGAAGGGTTAATGTCCTATTCAATCGGACACTGTATAATCAATTATTCCTTTGATTTCTAGATATCTGAATTAACTGTCATGTTACGCAGCCATATTAGAAGGTCCAACTTAATAGTTAACATTTATAGAACATAAATAAATACAATCACAATAGAAACTCGCTCGCACTGACTAGGCCTTCGAAATTGTATGAAAAATCCGAACAGAAATTTGTATGAAAGAAAGTGGGTAGAAGAAAGCCCGATGGCTAGGACATCGGACTGCCAAAATGGAGGTCGCGGGTTCGAGACATGCGGTGGACTTAGATTTAGGGGAGCACGTTAAGCTATAGGGAATTTGTGTCAACTTTGAAATTTTTAATGTGTTTATTGAAACATTGAGAACCACAACAAAATTTAAGCGTGCCAACACGACTCCAAAATATACCATATACCAAAATTATAACGAACGTTAGGTCGAACATCGCTCTACATGTTTCGCACTGACCGCGGTTCTTAGTCATGAGCGCTCGCGAAACGTGTTCAACTATATACGACCTTAAAGACGTCAATGACCCGTTACATTATATTTTAATGTCAAAAACTCACGGGTTTTAATAAAAATTACTATTCCTGTTCGGATTTTAATATAAACCTAGATATTAAATGTGCACTTACATTAAAAATCGCTTATATTACCGCTTAGGTGTTATACTGCCTTAGTCTAAGCGCTAGGCGCATTAAAAAGCTCTGTATAACTACAATATTGTTCAGTGCGTCTATATTTGTTCCACAGTTAATAGGATCGTGGACAGTCGGCTACGTTGGCATCGGCTAAAACGCGGGTTGTACAGTCGAATTCATAATAGTGGATTGATATGAAACCACTTTCAATACAATCTAGGAATGATTAAACAATAGGGGTGTAGACACCAAATAAAATACCCAATAATGATGAGTTTTCTCGTAAAAGGATAAAAAATATTGTCAAATGGAGAAAGAGAAGTTTTATTAAGAGCAAAATAAAACGCATATCTTCATATGAAACGATTGTCAATTACTATGACGCTAGGGGATCGTGACGTCACGATCCCCGAGCGTTTTCTCTCTAACAAGCAGTATTAAAACGGTAGTAGTTTTCTTATTTTTTTGAGATATCTGAATGGGATTTTCGTCACTAGGCATTTTTTTTTGGAATGGATACATTTTGAGTCTACAAACCTATTGTAAATCGAAAAATGTATATTTTCAATCTTCATTTACAAGACTCTCAAAATGCGTTGAAATTATCGAAGAGAGCTATTTATCCTGACCCATAGCCTAATGAGTAGAAAAAATTATAGCGCTTTTTGGGTCACTTACTGTATGGCTAAGCCTCACTCGCGCGTTTAACTCTTTAAATGAGAGCTACAAAATATACATTTCAAGTCACAAATACGAAAAATGTGTTTAACTTTGTCTATATTTGATGTCTCAACATGCGTTTTAGCCACGCCTTAGTATAAAGTTAAATTAAAGTGTCAAAACTCTCAGTGCACATTATTTTAATAGTAGTTTGTATGTGAATACAAGTGTTATTCCTGTACCTAGCTATAGGAACGCTTTAGTTTGGCACAAAAAATCTCAATGGAAGCTTAGAAACATATATTTTCGATGGTGAAGTACTTTCCTGCGTCGGGTGTTACCCTTAGGGCGATAATCGTTTGAGCGTCTCGCGTTATTTGTAGGAAGAAGCAGTTTAGCTCGTTTCAGGGTACAAGGGAAAATCAATCTTAAGTGAAACACCGCGAACTCAGGCAATTGTATGATAAGACGTAAAAGACTTTAAAAAGGCATTTATATGGTCAAATTATCTGAGTATATTAATTAGTAGACTCAATATGCAAGTTTAAGATATCAGAACCAAATAAGCCTGAGCTTGCAAATTAAGTTCCATGAAAAAAGTTTCTTATGTTGCTCAAAACTATCTCCACAGTAAACTTCGTCTAAATCTGAGGTCTAATAGTGAAAAAGTAATAAACGTACTAACAAATTATCGCATTTATAATGTTATGCACAACATTACATGCCTTTTTGTCCTTTACACCTTATGTAAACCTTACACCATTTAAAATAACATAAAGGTAAATCTAAAATGTAACCATAAATGAACTTTTGTTTCATAATAAACAACGTTATTAAACGTTAAAGCTATGAAATAACTACCCTTTTGCCGGCGCAGTTGGGTAAGAACATTTCAAACAGAACTCGTACCTAAATGAAATTGGTATGGAAAAGGTAACTTACTATAATGACTGTATTTCATTATGAAAATCTGTCAGCAAATTTATTTTAGATTTTTCTGAACTAAAAAACCAAACATTGAAAATACACAAGTATTCATCATAAGTATATGCTGACAGATTTGCATAAGGCAATAATTGAGATTATCTTAATTTAGAGATAAAATCGTCAAAACTATATACACATGACCTAAGTGTATTTATGTTGTTAATCTTCAATTGAAAATTACAGATTTCTGCCTTTGATACATTGTTCACAATAAACATTTTTTTTTTCAGTGGAGAACGAAGCCTCATACGACTCACTTCAATCGTACACGCCATCATACAAATTTGTATGAATCAAACAATAACATTAATATATATTTCAAAACATTTTTTGTGCTACCTTCATCTGATCGGTATCTTAATTAAAACGAATTAGTAAGCATATTTTTTATATTTTTCTTATTTTCAAACGATATCCTTTTTTAGGATATCCAAACAATAAATTCGTACACTTAGTCCATTTAATAAGCGAACAATAACTGAAAACTAATATGAAACAGAGGTAGCAGGATTTAGACGTATATACAAAAAAAAAACTAAACTATAACTACTATTTACACTTTATAATCTAAAGAGAAAACTACTGAAAGAAATAAGTAGGTACGGCGTGAGCAAAAATGATCTCTAACACGATACGCTTAAATGTCTTTTTCGATTGCACGATTGGAACACAAAACCGGGCAGTCAGTGTGATTTCTGACGTCATTGCACTCGCCCAGACACTTTTTTTATAGGCCAAGGGGTTCATTCAGCCAGGGACCAACTGGAGCGTTTGGTAAGAAAGTTGTGAAAATATTTTTTTTCTCTTCATCTTTTCCCTAACTATAGCGGCACAATAATCATTTGCTGAATCCAGTAACCAATTGATAACCTGAAAAGCCGATGAAAATGACCAACATCGTTTTGTAATGGGGCACAGTTCACTCTAGTCAGAGACATATTTCCTTTATCAGTATTATGTGGAAGGATTATATTCCTGGTGAGCCAAGACCCCAGGCTCTCCATATATAAGCCGAAAGCCGAACACTGCCGGACATAGGGCTCCCCCAAAGGCGACAGGCTCTAGGCTGTCTACACACCGGACACCGGAGTGTTTCAGGTACTATTTATTCTGTCCCCCTGGTCTTCAGCTGTCCTGTCCCCTGTCCCCCGGCTACCCGTCACAGTTGTATGGCTAGCCGAAGTGGCAAGAACAGGCCCAGTTCCATTATTTATTCTGTCCCCCTGGTCCTCGGTTGTCCTGTCCCCTGTCCCCCGGCTACCCGTGACAGTTGTAAGGCTAGCCGGAGTGGCAAGAACAGGCCCGGTTCTATTATTTATTCTGTCCCCCTGGTCCTTACCGGTCCCCGGCTGTCCTGTCCCCCGTCCCCCAGCCCGTGGCAGTGTCAAGGCTTGTCGTCCTCCTTCTTGCGTTGGCTGAGCTTCTGTTTAACGTCTAGAAGCATCTGCTCGAAGGACATGTCGACGCGGCGCGAGGGGGCCGCGGTGGCGCCGTGGAAGGCGCTCTCCGTGTATTCAGCTTCGAGGCCGTCTGTGGAGATAGAACGAGGAAATTACTAAGAGAGACTATTATTAAGAGAGGTAGGGCACAGCGGAGCTCTCGCTCCTATGTGGAGCAGCCCAACTGGGGAAGTCCTCCACCTTACAGAAGACCGCAGCCATAATAGCACCACTGCTTTGTAGTCATCATCATATCAGCCGAAAGACGTCCACTGCTGGACAAAGGCCTCCCCCAAAGAGTGTCACAATGACTTGTCCTGCGCCACCCGCATCCAGCGGACTCCCGCGACCTTTACCATCAGTCCACCTTGTGGGGGGCCTACCCACGCCGCGCCTGCTTTGTAGTGTTGCCATATTATTGCATGCTATGAAGCATGTGTTGTGTTCCTGGCGCCTAATTCCAATATTTGGAAGCACTGGTTTTACGAAAGCGTCTGCCATCTGTCCTTCCAATCCAAAGAGAAAACTAGACCTTGTTGATATTAGACCAGTTTCTCCACGATATTTTGCTTCCCCGGAAAGATAATACTGTCAACTATCTAATGACAAACAACAACTATGTACTGACCGAGGTCGGCGTACGACTGCCGGCAGAAGGCGCGGCGGCCGCCGAAGCCGACGTCGTACTGCGGGAACTGCTGCGCTGTAATGTAACTCTAGTATACTGACCAAGGTCGGCGTACGACTGCCGGCAGAAGGCGCGGCGGCCGCCGAAGCCGACGTCGTACTGCGGGAACTGCTGCGCTGTAATGTAACTCTAGTATACTGACCGAGGTCGGCGTACGACTGCCGGCAGAAGGCGCGGCGGCCGCCGAAGCCGACGTCGTACTGCGGGAACTGCTGCGCTGTAATGTAACTCTAGTATACTGACCAAGGTCGGCGTACGACTGCCGGCAGAAGGCGCGGCGGCCGCCGAAGCCGACGTCGTACTGCGGGAACTGCTGCGCTGTAATGTAACTCTAGTATACTGACCGAGGTCGGCGTACGACTGCCGGCAGAAGGCGCGGCGGCCGCCGAAGCCGACGTCGTACTGCGGGAACTGCTGCGCTGTAATGTAACTCTAGTATACTGACCGAGGTCGGCGTACGACTGCCGGCAGAAGGCGCGGCGGCCGCCGAAGCCGACGTCGTACTGCGGGAACTGCTGCGCTGTAATGTAACTCTAGTATACTGACCAAGGTCGGCGTACGACTGCCGGCAGAAGGCGCGGCGGCCGCCGAAGCCGACGTCGTACTGCGGGAACTGCTGCGCTGTAATGTAACTCTAGTATACTGACCGAGGTCGGCGTACGACTGCCGGCAGAAGGCGCGGCGGCCGCCGAAGCCGACGTCGTACTGCGGGAACTGCTGCGCTGTAATGTAACTCTAGTATACTGACCGAGGTCGGCGTACGACTGCCGGCAGAAGGCGCGGCGGCCGCCGAAGCCGACGTCGTACTGCGGGAACTGCTGCGCTGTAATGTAACTCTAGTATACTGACCGAGGTCGGCGTACGACTGCCGGCAGAAGGCGCGGCGGCCGCCGAAGCCGACGTCGTACTGCGGGAACTGCTGCGCTGTAATGTAACTCTAGTATACTGACCGAGGTCGGCGTACGACTGCCGGCAGAAGGCGCGGCGGCCGCCGAAGCCGACGTCGTACTGCGGGAACTGCTGCGCTGTAATGTAACTCTAGTATACTGACCGAGGTCGGCGTACGACTGCCGGCAGAAGGCGCGGCGGCCGCCGAAGCCGACGTCGTACTGCGGGAACTGCTGTGCGGCCTCTACCGCGCTCCACGCGTCGCGTCCGCGCGAGTACGTCACGAAACCGTAACGCGTGCTGTACGGGAAATAATAACAGGTATCAAGCAAACAGACAAAAAGTACCAGTCGGAAATGTCATTTACACAATAAAAAAACGAATAATAATTCAACAAAGATTATTGAACCAAAGATCAAACAATATTATAATTTTTGTGTTTATTCTTTAATTCTTTAACACGCGTGTGAGCTATGGTCACCTGTATTAAGTGGCTAAGCATCTTACAATGATTTTTGTACTAGGTTAGTTTTTTAGAATATTGATGTTTTATCTGTTGGTGATCCTTAAATAAATAAACATTAAATGGGTCAATCATATATTTCTCGTTGTTATACTGTCTCGTTAGCGAAGAGACAAAATGACATAGTTTCTCAGAAAAATTCTTACAACACAGACATCTAACAAGCTAAGAAGATGGCTCTTAAAAAAACCGGTCAAGTGCGAGTCTGACTCTCGCACCGAGGGTTCCGTACAAACGTGCATACACCATACCCGTCACATCACGACCATTCATTCATTCTTGAACAACCTTAACAGCTCATAGTAGAAGTTACCGTTGTACAGCGCCATCTGCATTTTGGTACTAATAACTTGCAACCTAGTATGTTTGTTTATCAGCTATATATTTTTATTACGCGTACCGATTTCGATTATTATTATTTTATTTGAAAGCAGGGTCTTTAAAGATAATCTCATAGGAATTTGAAAACATAAAATTACATACAAAAGTAAGTAAATTACAAATTTAATTAAGAAATTTTTTTTGATAAATAAAAAAAAAATACGCTAGATAGAGCTATCGTTTTATTTTTACTGTATTATTTATGTTACTCTTAATCATATGTAATTATTTCAGAATTTTCGCTTTGTAAACTTCGGAGATAAGGGGCGGGGAATGGTATTTTTTTCTACATTTTCCTTTAAATCAAAATTTAACCACCATCGAAAAAAAAAAAGGTTTTAGAAAGTGCAACTCAAGTCCTTTCACCCCACTTGATAAATTTATTAAACTTCGATTTTTTAACCCCCCTCATATTTGTCATTTACACAGAAAATAAAATGTATATATTTTTTTTTTCATTTTCCATACACGTGTCTTAACCCTCTTAACAGTTGTTCCAAATTTCGAATTGATAGCTTAAGTAGTTCCTGAGTTTAACGTTGTGACAGACGGACAGAGTTGTACCATAAGGGTTCCTTTTTTACCTTTTTGGTACGGAACCCTAAAAAGGGGTCGAAAATGACAAGAAAACAACACTTGGTGTATATTAACACGCAAAATCGCAGTTTTAAAAACTGACCCAGGGTAGTTATCCATGCCAAAGAGTGACAGAAAAAATTTGATTCAGCCAATTAATTATCGACTAATATTAAACTTCATTCCAGCTAACATTAGATATTTAACAGACAAATTCGTCCACGTTTCTCCGTTTACCCAGGATATCAAAGGGAAATATTGTACTAGTTTTACCCATTTCGATCAACAAGTGGTTTTCAAGCAAAACAATACTAATCTTTGCGTTTCAAATTGGTTTTCCTTGAAATCGCATGCACGATTTTTCTAATCTTATATAGAACTAGCTCCATACAAACTTTCACCCCCCATTTCACTCCCTTAGGGAGTGAACTATACTATGTCCTACCCCGGGACTCAAACTATCTCTATACCTCCGAACTCCAGGGGAATAGATATATCCAATGACTAAATTCAGAGAAACTATCATTTAACTTCACTGGAGTCTGGGAGGTGATTGTGCCGTCCCAGTGGTTGACATATTTTATATTTGTGTTTTCTGGTTGTTTCGAATGTGCTCTACTGCACAATATGCACTATTCACTTTCTAGGTACCATACTTTGATATTTGCTTTATTTTTTGTATTTGTTGTGTATATTATTCTTTAATTAATTTCTTTAACACGTTCGTTGCCAAGCCGAAAATGCAGAATTTATATGGATGGCCACACAAACAACACACCCGCGCACAGTACGGCTGCGGCGAGCGAACTGTCAAGTGCTCGTAAAACATGGCTACCCACAGGCCACGCCCCCTAGTAAATAGGTAATTCCCTTCCCTAGTGGCCAAAGGAAAAATCAGTAGCCAATACGCAACGGCCGCAATTTTGTGGCTCGGGCAATATTTTATTCGATCATCACGCGAACTCGCGTGAGCGGCCACTACGTATACAGCCGCTTCACGCGAGTTCGCGTGATATGGCAACCAACGTGTTAACACGTGTGTGAGCTGTGGTCACCTGTAAGTGGCTAAGCATTTTACAATGGTTTTTGTAATAGGTTTAGCATATTGATGTATTATCTGTTAGTGATCCTTAAATAAATGAATTAATTAAATTATACCAAATTTCAAATCGGTTCAGCAGTTTAAGCGTGAAGAGGTAACAGACAGACGGATAGACAGACAGACACACTTTCGCATTTATAATATTAGTATGGATAGGGTTATAGTACAGTCAAGGGCACCAATATGTATTCACTCAAAGTTTCATAAATATGTATACTACAACCTTATTGTTGCAGAAATAAGGCCTGTGTACATATTTTTGAGACTTTGTGGTGTATACATATTAGTGCCCTTGACTATACTTATAGTGAGTTAAACTTTCGTTTTCCAGACTCTAAAGTTCGATGTGATCTGGTTTTTGCCCGCCTACGGCAGAGGCGGAAGGAATGGATATGTTTTTTTAATACAGTTGCTCAAAAAGTGGTACTTTTACTAGCTGCAAATCGTGCGCAAAGTTGTATTTTGCGCACTAGTGCTTTTTACTTTTCCACGTGTATCGAACGACGTTTTTTTATTACAGTTGCGAAAAAATAAGAAAAACAACAAGTAAGGAATTTGAAACTTTTGTATTATTAATTCTGTAACATCATTTTAATTACAGTTGAATAATAATGAAGTTGTTCAAAAACTTTTTTTTTAAAATACTGTTCTTACTTGTTGTTTTTTCTTATTTTTTCGCAACTGTATTAAAAAACGTCGTTCGATACACGTGCGGAAATGTCATTCTTCACTCGTCCCGAGTCTTACCACTCGCCTACGGCTCGTGGCAAGATATCTCGGCACTCGTGAAGTAATGACATACTTTCCGCACTAGCATCGAAATGTACTATAGCAGTCTGTTTGTATTTGGGCGAATATTCAGCGTTTTTAAGGCGCTTTTATTTCGTAATTTTCATCGCCAGCAAATACTACAAGCATACAAAACGATTTTTGACATTCGCAGGCTAAGGGCGTGATATTTTAAGAAACTTATGGAACACACTTTTATAAATTGGCTTTACATTTGTGCGAAATTTCCCCTTTTCTAGAATAAACTTGCATAAACTAGAATAATATGAGAAGTTAGTTTGTCAAGTGATACTTTGGGAACACGGTTATTCTCAAATTATTCAAGTTTATTCTAGGAAATGGGGAATTTCGCGTAAATAAAAAGCCAATTTATGAAAGATTGTTACAAAAGTTTCTTAAAATATCACGCCGTTAGCCTGCGAATGTCAAAAGACGTTTTGTATGGGGATCGAACCACCTTAAAGGAGACGAATATCACAGTCCACTTTTGATGAAGACGTAAGCGTATTGGCTACGGTACTGAGTATTTTTTGATTAAAGTTTTTTGTGAGAAAAAAATATTTTTTCTTTACTAACTTTTCCGTGAATGAACAGAGAAAAGTGGCGGTTACTCCACCGACAAGAGCAACGCTCGGGGAGCCGCTCGGCTTAGCATGCGTCCAGTGTGGACGTCGCTCGGCGAGCACATTCGACCGCGCGCATGCGGCCGAGCATGCGAGCGTGTGGACGGCTCGGGGAGCCGCTCGGCTTAGCATGCGTCCAGTGTGGACGTCGCTCGGCGAGCACATTCGACCGCGCGCATGCGGCCGAGCATGCGAGCGTGTGGACGGCTCGGGGAGCCGCTCGGCTTAGCATGCGTCCAGTGTGGACGTCGCTCGGCGAGCACATTCGACCGCGCGCATGCGGCCGAGCATGCGAGCGTGTGGACGGCTCGGGGAGCCGCTCGGCTTAGCATGCGTCCAGTGTGGACGTCGCTCGGCGAGCACATTCGACCGCGCGCATGCGGCCGAGCATGCGAGCGTGTGGACGGCTCGGGGAGCCGCTCGGCTTAGCATGCGTCCAGTGTGGACGTCGCTCGGCGAGCACATTCGACCGCGCGCATGCGGCCGAGCATGCGAGCGTGTGGACGGCTCGGGGAGCCGCTCGGCTTAGCATGCGTCCAGTGTGGACGTCGCTCGGCGAGCACATTCGACCGCGCGCATGCGGCCGAGCATGCGAGCGTGTGGACGGCTTAGCATGCGTCCAGTGTGGACGTCGCTCGGCGAGCACATTCGACCGCGCGCATGCGGCCGAGCATGCGAGCGTGTGGACGGCTCGGGGAGCCGCTCGGCTTAGCATGCGTCCAGTGTGGACGTCGCTCGGCGAGCACATTCGACCGCGCGCATGCGGCCGAGCATGCGAGCGTGTGGACGGCTTAGCATGCGTCCAGTGTGGACGTCGCTCGGCGAGCACATTCAACCGCGCGCATGCGGCCGAGCATGCGAGCGTGTGGACGGCTCGGGGAGCCGCTCGGCTTAGCATGCGTCCAGTGTGGACGTCGCTCGGCGAGCACATTCGACCGCGCGCATGCGGCCGAGCATGCGAGCGTGTGGACGGCTCGGGGAGCCGCTCGGCTTAGCATACGTCCAGTGTGGACACCTAATGAATTCATCCTCTAATGCGAGGTTTACACGAACAAGAAAACTAAAAAAACATGTAAAACTTTATAAATAAAAATCTGTATCTGTATCTTCGTCTAGAGACTAGCTCAGTGTAAACAGTTGTAGTTTCTCCCTTGCTAGACCTAGCTAGGATTATAGGAGGACTGTAGGATTATTGCAAAACAAACCTAGCCTAATTACTTATATTTGATGATATTCAAAGAAAACCCGTAAAGTTCGCTGTTTCGAAGAAGAATGCATTAGGTCTAGTGAAACATTAGGTCTGATGAAAAACTAGGACAAAAGTTAATAGGTCAAGTGGCAGGACCCTATAGTCGTAGCAAGCTAACTTCTGCAATTCTTTCGTCTCAATTTCAACTTCCAAGAGCTTGTAAACATCGAAACAAGAATATATTAAGTATTTTTTGTGGTTTTTTCTTGAAACTTACCCATCCTCCTTATTATGTAGTCGGACTTCTATGATGTGACCGAACTTGGAGAACTGTGCTCGCAACGTCGCCTTAGTGCTGTCCTTTTCTAGCTTGCCGACGAACACTATGCGTCTCTCTTCCACCGGTTTGTTACCGTCTCTGAAACAACATTCTTAACATTAGGAGGGTATAAATAGGTACAGCTCTGCTACCAAATACGAACTTGACAACGAACCTGCTCACAAAATTTCACGAGAATCGGTTGAGAAATGCGACCTGTAGAGGGGAACAGCCGGACAGCGGGACATTCGGACATACGAAGGAATTTTGGCCCCAAGCTAAAACGGAGAACTATGTTCGCTTCGCTCGCTAAATAAAAGCTACCTGCTGTCAGGGCTGAAGCTCCGGAACCCTGCCCTCCTGTAGGGCTCCTCTCGCGGACTGCACGAGCGCGCGGAGTGCGACCCATCGGACGATGACGACGAACTGGACGAAGATGAACTAGAAAATAAAAGCTACCTGTTTTCAGGGCTGAAGCTCCGGTACCCTGCCCTCCTGTAGGGCTCCTCTTGCGGACTGCACGAGCGCGCGGATTGCGACCCATCGGACGACGACGACGACGAACTGGACGAAGATGACGAACTAAACAATAAAAATATATGTTAGAGAGAGTATGCATAATAATCAAGTACAGATTTCACTAGAAGGCGATGATGACATTAATGACACAAATATTAAAACTTATAGTCAAGGCAAGGAGTTATTTATGATGAGATATATATGTATTTCACAGTTATGCATATTTTTTGCAAATAAATATATCTATCATCATCCTTATTCTCAGTAGGGTACATCGTCCGTAACACAATATTGGCACTAAATATAACTTGCAAAAGTTATGATGTGGGTCTGCCATGTCAACCCCGTCATGATAAGGCTGTCATATTCATTGGAAATATTAACTGGTTAATTAACTAGTTTATGTGGTAGTAACGTTTTGGCAGTTAAATCTGCCAAAGTGTTAGAAACCCACGAACAATCGTAAAGTGTGCAAGATACTGACTAATATCCAATTCACAAAACTGCGCTAAAATTATATATTTTTTGGGCAACTTTCATACTAAGGAAAGGGCAAAGTGAGGATCATTCACAAGTTTATCCTCGTGCCGCTCTTCATACAATTGTTTTAAAATAGATCTCAGTTGTTTTACTGCAGCTTTACACGTTTTATAAATGGTTTAATTTCCATTGAAATGGACTGTGAATTCTGTTGCAAGATGGGCGGCATGGGACGGCGTATCGTAATTTCAAAAACCAAACTGCGTGGTGGCAAATAAACCCAGGGCCACTTCAGGCTCCAAAAAAACCTGTAACAGAAATTCTCAAGTATTAAACCACAATGCTTACCTCGAAGAGGAATCAGAGCTTTCAGAAATAGTCGGTTTTCTCAACGGGGGAGTGAAGGATTTATCACACTTTATCTCCGTGCGTGGAGGGGTCTTTCTAGGGCTTTTAGATCTCGCGGAATCGTGTCGCGACCGAGACCGAGACGGGGAGCGACGGTAGTCTCTACGGGGGGACGGTGAGCGCCGGCGGTAGGGCGATCTCGTTCGTTTCCTCTTATAGGGAGACTGTCTCCTTCGTCTATAACGGTCGATAGAGCGAGACCGGCGAGTTCTGACGCTTCTGCTGCGAGATCGTCGTCTCCTACGGCTGTGAGATCGCGATCGCCGCCTGTATCTGTCGTAGCGGTCGCGCGAGCGAGACCGCTTCTCTCTAGAGCGGGAGCGCTTGTCGCTCGACCGTGGTCGCTTCTCGTTAGAGCGAGATCGCTTCTCAACTGAGCGGGAACGTTTTAGCGCTTCCCTTGACTTGTTCAGACTTGTATCTGTGCTGCCAGATTTATCGCGCGAAGGGCTCGCGTCGCTTGACATCGACATGTCACTGTCATTCCTTTTCCTTTGCACTGGACTCATCTCTCTAGTAGCTGCTCTTTTCGGTTGTACTACAGACTGCTCTACTTCCGTCTGAACATTAGCATTTGCAGATTCAGGTTTTCTCCTATGCTTTCCTAAATGTAGGATGATTTTGTCTTCGCCGTGATCAGCTTTAGCATCGTATTCGCGTACTAAAGTAGTCTTATAAGTTTTGACTTGTTTAGGGTGATGATTTGGTTTTTCAACGGGCTCCTCTGGTGCTTTCTTTAGAACGACATCTTGAATAGATGCGAACAAGGAATTGCTGGAGATTTTCGTATCTACTTGTTTTCCTACACTCTTTAAAGCAGCAGTTATGTCTTTGTATCTTTTCTTGTCTATTTTAACGTCGGCGTTTCTTTTATCGTCGGGACTACGTTTACCCTTTCTCACATCGAAGACGTTTTGTTTCAGAAGTGCTTCGGACTTTTTAATTTTGAAATTGATTACTGCTTTATCTATAGGAGGCGATTGAGATTTTCTGACTTCTCTTGGTTTAGATTTTTCCATTTGTCTAAAAACGGCTTCATCAGTGTTTGTACCAACGCTGACTAGCACTATTTCTTCGTAGTCCGTTGGTTTTGGTTTTTCGTTCTTTACAGGAGCAGGCACTTCTTCTGGTGCCATTCCTCCAACGATTTTGAGCATTTCAGCGTCACTTATGAGAGGCTGCAGTTCCAAATTCTCTACCTTTGGTATCTTGCTCATCACAAGATCTTCGTCTCTCTTCCTCGTAGCCTCGGCTTTTTGTTTCTTATTGTTCATTAGTATCTTTCTAGATGCTTCTCTGATTGGATCGAATAATTTCTTAGGGGCTTCGGGATCTTTCTGTTCAGTTGTATTTAACACTTCGTTGGGAGGTGTAATATTTACAGGGACGATTGCTACTTTTTCTAGAGGACAAGGGCTTGGTAGGTCTGGGAATATCGCTTCAGGACTGACGGCTGCAGAACTGTTATTTGACGCGACTGATCTTCTCATCTTATACTCCTGAAGGTTTAGTTTCTTTTTCTTCTGTGGCTGCTCTATCTCGTTTCCGATCGAAATATCGACTATAATTTTAACTTCTTCGTCTATTGGTCTCTTTTCCGATTTGATGTCCATCGATTGCGGTATCTGTACATCTTGCTTATTGCTAAACAACGCCGTGTAAAAGTTCTCCTCTTTCGGACGGGGTTCTGTCTTAACATCTACACTCGCACAACTATTGTCACTAATATTTACACAATTATTTTTCTCGCTATCTAATTCCTGTAGTTTAACAGTTTCAGCATTCAATTTATTACTAACACTAGACGTACACTTTTCAATATCTTTTTCATCTCTCTGATAGCCTTTATCATCACAGTTATTAAGTATAACTTCTGATTTATTTTTAATTGTTAACTTAATGCTAATGTTCGTTTGACTACTGAGAGTATCACTTGCTTTAGAAGCATTTTTAACCATCACAGAATTGTTAATTTTATCTTTACAAGTATCGTTAGCACTATGTGGGGGTGAAAGTTTTTTCCGACAGTTGGAAGGGGTTGGTGGTTTTATAGGTTGTTTTATGGTCTTTTTAGCTTTTGCGTCACTGTCATCGCTGGTTTTTGTTTTATTTTTAGCGCACTTGTCACTTTCATCGTCACTGCTGAGATGGTAGACGATCTTTTTGTTTTTGCAAGACCTATGCCTAGAGTTGAGGATTCTGCTGTTGCTAGAAAGCACTTCCGGTTTGAGGAGGCTCTGACCGCCCTTTAGAGCGGGCAGGCTGTGCCGCTTTTTCGTCGAGCAGTAGTCGTGGTCGTAGCGGACGGGGCTCGGGGAGCGCAGCGCCGTGTTTTTACTCGGCATCTGCAAACGAGTATATCGTGATAGTTTCTCAAAACTGATCTGAGAAGGTGACCTAGAAGAAAGGAAGCGTACTCACCAGTATTTGCCGCATCTTGTTCTTGTTGAGTTGGACGCCTGCGTCCTGCAAACGCATACCGTTCGTCAAGCCATTGGACTTAGGTTTAGCCTCATCCTTGACCGGCCTTTTCGGTTTGGTGGCGAATTTCTCGTTCGCTTCAAACTGTTCAAGAAGCGAGTTTAAGTTGTTCGCCGCCAGCACCGGTATTGCCGCGTCGTTGCAGGATTCCACGTCGACAAAGTCGTCCGCGTCCGCTTTTACGTCGCTGACTTCGAGTTTCACTGGTGTAATCGCTGGTTTCTCTATACAAAAGTCTAGAACGTTCGGCTTTGGAATAGGAGTTGATGCTCTCGGCGGTTGTACTTCGGTGCTAATTGTAGATTCTACAGGATTATCTATCTCCATATCTTGGGTGCTTAAATCGTCGTCATTCTTCTCGCATTTCTTCTCCGTTTGGCTGGTAATCAAAAAGCTGTTTACATCCTCATCGGTCAAAGTGCGTGGAATGTCATCGATTTTGTGACCACTGTCAGATTTGTCTTTGTCATTGTCGAAGGCTAAGTCAGACAAGTCTAGGTTCAGATCTTCAAAGCTTAGACAGGTTTTTGCGTCGTCAATATCCATGTAATTTGTGTGATGCGGAGAATGAGGTACTGAGCATGATCTTTGTGTACTTCTGAATTTATAAGGAATATCTTCAAGCAAATATCTTTTGATATCCTCGATGTTTATGAGGACATCTAAATCAGATTCTTTGATCGGGTCAGGCTCATTTGGTTCTGGATCTTTAGCTTCAACGATTGGTTCAACCTGAGGAACACTTTGAACAATATCTGATTGCGTATTCGTATCCTCAGACACTTTTTCTTTAATGAAGAACTCGTCAACATTAGGTACTTGTGGAACTACTACTGGTTTAGTATCTTTTATAAAATACTCATCAACGTCATTGACTACAGGATCGTTAATTAAATCCAAGATTGCTTTAGGTTTTTCCTTAATAAAATACTCATCGACATTTGAAACTACTGGACCATCTAGGTTAATATCTAAATCGTCTTGGCATACATCTGTTCTGTTCTCCTGGTATTCGTATTGAGTTTCTTCGCTATAGTTCTCAGGGTCTTGTGCGTATTCTTCTTCGTCTGAATTGTCTTCTTCGTTGATGCAATAGTCCGGTTGTTCTTCGTCTGAGGAAGCTTCAAGGTCCAGGTCTGGGTGGACGGCGTATACTTGAATGACGTCATAGTCGTCACCCTCGACTAAACTGTCGTCCGCGTTTTCTGCGAGATGGTTATCAAGTTCTACAACGTCTACATTTTCCTCGTCATCAGAACTGGAGTCTTGACTTGTTTGAGTTGTGTTTGCCTGGAAATTAAAAGAGGAATATTTTATAAAATGCTGTGATTGTATGTTGTTGTTGGGTCGTTTGATCGTCGGTTTATTAATTTTGATTGGTAAATTTCGGTTCGATCGATTACTGTACTTTTGTCGTGTTACATTACAGAACAGAATTACACTAGGAAGCTGACAAAATACTAATTTCGACGATAATCTACCGCTACATACAAAAACTGAGGCATGCCATATCAATCCACGATCCATGGTGAATCGATAGGTCGATCATGCAAATTTCTTCCATGTACGATGTATAGAGATTGATATATACGAACAAACGAAGTTGGCGTTTAGGTGCGTACGAATTAGAGCAGCCTCGGGTTGACGCACGCACGGCTCACCTATTTTGCTCAAGTTCGTACGCGCTCACGCGCTGTGCGCGAGCAGCGCGCGGGCGGCGCGCGGCGAGTCGCCGAGAGTCGGTCTTTTGACCGTGCTCAAAGGCGCCTCAGTGTGCGTGCCTCGCGTAATTTGGACGTGTATCCGAGCGTGCCGCGGGCAGAATGACAAGTTTATTCTTGTCTGTGGGCGAGGCGCGTACAAATTTGTTCAAGTTGCTGAGCCGTGCGTGTTTTTATTAGTAAATTTATTAAAATAAAACCGTGTCAATTCAAAATTGTTAATAATTGGGTGAATTATGATAAACGCAGACGCGGCTGTCACCGTGTCCGACGCCGTTTTGAATGACGCACAATGTCGGCTCACCGCGAGCACGCTGCGTCACCCGTGCATGTTTATGTGCAACAAATCACAACAAATTGCTCGCGAGCAGCTCGCCGCGCGGGGCGAGCATGCCTCAGGCTGAGCCGCTCAAACTCGTACCCACCTTTTAGCGCTCTAGTTTATGTAGAAGCATAGGCAGAAGGCAGGAGTGGGACGCTTCATCTTGGATTGAACGAAATATAATATCCTACCAGTCTGTAAATATCTGTAAAGATCAAGAACTCACCGTCTGATTCCAATATTCCCCCTCATTACTCTCCTCCTCATAATCATTCCTCTCCACATACTCTGGTTGTGCTTGCGAGTACTCCGGGCTGTTCTGGTTACAGCTGCTCTCGGAGGAGAGGGATTCGCTCGTGGAACCCATCCTTTTGTGCCCGATGGTGCGGTAGCGAGCCTGGTGGTATGTGTTCAGAACATGTGACTCCATCGCTGGAAAGAGAAATGTGGTTTAACGTTTTGAGCGCCAGGGGTAAATAACGTCGTCGGGAAGTTTTAATACTACGACAGTGGCAAAATAAGCCTCTGCTAGACGGTCGCCAACATGCCACTCCGACCGAGCGACCTTGGTCGGCACCGACCGCTGTAGTATGAAATTTTGCTGCAAACAACTGTCTACACGGTCGGTGCGGACCAAGGTCGCTCGGTCGGAGGGGCGTGTTATGGACCGTCTAGCAGGGGCTATAGAATACGGTCTGCCTGATAGATAGCAGATACTGTAGAACCGATGGCAAGATGTAGGGAATCTCCGAAACCACTGATAGATAGATATCTAATACTTTCATTCAACCACAACAGTGGTACAAACATTTAGAAACACATACAATTTTTATAAATATAGAAAAGTAAAACTAGTAAACTTGGTCGAGGGTTGTCTGTTGTCCGCAGCGCTGATCTTACGCCAGAACCTTGAATCTAAATCTAATTGATCCTACGACCAGTGCGGCGCGAATCAATTTTATCATTCACATTATCTAATTTAAAATATCTTTCACCTGTTTAGATTTTTTGGAATGGCCTTTCGTCATTTGATTGAGCTGAACTTACATACCTAATTATGTTAGGTGACAACGCGATATTATGGCACCATCGAGCTGATCTGACAACGGAGACAGAAGATGGCTATAGCAATCAGGGTTCGAAAGGATAATTATCGTGATAATAGATAACAGATGAATAATTATCGATTGATAATAACAACACATTGCGCTCGTGAAAGTGAACTGTATTCGAAGTATTCGAACGTGTGTTTCCGCACTTGCGTCTATGCGAACGCACGTAGTGTCAACGTGACGTGCCGCGCCGTGGGGATTCCCCTTACAAGGCTCTAGTATAAGTTTTATCGATACATATACGTCTTCGAACGCGTTTGCGTTTAGTTTCAATTTGTATGGCAACGCGTAGTTCCTAATAGTGACCACCAGAGGCGCCATTTGCATTGCCATACTAATTGAAACTTAAGCGCAAACGCGTTCGAAAACGTGTATGCATCGATACAACTTATACTAGAGCCTCAGATTATGCAAAGTTGAATAGTATACCTACTGGTGATAATTATCAAGAAGCGTAACTGGGTGGATTGCAAAAAAATTGTACATAATTAAGGGCCTTAGTATAAATTATGTGTAACGAAAGTTACCCATATAAAATGTATGTGTAATTGCCGTTACACAATGGAAAAAAGTTAAAGCGTAGATTAGATTAAGGCTCTTAACTATGTACAATTTTTTTGCAATTCACCCAACTATCTTGATAATCTCGAACCCTGATAGCAACTGTAGTTGCTATAGCCATCTTCTGTCTCCGTACAGTCACCGGCATCATTAAAGGCCGCAACGCACTGAAAGCGGTGGCGGTGCGGCGCGGTGCGTGGCGGAGGCGGTACCGGTTGTAATGTTAAAACTAATGCGAAAGGGTCCGCACATAATACCGCGGCGGGACGCGGCGCGGCGCAGTATTCTGTGCAGACCCTTTCATATTAATAGCTCGAACATTACAACCGGTACCGCCTCCGCCACGCACCGCGCCGCACCGCCACCGCATTCAGTGCGTTTCGGCCTTATATGATGGAACAACGGCCGCAAAAATATCTGATGACAACTCTATTCCTAGAGCCGTTAGAGCGTGTCAGATATGTTTGTGGCCTTTGATCCATCATATATTGATGCCGGTGACTGTACAAGGTAAACCCGTCGTGTTTGACATTGGAACTGGCTTAAAAAGTTGTTGATGAGTTGACAATAAAAGTTTGTTCTCGCCTTTGAGTATTAAGCCCACTGGAGATGTCATAACGTCAACTCTCGGAACAAATTTTTTCGCCACTTTTAGCGGGGGGTGAGGTAAACACGTACAGCACACCACCAAAATATGAATAAATCAACAGACACAAATTTAGCTGTAGAGATAAACGCACACTACAAAAAAATTAACACATCAAAAATTACACGCACACAGACAGAGTTTTCACGTAACCGTGCAGTATACATACGAACAAGTTAGTGATGGGACACAATGGACAGATCTGAAGAATGAGTCAAATTAGTTTGATGAATGTACTGAATTATCTTATACTATTTATTATAAAATTGTAAAAGTGAAAATTCTGTACATTGAAGATACTACCCAAAATAATGTTTATTTGTATGTATGTCATTATTGAAAAACCATTTAGTGGAATGCTCTTTTTTTGTAAAAAGTTTTTCGTTTACAGTAAACACGTAGTAAACACGTGTAACATAAAGTATATAAATAATAGTATAACATAAAGTATATAAATAATAGTATATGAATAAAACATACATTCATGGTCCCCCACTAAATATATTCCTTTTACCTAGATATTTTTTTGCCAACAATTCTTTTCTTTTTAAGAATAAATTTCAACAACGTATGTCCAGAGAAAAGTAATTTCCTAATTCACCTTACAAGATTCAAATGTAACATACATATATACCTACTCTTTAATTCAATGTCTAATAAAAAAACTGAGTATTAAACAAACTGACACAGAGATTGAATGAATGAATGATTCATTCAAATGTTGAGTCGCTTTTCTTACTTTTATCGCATCCCTAAAGACAGATTCGACCCCGTACCACGACACCATGTTTACATTTTCTGTCGTTTACGTATCGCAAACGGTATTTTCTTTAAATGGAGATTGTACTTCAATACACATTTAATAGTTAGGAAAAATACTAACCTATGATAGAAAACGCGAACTTGTTGCGAATTTGAGATGTCAGATCGCCTTTTACATGATAATACTGCACAATTCACCATTTTTCGAGAGAAACGTCACGCGACACGGATCGATACAAAATGGCGATCACAAAGTACTTTGTTATATACTGAAATAGAGAACAATCTCTGGGCCTAAAAACGGTAACCCTGTATTTGATGCGCCATCTAGTATCGTTAGTTGAAATACTCCACTTGAATGTTAAAACATACAAAAAGTGCGTTGGTGGCAGGGTTTGAACCCCGGCCCACCGACTCCAAATACCGCCGTCTGTACCCCTAGGCTACTGATGTCTTATGACAATACGGCGAATTTCGAAATACCTTGACAGCCTCTAGTTGGCCTCTCGTAAACTTATTAAGCTGTCATTACCGCGCACCTAGTACTAAGATTGGCCGCCCTGATGGCGATGAAGCTAGTTTAAGTAGTTTTATATAACGTGGTTGACCAGTTGACCAATGTACTTTGCCGGAGGGGGTCGCCTGTGTATGACATCTCCAGTGGGCTTAATACTCAAAGGTTGAGGCACATACGGCTCATTTGGATCGCGAGCTGCTCAAATTCGTGAGTGCATACATGATTAATAAAACTTTTTAGTAAAATATTTGTTACTGGCAGGTTTAATGTCATTCAGACAGACAGTTGACTTACTGTCTAAAACTCACAACAAAATACATCAACACAACAAAAAAATGGTAAAAGTTATTTATAATATCAAAAAAATAGTAACATAAAAAAGTGTGACCAGACAATATTAATGCTTGAAGGTACTTGTTTCTTATTATGGTTATTTTTAATTTAGACTAAGTTCATAACTTTTCTGAAGTAAAATGTAATTAGGTTTATTTAAATCCTAGGGGAACTCTTTAATGGTCATGGGCACACCATGGTTGTGTTCAAAAATAAATATACTTCGGATATTTGCTCAAAGCATAATTGGGTCAATCAACTTTTTCTTGTTGTTATTCTGTCCCGGTAAGCCAAGAGACAACAGTAACAGACTTTCTTAGAAAAAATACTATAAACTCGACTCCTATCATGCTAAGTAGATGGGCACCATGGAATGGGTTTACCAATATAACAAAAACACGTGTATAGTGGATTTTAACCCCATAAAATCATAGTTTTAAAGAGTGACCCAGGAGACGTAACCATGGCAACGAGCAACAAGAAATAGTTGATTGACCCATTTAACAGTGTGAAATGCGTATTATTTCTAAATTTACCTATTAGTAGATATCTGTATCTCTAATAAACCTATATGTAAATATAAATATTTTGAGAATATCTCATTTCTGTGGGCAGTGATGCCAGGCCCCTATTTCACCAACTTGACAATTGTCACCTGACAACGACAATTCTCCGTACATTGCTGGTTCCACAAGTAACCTAGGGGCCACCTTAACTTTTAGAGCGAGCAATGTATGGCGAATTGTCAGTGTCAGCTGACAATTGGGGTCGGCATTTAAATTTCGCATTGTAGGTAGGGGGGAGGGAAGGGTGTCATTTTATAGGGGTTGGTCTCCCCTTTCAAATGACACACCGATTTGTGTCTAGGAGACGCGTAGTTTTTTTTTTAATACGTGTTTGAAGTTCATTTCTAAAGAATACAATTCCCCCCCTCCCTACAATGCGAAATTCAAATGCAACCCCGACAATTGTCAAGTTGGTGGAATAGGGGTCAGGAGTTGAACAATGTAAATGTATGTTAGAATTTAAGTTTATTTTTAAAAATTATTTGATGACATAATATGCATAACAATTTAGAAAAGTTAAACCCCTCAATTTTTTTTATTTTAAAAGTTCAATAAATTATCTTATCTCTTCTAATCCAATATAATTATGGTGGAGGCCTATGTCCGGCAGTGGACGTCTTTCGGCTGATATGATGAATCCAATATATCAAAAACGGCTGAACCGATTATGTTGCAACGTAGCTAAGAACCACATCTCAATCACGTCAGCTTTTAGATAAACAAACCGCATTCAAATCGTTCTATTCGTCTAAGAGCTACGATTCCGCAGGCAGACAGACACACCGACACGTGAAACTTATAACACCCCTCTTTTTGCGAAGGGGGTTAAAAATAAATTAATAAATATTTTATTTCTAATACCACAATGGTGCATACAAGCATACGGGCTTGCCTGATTATAAGCAGACGCCGCAGCTTATAGACGATTGCAGCCCCAGAGTCACTAGGTATTGTGTTGATAGCTAGAGAGACTAAATGCAGGTCCCACATTCTCGACACTCATTCTCGGGATGAGCTCTAGCAGGGGCTTTACAGGATGTGCGTTGCACACTGGCGCCAGGGGTCCTAGGGGGCGCCGAGCGCCACTCGTTGGGCACGCTAAAGCCTCTGCTAGACGGTCGCCAACACGCCACTCTGACCGAGCGACCTTGGTCGGCACCGACCGCTGTAGTATGAAATTTAGCTCCAAACAACTGTCTACACGGTCGGTGCGGACCAAGGTCGCTCGGTCGGAGGGGCGTGTTCGCGACCGTCTAGCAGAGGCTTTACACTGCGCTGGTGCGCGTTAGGGGCGTGTTAGAGGGTGCTAGGGTTGCACACAGACGCTACAACTTAACCTTTTATCTATCTCCCTGACGCCTCTGAGCTTTAGTGATCAGGAACACAACACCACTGAGCATACATACATATAATCACGCCTCTTTCCCAGAGGGGTAGGCAGAGATCACGGATCTCCATTTGCTACGATCCTGACAAACCACTTTCGCTTCACTCACTTTCATAACATTGCTCATACATGCTCGTCGGTTTAGGGTACTTTTGACCTGGCCTTTTTGTAAGATTTCTCCAATTTGATCGGAGAAAGTTCGCCTAGGTCTTCCCCTTCCAGCTTGCCCTTCTACTGAGCAAGTGGTGTTATTAGGTTATAGGTATTCGCGGGCTGGGTTTCTGCAACTCACAACCGCCTATTTGGTGTTGTTGTTGGACCTTCTTTTTTTAACGTTGGGGAAATACCTTTACGTATCCCGTCCTGTCCGGGGAGGCAGAACGGGTATGACGGACCAACCGAAGCTGGACTACCGTCTAAAACCACCAACGAGTTCCGGCGCCTTGTAAAGTGGGGCGTCGCAGGATCTCGGCATTCAACTGCGTATGGTCAACCAATTTGATTTCTGGGCCATTTCGTACCTTGTCACAGTGAAAGTCAATATGAAAGCCCCTAGAGATCTCATATCATTGTCATTGTGACAAGGTACGAAGTGGTCTAGAAATCAAATTGGTTGACTGTACGTCCCGGCGGGTGGCCCACAGTAGCAGACCACAGACATTTCGAGGCATCAGCTCCAGTCCTGTGGAACCTTTACTTACAGGGACCCCGACTCCCTGCATGGTTCCACTATGGCGGAGGTAACAGGTCAGGAAAAAAACACGAAATATCACGTGGGGGGGTATAAGGAGACCTCACGTGTATTTATCTACAGTGAACGAAACTAAGAAAAAATATCTACCACAGGAGTAGATACTTTTTCTCGGTTTCGTTAAACATAAATCTTGCAGCATTTCGAAATAGCGAGTCTATTTTACCAAGATAGAAAAATAAACAAGATTTACTACGTACAATACTATTTATCTTACAATTAGGTCAAATGAAAAAACTATACGTGAGGTTATGTGGGGGGGGGGGGGGGGGGGGGTTAGCCAAGAACCTCACCAAATATCACCAAGGGGGAGGGGGGCATCAAAAAGTAGCCGAAAAAACCTCGTGTGATTTATGCACAAGCCCTACATGTATAATTTGCTTTCACTAATATCTTCTTTAGTGCTGGCTACTTACATTGAAGTACCAATATTATAGAGATAATGTATGAATTGTTTTTTTTTTTTAATATTGTAAAGAAAGAATTTAGGCATTTTGAAACTGTGACATTTTACCATTTTGGGGTTTGGAGTTTAAGCTATTTTGAAATTTTGTCGTATCTGTGATTCGGAATATTAAGGAAATGTACATTTCAGAAGGCCTACCGCGAACGGCATTCGAAGTTTTCCCTCTCTGTCGCACTTAACTATGAACTCGCAAGTCTAACAGAGAGGGAAAACTTCGAATACCTTTCGCGGTAGGCCCTCATTATTTAGGCATTTCGGACATGAGACGTTTTGGGTCAAAGTCATTATCACATTTTGTTCAATTTAGGAATGAGACAATTTAATAATTAGTTATTTATGAGCCCATGGCAATTTGAAATTTAGTGAAACTGGAATAAGCCCAACTGAAATCTTCTATAGACAAAATATATCAGGTAATGCATAATAATAATAATAACACATTCTTCAAAACAGAGAAGACACGTGGTGTTTCTCATTTCATAATATGATTCCAACATCAAACATAAATGAGTCATGTTGGAAAGAACATATATTAATATTACACTTATTATTTACATCAATTTTAGATTATAAGGGAAGCAGGGGGTGACCTCATTTGTCAGAAATAGATTTCTTGAACAACATCCTTTCCTTATGATATGTATTCTTGGGTATAATAATTACCATGTGGCTTAGTGAAAACTTTTTTCACTGCCATCTTCTCAATGTTCATATTTATTTATTTAATCGTATGGCATACATTATTTGGTCTGTGAGTTTGTCACTCTTTAGTACCACCCAGGGGACACGTGCAGGGTTGTGGTAGGTAGCCCCTGCGGACGCATGTGACAGTTGTCCCCCCTTTGTCAAGTGAGTGGGCAACTTGACTGTTAGAGGTTCTTAAGCCACCCGAAGGCCTCTAACTCGGCTTAACGACTACTGTCATAGACAGCATCCGGGATCAACTGCTTAGCGATAGTGTGCCTTCCAAAGCACGGAAGCGCTCATACCACTCAAACAGGCGGTCATCCATCCAAGGACTGTCCGCTGCCATCTTTGATTTACCTGCGTTATCGTTTCCGATTCGCAGGCGCCAATATTGTTGTGTAAACATTATTCAAGCATACAATAATAGTTATTTGTAATCTATACTAATACCTATTATGATTAGGGAAAGTCTGTGAGATAGTAAGTTGTAACTTTGTCATCACCATCAATAATTAGGGTTCCATAACCAAAGGGTACTAAGACTCCGCTGTCTGTGTCCGTCTGTCTATCCAACTGTCACCAGGCTGTATCTCATTAACCGTGATAGTTAGACGGTTGACATTTTCACAGACGATGTATTTCAGTTGCCGATATAACAACAAATACAAAAAAACAGGATAAAATAAATATTTAAGGGGGCTCCCATACAACAAACGTCATTTTTTGCCGTTCTTATAGATAATGGTACGGAACCCTTCGTGCGTGAGTCCGACTCCCACTTGTTTCCTTGCCCTTATCCCATTTACTTGGAGTCCGTACAGCATGTCTTTTTCTTCCATACCATGCGAAGATTGCAACTTTTTGTATATTTGGTAACCGCCAGAACCACATTTCTAAACTTCTTTGACCTGTGTATGGAATGGACTTTCTAGATGGTCAGTCGCCATCACATACATCGGAGCAAACAAGCACGTCACAAACATCGGAACACACCTCTATTTTCAAGGCATTAGGGTGCATGTGTCGATATTTTTGAACACCTATAGTGTACCTTACCTATGTATGTGATGAAGACTGGACATAGGCTAAATTTTTTTGCCGCGGGTTTGGCTTCGTTCCTTGCAAAACGCGGGCGAAGCGAGGGCAGCTAGTACACAAATCAAATCTATATATATAAATATATGACGACCGCCTTAGCCTAGTTGGTAGTGACCCTGCCTACGAAGCAAGAGGTCCTGGGTTCGAATCCCGGTAAGGGCATTTATTTGTGTGATGAGCACGAATATTTGTTCCTGAGTCATGGATGTTTTCTATGTATTTAAGTATTTATTTCTCTATATAAGTAAATATATCGTCGTCTAGTACCCATAGTACAAGTTTTGCTTAGTTTGGGACTAGGTTGATTTGTGTAAGATTGTCCGCAAATATTTATATATATAAAAGGCAAAGTCCTGACTGACTCACTCACTCACTTAAATCAACGCCCAGCCCAAACCTTTGAACCTAGAAAGCTGTTTTATTCACAATAGGTAGTTTATATAACGTTAGTATCCACTAAGATGGCATTTTTGAAAATTTCAATCTCAAGAGGGTAAAAAAGGGGTTAAAAATTTGTATGGGGATGGAGTAAAATTTTAAGTGAGAGACTTGAAACTTTGGACTCCTTATTACAATACAAGAAAAGTAATTTAAGGGTTTTGGAAAAACCCACCCCTAAGCAGGTTAAATAGGGGTGTTAAGCTTGTATGCGGGATATTATTAGAAGAAATTTGGTATAGAGGTAGTTTGAGTCCCGGGGAAGGGGATAGGATAGATTTCATCCCGATAATCATCCCCTAAGGGAGGGAAAATTTGGGGTATAGCGACAGTTTGAGTCCTGGGGAATGACATAGGATAGTTTTTATCCCGGTAATCATCCCCTAGAGTGAAATGGGGCTGAAAGTTTGTATGGAGCTACAATATAAACAAGTTCCACGCGGACGGAGTCGCGGGCAGAAGCTAGTATCTTATATACTCCAAACTTCAAGTTGTTAAAGCTAATGTGAAGTAACAAGTAAATAATAGGTAATTTGAATGTAAACAAACATTGTTATGTTATCTAAACACAAACATGATGAAACTTTTGTTTTACTATAGCCTAATAATTTGTTGTGATCAATTTATTTCATACTAGCTGCTCGCGCGGCTTCGCCCGCGTAATGCATAGAGCGCAGGCAAACCCGCGGGATAAAACATCGCCTATGTCCATCCGGAATGACCATTCTGTATACAGGTATAAGAATTTTTGAGATCGGATAAGTTCTTCCGGAGATCACCCATTACATACAAACTTATCAACTTAGACAGCTACAATCTTACAGACTTTTCCTTTGTATAATATTAGTAAAGATAAAAATTATAAGAAGAAAAATGATAAAAAATTATGCACAGTCATTTTGTGATAAAAACATAATTTAAAATTATAATAATCTATATAATCATCATCATTTCCTTGCCCTTATCCCATTTACTTGGGGTCGGCGCAGCATGTCTTTTTCTTCCATACTTCTCTGTCAGCCGTCATATCATCATTCACTTCTTTTCTCTTCATATCGTCTCTCACACAGTCCATCCACCTTTTTCTTGGCCTACCTCGTCTTTTACATCCATCCACATTCATACCTAATACTCTTTTGGTCACATGACTTTCATCCCTCTGCATTACATCTATATAATATATATGCATAAATTGTATACTATCAAAAAGGGTTAGTTACACCATTTAAAACTCAAGATCGGCTGATGTCCTCCACTCGGAATAGCATTTATTTATTAATTTATCGTATGGCAGTTACATACTGGTATTACATATATGTATTCGTATCAATGTCGCTGATAGAGTTCCAGTGTGCACTGCGAGGTTCAGAAGGAACAGTGCAGCTGCTGAGTTTGTTGTTCTTCGGAATAGCAGAATAAATATTTCAACATGGAAAAAACAACATAATGTACAAATTAATTTTCTCATACATTTTGTATGGCATTGCAAAGTTTGCGAGGTCACCTAGTTAGTTAGTTAGTTATACTGGGCGTTTTCCGCAAGTCGACATCCATTGTGCCTATTACACTAGTATACATAGGTCACCTAGTACACTAGTATACATCCTAATTAAATCAGGGGTATGCATGCTATATAAATCGTCGGGTGACAAGCAAAAGTCACTACCAAAACTGTCACTGCTCTTCAAAACCTTGTATCTCAGTACGTAGTCAATATCGAGATACAACCTTTGGGACAAAATAATCTATACTAATATTATAAAGAAGAAAAGTCTGTGAGTTTGTAGCTTTGTTAGTTTGTATGTAATCTCCGGAACAGCTTATCCAATTTCAAAATTTCTTTAATTTGTCATTTAGAATGGACTTTCTAGATGGTTATAGGCTATATTTTATCCCACGGGTTTGCCGGGCAAGCAGTTAGTTATAAATATATTTGGAGACAATCTTATAAAAATCAACGGAGTCCCAAATGGCATACAAACCTCCTCTAGGTTTTGCCTATAATGGGTATTATTTGTAAAACTTAACTTAAGTCTTCATTTAGGGCTTTAAGGTAAACATACCAGTTGTTGACTCTTTAATAGACGGCAATAAAGGTCAACAGGGCAGGGTATCCCATTGGAATAAAGGTGTCGCTTTAGGCGGACTGAAAACAAACAAATATAACAAACAATTTGAACTACTCACACAGCCAATCAAATAATGCCAGTTTTTGATTGAATTGAAAGGCAGCTTTGATTGATAGGCAAAGTTGTGTTAATGCCTAAGTATAGAATCTTGGGGGTGATCAGTGTTAGTGAGTTACTTGACTAGAAAGTTTTCCTGCCTGCCTAAAGCTTATATCTCAGCTTAATGGCTATCGCAGATACCAGTGGCAACACTGGCTAAATGACTCAAGCTAGCACTAAATAATTTGGTTGTAATTCAGAATAACATAGCAGGGTCAACAACATATTTTATGACTAGTGTTCATGCTTTCCTGTGGACATTCAAAGTTTGAAGGCTTTTGAAGCCTTGTTTTCACTGGACCCATACAGATATTGTAATGATTTGACACAAATTACTTGTATAAACAAAACATAATTTATACTTACATAATGTTATTAACTATTGTGTAGTGTACAGGAAACTAACCTAGTAATTGTTCCTGATTTTGACCCACCTAACACATTGTTTTAACAAACCAAGTTGAAGTTGGTTCTATCCACATGTACAAATAAGTAGGGTTATGATAATGTAAATATTGTTAAAATCAATACTTAACCATTTCAGAGACCCCTTATTATTCCGCTGGGAGTTTTCCAAAGTCTTTACAGATTTTATCATGACATGTGTGGAAACATCAGGAGTAACACAGTTCACAGATAAGCCGCGCGCAGCCACTCAGTAACTGTCAAAATGTAAAAACAATCCAAGAATCACGTGATTCCCTGCATTTTACAGTTAAACTGCGGTCAACAAGTTATAAACTGTTAATTACACGCGCGCGGTTGAACTAACGGTACTTTAAAGCAATTGTTGCAAAAAAAAGTGCACCAGATTTCGTTCTAGGTTAGGTCACGATTGTCCGATTTGTTTCACTCTGTGTATGCACTGGACGTTACGAAACAAATCCAAATTTCTGAATAGCATCTATTTTAGCTGTTTTTGAAGATTATTGAGTTATTGAAACGGTAAATATGTAAACATCCCTAGCGTGAAACGAAAACCCGCGCGCTACTCCTAACCTTGATAACGAAAAGGTTCATACAGGTTTCTAGTTCAAGGTCTCGTGAAAATACTGAAAAGTCACATGAAGGCGTTACACAAACAAAACTGATATATCATTGCGACCCGCACAAAAATCTATTTTGGGACAAACAACAGATGAAAAAAGTACTAACCTTACGACTCAGGTGACGGCTTTATCCATGTAATTTGCACTTGAGGACTTGTAAGCCTCTTTCACAAATTACACCACCAAACACACTCACACTGATATGTCCTCAACACTTTCAGACACGATTTGGCACTATAACTAATTGTTTTTCGTAAAAAATTAACACTTTTCACGAAACATCACATGTTACGAACTTCACGACTGCAAAATTTATGTGTTGCCACAACTCAGAATATAAGATTGTAAAAGGCTTAACACACGTACACATATTTTTCTCGAATGAATGCACAATAATTTTTATTTCCACACAATTTGGTTTGTCGACATTTTCTAAACTTGGTTTGTGACTAGATTAAAACAACTAAAACATATTTCCTCTATCCGAAAATCGGTATGTTATCCCTTCCTATTCTTTTACGACCAGCTTAGGTTGAGCTACCCATTGTTTAATTCTCGGAATTCGGGTAGGGATTTTTGTTCCTAGTAGACATTGTATGAATGTAAAGGTGTAATCTTAACATAAATTGTGGACTTTCCTAATTAGTAAACTACTAGTAATTAGGTAAGTAAGTCAGGTATTACCTTTTGCCTGCTCCCTACAATGGACTATCGTGGACGTAACTATGCATTAAACAGAAAAAGGCATACTTTCATCTCATTATACAGCATAACTGCGTCCTGTCCTGTGACCATGATGGCCCATTGTTTAGGAGAGGCCCTTTTGGGCTTCACATAATATATAGGTACTACTAACTACTACTACTACTACGACTACAACTTTATACCAATTCAAAATATTGTTTGTAGAATTCACAGAACAAGTACTTAAGTGGTAGAATTCTATCATTTTGTTTCTTTCTTCAGTGCCGTTATCACATGACGGCTCGCGAGCTGTGTCGCGGCGACAAAGACAAAGTATCCGCCAATTCCGCCATTGTAGTGGAGGAAGTTATGCATCGCTCCCATACATAACCCAATTTTTTTTATTAAGCTATGTGCTTCATCATATATGTTCCTTGAGTCATTCTTATCATTTCTAGTCCGAGAGGCAATAAAAAACGTGAGGCTAGTCGGGAAGGGAGGGTACAAAGATGGCTGCCAACAGTCGTCTTTAAAAAAAATCTAATCTCGTCCTGGTGGCTACTAGGGCAAGTTTGGTATCATTTTCGTATAAACCAAAGACGTAAAATTCATTGCTGATATTAGTTTTTTTTAGTTTTATAGTAATTTTACAAGAAAAACTTAAAAAGGTGAAAATGTTGGTAGGAGTTTTTTGCTTTGGGAGCTAATAACTTTTGTATAGTGACAAAAACTATCAAACAAAAAATACAATACTTAAAGCGCAATTCATGCAAACTCAAAAAATATACACGTTTTATTATGTCCTTATGCAAAAACATAGTAAAAAAAAAATTAAGTTGTAGCGGCTAGCTGGACTCGCGCTAGGCGGCGTTTATCTTACAAAATGGTCGAGTACGACTACGAGTATCTGCTTATATGCTTACTATGTTAAATTTTATGATGCCAAATAAAATACATTCTAAATAATTTTATAAAACAATTTAATGTCCGCAGTTTCCGGCACACAGACATACTTCTGTGCACGTCAATTTTCTTTTAATGCAGTTGCAATGATTTTTGCAACCTTTCTTGCACCTGCAATGAGTGAGTCCCAGGCACACACTTGCGATATCTGGTAAATCAGACCAAACAGGAGTCCATTAACTGTTTTCCATTCTCCAGTGCCATGAAGAGGGAATCGGAAGCTTTTGGAGAGGCACCAAGGCTTGTCCCCAGACATGGACTCCTTGATATATTGCCCGAAGTGTGTGCTGGCTAAGAGCGGCTTCCTTTGGAGGGATGTTTTCTATAGCTGTCTGTGCCTCTTCGTAAATAGATATTTTCTGCATTCGTTGACTGTTGTGCATGGGCTTGAGCTAAGAAATAAAATTCTTGGTTTATACGAAAATGATACCAAACTTGCCCTAAAGATCGTTTGTTATAAATACAAGTTAGCTCTGGCAGGAATAAATTGTCTATTCATTTAAAAATATTCTGATACTTGTCTTGATGATTGATTGACATTTGTCATAGAACCGATATCTTTATTCTTTTTTTGCTCAACTTGTTCCAATAAAATTAGGGGTCTTACACCGCAAAAGCGAAAATCTATTGTGGACAAATGGTGTTCGGTTAAAGGTATTACGTACCAAAAAAAAAACTCGCACAAATGGAAGGTGTTAGTGTTGGAGCCGTCCAAACTGCTATCTGTAAGTACGGGGAGGATTATACCTTCGAGTCCGTCCAATCCAAAACTGGACCAAAAGATAGTAAAATTATTCGCATCTAATAGAGAGCTATCTGTCCGAGATGTCGCGAAAAAAGTTGGTACGAGTATCGGGATGGTACAACGTGCAAAGAAAAGGAATAGTAGAAACGTAGTGCCGATACAGAGCAACAGTTTCGGTCAGATTGGAATAAGGTGGCTCGAACTTTTGACAAAGTCGCTGTCCGGTCATTAATGAGCACCATGAGGCAAAAAATTAGAAAACTGGCCAGAAATGAATAATTTGGGCTTTTTATGGTACTTTTCGAGTTGTCCATATTATTTTGTACATAGGTAGTTGATTGATTTTAGTATGACAATAAATAATTAAAAAGATGTTGCATTTTTTTCTTGTATTTATAACAAACGATACAGTTTTTAGTAGCCACCAGGACGAGACTAGATTTTTTTTAAAGACGACTGTTGGCGGCTATTTTTGTACCCCCCCCCCCCCCCCACTAGCCTTACGTTTCTTATTGCCTCCTGGACTAGAAATGCTTAGAATGACTCAAGGAACATATATGATGAAGCACATAGCTGCTTAATAATTTTTGGGTAAATTTCATAACTGCCTCCACTATTGCAATAGAGATGCGCAATAAATTCCCATAATATACAGAGTGTCCCAAAAGTCAACGTTAAGCCGGAAACTATGGCCTATCACCTATTTTTGGCTTGACATACAATGTTATACTACACAGTATGGTAGCTAACGCAAAAAGTATTTCAGATGTCTCGACGTTTATCCCGCGATCGCAGCGTTACAATCGCAGATGGAGATGGTCTTGCCATGATAAGGGAAGAGCATATAAGCCCAAAGGTTTCAAAGATCAGTATTCCGAGAATTACTTCAGGAGGAAAGGAATCTAATCCTAAAGTATCTCACGACACAAAAAAGCTTGACCCAGAGATCGAAGCAATGCTTGCAAAAATGGAAGCTGAGTTAAGAGCAGAATTTGACAGAGAATTAAAAGCGCAGATAAATATGATGAAGGAAAATTTTGACTACGTACTGCAGTAAGTAATGCCACTTACAAACCCCCAATCAAGTTAATATCGTTGTTTTATTATTAAGACAAAATAAATGGGATTCATAATTTAATAGTTGTCTTTAAGCCTGCATCACACTGGCGCGGCCTGCGATGGCAGACCATAGTTAATTTGACAGCTAATTACAAGTTTTCTATTGTCCGGTGCGGCCTGGCCGCGGCGGACAATAGAAAACTTGTCATTAGCTGTCAAATTTACTATGGTCCGCCACCGTTGACCGCACCAGTGTGATGCAGGCTTTACACGTATCCCGGCGAATCTCGATCCCTATGACAGCTGTCATCTCTGTATAGTGTATTTTCTTAAAACGTTAAATTGTACTGAGATGACAGATAGCTGTCATAGGGATCAAGATTCGCCGCAATACGTATAAGAATGCTGAGGGGCTTATAATATAACCAAAAGTCACTACTACTAACCCTACTTACCGTAAGATATTCCGTTTATTAGCGATAGTTTTTATACAATTAATGATTAATGATTTACAGACATGAACAGATGCGCTCGTGCTACATGTTGCGTGAAGCTCATAGGGAAAGAAAGGAAAAAGTGCAAGCTTTGCAGACACAGCTTGAATGTAAGAACATGACCGGTCTGATGTACGTATTGTGCTCAGAAAGAAGAAAATCCAAATTGGAAAAGTTGAGGATCATTGAGGGTAGGTTGTAAAAATCATTCCCACTTTTACTAGAAGTCGGCAATATTTGCAATAGGTAACTAAAACTAAAATAAGTTCCATAGGGGGTGGTGTTATTATGACACCTATTTTTTATGATGCCATCGTATAGAAGATGCTAAAATAAACATGTTTTGTATGGGCAACTTTTCTCTTTACTTGATAATTACCGAGATAAATGACGGATTGTAGAATAGCGGGCACGGGACTTAGACATTTTTGATGTTGGTGGTGTCATTATGACACCTATTTGTTATGATGCTATCGTAGAGAAGACGCTCAAATAAACATGTTTTGTATGGGCAACTTTTCTTTAAACTTGATAATTACCGAGATAAATGACGGATTGTAGAATGTAAAATTTTCAATGATGGCATTTTATATTATGTATGATATTAGGCAGCGAAAGTGAATGATGATATGACGGCTGACAGAGAAGTATGGAAGAAAAAGACATGCTGCGCCGACCCCAAGTAAATGGGATAAGGGCAAGGAAATGATGATGATTAGGCAGCGAAAGTCCGAATCTAGGGCCAAGATATTTGACCTCAGTGGCTCCAAAAATAACTCAAAACCGAATCGGAGCACCCCACCATCCACGTGGTCTTGTCTGCCCTACCCCTAGAGTGTTTATAAAAAAGAACGGAGGCGCGGTGGGATAGCAGCCCTTGCCCGCCGTGACGAAACGCGGGAACGAGCGAGGCGAGCGGCTGAGGCTGGTGAAGAAGTGGAAGTGAAGTGACCGTGCTTCGTCACGCAAGGGCGGAAGGGCTGCTGTTCCCGCAGCGTCGGAGCTACGCAAAGTCACAACAACATTCATCGAAAATTTTACAAGTCCCAGCTACCTTAAAAACTTAACTTAAAAACATCAATCACGAAAATATTTTTTTTATTCCCCCCCCCCCCCCCCCCTAGCAACCCCCCTCCCCCTCCCTACTCCTCCCTTCAAAATACTTACCTATGGTTGCGCCTCCTTTGCTATTTGCTTAGCAACGCGAAGTCGCAACATTCATCGAAAAATTTACAAGTCCCAGATACCTTAAAAATATCAACCAAATTTTTTTTATCCCCCCCCCCCCCCCCAAACACTAACATATGGTTGCGACCCCTTTGCTATACTCTGACCGTAGTAACCAACCGCACCAGTAGCAAAGAAGCGAAGAGTATTCAATAATCTTTGTTCGTTGATATAATTATTTTGACTTTGAAAAAAAAATTAAGTTATAAGATAGAAACCAATTGTCTATTAACTTCACTTGCATGCTTATTTATTTCGGATTATTGTTTATAATGGTCCTGTCATATATTTCACTGATGACTTTTTTGTGTACGTTGAAGTCCTGTAATAACCAAGCATGCAAGATTTTATCTATTCTACTTATTTGTTTCCTTTGTTTATAATTAAAACAATCGTTAAATTTTAGAAATTTAAACATTATTTGACATGCGACGCGGTCCGTCTGACAGTCGGGTACTCGTGTGAAGCACCTTTAGCCCTTCAAAAGGTCGCAAGCTCACAAGCAACATGAAATAGCCGGTCGGATGACGGACGCGCGGTGGACGTTTGCCGCTTGCCGGTCATAGACAAGACAATGCCACCTTTTTTTATAATCTACTTTCTATTGCAGCTGTCATTCAAAAGTAAACTTTATTAGAATGGTATAAAGCGTATGATTTTTTTGCAATATAGGCATGGCATGAGGTTTTATGTTATTGACCTTTTTAGTATTGTATAATGATTTGTTTGTATAGTAGTCTCTAGACTACCTATTATACAAACAAAACAAATAAACTGCGGTTAATCAAAGCTGTGACTATTGTTGTCTGTAACATTTAAAACTAGACCGTTTAAGAAAATAGTTAAGTCACGGTCAGAATTCAGATACCTATAAGGTCACTGTGCGGGTTAACGACCACCTAATTTTGTGTGCCGGTTTGCGATTGCGACCTTTTACTTCTTAGATGAGTTTGTGAACCGAAAGGACATTTTCTCGTTAAGTAGGTGTTTTTAGGGTTCCGTAGCCAAATGGCAAAAAACGGAACCCTTATAGATTCGTCATGTCTGTCTATCTGTCTGTCTGTCCGTCCGTATGTCACAGCCACTTTTTTCCGAAACTATAAGAGCTAAACTGTTGAAACTTGGTAAGTAGATGTATTCTGTAAACCGCATTACGATTTTTACACCAAAATAGAAAAAAAACAAAATTTTGGGGTTCCCCATACTAAGAACTGAAACTCAAAAAAAAATTTTTCATCAAACCCATACGTGTGGGGTATCTATAGAAAGGTCCTAAAAATTATATTAAGGTTTCTAACATCATTTCTTTCTAAACTGAATAGTTTGCGCGAGAGACACTTCCAAAGTGGTAAAATGTGTGTTACGGGGGGCCCTGTAACTTCTAAAATAAGAGAAAGACAAAACAAAAAAATATATATGATGTACATTACCATGCAAACTTCCAACGAAAATTGGCTTGAACGAGATCTAGTAAGTAGTTTTTTTTAATACGTCATAAATCGTAAAAAACTATTTATTTAACGGAACCCTTCATGTGCGAGTCCGACTCGCACTTGGGCGCTTTTTTTTAGATTATATTCGATAGGTATATACATTCAAAAGAAATGCTTACTTCTCACTGTTTTTAAAAGTTATATTTAATCGAAAAAACCTTTCGGTGGTCGCTAGTTGAAGCTGGTCGAGTAACCGGCGCATTTACCCTACTGCCAATAACAGGACCTTCTGGCTTACGCAAGTGGGTACAGTACAGTTAGCATCATAAACATGGATACATTCTAGGATCTTATTGTGTAGATATAAGGTCGAAAAGTGTATATACATGTTTATGTACCAACTATTATTTATTCTGTGGTGGATCTAGGTAGTACAGTCGCCATCACATACATAGGTACACTATAGGTGTTCAAAAATATCGGCACATGCACCCTAATCCCTTGAAAACAGAGGTGTGTTCCGATGTTTGTGACGTGCTTGTTTGCTCCGATGTATGTGATGGCGACTGTACATACATCCTCTTCTTCTGGCTTATATGAACATGACTGGTACAGTCGCCATCACATACATCGGAGCAAACAAGCACGTCACAAACATCGGAACACACCTCTATCTTCAAGGCATTAGGGTGCATGTGCCGATATTTTTGAACACCTAGAGTGTACCTATGTATGTGATGGCGACTGTACTCTCTTCTTCATTCTACAATCATGGTAAACTGGTAGGGTCATTGTGCCGGTTAGTGACCACATATACACTCTTATTTATGGTGACCACCTAATTAAGTGTGCCGGTGAACTAAGTATATATTCACACACTTAGTGCGTGTCAGTTTATACTGGACATTACATTTTCAGTGATGTAACTAAAAAATTACTGTTTTCGCAATTTTTCCTTTATGTGTGCTATAAGACGTTGCTTCGTACAAATTTTCAAGATTCTGAATTCACGGGAAGTACCCTGTAGGTATTGATTCCCTTGCGGATTCGAAAATTTGCGGAAATTTGCGGCATAAACGGTTGTATCCTTTGATTGCGTTGGCTTTGAAGTTTGATTTTTTCACAGCTCCAAGGGACTGTAGATTTGAGTATTTGGTATAAATTTCAGCTTGATATCTCCACGCGTTCCTGAGAAAAAGGGTTCCAGACGGACGGACGGACGGACGGACAACAAAGTGGTCCTATAAGGGTTCCGTTTTTTCCTTTCGAGGTACGGAACCCTAAAAAGGTTTTGGTAAAGGTCGCTGGAATCCGCTGGATGCGGGTGGCGCAGGGCCGGTCACTTTGGAACTCTTTGGGGGAGGCCTGTGTCCATCAGTGGACGTCTTTCGGTTGATATGATGATGATGATAATGAATTTAAAAAAAACCGTGTCCTTCAGGTAGTCGCTAACTATATAATGCGTTGCTTAACCGGCATAATGACCATACTTATCCCCTCTCCTATATGAGCGTAGACCCGTACGTGATGTTTTCGCCGTAAAACGTGACGATAAAACCTATAGTGCTCATTGAGGTATAATATACTAATACAGTCGCCATCACATACATCGGTACACTATAGGTGTTCGAAAATATCGGCACATGCACCCTAATGCCAATCAAAATAAACTACGCATTTACTAAATGGTATGTTAATAAAAGGAATTACTGTTTACAAAATCTACAAAAATTTCAAGATTGCTTACGAAGTGTCTCCTTTGATAATGTGTACCAGGTTAATGATGTTAATATTGCTTATAACAATTTTATGTCGACGTGTAAGACGTATTATGACATTTGCTTTCCAATAAAAAGATGTAGAGTTACAATAGGGAAACGGAAACATAGATGGATTACGCGAGGCATAAAGAAATCATGTAAGACTAAAAGAATATTATATTTGAATTGTCGAAAATCAAAATGTAATAATGATAAACTTTACTATTTAAACTATTCTAAGACACTAAAAAGGGTTATTAACAAATCTCAACGCATTCAAAATAATGCTTATATTATGAATTCCGCTAATAAAACAAAGGCTGCTTGGCAAGTTATCAACGGAAATATGAATTTACCACCAAAATCTCATATCACACGAATAAAATATAAAAACCAAGTATTTAATTCACCCGAAGATATTGCAAATACGTTTAATAATATGTTTACTAATATTGATAAAGAATCCCAACATACACAAAGTTATACAAATGGGCATCTTAACATGTCAATTACAAAATCGGTCTATCTAAACCCAATCACTCCCGAACACATACATAAAATAATAAAAAAATTAAAAAATACCAATTGTGTTGGTTATGATGGATTCTCCACGATTGCAATAAAACACTGTGCAGAACAACTCATCACACCATTAAGTTACATCATCAACCTGTCACTTACTCAGGGGGTATTCCCAGACAAATTAAAAATAACAATATTAAAACCACTACACAAAAAAGGCGACAGAGAAACATGTGAAAACTACAGACCAATTGCATTAATTCCAGTATTATCAAAGATCTTCGAAAGAGTAATTTTCAATATATTGTATTCTTTTTTAGAAAAATATAGTATTTTAACCCCAGAACAATTTGGATTCAGAAAAAATAAATCAACAACATTGGCAATTCATAGTCTTCTTAGTTCTATTGCCAAATGTTTAAACTCACGAAAACCCATATTATCAATTTTTATGGATATGTCAAAAGCTTTTGACTTTGTTTGCCACAAAAGACTCCTAACAAAAATATATTCGTATGGAATAAGAGGGTTAGCATATGACCTAATAAAATCATACTTATCTAACAGACAACAATCCACTGAAATTGCCCATATAAACGATGAAAGAATTGAAGTCAAAACAATGTCGAAGTCTATAATGGTAGAATACGGCGTCCCACAAGGAAGTATACTGGGGCCATTATTGTTTATATTGTATATTAACGACCTCCCGTGTGCCGTGCAAAATCAAATGGTGCTTTTTGCAGACGACTCCACACTTATAATTGAACCAAAAGATATTGAAAAATATGAATCACAAGCAAATAACGCTGTAAACAATATAATTAGATGGTTTGAAAATAACAATTTGAAAATAAATATAACGAAGACTAAAGCAATGCAATTCTATTTACCTCAATCACGCGGAAAGAACGTCACAATAAAATATAAAGATGATGAAATAGAACAAGTAAGTGAAATTAAATTTTTAGGCGTTACAATTGATTCGCACCTCTGTTGGAAACCGCACTTAATAAATCTCTGCAAAAAAGTCAGCCGATACGTATATGTTTTAAAAAACTTAACCATGACAGTATCACACGCAACTGCACTGAATGCATATCATGCATATGTAGCTTCAAATTTAAGATATGCGATTATACTTTGGGGAAATGCTCTCTGTACACACATGGTACCTTTATTCCGAACACAGAAAAAATGTATTAGGGCTATGTGTTTCTTGAATCAAAGGGAATCATGTAGACCCCACTTTGTTAAACTAGACATATTGACCCTTACTTCTATATATATTTTAGAGTCCTGCATATTTGTTAAAGAAAATATGGATTCATTTAAAATCCACGAATGTCAATTCCCGAGGAAAACTAAAAATTCGATAACCATCTTGCCGAACTATCTACCTAAGACTAGCTTCTATCAAAACTAATTTTTTACGATGGGACCGAGATTATTTAACCACTTGCCAAATAATTTAAAAGAACTGCAAATGCCTGTATTTAAACAACGTTTACGCAAACTCCTCATCAAAAAATGTTATTACGACCTAAAAGAATTTTTCGACGATACATTGTGATAATAATAATAATATAATTTGAATACTTACTCTCACTATACATAATGGAAATATGATGATTTTTATGCTATTTTTTTTTGTTGTAATTTGAATTGTTAACATGATGTAATTTAAATACCTAATAGTCTAATAATTAATGCTTTGAAGAATTTTATACTACTGTTGTTTTCTTATTTATTATAATTTAGATGTAACGGAGCAATTTAATATCGCATGTTATTAAAAAATATATATATACATGTACATACTTTTAATTTTAAGGACATTGTACGCCTTGTAGGCAGGTTATAATGCACTATAAATCATTTAACATCTGTATTACTAACATATAACCAACAATAAAGATTTTGAATTTGAATTTGAATTTGAAAATAGAGGTGTATTCCGATGTTTGTGAGCTGTACTAGAGAAGACAACACGAACATTATCTGTGCGCCGCGCCGCGCCGGCCGGCATCGACAGCGCGGGGCGCACGCGGAGGGAGGGTAACTTGCTAACTTGTCATAGAATACACTGAGACCAGCATAGTATAAAGAGGGCAAAGTATGTTATCTTCATACAAACGCACCGCGCGCGGCTCTTTATACTATGCTGAGACGCTGGACCGCAAGTTGCGTTTTGCGTTTGCGCTACGCGTTGCGGACCGCAACGCGTAGCGCAAACTTCTTATTCGGCGTGTCTTCTCTAGGACGTTAGTACATTATACCTCAATGATGATGATGCCAGCCAGGCGGTACTGCTTATACAGATTAATTTAAGTAGTCACAATATAAGATTCAATTATAAATTACATGTCAATTTACAGGAATCCGTATTGTGATCGTCAAGAACATTCAATAAAAAAAATAGAAGAATAATAACAATTTAAATATAATTATTTATCTATGTCTTCATTTATATAAATTTATAATGTCATAGTTATCAAAGTACACCTAAAATAATCGTCATTACATATATCCATAATTAAATAATATCAAAATCAATAAATCGGAATTATGCGGTTATGTCAAAAAATTCACTTATAGAATTATAATTAGATTTATCTACACCCATATATCATAAATCCTCTAGAATGTGTTCGGAAACCATATAAGTATAATAACGACCACCATAATTGCAATCAGTAACGTAACATCAGCGCACAGTGTTCCCTTGGACCTCATTTTGAGACAGTCTAACTTTATTGGATGATCGAATAGAGAAAGATGTCACGAATGAAGGACAAAAACTCCCGCGTGGCTCACTATCATAGTTTTGAAACGAATGCAATCTAAACTTTAAGTCCCGGAATCTTAAGATAATCTTAATCTTTTTTTTTAAAGAAACCAACTTAGATAAATCTAAATTTTGCACTGTGATAAAAAGGCTTATTGTAAGGCTAAATTATAAACCATTTGTGGCCAGGCTAGGGCTTCTCGGTTTCAAGATAATCATGAAAATGTCAAAATCTTTTTTTTTTTTTTGTGATTAATGTCTTTAGTATTCGCAATTTATTTTGGCTTTTAAACGTAGCCACAATAATGGACTACTACCACAAAAAAATCCGATTGCATATCTCGAGGACTTCCGGAGATAAGATTTTTTTTTGAAATCCCGGTTTCCGGGATTTTGATAAAATTTGAGTGTTATTTATTGGCGATATTATTAAGTATCTCGTATATAACTTCTCAGTTTCAAGATAAATAATGAAAAAAAATGTCAAAATCGTTTTTTTTTTTGCGATTAATGTATTTACTATTCACAGTTTATTTTGGCTTTAAAACAGCCCTAGCCTGGCCACAAATTGTTTATAATTTAGCCTTACAGTAAGCCTTTTTATCACAGTGCAAAATCTAGATTTATCTAAGTTGGTTTCTTTAAAAAAAAAAGATTAAGATTATCTTAAGATTCCGGGACTTAAAGTTTAGATTGCATTCGTTTCAAAACTATGATAGTGAGCCACGCGGGAGTTTTTGTCCTTCATTCGTGACATCTTTCTCTGTTCGATCATCCAATAAAGTTAGACTGTCTCAAAATGAGGTCCAAGGGAACACTGTGCGGTGGTATGGAGGTCGGGTGGACCGGGTGGTGCATGGTGGTCTGGTCCGGTGGATGATTTGAAATCTAGTCGGCCATGGCACTGGCAGTACAATGGCGGTTATTCTAATGGTTAGATAAAATAGTGTATGTAACTGTACATATAATTAGGCATTAAACACTCGTGTAATGTTATAATGAAACTCGCCTTCGGCTCGTTTCATAAACCCACGCTCGTGTTTAATGCCCTTCATTATGTACAGTCACATAAACTACTATTGTTTAACAGCCGATATTTGACCGCCGTCATCCCGATACAATAAACGTCAATGATGACATAAATTGTACTGGGATGACAGCTGTCACATACAGTTATAGTTTGCTTGCTATACTTAACCAGCAAGGTTATCCTATCATAAGACGCGCACGAGCTCCCTCGAGCTCTCTTGCTCTATCCATCTCTCTCTCTTATTATGCTCGGTATTGATATTCCAGAGTACACCAAATACATTCACACCCTGCAAGACATCCTCACGGAGGGCCAGCTTCTGATCTTGCACCTTTCGCGAGGGTACAAGACCGCTGCCCGCGTAGACCACGAATGGCGGGAGAAGATGAGAAGCATCGTCAAAGAGGTTCGCTTCTGTATCAATAAATTTTTGTGTACCTACACACCACCTACACCTTCAGTCAGCCTCATAAGTTGCTGAACATTGCACCTTAGTTTACTCTTTGATTGCATTTAAGCACGTAGTACAGTCAGCATCAAAAGTAGCTACGCAATCGAAGACGTCAAAAGTTATTATTCCATTTGTTTGCGCCGATGCCGGTGGTGTTATTCGCTCGACGACTTTTAAATAAAACTTCGATAAAAGTTTGATTGTAATATAATTTACAATTATTATAGGCTCTGATTGAATGCGGCGGGCGGGCGGGCGGACGGACGGACGGACGGACGGACAGACGGACAGACGGACAGACGGACAGACGGACAGACGGACAGACGGACAGACGGACAGACGGACAGACGGACAGACGGACAGACGGACAGACGGACAGACGGACAGACGGACAGACGGACAGACGGACAGACGGACAGACGGACAGACGGACAGAAGGACAGACGGACCGACAGACGGACAGACGAACAGACAGACAGACAGACAGACAGACATACAGCGGAGTCTTATAATAGGGTCCCGTTTGATTGTAATATAATTTACAATTATTATAGGCTCTGATTGAATGCGGCGGGCGGGCGGGCGGACGGACGGACGGATGGACGGACGGACGGACGGACAGACGGACAGACGGACATACGGACAGACGGACAGACGGACAGACGGACAGACGGACAGACGGACAGACGGACAGACGGACAGACGGACAGACGGACAGACGGACAGACGGACAGACGGACAGACGGACAGACGGACAGACGGACAGACGGACAGACGGACAGACGGACAGACGGACAGACGGACAGACGGACAGACCGACAGACGGACAGACGGACAGACGGACAGACGGACCGACAGACGGACAGACGGACAGACGGACAGACGGACAGACAGACAGACAGACAGACAGCGGAGTCTTATAATAGGGTCCCGTTTTACTCTTTGAGTACGGAACCCTAAAAATGCGCAGGAGAGCGATATCAGCTCAAGCCAGTCGCTGGATGGTTAACCCTATATACTCGTAGTTAATGTAGCGGTCCAATAATAAAGAAAGAAAGAAAACATTTATTCGCCACAAAGAATAATACAATACAACCTGCATACACAACTAACTGCAACTGCCGCAATAATACGCCTCCATGTTTATTTCTTTCTCTCTCTGTTTCTTGAGACAGATATCATCATCATCATCATATTATCAGCCGAAAGACGTCCACTGCTGGACATAGGCCTCCCCCAAAGAGTGCCACAACGGCCGGTCCTGCGCCACCCGCATCCAGCGGGCTCCCGCGACCTTTACCAGGTCATCAGTCCACCTTTTTTTTTTTTTTTCGTGGAGGAAACCTGCGTACCAGGTACCCAATCATCGGGGGATGACTGGGTTATGTGGTATTTCTATCCACTAAAAACTCCACGGCGGCCGGCATCTGCGCTCTCATGCGGAGGACTCCAGGATCTCATACTGAACGCACTGGAGCCCTCCTCGCGCCTCGCCACATTTGGCTCGTCCTAGGATGATGATGGTCGCCTTCCCTGGGGTTTTTAGGTGAGTGCTCCGGCCCCCGCCAGAAACACTGCGACCCCGATGACCCCCTTTAGTCGCCTTCTACGACAGGCGGGGGAGACCGTAGACCTATTCTTGTCCGAGCCTACACGGTTGGACATCAGTCCACCTACAGAGACAGAGATATAGTGGACCTTACCGGCCATTACGGGGTGAGCATTATCGTGATATTTTTCTAGCTGGCTCTATCTATAAGATGCAATGAGCTGGATCGAGACAGCTACAAAAATATCACGATAATACTCACCGTGAATGACCGCCATTGTTGGCATATTCACATCGATTGCACATGAAACAATCTCGATCGATTTGCACCCCGGAATCCCCGGATGTTTCGTAAGGCCCAATGGGCCTACTGGAAGGACTTATTCTCTAAAAGGAATTTAAACCATTTTGGGTTGGAATAGAGTTGCATTTGTTTTGTTTTGGTCTTTTTTGAAACAAACGAAATTCAACTCTACTTCTTACGTTAGTTGATTCAAATTTCAATGTCAGTTTGTGTTGTATGGTGGGCCTTAGGAGGTTAAGTCGTATGCCGGCGACAGTAAAAATATGAAAAAGTACGAGCGCCTGATAGAATAGTCGTGAAGCATGTAGCATATTATTTGCCCCAAAAATTAATATAGGCGTATTTTCTTTTGTCGAACATCCGCACCGACATAACTAAACGAGCAATGAAAATGTGCACTTTACATTGAAATTGCCTGTGTGATAATCTTAATCTTAGCAAACCCCTATCCTAACGATGTTTGTGTCTAGGAGACACAAATGACAAATCAACGGATCAAATTGAAGTCTTGACTGATTGTCTAGTTTAGTTTTAGTTTTGTTAAGGTGGTTTGGGCATGTAGAGAGGATGGATGAAAGAAGATTAACGAAGAGAGTGTATATAAAATGTTGGAAGGGGAAGACCTAGGCGAACTTTCTCCGATCAAATTGGAGAAATCTTACAAAAAGGCCAGGTCAAAAGTAACTACCCTAAACCGACGAGCATGTATGAGAAATGTTATGAAAGTGAGTGAAGCGAAAGTGGTTTGTCAGTATCGTAGCAAATGGAGATCCGTGATCTCTGCCTACCCCTATGGGAAAGAGCCGTGATTATATGTGTATGTATGTAATTTTAGTTTTATTAACTTTTGGGGATCTCACTGAAAACCAGCGTCCCGGCCCCCGTGACAACATGCTGAGTGAGGCTCCTATTAAGCACATTATTTAAGATGGTTGTAACCTTTTTGTTTTGAGTGCTAAATAAATAAATTCTTATTCTTATATCTTATATTTATGACTACCTATTTCAATGTTCCTCAGTTCCAAGAATACGTGTACCACTTCGCCGGTGGCACCCCTGAGTCCAACCAGTACGTGTTTGACGTGCCAGCCCTGCTGAAGACCGAGGCGGCCATCGTCGACAACCCTGAGGAGGATCCGTGCAATTGTGAGGAGAGTGAGGACGGCCAGGGTGAGGGAGAGGGGCTACAGGTGATAGAGCAGGATGGAGAAGGTAAGTTTTTAAATTGTCTTTATTTATTTACTTAAAAAGTGTCACTTGTCACCGTTTTAAGGTCCTGATTCTTCTGACTTGAGGTACCTACAGTCAGCAGCAGAAGTTGCTAAGCGGTCCTAGTGCTCAAAATGATCTACACATGGACTCTAATGTCAAGGGAATAAGGATCTGTGTAGGTCATTTTGAGCGTGTTATTTTGCTTAACTACTTCTGACGCTGACTGTACGCAGTACTATCACATTCTGTGCTTGAGGTCCTTGGATACGCTAGTAAACCTGACCGCCTCCGAAATCTCCCGGCAATGTTGAGGTTGTTATGAATCTAAAACACTCTGAAATCGCCAGTATAATATCTAAAAATATATCTAATTGTAAGTTATAGGAGACGCTCCACGGGCCGATTTTATCGGACGGCCAAGCAAGGTCACACTAAATCTAGTATTGAGTGATATCGGCCCGTGTATTCGCGTCTCCTATCATCATTGGCCTTTAGCATCTCATCATCATCATCATCATATCAGCCGAAAGACGTCTCCCCCAAAGAGTTCCAAAGTGACCGGTCCTGCGCCACCCGCATCCAGCGGACTCCGGTGACCTTTACCAGGTCATCGGTCCACCTTGTGGGAGGCATACCAACGCCGCGCCTTCCGGTACGTGGTCGCCACTCGAGAACCTTTCCGCCCCAACGGCCATCGGTGCTACGTGCAATGTGCCCCGCCCACTGCCACTTAAGTTTAGCGATTCGGAGGGCTATATGGGTTACCTTGGTTGGTTATTATATCCTTACTGAAATCGAACCTTAGCGGGCTCAAGGCCTCAATGTTTTGCCCGGTATTCCCCTTGGGGTATAGGTAAAAAACTGTTTTTTTTTATTACTATGGCTCGTAATGCTGGCCACTGAAAAAGCAGCAGGAACATCAGATGCTCAGGTGGTCAGGAGGAGTGACGCTCCTTGACCAAGTACGCAATGATCACAGTCGCGGCACATTCAGAGTGAGACCAATCCCGGAAAAACTGCTCGAATGTAGGTTGAGGTGGTACGGGCACGTCATGAGAAGACCACATGACCATATGACACGGAGACTAACTTGGAAGCTGGTCCAAGAGGCCGTGGCAGACCCCGACTCACATGGCAATCATTTGTTGACAAGGACTTACGTGCAGCCCAAATAGACCCACAGACGACCCAGGACAGAATGTCCTGGCGAAAAATGATTAGGAGAGCCTACCCCAACTGAAATGGGATACTTAAGGCAAGGATAAAGAAAAGAAGACATATTATAATGAGGTCTCATTTATAATGAGACATTACTTATTACAATATCATCATCATCATATCAGCCGAAAGACGTCCACTGCTGGACAAAGGCCTCCCCCAAAGAGTGCCAAAATGACCAGTCCTGCGCCACCCGCATCCAGCGGACTCCCGCGACCTTTACCAGGTCATCAGTCCACCTTGTGGGGGTCCTACCCACGCCGCGCCTTCCGGTACGTGGTCACCACTCGAGAACCTTTCCGCCCCAGCGGCCATTGGTTCTACGTGCAATGTGCCCCGCCCACTGCCACTTAAGTTTAGCGCTTAACACATCGCTGTTGGAGGCGTAGCAGCGCGCTGGTGTCTCTATGCTTGTTTGTGGGACAAGAGGTCCAACCAGGCGATATCGTGCAGTGTCACGCCTTCATAAAGTGTCTTCGTCCAAAGGTCTCGGTCCTGAGATTGATTTTCCCAGTTCATTGGGTTGATATTGAACGTCTCCTATAGCACCATTACAATGATCAATACAAATAAAGACATAACCATAGATATATTCGATATCATTGGACATTACGTATAACATTATCTCTGAATGGTCATGGTCAGGTTAGGATAGGTTGAAACGGGTCTTGACAACCCCATCTTGGTTTCCTGTGTCTTGTGTACAATAAAGTTATTTACATACATACATACATACATTATACATCTTGGCTTTTACAGAGATGGTACGGGAGAAGACATGGTGGGAGCTACTGGACACCGACTGCCGACCGTTCATCATGTACGGCGATATGGCAGATTACCTGCCACCCAAGCGCCGTCAGGTGGTCGCCATCGCTAAAGCAGCTGCCGCTAAGACCGCGCCGCCGAAGTGGAAGGAATATGGTGAGAAATGTGAACACTCCAGTCGTTTTTACGTTTTTGCAATGGCGTGGAAGGCTCCTAACACCGAAGCGTAGGAAGATGGGCGCCATTGTCAAGGCAGCTGCCGCTAAGACCGCGCCGTCGAATTGGAAGGAATATGGTGATAAATTTGAACACTCCAGTCGTTTTTTTGGATTTTGATGACGTGGAAGAGTTGCATCTCTAGTAATCATCACAAAGAAAATAAATCTTATCCGATGTAGCCCAAATATGGTCTAAGATTTGCTTCTGGTTTCCCTTCCAGTGTTCAATGAGATGTTCGTGAAGTCCAACTGTCCCACCGCCGAAGTCATCAAGGACGGGTACCCCAAACACGTGCCCATAGACAATCAATGGGAGTGCCAACGAAACCAGCCGGAACCCAGCGACTCCAACCTTGTAAGTCCATAAAAATTGTGTAAAAAGCGGCCAAGTGCGAGTCGGACTCGCACATGAAGGGTTCCGTAAAATAAATTGTGGTTTACGATTTATGACGTATTAAAAAAAAACTACTTACTAGATCTCGTTCAAAACAATTTTCGGTAGAAGTTTGCATGGTAATTAATGTACATCACATATTTTTTTTAGTTTTATCATTCTCTTATTTTAGAAGTTACAGGGGGGGGGGGACACATATTGGAAGTGTCTCTCACGCAAACTATTCAGTTTTTTTTCGATTTTTGTGTTAAAATCTTAATGTGGTTCACAGAATACATCTACTTACCAGCAAGTTTCAATAGTATAGCTCTTATAGTTTCGGAGAAAAGTGGCTGTGACATACGGACGGACAGACAGACAGACAGACATGACGAATCTATAAGGGTTCCGTTTTTTGCCATTTGGCTACGGAACCCTAAAAATGTGCTATTGACGGGCCAGTGCATTAACCAATTAGGTACTGTACTTACGACAGACCTGCTGCCGCGGAACGCCTGATTCCTTCGTACGTACCTATAGTAGAAATCACTATCGTACTTGTGTATATGGGCGACAGACAAGGAGACACACATGAGGTATCCAGTTATTGGCGATTTACCCTACATACTTCCAAACATATGTACGCTAAACTCGCTAAAGCTAGAATCTCACAGACCATTCATCTTTATAATATTAGTATACCTCGTGTGTTCATAAGTTATGAGACGAATTTAAAAAGTTGAGTTTGAAATAAGAACATGCCCGCAGCTTGTTCCGAGTGTTTCGAATTTAGAATTTGGAATCTTGTTGTTTGAAAATAATACATTTCTACTATTTTCAAACAACAAGATTCCAAATTCTAAATTCGACACACATGCCACGAGCCGTAGGTGAGTGGTAAGACTCGGGACGAGTGAAGAATGACATTTCCGCACGTGTATCCAACGACGTTTTTTAATACAGTTGCGAAAAAATAAGAAACACAACAAATATAAAGAAAAAAAAATTTTTTTTGAACAACTTCATTATTTTTCAACTGTATTAAAATGATGTCACAGAATTAATAATATAAAAGTTTCAAATTCCTTACTTGTTGTTTTTCTTATTTTTTCGCAACTGTATTAAAAAACGTCGTTCGATACACGTGGAAAAGTAAAAAGCACTAGTGCGCAAAATACAACTTTGCGCACGATTTGCAGCTACAAAAAGTACCACTTTTTGAGAAACTGTATTAAAAAAAATATAATTCGATTATTTGTCATTCTTTATCGAGATGGCATAAAGCGAAATCTACACAGAAGTAGCTAAAAGATAATTTACGAAGCTTTATTAGTATCTACTGAAGAATGGCCGTCGTCAAGCCCTGGATCCAACCCGTTGGATTACGCTTTGTGGACAGAATTGGAGCTAAAAGAGCATGCCGAAAGTCACATCCAAACCTTCAGTCCCTAAAACGCACGGTAGTGAGAGAATCGAAGCGAATCCCTATAGAAAAGGTGCGTGCCGCTATTGACGAGTCGTCATCGTCAGCTGTATCGAAAAAATAGGCGGTCATTTCAAGTATTTTTTTTTATTTAATCAATGCATATTGTTAGCCCGATTGATGTTTGTTTTATTAAAATAAATTGTTTCTGTTTTGACTAATTTGACTTTTTTTCTCGTCTCAAAACTTATGAACACACGACGTAGATATTAAGAGTTTAATTAAGCATAGTAATTTGTGCTTCAGTCCATGGGAGCCAGATGGGGCAGTCGGCGTGTCACCGGCAACAGCAATGAGATGCGTAGTATGGGCTCCATACTGAGACTCATGTAAGTGCCTTCAAGCGTAGGTAATTATAGGTTTATAGGTACAGATTTATTGCTAGGGCCCGGAATTTTGCGTGCGACCACTGATACATATTAGTCCTACTTGTTATGAACAAAATGCTGCACTTTATGATGAAAGCAAGCCGCTTAGCACAGTGATAGAAACGACCAAACTGAGTGATTTGATTGACCCGCAGCAGCGGAACTTTCCCCCCTTAGGAACAGAGATGGCGCCACTTCTTTAAAAAATGATTCTAAAAATTCTACACGCTAAACTAAAGGACTAATTTTAATGTTTAAGGTGGTTCGATTGCCATACAAAACGTTGTTTGACATTCGCAGGCTAACGGCGTGTTATTTTAAGAAACTTATGTAACAAATTTTCATCAATTGGCTTCCCATTTGCGCCAAATTCTCCCTTTCCTAGAATAAACTTGTATAAACTAGATTAATTGGAGAAATTGGTTTGGTACGTGATATTTTGGGAAAACAATTTTTCTCAAATTAATCTAGTTTATACAAGTTTATTCTAGGAAAGGGGGAATTTGGCGCAAATTGGAAGCCAATTGATGAAAGTTTGTTACATAAGTTTCTTAAAATATCACGCCGTTAGCCTGCGAATGTCAAATAACGCTTTGTATGGCAATCGAACCACCTTAATACCTCAAATGAAAGCTCATTGTATATACTCGTCATAAAAAAATATTAAAAAAAAAAAATCAGAAATCTTCTGGCAAAAACAGGCATTTTAAGTTTTTTTTCTTACTTGATTTGTAGTTTTTACTTGATTTCATAAAAAGCGGCTTGTTTTCATCACAAAGTGCAGCATTCGGCCAAAAAATCGCCATAACAAGTAGGACTATAGGTAACTATGTAAGGAAGGGAGCACTGCTTTTTATCGATATATCAGATCAGTCATTCACTCTATCATTGAGGTTCATCATCATATCAGCCGAAAGACGTCCACTGCTGGACATAGAATGTTATTATTTTAACCTACTAACACACACAATATTCATAAGCACACATTTGTACGACTAACACTAAATGGGTTCTATGCCTGAAATAAAATAATTGAATTGAATTGAAATAGGCCTCCCCCAAAGAGTGCTAAAGTGACCGGTCCTGCGCCACCCGCATCCAGTGGACTCCCGCGACCTTTACCAGGTCATCAGTCCACCTTGTGGTTGTGGGGGGCCTACCCACGCGGCGCCTTCCGGTACGTGGTCGCCACTCGAGAACCTTTCCGCCCCAACGGCCATCGGTTCTACGTGCATGGTTCTATTTATCTAAATTAAATAACACTTGCAAGCACGTTATGTAGTCTCCGAGGGATGAGTAATTTGTTCTCGTTATAAAATATAAAAGTTTTCGTAATTTATACTAATTTTAATAAAGCAAATGAAACGGATTAAACTTTCCGATATTTAGAACATTTTTCATCATTGACCGTTGAAAAGACTATCATCGGAAAGTTTGAGGTACTTATAATTTTATAAAGACACAAATAAAAAAACTCTTGATTTATCGATACCATCGATAAACATTGGTGTTCTCTCCCTAAGACTTGTCAAAAGCCGCACGCAAAATTCGGCCCCTATTTATTACCTTACAGAAGACAGACATTGTTTGGCCTAACTACTTTTTGCCTAATTTCGGTTTGCCTAATTGTATTTAAACTAAAATTATTTGGCATACCATCTCACTTTATAACATTTTTAATTGAGTGAAATTCATTTTTGCGTATTCCACTTCGCATAACTTTATATCACCTAATTTTAAGAAACCTAATTTTTAGTTTGTCTAATCTTATTTCGTTCTACTGTTGACTGACTTACATAATTATATTTCGTCTAAGTCTAACATAAATGTCGCAATTTTTAATGCATTTCATCCCCCCCCCCCCCCCCCCCAAATTGTTCAAAATATGCCCTACATTAAGAAAATAAATCAAGAAAAATACTTATGCATAAAGTGAAACGAATATTCAGGTAGTGTTATTTTATGCATATTTTCTTGTTTTAAGTTCTTGAACCCCCTCTGAAATTTCTTGGACCCCCCCCCCCCCCCGAAATTAAAACCTGGCTACGCCCGTGTCTTGACGGATTAATCTGTCACTTCGCGTTGAACCAGTGGTGCGGATATATGTAAGTCTGTAGCGTTGAAATGTTACAAGAGCCCTTCATCATTTTCAGTACATCGAGTAACGTATTGCCACCGAAGACGGTTCTTCTAGGCGCGAGGGACTCTATGGAAATCGCTTCAGCGACCAGACTGGTGAGTCCACCAAGTTTAAGTCATAAACCGGCCTTTAGATCTGGCTAAATGCAGTGCAACAAGTCTCAAAGTCACCCAAAGGGCAATGGAGAGGGCTAAGCTGGGAGTTTCTCTGCGTGATCGCATCAGAAATATCCGCAGCAGAACCAAGGTAACCGATATAGCCATTCGAATCTTTAAACTTAAGTGGCGGTGGGCGGGGCACATTGCACCTAGAACCGATGGCCGTTGGGGCGGAAACGTTCTCGGGTGGTGACCACGTACCGGAAGGCGCGGCGTGGGTAGCCCCCCACAAGGTGGACTGATGACCTGGTAAAGGTCGCGGGATGGAACAGTGTTTTAGTCATGATCATGCAATATTTTTTAACTTACATTCGAAACACGTCCATTGCTGGACATTAGGCTCCCCCAAAGAGTACCACAATGGCCGGTCCTGCGGCAAACTGCTGCTAAAGCTTCTTCTTCTTATTTAAGAGCTTAGGCTGTTGTCGGTGGAGTAATTTCCAACTTGTTCTACATTTCTTATTATTTCTCTATACGATGAAGCGTTTATTTTCTCTTTTATTTGCTCCATGTAAAGCTTATAAACGTTTATTTGAATTTGATTTCAGCGGGAAAAGCGAAACGGTTATTGTGACGGCAGTCCCAAAATGGTGTCCATCTGCATATCGAGGAAGGTGAGTCATTCACCTAGCCACAGATCAAATAATACAAAGGGGTAACAAAAAGACAAATGGGAATAGCTCGGTAATTCACTCTTATAGAAAACATTCCTTGTAAGTATTTTGAACTAGGGACCCGCCCCGGCTTCGCACGGATTTATATGTATAATACATGCATGTATTATATACATATAAATCTTCCTCTTGAATAACTCTATCTATTAAAAAACCGCATCAAAATCCGTTCCGTAATTTTTAAAGATATAGGGACAGACAGACAGCGGAAAGCGACTTTTTTATACTATGTAGTGACTAGGTATATCGTTTCTTGTGTGTGGCTACCAGTAGTTACAATAGAAAAGACACATTCGATTACTACTTTCGGGATCGAATAAACGCGCTTCGAATAGATTTCGATCTCGCTACGGTATTCTTCGATTCGACCTTGTAACTCATACTGCCGTTGTACTCCGAAACCAACTGCAAAACAAAACGTTAGACGCTAGCGCTTAGTGTTCGATGCGTAATTTAACGTTCGATTCGTACTACCAATTGGTATGTACCATGTGACATTTCGAATCGAAAAATACCGTAGCGAGTGTACATTTAAAATCCAAATAAATAGCACACGTTCCGCCATATTGTTTCGACACTGTCGACGTCGCGATGCGCGTATTCTGTAATGTCTTAACATAACCGACAAACGTTAGCATTTAAATTAAAACTATAAATGCTTGTGATATAAGGTTGAATATTGAAAAATTAATTGATTAAACTATACAAACGCTCGTGAACTCGATGGCGAGTAAAGTAAATGTATAAGTGACTCCTGGTAAAGTTTAGATTTTTAGTTCTGTGAGTGACCGCCACTGTGTAGTTACTCCATACTAGTGAATAGTGATACTCGATAGTCGCTAGCGACTGCGTAAGCGCAACTCCCGTCAACCCCGTGGTAAGGGCCAGAGGGCCTACCGCGAACGGCATTCGAAGTTTTCCATCTCTGTCGCACTTACGTACGAACTCGTAAGTATGTTAGTGAGGGGAAACTTCGAATGCCTTTCACGGTAGGCCCTCAGTACCTAACTAACCTACCTGTTGTTGTTTTCAGTCGAGTCAACATAATATTTCGACGGAGTTTACACCGAGAAAAGAACTTGCAGTACCGGAGTCGCTTCAAAAAAAGGAGTAAGACTGGTCTTTTCACGTCACCTGGCCGTAAAGTGGCTATTACAGCCCTCTACGATAGTTAGTTATACTGCGCGTTTTCCGCAAATTGACATCCATTGTGCCTATTTTGCGTGAAACAGCGGTGTGGCGCTACTCTAACCACCCCAGCTCGTCTAGAAAGTTGATGAGTGCCTTGGTGTTGCTGACTGCGTCCCGTAGTGTCTGGAGAACCTAGGTGCTTTATTCTGTATACTTCTACCTGCTTGCAGTCCAGTAGTATATGTTTAGTCGTTTCTTCTGTTTCCATGCACGCTCTGCACATAAATACTGATATATCCACACTGGTTCAACGACGACGATGGATTAATTTGACAAGGAATACAGTAACAGTGCAACAACAGCGTATCTACGTACGACACGCAATTGACATAAGGTTTTACTCCGCAATAAATGTAATTTTGACGTGGCGTGTGGTTGACAACTTGTCTCTTTGAAAGAGCGTTGAAAAGGTTAAAACCCCACTTCCTAGCCAGGGGGACACGGACAATTTAGAATTTATGAATAGATTTTACTTTTTGTTTAGTTACATAGAATTAACATCAAGGCGCCACTGAAAATCAGCGCTGCGAAATAGGTATCACCATTTCGTGGCACAAAGCTGAGTGGCAGCCATTTTAGCATTTAATCATTATGTCTGTAATTTTTTGTCTTTTATCCTACAAAGTGCTAAATAAACGTATTTTCTTTCTTTCTTTCTTTCTTTCTTTCAATTTGGCACTCACCACAGGCGGCATTTTTTTTTAGCGCTTATTCATAATTTCTATTGCTTTATATCAGTGTTTTTAAACCTTTTACATGGCGCGAGCCCCCCTTTTTTTTGTGGTAGAAACCTGCGTAGATACCAGGTACCCAATCATCGGGGGATGACTGGGTTATGTGGTATTTCTATCCACTAAAAACTCCACGGTGGCCGGCATCTTCGCTCTCATGCGGAGGACTCCAGAATCTCATACTGAACGCACTGGAGCCCTCCTCGCGCCTCGCCACATTTGGCTCGTCCTAGGATGATGGGGTTTTTTAGGTGAGTGCCCCGGCCCCCGCCAGAAACACTGCGACCCCGATGACCCCCTTTAGTCGCCTTCTACGATAGGCGGGGGAGACCGTAGACCTATTCTTGTCCGAGCCTACACTGTTTGGCGCGAGCCCCTAGAGTAAGAACCCAAGCAGCCGCGACCCCCCTGGGGGTTGCGACCCACAGGTTGCAAAACACTGCTTTATATTAACTTGACCTGTTTGTTAGTGGAGGACAAATCTTGGAACTGAATTTTGAACCCGTTAACCTCAACCGATTGAGCTTAAAACTTTGGTTACCTGTTAGGTACCTATAGTTGGGATTCAATGGGTAGGGGTCAGGTTGCATAAAGTTTAAAGTCATATTTTTGATAGGCATACGTGGATTCGTCATACTCATCATTACGCATATAACTGTAAATATTGAAGAACATATTGTGTAATACGCATAAAATTATTTAAGCATACTTTATAATGGACATAAATTGGTAGGTCAGAGTAGTATAGCAAAGCAGGGCGGTCAATATAAAAGTTTACAAACAAGTATTAATAGCAAAATTTTACGCACTTTTATAAAAAAAATAACCTCGAACACGAAAACCAAATATTGCCAAAGAAAAATATGAGCATCAACTTTATCCGCAAAGTGTTATGACAATCGATATTATGACAATAGTTATTGTTATGCGACTAGACGGACACCCCAATTCAATATTATGGTACCATCGAGCTGATCTGATGATGGAGACGTGATGAAGAGAGAACGTGGCCATGGGCATTCAGTATAAGCGACGGAACCCCGTTGAGTTTGGGCTCGCTCGTTAGAACCGTCTCAATGAGTAGTAGATGACGGTATACTGAAAAGTACAATTGGGAATAAAAGCTAGTACCGTCAAACATGCCTACTTTGCCACCAGGGGGAGCTTTGCCCAAGAGGAAATTTTTAAAATTTGCTTCTTGGGCAAAGTTCCCCCTGGTGGCAAAGTAGGCATGTTTGACGGTACCAAAAATGAAATTTTAGACTGTAACTTATTTTTTTGCAGGGACCGGCGTATATCGACTGAAAGTGAGGTAGTAGTTGTACACGACGGTTTAAGGTACGTATCAATAGCGCTAGTATAAGTTTTATCGTTTGCGTTTAGTTGTATGGCAACGCGTAGTTTCTAATAGTTACCACCAGAGGCGCTGTTCGCGTTGCCATACAAATTGAAACAAAACGCAAACGCGTTCGAAAACGTATATGAATCGATACAACGTATACTAGAGCTACAGAAGCAATGCTTTACAATATTTCTGGTCGATCCTACATGTCTGACGATCGTGGTCATGGTGGTATGCAAGACAATTCTTTGTACGTTGCTTGTTCCGCAAGGAACCTAGTGACCACCTTAACTTCTAGAACAAGCAATGTATCGCGAATTGTCAGTGTAAGATGACAATTGTCAAGTTGGTGAAATAGGGGTATTTCCGTTGTGATGTTAGCGACCTGCGGCGCTACCACGAACTTCGAATCTCGAACTTCGTATATCTCCGTCTCTATCGCACTTATGGTTTATGGTACTCGAGCGACCGAAACGGAGATATACGAAGTTCGAGATTCGAAGTTCGTGGTAGCGCCGCTGCTTAACATCAGGCAGGCCGTAAGCTTGTTTGCCACCGTCGTTGTATAAATACAATTTTGGTGTTTATCTGGCTGGATTATATATTTAGTTGGTACAGTCGCCATCACATACATAGGTCCACTATAGGTGTTCAAAAATATCGGCGCATGCACCTGCCTTGAAAATAGAGGTGTGTTCCGATGTTTGTTATTATTTAATCGTATGGCAATTATTATTTTGGCCTTTGAGTTTGTCACTCTTTAGTACCACCCAGGGGACACGTGCAGGGTTGTGGTAGGTAAGCTCCTGCGGACGCGAGTGACAGTTGTCCCCCCTTTGTCAAGTGAGTGGGCAACTCGACTGTTAGAGGTTCTTAAGCCGCCCGAAGGCCTCTAAACTCGGCTTAACGACTACTGTCATAGACAGCAACCGGGATCAACTGCTTAGCGTGTCTTCCAAAGCACGGAAGCGCTCATTTATAGTAACCACTCAAACAGGCGGTCACCCATCCAAAGACTGACCCCTGCCGTCTTTGCTTGACCTGCGTTATCGTTTCCGATACGCAGGCGCCGCCGGGCTACGAACGCTTTAGAGGTGTGTTCCGATGTTTGTGATGTGCTTGTTTGCTCCGATGTATGTGATGGCGACTGTACGACCATCTAGTTCGTAAGTGGCATCTGAGTCTACAATATAATCCAACGATTTTGACTATCGGTTAAGGCTAGTCAGACGATATAGGCAGTGGTATCTTATGATTGGCACAGGACCGAGGAGAGTGGCTTAATGAAGAAGAGCGACTGGTTAGCCTAGTGGGTAGTGACGCTGCCTACGAAGCTGAAGGTCCTGGGTTCGAATCCCGGTAAAGGCACATACTTGTGTGATGAGCATGAATATTTGTTTCGGAGTCTTGGATGTTTTCTATGTATTTATATCTATTCAATATATCGTCGTCTAGTACCCATAACACAAGCCGGATTGAGCTTACTATGGGACTAAGTAGCTCGATTTGTCTATGATGGACAATCTTCGAGGGAACTCTTCAAATAATGCAAAGTACTGAATTGAAGTCGGAAAACTTTGATTTTAAAGCATATTATGCCAATAGGGAACATTACTGCAATGTTCTGCTGCCAGAGGCAGCACTACCACTAATAGTAAACCAGTATAGGAATATAGGGATTCACACACACATGCACAATTGATTGTCAAATGAGTGACAAGGATGCTTGCATAGACAATACCGCAAGTGGGAACGAGATAAAATGTCAACGCTGCTAGTGTCGCCACCTACGAAGAGTTTTGCGTAATGTTCCCTATTGTCATCTAAATATTCCGATAAATCCGTTCAACCGTTTTCGCGTGATTGGGTAATAGACCAATCAAATTAGCTTACCCTGGACATAATTCGTAAACTCGTTGTTTTTATGGTTTTATCGGATTTTACTATTCAGTATCAAATATTAATGAAATATATTAAGTAAAAAATCCGCGATCGTAATCGTATTTAAAAAAAAACACGAGTTAACGTACACTACCTAACTTTTTTCTAAAAGTAAAAAAGGTAACCAAATACCTTGGTAGTATAACTTTGAGGTGCATTCAAATGCGATCACTTAATAGCAAAATTAAACTGAAATCAAATTCGCATATACGTTTTTTTTCACAGTTTTCCTCTGATCTCATTATCTAGACAAGCCAAAATGGTAACTATGATGTTTTTGTCTGATTAAGCTATCTTGCGTCTTTTTAGACATTTAAGACAACAATTAAACATTTATTTTTAACGTTTTAATAATAATGTATTTCTCAGTAGTTATAAATAGTAACTATGAAATTTTTGTTTACTAATAGCTTTATGTGTACGATAATCATGTTTTCATCAAAATTAAGCATGTTAATTTCACGCTTAAGAAATTGAAAATTTAATTGAAAATACTTGCGACCTTGTCGTGGAGCCAGATGCATGCAGTGGTTGCGAGGCGGGGAGAGAGTGGGGCGCCAGCGGGCGAGCGCACGGCGAACCCGTCACAACGAGTTTATTTCAATAACGTGTTTTGCACCGACCGCGCCGTGTACAAATAAAACAAATATAATTGAATATCCTAATTGTAGGATTTATAGCTCTAATGAAAAATACACAGTTAGTCCCTTACGCCCTTTGAAAACTCTGGTCCAAAGGGCGTAAGGGACGATTGATTTGCTTTTATCATCGAAGACATAAGTAAACTCTTAACTGTTAAGTAAATGAAAGAGATGATGCCATGATCGTAGTAAGCTTAAAAAAAACCAGTCAAGTGCGAGTCAGACTCGCGCACCGAGGGTTCCGGACCACCCCATACAATAGAAACAAGTCCACTATAAACGGACGGACGGACAACAAAGTGATCCTATAAGGGTTCCGTTTTTTCCATTCGAGGTACGGAACCCTAATAAGTAAAAGCTAAGAATTATTCGTTTTATGAAATTTAAAAATTAGCGTATCAGACTTATTTAATATTTAAAAAAAGAGTATTTTGGCGTAACAGACACATTTGTGTAAAAGTTCACAGTGCAAAATGGCGTATCGTACAATGAACTGAGAGTTACGAGTACGACAAAATGTATCAGAGACGTTTCTTATTTGATTGGATACGACAAAAATGCTCGGTAAAATTGAGTATCAACGCAATATTTTTCATGGTTGTAACGGACATTTTTTTCAAGCTATCGCGACGTTATCTATACCAACCGATAGAGAGAAAAAAACTGAGTATTTGTCCCTTACGCCCTTTGAGCCTACTGTAGTCGATATGTTTATTGTCACACACCCAGAGATGGGCAAAATTTATTCGAATACGAATAACGTTTAAGAATAAATAGGATTATTCGCGAATGACGAATAAATATTTCGAATAATTATTCGCCAATATTTATTCGCGAATAACTTCTTCATTCGCATAATCATTCGTAATGCTATTCGGGAATAATATCTTGAACGAATATTGTAGGAATGCTTTTTAATGGAATATATCTCAAAAACGTTATATTTTTCTACAGACTGAACAGTGAAAATTGTTAGAAAAAGGTGACCGCTTCATCAAGGGTCCCAATTAATATCGCCGTGCAAGGTGAAACGGATATTAATTGTATTTATTTCACCTGTTTTTTTTTTTTAATTCGGCTTTACCACGGGTGACAAAAAAAACGGGTCAAGTGCGAGTCAGACTCGCGCACCGAGGTTTCCGGACCACCTCGTGTACAGTTTATAGTGGACTGTTTCTATTGTAATAGAAACAGTCCACTATAAACTGACACTCACTAAGTATGTATTCACATACTTAGTGCGTGTCAGTTTATACTGGACATTCAATTTTCAGTGTTGTGACTAAACATTTACGGTTTTCGCAATTTTTCCTTTATCTGTGCTATGAGGCGTTGCTTCGCACCAAATTTCAAGTTTCTGAGTTTACGGGAAGTACCCTGTAGGTTTTGATTCCCTTGCGGGTTTCGAAAACTTGCAGAAATTTGCGACATAAACTGCTGTATCTTTTGATTGCGTTGGCTAAGAAGTTTGATTTTTTCACAGCACCAAGAGAAAGTAAATTTGAGTATTTGATATAAATAAATTTCAGCTTAATTCATTTATTTGTTGCAGTATGGGTCTTAAAAGATGTTACATATAAATACAGTTCCAGCATAACCCTGTTAGTGCACAGCAACATTAATATAAAACATATTAATTCTAAAATAATGCATGCAACGCACTATGACGACGACCGCTTTATTAGCCTAGTTGGTACGAAGCAAGAGGTCATGGGTTCGAATCCCGGTAAGGGCATTAATTTGTGTGACGAGCACGAATATTTGTTCCGGAGTCATGGATGTTTTCTATGTATCCAAGTATTTATTTCTCTATATAAGTATCTATATCGTCGTCTAGTACCCATAGTACAAGCTTTGCTTAGTTTGGGACTAGGTTGATTTTGTGTAAGATTGTCCGCAAATATTTAAAATATTTTAAAATGTTTATGCAAACTTTAAATGATTGATACCTCCACGCGTTCCTGAGAAAAAGGAGTTTGACAGACGGACGGACGGACAGCAAATTCAGCTTGATACCTCCACGCGTTCCTGAGAAAAAGGGTATTGACAGACGGACGGACGGACAACAGAGTGATCCTATAAGGGTTCCTTTTTTGGGTTCCGTAGCCAAATGGCAAAAAACGGAACCCTTATAGATTCGTCATGTCCGTCCGTCTGTCTGTCTGTCTGTCAGTCCGTATGTCACAGCCACCTTTTTCCGAAACTATAAGAGCTATACTGTTGAAACTTGGTAAGTAGATGTATTCTGTGAACCGCATTAAGATTTTTACACAATAATCGAAAAACAACATTAAGTTTTAGGGGTCCCCATACTCAGAACTGAAACTCAAAAAAATTTTTTTCATCAAACCCATACGTGTGGGGTATTTATAGATAGGTCTTCAAAAATGATATTGAGGTTTCTAACATAATTTTTTTCTTAACTGAATAGTTTGCGCGAGAGACACTTCCAAAGTGGTAAAATGTGTGTCCCCCCCCCCTGTAACTTCTAAAATAAGAGAATGATAAAACTAAAAAAAATATATGATGTACATTACCATGTAAACTTCCACAGAAAATTGGTTTGAACGAGATCTAATAAGTAGTTTTTTTTTAATACGTCATAAATCGTAAACCGCAATTTATTTCACGGAACCCTTCATGTGCGAGTCCGACTGACTACTCACATCGAGAACGGGTATAACAAAAACTTAAAGTCATCCACAGCATTCATCGACCTCACGGCAGCTTACGATACAGTGTGGAGGCAAGGCTTGCTCTATAAGCTACTTAAAGTCGTACCATGTATGAAGATATACAGGCTAATAGAGGACATGTTAACAAACAGAACATTCCAAGTCTTCCTCGGTGAATTCGCCAGTAATATAAGGGTGCTTAATAACGGACTCCCACAGGGCTCAGTCCTGGCTCCTATACTTTTTAATTTATATGTGCATGACATCCCCGATACTGTGTCACGGCAATTTGGCTACGCTGATGACCTCGCTATTGTCACCCAACACCGGAATATGGAAGCTACCGAGCCCATACTGGAGAAAGACCTAGCTAGTTTGGACGACTTTTTCTCCCGTTGGCGACTCTGCCCAAACCCTTCTAAGACCGAGGTATGCTGCTTCCACCTATGCAACAGGCTCGCACGTGAGACGCTGAGTGTTAGGTTCCGAGGCACAACCCTGCAACACAACAGCTTCCCCAAGTACCTTGGCGTTACACTGGACAGAAGCTTAACTTACAGCCACCACATCCATAAGCTAAAACAGAAAATTAAGACCAGAAACAACATAGTCCAAAAACTCACCGGAACTACTTGGGGAGCCTCTGCGTCTTGCCTAAGAACTACGGCCTTGGCACTGGTCTATTCAACGGCTGAATACTGCGCTCCGGTATGGATGAACAGCGCCAGTGTTTCATCTGTGGATGTGCAGCTGAACGAAACCATGCGACTTATTACTGGTTGCCTTAAACCTACCCCTAAAAGCTGGCTTCCTGCTCTAAGCGCAATAGAACCTGCACATCTGCGTCGGAAAAAGTGCCTACTTCGAGAGGCAATTAAAAACAAACGCCATCCAGAGCTGCCTATCCACCAAGATCTCGCTGCCTACGGAGAAAAGAGGCTCAAGTCCCGTAACCCACCAGCTCTCGCTGCGATGGACCTGAACAGCCAGTGGGACCTACACGAAGCATGGATGTCCGAATGGAACGGGCAACAACAACCGGATAAACGCCTGTTTTCGCTCAACCCAAAGACGCGTCCACCTGGTTTTGACCATCCACGCAGGGTGTGGTGCCAATTAAACCGCATAAGAACAGGCATTGGTAACTGCGCCCACCACTGGTATAAATAGGGCTGGTGCGACTCCTCTCGGTGTGTGTGTGGAAACCCCGATCAGACAGTCAACCACATGGTTCTGGAATGCCCATCAACAAAATTTTCAGGGCGGATGGAGGACCTCAAGAACCTTACTGAACTTGCTACAGAGTACTTGAAGAGGACTAATCTTAACCTTTGAATTAATCAATCTTATTATTATTATTTTCTTATATAGCTTTTATATGTAATCCAGTGACCAAAATGCCATACGATAAATAAATAAATAAACTTGCACTTGGCCGCTTTTTTTTCCTTTCGAGGCACAAAACCCTAAAAACGCAAAGATATAATATAACATGATTAAGTACATACAATGTACAATTCAAGGTTTATAATTGAACAATCTTACATGCGTAATCGCCTCTAATAATATAACATTGATGTAATTACAGACAGTCGACCAAAATCGGTAGTTAAGCAAGAAAACGTCAAAGCCGATTGGTATACAAGTATTTGTTTGCCGAGTGTCTTTGCTGAACTAAGGAAAAAAAGCCCTAGTCGCCGCATCATCCTTCACCACGACAATGCCAGCCCTCACACCGCTCCTAAAACAAATGAGTACCTGGAAGGTGAAAAAGTCGAACTACTGGACCATCCTCCATACAGCCCCAACAACTTTTTCACATTCCCTAACATCAAGAATAAGTTGCGTGGTCAGTGGTTTCAGACACCGGCAGAAGCAGTGGAGGCTTTTAAAATGGCCATTTTGTAGACCCTTTTTCAGCGTTCAATAAGTGTTTCAATGACTGGTTTGAACGCATGGAAAAGTGCATAAAATATATACTGCATATTTTATTCTATTCCCGAAACTTTCAGTTTGACCCTAGTAGTGACCCTGCCTTACGTAGGTTCGAATCCCGGTAAGGGCATTTATTTGTGTGATGAGCACAAATATTTGTTCCTGAGTCATGGATGTTTTCTATGTATTTATTTATCTATATAAGTATGTTTATCGTTTTCTAGTACTCGTACCCATAGTACAAGCTTTGCTTAGTTTGGAACTAGATCGATTTGTAAAAGAAATTTGTAAAGAAGAATAAGATTGTAAAAGAAAATAAAAATCTGTTTTTTAGTATTTGTTGTTATAGCGGCAACAGAAATACATCACCTGTGAAAATTTCAAATGTCTAACTATCACGGTTTGTGAGATACAGCCTGGTGACAGACGGACAGACAGACAGACGGACAGCGGAATCCTAGTAACACGGGACCCCCGTTTTACTCTTTGAGTGCGGAACCCAAAAAACGATGACGTTATATATGGACAAGCCCACACACATGACATAATGAAACAAACCTGTTAAATGCCCCGTGAAGCGACTCATTTAACTCACGAAAATATTGTTAATTAGTAGAAAAGGGTAATAATACTCGAAAAAAGCTACACTTGTAGTGATCGTGTTAAATTCGTGTACGAGTTGTAACGAGCAACCGCATCCTTAAATATTATTCGTGGATTGTTCGAGGATTTATTCGAATGTAATGAGAATCAATCATTCGTCATTCGAAAGTGTAGACAAATAAATTATTCGCGAATATATTTGTGACGAATAAATGTTTATTCGAATAATTATTCGAATAAAGAATTATTCAAATAATGCCCCTTTCTGCACCCACATAAGTAACATATTTTATTTAAATAATTCTGTACAGAAGACTGAGCGCTTATAAATAGGTAATCGAGATTCCACGACAATTATGTCTCATGCTGAACAATTTAGTTATTATCGATCTAATGAACACAATATTTCAATAAATCTCTATCTTAGCCGCACCGTGGTGCACGCCACGTTCGTGTTTATAAATGTTTGACAATAATTGACCTACCCATAATAAAAGAATGCCGAAACGCATTGACAGCGGTAGCGAAGCCTGGCGGCGCAGCGTGGAGGTAGTACCGGCTGTAATGTTCGATCTAATACGAAAGGGTCCGCATAGAATACCGGCCGGGAAAAAAGCGTTCGGATCCTTTCATATTAGCTTGAACATTACAAGTACCGCCTCCGCGCCGCCCCGCGCTGCTTCGCCACCGCTGTCAGTGCGTTTCGGCCTTGAATGCCTGCGACTCGCTACAGCACGGTCAGTAGTTGAGGCACAGAGCAATGACGGCCTTATTCTGCAAGCGATAACGTTCATATTAAAAATTAAGTAAGAAAAAATATGAATTAATTAATAATCGTTGATATTTTTTGTTTAATTTGTTTCTTATAGTACTAATAATATGTTGACAGCATAAATCAAACACTTTACAAGTAGTTATGTATTTTGGTTTTTCAAAAACTACCATTATTTGTGATTTTAGAAATCCGCAATGAGAATCTGTTTAATTTTTAATAATTTATCAACACTCATAATATACTATGCAGAATACATTATTAAATTGCAGTTATCTATAATTTCTGGTAAGATAAGCCAGAAAATGTGTAACTTACTGAAATTTCTTTATTAATGATAGTCCCGGTTGTTTAATTAGTTTAACTTTGATTTCTTTAACTGGAATGCAAGCGTCATATCAGAATAGAGGCACTTTTACAAAGTTACATATTATGCTGCACTTATGAAATCAAAATTTGTTAAAAATTTAGATTTTTGGTTTTTTTTCAATGACGCGGAACCCTAAAATGTTTAATTCTTTTTATTTTAACTATAACTAACAATACTTTACATCATAGAAAAAGAAAATTACAGTTATCGAATTATGTCCGGGTTTACCTAATTTGATTGGTCTATAACAAACATCCAAACTGTTACTACTTAAGTCTCACATTGAGGTATATCATACTAATATTATACATGCGAAAGTGTATGTCTGTCTGTCTGTCCGTCGTTAACCGCTGAACTGATTTAACATTTGGTATAGAGATAGTTTGAGTCCCGGGGATGGACAAAGGATAGTTTTTATCCCGAAAATCATTCCCTAAAGAAATGAAAAGGGGGGGGGGGGGGGTGAAAGTTTGTATGAAGCTACGATATAAACGAGTTCCACGCAGACTGAGTCGCGGGCAGACGCTAGAAGATAATATTAGTAAGATCGTGAGATTCATCATGTGTCATGGAGTCACTCGACAGTTCTAGCGGAAGGTCAGCGCTGGCAGTAATAATAATATTTTGGGGACAATCTTACACAAATCAACCTAGTCCCAAACTAAGCAAAGCTTGTACAGTCACCGGCATCAATATAATTATTATGATGATGAATCAAAGACCGCAAAAATATCTGACACGCTCTTACGGCTCTAGGAATAGAGTTGTCATCAGATACTCGTATTTTTGCGCCTTTGTTTCATCATATATTTATGCCGGTGACTGTACTATGGGTACTAGTCGTACTAGACGACGATATACCTACATACTTATATAGATATCAATAAATACTTAAATACATAGAAAACATCCATGACTCAGGAACAAATATTCGTGCTCATCACACAAATAAATACCCTTACCGGGATTCGAACCCGGGACCTCCGGCTTCGTAGGCAGGTAGGTACACTACCAACTAGGCTACAGAGGTCGTCAAATGTAATGCCAGAATTATGCTGAGTTGGAAACGTTTCGTGACAAAAGGATATGTCTGACACTCTTTATAACCCTTTGGACATCATTCTTCACGTACGGCGCGTACGAAAAGTGACACCTTAGTTGTACGCCATATTGTATTTTTGCATAAAGCCTCTCACAGACTGGCGATGGCGCGGCTTGGCCGCGGCGCGGCGGTCAATAGTAAACTTGTCATTAGTTGTCAAATTTACTATTGACCGCCACCGCAGACCGCGCCAGTGTGATATGGGCTTAAGAGTGTGAATATGATTGAAACCATGATGGTGACTTTAACAGCGCATGCCATTTCACCTAAATGTGTTCTTGGCACGACAACACGCAACGCTTTTAGGTGTTCTTGGCGTCCAACTTTTTTTTATACAACGACGGTGGCAAACAAACTTACGGCCTGCCTGATGTTAAGCAGGTACCGTAGCCTATGGACACTTGTGACTCCAGAAGAATCACAAGCGCGTTGCCGACCCTTTATTCAGTTGAGTATGCGCTGTGTTGGCAGATAGAGACATGCAGGTTCCTCACTCCCAACACAGCGCTTCCTAGGGAGCTCTGGCGACCTTACTCACCACCAGGAACACAACACCACATGCTTCATAGCATGGTTAACCACTCACTTGCTTGTGGCAACCACAGTTGCCAATTTCGTGCACCCCTAAGTTGCTTCTGGCAACTGTGGTTGCCAAGAGAAGAGAAGTATGGGTTGCCTTGATAACAAAAAAACTGAAAGCAATTTAGGATACCTTTTTTTAAATCCGAAAGCAAGTGAGTGGTTAATTAAGCGTTGTATTATTTTTTTCTCGAATAAATGTTTCTTCCTTTCTTTCATAAAAACATATATTTCTTGTAGCGTCCACCAAGACAGTCTTCAGGTCGTGAGCACGCACAAGCCTGAGGCAGATCACAAAATCAATTATGAAAAGGTGAGGTGCGACCATGTTTCACCGTTTGTGAAGTCACATAGAGGAACTAATGTACTGATAAGGTGAAGGCTACGCTTTTTAAAGCATATTGCCAGTCCTTCTACACGTGCAGTGCAGCCTATGAATCTGCAATACGCAGCGGGCGGATGCTACAGCGCTCTGCGGGTACAATACAACAACGCGTACAGGGTGGTGTTCGGGGCCGCGACACTGCAGCGCCTCGGGCATGTTCGCGGAGGGGCGGATCGACGGCTTCCACGCGATCATCAGGAAGCGGTGTTGCTCGCTACTGAGACGGTGCCGGTGGCGCGCCAGCTCGAATACCATCCTGTGCACGCTGGCCGACCGGTGGGACGAGGTCGGGGCTGAGGCACTGGGTGCAGCTGCATGCCCGTCTATATAAATACCTATATTAATATTAATACTAACCCTAGAATTAAGTAATATGTTACAAACAAAATATGGACTGTGTCCGAAATAAAATTTGTTGAATTGAATTGAATTGACTAATACGGAAAATCCAAAAATGAGGACTGGTTTTGGTTTTATTCGAATCAAAAATATGGTCCCAGGGTCCGCTTTGGCACCTAATCCCTGGAGAGTGATAGAGATTTGGCGTAGGTACTAGTTTTACGAAAGCGACTGCCATCTGAACTTCCAACCCAGAAGGAAAACTTAGACCGGTTTCCTCACGATGTTTTCTTTCACCGAAAAGCCAATGTCCATTTCTTTGAGAATGAGAGAATATCGTGTTTACAGTTCAGAATGTAGAATTTACATGCGTGTTTATATAAAAAAAAAAAAACTCTAATGTTAAATAATATGAAATGATATTTCGTACATAACGTTTTTTTGACTAAACCAAGTGGCAAAAGCTGGGGTTCGAACCCATGACCTTTACATTAAAAAACCGCGAGGCTTACCGCTCGTCTACACTTAATTTATTAGTGGTAATTTTATAATAGGGAACTTGAATCGTTTTATTTAATTACAAAAATCAAAAGTATAATCTAGTATTAAAACAACTGTAACATTAAAACTTTCGTATGATTTCTTTTTCTGATGTTATATGCATTTGAAATCTGCACGCGCCGGCACCCCCCGAAAACGCTCTATATTAAGCTGGCTTATGCTATGACGTCACAACATATATTCTCGGCGCGTTTACTATGGAGTAAAAGTCATTAATTTGCAATTTTCTCCATTTAAGTATAGTACAAGTATACGTCATACAAAATAAGTATCATTTCTAATGCAATATTCTGTGTAACTGTTATATTATTTTATCGAAAAAGTTATAATTTTTTGTTCGTAGTTTTAACGTGAGATAAAACTAATACAAGTTTTTTTTCTTTTTTGTTCTTTTGTATCATATCTCTACGTATATCCGCATCGATTGAGAGCAATTTATTCGAAATTGAAGTCCCATGCAAGTACCCCATTATCCATTTTTAGGGTTCCGTAGCCAAATGGCAAAAAACGGAACCCTTATAGATTCGTCATGTCCGTCCGTCTGTCTGTCTGTCTGTCTGTCTGTCTGTCTGTCCGTCCGTATGTCACAGCCACTTTTTTCCTAAACTATAAGAGCTATACTGTTGAAACTTGGTAAGTAGATGTATTCTGTGAACCGCATTAAGATTTTTACACAAAAATCGAAAAAAAACATTAAGTTTTAGGGGTCCCCATACTCAGAACTGAATTCAAAAAAATTTTTTTCATCAAACCCATACGTGTGTGGTATCTATGGATAGGTCTTCAAAAATGATATTGAGGTTTCTAATATCATTTTTTTCTAAACTGAATAGTTTGCGCGAGAGACACTTCCAAAGTGGTAAAATGTGTGTCCCCCCCCTGTAACTTCTAAAATAAGAGAATGATAAAACTAAAAAAAATATATGATGTACATTACCATGCAAACTTCCACCGAAAATTGGTTTGAACGAGATCTAGTAAGTAGTTTTTTTTTAATACGTCATAAATCGTAAAACGCAATTTATTTCACGGAACCCTTCATGTGCGAGTCCGACTCGCACTTGGCCGCTTTTTAAATACCTAGGAGTATTTACACGGACGACATATAGATGTTAAGTTTGACTTAAATCTGCTCGGGACGATTGCTTATAGACATTGCTTGTGAGTTGTGACAAATCTGTGACCTTCTGATCTCGATCGTTTGTGACAGATCTGCCCCATGGAGAAATGCCAGCGCATGCAAGTAGACTCGTTCATGCGCACGTTGCCCGGCTACATGCGCGCGAGCCCGTACATGCTGTTCGAGCAGACGTTCGATGGATACGAGACATGCTCGCCCGGTGAGTTACACGTCGGACTTGTTCGGTGGCTGCCAAACAAGTACGCCAAACTTGTTCGGTGGCTATATATTAATACAAATCTATCTATTATATATATCATCGCCTAGTACCCAAAACACAAGCCTTATTGATTTTACCGTGGGCTTAGGTTGATTTGTGTAAGATTGTCCCGTAATATTTATTTATTTATTTATTTAAATAGTAAGTTTCACCCACCGTCACACAGACACACACACACACACACACGCACGCACACGCACACGCACACGCACACGCACACACACACACACACACACACACACACACGCACTACGGCGGCTCATCTTAGTACTAGTTAGTAATTATTATTATTATCTTAAACCAAAAACAATATCTGTAAATTTTTGTAAACTTGATCCTTTTTCTAATTCTTATTTTTACACCTTGTGCATATTATGTTTTATACACCTCCTGGAAGAGCGGTGTCTCTTATCAGTATCACAAGTGTCTTGGTATGCGTAAAAAGAGTCACCATCCTGCATTTATATAAATCATTTAAGTTACAGAATAAATTATTTTGTATTTTGTATTTTTACTGTATATTATAAACACGTCAGACTAAGACATGCAAGTAGACTCGTTCATACACGCGAGAGTGCATGCTGTTCGAGAATAGGTTCGACGGCTACGGGGTGAGTAGAGTACATCAGACATGTTGGGTGGTTACGAAACATGGTCCGTTGGTGAGTGACACGTCAGACTTGTTCGCGAGCCCGTACGTGTGTACGTTACACGTATAACATGCTCTTCGAAGACGTTCGACGGCTAAGAGACATGCTCTCCTGGTAGGTTCTCCTGCAGACGTAACAATCGAATCACCAATTTGTAGTTCCAATATTGGGATTGGCACTCACTTTAATAACCACTCAAAGCGGACACTGACCCGTTCACCGTACTTTGCTTACATCACCCACCCTCACAAACTCTCAAAAAAGAATGCGACTCACAACCATCTGCCTCAACTGAAAAAAATAGCTTTCTAAGCAAACTCTTCTTCCCCCTACAGAACAGCTAGAAATCCTAAAGCAGCGTCTAGAACACAAATCCAAATGCCACTTGGACGAAGAAGAAGAGGCCGTATCAGAATACGAGGCTACTGTAGGCGGAGTGGGCGTACAGACATCAGACGAGCTGATAACGGGTCTTCCACCTTGTACCTGCAGGGACCCCTATCCTTCCATAGCTTCTAGCACGACTAGGATCTTTAAAGGTAAAAGTGTTCTACAATCATCTCCTGCATTGACAAAAGCACTGATGAACCTTAGGGCGGAAATGTTCTCAAGTGGCGACCACGTAACGGCAGGTGTAGCGTGGGTAGATCCTCCACAAGGTGGACTGATAACCTGGTAAAGGTTGCAGGAAACTGGAGCCTGGTGGCGCAGAACCGGTCATTGTGACACTCTTTGGGGGAGGCCTATGGCCAGCAGTGGACGTCTTTCGGTTGATATGATGATGGCAAGGAAGCCTGAGGCATGGTCTTTAGTTTCGGAGGCTGAGATCGATTTTGGATCGATACGGCACAGCAAGTAAGTTAAGTATAGCCAACAGCTCTTTCAGCCCTCTATTTTTCCTCTGCATCCAGTCCAGTCGAAGCAACACTGCTCTGCGGTCACTAGTGGATCGGAGATGGTCGTGCGTTGAGAAATCCGAATGTGTTTGGTTCGTCATTCCACATACTGCTCAACATACGGCACATGCACTCAAGATACGATTTCGCTCTATGAAAACACAACAATATAGCCATATTTTCACACCAAAAAATAGGTTGGGTAATTTGACTAAATAATCATTAATAATCCACCCAAATTTAAAAAAAATATTGATAAGGAATCTATATAAATTCCGTATAAATCAGGCGAAAATGGTATTAACTTTCTTTACTTTATAATTGACTACTTATATATACGTTCTTTGGGATACGCGCATAATCCACTTATTTTTGTTAATTAATAAACCTTTTCAACACATTTGCTCGTAACGTGTCTCTTATTGTGCCGCTTTTAGGCTCATAATCCTGGGAATTAAACACGCGTGTTTTATAACATTACGACACTCGTGTAGTTATGTTTATATCCCGATTAAGACACGTTGGCACCTTGCACCAAGGTGTATGTATGGACTCGGCGCATTCTTAAATTGACCGGGTTATACAGGTTTGTTTTTAATTCTCGGCAAATGGATTCTTACTCGACTAAACAAATTAAATCCTTCTTGTGAATTAATTGATTATTTCTTCTTGGATATTATATAGAAACGTTTCATTTAGTAAAACTATTTACTTTTGATAACATTTTACATGAATTTGTATTGAATAAGAAAATATTTATTTTATTTTGTATTGACTGTTTAGAGATTTCATCTAAGCCTCGCTGCGGGCGCTCTGCGCGAACTTCACGAAAAAAAAATAGTTGCGCGCCATTAAAAGTAATTTCACAAATATTTGTAAACATTGATGATGCGTGTTTGGTTATTATTAAAAATGTTGACTCGAGGTGAATAGAAAAGTGATAAATAAAATTGACGCCACTGTACATTCTTGGAGATGTACAAATGTAAGTATGTGAGTAAAAACTGTTGTCATAAATAACTAAAGGAAACGACTTAGGAGCCTGTAACATTTTCATTTTATGAAAAGGATTTTTTCCTCGCAAATGTGTTGAAAATCGTCGTATGACACGCGTGAGCTTTGATAATTACATCCTCGGCTCTATTATCACGCTCATCTGCGGTTCGCGTGACAATTCCGCCTCTGATGTAATGATCAACATAACTCACTTGTATCATCATCTTGCTTTAAAGGAATACATGGAACTTATATAATTTTGTATTATGCAATTTTTAATGTATGTTTAATTATTTAACATTAGTGGTAAAAGTTGTATACAATATTGTTGACATTTTTAATGAAACGTAATACTATTCATTATTAAGATAAGCGTGTACACCTGCAAAGGTAGAGTTCAGTGAAACTTTCTTTATGTAATCTGCAATTGTAACCTGGATTCATTATACGCAATAAATTTCATTCATTCATTCATTCACAATGTACTATTCTATAGGCCAGATGAAATTCAATAATATCTCAAGGTCGTAAATATTTCATTAAAATGCTGTTATTTCCTGATGCATATATTTTTTGATTCAGTTAGTACGTAGTAAAGTCTCCAAATTTGTGTACCCAAACATGTTTTCATTATAAAAACACGATAGTATTTTTGCTTGCGGGATCATTTTTTCCTAACTTCCGGTCCATAGACTTAGTGATTTCAATAGTAAAAGCTTTTAAAATAAAATAACATGTGAAAGCCGTAAACAAATAATTAGCCTGATATTGAATTATTTCCAAAAAAATCGTATCTTGCTCAGGCTAGAATTGCAACTCGGAGGGGCGAGAGGCCGATTTAAGCTGAAGCTTCAATTCAAGAAGGCCAGGTCTGCTGAAACTTTATTTAATTGTTTCAGTGGAAGACCTTTTCCCGATGAAAGAGGCTCTGGACGAGATCACAAAGGAGTGCTTCCACAACCACCACATCCTCTTCGATCGCTTCAAGGTCGTGGGGCAAGAAAGAACGAGGCAACTGTATGTATTAACTGACATTATCCACCAGTACTTAGTAGAGTAGAGTATTATAAATATACCTAGATATTTTTCTAGCAGCAGGAACAAAATTTGTTTAGTGCTTGCCACAATAAAAATATCGACAATCCTGTTATCGATAAGTACATACTACTTCAACGCCAAGACGTACATAACCACAGACTAAGTTGGAGATGCGGCCGCTTTGTCGCCAACAGCTTCCTACCTAGACGCCACATGCACTGATCTAGTACAAATTGAACGTTATCCGTACACTTTTGATCCAATTTATTTTTAACAGACTTCAAAAAAAAGGAGGAGGTTCTCAATTCGGTTGTATGTTTTTTTATTTTTTTTAATGTGTGTTACCTCAGAACTCCGTTATTTATTAACCGATTCGTACCATTCTTTTTTTAATTGAAAGTATATGCTTCCAGGTTGGTCCCATTGTTTTCAAAAGTCCAGTTGAATGATGGGAACCATGAGGATTTGAGGGAACTCCTCAAATATATAAGGCACGCGTGTAGTAATTTCGGTGTTTTCTATTATACTTAACTCGTGTATTTACATCCGGAAATCATAAATTTGGTGAAGTAGAAGTGATGATGAAGACCACAGATGGCTTGTGGAACTTGTCAATGATGTACTTCAAACTATAAAAGTACGTCACCGATTCTGATATCATTCAGTTGAAATAGCAAACAAAGAAGTGCCAAAGGTGATTCTGAGATCCTTGAGGAATTGACGGAAGTTCTCAAATATTATCGGCCCATATACAGCGATTTGGTTTTTTTCTCTAATACTCGTAATCAAAGTATTTGCTCTCGGAAATCAGTTCATGTGGTAAATTGGAAATTAAATGTGGAAATGTTCATGTGGCTTGGCGGAGTACTGAATTGAAGTCGGTTAAAACTTTGTTTTTAAAGTAAATTATTATAATTTGCAATGAATAGGTAGTTCGACTTCATGTCCGTCAGTAATGTCAAAAAATCGGCTCATAAATGACAGAGTTCTGCGACTTCTAAGTTAAAAATTACAACTGAATTGAAAACCTCCTCCGTTGTTTCAAGTCGGTTAAAAAACGGTTAAACCACCCAATTCTCGCTTAACTAGATTTCTAATAGACCAGAATCGCTATCCCCGGGCTTAGATCCAATGGCCCAATTGTTAGATACAAATTTTTTTTTCAGGTATGGTGACGACAGAAAAGATAAAGAAGATTTCAAGAATTTAAGAGTACAAGAAATAAAGAACATCCTAAGAAAGCACCCCAGCATGCTAGACTTATTTCAACAAAACTCTCGCTGCTAAGAAACAATTCAATTTTATGTAAATTTTATTACAATATTAAAATCCTAATAAAACATCATGTATAATTATTTTAACCCTAATTATCACAATAATAATATGTATAACAACTAGAACGTACAAATCACTAAAATTAATCAGAAATGTAATAAATTACGTATTTTAAGAACATGGAACTCAATTTAGATACAATTTTGATTAGAATATTCTAGTGGGTTGGTTATTTCCTTAACCTCCTTCTTGATGCTGTCTTCAATGGTGACCAATACATCATCCACACTATCTTTGAAGTCATCAAGATAATCATCAGACTTTTGTTCATGCATCTCATATTCCTTGAGCATTTTAGAATCAATCCTGTCGACATCATACTCAACTACTGCAGCAATAATCTCCGACGTGTTTACTTCCAATAGACTTTGTTTAGATTCGGTGACATCAAATTTATCCATCGACTCGACCTTCAATATTATTTCTTCAGATTTTTTCAACTCTTTATCTTCTGCCCTAGAAACTTTGGGTATATTTCTAAGATAAAACTCTTCTAGTTTGGGTATTTTGCTTATTGAGTCACAAGATTTAATCGATGGCTTGGAAGTTACACTGACTATGCTCTTAGAAACTGTATCATCAGACTTTGTCAATTTAAGTTCATCTTTGGATTTATCTTCAAATACTGGAATTTTACTAACGGACTCATTAAATTTGAGCGACGCTGACTTGCTAAGTAAAGTGACTGAATCAGTGAGCTTTGGTGTTGGTGGGGAAGAATCAAAAGGTACGGATAAGCTGTTTTGAAGAGCTTCGACCTCCTTTCTTCTGGCTTGTTTTCTCTCTAACTGCTTCTGCAATTCATCTATTCTCTCATCTTTTAGTTTTAACAGGTTGTCTAAGTGTTCAACCTACAAAAGAAATTACGATACATATTATCAGGCTATTCATTAATAAAATCCCACGTTAGAAACTCCTGTTTACAAAGAGAAGAATACTAGCTATGCTAAGTCGACAGTGACACGAATATCTCTGCAATAAGGGACCAATTGAGGACACGGAAGGTACTGGAGATCATTTACTGCTGATCGTACCAACAAATTGATAATGAGGATTGATATGGATGGATGACGACTGACGATGCCGATCTTAGTGGTAACGACAAAAGTAATTATCATGTTGATGACCTTGTTTTTAAGCATGTCGTTGCATTCCTGCATGTCTCTGATCTCCTGCTTCGCCGTGAGGAACAGCTCATGGCTCACTACCTTCTGCTGGATTGTCTCCAGCACACCGTTCACCCTGGACTTCACTGGCACCACCAACACGTGTTCTTAAACAGAAATTAATGAGTTCTACCACAATTCTCACTTCATATTTCGTTCACATTATTTTCGCAACCAAACTACACATTTTCTCACACCTCCACGGCAAGCATTTGACTCTCTTCGGGATCAACAGAGTTTTTTTTATGGAAGACTCATCCCACTAATCAGCCAACTCAGCCCGTGGGCTTCATCAACCACTAATTTACCGCTTAAGGGTCTACTCAGCCCGCAGGCTCATCCCTCCGGGGTCAACTGAGCCGATAGACAGTTCTCACTCAGTTGCCTTGGAGGAATTTTCGAACCCCGATTCGATGCCCACAGGCACTAACCAAACAATTGAGAACCAAGTTAGCCATATGCCAAAGAGCAATGGAGAGGAGTATGACGGGCGTACGAAGACAAGACAGGGTCCAAAATACGGTTCTCCGATCAAAAACAAAACTTATTAACATTTTATCCAGAGTGGATCAACAAAAGTGGAGATGGGTTGGCCACATGTTACGAGACCCTAAAGAAAAATGGAGTATGGCAGTAACCGAATGGTACCCAAGAGACGGAAAGAGAAGTCGAGGGAGACCGACCATGAAATGGGAAGTAGATTTAAAACTAACTGCGGGGCCTAACTGGAGAAGGGTTGCGCAAGACAGAAGTCAGTGGAAGTCATTGGAGGAGGCCTATGCCAAAAGGCACACTGAAACTGGGATATATATAAGATGTATAAGATTTAAGATTAATCTCCACTTATAATAAATCTCTAAATTAAAAAAAGAATCAGCCAGTTTGAAACTAAGCTTTGCGCGGTTCGAATGTTCTCAGCATCCCATGAACGGAAAAATATGAAACATTTTATATAGGTACATTATTATTCTAGCTGCAACTTAGGATAGTTTTTATCCGACTGCGACAGTTAATTAATTTTCCGAAATATACGACTTCATTTAATTTTTCATTTATTTTTATTGAAATCAAACGCTGCTCCAACTGTCAGCTATAAGAACCGTCAAATTTTCGTCAAAATGGCGGAATTGCTTTGCCTTTCACTTATTAATAATTTAAATCCCGTCTACGATAGACCTTTACGAGACAAATGCTAAAATATAAACCATAAAAAAATATTCGATTCTGATATGAGAACTTATATGCGCAAATGTCGTTTTATGTCGTAATTTCAATAAATGAAATCAACAAATTTGAACAATATAATTAACAAGAATTTGTTTTTTTTTAATGACAATGGCACGCGCTCGGCGCATTCAGCCAAAGTACCTGCGGCGCTACCACGAAAACGGATACTCAATGTTCATATATTTGCATCCCTGTCACTCGAGTATGGTTAGTGCGATAGAGATAGAGATACCCGAATATTTTCGAATTCCGAAGTTCGTGGTTATAGCTCAGGAATCGAAAATATGGTAAATAATCATAATGTATTTTCTCGAAAAAGAATTTAAAATAAATATAGTCAAATGGAGAAAAAAACAAAGCAAGAGGTTATATAGATAATGATTAAGTTATAAGAGTCCAAAGTTTTAAGAGGGGGTATGTTCTGTCCCTTTTCCGCAAAACGCACCTTCATATGAAACGATTGTTTTTTACTATGACGCTCGAGTATATTGACGTCACAGTCCCTCATCGTTTTCTCACTCTAACAAGCGACATTAAAACGGATGTAGCTTCATAATTTTTTGAGATATTTGAATGGGAATTTCATTATCTTCTATCTATTTATACATAATAAATGCCTATGTCCTGACTGACTTATTCACTCACTCACTCACTCATCAACGCACAGCCGAAACTACTAATCTGAGAGAGTTGATTTTTGCACAGTATGTTGCTTTTATAACGTGGGCTAGGGATAAAAAGGGATTTTTGAAAATTCTACCCCTAAGGGGGTAAAATGGGGGTGCAAAGTTTGTATGGGAGAACCTTTTTTTTTTGAGCTATAGACTTAAACTTTGTAGAAAAATTAGTTATTAGAATACAAATGAAACACTTTCAGCGTTTTGGAAAATTCCACCCCTACGTTATCTTCTATCTATTTATACATAATAAATGCCTATGTCCTGACTGACTTATTCACTCAATCACTCACTCACTCACTCATCAACGCACAGCCGAAACTACTAATCTGAGGGAGTTGATTTTTGCACAGTATGTTGCTTTTATAACGTGGGCTAGGGATAAAAAGGGATTTTTGAAAATTCTACCCCTAAGGGGGTAAAATAGGGGTGCAAGGTTTGTATGGGGAACACTTTTTTTTTAAATAGAGACTTAAAACTTTGTAGAAAGATCAGTCATTAGAATACAAATAAAGAACTTTCAGGGTTTTAGAAAATTCTACCCCTAAAGGGGTAAAATAGAGTGAAAAGTTTGTATGGGAAAAACTACTTTTTTTTAAATAGAGACTTATACTTTGTAGAGAAATTATTCATTAGAATACAAATAAAGTACCTAAATTCAGTGTTTTAAAAAAATCTACCCCTAAGGGGGTAAAATAGGGGTGCAAATTTTGTATGGGGGAAACAATATTTTTTTTGAAATAGAGACTTAAAACTTTGTAGAAAGATTAGTCATTGGAGGTTTAAACCAAACATCTCTTCGTAAATTAATAGCTTTTTCTTCAATTATCAGAATACAAATTAAGTACTTTCAGCGTTTTAGAAAATTCTACCCCTAAAAATAGGGGGCTAAAATAGGGGTGCAAAGTTTGTATGTGGGTAACTATTTTTTTTAGCTAGAGTCCTAAAACTTTGTAGAAAGATTATTTAAATACAAAGAAAGTACTTTCAGCGTTTTGGAAAATTTCACCCCTAAGGGGGTAAAATAGGGTGCAAAGTTTGTATGGGAAAAACATATATTTTTTTAATAGAGACTTAAAATTTTGACGAAAAATTACTAATTAGAACATGAAAAATACTACATTCGGCGTTTTACAAAAATCATTCAAATTCAAATTCAAATCATTTATTGCACTCATGTTAGTGTAATTCCCTAAGGGGGTTAAAAAAGGGTGCAAGGTTTGTATGGGGAACACTTTTTCTGAGCTAGACACTTAAAACTTTGTAGAAAGATTATTTATAAAAATACAAAAAAAAAGACTTTCAGCGTTTTGAAAAAATCTATCCCTAAGGGGGATAAAAAGGGGTGCAAAGTTTTTATCAGGGAAAGTTTATGTTTTTGAGTTAGAGACTTGAAACTTTGTACAAAAATTACTTATTAAAATACAAAAAAGAACACAAATCGTTTTAGAAAATTCCACCCCTAATAGGGTTAAAAAGGAGAGCAAGCTTTGCATGGGCAACACTTTTTTTTGAGTTAGACTTAAAACTTTGCAAAAAGATTACTTATTAGAATACTAAAAAAGAACTTTCAGCGTTTTAGAAAACTCCATCCCTAAGGGGATCCTTAAGATCCTTAAGAAGGGTAGCCTGTGTTGTGTGAGAAAAACTATTTTTTTTACTAGACTTAAAACTATTCAAAATGTTACTTATTAAAATTAATAATAAAGTACTTTCAGAGTTTTAGAAAATTCCACCCCTAAGGGGGTTAAGAAAGCTTTGTATGGGCAACACTTTTTTTGAGCTAGAGACTTAAAAGTTTACGAAAAAAGTTCTTTCAGCGATTAGAAAAATTCAACCTCTAAGGGGGTTTAAAAGGGGGTTCAAATTTTATATGGCGAGCAATAAAATTTTAAAGTGTGAGTAAGAGATTTTTAACTTCGGTCTTATTCTGTACGTTAAAAGACTACAAAACTGATTTCAGAGTTTTTCCAAATTCATCCCCTAAGAGTGTTAAAATTGGTTCAAAGTTTGAGTATTTCAAGGCATTTTTAAAGTATGAGATTTTTAACTTTGGTTTTAGACTGTTTGTTCACAAACTAGAAAATGAACATCAACTTTTTTTTAATTATCCCCTAAAAGAGGGTTCAAATTTTGTATTGAGAGAAATCATTTTCTAAGACGATAAAAAGTTCTACGCGGACGAAGTCGCGGGCAACAGCTAGTTTTAAGATAAACCAATATATTATTATTATCTACTAGGAGAATATTTACACCCTGTTGAGGGTGTAAATATTCTCTACTCATCTGCATTCGCAACAATCTTGTTCAAGATGTCAAAGTCGGGTTATTTGCCTGTGGTGTACTAACCATCATCACCGCAGGCTTCATAATAGCTGCCACCGCTTGACATTGGTTCCTGGCCTTCTTTAGACTTGTTGAGTTCCTCATCTCTACGGATCTTCTCGCGAACTGAAACCGAATATTCCATTTTCAATTTTTGAATTTTCACGTAAAATGTAACTAAAAGGAAGCATTTAGCAATGATCTTTTTTTTGTAAAACAAGATTACCTAATAGTCATTGCCCTTTTCCAAAGCATCTTAGGGTGGTAAGGTAATTATATGGACAAGTTATTTAGTAAATCCTACTCATTATATTCATAAGGATTATCTCATTAGCCCGGTCTATCGTGGAGCAGCACAAGCGAGCTTTGTCTTTTTATCGTTTTATCCAGTTGTGGAGTCTGAGTCTGAGTACATGAATGTTGATTGTTGGGGTTAGTCTGAGCAAAACCTACCCATAATGAGCACCCGCTCAATAACCCCGGCAGCGCAGTTAGCCAGTTGCTCCATCGTTGAGCAGCACAAGTTGAGCTTCAGCTTTCTGAGCACCTTCCTGTTGAGAGTCATCCAGTTGTTGAGTTTGAGCGCGTGGCTGTTCCGGGGAGGGTAGTTGTGCATCTCCACCAGTTTCGGGTAGTAGACGTTGAGGATCTCAGCCAGGAGTACTGAGGAATGAAAATTTGATTTAATATTCTCCTAGTTTGACAGATCGTTGTCGCTAGTTATAATTATTATCGTTTGAACAATCTCTCAGCTCGGCCTTATAGGTAAAGTTCAGTTCAGGTAGGTGTTAATGAAATGGTTTGTTGTACAAACGTTGGATAAGAAATGTGTCCTTCGCAACGAGATGGTTCATTTATGTATACTTAGGTTGTCTGGCAAATATCGGTATTTAGCGATAAGACTGCGTATTGTTTACCTCTATTGAAAGTTGTATGTTCTATACTGTGTTATTTGTGTTCTATCTTACGTAGTAGCTAGTGTATCCTGGGCCCTTCCAACCCAACCGGAAAAACAATAAGAAATATCAATGGGCCGTTTCACGAAGCTGCAAGATTCAGGTACTCATAGAGTCAACAGAGGCGCTTGATCAATATAACGACTGGCCAATGTAGCTTCGTAAAACGGGCGAAAGGAGGTATTCAGTACTAGTTGGTTGGTAGTGTTGGTAAGGTTAACTAACCGGCATCAGAGAAATCCCTGTTTATCTTCTTAGTAGGTCTTGATAACTTGAAATTATCAACCCAAGCCAGTACTGTCTCTATATCCGAGAGAGGTATGGGGGCTTCGAATGCCGACATCATGTTTTTGTAAATTTTCGTATAAGTATATGCAATTTTAGCTCATCGGTGATTGACGTATGATTTGATGTGACGTTAAGTTTTGACGGCCAGTGTATTTGGTGTAAGGAGGGCGATTAGGGCGAATGTAAAGAGGTTTTATTGTGTTACGAATTAGTGAACTCCTTAGGCCGGATTCGACCAAACTTAATCTGAGATTAACTGCCGTACTAAATAAAAATAATATAATATATAATCAAGGAATAAATAAAATAAATAAATAAAATTTATTAAACTAATAGTTGTAAGTATTACATGTCAATTCATATAAAGTGATCTTCTTCAAATAGGTATATAAAAAAAACTAGTCAAATAAACCACACCTGGTCGCCTTTGGCCTAAAGGTGCCCATTATGCTTGCCACATTGTTGAATAGCCAAAGACAACCTTTGCACCAGAAACGATTCGGAGCGAGGATCCTCACCCTTAATTTTGCCTGAGCCGACGGCCTAATGTCTCGGACAAATTTCTTTGCGTCCGACCCCCAGCAACCCGCAGTTTCTACTGCCAGGGGTACAAAAATATAGCCTGATGTAAGAGGAGCGTACTTTTGTCGCTTTAATGCGGCCTGAAATTCGGCTGCTGCCCCGGCAATAAATTGTATTATTTTGTGGTCGAATCGACACTTAATTGAGAAAATAATAGTACATTGTTTAACAAGGGGCGTATGAGGAATATTGCAAACGAGAGTCTATCAGAAGCCCGACGCCGTGAGGCGAAGGGCTTTTGATGACTCGAGTTTGCAATATTCTTACGCCCGTGTTATACACAATGTTTTTCATCACATTTGCGAGGAAATAAATAACTACAAAAGACAGAAAAATCTATGTTTTATACAAGCGCACCAATCAAATGTTGACGAAATTGACAACTTCACTTCTAGATCAGTGCGAGTGGGGGGCGTAGTTTCAATATTTCACCCAATCACAGAGCATGGAGCATGTGGTTCTTGCAGGGCATGGCCTGCTCGATTACCAATCACAGAGCCAGAATTCTTGTCGTACGCGGCCGTCAAGATTTGCTTAACCAATCAGTTCACATTGTCACATCAGATCACATGTTATTTTTTTTTATATTTTTTTATATTCAAATAAAATAAATAAATCACACACAAGCTCATTACTTCCCTTGGGACCATTATTTCCCGCGGGAGCAATTTAGGCCATTGTCCTTCCGTATACAGGCATAGAATAACACCATTTATGAGCAAGTGTGATGAAAAATAAAATCGTGCCCAAGCCCGTGGGTTAAAGGCGTTCAAGCCTAAATAAGTCGCGCCGTAGACCAAAGAAAAGTCGGTTTACAGAACGAGCACTACATTTTAAGATTCATACACTAGGTACATTTAAAGACTTCAATTGTTTGAGTTTCTTCTTCAATTTCCTTCTCCAGTTTTTGGAAACTCTCTTTGTGGCGTTATTAAAGTTAGGTGAAGTGAGGTGGTAATAAGGGCCACATCTGAATTCGAATTCTGAGACCTCGTATTGTAGGTAGGGGCCAAACGGAACCCACTTGGTGTTTGTGTCTTTGAATGGTTGTATTAGATTAGGGTGATACTGTGCAGTTGACAAGTATCACAACTCTAGCGGAATAAGTAGATCCCACAAAAAACATTTCATGAAAAATTATAGCCAAGACACTCTTTGCCGTGTCAATCCTATCTCGTGTACCTATCTTAATGATTTTTGTATGACTTTGTGCTGCAGTTACACGAGATAGGATAGACACGGCAGCTCTAGCTCATACCACAGAATAAGTAATAGTATCATACTTTGAGTAATTAATAATTATGTATACTTTTACCTACTACTAGAGAGGACATCTCGACTACATTTTTTGTAACACCTGTTAGTGCCAATTGGCCCTATAACGCTTCAGTCTGGGCCGGACTGCCGCGGCAACTAGTCGCAAAAAAAAAAGAAAAAAAAGTGAAAAGTGTTACGTCACGTGACACTTCTCACTCCAATGCGTCGAGCTGCCGTGGCCGTCCGACACAGACTGAACCAAAGACTACAATACAATGGACTGAACGCGTTAGGGCCAATTGGCTCTAACTGGTGTCACAAAAAATGATGTCCTCTCTTGTAGAATACATACTCAAAGACTTCATGTAGCTTTCAGCATTAAAAAATATCAGGTCGCAAGTAGCGCCAAGCCTCCTACTATGCACGACTTAACTCTACCAGCCCCGATCTACAAATTCTACATCATGACATTCATGACATAAAAGCTAGACAAATGAAACTGTGTGGGCTATAATTATAAGGCTAGATACTAAAGCCACCTTTTCCTATGAATTTGAGCTTGCTTGTATTATCCCGACTGATTCTGTAAGGGTTTGAAACAACGACGTTTCCAGAAAAGGGAGGCAGTGCCCTTTGGCTTGTCTTGGCCGGGGCACTGCCGTGCCCCTAGATTACAGTAAAGATAGTTTACTAAGTGGACAAAAGCTAGTCTAAGATCTCACAAATCGATCAATGCATCATCTAACAACGCTACCTCAGAGAAAGTGTCTCTAACGGTACCTACACCTGAATGCATTTTACTATAGTCCAGCATAACCTGAGCTCTGCTCTCAACTGGACAGTTTAAATTACCGTAGCGGATCGCACGTTCATGTATTGAGAGGGGTCAAGATAAAGTGGACCGTATAGCGGGACTTCCTACGTGCATTTTGTGAAATTGCACTTTCTATTTATGCAGCTTTTGATGTGTCAGTAATATGAGTATGAAATATGAAATTATCTAGAAGATAATTTCATATTTATCAATAGTGTTTCACTGCCATGAAACAGGTGAAACACTATTGATTTGCAAACCTCCCGTTTTTGTGACTGGCTGGACTGGATCCATACTCTATTCAGTGTTTTTCAACCATTTTCATGGCCCGGCCCCCTTGGGATGGAAAAATATTTCGCGGCCTCCCACCGTTCACTATTCTTTCCTTATGTAAGTACATTTGAATTTAAAAATATCAAATCCTTACATAACTTTAACTTCAAAATGCAAGCAAGAGGCTACGCGACCCCCCTGGGGTCGCCACGGCGCTTGAAAAACACTGCTCTATGTAACTAAACGCGTATTAATAGGTAAGACTTAAGGCTAGAATGACCCGAACATGGTTTATATGTAGGTAGGTACATACATACCTAAACTTTTAACTATTTTATTGTCTACGGCAGGGGTCGGCATCCTTTTAGCAACCAATGACCGCATAGAAGCTAACAAAATTACGCGGGCCGCACTTATTAATTATTTGTGAATTGTGCAATTCTAAAATTCTGAATTCAACGACCTTTCCATACAAAACAGCTAGGGAGGCTCGCGGAAAGATGCCTAGTTTTTAAAAGATTTAATTACTCGTGATTTTGAGCCTGGTAATCTTTTAAAGACTTCCTTCCTTCGCAATACGCATACGGAGTTAGTCCAAATTTCAGGGCCGATATATTTATTTATAACTATACCTATTTATTTTGTAAATGGGTCCTCATTTCTGTAATCAATTGATTCTCAATTGAAATAATTAAATTGGACCGAAGTTAAAATACTGTTTAAAAATATTAGTTTTTAAAACGGAACTTGCATTTCGCTTGTACAAAATATACAAACCACCTGATTAAAAATGTTACAAGGTTCCAGATTTGAAATAAATATCAAACTTTACTATTACCTCGTATTATAAGATTAAATTGCATGTTACATAAGACGTTTTCATTGTAAGGTAAGGTGACGAAGTACAGTCGGCACAAAAACGCATGACGTAACACCACAGGGTGAATGACCGGTGCTTTCTCGACACCAAATATGCGTAAGCGATAATTTCTATAAGCATCACACTTGGACAGTCGTCAATGAAAGTGTTACGTAACGACGAGTTTTGAGTTTTTTTACAGAGGAAAAATTCGGTGACAATGGGTCCAAGTTGTCAGCTTTGGACAAATTTTATAAAACGTCTATGTATACAATGATTAATCTGCATAATATCAAAGTACTTATTAGGTTTTAATGTGTATATTATTTGATACTGGCTATGCGACTGTCTATAACAGATTTAAATGTATAGAACCATGTGTTCGAATAAATGTCTTAATTGACATTGTACTGTTGTTTATGTACTTGACAAACATGTAGCTTAAAATATATTTCATTATGTATTAATACTCGTGTTATTTGCATATTATACATCAAGCGTCCTCTGCAACCGCCCACCCTCACAGTACTTTGGCGTTATGTGGGGAAGGTCTATGTCCAGCTGTGGACGTCTTTCGGCTGATATGATGATGATTGTAATGATGTCTGATAAATAATAATAATAATGTATTAATTGTAGTACTAGTAGTAGTAATATTCTTTACGTCGCACCTGGCCATAAAGTCGCAATTACTGCACGCTATGCGTGCTGAAAATCCCACTTCCCGGCCACGTAAAATACCAGTTTACAGACGTAAAATTTTGTACTCATCACGGGCGGTAATAAAGAAAGCCTCAGATCGCATATTTAACGCCCTTGCCTACGGCTCGGGCGTCACATACCTGCGGTATGAGACATTCTTTGTTTTACCGCCCTAGATTAGTAAATGTACTATTATTGCACCACAACATAAGAAAAACATGATACTTACAAGTACAACATTAAAGAAGTAATGGTTGGTAATGGTAACAACAATTGTGTTAGTTGCCCGCGTATCACATTCAACATAAGCGGATGAGCGAGATAAAATATAGCTAAGTACCTAATATAATACACATCCCGCCTTCATTCATTATGTAACACTGGTGAATTTTTTTTACACATCGGATGAGTTACACTTAAACTCACAAAGTTAAACTAGGTACTTTAAAGAGGTAAAATAAAGATAATCGAATGAGCGAGCGAAGCGAACGAAGTTCTATGCTTCGGTTTGGGCCAAAAATCATTCGTATGTCCGGTGTCTCGGGTGTCTGTCATTATGACCGGTGTCTCAGGTGTCTGTCACTATGTCCGGTGTCTCAGGTGTCTGTCACTATGTCCGGTGTCTCAGGTGTCTATCACTATGTCCGGTGTCTCAGGTGTCTGTCACTATGTCCGGTGTCTCAGATGTCTGTCACTATGTCCGGTGTCTCAGGTGTCTATCACTATGTCCGGTGTCTCAGGTGTCTGTCACTATGTCCGGTGTCTCAGGTGTCTGTCACTATGTCCGGTGTCTCAGGTGTCTGTCACTATGTCCGGTGTCTCAGGTGTCTGTCACTATGTCCGGTGTCTCAGGTGTCTGTCACTATGTCCGGTGTCCAAGGTGTCTGTCATTATGTCCGGTGTCTCAGGTGTCTGTCACTATGTCCGGTGTCTCAGGTGTCTGTCACTATGTCCCGTGTCTCAGGTGTCTGTCACTATGTCCGGTGTCTCAGGTGTCTGTCACTATGTCCGGTGTCTCAGGTGTCTGTCACTATGTCCGGTGTCTCAGGTGTCTGTCACTATGTCCGGTGTCTCAGGTGTCTGTCACTACGTCCCGTGTCTCAGGTGTCTGTCACTATGTCCGGTGTCTCAGGTGTCTGTCACTATGTCCGGTGTATCAGGTGTCTGTCACTATGTCCGGTGTCTCAGGTGTCAGTCACTATGTCCGGTGTCTCAGGTGTATGTCACTATGTCCGGTGTATCAGGTGTCTGTCACTATGTCCGGTGTCTCAGGTGTCTGTCACTATGTCCGGTGTCTCAGGTGTCTGTCACTATGTCCGGTGTCTCAGGTGTCTGTCACTATGTCCGGTATCCCTCTGTTTTCCTCTACAGGTCGCATTTCTCAACCTATTCTCGTGTTTTTTTTTCGCGCGGGCAGTTCGTTAATAAACAAGATGAAAGTGCAACGCTACTAGCCTAAGAAAGATACGGTTTCGCTCTATGAAAACATAACAATATATATAAATATCAGCCATATTTTCACACCAAAAAATAGGTTGGGTAATTTGACTAATTATTCATTAATAATCCACCTAAATTGAATACCGCAACGGTAAAAAAATATGAAAAGTAATCTATATAAATTCCGTCAAAATCAGGCGAAAATGGTATAAACTTTCTTTACTTTATATTATAATTGACTACTTATATATACGTTCTTTGGGATACGCGCATAAGCCACTTATTTTTGTGAATAAAACTTTCTATAGGCCAGATGAAATTCAATATTATCTCAAGATTCTCAAGGTCGTAAAGATTTCATTAAAATGCTGTTATTTCCTGATGCATATATTTTTGGATTCAGGTAGTAAGTCTCCAAATTTGTGTAGGTACTCAAACATGTTTTCATTATAAAAACACTGATAGCATTATTGCTTGCGGGTAATTTTTTTTTCCTTACTTCCGGTCCATAGACTTAGTGATTTCAATAGTAAAAGCTTTTAAAATAACATATAAAAGCCGTATTCTTACAAATAATTAGCCTGATATTGAATTATTTCCAAAAAAGCCGTATCTTGTTTACTCTATACCTCACTTCCGCTGTTCCGCTGTTACGAGAGTAAATAAATATACATGCTAATCTAACCGGTTCTGAGAATCTCTAGCGAAAGTGATTAGTGAGAAGTGCGCATTTGTGCATGTGACACTTTGCTATACAGATTCATTCAACTCAAACGATTCTAAATAAGGTAAACGTCCGAATGCTCGACGCTGTAATAGTATACACCGTGGGCGTTAATAACCCGAAATATTTTAACCACGCATTCCTTAGGTCATTAGGCGCAAAAAATGTTATTTGAACCCCAGTCAAATCCTGCTTAGTTTTGAAGATATTATCATTTTCATGTAAATTATTTATTGTGATTAGTAAAGTGCATTAAGCTCTTTTGATGGAGACGTTGCTAACGATGTTGCCAAGTTTCGAGTCGTTATTGACATACATCAAAGTGACAGCTACACTCACTAAATTCATTCGTTTTTGGAGAAATAATTGTTACCATTTTATTAAAAGGGATGATTTCCATCCAGGAAGCGATACTTATCCAAATTTTATTTACAAAAACCGAAAAAAAAACAGAAAAAAAAAATTTTTTTTTTTTGCTGAATTTGGATTGGATAATGACCTCCGGAATGCGTGGTTAAAATATTTCGGGTTATTAACGCCCACGGTGTATAGCATGGGCACTTTATGTCAAAGCAATAAGGGTTAATTGGAACTAGAGGATTTTTCTGCATTCGAACGGGTGTATGATCCATGGGTGCTTTTAAGGAGTTGCTATAGCACAATCAGATCAAGCTCGGTGCTATACTTTGTTATGTTGATTCGGTGACGACTGCACTCTGAGGGCCTGGCCAGTGGCCACATGTCTGCGCACACCGCAACGCACAATTTTGCGGTGCGAGCACCGCAAAACCCGCGTTTCTCGGTACTAAACGCGGGTTTCTGCGCACCGCAGACCATGTGGCCAGGCCCTGACGTAGATATATTGCAGTTTTCATTTTACAGTTGTATGGTAGTGAAAGGTAAACGTCGCGGGAGTCCGCTGGATGCGGGTGGCGCAGGACCAGTCATTTTGGCACTCTTTGGGGGAGGCCTATGTCCAGCAGTGGACGTCTTTCGGCTGATATGACGATGATGATGATGGTAGTGAAAGTTGGGTGTGGCAGAAGAAACATCAGAGTCAATCTGCATCCAGGCAGTGGAAATGAGAGCGTTGCGAAGTCGTATATGGCGTGAGTTTGAGGGATATAATAAGAAATAGTGTGATAAGAGAGAGAGTTGTGGAAGTGGCTGAAGATGTAGTGACGAAAATTGAGAAGGGCATACTAAGATGGTTTGGGCATGTAGAGTGGGTGGATGAAAGAAGATTATTTTTCTGACCAAATCAGAGAAATCCTGAAGAAAGGTCAGTACCACAGATGTATGAATATAAGGAGATCGGACATGCCGGCCAATTTGTATTGAGTACGCCTATCGCAAGTTCATTAACCCACACAACGCCCAAGTAATTGACAAGACAAAGCACGCACACATCTAAAACACACACACTTGTATACCTACGCGCTTATTGGACAATACACGCGCATCATATCAGACATTTTGGGAAAAAACTTAATATTCTCTGCGATCAGCACGCGTGCATTGTATGGCAGAGTATGCTCATTGAGCTAACAGCTACGACACGGCCGCCGGCGGCTTGTCCTCTATCTAGGCGGCTTGTTCTATGCTCTGAGGTCAGTACCCTTTACCACGGGATTGACTTGAGTTGCGTTTACGCAGTCGCTGTTTGTATGAAAAATCTATACACCGCCCCTGGCGGTCACTCTTAGAACTAAAAATCTAAACATTACCACAAGTGACTTATTTACCTATACGTTTACTTACTCGCAATCGTCAACTCGCTCGTTCGTACAGTTTAATCGATTTTTCAATATTCAAGTCAAATTTGGTGAAGTGGAACTGATGATGACAACCACAGATGACTTATGGAACTCGTACTTAAAACTGTAAACGTACGTTACAGATTGGGATATGATTCCGTTGAAATATTAGCAACAAATGAAGTGCTAAACGTCAAGTGTGCCAAATCGACGGAACTCAAATATTATCGGCCCACATACAGTGATATTATTATGGTTTTCGTCTCTAATAATCAACGTATTTACCTATTTACGTACTCTCGGAAAGCAGTTCATATGGTAAAGTGGAAAGAAAATGTGGAATTATTCAAGTGGCGGAGTACTAAATTGGAGTCGGTTAAAACTTTGTTTTTAAAGTAAATTATTAACAGTTAATTAAAGCTCTGGGCCACATTTCGATAGGTACATACAATACAATAGTTATATTGAGGTCAGCATATGGCACTCCAAACATCAATAAGTTATAAGAACTTGTCAAGAGGGAAGAGGCTTTTGTCGGTAAATACTACACAGTCAACATTTCTCCTAAATACTTCCTCAGCCTCGTAACTGCATCGTTTATAACTGTACTTTATATTTAACGGGTTAAAGTTCCTTTTACAGTGTTAGTGAAATAAGAGGTTGTTAAAAGCGATACCTGAGAAAACTTACAGTTACATCCGCTGTTTTCTTACGCTTATGCTTCGATGTTTATTATTGATTGACAATCGGTTTGTGTAGGTTGGCGCATATTTAACAGCCTCTTCAAGAAATAACAGGTGACAGTGTTTATCTATATATATAAAAGAAGACTTCCTGACAGATCATCAACGCACAGCCGAAACTACTGGAACTAGAAACTTGAAATTTACACCCATACTACCTTCCATAACGTAGGCGACGGATAAGAAGGGATTTTTGGAAATTCCACCCCTAAAGGGGTTAAATAGGGGTGCAAAGTTTGTATGGAGGAAACTTTATTTTTTGAGCTGGAGTCTTCAAACTTTGTGGAAAGATTACTTGATAGAATACAAATAAAGTACTTTGAGCGTTTTGGAAAATTCTACCCCTAAGGGGGCTAAAAAGGGTTGCAAAATTTGTATGGGGGAAACTCTTTTTTGAGATAGAAGCTTAAAAGTTTGTAGAAAGATTACTTATTGAAATACAAAAAAACAACTTTCAGCGTTTTAGAAAATTCCACACCTAAGGGGGTTAAAAGGGGGTGCAACATTTGTATGGAGGAAACATTTTTTTTTAGCTAGAGAATTCAAACATTGTAGAAAGCTTACTTATTGGAATAAAAATAAAGTACTTTCGGCGTTTTGGAAAATTCCACCCCTAAGGGGGTTAAAAATCGTTGCAAAGTTTGTATGAGGGAAATTCTTTTGAGATACAAGGTTAAACATTGGTAGAGAGAATACTTATTGAAATTCAAAAAAGAACTTTCAGCGTTTTAGAAAATTCCACCCCTAAGGGGGTTAAAAGGGGGTGCAACATTTGTATGGAGGAAATATTTTTTTTTTAGCTAGAGAATTCAAACATTGTAGAAAGCTTACTTATTGGAATAAAAATAAAGTACTCTCGGCGTTTTGGAAAATTCCACCCCTAAAGGGGTTAAAAATCGTTGCAAAGTTTGTATGAGGGAAATTCTTTTTTGAGATACAAGGTTAAACATTGGTAGAGAGAATACTTATTGAAATACAAAAAAGAACTTTCAGCGTTTTATAAAATTCCACCCCTAAGGGGGTTAAAAGGGAGTGCAACATTTGTATGGAGGCAACGTTTTTTTTAGCAAGAGACTTAAAACTTTGTAGAAAGCTTTCTTATTAGAATAAAAATAAAGTGCTTTCAGCGTTTTGGAAAATTCTATCCCTAAGGGGTTCAAATACGTTGCATAGTTTGTATGAGGGAAATTCTTTTTTGAAATATAAGGTTAGTCGTTCGTGAAAAGATTACTTATTGAAATAAAAATAAAGTACTTTCAGCGTTTTGGAAAATTCCACCCCTTAGGGGGTTAAAAATCGTTGCTAAGTTTGTATGAGGGAAATTCTTTTTTGAGATACAAGGTTAAACATTTGTAGAAAGATAACTTATTGAAATATAAAAAAGAACTTTCAGTGTTTCAGAAAATTCCACTCCTAAGGGGGTTAGGAGTGCAACATTTGTATGGAGGCAACGTTTTTATTTACCAAGAGACTTAAAATTTTGTAAATAGCTTACTTATTAGAATAACATTAAAGTACTTTCAGCGTTTTGAAAAAATCTACCACCAAGGGGGTTAAAAAGGGTTGCAAAGTTTGTATGGGGGAAACTCTTTTTTGAGATAGATAGAAGCTTAAAAGTTTGGCGATTTAGAAAATTCCACCCCTAAGGGGGTTAAAAGGGGGTGCAACATTTATATGGAGATAACATGTTTTTTTAGGTAGAGACTTAAAACTTTTTAGAAAGCTTACTTATTAGAACAAAAATAAAGTACTTTCAGCTTTTTGGAAAATTTCACCCTTAAGGGGGTTAAAATACGTTGCAAAGTTTTGTATGAGAGAAATTATTTTTTGAGATAATAAGCTTAATCGTTTGTAGAAAGATTACTTATTGAAATACAAAAAAGTACTTTCAACGTTTTAGAAAATTCCACCCCTAAGGGGGTTAAAAGGGAGTGCAACATTTGTATGGAGGCAACGTTTAATAATAGTTCGTTAATAGGGGGTTCAAAGTTGGCATGGAGAGTCAGAAAATTTTAAAGTATGAGATTTGTATATTCGATCTTAGCCTGTTTATTAAAAGACTACAAAACTTATTTGAGCGTTTTTTGAAATTCAAAGGGGATTATAAGGGTGTTCCAAGTTTGTATGGAGAGCAAGTAATTTATAAAGTAAGGGATTTGTAACTTCGGTTGTAGACTGTTTGCTGAAAGACTACAAAACTTATATCAGCGTCTTTTTTTTAATTTATCGCCAAAGAAGGTTAAAAGGGGGTTCAAAGTTTGTATAGAGAGCAAGATATTTTTATTAAAGTAAGAAATTTGTAAATACGGTTTCAGACTTATACTATGAGGGTTTAAAGAGGGTTCTAAGTTTGTATAGAGAGAAAGACATTTTGAAGGTAAGAGATTTGTAACTTCGGTTTTAGACTGTTTACTAAAAGACTACAAAACTAATTTCAATGTTTTTTTTAATTAATTACTTAAACAAACATTTAGATGATAACATGTTCTACGCGGTTCCTGACTGATCATCAACGCACAGCCGAAACTACTGGATCTAGAAACTTGAAATTTACACCTATACTACCTTTTATAACGTAGGCGACGGATAAGAAGGGATTTTGAGAAATTCTACCCCTAAAGGGGTTAAATAGGGGTGCAAAGTTTGTATGGGAGAAACTTTATTTTTTGAGCTGGAGTCTTCAAACTTTGTCTTAAGATTACTATATAGAATACAACTAAAGTACTTTCAGCGTTTTGGAAAATTCTACCCCACAGGGGGCTAAAAATCTTTTTTGAGATAGAAGCTTAAAAGTTTGTAGGAAGATTACTTTTTGAAATACAAAATAATAATTTTCAGCGTTTTAGAAAATTCCACCCCTAAGGGGGTTAAAAGGGGGTGCAACATTTGTAAAGAGGAAACGTGTTTTTTTAGCTAGAGAATTAAACCTTTGTAGAAAGCTTACTTATTAGAATAAAAATAAAGTACTTCCAGCGTTTTGGAAAATTCTACCCCTAATGGGGTTAAAAATCATTGCAAAGTTTGTATGAGGGAAATTCTTTTTTGAGATACAAGGTTAAACGTTTGTAGAAAGATTACATATTAAAATACAAAAAAGAAATTTCAGTGTTTTGAAAAATTCCACCCCTAAGAGGGCTAAAACGGGTTGCAAGGTTTGTATGACGGAAACTTTTTTTTGAGATAGTATCTTAAAAGTTTGTAGAAAGAAGACTTTCTGAAATAAAAAAAAATACTTTCAGCGGTTTAGAAAATTCCGCCCCTAAGGGGGTTAAAAGGGGGTGCAACATTTGTATCGAGGCAACGTTTTTTTTAGCAAGAGACTTAAAACTTTGTTAATAGCTTACTTATTAGAATATTATTAAAGTACTTTCAGCGTTTTGAAAAATTCAATTTAAGAAAACTCCTCCCCCAATGGGGTTAAAAGGGGGTGCAACATTTGTAAAGAGGAACATGTTTTTTTAGCTAGAGACTTAAACCTTTGTAGAAAGCTTACTTATTAGAATAAAAATAAAGTACTTCCAGCGTTTTGGAAAATTCCACCCCTAAGGGGGTTAAAAATCATTGCAAAGTTTGTATGAGGGAAATTCTTTTTTGAGATACAAGGTTAAACGTTTGTAGAAAGATTACATATTGAAATACAAAAAAAAAACTTTTAGTGTTTTGGAAAATTCCACCCCTAAGAGGGCTAAAAAGGGTTGCAAGACTTGCAAGGTTTGTATGAGGGAAACTCTTTTTTGAGATAGAAGTTTAAAAGTTTGTAGAAAGATTACTTATTGAAATACAAAAAAAACTCTTTTAGCGTTTTAGAAAATTCCACCCCTAAGGGGGTTAAAATGAACATTTGTATGGAGGAAACATGTTTTTTTAGCTAGAGACTTAAACCTGTGGAGAAAGCTTACTTATTAGAATAAAAATAAAAAAAATCCAGCGTTTTGGAAAACTCCACCCCTAAGTGGGTTAAAAATCATTGCAAAGTTTGTATGAGGGAAATTATATTTTGAGATACAAGGTTAAACGTTTGTTAAAAGATTACTTATTGAAATACAAAAAAGAACTTTCAGTGTTTTAGAAAATTCCACCCCTAAGGAGGTTAAAAGGGAGTGCAACATTTGTATCGAGGCAACGTTTTTTTAGCAAGAGACTTAAACCTTTGTGGAAAGCTTACTAACCAGAATAAAAATAAAGAACTTTCAGCGTTTTGGAAAATTCCACCCCTAATGGGTTAAAAACGGTTGCAAAGTTTGTATGAGGGAAAATCTTTTTTGAGATAGAAGCTTAAAAGTTGTAGAAAGATTACTTAATGAAATAAAAAAGCACTTTCAGCGTTTTGAAAAAAATCCACCCCTAAGGGGGTTAACATAGGTTTCTAAGTTTGTACCAGGGAAACTTTTTTTTGAGATAGAAGCTTAAAAGATTGTAGAAAGATGACTTTCTGAAATAAAAAATCACTTTTAGCGGTTTAGAAAATTCCGCGCCTAAGGGGGTAAAAGGGGGTGCAACATTTGTATGGAGGAGGTAACATGTTTTTTTAGCTAGAGACTTAAAACTTTGTAGAGAGCTTACTTAGAATAAAAATGTGTGTGCAACATTTGTAAAGAGGAAACGTGTTTTTTTAGCTAGAGAATTAAACTTTTGTAGAAAGCTTACTTATTAGAATAAAAATAAAGTACTTCCAGCGTTTTGGAAAATTCCACCCCTAAGGGTTGTTAAAATCGTTGCCAAGTTTGTATGAGGGAAATTATTTTTGGAGCTACAAGGTTAAACGTTTGGGAAAGATTACCTACTTATTGAAATACAAAAAAGAACTTTCAGCGTTTTAGAAAATTCCACCCCTAAGTAAGAGTTAAAAGGGAGTGCAACATTTGTATGGAGGCAACGTTCTTTTTTAGCAAGAGACTTTAAACTTTGTAGATAGCTAATAAGTATATTGGAATACATATAAATAAAGTACTTTCAGCGTGTTGATAAATTCCACCCCTGAGGGGGTTACTAAGGGTTGCAAAGTTTGTATGAGGGAAACTCTTTTTTGAGATAGAAGCTTAAAACTTTGTAGAAAGCTTACAAATAAAGTACTTATTAAAAAGGGTGCAAGATTCGTATGGGAAACACTTTAATTGAGCTTAGATACTTGATAGTTTGTAGAAAAAATGCTTATTACAATAATAAAGCTCTTCTACTTATTTTTTCCTTGAAAAGCGTTAATAGGGGGTTCAAAGTTGGTATGGAGAGTCAGAAAAATTTAAAGTATGAGGTTTGTAACTTCGATCCTAGCCTGTTTGTTAAAAGACTACAAAACTTATTTCAGCGTTTTTTTTTTAATAAAACCTCCAAAGGGGATTCCAAGTTTGTATGGAGAGCAAGTAATTTTTAATGTAAGGGATTTGTAACTTCGGTTGTAGACTATTTACTGAAAGACTACAAAACTTATTTCAGCGTTTTTTTTTAATTTATCGCCTAAGAAGGTTAAAAGGGGGTTCGAAGTTTATGTAGAGAGCAAGACATTTTTAAAGTAAGCAATTTGTAATTACGGTTTCAGACTTATACTATGAGGGTTCAAAGAGGGTTCTAAGTTTGTATAGAGAGCAAGACATTTTGAAGGTAAGATATTTGTAACTTCGGTTTTAGACTGTTTACTAAAAGACTACAAAACTAATTTCAATGTTTTTTTTTTAATTCATTCCTTAAACAAACATTTAGACGATAACATGTTCTACGCGGACGAAGTCGCGGGCAACAGCTAGTATAGTTTATACAGTTTATTGATCTCGTGGCTTTGCATAAAGGAAGATTAAGTATAGAGGGCCGCAAAACAATACAAACATGAGACAAATATGTAAACATAGACAAAAGAGAAGTGGGAACGAGATATACAATGTTATTTTCCCCTCCAAATGCAGAACACAATCAAGCCACGGCCCCGAGTATCCGGCGACCCCCGGTTTACCTGGTAAAGGTCGCGGGAGTCCGCTGGATGCGGGTGGCGCAGGACTAGTCATTTTGGCACTCTTTGGGGGAGGCCTATGTCCAGCAGTGGGCGTCTTTCGGCTGATATGATGATGATGATGATGATATTTCCTGTCCCTCATCGCGTATGTTTCCAAAAATTCAACTGAAACTGGCGTCACGTACCTACAGTGGGTACATAGATAACACGACTAAAGTATATAGGACATGAGATATCAAGGATGTATTAGTCTTCTGATACTTCTCAATTTAGTCAGGTTCATTTATCTCCATTTCTTTCGGGGATTTGCTAGGACTCCATCTAAGAAATCCTCTATCTACGTGGCTATGCGTAACGTTCGGTATCTATAGATGAGAGATATGCAATTATCTGTTAGAATGAACGGTAAAGATAATCTCCTCTTCTCCTATACAAAGAAAAAGCGATGGATTGATGGAAGAGGAAATTGTATCTATAACCAACCCCACTTTCGATTTCAGGATTTCTGAGTATGTGAAAAAAATGTACCAAAGTTGTACCTACCGATTTAGGACCTAACTACTACTTTGACATATGACGATGATGATGATGTATAATGATATGAATACTCAGCAATTAACGATGTCAACTATGACAAAAGCTGACACTATTGTACTTACATCATTAAAACCAGCAAGGTAGTGCCACCGCCAAGTTTGTAAAATTGAATTTAAGTAGATCATAGACAATGTCCAGTATTTTTTTTAATAGTAGCGTTGTGGTCATGGCATGGTTCGATACCATCTCGGTAACAGTGTTGTCTGCACTAAGTTTCTCTTAAATGAGGAGAAATCTTTGAATAACTAGGTATCATGATAGATTAATCCTCAATAAAATGTATACCTACTTCTGATAGAGGGGTTAGAAGGAATAGTCTGAGTAGGTACTCAATTGGACTCCAAATTATTGTTTATTGTGAACGTTGACTGCTTTGCTGAGTAAAAGCGTTTTCCAGGCAATTGGAAAACTAAAACTCGTTACATATTTACACAAATATTTTAAAGACGTAAAGTTTGTGAGTGTGTAAGTTTGTAAACAGGGGGCCGTTTCCGGAAATAATCACCCCATAAAAAAATATACAGGGTGTATTATTCAAAAATATAAAAGAGAGCAATTTCCGTATCTCTTGTGGTTTCGGATTTTCCCTCTCTGCGCCGTGCACAGAAAAAAAATAGTTCTCCAGCCAAGTAAACACTCTTGATTCAAGGTATTTTGTGTTTCCTATATAAGGAAAACATTAAATTCTTGCTTTAAGATATAAAATGTGTGATGTGAATCCTGTAGAATGGATCTTTGGGGTGGACTGAAAATAGGCTATAGTTTATGCCGCAGCTTTGCGGCTGCGCGGAGCCAAAGGTGCAGATAGTACCTACTTATTATACTACCATATACTGGGTGGGCCCTGTAACAGGAGCAAAAAATGAAACTGTAGATTATTAAGCTTGTGAACAATTATTTCTAAATGGTTTTACGTGAAAAGAAATCTCTAAAATAAGTTTACTTGTATTTTTTTACTCTTCTGGAGTGCTATGAGTAATTTTTTATTTTAAAAACACAAAAAAAAGGAAAAAAATATTAAACAATCACAAAAATATCTTTTGAAACAAACAAAAATGCAAAAACTATTATGACACATTACATGATTTTACCTCAAAATCTGCATTGACTGCCGTGCTATGATCTCGTGGTGCCAAGATACACTACTTGGAGGTCATAACTTTAGATCGAAATTTCTCCGAAACCAAAAATTTTGAGAATGAATGAGTTTCAAGTGGTTACTGCAAATGGTCTAAGCCGTCTAAGGAAGCGTCCTTTTGAATATTTGCTCCTGTTACAGGGGCCAACCTGTATAAATCTAAACTAACACTATAATAATATGCGACAACTTCGAGAAAGAGGTCAATCGTCGAATCCGACTCGGCTGGGCAGCGTTCGGGAAGCTACGGCACATCTTTTCGTCCAATATTCCGCAGTGTCTCAAGAAGAGAGTGTGTGTGCCAGTAATGACATATGGCACTGAAACGTGGTCGCTTACAATGGGCCTCATAAGAAGGCTCAAAGTCACCCAAAGGGCAATGGAGAGGGCTATGTTGGGAGTTTCTCTGCGTGATCGCATAAGAAATGAGGCTATCCGCAGCAGAATCAAGGTAACTGATATGGCCCTCCGAATCGCTAAACTTAAGTGGCAGTGGGCGGGGCACATTGCAGTAGAACCGATGGCCGTTGGGGCGGAAAGGTTCTCGAGTGGCTTAAGATATCGAACGATATGACAGTTGGATCCTACTCTAGTTTGTCTCTGAATTAAGAAAAACTATGACAGCTGCCAGAAAACAACGCCGCGATGCCGGTCATAATATGCGGCTCCTGAATGCATCGTGGAGGCTTATGATATTATGTGGATAGATAAAGTAGTGTATGTAACAGTACATAATTAGGCATTAAGACACTCTTGTTTAATGCCCTTCATTATGTACAGTCACATAAACTACTATAATAGCAATGATTATTATTATTTGTTAAGCCTTATAATAGAAAAAGCGGCCAAGTGCGAGTCGGACTCGCACATGAAGGGTTCCGTTAAATAAATTGCTTTTTACGATTTATGACGTATTAAAAAAAAACGACTTACTAGATCTCGTTCAAACCAATTTTCATTGAAAGTTTGCATGGTAATGTACATCATATGTTTTTTTTAGATTTATCATTCTCTTATTTTAGAAGTTACAGGGGGGACACACACATTTTACCACTTTGGAAGTGTCTCTCGCGCAAACTATTCAGTTTAGAAAAAAAATATGTTAGAAACCTCAATATCATTTTTGAAGACCTATCCATAGATACCCCACACGTATAGGTTTGATGAAAAAAATTTTTTTGAGTTTCAGTTCTTAGTATGGGGAACCCCAAAATTTATTGTTTTTTTTATATTTTTGTGTGAAAATCTTAATTCGGTTTACAGAATACATCTACTTACCAAGTTTGAACAGTATAGTTCTTATAGTTTCGGAAAAAAAGTGGCTGTGACATACGGACGGACAGACCGTTTTTTGCCATTTGGCTACAGAACCCTAAAAAGCAGAAATTTTGGTACAAAAGCCCAAACCTAAAAAATGCGTTTTTTTAAGTCACCGCTGTATAATTACCAACATTGGGTACAGACATTTTCATAGTTAGGACGTTCACTTCAGAAGTTTTTTGCCAAAAGATAACAGTAGCTGCATCATTTAAATTCAGCAATCTCTAATGCGTTATCTAACTGTAAAAAAATACGAAAAAGAATTACAAAAACCACATACCGGTACATTTTTAACGTCCCTTATTACGTTGAACTAAAGAGGTTTTTTCGAATAAAATAACAGCACGTAAAAGAAAGGCTTCAGAACCAACATGAACGTGCAGATGCCATCAACCTTGTTATAACGCAGTAAGGGGGTTTTTTGTTTGACAGGGAGGAATATAACTGAAGGCTTTTGGAGGCATCGAAGGCATGACTGGGGTACCAATCAGTGTATACGGATTCGTAGACGGGCGTACACGCACGTCACAATAAAATATATCAAATAGCTTGAGAAAGTGTATTTTGTTGAAGAAAAAATAAATCAGTCGGTAAGTGAATATAATTGTATTACGCGTTCTATATTAGATCGGTTATCTACTTATCTATTTTGAATTAAAGGTGATTCAATTCAATAATTTATTATTAATAGTATTTTATGCAACTGTTGTATAAGAAGGTTCTTAAAAGGCGTGTGGCGTGGGTTGCGATGCGAGCCTTGACGAGCATCGCAATTAAAGACGCCACGAGCGTTTTTAGACCAGTTATACACCGTTGCATACAATACTTTTTCTACGACAAATTTTAAATAAATAGCAGACTAGAGAATAGTTAAACTTTTCAGGCAGCAAGTTTTCTATTCGTACTTTTGCTACTCACGCAATTTCTTCAGGAGTGCAGTTATTAATTTCTTCAGGAGTGCAGTTATTAATTTCTTCGACCATGTTAAAAGGAACGCACACTTTTGTCTTCACAAACACGAATAAAATATTAATAGTTTAGGATTAATAGTTTATCATCTTTCGTCTTTTCATTTTGAACTGTATTTTGGTGGGAAATCGGAAATGTGACAGCTCTTGCTTATGGTTTGTTTTTTTTTTAATTTGTTTGCACTTGCCATCCGAACCAAACCGAATCCGGACCCGGACCGAATTCGAAATGTTTATTTTTATAAATAATACCAAGAATTTATAAAACATGTAATTTAACACACAGTAGATGATGATTTATTATTATTGTAGTAAATAATGTATCATATACAAATGTTAAATCGTAAATAAATACTTTTATTTCGAAATATTTGTTTATGAAGTTGGCACCACTGCAATATAGCAGCATTAGCGGCCGATTTAAAAAAAAGTAAACAGTGCTTTTATGAAAAATGTATGAACCAAAAAAGTACTCTAAACAGTGCGTTTTTGGGCCATAGAGCATAGAGTTTTGCGATGACTTATTAGTGGTGTCATTGTATTTGAGCTACAGCCTATATAAATGACAGATAACGGTACAGGAGTAGAAAAAATATAAAAAAATATCATGTTGCTTAATGGTACATAATTTGATGAAAATGCAGTCATAACAATATTATTATTATTGTATTGTTATATCGTAATCGTAACTATGTAATAAGAATAAAACCCCTCCCCTTCATCCCGGTTGTATTCCTGAAGGAGACCGGGGGGCAACTCTTGTATGTTTAATTATACCCCCCCCCCCCCCTTACAGGGATAAGTTCGTCTTTGTACCGATTTAACCAATTTTTGTCTGTGGTTTTACCTGTGTCTTGTGTACAATGAAGTTATTTACATACAATTTTTAAATCAGCTTTCAAAGCCACATACTTATAAACTTTCGGCTACGACAGATGGTGGCTAGATTTTTACAGATGGTACAATAATCGTACACACATCGTTATTAATAAAGAAATTGTGCTTGCGGCTCTACTAATGACGAAATGAGTAAATTGGTTTTTTCACCCTAGAACCTAAATGGTCGCGAACCTAAATGTCCTCTTTCGCTCCGGTTGCCGAATGAGCTCCATATCGTAGTTTTCCGAGGGCCCGAGGGACCACAGTATACCCAATACTTCAAGGACTGTATAATTTTCTAAAGGGTCGGCCGCATGTGCTTATTGTGACCGCCCTGGGCCTCGTTTCACGAAGCTAAAAGTTACAATTTTACACGTAACTCTTAACTGGCAAGACCGAGGCGCTCGACCAATACAACCACCAACCCAACCAAACAACCGTAACAAATCCGTTACTGGCCGCACTGCAGGCCAAACGGGGAAGAAAAAAAAAAAAAAAAAAAAAAAACCAACCGACTAACCAATGCTCAACCAATGTCTTTTTTGGTTTGTATGTTTTTTTTTGTAAATTGTGACGTTAAATAATAGTTATTTGTTCAACAAGAGAGCAAAGTAGATTTTTGCTGCGAGTGTTGATGTTGAGTCCCGAGCAAGCGAAAGATTCGAAATTAGAATCTTGAGCGTAGTGAGGGACTCAAAGGCACGAGATGCAAATATCTTTGCTCTCGTGTGATACATACAACTTTTCACCTCAGCAGTGAGAACATCGTCACGTTAAAAAATATATCGCTAGGCTTTTACGCACCTATAATATTCTGAATTTGTAATAGAGCACTGGTGACACATCATAGTGTGGACTCCACACTATCATGTGTCACCAGTGCTCGATATCAAAATTAAAAAGCTACTTTGACTCACGGAGTGAGCAAAATCGCATTTTGCTCACTGTTTTCACGCAGCAAAATATGCTTGTTCGAGCTGCTGAGGTGAAAATGTATTTTCTTTCTTTTAAAACCGACTGGCCATTTGACGAGTGTTGCTGGTTTAGACTTGTAAGGTTGTAACTTTTAGCTTCGTGAAACGAACCATAGGAGTTGCAAGCGTCCATAGGGCAGGCAGGCCGTAATCTAGTTTTGCCACCGACGTGGTATAAAAAAAACCGGATATAGTTTTCAGATTTTTCCCTGTAGGTAGGTACTTGTAGTATGAGACCGTTAGACGATACGAGTATTACTTTCCTTTCATAGTTCTAGGTCAACGGACCTATAAATTTTGATTCCCTTGAGTGTCGAAATGTACGTTTTTTGCGGCATAAACGGGCGTATCTTTTTTAGGGTTCCGTAGCCAAATGGCAAAAAACGGAACCCTTATAGATTCGTAATGTCTGTCTGTCTGTCTGTCTGTCCGTCCGTATGTCACAGCCACTTTTTTCCGAAACTATAAGAGCTATACTGCTGAAACTTGGTAAGTAGATGTATTCTGTGAACCGCATTAAGATTTTCACACAAAAATAGAAAAAAAACGATAAATTTTGGGGTTCCTCATACTAAGAACTGAAACTCAATTCTTTTTTTCATCAAACCCATACGTGTGGGGTGTCTATGGATAGGTCTTCAAAAATTATATTGAGGTTTCTAACATAATTTTTTTCTAAACTGAAGAGTTTGCGCGAGAGACACTTCCAAAGTGGTAAAATGTGCGTCCCCCCCTGTAACTTCTAGAATAAGAGAATGATAAAACTAAAAAAAATATATAATGTACATTACCATGCAAACTTCCAACGAAAATTGGTTTGAACGAGATCTAGTAAGTAGTTTTTTTTTTAATACGTCATAAATCGTAGAAAGCAATTTATTTAACGGAACCCTTCATGTGCGAGTCCGACTCGCACTTGGCCCTTCATGTGCAAGTCCGACTCGCACTTGGCCGCTTTTTTTTTACGTTAACTTAGAAGTTTGATTTTTTTCACAGCTTCAAGGGACTGTATACCTGAGTATATAATTTTCATTGCAACTCGATATCTCTACGCGTTCTCTAAATAAAGGGTCTTGATAAACAGCCGGACAACAAAGTGATCCTATAAGGGTTCCGTTTTTACAAGCTTTTATTTAGTTTCACCTGTCCCGTTGTCTGTAAATTAAATTTGATCCACTTTCCGGTTTCCGATTAAGCTGAAATTTTGCATGCATATGTATATCGCATAACAATGCAATATTATGATGACATATATCTGATCTGATACTGGCTGGAAGGTGGCCATAGGAACTCCGCAATAAAACGACACAACCCCATCGAGGCCCCCTTTGGGCTTGTTAGAATCGTCTCAATGAGTAGTTGATGATGGTTTACAGAAAAGTAGTCGGCATTAAAAGCTTGTTCCAAAAATTAAATTTTTGACAGAAACTTGTTTCCTTGAGGTACCTAACAATGATGTCATATTAGCAAATTCGCTAGAGCTTTTCACTATAATAGTTTTTCCGTTGGTATTGCCTGATAGTAATCTTATCTTATCTTATCTTATCTAGGTGAGGGCCCTTTCGGATGCACTTCGACCCAGTGGGATCTTTTGTGCATTTGCCCTCTCCTTTATACCTGCTCCCAGGCTTGCTCCATCATTTCCACAAAGCGGATGATGCAGTTCGCCTGGAGCACCTTGAATTCCTTTGGTTGCGGGTAACCGTTACCAAAGTAGTTCATTCTTTGTCTGGCAAGGGCCTGCCTGATAGTAATGGTAACAACTCTATATTAAGTATCTGCATGCCAAGTTTCGCCGGCTCCCATCGCAATCATTATCATTTAACAATAATACTAACTGCGAGAGAAAGGTCGTAGAATAATTTTATGTTTATTGTAATTATGTATGAAACGGGTACAAGATAATGAGTTACACTCGTATAACAGCGTAATAACAGTAGGTAGGTACCACTTACATTTTACTATACGAGTATCCAAATATAAATGCGAATGTAACTCTGTCTGTTACATTTTTACGCCTAAACTAGGTACCTACTTTATTTTTTAATTCACCTCCTGGGAGAGGAAGGGGAAATCGAATCCCAAACAGGCGGTACCTAACTATTACATATTTAATAGGGAACATTACTGCAATGTTCTGCCGCCAGAGGCAGCACTACCACTAATAGTAAACCAGTATAGGGATATAGGGATTCACAAACACATGCACAATTGATTGTCAAATGAGTGACAAGGATGCTTGCATAGACAATACCGCAAGTGGGAACGAGATACAATGTCGACGCTGCGAGTGTCGCCACCTGCGAAGAGTTTTGCGTAGTGTTCCCTATTGGCATGATATCAAATATTTTTTATAACTAAGTACTTAAAAGGTCGGGTACAGTCGCCATCACATACATCGGAGCAAACAAACACGTCACAAACATCGGAACACACCTCAATTTTCAAGGCATTAGGGTGCATGTGCCGATATCTTTGAACACCTATAGTGTACCGATGTATGTGATGGCGACTGTACCTACATAAAGGTTGGTTTTCAACATTATTATAGATCTCGGTCTGAAATCAACTATTTTATTTTTTTTAATTATAAGGTGCAAGCAAATGCTTACGAGCATTCTTCTACACAGATGTTATAAGACTTTATAGGACAATCAGAATTTTAAACTAATCATTATAATAATACCACATCAGGAATCATTTACACTCCTCCTAGTTACATTGTTATCTAACGTCATATTTTTTTTTCTATATTTTCCTTATTATCGACATTTTAATCGTCTCAACTCAAATCATATCAATTAGGGTAAACGCGAAATTTAGTTTCATCTATTTGCGGTCGCGTGAAAGCTACATTAGGAATCATTTACACTCCTAAGTTACATTGTTATCTAACTTCATCAATGTTTTTTTTTCAATATTTTCCTTATTAACAAACTAAATTAAAATCGTTTCACTCAAATCATATCAATTAGGGTAAACGCGAAATTTAGTTTCATCTATTTGCGGTCGCGTGAAAGCTGGCAGCTCGTGCCCGCCAAACTAGCCACAACTTCTAATGACTTGGCCCGTATTTTTACAGTTAAAAGCAAGTCCCGTTTCGTAATTTAATGTGAATACTTAATGACATTTTTTTCGTAAAAAGTATGCTTATATTTAGTTGTGAATATTTTGTTGGATCACGAACATGATGTGTCAGTTAAATAAAAGATGATAGATAGATAGGGTTGCTATTTGGCTATGATTTCCATAAGGATGCATTATTTTTATTTGTTTGGGAAACTATGCATATTAAACCTTGAACATTGGCTGCGTTTACACAATTCTGCATAATTTATTTGCATATCAGCAGACGCGATTTAGAATCACAGGTAACTACTTAGCTATTAGCTTCTAAATATAGTTACTATATTCCTTTGAGTGTTCTATACCTACTCGTATTTACTGATTTTTAAAAGGGGAGATTAGTACTTAGATGGATTCTATTATATTAGATTGCAGCTTTGTAAGTTTATTAGTGGGGTAGGTAATCTGCAGAACTGCTTATCCGGTTTTTTTTCACTTGTGTATAGAATGGACTTTCTGGATATATAAACGCATATTTTTATCCCTTATTGGCTCCGCCTGAGATCTTTGTAATTCGCGGGCAGAGCCGCGTGGGAAGCTAGTATCTCATAAAGTATTGGCATAGTTTCCCTTCCTCATCAATACCTTTCGCAATAAACCAACAGGTTGTTAGCTCAGGTGTCTCCGCGAACTTTCCCTTATGTCATCTCGACAACACGTGAGCGACCTGCCCTCAAAACTTTGTAAGGCTCAATTCATCACTCAAGAGTCTCAAGACATTGTGAATTTGTGACTCTATTCGACATGCGCCAAGCTATTGAGATTGCAGAGTATTGTTGACATACGAAAGCTTTTACACATTCGATTAGACACGGGTTCGTTAGAGCTTAGGTCGTCAATTTAGAAATCAAGTACAGTACAGCCGCATTAACTAAAACCAGCCGAGTATGAGTAAGACTCTTCTAAGTTCCCGTACTTTTAGAATATCAGTTAGCAATTGGAAACCATTAAAAAAACATTTAAATTAAAGGTAGGTGTTAGGTTAGGTTAGACGAACGAGCAGTCAGACAGTCCAGGCGACAATCACATCAGTATACGTTACTCTTTATTAAATACACTAGGTACCTTTTGGATACAAATCTGAAGTAGGTACCTAGTATCAGGTAACAGGTGCTTTTTTTAGGGTTTGATGTCCAAACAGTCTGTCATTTGTAATTTGTATATTTAAGCGGAAAAGCAAACAAAAGGCTAAATGCCAGCCATGTCTAAACTCCGCTTTACCCATACTTTAGGTGTTTATGGTATGCATTGCGGCTGGTTTGATAATACCTATCAGGAAAAAATTGAATTTCACAAATATATTTTTTTAAATGCAAATTTTATACAATACTTAAACATATTTATAAATTTCTATTAGACATAATAAGTAGTTATAAAAAAAGGTTTTTGGCGTTTAACTAAATGATAACATTGATAACTATAGGAATAAAATTGTACATGAATCTTGAATTGAAAATGAGATTCTATTTCGGCGAACTATTTAACACCAAATACCTACTAAACTTAAAAATTGGAAAGTAAAAATCACCAAACCGTACCGTTCATATAGTTACCCATTCCGTTATTATTTGAATAATTAAGGTTTTCATTTCATTGTCTGTCCAATTATATTTTAATTACGAAGTGTACCTAATAATAGTTTTAGTTCAGTTAATTTGTAGCGCGTGAAACTAGATGGCGGTATTTATGCATACATTTACTGGACTTGGCTGTGCACTACGCGCACCCAGTTGGGAGACGGGAGCTTTCGGCAATACGCGTAAACAAGTCGGGAAATTTTATAAATATTTACGCAGACCCAGTGCAAAATATTTTCCTTTTTTATTTGACTGTGTTAAAAAGTGCTAAGCTGGAAACGCACAGACAGCGGTGGCGGCGCGGTGCGGTGCGGCGTAATGTTCGAGTTAATATGAAAGGGTCCGCACAGAATACCGCGCCGCACCGCACCGCGCCGCCACTGCTGTCTGTGCGTTTCGGCAACATATCTATCAAATTGTGTTTAGATTAGATGCCTAGATGGTATCTAAAACCAAACATTCAAGTAAAAAAATGTAACTTCATAGTAGCAAAAATCATCCATAAAAACGTTCTTGACTGTCAAAGTTCCCATCATTCAATCAGATTTTATAGATGGCATCTAAAACTCTACTTTCATGGAGAGTAATGATACTAATGATCTTCTCTTCGTTACTTCATACTAGCAACAAGTTTTGACGTTTCTGTCTGTCAATATATTTAACGAATACAATCAGATTTTAACGGACGTGTAACTTACGATTACCGACGATTTAAAACTACCGGCCCTAACTGAGCCCAGCCAACCTTCTTATTAAAAAGAGAGAGTCACGGCATTTGACGTGATCTAATAAAAGGCAATTTTCACGCCGTGTTTTTTTCTTTGACTCGGCATTCTTACTTTTCATTTGTGTCTATTTAAGTATAAGAAAGTTACTTGCAGTGTCAACATGGTGACTGTCTTAGGAAAAGTAATGGTGACGTCGTTTGAGTGGGCCATCGTTAAACACAACTCAATGATACTCGTAGAAGTAGTTGTGGGGGACACCTGGAGATGGATTTACATCAATGTAAGCACTGGCAGTGTCTCGAGGACGACCTACAATTCAATTTCGGATTGCTTCAGTCAGATTGGTTTATAAGTAGTCAGATCGCAAATACCTACGTGAATTCTTGACATTAGGTTGTTCACTCTCTAATTTTATCTCGATATGCTGCGATGTGCTGATGTGTGATGTGTCCGTGCACGGAAATTTGCAAAAATCGGTATAAAAATTGATTTTACAAAACGTATAATTCTCTCTAAAAAGTGAAGTTTTGCCTAAAGAACTGACGAAAGACCATTAAAAGCAAAATCGAGTTTAAAGTTGAAAATATCCTTATTTGAATATATTTTATGCCATACCTTAGCGAGGGACTAATTACTTATTGTTTAAGAAAACATTAAACAGTTTTATCTATCCAAATATCATAAACCCTCCATGATGCGTTCAAGAACTGCACATTATGACCACCATAAAAATAAACTCTTTTGTTAGAACAAATTTCTTATCTGTGGAAATGTTATTATGTTATTAATGTTATTATTTGACATTAAATAATAAATAATAAAAGTAATTGTTCAAGAATGTATTTTTTTTTTTTTTTTTTTTTTTTTTTTTTTTTTTTTTTTTTTATATAAACAAATTGACATTCGCAGAAATATTATTATTATGTATTATTTTTTATATTGACATTGCTATATTCCTTTTCTTGTTTGTTTTTAATGTATAATTTGTACTAACCTCTAGTTTGTAAGTATGTGTATTGTAATTACCTACCTAAGCACTAACATTTATATGGACCCTGAGTCTGAAATAAATAAATAAAAAAATATTACTAAATAATAACATCGATTTCGATAATATTATTTCATTCAAATTTCGAACGTCTCTGAAAAACAAAGAAATTTGATTTAACCTCTATTCTAATATCAGTCGAGATGACGTAGTTCGAAATGAATTGTCAATTTGCATACAAATTTGACAAATGTCGCACGTAGGTAAGATATCGAACGATATGACAGTTGGATCCGACTCTAGTTTGTCTCTGAATTAAAAAAAAATCTATGACAGCTGCCAGAAAACGACGCCGCGATGCCGGTCATAATATGCGGCTCCTGAATGCATCATGGAGGCTTATATAAACCCACACTCGTGTTTAATGCCCTTCATTATGTACAGTCACATAAACTACTATTAGGGACGCTTCCTAAGGCATTATTATGAAAATGAAATGAAAATGAAAATGAAAATGTTTTATTTCATAGATTGCTAGGTTACATTGAAAATAAGGTTGGGTCTTCCTAGTAGGTAAAAAATACCTGTGTCAGGAAGACCCGCTCCTCCATAAAAAAGCAGTTAATGTTAATTTCTTATATGTAGGTAAATATTTATAACATAAAATAAAAACAAAGACGAATTAGGTATCACAGGCATTATGCCTTATAATATCGGTACCTATTCAAAATTATGCTTGGATGACTAATTTACAGTTACTCAATCCATTTGCCATTTAAGAAATGCAACGACAACATTAATAGAAAATTGTTTACTAATGGATCTTCAAATTACGTTCCCTACAACAATCTTATTATTTCGCTCTTCAATGGCGCCACTGTCCTTATATTTTTACGTATTTAGTATGTAAATATGTTAGTTTCATATTTATCCGTCGATACGATGTGTTTGAGTGTGTGGTAAGTGGGGACACTAAAGTTGTGAAGGTTTCTTTGTAGTTGAGTGAGTTTAGTGCGGTTGTGCGGTAAACGTTAAATATTAATTTGTGGTTAAATGTTAATGAATAGCGTATAGGCAGATTGGTTGTTGTGACATTGGACGATGTGAGTAATTTTATGTTATGTTTTTAAAGGGTAGAATAGAAAAGTGAACAGGTGCAGTGCAGGTAGGTATCTGACGCGCGAATAAATTTACCACCATAATATCATGCATGGTTTAAAAACTTGGCCATTTGGTTGGACTAAAGGAAAGGGGGCAGAAAAAAGACTTAGAATTTTTTTGACCGAAAGTGCAAAATATATTGGAATCATAAAAGACTTGGAATAATTTCAGTCAAAACGCTAAAATAAGCATGTTTTGTAGCCGAGATATTTGACCTCAAAGTTGGGAAGATTTTAGGACTTGGAAAAATTTCAATGGATGGAGTGTTATTATGACACCTACTTTTTATTGTTTTATCGTTTAGAATACGCTAAAATAAGCATGTTTTGTAGGAAAAACTTTTCTCTAAAATCAAAAACGGCCGAGATATTGGACCTCAAAATTGAAAAGTGTCTAATACTGAATCATTATAATACCCGTATCATCGAAACTGCTGAAGCGAAACCTATGCCACTCATAACTCTAAGGCAGGTCGGTGTAGGTTACGACGACGAGCGAAGCGAGGAGGAGTGTGAGGTGTACCGCGACCCTAAGCGCGCGAGCCGAGCGAGCGAAGCGAGCGTGCTGCGGTAGCGGCCGGCGAAGCGCCAGAACCGACTTTTTTTTGAATTTATAGTTTTCCGAATATTAAAAAAAATGTATTCCTAAAATATGTATACGCCCATCATTCCAAAATCACGTGGCTTCAGCAGTTTCGATGATACGGGTATTATAATGAATATAATGATTCAGTATTAGACACTTTTCAATTTGAGGTCAAATATCTCGGCCATTTTTGATTTTAGAGAAAAGTTTTTCCTACAAAACATGCTTATTTTAACGTTTTGCACGAACGTCTTTTATGATTACTGTATATTTTTCACTTTTGGTCAAAAAGTCCTTTTTTTCTGCCCCCTTTGCTTTAGGCGGACCAAAACAATTATAAGTAAGGTTACAAATTGGACAGTGTGTCATCATTTGTAGTACAGTCAGCCGCAATATACCATTCATAGATCCATAGATCATTCTACAAGGACGAAGTATAAGTGAAAAATATTTTTAACGAACAAAGTACTTAGGTAAATTAGTATTTTTTTTTTATTTATTTGGGAAAAAAACAGTAGATAACACACTTGATTTCGAGCATATACTTAAAGTAAACAAAAACAAACAGTTCATGAGTGTGAGACCAACAACATTGTCCACAGATTAGTTACCTATTGTGTGTAGTAGGTATTCGAGATGTACTGAATGACGTTGATCTCGAATACCTACCTACTTCTTAATTTTTTTTATTTACTTAAATAACACATACAATATATTAAAACACACAAAATAATAAAATTCACACAAACAACATAAAGAAAAAAACACACACACGCAAACAAAACATTCACTTAGGTACCTACTACACAATTAAACACTATTGTCAAGTATAAAGAAAAATATTAGGGGAAAATCTCGAATTATTTATATAGCAAGCTCAATAAAGCTTGTGTTTCGGTGTACTAGACGATGAGTTATTTCATAATATAAGTACTTATATAAAAAAGTCAAATTGGTACGTATATAGAAAATATCCCAACGAAATAAAAATGTTGGATGACGTAAAATTTAAACGTAATCTAAAAACATGGTTAAATAAGAAAGGTTTCTATTCATTAAAAGATTTTTTTGAATGTTCATCTTAAAGAAAAAGATTGTATTATATATTTGTTTTGTTTTCCTGAGTTTTAAGTTAATATTATAATTAAGTTATATAATACACCCGAAATGGGTAACCGTTGGGACCTAACACTTGTATAAATACCATCTATGTAACACGGTTAAACAATAAAGTTTTTTCTATTTCTATATCCAAGACTTTGTTTTCAATAGGGAACTTTCATTTTTTTTATTTTATTACGAAAATCAAAAGTATAATCCAGCATTTTTCCTGAGTTTTAAGTTAATATTATAATTAAGTTATATAATACACCCGAAATGGGTAACCGTTGGGACCTAACACTTGTATAAATACCATCTATGTAACACGGTTAAACAATAAAGTTTTTTCTATTTCTATATCCAAGACTTTGTTTTCAATAGGGAACTTTCATTTTTTTTATTTTATTACGAAAATCAAAAGTATAATCCAGCATTTTCGTAATAAAATAAAAAAAATGAAAGTTCCCTATTGAAAACAACTGTAGCATTAAAACTGTCTTATGATTTATTTTTCTGATGTTATATGCATTTGAAATCTGCACGCGCCGGCACCCCCCAAAAACGCTCTATATTAAACGGGCTTATGCTATGACGTCACACCGTATATTCTCGGCGCGTTTACTATGGAGTAAGTCATTAATTTGCAATTATCTCCACAAAATGTGCGTTTAAGTCTATACATGTCGTACAAAGTTTAATTTATAATTCAATATTCTATGTAACTGTTATGTTATTTTATCGAAAAATATAACATTTTTTTTGTCATTGTAACGTGCGATAAAACTAATACAATAGTTAGGTATTTTTATTTACTTTTGTATGATATTTCTACGTATATCCGCATCGATTGAGTGCAATTTATTCGAAATTGAAGTCCCATGCAAGTTCCCTATTCATGCTCATCGCACTAATATTTGTCCTTGCCGGGATTTGAACCCAGGACAGGTCAGCTTCGCAGCCAGGGTCACTACTACTACTTACAACTAAGGCCAAACCGGTCGTCAAAGAAGGTAGATACTTTGTTACTTTACATATGTACCTACCATAATAATATAATATCCGACCCATGATAGTTATCGTTTGTTCCCATTTCATATTAATAATGTATTTTTTTTTCTTCCTAAGTTAGCTAAAATTTAACACGACACATAACCTTCTAAGATCCACCTACTTACCTATTTATTTTTAAAGACATTTCTTTTAATAGGAAATATTTTACTACGATGATACAAATTGTAAGTAAGTGCGAGTCTGGTCAACTCAATTGGTGAATAAATTTGGATGAATAAATTCCCTACCCGACCGAATGGTATTTTATTAGTCTGATTCAGACATCAATTCATTCAATAATGACCCCATCGTGTCTTATAATGTTCCGTGAAAACCAGTATTTTAGGTAACAGCGACTCGGAAAGTTGCAAAACGATTTAAAAGTCTTTAACATAAACGAAAGTTACCTGCTATCACGGTGTTTGTGATTGTGAGTTGTGACAATGTGCGAGGAATGTCCCGATCCTATTCTGTTTTTGTTTGGAAGACAATGGTTGTTTCTGAGTAAGAATGAATTTTATTTTTATAGCGGGATAGGTGGAGTAATACGAAATACATACTTAAGTTTCTGTCAAAAAATATTTTTTGGTATGTACAGTCGCCATCACATACATCGGAGCAAACAAGCACGTCACAAACATCGGAACACACCTCTATTTTCAAGGCATTAGGGTGCATGTGCCGATATTTTTGAACACCTATAGTGTACCTATGTATGTGATGGCGACTACATACAAGTTTTTATTGCCGACTAATGCCGGCTGTACTTTTCTGTTACTTTCATCAACTATATACTCATTGAGACGATTCTAACAAGCCCAAAGTCAACGGGATTACGTCGGTTAAGTACCGAATTCCCATGGCCACCTTCTTTCTCCATCATCAGATCAGCTCGATGGTACCATAATATTGAATTGTCATTCAAACTATACCTTTACCCAAAAGTTCAGCTCAATCGGTTGAAGATATCTGCTTCAAATTTGAGTTGGAAGATTCCACCCGAACAAACATAGTTAGATTAGTTAGTTTATACATATATACATACATGGCAAGTTAACAGAAAGCTTGTAAAAAATGCGTTTTTTTGTACAGTCGCCATCACATACATCGGAGCAAACAAGCACGTCACAAACATCGGAACACACCTCTATTTTCATGGCATTAGGGTGCATGTGCCGATATTTTTGAACACCTATAGTGTACCTATGTATGTGATGGCGACTGTACTTATACGACCGGGGCGGAGCTACGGTTACAGGTAATCTATACCTACTAATACCTAATCATCATCCTCCTAGCGTTATTCCCGGTTGTGCCCTAAAGGAGTTCGGGGTCCGCTTTGACACCAAGATTTGGCATAGGCACTAGTTTTACGAAAGCGACTGCCATCTGACCTTCCAACCCAGAGGGAAAACTAGACCTTATTGGGATTAGACCGGTTTCCTCATGATGTTTCCTTCACCGAAAAGCTAACGGTAAATATTCCGTAAATAAGTTCCGAAAAACTCATTGGTACGAGCCGGGATTCGAACCCACGACCGCCGCTTGACAGTCGCATGCCTGAACCACTAGGCTACCGTAGCTTATAACTAATACCTAGGTAATATTACTAGTGGCTCTGTGAATTGTAGATCCCGCGAGCCAGTCTTAATTTTTTTTGCCAAAAACTGAATCGACAAAATCTCTAAGTGTATAATTATTATATGCGTGATCGCATCAGAAATGAGGCTATCCGCAGCAGAACCAAGGTAACCGAAATAGCCCTCCGAATCGGTGACGCCGGTGTGTTTTTAGTGGGTATGTTCCTCCAGTCACCATCAGTCGGATGGCGGCGGGAGGAGAGAGTCCCACATAACCCCCAAATAACCTTCCCCTGGGCCGGGGGTATGCGTAAAGCATTTTCACACCGTCAAAAAAAAAAAAAAAAAAAAAAAGGACCGGTCCCTTTGGAACTCTTTGGGGGAGGCCCATGTCCAGCAGTGGACGTCTTTCGGCTGATATGATGATGATGATGATAATTATTTAACCTGCACACCATTTCACGAGAATCGGTTGAGAAATGCGACCTACGGCGCGAGAACATCCGGACGGCTGGACATGCGAAAGCATTTTTGACCAAGCTGAAACGGAGAACTCGTTCGCTTCGCTCGCTCGTTCAATAAACAAGAAAATTTTGTGAGATTGTAGCTTAAGTAAAAGTAGGCATCGGAGTTTTTGTCGCATGGTAAGACTAATAGCAAGCTATGGAGTCGACATTTGCCATAAATGTAAACTCTTATTCATACTCATACTCATTTATTTAATTAGTTAGGTATTTTTTTATAATCAAGGACAACAACGTTGACGAATTTAGAAACGATTAAATAATGTTGTCTTTGGAACATAAATATTACAATAAAAAATAATTAACTAGAAATTCATAAACAAACAAAAGATACATTAAAACACGTAAAAATATGTATATAAAAATAGTTGAAGTTATGAATTCATAATCTAATAGAAAAATATTTTTTTATATAATTCGACTTAGAGACACACGATAAAGATAAATTAAATACCTACCTAACTAATTAAATAAATGAATATGAGTATGATTAAGAGTTTACATTTATGGCAAATGTCGACTCCATAGCTTGCTATTAGTCTTACCATGCGACAAAAACTCCGATGCCTACTTATAAGTTTGTATGTAAAAATTCTTTCACCCATATATAATGGACTTTTAGGATGGACCTAAGCTATATTTTAGCCCGCGACTTCTCTCTGTGTTTTTTGTAATATGCGAGCGTAGCCAAGGGCAGTTTATATCCTATATTTATGGAAATGTGATTTTCTAGGTCGTTAACTCTGTTCTAATTAGTTAGGTTTTTGATTAAAAGCGGTGATTAAAATGTAGTATGAATGCTTGTAACACCATATTACTGCTATCTGTATTATAATTTCGATCTTATCCATCAATCAATGTATTATTTTACGTCATACCTGGCCATAAAGTAGGAATTACCGCACGCTAACTATAGGTACCGCCGCAATAAACACGTAGTTTAAGAGAAATTTTCAAAAATATGTCTAAAACAGGCGAAGTTAATCTTTTATGTATGAACCTACGATATATAATCGCGAAATGATTATCCTATCCCAATTTTTACACATGGAGTATGTTTGTTAAACGGGGCTTAACGTCGAGGCAAATAAATATAATTATCAGCAATCAAGAGAAATAATAATCAAGAAAAGGACGCCCTTTAAGTGTCTTGGCGGGGGCACTTCCGTGCACTCAGATATATTTATTCCAGTGACAGGCCAAAACGAATGCGTTTGACTATATACCTAACTCAACATAATAATATCGCAACGCGTTTGTATTTAATTTGTCAATAGGTCACTTCACGACATTAATTAGGATTCTATTCAAACAATGACAAGTGTTGAAATGTATTTTGTAATTAACCAATCGTTAGTCTATGCACGTTCAGTGCGTGTCTGTACTTCGTATTTTATGCTCGTAAATATTGTCTATGCGGAGGGTAGATTTAGTTAAGTGAAATGTGTGATTGTAAAACTATTTGTAGCAGCGTCGATCCTTATGTGGGGGGAAATGTTACAGTTAATATACGTGCGTATCTAAAACTTAAATCTAATATTATGGAGGTAGTACTTAAAGTTTGTATGTAAGGGGTAATGTCCGAATTGATCATCCAATTTCAAAAAATCTTTTATCGGCTTTTTACAGTATATTGAACCTTCGGGGTTTCGCTTGAGTTCTTTTTTGCATGTTGTTAGGGGAAAATACGTCACTTTCGGATACCGGCGCCATATTTTAGTACGTTGTTAGGCATGTCCCCTGGATTTCAAAACTGCCGGGAAACAACCTCTACGGAGTCGATCTCCCCTGTAATGACGTCATCAAAAACGCCGCGGCTGCGCTTGGAAAAGTGTAAATTACACCCAAACTATGGAACCTATATATATATGTGGGGTACCAAATGAAAGCAGAATAAATTGTCAATAGTTCATTGATACATTATATTTCAATATATACACTAGTTTAAGTTATATTAGCAAAAGTATAAAAAAATCAAGAAAAAAATCTAAAGACTTTCAGAAAAGATACACGAATGTAATGTATTACACAAATGATATCTAGTATTTCAGCTATACATTTAAGTATTTTATTTTAAGACAAGAGCAAAATTGGGAAAACTGTGTTCAAGAAACCAACGACGCACAGCGAGTTTTCCCTACAAGATTAATTTTATCGAAATTACTATTTTCGAGAAACCAGCACGAACTTTTAGTATGTTGTTAGATATATTATGTGCACCGCAAAACTGCAAAGAGACAGTCTCTCAAGAGTCTAGTTCATTAGTAATAACATAATCTTCATTGCCGCGGAGGCTTCTTGAAAAGGGGGATTTTAACCAAAACCATGTAATATATATAACCGTGTGTTATATCATGTAAAAGCTAAACAAATATGCTACCATTCTTGACAACATTGTGATTCCATATACCTATCCTTAAATTTAAGAGGTATTTGCAAAATACTAGACAAGAAAAGTGAACAGCCCCACGCTCTCCCGCTTTTTCAAAAGTTTAAATTAAACCCAAACTATGTACTTTCTGAATGCAAATGTGATATTATATAAAAGCGAATAAAATATGCTATAACTTGTTTTTACATTGTAATTCAATATATTGATACGTTTCAAAGCAATTTCAATTCCCGAAAATCTAATGTGAGCTGGCTTTTCACTTTTCTTCTCTACAATTTTGCAAATACCTACCTCTTAAATTTATGGATATATATGGAATCACAATGATGGCATGAATTATAGCATATTTGTTTAGCTTTTACATGATATAACACACGTTTATTATAAGGTTTACGTAAAATTTCCACTTTCCAAAAAGCCTCCGCCGCAATGAAGATTGTGTCATTACTGATGAACAAGACAATTTAGAGACTGTCACTCTGCAGTTTTGCGCTGCACATAACATGTCTAAACAACATACTTAAAGTTCGTGCTAATTTCTGGAAAATTGGAATTTTGATAAAATTTATCCTGTAGGGAAAACTCGCTTTGGGTTGTTGGTTTTTTGAGCATAATTATCCCAATTTCGCCCTTTTTCAAAAAAATTAAGTTAGTTAAGCTGAAATACTAGATATCATTTGTGTCATACATAACCATTCGTATATCTTTTCTAGTTTTGCCACAAAATCTGAAAGTCGTTAGATTTTTCTTTGATTTTTTTATACTTTTGATAATAGTACTTAAACTAGTGTATATATTGAAATATAATGTACCAATGAAATATTGATAATTTATTTAGCTTTCATTTGGTATCCCACGTGTGTATGTACGTTGTATAGTTTGGGTGTAATTTATACTTTTCCAAGCGCGGCCGCGGCGTTTTTAATGACGTCATTACAGGGGAGACAGACTCCTTAGAGATTGTCTCCCGGCAGTTTTGGAATCCAGGGGACATGCCTAACAACATACTAAAATATGGCGCCGGTATCCGAAAGTGAAGTATTTGTTCGACGGAATCCCCTAACAACACGCACTATTTGTACCTACTTAAGGCGCTGTATGCAGCTGCGCATCGAAAAAGTGCCTTTTCCAAACCGATTATTAGTATACTTGTACTATTGCTAGAGATCCAAATTTTTGATATGTATATCTTCAGTTCATTGGCTATGTTCGTACTTCGTAAAATCACGATTGCTTACAAAAACCTCGATAGATTTTGCCTTTCAAAACAGTGCTTTTTTACCACCAAACTCGAAATATCTCAAAAGTTATTTGGAATATTACAATGAAATTTGTTGTGATAGTTTGATGTGTGTGTGTGTGAGCTTTTTGGTAGATCTATCTACCGGCTTCTTAGAATTTCAATATGTTTGATAATTCAATACATTTGGTCATTTGTCTGAAAAACCGGGTGTCCGCGTCATGCATGCGCGGTGGCGAGTACAATTTAGTACGCCCGTGGCCACTGCCGACGACGGACCTGTGAATGTTTACCTGGCACGCAAATACGATTTTTTGCAGCAATTATTTCGAGTTATCAAGGTAAATAAAAATATATAAAGGAATAGGAAACGCTAATACATGCTGGAGAACACATTCGAAATGATAGAATAACAAATATAAGGTATGCGATATTTACTACATTAAAGCGTTTCTACATCCGCACCTAAAACGTATTAATAGGTAGCTGGAGCATATTGACAAGATGTCAATAAAAATCTTCAGTTATCCTGAATACGTATTTAGAACTGTTAGGTAGTAAGTAGTCGGGTGTAAATCGGATTCGGACACGAGCACATGGTTGGGGGGGTAATGGTACCAATTATGGACTGTACGAATAATAGATTTATTTATTCATACAGAAATATATCAAAAGCATTTAGGGCTATTGCGCCGGATAGCGACTACCTAGACTAAAGTCCTAAACGAGTTGGTGAACTGAAGTATATTTACTTGCTGTTTAGTAGATACTATTAAAAACGAGTGCGGAAAAAGACCCTGCCACTCCACCAGCAGCAGGCCACGGCCCTTCCTCATCTTCGTCATAGACATACATGCATACATACGCTACGGCACATCTTTTCGTCCAATATTCCGCAGTGTCTCAAGACGAGAGTCTTTGACCAGTGTGTGTTGCCAGTGATGACATATGGAACGGAAACGTGGTCGCTTACTATAGGCCTCATAAGAAGGCTCAAAGTCACTCAAAGGGCGATGGAGATGGCTATGCTGGGAGTTTCTCTGCGCGATCGCATCAGAAATGAGGCTATCCGCAGCAGAATCACGGTAACCGATACAGCCCTCCGAATCGCTAAACTTAAGTATCAGTGGGCGGGGTACATTGCACGTAGAACCGATGGCCGTTGGGGCGGAAAGGTTCTCGAGTGGCAACCACGTACCGGAAGGCGCGGCGTGGTTAGGCCCCCCACAAGGTGGACAAATGACCTGGTAAAGGTCGCGGGAGTCCGCTGGATGCGGGTGGCGCAGGACCGGCTATTGTGGCACTCTTTGGGGGAGGCCTATGTCCAGCAGTGGACGTCTTTCGGCTGATATGATGATACATACGCTCGAAAAATATAAACTTCCTTCTGAGGCAGTCGGGTTCAAAGTACTACAGGGTGTTCCCCTATACAGCTGCAAAACTTTGCCAGCTGTTTGTGCACATGATACCCATCACAAAACACTAAAGTATGCCGTTTCACATCTCGAACTCACTCTGCCACCGCTGTTTCTCCAAATAACTACCAAGAAAGCCTCCCCCGCCACACCCCTTTAAAAATAAGCCCACTAAAGCAAATAAATGTGACGTTATCTAAGTGAACATACCTTTTGTCGGTATGGAGTTATTGATATGACTCACTCACTCACTCACTCATCAACGCACAGCCGAAACTACTAAGACTAGAGAGTTGAAATTTACACCAGAACTACCTTTTACAACGTAGGCAACGCTAAGAAGGATTTTTGGAAATTCCACCCCTAAAGGGGGTAAATAGGGGTGCAATATTTGTATGGGGGAAACTTTATTTTTAGAGCTAGAGACTTAAATTTTTGCATAAAGATTACTTATTAGAATACAAATTAAGTACTTTCAATTCAATTACATTTATTTTGTTAAACATAGGTTACAACTTTTACAAGTATTGTTGGTATACAAAATATAAGACTTCTGTGCATTACCCACAATGTAGGTTTACAAAATATTTCAGCCAGCTAATATATTAATAAAAATTAAAAAAAAATGTCAATACAGTGATTGGTGTTAAATACTTCAAATACATGTCAAAAACTCTCAAAAATACTATAACTAAAGAATATTATAACTAAGGAATGTCTGGAATGGAATCATGTTATGTCGTAGGGTCGTTTAAGTAATCTTTAATGGTATAATAACACTTTTCAATCAAATATTGATATATTGATTGAAATGATTGATCCAATAATGTCATGGAAAGATCACATAGATACATTATACAGTAAGTTAGCAAAAGGGATCTATGCTCTAAGACAGTTAAGACCACTTGTGTCAGAAAGTTGCTTAAAAGAGCTGTATTATGCGTACATATACTCTCAACTTTCATACGGGATAATGATTTGGGGCAACAGTACGGATTATGAGCGCATCCTAAAGATCCAGAAACGTGCAATTAGAGTACTTCCCTATGCAAAGGACAGATACACGTGTCGCGAACATTTAAGAAAACTTAGTATCTTAACATCAGTTTCAACTTATATATTGGAAGTTTTGATGTATGTTAAACGTTATCCAAATGAATTTCAAAGGAGAGGTGAAAATAGTTCGAGATCAATGAGAAATGCGAATAACTTAAAAAGAAGCGGGTTGTGTCTGAGATACAACCGTTAATTAAGTTTAAGTGGATACTTATTTGTTGGTTGTCCCCGTAAAATATATATATCTGCATTCATTCACTAAAATCTGTATAAGCACAGATAAATCGGTATATATAGCAACATTGACTGACGTAGCTCGTTTGACTCGCGAGGCATTGAAAATGGCGGTCATTTCAGCATAGTTTTCATGCCCGTCACATAAACTAAATAACATTTTGTGATTAACAACTAATAGCAAATAAAGAAGGATTAAAACATGTAACAAACAATTATTTGAAATCAGATTAGGCTTCTCTACAAAAAGTTAATCCGGAAGTTACGTGATACATTTTGAACTGTACCCCTATACAAGAACGCGAGCAAAGAAGTATCCACTTCAAAACAACCTCGCCCAGACTTAGAATAGGCACAAAACTTCCGAAGTTAATAGGACAAATACTTTTTAACCGGCTACCTTCAAACCTTAAAACCATAACGAACGACAACTCTTTTCGCTTCCATGTAAAACAACTATTGCTTGAAAAAACACTGTATAGTTTACAAGAATTTCTTTCAAATGACTAAATAACAAGATCTTAAAAGCTTGACGTTAATATTTGTATTATGTTTTCTTTCTCTATTTTATGTAATAGCATTATGCTATGAGTATGAGTATTATTAAACTATTTACAAATAATAACAATTCTGTACACAACTGTACACATCTATTGTATTTTATTGTAACTGACAAGTTATAATTTTAACACATTTTTATCTGTATATTCATTGTACTATGATTTCAATTGTAAAATTATGATAATAAACAAATCTGAATCTGAATCTGAAGTCAATTGTCTTTTAAATTTATTAATATCCAGTGTTTAATTCGGTCTGGAATTTTATTGAAAATGTTTGGTGCCATTCCCAAGATTCCGCCTCTGATTAGCGCTGTGTTGTTGCTACCCTGCAAAATTTTCAATTTTTGTTTGTATTGTTTACGTGTCGGAAATCTGCGGCCTTCTGAAACGTTACTGAACATGCTTGGATTGGTCTTGACAAAAATACCTACTCCTAGGATATACAGTTCTTCTAGTTTGTATGGAGAGCAAGACATTTTTAAAGTAAGGGATTTGTAACTTCGGTTTTAGACTGTTTACTTAAAGACTAGGTACTGTCAGCGTCATATAGTTAGTAGCAGCCAAAGTAGCCAAATATATCGTAACACATCCTTACACCTATAGTAACAAAGACGTGTTGCGATAGATTATATACAAAACTAATTTCAATGTTTTTTTTTATTTAACAAAAATTTAAATTTCTTAAACAAACATTTAGACGATAACATGTTATACGTGGACGAAGTCGCGGGCAACAGCTAGTTTATATATATATATTTATTTAAGCTTTATTTATTCCATATTGTTTGTGTTAGTTCATATTTACTAAATCTAAAAGATTTATGCCATTTTTTCTTTCTTATATGGACCCCATTCGGGTAAAAGCCATATATCGCCAGATATTAGGAGAAAAGAAGGGCACTGGAAGCAACAAACTGGTCAAGGCCGAAAGGCAAAAGAAGGAAAGGTAGACGACGAAGACGTTGGACCAATGACATAACTGAGGTCGCCGGACCTAGCTGGATGCAGTTGGCTAAAGACCGAAAAAAATGGCATGAGATCGAGGAGGCTTTTACCTAAATTTACATTTGCTTTAAAAAATTCAATATAAATCAAACAAAAAAAGACAATTAAAGCTTAATTTATATTTATATAATTACTTCCGGTTGGAAAATTTGTTGGATTCTTGTGTAAAGCATCTTAGAATAACGATTAAAAATGAAATATACAAAAAAACACTATTATAAATTAATGATTTTCGAAACCGTATTTTGCCTGGAGTATAGAGCCAAGTATAAGCCTAATCTTGTTGGCTTGTTGAGAGTATCAAGGTCCATCGCGGTGTGGCCGCTGGTCGAGGTAGCATGGTAGGCAGCACGCGCCGCGCGAGCGCAGTGACATAACACTTTTAGGTATTTAAGAGACAAATTGAATTTGTTTTTTTTTATATGATGTTTGGTCAAACTACATTTTTTAATAGACATAGTCATGTACTGAAGAACTTGCTGGTCTTAAAATAACCACCCTGTATAATAAAATGCTCTTCTGACTAACAGTGGTCTAATTATCCAGATTTTGATCAGTCAGTCATACTTATGTAACAAAGGTAATAATTATGGTAATAATACTCCTTGCATTTCATTAAATTGTCAAAAGGGCCTCTACGTGTTGGCTCCGTTGGTACTTTGTATATACCTAGCCCCACGCATGCCTCCCAAAGGTCCGGGACATCATTGTCCCGTGAGCGGGAAAGACATACATGGTAATAATATAATTTGCCAGGAGATAAATAGATGAACATAGCTATTTGTTTATTATTTTTGATGGTTTCTTAAGCGGGTGTTAACCGGCGCTATAACTTTACCTATAGAAGTAATCGATTTTATTTCGGTTTAAAAAACCTGTAATATATTAGTACAATCCATAATTGGTGACGTTCACCCTTAGGAAGTGAAGATGTACTATTATTTTATCAGTTCTACGTATTTGGAAAACGGAAGCACCCACATAGGAACTGGGAAAACGATAGGTGGATTGATGATGAAGAAATCTGTACTAACATATCTTTGGAAAATAAGTGTCCATAATTGATGTCATCATACTACGATGTACTTAAGAACTGTAACTACCTATTATTCCTTATTTTCTTAAAAAAAATAGATTTAAATAAATAAATAAACAATAAATATTTGGGGACAATCTTACACAAATCAACCAAGATTTAAAAAATAAAACAATTATTCAAGAAGACAAACATTTGATCGTATGATCCGCAAAAACGAGCCGAATACGGATGCCAACAGAATAAGGCCGTTAGCGGGGTGCGCGGGACGCGCGTCTCCCGCTCCGTCTGCCTCACCTCCGCAAATACCTAAATATCGTCTAATAAGAGCGCCTTAATACGTGGGCCGAGCCACGTAGACTATTAGTTATAAATATTTAGCCACCGTCTTCCATTGATTTGATCATATGGTTCCTGGGTCCAATTTCACAGGGCATATAACTTATTGTAATAAGCGGAAGTTTCTAATATAAGGAGTTGTAAAGAGGCTTCCGCTTATAATACACGTTTTTAGGGTTCCTTACCCAAAGGGTAAAACGGGACCCTAATACTAAGACTCCGCTGTCCGTCTGTTACCAGGCTGTATCTCATGAACCGTGATAGTTAGACAGTTGACATTTTCACTCCTAAAAATAAGTAATTAAATTAAAATAAAACAAATATTTAAGGGGGGCTCCCATACAACAGACATATTTTTTGCCGTTTTTATAGATAATGGTACGTAATCCTTCGTGCGCGAGTCCGCCTCGCACTTGGCTGGTTTTTAAGAAATGCGTGCCAGTTTACAAAGTAGCACATTGTAAGCTCTTATAAGTTTAAACGAACTCACCCTTGTTTTAGACATGATCGTTGCGGAAGCTTGGAGGTCGAGCTACCTGTTCTGGGTGTTCCCGCTCCTCATCGTGCTGGTGATCCTCGCGGTGCTGGGCGTCTTCACTGTTCTCCTGGGCATCAGGTACCTGTGGCATTCATAGCGTGGCCGCGCATATCATGGGGCGCAGTCGGCGCCCCACGCTTTGTCGGCTGCAGACTTGAAGGTCGAAACGCACAGACATCAGGTGGGACGCGGCGCGGCGCGGTATTCTGTGCGGACCCTTTCATATTAGCGCGAATATTACAACCGGTACAGTAGAAGGCAAACTTCGTGAGCAAATGACCTTGCCTGCGCAAAGGCGAATTGTACGTGCGAGCTGCCCCCCCACTTCGTCCCGCATGTTCAAGTTGTTTGACGGGAACTGTACCGCCTCCGCACCGGACCGCACCGCGCCGCCACCGCTGTCTGTGTGTCGACCTTAAGAGTTAAGACAATCGTAACGCGCATATCATGGGACGCTCTCGCCGCTCCACGCTCGGCTATTAGCTGCAGGCCGCGACAATATAAGGCGATATCCGCGCACATATCATGGGACGCCGTCGGCGGCCCACGCTTTATCAGGTTCCAGAAACCAGGAATTGGAGTGCTAAAACATGATAAGCTGAATCCAGGGCCAGCCTTAAAAATCTAGCCGCCCCGGGCGAGTCAGTTTTCTTCAAACAAACCCTTTGTGCCATCAGCTCCAATAAATACAGTAAAACCCAAATCCCCGAATTGGCACAGGAGCAGAGACGGCCACTGTGGAGTTTTTCGTAATGTCCATAATCCAGTGTCCTCCAAATGCAAAGAGATAATTCATCATGTGCCATCTACTGCCTTGAAAGGAAGAATTCGAGTATTAATCTTATGCTATAGTCTGGACGTTTAGGTATTTAAAAAAATGTAAACAAAAAACACCACGTGACTTGGTCTTTCAGCCAATAAGATAATACCATAGATACAAAAAGTGGCTATGATTGGTTGAATGACCTAGTCACGTGGTGTTTTTTGTTTACATTTTTTTAAATACCTAAACGTCCAGACTATAGATTTCGCTTTTGGGCACTAGAAGAGGTTTATCCTCCTTTAACAAAGTAGACTAAAGAACTTACCAAATCTTCATTTTCAGGCTATACGCGCAATTCACTTGCGGTCGCTACCGCGGTAAGGCCAGGATGGACGGCAAGACAGTGATCGTGACCGGCTGCACGAGCGGCATTGGCCGGGAAACGGCTCGGGAGCTGGCCAAGCGGGGCGCCACTGTCATCATGGCGTGCCGGAATGTTGAGGCGGCGGAAAAGGTCAAAGGTGAGGCTTCTATAGATTCTCTCATGAAATGTTTGTGTCCTACTACTGGACTTAGGTCTCGGGAGCTGGCCAAGCGGGGCGCCACTGTCATCATGGCGTGCCGGAATGTTGAGGCGGCGGAAAAGGTCAAAGGTGAGGCTTCTATAGATTCTCTCATGAAATGTTTGTGTCCTACTACTGGACTTAGGTCTCGGGAGCTGGCCAAGCGGGGCGCCACTGTCATCATGGCGTGCCGGAATGTTGAGGCGGCGGAAAAGGTCAAAGGTGAGGCTTCTATAGATTCTCTCATGAAATGTTTGTGTCCTACTACTGGACTTAGGTCTCGGGAGCTGGGCAAGCGTGGCGCCACTGTTATCATGGCGTGCCGTAGTGTTGAGGCGGCGGATGAAGATCAAAGGTGAGGCTTCTAGATTCTCTGATGAAGTGATTGTGTCCTACTGGAATTGGGTCTCGGGAGCTGGCCAAGCGGGGCGCCACTGTCATCATGGCGTGCCGTAGTGTTGAAGCGGCGGAAGAAGATCAATGGTGAGGCGTCAAGGTTTTCCGATGCAGTGATAAGTAGTTTCATAGGATTTAGATCTTTGAAAACCCTAACAAGACTTTGTTAGAAATATGGTTTACTAGCTTGCGCCCGCGACTTCTTCCGCGTGGAAATCCTTTATATCGTTCATCCATTTTACTCCCTTAGGGGATGATTTCCGGGATAAAAGCTATCCTATAGGCCCTTCACACAGGGCTCTATTTTAGGACCTTTTCTTTTTTTAGTATACGTAAACGATCTGCCATTCCTTATGCAAAATCATTGTAAAATTATATTATTTGCAGATGATACATCCTTAATCTTCAAAACACCTAGAAATACAAAGGACTATGATAGCATTAATAACATCCTTGCCAAAGTGTTAAACTGGTTTACAGTTAATAACTTATTACTCAACTCTAATAAAACGAAATGTCTACGATTTATTTTACCTAATGTAAGAGCTAACAATGGCAATATATACTTAAATGGAGAATGCTTGGAAATCATAGACAAAACAACTTTTTTAGGTCTAACCTTGGACAAAAACTTACAGTGGAGTCCTCACATATCAAAGTTGGCTAGTAGGTTAAGTTCAGCTGCTTACGCTGTCAGAAAAATAAGGTATTTGACTGACATAGAGACAGCGCGATTGGTTTATTTTGGCTACTTTCATAGTATAATGACATATGGAATTTTACTGTGGGGAAAGGCAGCAGATATACATTCAATATTTGTCTTACAGAAAAGGGCTATTCGTTCAATTTATAAGATGGGGTCGCGAGAGTCACTAAGAGACCTGTTTAAAGAGGTAAATATACTGACAGTAGCCTCCCAGTATATTTACGAATGTATTATTTATGCGCTTAAAAATATAGGATCGTTTAAAAAAATGAACAGTAGCAGATATAAACATAAAATTTCAATTACTAAGTTCCGTGTTCGTAAAGTATATAAATCATTTATGGGTCAATGTCAACTATTTTACAATAAATTACCTATTGAAGCACTTGAATTGCCATTACCTGCTTTGAAGAAATATCTAAAATCATCCTTGCTAAAAAAGGGATACTATACTGTCGAGGACTACTTAATAGATAAAAATGCTTGGCCCAGCTTAGTAAAAAAATTAAAAAAATAATGAAATGTTGCTAATTAAGTATTTATAACTGATTACCTTGACATTACTTATAATATATAAACTATGCTTATTTACTTAACGTATTAATTGTTAGTTTAACTATAGACGATGCACATACACGAAGCTGAATTTAACTTCTCCATTTTATTATCTAAGGTATTTTAAAAAACAAATTTTATGTAAAAATCCCTTGACATGTTGTAATAATTTTAAGTCTTAAGTATATTTAATAGAACCTGAGTGTTTCTAGTGTTGTAGCTGATGACTGACGATGCAAAAGTGGTTCGATGAATCCTATTTGAATAAATAAATTCTTTCTTTCTTTCTTCCCATGGTCTCTAACTAGCTCGATACCAAATTCCATCTAAATCTGTTCAGCCGTTTGAGCTTGAAAAGGTAACGGACAGACATACAGTTGAGATACTTTGACATTTCAAATATTAGTATAGATCTCTATAGGATATAGTTTTGTAGTCGACGCCAAAAATATGTTTACAGTTTTCGCCTTATTACAATGGAATAAGGTGCAAAAGTGCAAACATATTTTTGGCGTCGACTGTACCTAACAGTCACTCGTCGTTTGTGGGATCACCTGGAAGGTCGCAAAAACTAATTTAATTAATGCAAGCTCCATTTGTTATTGGGTTTACCAACACATCAGACCAATAATACACATCATTCTTCTGAAAACAGGACTCTGGCAGCCACTGGGCCCATAACCTAATAAAACTAACATTCCTTGAATCTTGAATTTATTTAAGTACTAGCTGGCTAGGGTACAGATTTAACATTGTCAAATATAGAACAATAGGTACCTGATGGATGGCCAGTGCAAAACCGATATCTATGAATGACCCACATTTTCGAGTTGCATCAAACTAAACATATTTATTACCTTTTTTCCAGAGAATATCATCGACGCCACAAAGAACTCCAAAGTGGAAGTGAAGAAGCTGGACCTCAGTTCCTTTTCATCCATCCGCGCCTTCGCTGAAGACATCAACAAGAACGTAGAGAAACTAGACGTACTCATCCATAACGCTGGTTACGCGGAAACCTTCCAGAAGAACAAGTCCCAAGACGACATAGAGCTGACCATGGCGACGAATCATTATGGTCCTTTCTTGCTGACACATCTCCTCGTGGATTTGCTGAAGAAAAGCGCTCCATCTAGGATCATTGTCGTAGCCTCTTCACTGTACCGTCTAGCGACGTTTAACCTTGAGAACCCTAATCCAACCTCAACTCTGCCAGGCTATCTGTACTACGCCTCTAAGGAAGCCAACATCTTGTTCACAAGAGAGCTGGCGAGACGTTTAGAAGGGACTGGAGTAACGGCCAACTGTCTGCATCCAGGCATGATCGACAGCGGGATCTGGAGATCTGTCCCCGCCCCGCTCAGCTGGGGGCTTTGGGCCATTAACAAGTGCTTCTTCAAGACTCCTTTCCAAGGTTGCCAGACCTCGGTGATGTTGGCGGTGGACGAGCAGCTCGAAAAAGTCTCTGGAAAGTACTTCTCGGATTGCGCTGAGAGCGCGCTGTCGGCCTCTGCTACGGATCCGCAGAGGGCGAGGAAGCTTTGGGAGGTGTCAGAGAAGATGGTGAAACTTGAGGAAAATGAGTCGAAGATTTAAGGAGTAAAATACAGAAGCCGAAGAAAGCCGACACGACACTGCAACATGACACTGGCCATCATCGATTTCGGCAGGACTATTATGGCGAGAGAGATCGGAATTAGAACCATCACTGTTTGCGCATTAGGTACTTCACTTCTTACAAATGAATAAAGAATAAAGAATATATTGTCGCGGTGTTGGTATTGGTTTTAACAGTTTTAAGTTCCTTGCAACGATTTAAAGCGACAAGACAGTGGGCACTTTTGTTTTTTATTAATTAGCTTCTCAGGAGTTGGTCTCCCCACGGCCCTAACTACCAAACAAAGGTTTTAATTTGCTGACTTCTCTGGTGTTTAAAATATTAATGAAAACAAGTGTCCGTGTTGTGCGAGGCATGTTAATCGTTATTGTTAAAATGCGTATTTAAAAAGATTACTAAAATCAATACTTCGAGTTGAGATTCGCCAAAATAGTAGTAAGAAGACTTATCTAGGTAGGATTGCGTGTAAGTACTATTTTAGTTATTCGACGAGTAAATTAGTCTTCTTTTATTGACTTCTTAAAAAATATAAATATCTCCTGTATTCTAAGTGCTGATTTTCCATTACCCCCCTTGGTCGCAAGAAAATATCTTTACTAAAGGTATTTGACGCCCGAGCCGAAAGCAAGGGCGATTAAATATGCTATCGGAGGATTTCTTTACTACCACCCGGGGTGAGTATTAGTACATTACTTACCTAGGGCGGAAAAACAAAAAATGCCTCTGGTTGCAGGTATTTGACACCCGAGCCGAAGGCAAGGCCGATAAATATGCTATCTGAGTAATTACCTCTTTGTGACCAGAGGTGACGTAAATGGATATTGAAAATCAGCCTTAGGAATAGGCTTATTATATAAGTTCTGTTTTTAGATCTGATTAAACTATAATAGCTTTTGATATGAATTGAATCTAATGTAACAATAATGCTTAAGTACAAAAGGTGATTTGTTATACTTCATTACATGAACAGTGTATAGAAAATTCAAGATCCGTCAACATTTCTTAGCTATCTCACAGTGTACCTTTAAGAGCAAAAAAACGGGTACAATGTTTGGATATTCTATACCATTTATACCCGTTTTTTTGCAAGTGTTCATTTGGAAAAAATTGAAAATACCTACATGATATTTCTTTTTCTGAATACTACTGAAGAAATATAGAAATTGTTTCAACTGACCCCATGGTTCATTTGACCTCCTTGGTTCACTTTTCATGTAATTCAGTATAATTACGTCAAGCTTATATTATATTATATGAATAAGGTGCTAATTTATTTTGAAAATATTTTATTTACTTTAAGATGTTTTATTTTTGCAATAAACGTTTTAGTAAAAAGTTGATGTACTTTTTTTTGCCAGTTTTTTTACAATATTATTTCAACCTTGTTTAAAAAATAAGAGTTACGTTATATGTACAGTCAGCATCAAAAATAGTCGCAAACGAAGACGTCAAGTCTTTATTGAAATGGAATAAGAGCATTTGACGTCTTCGATTGCGTAGTTACTTTTGATGCTGACTGTACAGTCGACGCCAAAAATATGTTTAGTTTTCGCCTTATTACAATGGAATAAGGTGCAAAAGTGTAAACATATTTTTGGCGTCGACAGTACAAAGTGCTCAGGAAGAATTCAAATAATTTTACCTGTGTGTTCCTGATCATGTTTAGAAAATCGTCATATAAAGGAAGCTGGGTTCCGCTCAAGTTTCACATCATTTATTACTCCATACAACCTCATGAAAGCTACGGTAGCCTAGTGGTTCAGGCATGCGGCTGTCAAGCGGCGGTCGTGGGTTCGAATCCCGGCTCGTACCAATGAGTTTTTCGGAACTTATGTACGGAATTACCGTTAGCTTTTCGGTGAAGGAAAACATCGTGAGGAAACCGGTCTAATCCCAATAAGGTCTAGTTTTCCCTCTGGGTTGGAAGGTCAGATGGCAGTCGCTTTCGTAAAACTAGTGCCTATGCCAAATCTTGGGATTAGGTGTCAAAGCGGACCCCGGGCTCCTTTAGGGGCACAACCGGGAATAATAACGCTAGGAGGATGATGACAACCTCATGAATACGCTGGTGAAATTATTTGGGTTCCCCCTGAGCAACTTATAAATACAGAAATTGGAGAACTCGTTGCTTCTTAAACTATGATTATGTATCCAGTAAATATGCTATCCTACATTGTGCAATAAGTTACAAGCATCAGAATTAAAGAAAATGAGTTTAAATTTATACATTATTCTATAGATACCTACAGTCTTGATAGAGTATGTAAGGCTAAGTAATGTCGTACATAGGAAATATAGAACTTCATAAATGAAAGAGTAGAGTAACAATCGAAAGTCGAGCAGTCAATAGGCAGCTAGATTGAAAAATTACTGTTGACAATTACATTTTCAAGGCACATTTTCTTTAACATTAGTTCCCTATCATTTCTATTTTGTCTAATGGTAACTGCAAGAAGTTACTATATGGCATAAATAAGTGAGAAAAACTACATTTAATCCCATACATGGCAGTGTGTTAACCTTTTCAACGCTCTGTCAAAGAGAAAAATTGTCAACCACACGCCAAGTCAATAAGACTTTTAAGGTTATAATTAATAAGGTTGCATTGACGAATATATCAGTCGTTGGCGTTGAATCTGCGGTGCGGATATATACGTCGTTGGCGTCCAAAACGATAAGAAATGCACGTATTTTTTGGTCACCTTTATGCATTTATTTCAAGAACATTTTTGTGAACAGAGCCACTAAACTTGTGTCAAGTTACGATTAAAAGCGTGTATGACATTTATATGATTTTATTTCATGGTCTGCCTTTGTGTTTTACTACACACAAGAGCTACAGCATTAGAGTTGATCATTTATACTTGATTTTATTTGAGTTGGCCGAATTGCATCGACATAGTCCAATCAAAAAGGAACTCTACTGTCTAATGTAGAAGATTCCCATTCGAATGAGTTTTATAAAAGTCGGCGACATTAAATAATCTCAACCACAAGTTCATTAACAATAAAATACAGCCTATACAAGTCTAACATATAAAGATCAGTCTATTAGATCGAATTGGTCTAAAAATGTATTATCAACACCCAATGCTGTCCCTAGACTCTCCCGGGGTTTCATTTCCGTTGTTGGCTCAACATCATCACCATTCAGCTCCAAGAAATCACTACTTTTCATTGACAGCATACTGCAACTTGGACTTAATAAGTCTGGCAATAATACCTTATTTGCTGTGAACACATCTACATTCACCGCGTTAAAATTCTCCTTTTCCTCGACTATCGTTTTTATTTCAATGTCTTTCGCATCTTGTGCTATTACATTGGCTTTTACTCTTTTAAATCTGTTTATTATTTTCTCTATAGAGCGTGTCTGTTTTATTGGTAGGGGTATTTTGCTTTTGGGTGTTTCAATAGCGTCATCTATAGATTTTTTTGAACACATTGACGCTATACCAGACTCTACACTGTGATTGCCCGTGCCTTTATTCAAATGTTCTATGATTTGTGCTTTTGCTGGCGTTATTATAATACTTGGTATAGGAAAGATCGGCGACTCGATCAAAACTGGCATTTGTATGTGTGCATGCTCTGATGTATTTTTTTCAAAATCCATGATACTTTCTTTGGCTGCCTGCTCTGGCGTGTGTTTCTGTAAAGCCAAGATACCGGAAACTTCTAGAAGAGAAGGACTGCCTTCCTGCATGATCGAAAGCTTTCTCCCTCTTCTGATATATTTGTTCTCTTTATTCTCACAGAGATTTGGTGACGAATGACATCGGAACAGTCCGTTTTCGCTTGAAGTGTTTGAAACATTGAATGCAGCTTTAAAGCTGTTTGAAACATTGAACAAATCACGTTTTTTGATAAGCATGCTTGGTCTATCTAGTTTGAACTTGTGCTTTTTCGTACTGCTGGATTTCTTGTTAGTCGACAGTAATCTTTGTATTTGCTGCTTCGTAAAGCCAGAGGCACAGTCGGCAATAGTCTCGTTGCTTCTCCCGTGTACTTGGGAAATGATGGACAAGTTATGCACAGTTGACGTTGAACTCTTGTCATAGGAGCCCGATATGAAATTCTTCAGAAAGTCATCTCTAGGAGCTTGGTATATTAAGGATCTGTTTTGTGGTTTCACAAAGGATGTTGTGTTAGTTCTTCGTAAATTAAACTGCCTATTTGCTCCTAGCGGTGTGAAGTCGAAGTATGTTTGGATGTCTCTCTTCATGGAAAGATTGGAGAGGTCCGGTAATTGTGGTATTTCTGTGAGGTCCTTTATTGATATTGACTGGTCGAATATAAGTGGTGATGGCTGGAAAGGAAAAAATAATATGTCAGTGAGACAGAATATTTTAATTCGGGTCACTAATGTTTTCCAACCTAACGTTTGGCAACCTGATTCATTTTGCATCTCTTCATTTCCCAACCTCTTAATATTTCTGAAACTGTTAAATATTTCAGGATTTTTATAAACTAACCTAACCTAACCTATAGGGTTCTACACGATGGCTCTGAAATAAATCCTGAAATATTTACAGTTTCAGAGTTTGGGAAATAAAAAGTTGCGAAAACTGATTCACAGTTTGCCAAACGTTAGTTGCGAAAAGAAGGTGTTCCATTTGCATTTAAATGCGACTTTGTGGTCTGTAAATGTAAGTTGGTGCAACAGAATGGTCAACAAAGTGGTGGTGTAACACTGTAATGCCATCTAGAAACATGTTTGTAATAAATAAATAAAACTTTTAGATTACACACACTAAACGCGGCGCGGCGCGGGCGGAAAGGTTCTCCAGTGGCGACCACGTACCGGCGCGGCGCGGCGTGGGTAGGCCCCCCACAAGGTGGACTGATGACCTGGTAAAGGTCGCGGGAGTCCGCTGGATGCGGGTGGCGCAGGACCGCGGTCATTTTGGCACTCTTTGGGGGAGGCCAATGTTCAGCAATGGACATCTTTTGGCTGATATGATGATGATGATGACACACACTTCACTACCGTAAAACACACAACTATAGTCCAGGTCACCCAACTATGGTCCAAATCAATTCTCATATTACTTGCTCAGGTGTGACTATTTTCGTGGATGAACTTAAAGACAGGCAATATAATAACACAAATTTAAATAAAAACGTATAAAATCACTATTACGAAATCTGTATTGATGGAAACGAATGAGTTTACTTTTGGACCATAGTTGGGGTAGTGGACTATAGTTGTATGGTTTTACGGTATTTAGGTTTTAGCCTTATACAACAAATTGCAAATCAAATATACACTTACTTCCAATCGACTTTCAGCATTGCTCAATCTCTCCGTCAAAGCTTTCATTGCTTCAACCATCTCGGAATAACTCTTGTTGCTGTGCTGCAGACACTCATTAAACCGATATATCTCATCGCCTATCTGTTTGTTCTTTAATACGTAACTCACTGCCACTATGTAAGCCCGAATAAGGTTTGGGAAACATAACCTTCCACTGTTAACTATATTTTTCAGTATATATTTCTGCTGACTATTGACCTTTTCATATAAGGCCTTCGTACAAATTTCATCATTAGGGTTGTATTCAACTATGAAAGAGTTTTTATCTGCCTCTCCAGTTTGCCGTTCTATTAATTCTTTTGTTAATTCCATTGTTTTTGACGCAGAATTAACTATCGGAGACATTTTGCAGTTCCATTCTTTTTCTAAGACATCTAGATCAGAGTCAATGTCTTCCAGCCATTGGTTGAAATACTGAGCTGGTTTGCTGAAGTTTTTTATTTCAAGTATACTGTTTTTTGTTGCCTCATCTATTGTATTATCCATTTCAAAGCTATCCACCAATTTTGCAACTTTATCCTTAGCTTTTAGCTTTGTCAGTTTGCCCTCCATCGAAGTAACACCATTTCTGAATAACTCTGCTATTTTCTCATATTTTTTCCTCTTTTCTACGTAATTCAATAACTTTAGATATACCAATTGATTTTCTTTCTCAATTTCCTCCACTAAGCCTTCATTTTGAGATTTGTACTTTTCTGTCATTTCCGTGTAAAGTTTTTTCTGATGCTCCCTCTTCATGACAGCTTTGAGTGTACACTGAACAGCCAATTGGGATAGTTGAAACATAAACAGAGTAACTTTATAACATGCTGGGTTAACCAAATACGACGACATTACGGGAGATAGCATGCCCTTACCACTGTAGTCTGCTATGAAACTTGAAAGTTCATTTCTATAAGCTCTTTCTGTCTTCGTGTCATACAAAGGCCAGGAAAACGCTGAAGCTTTTCCGGGGTCCACAATGGAGACTAAATAATATGAAAGAGGATTAAACACATTCTGTGTAAGCTTCTCCAATGCATCTCTGGTGAATAATTGCCTCAAATCGCAAGGCAAAGGATGCAGTTTGCTTATAATGGAAACATTCCAAAATGTTTCTATTTTCATCGAGCTTACGAGGTCCCGTTGCGCAGAAATAGCCATGTTTACACTTTCTACTCTATTTCTAGTCACTATCACTATTATTCCATGTTAGTTCAAATGTACACTACATTGCATTGGAAATCTGTATTCTGTAATTATTATTTACGTTTTATGAATCGAAACTAAATATAAGCGTAGCAACTCGAGCGAGCGAGAGATGCAAATCAAAGACTACAATATACATAATGAGATAGACAGGCAACTCGACCAAATTGAGAAGGCATTTAATGCGCGTATACAGGCGCCATCTCTTCTGCGGTAGTTACAACTTTTCATTGAATGTACAAAACATACAAAAACTGCGTCGGTCGTAGGGATCGAACCCCGGATTATCGACTCCAAATACCACCGTCTGTACCCCTAGGCTACTGATGCCTTGTGACATTACGGCGAATTTTGAAATACCTTGACAGCCTAGCCTAGCAATCGCTAGAGCTTCAGAGAGTTCGCCAGCTATCAAGAAGGTGGCACTGTTTTCAATAAGATACTGGATTTGCATTAAGTTCTAAGTTCGCATAGCATGATGCAAATGTCAATGTATTTCAATTATTTCAAATGAATGTCAAACTTTCCGTTAGCCCCCTGCACGGCTATTACAAGCCGGCCGCGATATACTCTCGAGCTCTCTCGAACTATCAGTCTCTCTCTTATAAGACCATTTAGAAAGAGACGGATAGGTCTAGAGAGCTCGAAAGTATGTCGCTGCCGTCTTATGATAGCCGTGCAATATATTGACATTGTTAATGGGGTATATACATGTAATGATTTGTCAGCCCCAATTTATCAGAATCCGACTAATTGCTATCGTCTGCACGGCCGCGACATACCTACTCTCGAGCTCTGTCGCACTATCCGTCTCTTTCTAAGTGGTCTAATAAGAGAGAGACGGATAGTGCGAGAGAGCTCGAGAGTATGTCGCGGCCGTCTTGTGATAGCCGTGCTGGAGGCATGTTGGGCTGCTGATGCAACTGTCAAAAGTATCAAACGAGTTGTACTGACAAATTGTATGCATGTGGACAACCAACACAATTTGACCATGGAAAGATTTTATGATCAACCAAGTTTTCTGGCAGATAATTTAGAAGTAAACAATTTAAAATATTATTGAATTTATTGTAATTAGTCATTCTACAAATTTTACACGCATTAATTATAAAATTTGTATTTTAAAGGTGTTAAAGTGCTATAAAAACACATTAAGTATTGTACCTTATTCCAAGCCTATACAATTGAGATGGCAACATCTTTTTCCCTGGCAACACTGCCTAGTTCCAAGTGACAGGGTGCTATAATTCCGGTTTTTCCTCCCACCTTTGAACCAGCAACGGCCCGACATCGGCTGCGCGCCGCGCGGCCGTCATTGGCGTTCTTTTTCTTGCAGAGGCAACACGTAGTACTAGCTTCGGCAGTACTACATATAATATGCTTATAAAACGGAAAATTCCTTGCAATTTTCTGTTGAAATGTTCCATGATAGTGACAAAATGGGTAGTAATCAACGAAATGAAGGTGTAGGATTGTGCTCCGCTAACAAAGGCTCGCGAGTAGCGAGGATTCTTCACCGCCTGGCAACGGACGGATTCTAGTATTGGAGAAAATCGTGAGTAGTACTCAGGAGGTAAGGTGCTTCAATGTCGTTTATTCCTCGCGCATGAAGGCAATTTTGATGATTATTAAGGTTTTTGTCAATTTGCGTACCCGATGACCTGGAAGCCCCCTTAAGTTTTTCCTCCAGTAAAACTGGCACGGCCTACCCATGCCAGTGCTCATTTGAAGGAAATTGATTTCAAATTTGAAACTACCCTTAACTCATCGGGTACTGCAATTTTCTAAGGAGCACACCGGTACGTAGTGTGATTACCGTATTTCAGTTTCTACTATTATTTTCAAGTCGTTATATATATGTCAATCTAACCGAACCTAAATTAATTAATATTCTGGGCGATGCTTACATGCTTACGAATTAGCTGCCATACGAGTGTCGATTTAAATGAAATACCTACATAAAAAATAAGTTCGTATTATATTCCGGTTTTGCCGATGCAATTCTTATTCAAATTACCTTGCCTTGTAATTATATTTATTAACCAAGTGTTTGTGAATCGATGCAAGTATTGCTGGTTGATTTTCACCCGGTTCCATTAGTACCTACAAACCTACAAATGATATTTAGTCGTCGCGTAGACAGACGTTGAGAGTAACTGTTGCGTATATTCAGCTAGGACCGTACAGGAGAGAATCTCTAATGAAGAGTTACTACTTAATTATATAAACATGAGTGCGCAGCCATGTGTTGACTGTTTCGCAGCGGACGCTTGTTCGAGTTCCGTTTCTACACGTTTCATATGTTTGAATTTCAGTAGCTATAAGACATTTTCCAGCTTACGTTACGCGCTACCAACCGTTCAGCTGATGTCTCTCCTGTGCAAGGAGTTGCTACCACCCGTTCAGCTGTCTCTCCTGCGCAAGGAGTTGCTATCACCCATTCAGCTGTCTCTCCTGCGGAAGGAGTTGCTACTACCCGTTCAGCTGTCTCTCCTGCGCAAGAAGTTGCTATCACCCATTCAGCTGTCTCTCCTGCGGAAGGAGTTGCTACCACCCGTTCAACTGTCTCTCCTGCGCAAGAAGTTGCTACCACCCATTCAGCTGTCTCTCCTGCGGAAGGAGTTGCTACTACCCGTTCAGCTGTCTCTCCTGCGCAAGAAGTTGCTATCACCCATTCAGCTGTCTCTCCTGCGGAAGGAGTTGCTACCACCCGTTCAACTGTCTCTCCTGCGCAAGAAGTTGCTACCACCCATTCAGCTGTCTCTCCTGCGGAAGGAGTTGCTACCACCCGTTCAGCTGTCTCTCCTGCGCAAGGAGTTGCTACCACCCGTTCAGCTGTCTCTCCTGCGCAAGGAGTTGCTACCACCCGTTCAGCTGTCTCTCCTGCGCAAGGAGTTGCTACCACCCGTTCAGCAGTCACTCCTGCACAAGGAGTTGCTACTAAGCACACTTTTGCGAATGTTACAGTCAAAGCATAATAAGAAGTCCTTGTTTATCCTTCCCGGCTGGAAATTGACTGTGTCGAGTACTTTCCGCAGCTTAAAGTTCCCGCTGGCTCTGCAGAGTCACACAAAATTACGTAGGTACGCTACGTACAAGCAAACAAGGTAGGTTGAAGGTGGGGCTACAGCGCAGTTTCCAACATGGAGCAGTTTGTAATAATCAGGACAGTCTAAATGCTGTTCTCCAGTACACTGCTCTTCACAAATGTTGTCAGAATCATTGACGGAAGATATCGAGAGACCTTGCGAACCTTGAGTTTTTATTGGAGCCGGGTGGGCCAGGACTATAATTTCTCTGGTCTTGAAAAAGGGCATGTTGAAGGAGTACTTAATTATTGAAACTACTCTTCATGTCCGTATACGTGGGTCTTTTCCATTTATTGTCTTTTTCAAGGTTCCCGATTTTGATCACGTGATTGGATGGTGAGACTGGGCGTGTATGTATACTTCATGTATGTACATTCATGTCGTACAACATACAACGACAATTGCTGAATTACTTCGATTTAGATATTTGTTTAGTCTCTCAAATTTCGGCGGCAGCTTCGCTCATCATTCAGGTAGTTGAGGTCCTCAGATCTCAAAGTACCAGGCTCGTTGCCTGTGCACGCCAGAACTGAAGATTGCTGCATAGCTAAAGGTTTCTCTAGCTGAACGATTTAGGGCTAGCGATCCATGGAGTCCCTGGGATTGCAGGGAGATCTGGCGATTAACATTAAGTCCTTCTCAGCTGAAGGGATTTAGCACAAAACACAAGATTTTCATGAGATGAGTGGAAAGTACCTATAAGGTAAACGTCCCAATATTGGACATCTTCTATTTTAATAAGTCCCATATTGCTCGCCTTTATTACGTTATAAGTTTGAAAGACCCAGCATTGGCCCCTAGTCGAGCACTGGGACGGTTACCTTACAGACTCGGCATATGCAAAGCCTCAATCTTCGAGTAAGTCTCATTTATGAATAATATTCAACAAAGCTTAAAGCTGTTTGTAATTCTAGTTCTCGAGCTGGGCGACCTTGTGATTACCACTTGTATTATCTTTCAATATTATCACCATTTTTACTGGCGTCAGATCTGTTAGACAAGAGAGTCCTATTCAAAAGTAGAGATGTTAACGGCTGCTAACGCAAGTTATAGTGAATCTTGCAGATACTTTAGTCTTCCTGACATGTTGCCAGTACCGATACCTAAGGGAAATTAATAGACTGACATACTCATCGCTATCAAATCGTGTCAGATAATCAAACATTTGTATCGTACTTATCAACAAGAGCGGTAAGAGTTCAGTAGTACCTACATATTCTGTATCTCGTGCTAAACCGCCGGTAGCCTTCGTAGGTACCTACTACATATATTACAGTCGTAGGTCATACACCACCAGGGTAGATCGATTTTAAAGATTTTAAAGTCAGTAGGAGTGGGATCCACTCTATTCAACAAAGGGCTCAACATATAACGAATTTAGCCTTTGTCAGATCTCTTCGCGTCGAAGAAAGTCCAAGTAGTTTTGTTAAATAGTAACATTATATAGTTCAGTTAGTTCAACGTTGGTTTAAGTTGGTAATTTAAATCATAGTTAAATGTAAGTACCTAGGTACTATTGGCGTCGACTAGTTCTTTACTCAGTCTTACTCGAAACAAAAACGTTTTCTCTGATCTGAATGTTAGCATACCTATTAGCTAGTTGGCGTTTTATCTCGGTGACCTGTGGAATGCGGCCCGCATATAATTATCTCATGGAGATTCATTATACTACGCACTTTGTTTGTGACAGATACCTACCACTAATCTATTTATTAGATAGTTGTAAAAGTCTGGCTGATGAGTAGTGGGCCATCCCATCCCAAAAATGATTTCTTAGCTCAAGGATGGAATCACCTAGGGCGTCTTTTAAACCAACTTAGCTTAGTATCGCATGTATGTATCGTACATGTTAAATTACGCTTGAACAGATCAATACCTACGTAGGTTTTATCATGTAGTTCTGTGGTCGGACACGGACCCACCGTTTAGTTCACACTTCATTGTCAGCCAGAAAAGTTTTTCCTGACTGAACATTTTTGTTTTCAAAGTTACATCATCCCAACTACCCCAAGTGGGTATATTGACGAGGCTCGATATTTGAGACATAATTAATTGAATGAATTACATAATTATTCAAAAATTGGCTGGCTACACGTTTTTAATCCAAATATCAACCCACTTATTATAACGAAGACTGACGTTATTTGTCCCCAGTATAATGAGGATGTAAAGATAATTAAGGCTTGTTAAGCCAGCTTCATGAACAATCATTCATGCTTTTCTGAAGAATGCACATATCTAGTAGTGTGAACAGTAGGTATACGCGATCGTCAAGCTGGTTTAACACTCTTGACAGTCTTAATATTATTTCATTAGTAGGTACCTAATCGTCTTGGAAAGTGGTAAGTCATTACATTAGGTGCTCAATGCTGCTATATTTCAAAAAGTTTATAAGAAAACTTTCGGCTTTTAAAACCAATCCCGATCCGATTTCGTAGTTTGATATTTTTGTTAGTTAATGCAAGATTATTGATAATGGAATTTACCTGAGTTTGTATTGTATATGAACCTTTCACTGCTGTACAAGTTTTCTTGTAATAAATCTAACTAATATCTTTCTCACATTGGCGTTCTAACGAATCTATACAGTTCTACCTATTTTTTATCCTTATTGAACCAGCAGCCGATAACAAACACTTCTCAATTGTATAGGCTTGGAATAAGGTACAATACTTAATAGACAAATTTTACCTAAAAATAAAATTTATATTAAGTTACTTACCTTATTCCAAGCCTAATTTCATTGCTGCCTGCTGGCGTATGCTCAAATGCTTTTTGCTTCCATCTCTAAAGGCTACATAAATCAGGTTTGTAAACCATCAAAATGAAAATAACACGCTACAAGAAAGTCCAGAAATACCTTAAATTCTACTACAACAACTTCGGTTTCCACCAGCCTTACCAAGTGTTGATAGATGGAACGTTCTGTTTCGCCGCATTCACTGAACACATCAATATAAAAGAGCAAGTACCCAAATACCTGAACAGCCAAGTTAAACTCTTGACCACAAGATGTATCATTATAGAGACAGAAAAGATTGCCAAGAAAACCCACGGAGCCCTGACCATCTTGAAACAATTCGGCACCCACGAATGTGGCCATAAAGACGCCATATCCGGAGCCAACTGCATCTTGTCTATGGTTAGCAAGAAAAATCTGAAACATTACATAGTGGCAACACAGGATAGGGACTTACAGGACAAACTGAGGCAGAAAGCCGGCATGCCATTAATGTATCTGCATAACAAGTCTCCCACCTTTGAAAAACCTTCTCAAGCCAGCTACGACAAGGCCGGCAAGGCCCTTGAAGCTAACCCATTCATCACCGACACCCAAAATGAAGCTTTGAAAATTATGAAGGATGCTTTAGGCGTGAAACAAGATCCCATAAAGCTATTTAAAAAGAAAAAGCCTCACAACCCAAATCCGTTGTCTTGCAAAAGGAAGAAAAATAAACTGGCGAAAAAGCCAGAAGCTAAAGATGGAGTAGAATATAGAAGGAATCGTAGGCACATAATAAAATGTACATATCATAAACAAGAACATGTAGGCCTATACAAAGATGAGCATGATATAAACAAGTCAAACGACAATATTGACAAGTCTATGACAGTCCTTATTCCTATGTCACATATCATGGCGAAACTCTGTATTCCTATGGCAAGTGAAGATCATATAAATAGCCAGTCTGATGAGTCAAGTGAAGAATTAGAAAGCAGTGAAAACAATATGATAATAGAGTCAAGCTTAAGGGATCAAATAACAGCAAATGAAGTAAACTTTCTAGAAACAGTCAGATTGCAAAATGAAGCTCAGGCCTTGTCATCCGATTCAAATTCTTCAATTACTTCGTATCATTACTCATCACTCGCAGTGGATGCTATCTCTCTAGATAAGGAGATATGGACCGATTCGAAATCTAAGCGCATACGTCGTTCATCAGCCAACACGGTGAGAGGTTCAGCAGCTCCAGGTACCACCTTTCTACAGGCTGCTGAAAGAATGACATACCTACATCTCTTCTATGTCAAACAGGGAACGACTGAAGATCAAGTCAAGTTGCACTTGAAAAAGATTTGTGGTAATGCAGACGTGTGCACTGTTAAATGTCTCAACGCGCGCGGAAACTATGCCTCGTTTAAACTAGGCGTGCCGCCTAAGTTGACGGACCTGGTTCAGGCAAGTGAAAACTGGGCGCTGGACATATGTATCAAACCATGGAGGGATAATTTTCGTCGCTAAAGTACATCAAACCAAATCATTTTTATATACCTCAGTATATTACCAAAATGTAAGAGGACTCAGGTCAAAAACCGATTTGTTTTACAATAATCTACTTAATTCTGATAATGACATTATTGCACTTACTGAAACCTTCTTAACTAGCTCCGTTCACGACGCTGAATTATTTCCTCCTGGTTATGTGGTGTTGCGGAAGGACCGCGCGGGGGACGCTGGGTGGGGGGGCGTACTACTTGCGGTGCGAAATAACTATTCTGCGCGCCAAATAACTGACATTGATGGTATCTCTGATGATATGGAAGTCCTAATAGTCAAATTAGAGTACAAGTGTACTAAGTTGTTATGTTGTGTTGTTTACCTTCCGCCAAATTATAAAGATGATCAGTATTTAAATGTTTTGAATTGTTTAGAAAATGCAATATGTAAATATTCAGAGTTGGATGTCTTAGTGTTAGGTGATTTTAACCTTAATTCATGTAGTGCCCACGTCCACCACCAATTCGAATGTTTCCTTGAGTTCTGCGAAATACGCCAATACAATAGCATTCGCAATAATCATGATGGATTGCTTGACTTGGTTCTGAGCGGGCTTAGCGAGCGGCGAGTGCGTGTTGAGCGCGCCGCCACGGCGCTGGTGCCGCCTGACGGCTACCACCCGCCGCTCGAGGTGGCGCTGTCGCTGCCGCGCACTCGAGCCGACGCGGTGCCCGGGTCCATGCAATCTCACAATGTCTCTCAAGTACCGGAATGGAACTTTCGCAAAGCGGACTTTAGTGCACTATATGCTAGTATGGCTAAAATGGATTGGGGGACAGTCTTAAATTCTGATAATGTTGACGTTGCGACTGAGGCATTCTACATTAAATTGAAGGAATGTATTGCTGACCATGTTCCAATCAAAAGAATTCGACAACCTGCAGTAGGGAAATACATATACCCGACTTGGTACAGTCCTGAAATTGTGCACACTATTGAGACTAAATATTTTCATTTAAAACAATATAGAAAAACGAATGCCGATTTTAATAGGGAGATGTTTAGGTATTATAGACGACAAGCTAAGTATTTGATTGATATTGCGTATAAAAATTATAAAGCAGGTATTGAGCGTGATATCACTGACGATCCTACAAAGTTTTGGAATTATGTAAAAAGTAAACGCAAGGATTTGAGACGACCTGACGACTTTACTTACCACGACAGAACTGTTACGGGACAGGACGCCGCAAATGCTTTTGCCGAGTATTTTAGCTCTGTATTCCATAGTGAGGTACCTCGCCTGGACGCCGAGGAAGCGGCGCGGGACAGCGCAGCGACGCGGGGGGATGCACACGACGCAGCGAGAGTCGCAGTAAACGCTGTCAACGCTGCTGATTTGCGGCGCGCTGCCAAGCGGCTCAAACCGCGCTCCTCGGCTGGACCTGACGGAATACCCACGTTTTTGGCCAGGGATTGTATATCTGTTTTAGAGTCTCCTCTTTTATTTATTTATAATTTATCCCTACAACACGCCGTGTATCCATCGTACTGGAAGTTATCAAGAGTAACCCCTGTACCTAAGAGCAGTGCAGGGTCCGACGTGACTGGATTTCGTCCTATTGCTGTGCTCTCTGTGTTTGGGAAATTGTTCGAATCAATCGTGGACCATCTTATCACTCAGCAGATCACAGTCAAAATGGACGATGCTCAGCATGGTTTCCGTCGAGGTCGCTCAACAACAACTAATCACATAGTCTTGGTTGATTACGTAACCGAAGCTATGGATGCCCGAATGCAGGTAGATGCTGCATACTTTGACTTTCGTAAAGCTTTCGATCTTGTAGATAACGATATCCTCCTGCGTAAATTCGCAGACATAGGATTTACGCCCCGGCTTTTACACTTCTTTGCCAGTTATCTACAGGATCGGAGACAATATGTCAAACTTGCTGGATTCGAGTCTCAACAATACTTCACTCGTTCTGGTGTAAGTCAAGGCAGCACGCTAGGACCTACACAATTTCTTGTCATGATTAATGATCTCCCGAGGGTCGTCAGCACGTCTAAGTGCCTAATGTTTGCAGACGACATAAAACTTTTCCACAGTGTTAGGGATGACAATGACAGAGTACAATTACAGAACGACATAGACGCTATTTCTGAATGGAGTGAGACTAATCGGCTGGAGTTTAACGCCTCGAAATGTGTGCACATTTCCTTCGCTAGACTCCGCTCACCTATCGTTACCGAATACAGCCTTCGCGGAATGCCACTTCATCAGACCGACGAAATACGTGACTTAGGACTGACTTTGGATAATAAACTTGACTTCAGACAACATATAACGACGACCTGCAAAAAGGTATCTAAAACGCTGGGATTTATAATGAGGATGGCTTCCCAATTCTCTACCATCAAGATAGCAGTCATGCTATATAAAGCATACATTCGTAGTAGGCTCGAATTCGGTGCGGTAGTGTGGGCTCCGGACGAGTTTAAATACATCACAATGCTGGAAAGAATCCAAAAGAAATTTGCCAGGTACATATACAAGCGAAAGTACGGATACTACCCGTATATGTATCCGTCCCTTTTCGTTTCAGGAATGGTTGGGCTTCACATTCTTGAGACACGGCGCAAACTGCTGCATGTAGTGCACTATTACCAACTGCTCAACAATAAAGTTGACAATGCGTCCGTGCTGGAGCGAATGGGCTTGCATGTACCGCGTGCGAGTGGGCCGGCGGTCGGTGCGGCGGGCGGCGCGGGCGGTGCGGTGACGGCGCGGCGCCCGCGGCGTCTGTTCGCGGTGCCCGGCGTGCGCACCAGGCGCGGAGCGAACGCTCCCACTGCTAGAGCGCGAACCATCCTAAACAAGATCATGCAGGAAACCGACGACATTGATATATTTGCCGACAGTATTGGCGTATTTTGTAGAAAAGTTTTAGCCATACTTTCCTAGTTTCACGAGTCTGTACAATGCTTGCTCAGCTCAATCTTTGATTGATTAGGTAATTTAGGTATATTTAGTTTATTTTTATGATTGCTTCTTTTTGAATTGTTCCTACCTAAATTGTTGTATTTTTTATAGTGATGCTACCTCCTATGAATGTGTACCTACCTCATAAGTGTTTTGGTTATAAACTGTAAACTTGTGTGTGATTAATAAATAAATAATAATAATAAATAATAATAAATAATCACAGAGGTCAGATGACAGCTGTGTGATCAATCAACAGACAAATGATGTTTTTGATGTTGCTAGCAGTTGTAGCAGCAATTATTTAGTTATATGTGAAAATGATTCAACTGATGACTCTTTTGTAAACACTGTAATGAATCAGGATTGTAATGAGAATTCGACTCCTTATGTAACTAGGGCAGGTCGTGTAGTACATAAGCCGAAAAAGTATGATTAAAGTCCTGTTCTAGATAGGTATTTGATTTGATGTAAAACTTAAGAAGGGAGATGTTGAGTGTTAGTGTATGGACCATTTTAGGAGTTATCTATGGGATGTTTGTGTGTGGACCATTCGCGAGTAGACAATAAAAACATGGCGTTGAATAAGCAAATGTTTTATTTAATCTCAAAGAAATTAATAAAATAAGACACAACAAAACACTTCCTATGTTTAATAACATTCAAGGGTATATCTTAGTATTTAAGCTTATTTTTCAGCTACACAATTTAGTAATTAAGCTTATATTTCAGCCACTAAACCTAGTTTTTAAGCTTGTATTTCAGGATAACACTTTAGTACTTAAGCTCTTATTTCAGCTGTACCTATAAAGTACCATAATTTGTTTACTTCAAAACCAACCACCCCAATGCGGTGTTTGTTTACACAACATTGTAACGCCACCGGTCTACCGACCGTAGCTACATCGCCACCTGTCTAATTACAGTGGCTACCTACCGTCCACCTATTTCATATTGGACGGTAGACTCAATTGAGAATCCAATGACGGCCGCGCGGCGCGCAGCCGATGTCGGGCCGTTGCTGGTTCAAAGGTGGGAGGAAAAACCGGAATTATAGCACCCTGTCACTTGGAACTAGGCAGTGTTGCCAGGGAAAAAGATGTTGCCATCTCAATTGTATAGGCTTGGAATAAGGTAAGTAACTTAATATAAATTTTATTTTTAGGTAAAATTTGTCTATTTTACAGTCGATTTGAGCCACGCTTTGATAGCTTTATATTTTTTTTATCCTCACGTTAGCATCTTACTGCGAATAGCGATACCTTAGGAAAAATAAGCAATAACACAATCATGACACAGTGCTTTGTTATGGCAATATTATTTTTACGAAATGGTTTCCCTAAATTGCCACAATAGGGAACATTACTGCAATGTTCTGCCGCCAGAGTGCAGCACTATCACAAATTAGTAAACAGTTTTTTTGACAACTTTGACAAGTCCTTCATAGCTCTGGATCAAATAGGGAAGAAAATATTTCAATAAATAAAATGCATCAGGGCTGCGTAATTGGATGCAAGAATGAAGGGCATCATTCATTTCCTAAGGAAACGATGATACGGAAACTATGGGAAGCGGCAATACGTGGTAAAGCATAAAAAAGCCCTCACCCACCTTTAAATAGCTATAGGATGCCATTTTAATATCACAGTACAGGTATTTTACACACGAATGATAATAAAACGATTGTAGTTTAAGGCGTTTTCATCAATTATTTGTTATTGTTTGTTAGGTAAATAAATATGACATTGTACGTCATGGCGGTTTGTTTACGGGTTGTGTTAGTGTCGCCCCCTACGCAGAGCTTTGCGTAATGTTCCCTATTTGTCAGAAATTGGATACGACAAATCAGAAGTAATAATTGTATGGTTTGTAGAACCCATAAAAGATAGGGTTCGACGAGAACCCTAGGTTTGTAATTAAAATAATTCTGGTTATTTCTGTTTATAAATTATGGAAATAAAATATGTAAGTCCGTCCTTGTGTACTTTTTATTTACACATCTATTGAAATTCTGCATCCTGTCTCCTTAAACTTGACCCCACGAAAAAGTTGCCGTTTTGATTAAAATATCTATGTCGTTTTTAAATGTGAGGTAAAATTAGTTTATATTCAATAATATTTTATTCTGTAATAATTTATACGAATAGGATACAGTGGGGTACATGGACATAGGATACTAACTAGTATCCAATGTCCATGGTGGGTTGATGGTTGGGTACCTATATACATATACAATATCTGTTGAGCTATCAGCTGTCATCGGCTGTCATACGGCTGTCATACGGCTGTCATACGGCTGTCATTGTCATGCATGGCATCTGTCACTCGAAGTCTGTCAAGTTCCGTGTCGCGATACCCGCGCACTTATCACATTTTCTTTCTAGAACAATTTGTTACTATTTTTATGCTCTCTTTGTCTAACCATCTTCATATGTAAGAGACAAAATGTGGGATGTGGCGTCAAGTTAAATGCGAGTGAGAATCAAAGTATTAATCTGTGGTGAGAATTAAATATTTGACAAGCGTTGTAAAACGAGAAAAACATTTCGCGTGAAATTCCTTAAATCCCACATTTTCGTCTATTCGCTGAAAATGGAGGACGAACATGAACAAGAATACAAACGTACAAAGGTAAAGAGTGCCAAATTATTTTTGTCTATAACTAAGCAATTAGTGATTATTATCCTCTGATGAGACATCGTTCTATAGTCCTAGAAATATCTTCTAAGTGTACTCTCCCTCTACTGATCAAGGACTGAATTGGTCTTAAAAATGAAGCTAGAACATTCTATTGAAGTCAAGTTCAAGTATCTGTATCTTTTATTTACTATTTAGGCATACAAAAACAAGTTACAGACATAATAATAAATATAAATAAACCATAATAGTCAGATTTGGACTATGACTCTTAAATAAGTAATTCTAACCACTTCATTGTAATTTTGATTATGTTTCTGAATTTTACAATAAAGTTGGGTTGCACCAAACCGTCTGTAATTGTAAGCGGTGTTCTTTAACCTCTTAATATATGGAAAGTGGAAGGGCAAGTTGGAAGGGGAAGACCTAGGCGAACTTTCTCCGATCAAATTGGAGAAATTTTACAAAAAGGCCAGGTCAAAAGTACCCTAAACCGATGACCATGTATGAGAAATGTTATCAAAGTGAGTGAAGCGAAAGTGGTTTGTCAGGATCGTAGCAAATGGAGATCCATGATCTCTGCCTACCCCTCTGGGAAAGAGGCGTGATTGTATGTATTTATGTATGGAAAGTTCGACATGTTTCTATGAGATGACAGCTGCCGGTGCCATATTTAATGTTGAACGGTCTGTAATCGTAAGTTGGTGCAACCCACCCTAAGTCCTAAACCTGGATTTGATTAAATATTATGTTACATATATGTAACCTAATATTTAATCAAATCCAGGTTTATTTGTTGATTATATATAATCATTCACAGGACCGCAGCCCTTCACCCGGCATCAAATCAACAGCTGTGGTCAAGTACACAGCGTTCCCTCGACCAGTGAGCTACGCACGGCTGCAATGCAATACAGACTTGAACCTGCCACCATCCAACTGGGCGGCTATAGACTCCTATGGACTCAAGCAGATCCTTACGGGGACCACTCCGTTATCTAGGTACCTATATTGTCTCATGTTGCGTGCGCGACTTAGGGAGTATGCAAGCTCAGTGAGGACATACTTGGCCCCAGAATATTTATTTATTTACACTTTATTGCACAAATAAAAAAGTGCAAATGGCGGACGTAATGCCACAAGGCATTCTCTCAGGGCAAAAAGAATATTGTCAGTTTTATGGCCAAGTTTAACCCCAAACTTGGCAAAATAAAAAAAAACAAATCATGGATTCAAGCTTTGCACCATATAGAAAAGGTCCAAAAAGGTGACCAAAACTGTGCATTAAGGCACAGCCAAATATAGGCTAGAAGGGGCTGATAGTTTTTTTTTTTTTATACAATGACAGTGGCAAACAAGCTTACGGCATGCCTGATATTAAACAGTTACCGTATCCTATGGACACTTGTGACTCCAGAAAAATCACAAATTGTGGCTAATGGTCCATGTTACTTGTATAGTTAAGTCTATTGAAGAGAGTACACTCCATATGCCGCGGGGCTACGGCCGGCCAACATTATAATACGAAGGCCGCCGATGGCGACCCGTCATATATGAGCGCGCGTAGCCTGCTTCGTACTTGTCCCACGGCTAACCTTACAAAGAATAGAATTACAACAAATAAAAAGACCTTTATTCCAAGACTAGCTGTTGCTCGAGACTTCGTCCGCGTAGAACTTGTAACTGTCTTAGAAAAATGATTGCTCTCAATACAAACTGAACCCTCTTTATGGGGATAAATTAAAAAAAAAACGTTGAAATTCATTGTCTAGTTTGTGAACAAACAGTCTAAAACCGATGTTAAAAATGTCATACTTTAAAAATGTCTTGCTCTGTACACAAACTTTTAGACTGAATGTAGTTTTTTTCATATTCTAATAAGTAGTTAATCATTCTACAAATTCTCTATTAAAAAAAAAAATCCTCCATACAAACTTTGTACCCCTATTTTACCCCCTTAGGGGTGGAATTTTCCAAAACGCTGAAAGTACTTTATTTGTATTCTAATAACTAAAATTTCTACAAAGTTTTAAGGTGGTTCGATTGCCATACAAAACGTTATTTGACATTCGCAGACTAACGGCGTGATATTTAAAAAAACTTATGTAACAAACTTTCATAAATTGGCTTCCCATTTGCGCCAAATTCCCCCTTTCCTAGAATAAACTTGTATAAACTAGATTAATTTGAGAAATTGGTTTGGGACGTGATTTTTTGGGAAAACCATTTTTCTCAAATTAATCTAGTTTAAATAAGTTTATTCTAGGAAAGGGGGAATTTGGCGCAAATGGGAAGCCAATTGATGAAAGTTTGTTACATAAGTTTCTTAAAATATCACGCCGTTAGCCTGCGAATGTCAAATAACGTTTTGTATGGCAATCAAACCTTAAGTCTCCATTTCAAAAAAAAATGTGTCCCCCATACAAACTTTGCACCCCGTTTTTAGGGGTGAAATTTCCAAAAATCCCTTCTTATCCGTTGCCTACGTTGTAAAAGGTAGTTCTTGTGTAAATTTCAACTCTCTAGCCCCAGTAGTTTCGGCTGTGCGTTGATGAGTGAGTGATTGAATGAATGAGTCAGTCAGGACAGGCATTTATTTATTTAATCGTATGGCATATATTATTTTTGGCCTTTTGAGTTTGTCACTCTTTAGTACCACCCAGGGGACACGTGCAGGGTTGTGGTAGGTAGCTCCTGCGGACGCAAGTGACAGTTGTCCCCCCTTTGTCAAGTGAGTGGGCAACTCGACTGTTAGAGGTTCTTAAGCCGCCCGAAGGCCTCTAACTCGGCTTAACGACTACTGTCATAGACAGCAACCGGGATCAACTGCTTAGCGTGCCTTCCAAAGCACGGAAGCGCTCATTTATAGTAACCATTCAAACAGGCGGTCACCCATCCAAAGACTGACCCCTGCCGTCTTTGCTTGACCTGCGTTATCGTTTCCGATACGCAGGCGCCGCCGGGCTATGAACGTTTCATAGAACGTTACATAAGGCATTTATATATATAGATAGATTAAAATCTGTATAAAAACATTGAATTTTAGTGTAGCCACAGGCAGATGGCATTCAACCAGAGATGTGCGTTCGCGTTCGATTGGACTAAATAAAACGCGGAACACAGAACTCCGGTGAACGCCTTCTGTCTGCATGGGCTCTTATAGTCAACTGTAATAGTGGTACTAGTTTATATCGTATCTCCATACAAACTTTCATTCCCCCTTTCACCCCCTCAGGGGATGATTTCCGGGATAAAAACTCCTATATCCTTCCTTGGGATTCTAACTATCTTCATACCAAACTTGATCTCAATTGGTTCAGTGGTTTAAGCGTAAAGAGGTAATAGACAGACAGACAGACACACTTTCGTATTTATAATGTTAGTTTGGAGATAGATAGATTATGAGCCTTATATGCATGAAAAGAAAGTTGTTGCAGTTTCGGCATTGCTTTATTTTAAACATACTTTACGATTTTGCTATGAGTTAATAACATAAATATCATAGTTATAAGGTATTCCAGTCGTCGCATGGAGCACATGTTCCTGAACTGAATTATTTATTTTAATATCAGGGTGGGTAGGAGCATACCGACAGATTTTAACCATGGCTTTCTGAGGTTATTGGGAGCAAAAAATTTAAAATGAACTCAAGTCAAATTCAGCAAGAAAAAAAACAAAAAAAACTAGTGGTGTCGGTTTTTGTAAATAAAAACTGGATAACTATCGCTTCTCCATGGAGATTATCCCTTTTAATAAAATGTTAAAGATTATTTTTCCAAAAAAGGATGAATTTAGTGAGTGGTAGCTGTCACTTTGATGTCTGTGAATAGCGACGCGAAACTTGGCAACATCGGTGGCAACGTCACAATAAAAAAAGCCTAATGCACTTTACTTTAGTAATCACAATAAATAGTTTGACATGAAAATTTATAATATCTTCAAAACCACGCCGGATTTGACTGGGGTTAATCTAACATTTTATGTTCCTAATGACCTCGGAAATCCATGGTTAAAATCTGTCGGTATACTCCTGCCCACCCTATATGTATATACTTGACCGGTCATTTTGGAACTCTTTGGGGGAGGCCTATGTCCAGCAGTGGAAGTCTTTCGGCTCATATGAAGATGATGATGATGATGATGAGGACGATGATGATGACTTGACCATTGATCAATCAATCATGAACCTTACGTCTATAGTATTAAGGTGTCTCATTCCAGTTTCCGCATGACACGCATTCACAGTGTGAATTGAATTTCACACATGTTCCTGAACGGAATTATTTATTTTGAATACGTAATACGTACTTTACCATTGTTCAACGAATTATGAACCCTATCAATAAGTAATAAGGTGTCTTATCCCAGCTTCCGCATGACGCCCATTTAGCTGAAAGGAATTATTTATTATTACTTACTTTACCATTGTTCAATGAATTATGAACCTTACGCATAGGTAATAAAGTGCATTTTCCCAGTTTCCGCATGGCGCACATGTTTCCCGACTGCGTTGGCGCCGTGGACGTGATCTCGGGCGCCGAGTGCATCAAGAAACTGCTCAAGCTGCCATATCAGCCCAACGGGACCGTGAGTTGAACCTTATTGCTATAGAAGCAAGGTCACTTATCGCTTGTACCTTTGCGGTCCGGGACCTGCGGCCCTACCGCGCAAATCGAAGTTCGCATATCTCATTCTCTGTCGCTTGAATGTGCAAGTGCGATAGAGATAGAGTTGGTATTTAGTAGCTGCTCTGTGGGCGATCGCTGGGGCCTACCACCAACGCGTCTATTACGAAAGTGAACTAAATAGCTATAGAAGTAAGGTTTATTTGATATCTGCTTCAATTATTGAAAATTTATAAGCTACAAGCATCGATACAGGGTAACAGAATTTACACGGTAACCGATTATGCAGGGTAACCAAAATATACATGGTAACCAAATATACATGGTAACCAATTATCCAGGGTACCTAATTATACAGGGTAACCATTTATACAGGGTAACCAATAATACATGGAAACCATTTATTTATACAGGGTTGCCAATTAAACTAACCACACTGTTCCAGGTCAGCATGATGGTCCACCGCGTGGAAAACACACTTCTGTTGGACGATTTCGACGTTTACGACTACCTCATGAAGTCCGAGTGGTCGTGGCTGAAGGACTTCTTCTATGAGAATATTCTCAAAACCATGTCGGAGAAGGTATGTTTATAATATATGTAATAATATGAAAGTACCTATTTATAATATAAAAATTTGCACACCTGCAGCATGCAGCAGGTGTGCAAATTTGTATGTCATAATTTTATAATTGTTAATATTTAATATACAATAAATTCAGTCAAATAACATCACAAAAAAAGCCTACTTATACATATGTCAAAATTCGTTTACACTATAAAAACGTTTCTCCTGCAACCATTTTGTCAATTTACTTTTAATCAATACATATTACCTTATTTTCTAATTTTATACAACCAGGAAAGTTATTTATTATAGAGAAGTATGCACATGTTGTAACAACTCTTTTTTCATCAAACTTGCTCATAAATAGTGTTATTCCATGTCAGTATACAGAAGAACAATGGCCTAAATTGTTCCCGTGGGAGTAATGGTATTTTAGAGCTCCCAAGGGAGTAATGAGCTTGTGTGTGATCTGATTGGTTTAAGCAAATCTAGATGGCGACGTGCTACAAAAAATCTGCTCTGTGATTGGATGACGAAAAATCTAGATGGCCACGTGCTGCAAGAATACTGCTCTGTGACTGGTTGAAATATTATTTTCATCACACTTGCTCATAAATGGTGTTATTCCTTGCCTGTATACAGAAGGATAATGGCCTAAATTGTTCCCGCGGGAAATAATGGTCCCAAGGGAGTAATGAGCTTATGTGTGATCTGATTGGTTAAGCAAATCTGGACGGCCGCGTACGACAAGAATTCTGCTCTGTGATTGGTTGCAAAATAAAATCGAGCAGGCCATACCCTGCAAGAACCACATGCTCCATGCTCTGTGATTGGTTGAAATATTGAAGCTACGCCCCCCACTCGCACTGATCTAGAAGTGAAGTTGTCAATTTCGTCAACATTTGATTGATGCGCTTGTATAAAACATATGTTTTTCTGTCTTTTGTGGGTATCTATTTCCTCGCAAATGTGATGAAAAACATTGTGCATAACACGGGCGTAAGAATATTGCAAACTCGAGTCATCAAAAGCCCTCCGCCGTACGGCGTCGGGCTTCTGATAGACTCTCGTTTGCAATATTCCTCATACGCCCCTTGTTAAACAATGTACTCTATTATAAATGGCTGTTTGGCATGGAGGCTGGTATAATAGGTTTCGGTATTCATCAGAGTATTGCACGTAGAACCGATGGCCGCTGGGGCGGAAAGGTTCTCGAGTGGCGACCGCGTACCGGAAGGCGCGGCGTGGGTAGGCTGATGACCTGGTAAAGGTCGCGGGAGTCCGCTGGATGCGGGTGGCGCAGGACCGGTCATTTTGGCACTCTTTGGGGGAGGCCTATGTCCAGCAGTGGACGTCTTTCGGCTGATATGATGATGATGATGATGATTCATCAGAGAGGCCGAATAATTTGCCATCCGTCACATAAAAGAAGTAGCCGCTAAGATGTGTTCCGTATAATTTTAGGAGCGAATGAGCCTAACACCGCCTCCTACACACAATGCACTGCAGTTGACACACAAGTTTCTGTCACATAGTGTGTGTTCGTTACCCGAGACCACAAGGCCGGCGCCCGGGGGCCCCACACCAGGTAAGGTCACATTAAAGGGGTGCATTGGTAATTATCGCGTGCTTTGAAACGCCGTTCTGACTAGATTAAGAAAAAATAAGGTCTGATTTTAACCGACTTCAGAAAAGGAGGACGTTCTCAATCCGAATGTTTTTTTTTTTATGTGTTTGTTACGCGATAACTCGGTAATTTTAGAACCAATTTGAAAAAAAAATAAAAAGGTTTGTTTGAAAGCATATACTTCCAGATTAATCCCATTGTCACCAAAATCCAGTTCTGATGATGGGATCCTGAAGAAATCGACCGAACTTTTCAAATTTTGAAGCAATTTGGCTACTGATTTGAAGTCGGTTAAAACTTTGTTTTTAAAAGTAAATTATCAGATATATGATTCTTGACTATATGATTGTTTAATTGATTTAATCGGAACATGATTGGTTAACATTACCTCGATCAAAAAAAAAAAAATATTTGGGGACAATCTTACACAAATCGACCTAGTCCCAAACTAAGCAAAGCTTGTACTATGGGTACTAGACGACGATATACATACTTATATAGATAAATAAATACTTAAATACATAGAAAACATCCATGACTCAGGAACAAATATTCGTTGCTCATCACATAAATAAATGCCCTTACCGGGATTCGAACCCGGGACCTCCGGCTTCGTAGGCAGGGTCACTACCAACTAGGCTACAGAGGTCGTCAAAAAAAAACAATGTTGGGTCTTCATTTTCCTTTTTTTACTCAGCCTACTCAAACAATACATTATTTTACGACACAATCAAATTAATACTATAGTATTTTATCTCATCTAAAATCTCACTTAATGAAATATGAATAAAACTTCACTAAGTTAGGTATTTATCGAAATTTGGCCAAAACGCCACCCCCGAAAAGTGACATCTCTTTTTATCGTGCGCGGAAGGCATAAACGTGTCTCAGTCAAGGGGGCGTGGTTTACGATAATCGATTCGAATCGAGGCATCCCCTTAAAATAAAAAATAAATAAAAATAAAATTGATTTAATTCAGGCAAAAACTCATATTTTAACATTAAGAATAATAATTGACACATTTATGATTAGGAAATAATAATAATAATAAAGCTACATAAATAATTAATATTACATACTTATTTGCGACACTGGGCAAAGATCATCACTTTATTTGGCCAGTGATGATATTTACCCAGTGTTTTGTCATCGGGCAGTCCAGGCGCTCAGCAAACATACTCAGGATGGTGTTAGAACTGCCACGCACTCTGCTCAACAGAGACGCAACTCTCTCCCTTCTGATGGCGTGGAAACCATCAGTGTGCGCCTCTGCGAACATACCCGACGCGCTACAGCGTCGCGGCAGTTTCATCAGCATCCTGAATATGTTATTATACTGGACCCTGAGCGTATTGTATGTGCGCTGCGTATGACTCACCCACAGGTTGCTGGTGTAGAAGGTCTAGCAATAAGCCCTATATAACGTGACTTTAACTTCCTTCGAACACCGAGCAAACCTGCGGGCTATCATGTTGCCTCGCACGGCCAAAGCCCTCCTCTCTCTCTCTATATCCGTAACCCTTCCTTTGAACGCCAGTTACATACACTACTTTATCTATCCACATATCATAAGCCTCCACGATGCATTCAGGAGCCGCATATTATGACCGGCATCGCGGCGTTGTTTTCTGGCAGCTGTCATAGTTTTTCTTAATTCAGAGACAAACTAGAGTCGGATCCAACTATCATATCGTTCGATATCTTACTTACGTGTGACATTTGTCAAATTTGAATGAAAATTGACAATTCATTTCGAACTAAACGTCATCTCGACTGATATTAGAATAGAGGTCAAATCAAATTTCTTTGATTTCAAAGGTGTTCGAAATTTGAATGAAATAATATTATCGAATTTTTTTAGCAATTATTTAGCAATAATAACATTTTCACGGATAAGAAATTTGTTCTAACAAAGCAGTCTATTTTTATGGTGGCCATAATGTGCGGTTATTGAACGCATCATGGAGGGTTTATGATATTTGGATAGATAATAGTACATTACTTACCTAGGGCGGTTAAACAAAGAATGTCTCAGATCGCAGGTATTTGACGCTCGAGCCGAAGGCAAGGGCGATAAATATGCGCTCTGAGGCGCTCTGAGAATTACCGCCCGTGGTGAGTACAAAATTTTACGTCTCTATCTGGCCAGGAAGTGGGGTTTTCCGCACGCATAGTGCGGTAATTCCTACTTTATGGTCAGGTATGACGTAAAAGAATATACATGTCACACAATAGATCAAAGTACAAAGGCGAACTATCTCCATAGTCAAACTCTTCCAGTCTCTTATAGTCTGTGTCTTAAGGCGCCGTAGGTTCAGCGAAGTTAAACACACAAAGTTTTTGAAACAATATAATGCGTCTGTTTATAATAATATGGTGTCAAAAAATACGAATAGTAATCTTGAGGCTTTTCTGCAGCGAGATCAGTGATTCGAAACATGATAAAGCAATTTTCGCTCGATAGAAAAAAATCACGAACATAGGTCTAAAATACACATAAAACATTCGTAACAGATTATGCACAAAAGCTAAACATATTAAAATTGGTTCTAAATATCGGCAATATCATGTTTGAGGGAACTTAGTGATTAATTTTTTATTTATTTAAATGTACAAAAAATTAAAATTAAAAAACATGATATCCGCGCTTCCGGTTACGCTCTTCCATCTCGCTCACGCTTATGCTCAGTGAGAGGGACAGAAGACCATGAACCTACTACTCCAGGCAAAATACGGTTTTGAAAAACATTAATTTATAATAGCGTTTTTTTGTTCATTTGATTTTAAAACGTTATTCTAAGATGCTTTATGCAAGAATCCAACAAACTTTCCACCCGAAAGTAATTATATAGATTTAAATAGAACATGAATTGTATTTTTATTAATTTATCTTGAATATTATAGAGCAAATGTAAATGAACCAAAATAAAGATAAAACCATTTATTAATATTTTTTCTGACTTTTCAGAAGCTTGTTAAGTTATCATTTTTTTGATGTCTGAAATTTTGTTGGATTTCGTCGCTAACTATTTAATTGACAATTATATCTATTACATAAAAAAAATCTGCTATTATAAATTATTTCCAAATTTGTAATTTTTTCCATACAAGTTGTCATTTCATTGCCTTAAAAGAATGTAGGTAATAAAACTAAACCAAGTGACTTGCTAACGTAGCCAATCACATTACAGCCTTGTTGGGTCAGGCCAGGGATGCTGACTTGCATACCTTGTGCACAAAGTTGCATAAATATTCTGATGATGATGTTGTAACGAGAAAGAGAAGTATGCCAATGTAACCTACTTATTGTACGAGTATCAATATTGATTTCATTCTTATACCAAGTAAACAAGTTTTTTTTTCTTTTGTGTTTTGTTTTGCGATACTTGCTGTAGTTTTATCTGTATTCCTTCCATGTCATGGCGTCTGGTTTCTACTGTAAGTTGATCATGTGTGTGTTTATACACCGTGGGCCTGAGGAACCCGACCAACTTCAACTATCGATTCTAGAGCCTATTTGGAGTATATAATGTGGTATAACATATAGTCCAATTACGCATAATCGTCGAGATATAAATTATTTAAACCAAAATTAAAATTTTAAAATCTCAAGTCTAACACACCCTAAGAACGTGACGTAGGTACATGGACGCGTTTAAACTATTTTAATGACTATGCTATTCGCAGTATTTCGCCGTACATCGTATTACGTCGGAGTGATTCGCAAAGTGTCGTTTGATTACTTACTTTCTCGCCTAGGGATAGGATTGTCTTTCTCTCACTCAACTAAATATTTGTTCACAAGGAAGTGCTTAACCTTATTTATTAATTTGGTTCTAAAAAAATATTTTGTTAAAATGCTTAATTGGACCTATGTTTATATAACATTAATTAATCGTAATATCTTTAGGAGTACGCTGCTAAAATCTGTCGGGTTCCTCAGGGCCACGGTGTATAATAAATAAATAAAAGCATTAGGTATTCATGAAAGCCAATTTGATTGGCTGATTGGCCGAGTCACGAGTCACGTGGTATAATTCGTTTACATTTTTTTAATGCCTAAAGAAACATACTTTAATGGTGTGCTTCCTGTCTTCCTTATAGCGTTTAGAGCGTCCAAGGCGCCCCTTTATAGGAACGCGTTTTGCCTATTATAATATTTATAGTAATTAGTTTTTTTTTTTTTAATATTTTTTTTTTTTAAGTATGCGTAGCGCACTAAGTACGTCGGGCGATCTTATGGTCTTTAGCCAAACTTATTGACGACCGGTTAGCCTAGTGGCTAGTGCGAATATTTATTTCTGAGTCTTGAATGTTTTGTATATTAAAATATTTATATATCTATTAAATTTAATGTATTGTCGTATATTACCCATAACACAAGCCTTATTGAACTTACTATTGGACTAGGTCGATTTGTGTAAGATTGTCCCCTAATATTTATTTATTTATTTACACACGACCTACACGTGACCTCCAAGTGGTGCTAAAAGAACAAAAAACTCGGCAGCTGCACTGTTCCTTCTGAACCTCGCAGCGCACACTGGAACTCTATCAGCAACATCAATACGAATACATGTATGTACCAGTGTGTAAAACCGAAATACGATAAATAAATAAATAAAATAGAGTCTTAAGTGGCAGTGGGCGGGGCACATTGCACGTAAAACTGATGGCCGTTGGGGCGGAAAGGTTCACGAGTGGCGACCACGTACCGGAAGGCGCGGCGTGGGTAGGCCCCCCCACAAGGCGGACTGATGACCTGGTAAACGTCGCGGGAGTCCGCTGGATGCGGGTGGCGCAGGACCGGTCACTTTAGCACTCTTTGGAGGAGGCATATGCCCAGCAGTGAACGTCTTACTGCTGATATGATGATACACAAAAATAATCTAAAGCTCTCATAGAATCAGAATCAGAACTTTACTAATCAAGAACATATAGAATATATACTATTAATAATAGTCCATAATAGTACATTACTTACCTAGGGCGGTTAAACAAAGAATGTCTCAGATCGCAGGTATTTGTATTTGTTATTTAGATTTTGAATATGCGCTCTGAGGCTTTCTTTATTACCGCCCGTGGTGAGTACAAAATTTTACGTCTCTATCTGGCCAGGAAGTGGGGTTTTCCGCACGCATAGCGTGCGGTAATTCCTACTTTATGTCCAGGTATGACGTAAAATGTCTTATTGTCAAACAGTCTTAAAGTAAAACCACACGTCTTCTTTTCTTTTTATTACAAGCTTTTATTTAGCTCACCCCGTTTGTTTTATTCTTTCTTGGGTCAAATTTAGTAATTGAAATTTGACCCACTTCCCGGTTTCCGATTGAGCTGAAATTTTGCATGCGCATATGTATATCGCATGACAATATTATGATGTCATGGAGCTGATCTGATGCTGGAGCTGGAAGGTGGCCATAGGAACTCCGCAATAAAACGACACAACCCCATCGAGTTTGGGCTCGTTAGAATCGTCTTAATGAGTAGTTGCTGATGTTATGCAGAAAAGTACAGTCGGCAATAAAAGCTTGTACCAAAAATTAAATTTTTGACAGAAACTTGTTAATCTTAGAACACACCAACATCAACCTTATCTCTTTAATTTCAAGGTCCATATTTACCCGAACCGGAGACCAGATCAGAGCCACCAAACGAGCATCTCTACAACAGGAACGTCCTATGGACCTTCGAAGACATACAGATGCTCATTGGCAGCGATTTACCCATTTTCGGAGACAAAGATCGCCCCTGCGTATCCTTAAGGCTTAGAGACGCGAGGGAACCCATCAACGTGTTGACTGGAATAGATTACTGGCTGGACAACTTAATGTGCAACGTCCCCGAGGTCCTAATGTGCTACCATTTGGACGGAATCGTACAGAAATATGAGCCGATGAAGACAGAAGACTTGCCTAATATGGAGAACTCCAAATTCTCGCCGAAAGTCGTTCGAAATGTCGCTCAGAATATCCTCTCCTTTTTAAAGTACAATGCGACTAAGGCGGGTCATACTTACTGGCTGTTCAAAGGTCCTCACGATGACGTAGTCAAGTTGTATGATCTGACGTCGCTATGTCCGGATAGTTTGGACAATCCTTTCACGACGCCGGTCGCCATGTTGTTATACAGGGTTGCTAGGAACATGAGGTTGACGAACAGGTCCAAACATGTTCGGCAACTTTTGGAACAGGCGATAAATCTGCTGAAGGTGGAGAGGTACCCGCAGATAGTCGCCTCGTCGCACTATATGTTGGCTGATTTGTATGTGCCGGCTACTACTAATCCTGCTTGCCCGGATTTTAAAGGTTAGTTTAATTGTTATTAAAAACATACCTACTACATCATTGAATTATTTGTATACATTAGACATTGAGCAACATGTAAAGAGCAGACATCCTCTTTAGCTTAAGTTTGCGCATGACATTGATGCTGGTCGCAAGCACTTATGTCTCTCGATTTGGTGACCCTATCGAAGTAGGGTTTTTTAGGGTTTTGTTAGGGTTACCTTATGGTTACCACATCCGATATGATTACCATAACAATAGGGTTACCCTATCAGTAAGGTTACCTTATCATAAGGTTACCATTATGGCTAGGGTTTTAAAAACAACTTCTAAAATAACCCTATGGATAACCCCACTGTGAATTGTTCCCTGGCGTTTGTAGGAACTCCTAAATGACTTATAAATCTCTTGTGTTAGGGCTCTCTAGAATCATCTTCACAACGGTGTAAAACAATTTTCCGGTCAAAATTAACAACTTTAAAACAATTTACTTGTTAAATTTGACAGAAACATTACACCACAGAATTTTAAAAACACTGTATTCAATTTTAACGGTACTGTTGTTCAAAATGTGGCACACATTATTACATAAGCTTCCAATTAGTTCCACACTAATTTTGTATTTTGTTTTACAGACGACAACTCCGATTCTGAAAACGAAGACGCTGACTTCGAACCAACCGAAGTCACGTCAGAGCAAGACGCAGAAAGCGTCAAAGATGAGACAGAAACACTCAAATACGATGAAACCGACGATATCACGGAAGACAGTGACAGAAAGGACAATGGTGACAGTGGTGACAAAAGTGATAAAAGTGATAAAAGTGATATTAAAGTTAGTGAAGATGATGATAAAGTTATCAATGGTGATAGTGAAGGTGGTGATGGGGATGTTGAGAAGGAAGATAAATCTCTGGCGCTGCAGATGAGGGGTTTGGCGTTGAGGGATATTGGGGACAAGATTAAGAGTAAAGAGGAGGTAGGTTGGCTTTTCTGATTGATGATGATACAATCAAGGTGATCATACCTTTCAAATTAGTGTCGCTTAATTAACATTAATTTAATGTTGCAAAAGGGAAGGTTTCTTAAACACCAAACATGAGAGGACTTAAGATAAATACTAGTAGTACTGATTATTATATTTATTGAAACACATTCGAACATTAATGAACTGATCGAGAGCTGTTACCTACTTATGTAAAGGTGTCCATAACATAATCTTTTAAACTATAATAATAATAACACCTTGCCCTCAAAACTAGCACTTTTATCATATATTGACATAGACATAGACATATTATATATTCATGAAACAATACAGGATTGTGTTTGAATTCCTTACGGCTAACAATATAATATATCTTATAGCTAATAACTACGCTCTAATATCTAATAACTACACTCTACACTCTATCAAATATTTCTTTAACACTGTTAAAGCACCCTCTTAATAAAAATTGCTTTAATTTATCTTTAAAACTATTATATTCTACGATACCTTTTAGCTCTACAGGAAGTTAATTAAACAACTTGACAGTCTGGTACCTAGTATTGTTATTGGCATATGCTGAGTGACATTCATTTTGGTGTGTTTCTGTAGTAGTTATTTAAATTCATGTACTTCTTATTATACACCATATAATTAATATATATTTCTTAATTTTTTATTAGGTAGGTATATTTTATAATGTTATAAGATGCCTCCCTGAGCAACACCCAATATATTACCATTAAATGTCTTTACAGGACAATAAGGGCAAAGGCCGAGAAGGCAAAGGTCTCGGCGTTGAAGCCCCGGACCGCTGCGGGCACGCGTTGAGACACGCACTTAAAGGGCTGCTGGCTCTGCACAATGTTACCTTAGACAAGTGCAAGGTAAGAACATTTTTACAGGACAATAAGGGCAAAGGCCGAGAAGACAAAGGTTTCGGCGTCGAGGCCCCAGACCGCTGCGGGCACGCGTTGAGACACGCACTTAAAGGGCTGCTGGCTCTGCACAATGTTACCTTAGACAAGTGCAAGGTAAGAACATTTTTACAGGACAATAAGGGCAAAGGCCGAGAAGACAAAGGTTTCGGCGTCGAGGCCCCGGACCGCTGCGGGCACGCGTTGAGACACGCACTTAAAGGGCTGCTGGCTCTGCACAATGTTACCTTAGACAAGTGCAAGGTAAGAACATTTTTACAGGACAATAAGGGCAAAGGCCGAGAAGAAAAAGGTTTCGGCGTGGAGGCCCCGGACCGCTGCGGGCACGCGTTGAGACACGCACTTAAAGGGCTGCTGGCTCTGCACAATGTTACCTTAGACAAGTGCAAGGTAAGAACATTTTTACAGGACAATAAGGGCAAAGGCCGAGAAGACAAAGGTTTCGGCGTCGAGGCCCCGGACCGCTGCGGGCACGCGTTGAGACACGCACTTAAAGGGCTGCTGGCTCTGCACAATGTTACCTTAGACAAGTGCAAGGTAAGAACATTTTTACAGGACAATAAGGGCAAAGGCCGATAAGACAAAGGCTTCTGCGTGGAGGCCCCGGACCGCTGCGGGCACGCGTTGAGACACGCACTTAAAGGGCTGCTGGCTCTGCACAATGTTACCTTAGACAAGTGCAAGGTGAGAACATTTTTACAGGACAATAAGGGCAAAGGCCGAGAAGACAAAGGCACTTAAAGGGCTGCTGGCTCTGCACAATGTTACCTTAGACAAGTGCAAGGTGAGAACATTTTTACAGGACAATAAGGGCAAAGGCCGAGAAGACAAAGGTTTCGGCGTGGAGGCCCCGGACCGCTGCGGGCACGCGTTGAGACACGCACTTAAAGGGCTGCTGGCTCTGCACAATGTTACCTTAGACAAGTGCAAGGTAATAACATTTTTACAGGACAATAAGGGCAAAGGCCGAGAAGACAAAGGTTTCGGCGTGGAGGCCCCGGACCGCTGCGGGCACGCGTTGAGACACGCACTTAAAGGGCTGCTGGCGCTGCACAATGTTACCTTAGACAAGTGCAAGGTAAGAACATTTTTACAGGACTTTAAAGGCAAAGGCCGAGAAGACAAAGGTTTAGGCGTGGAGGCCCCGGACCGCTGCGGGCACGCGTTGAGACACGCACTTAAAGGGCTGCTGGCGCTGCACAATGTTACCTTAGACAAGTGCAAGGTAAGAACATTTTTACAGGACTTTAAGGGCAAAGGCCGAGAAGACAAAGGTTTAGGCGTGGAGGCCCCGGACCGCTGCGGGCACGCGTTGAGACACGCACTTAAAGGGCTGCTGGCTCTGCACAATGTTACCTTAGACAAGTGCAAGGTAAGAACATTTTTACAGGACAATAAGGGCAAAGGCCGAGAAGACAAAGGTTTAGGCGTGGAGGCCCCGGACTGCTGCGGGCACGTGTTGATACACGCACTTAAAGGGCTGCTGGCGCTGCACAATGTTACCTTAGACAAGTGCATGGTAAGAACATTTTTTCCAATGATTATAGGCTTGACGTTCGTGACGTGTGGACGACGTTCATTTTGTTGACATTCAAGTTATAAAAAGAAGCGATTTCACTTTTTTTACCTATATTTTCTATCAAGATTATATACTTTCCTCATTCGCTTAATACTTACAAAGTCCCGTTGGGAAAATTCTGGACAATTTCCCATTAGCAGATATCCCGTTCGCAAAAAATGCCATATATTTCGAAAAATATATTTCTATAAAATCTCCCACTCAGTGATATGATCCATTCGCAAAGTGTCCCGTCTGCGAAAAATCATCAATTTTCTTATCAAGTTCAGCGAATTCAGGCTAGACGGACGTGCTATATATCAGATAAAATGTGTCAAAAAAATCATTATAAATTATTACAAATAGTCCAGGCAATGAACTGACAACTTGTATGGAAAAAATGTCAAATTTGGAAATAATTTATAATAGCACATTTTTTCTTTGTAATGGATATATTATCAATTAAATAGTTACCTAGCGACAAAATCCAACAAAATTTCAGACATCAAAAAAATGATAACTTAACTAGCTTCTGAAAAGTCAGAAAAAATATAAATAAATGGTTTTGTCTTTATTTTGGTTCATTTACAGTTGCTCTATAATATTAAAGATAAATTATAAAAAAAAACAATTAATGCTTTATTTAAATCTAAATAAATTCTTCCGGATGGAAAGTTTGTTGGATTCTTGAATAAACTTAAAGCATCTTAGAATAATGTTTTTAAATTAAATAAACAAAAAAAACGCTATTATAAATTAATGTTTTTCAAAACCGTATTTTGCCTGGAGTAAAAGGGAAATTTTGAAAACGAGTCATTCTGCGAGCTGGCGCTTTAACTCTCTAACCTTCTGAACAGCTTTGCGGCCACAGATCAATGTGTAATCAAAACATTAAAACTGCAAAACTAAGCAAGATTTTACAACCAACCTCATCCGCCCCATCTTTTCTTTTTGTCATTGCCGTCGTCACCCCCTGTTTGTACATGTTCTTTATAAAACTACAAATACTTTTTTTATACATTAAAACATTAATCGATAGACTTTTATCATCTCTATTTTGTCTAACAGGAAGAAGAGAGAGAACGTTTAAAAGAACAAATATTACTAGAGGAGCGGCATCCCAACATGGCGAACCCATACGAACCAATCACCATGAACTACGAACCCATAAAGCAGATAGACAAACTCGACCCCAAAGAGCACAACTCCAGAAACAGAAGACGAAAAAACAAGGAGAAGAAAGTCAAAAATGATTACTTAATAGAAGCCAATAGTAACATAGACAAAAACGCAATTTTAGTCAGAAAAGAACAGAAGAAACTACCTTCGTGGAACGAACCTAACAGAGACGACAATTTCGCTTGGAAATTACATTTGAAGACTCTACTATACGAAAAGATCTGCCTAGCTTATGCTACTTTAGCGGAATACAGTTACGCAATCGAACAATATGGTTTCTCCTTAAAATACATAGATTTAGCTAGCAAATGTCAGAAGTTACTAAGCAATATGATCATTAAAAGTAAAGTGGTTGATTCTAGTTGCCTTATAGGCAGGGTCGGTGATAATTTCTTCCAATTAAGCAAGAATTGGCACAGGTTGGAGCAGTTTAGGAAACAGTTTGAAACTGATCATGACATTGATAGTAAGATTAAGCTGGAGATTGAGAATGACTTGGTGGAGGAGGTGGATGGTCTGTTGACGAATGAATTTGATTTAGGTAAGTTTACATCCAGCCATTGCAAATATTGTCAAAAAGTCTCCTTAATTTTAATTGCAAGTCATCGGGTCAAGTCAAACAGGCTTTTCCCCCCCCATTTCCTGATGAATCTAAATGTGGTCATATTAATGTACGGCCCAATTATCCGCGTCTACTACATCTCTGTAAAAAGAGAGAGAAAGATAAGTCAAAGCGGAATATTGAGCCGTATATTAACCGGACCCTCTAAATTTGTCGGTCGCCAATGTGAAATCCTGATTGCAAGTAAAATATTCAAACTGGCGGCCAATATGACTCGAAAAAGCAGGCGCCGGGAAAGAAGGCCGGATAGTGATACGAAGCCGGCAAGCCCTTTTCACGGCCAGGCATGAATAGTGCTTTTCTCAAACATGCAATGAAATAAATAAATAAAAACTCCTCAAATCAAACATATTTTCATGGCTGAATGCCGTGATGCTGTGCCACAAATAGTGGAATTAAAATTTAAAAAAAATTCTTTCCGGCCTAGGCCTTCAATTTCGTATGAAATTCCTTTGCAGTTCTCTCGAGTTGATCCGCCCGAAACGTGATACTTTGAAGCCTGATATAACCCACGTAATAATGACGACATTTCATTGCATGTTTGAGAAAATACATATCTCATCAATTAAAAATTATCATTATTAAGCGATAAATATCCCACCGTTGGGCACTGGCCTCGTCTCATGGACATTCAACAGCAGAGGTAGTTACGAAAAAGAATACGCTCAAAATTATCTAGAAAGTCTTTTGCTATTAGAATCCTTTGTGGGTCATTTTGAGCACTTGGCCCGCGTAGCTTTTCTGCTGACTGGACGTGATATATTGGTCCGTAGTGTTTACCCACGCAGCCCTACTACTAATACACGAAAATTTGCAGATATTTTAATGTTAGGGCTAGGATCTCGCGCTCTTAAGTGTTCGTTTCTGACATGCGAATTACCATTCTTTTTTATCCTCAGACATATCGCTGCCGAACAGCGAGCTATCATCCATGCTCGCTTGCTGCTCGTACTACCGCCTCGCTCTAGCGGCCACCAGCGACAAGCGAGCCGAGCTACAGCGACGACTGGCTTCAGTCACTAACGAGCTCGCCGTGCGTTACATGAACGACGCCCAACGTAAGTTTTTTAGTTTATTTTGTTCAAACTTTATTCCACAAAAGAAACAAATATTGTACAAAGATCCCATCTGGTATTCTCTGTCAGTCTACAGTTAGTTCACATTTATGTAGTTGTTAGCTTTAAAACTAACTAACCAATAGGGAACATTACCACAGAATAAGTAACAGTACTACGTACAGAAGGTTCTCTGTAAACAAATTCCCTGTTTAGGTACGCCAAACGTGCCTAAATGTGGCCATCCCGTTCTATCGCATGCGTTGCGCTGCGACCCGTGCGAGCGTCCTGTACCAACACGCGGCCGCTACTAATGGGCCGTCAGCCGCCGGCATGTACGCGGCGTTACTAATAGTAAACCAGTATAGGAATATAGGGATTCACACACACATGCACAATTGATTATCAAATGAGTGACAAGGATGCTTGCATAGACAATACCGCAAGTGGGAATGAGATACAATGTCCACGCTGCTAGTGTCGCCACCTACGAAAAGTGTTGCGTAATGTTGTCTATTAGGCTGGCACGACAACCCAAAGGTCTTCTTTAAAAACGTCCTGAGAAGGTACTATCAAAAACTAGTCCTTTAGGGTTATAATAAAAACCTTCGCGGTGTTTTCGATTTTTGACAAAGTTTCGTTCGGCGCTCGAAGTCACAATCTTGGATTATTCATTGGGCCAACATCATAAACTCTTCTACTTTAAATTTAAGAGTGATCCTCTTGTCGGTGGAGTATTTTCCACTTCTCTCTGTCGTACGCCATCTCCTTGACTCGCTGATACGACACGACACCAGCTTTTTCCTTTATTTGGTCCATATAACTGCGCCGTGGTCTTCCCCATCATAAACTAGTCTGCAAAAAATTAGAATTACCGGATTTGACGCAAATGACCCCGTACTTTCAGTCCTTGTCGGTTACTGGATTAATTCAAGAGCACGCTACTTTGCTCAATCCTGCGCAATGTCCTGCCAGCTAGCGCCGGCTCCGAGTACGCGCAGATCCGCTTCCAACACATCTGCTATATTACTCAATTACGTGAGTCACATGTTGCAGGGCGTAATGATAAGTTACCGTTAATGTGTTTATTAGGCACATAGTACAAGCTACTTGGATCATATCGACGAGATTCTTGGGGATATTGAATTTTCTTAATATGGAGTACAGGGTGCGGTCTATGCTGTCGTATGCTTTTGTAAAGTCTACAAATAGCGAGTGGATGCTCTGAGCGTACTCCCATCCTTTCTCCATGAGCTGTTTGAGATGAAATATCTGGTCAGTGGTACTACGATATTTGCGGAAGCCACACTGATAATTGCTTCGCAGCTTCGATGCTTTAAAACTGAGTATAATTATTTATTTGCTGTTGGTTTGGTTTTCCAATAAATAAATAAATATACTCATATTTATTTATTTATTGGAAATCCAACAGCACACGAAACAGGTTAACAACATATAATAAAAATAGGAGGCCAATTATAGGTTCTCACGGATAGCAATCTAATAGTAGTTTATGCAATCGTTATATAATGGAGGCTTTTTAAGTCGAGTACCACGTTTAGGCCACGAAGCTTGCTGAGTGGCCTAATTAAGGTACGAGACTTAAAAAGCTAATTATATAACTATTGTATACAATACTTTTTCTACGAGTCAACGGAAATAATAATTTTTTAAACAAACTTGGTATCTATTGAAAATCGCCCTGCTGAAATGAAGCGCAGCAGCTTAGTAATTTTGCGCGTTGATGTCTTCACAGTTATCTTATACAGCTCCTGGATTCATAAGATGACTGCTGGCGGTTATCTTATGAAACCATACGAGTTCGTGACGAGCTCGTGGAGCTCCAGGATTAAAAAGTATGTGATCTTAGTTTCGTGTACGAAATCTTAATTCAAAGATTAAAGTCGACGAGTAGAAAATATAAGTTAACATCACAATAGAAGTGCGAGTATAGGCAGTTGTCCATTGAACGTAGACTAATCAATTACATAAAGTATCAAAGTAGTAAAAGACAAGACGACAAAAAGGAAAAGGCAAGCTCACTCAAAGAATTCACACGATAAAATACGCCTTATAAATTGGGTATTTAAATTAAACACATCAATATCATGCTCTCTCGACAGCCCGAGTTCTGCCCGCGCGAATAAGGAAGCTGTTACGTCTGTAATTCATTGAGTGGCATACTAGCATTGTCTCCTTTTTCTATTGGAACCAACACGCCTAAGGTTTATTAATGAAGGGGCGTTCATTCTAAGTCTCACAATCCATTATGTGTTTAACCAAACGGTTTGCCTGTTTGAGTGGTTACTATAAATGAGCGCTTCCGTGCTTTGGAAGGCACGCTAAGCAGTTGATCCCGGATGCTGTATATGATATAGTCGTTAAGCCGAGTTAGAGGCCGTCGGGCGGCGTAAGAACCTCTAACAGTCGAGTTGCCCACTCACTTGACAAAGGGGGGACAACTGTCACTTGCGTCCGCAGGAGCTGCCTACCACAACCCTGCACGTGTCCCCTGGGTGGTACTAAAAAGTGACAAACTCAAAGGCCAAATAATGTAAGTATGCCATACGATTAAATAAAAAAAAAACCAAACGGTATTTCAACAGAAACCTACGCCAAATACAACGAGGAAGACCCGCAGGAATCCAAAGCCCAGCTACTCCTGAAGCAATTCAACAATCTCTCGAAACGCTCGCTCGAGTGCCTCGACGAGGCATCCGCCATCTTCGAGCAAGTCAACGACGTGCCGAACCTAGCCTTGCTGTACTGTAACAAGGGACGGTACTTGAGGTTTAAGGCGCATTGCGACCAGGGAAGTTTCGAGTGAGTACATCGTAATCTCTTAGTCCACCGGGAATTCTTCCTCCATCACTCTTTTACATTGGCCACAAAAAAAAACACGAAACAGTGGCGGATTCCAGGAAGGGTTTACGACCCCTTAGTCCACTACCAAGAAGTACATTCTTTGACATTGACCACTAAACAAATCATGACTTAACAGTCATGATTTTGACCAACAGTGGACTATTGGTTACATATAGGTTGATAACTCAACCAATAGTCCACTGTCGGACACAGGACTGGAGCGGAGCATCAACCGACTCTATTATATAAAGCTTCTTTCGGCGTCACCTTTCGTCGTCAAACTATCTAAAATGCTTGGTTACACCACCTTTAACTGTGTTCTCATTATGATGTCCATTCCAAATTAGCACTAGTATGCCCTAAAATCTTACGACGCTACTCTTTCTGCACATACTCTCATCATCCTTTTGAAGTTTTTCCTGGTAGTGCTACTTGGGCAAAAACCCAAACTTTGTTATAAAAAAAAGTACTCACACGTCTTGTGAACCACGTCCTTATTACACCTACGTCTTTATTACAGCGACAAAAAACGCCATCTCTACAACGCCGCCGAAGAGCTATACCTCACCGCCTTAAAACTGGTCGGGCGAGGAGACAGCGGCGGAGTCAGGGACCTCGTCCAATGGGAGTTGTCCTGCCATCTCTACACACGAGCTGTTCTCATGCAAGACTGTCCCGGCAGTCGGCCTAATGTGAGTATCACAGATGTATGAATATACATGACTTTGTATTGAGTACGCCTGTCACAAGTTCATTACTCCCACACAATGCACAAGTAATTGACAAGACAAAGCACGCACACATCCAAAGCAAACACATTTGTTGCACCTACGCTCTATACACGCCAATACACGCCATATCAGGCATTTTAGGAAGAAACGTAATATTCTCAGCGATCAGCACGCGTGCACAGTATGGCAGAGTATGCCCATTGAGCTAACAACTGCGACACGGCCGCCGGCGGCGCCTCCTCTCTCTAGTATTCTATGCTTTGAGGTGAGTATACTTACTACACCGGTTCGATCATCATCATCATCATATCAACCGAAAGACGTCCACTGCTGAACAGAGGCTCCCCCAAGGAGTGCCAAAATGACCGGTCCAGCACCACCTGCATCCAGCGGACTCCCGCGACCTTTACCAGGTCATCAGTCCAACTTGTGGGCGATCTACCCACGCTGCGTCTTCCGGTATACTCCAAAGGCCATCGGTTGTTATTTATTCGTAAATTACACAGTAAAGGGTCAAGTATGGAGCACATGAGGCAAATAGCCTCCAAGGCTGTTCTGGGATGTACGCACTCTTTTGTCGTAATTTTCCATGACGATTTTGCATTGAAGAATTTCATTGAATGTCATCCATCAAAGGGTGGAAGGAGTTGATGGCATACTCCCGTGACTTCTAACCCCGTACAACATTTTAGTGACGTTAAACAACACCATTCAACACAGCTTCAACGAAATTCAGACACTTGTATGCAAAATGAGAAATAATTCATTCATTTATTCATTTTCATTTATTAATTGCTTTGTGGGTTTACAAAAGGTCTTAGATATAGGTACATGTCCACCACAAACCCTGTTAGGGCGCAGCATTATAGATACTAAGGCTAAAAACATTACACTCCTTTTCGTTGGGCAGTCGTGTAAAAAGTATAAACTATAGACTTCTGTGCAACCATATTCTTTTTCCTTACTTCCTAAAATTATAATAATCATCATCATATCAGCCGAAACACGTCCACTGCTGGACATAGGCCTCCCCCAAAGAGTGCCACAAATTATAATATTAATACATTTATTAGTAGTTTACATAGTAGTTTAAGGCATTTTTTACTAACAAATTATGGAACCAGTTTTCTGAATTAAAAAATGATTTTTATTATTATTTATTTTATTTATATCATATATCATTCATTTATAAATATCCATATTTACTTACCTATTCACATTCATACATTATATCATTAATTATATTATATCATTCATTTATAATTATATAATCATTAATATTTACCTACTTATTTACATTCACATGTACTTCCAGTATAAATATTATTTTACTTGGGCAGTGATTCGTCATTCAGGTACTCATCTATGTAATAGTAGCATTTATTGAGGAGCAAATTTTTTAGTTCCCTTTTGAACACTTTGTCTTCGATTTAATTTTTTCAGGTAGTTAAGTTAGGTTATGACCGACCTTCTTCAATGAATGGATTTACTGAACGAGTTTTTGTCTCCAGGAGGTGACGGAGGTAGCCGAGGCATTCAAGCACGCCTTAAAGTACTGCCAACTGACTCCGGGCCCGCGGCAGTACTTGTACCAGTTCCGGGCTGCCATGATACATCATCGCTTGGGCTCGCTGTACCACTCGCAGTACAGGTATATCATATAACAGTCTCCTGACGAAAAATATTCATTTGACATTCAAGCACACCTTAAAGTACTGCCAACTGACTCCGGGCCCGCGGCAGTACTTGTACCAGTTCCGGGCTGCCATGATACATCATCGCTTGGGCTCGCTGTACCACTCGCAGTACAGGTATATCATATAACAGTCTCCTGACGAAAAATATTCATTTGACATTCAAGCACACCTTAAAGTACTGCCAACTGACTCCGGGCCCGCGGCAGTACTTGTACCAGTTCCGGGCTGCCATGATACATCATCGCTTGGGCTCGCTGTACCACTCGCAGTACAGGTATATCATATAACAGTCTCCTGACGAAAAATATTCATTTGACATTCAAGCACACCTTAAAGTACTGCCAACTGACTCCGGGCCCGCGGCAGTACTTGTACCAGTTCCGGGCTGCCATGATACATCATCGCTTGGGCTCGCTGTACCACTCGCAGTACAGGTATATCATATAACAGTCTCCTGACGAAAAATATTCATTTGACATTCAAGCACACCTTAAAGTACTGCCAACTGACTCCGGGCCCGCGGCAGTACTTGTACCAGTTCCGGGCTGCCATGATACATCATCGCTTGGGCTCGCTGTACCACTCGCAGTACAGGTATATCATATAACAGTCTCCTGACGAAAAATATTCATTTGGCATTCAAGCACACCTTAAAGTACTGCCAACTGACTCCGGGCCCGCGGCAGTACTTGTACCAGTTCCGGGCTGCCATGATACATCATCGCTTGGGCTCGCTGTACCACTCGCAGTACAGGTATATCATATAACAGTCTCCTGACGAAAAATATTCATTTGGCATTCAAGCACACCTTAAAGTACTGCCAACTGACTCCGGGCCCGCGGCATTACTTGTACCAGTTCCGGGCTGCCATGATACATCATCGCTTGGGCTCGCTGTACCACTCGCAGTACAGGTATATCATATAACAGTCTCCTGACGAAAAATATTCATTTGGCATTCAAGCACACCTTAAAGTACTGCCAACTGACTCCGGGCCCGCGGCAGTACTTGTACCAGTTCCGGGCTGCCATGATACATCATCGCTTGGGCTCGCTGTACCACTCGCAGTACAGGTATATCATATAACAGTTTCCTGACGGGAAATATTCATTTGGCATTTAAGCGCGCCTTGGCGACGTGAGCTCCGAAAACGGATTTAAAAAAAATCGTAGCTCTTGTTTGGATTATAATACGGCTGCCCTAAATTTAATTAGCAATCTCGATGCCTTTCTCGAGGGACAACAGCTATTCGAATCCTGAGTTCTTGACTTCCGTTCGATAGAAAAAGATCACTAACATAGGTCTACTAAAAAATTCGTAACAAATTATGCACAAAAGCTAACCATATTAAAATAAGTTCTAAAAATCGGCAATATAATTTTTGAGGGAACTTACCTATTAATTAATTAATTTATTTAAATAAACGCACAAAAAATTGGAAAGATGGAAGTGCATCTCGCTCACCACATATACCTACAAATAATGACACCACGAATAAACGCCATTGGCCGTCTATAGCCGCGCCCAAACGGCCGAGTGCGGCGGACCGGACAGCAGACGGGGCATAAGATAAAGCGAGATAAGTAGACAGCAGTATATCCCGCTCAAACTCATAGCTTATTTATGCCATGTCAACCACGCTTGAACGTTTGGACGTGGCTATAGACGGTTTATTTTTTTTCATCACACTTGCTCATAAATGGTGTTATTCCTGTATACAGAAGGACAATGGCCTAAATTGTTCCCGCGGGAAATAATGGTCCCTGGGGAGTAATGAGCTTGTGTGTGATCTGATTGGTTAAGCAAATCTGAACGGCCGCGTACGACAAGAATTCTGGCTCTGTGATTGGTTGTAAAATAAAATCGAGCAGGCCATGCCCTGCAAGGCCCACATGCTCTGTGATTGGCTTACGCCCCCCACTCGCACTGATCTGGAAGTGAAGTTGTCAATTTCGTCAACATTTGATTGGTGCGCTTGTATAAAACATAGATTTTTCATACGCCCCGCCCCTTGTTAAACAATGTACTATTAATGATTGTGAATTAGGGAATAAAAACGCCTAATGTTTGAAATGAATTCTGTTTCCTGATTGGTCGATTTAGCTGTTTCCTCATTAGTACGAGATAGCAAATACAATTTTTTAAAGGGTTTTGATAGGTGGATTTAATACGGCGAAGTGTTTTGATTGGTCAAATTAAAATGTTTTGTAAATCAGAACTATGTATACATATTTTTCCCAGGGGCTAAATGTACTACTTTAGCCCCGCTTGCTAAGCCTAATATGACAAACTTTTCGGGTACTAGAAGTGAAAACGTGTTTTATCATCAAGCCTGAAGCTTCACCGCTGGGCTCCTTTGAAGCTTAGAGAAAATATAGTCATCATCATCATCATATCAGCCGAAAGACGTCCACAGCTGGACATAGGCCTCCCCCAAAGAGTGCCAACATGACTGTCCTGCGCCACCCGCATCCAGCGGACTCCCGCGACCTTTACCAGGTCATCAGTCCACCTTGTGGGGGGCCTCCCAAGCCGCGCCTTCCGGTAAACATAGTACTTTACTAAAATTACTCTTTTTTTCAGGATAACCTCGGAGGAGGGTCCGAAACGTCGAGCGCTCCTCAACTCGGCCAGAGCCAACTACATGTCGTGCACACACATGTTCGCGAGCCTGGAGGACGCAGGAATGTTCCTGACGGCGCGCCTCGAGCATGTCGCGCTGTGCGAGTGCAGCGCCGCCGGTGAGCAACCTTGCGGTCAGGGCGCATAACGGCCCACGACCAGAATGTCCCTTTGCCCCTTTCGCGAAATGTCCCTTCCCCAAATGTCCCTTCTGCAAAAGGTCCCGTTCGCAAAACGTCCCTTCACATAAATAAAGTCCCGTTCGCAAAACGTCCCTTTCGCAAAATGACCCGTTCGCAAAACGTCCCTTCACATAAATAAAGTCCCTTCCCCAAATGTCCCTTCTGCAAAAGGTCCCGTTCGCAAAACGTCCCTTCACATAAATAAAGTCCCGTTCGCAAAACGTCCCTTTCGCAAAATGGCCCGTTCGCAAAACGTCCCTTCACATAAATAAAGTCCCGTTCGCAAAACGCCCCTTTCGCATAATGACCCGTTCGCAACACGTCTCTTTCGCAAAATGACCCGTTATTGGCCATCTCTTATCCCATGAGAAGACTCCTAGTCTCTACTTAAACAAGCTTTTTCCAGACGGGACATTTTGCGAATGGGTCATTTCAGACGGGACGTTTTGCGAAAGGGGCGTTATCCAGTAGGGACTTTCAGCGAAAGGGGCTTTCTCAGAAGGGACGTTTTGCGAAAGGGGTGGGATCTTTTGAGAAAGGGACGTTTTGCGAATGGGGTATTTTACATAAGGGACCATTTGCAGAGAAGACGTTTTGCGAATGGGACGTAATTTTGGTGGAGGGACGTTATGCGCCCTAACCGTTTCCTTGTATGCGGAACCGCGTTTCCGTTGCGAAAGCTTAAAAATAAAAAGCCTTACGAAGTGTGGTTAGATTTTTTACAAGCTTTTATTCTTTCTTGGGTCAAATTTAGTAATTAAAATTTTACCCACTTCCCGGTTTCCGATTGAGCTGAAATTTTGCATGCATATGTATATCGCATGACAATGCAATATTATGATGACATGGAGCTGATCTGATGCTGGAGCTGGATGGTGGCCATAGGAACTCCGCCATTAAACGACACAACCCCATCTAGTTTGGGCTCGTTAGAATCGTCTCAATGAGTAGTTGATGATGTTATGCAGAAAAGTACAGTCGGCAATAAAAGCTTGTACCAAAAATTAAATTTTGGACAGAAACTTATCTAACATTGTTTTTATTATTTCCAGTGTCACCGAACCTCAAACTCAAGTCCCTCCAAACAGCCATAGAGCTGCTCCGCCAGAGCCACTCCATCATGAAACTCCTCAAACACAGAGACCCAGAGGAACAGAACACCACCCCCAAATCCGAAGACCACGACGAGAAAACCATGAAAAACGAATATAGCTTACTGTCCTTGTACGAAAATAGACTACATTACATACTAAAGAGTATAATACAGTATTGTAGGTCGAAGTCTAATAAAGATTATGAGAAAATGACTGATATGTACAAAAGATTGTACATGGCCAGTTTGAAAATTAAGAAAGATGATGATTTAAGGATATATGCGGGGAGTGTATGTGATGTTTTGGAAGCAATGGATATAATTACTAAGGATTTTGAATAGGTAGATGAAATATGTAGGTATTTATGTGAAAATGCACCTAAATCGGAATAAAACAAGTTTGTTATGTCTGTAGTTTTTTTTGTATGAAATCCTTAATGTATATTAACTTTGTTCGTTCATGGAAAAAAGCATACAATTTAAAAGCTTTTATTCTTAAAATATATATTTCTGCCCTCGTTTTTGACTATGAGTCTCATTCAAAAATATGAAATTTTACCTTCCAATAAAATTATTATTATCTTTCCTGAGATATCCGGGATCCATAACTTGAGAGGGCGCCACTGCGCACGTTCGAACGTAGCCGTTTGCGTCAAACTGTCACTCCACGTCATCGCTGTGACGTCACAACCGCCTTCGCCAACCTGTCAACTCTAGAACCAGCGCCCGTGCGCCCGCCGCCATATTGGCTTTCTCATTGTTGCGGAGGAAATGCCGTTGGTAGCCCCCAGGAAGCCATTAATTGGATCCCGGATATCTCAGGAAAGATAATAATAATTTTATTGGAAGGTAAAATTTCATATTATCTGTTCCGTTCGATATCCGGGATCCATAACTTGAGATCTGTTTATTATCTCCTGGTGGCGGGTCAGCGGGCGCCAACGCGTAGGTAGAAAAACAATTTTCCTACAAAAGAGAACTATTGGATTAGCGTTAGATTTCTAACGGGCACTAAACATTAGACATTAAATAGATTCGAGATAAACGTCTAAGAGTAGATTTTAGGTGCCAAATAGCTTTTGTAATAAATATCGTTAATTGGATAGTTTTCCATCCAGTTTTAACGACGATACCACGGGTCGAAAAGTTAGTCAGACGTTACTTGAAGGCCCGATTCTGTCTGAAGACCAAGAGAAGAGAAAGTATATGTATATGTACTTTAAATCCCGTCTCCAATAAGCTTGGCTTGGACGGTACAATAGTTGATTCGACTAAATTAGTGCAGATTATTGAAGTTTTACACCTTCCGAAATCGTTATAAGTATATATATATCCAGAACACTGGGTTAATGATTTTTGTCTAGAGCTTTCAATAAGTCTGTTGATAAAATTATCTTATTTAGGACCAGACTTCGGGTATAGAGCAAGATTTGTCAATTTGACTGAACAGAAATAATAATTTGTACTGAATGCAGTACGCGAACACATTCGACAGAAAAAGTGCGCATGGGACGAGGTACCTGGCTGTCGATCTTGTACCTGGCACGCCATGACGGCCATTTAGTCATACAGGCGTGTATGCGTGCGGTAATAAGTGAGCTGGCGTGTGACGCTCGGAGGAGTCTTCTCTGTTCCGACCAGCCTGGTGTCGTCACGTCCCACCCGGCGGGCGGATAGTGGCCGTGTCACTCAGGAACGCCTGCACATTGTGAACCTTCATCGGCTCCGCTACGGCTTGCCTCTTCAGGTCTGCCCAACAGAAGAGACTGCCCCACTTGCGCGTCATCATGCTGAAGAGGCCCAGCGTGGAGCGTGATGTGGAGCGCGGAGCAGGAGTCTGGAAGGTGGGTGTAGGTCATTCCGTAACACCGATATCTGTTGGTGACGTCGTGACAGTAGGCGCTCGAGACTTGCGAGTCGATCGAGAAGTATCGCCACAAAGTGTGTGTGTGTGTGGGTCGATGGGCGAGACACCCCAGCGGACGAACATTTCTTGCCGGTGGTTTCTGGGCACTACTGACCTGGCAAGTAGTATGGGACCAGTGTTTCCCGTAGATAGTTCTTTCCTGCCAGCAGTCTGCAGCAGGGAAAGGCATCCATGCCACCACCCACCGGTTGTCAGTTTGTAACACAACAACATAGTTAGTCTTTCTCACTTACGGTTAAATGCGGGTCTGTTATGCTGGTCAACTACGGTATCTTGTACAGTAGAAGGGAGACGAGGTTGGTTGGGAGGGTGCATTGCGCTCCTCGGAGTCTTGCAGGTATAGTCAGAGAGTGTGGCAATGCAACCTTCCTCCGTGGGTCGTAAAGATTGTAAAATTGAGACGATCCCTTCCAGTATGAGACCGTCTAACACGAGACAGGCATATATCGCGCCGTATGGTGTTTACCTTTTCCGACGGGTACGACAGGTCGGTTTGCTTGGGGCCAAAAAACAAAGGAGTCGTTTTTTCCCGTGGCTACTAGTTAAGGGCTTGCTAGCTAGTATACAAAGTTTTTATGGCATACTATTATAAAAACAGGAGGCGTTTATACGGCGGAGTAGGAATCCTACCAAGCACTTGAACTTTATGGCCCTTAATTTAGGCAATGTCTACTCAAAGACATGGACCATGATTTTTAGGTTTGTATCGTATCAAGGACGTCATTCATATAGACTGTCACCAGAAGGCTCTGGGACAACAAGAAAAGCAAATGGCTGTAATTTCTTTGAAATAGTCACGAATAATTTATAAGTACATGCACAAAAAGCTTATTTGAAGAGATTTTATGTGTCACGACTGTATAGGGATATGGCAGTGTACAAACTTGTGCAAGATAGATAGCATAACACGATCAATAGGGTTTTTGAACAAAATAAAATCGTTACTGATCTGGAATCTAAGACGATTTTCGGTGCCTTCAAGTCTATGCTAAACTGGAAAGACATTCACGGAAGTTATTATCTATAGTGGCTTATCCGAATTGAGGTATTTATTTCCGATCCCTTCTCCTTGAGCGCGGAATCTCGGGCTCGCTTCGGAGCGGCAAGTGGTTTTGTCCCAATTTTTGTTTATTAGGCCTCTGCGAAAGGTTTGTCTTTATAGAGCAGAACCTGAGCGGGACAGCGAGAGCGAGCTAAGAGACGATGTGAAATCTGTTTGCCTACCTTGCCGATGCCGTCCATTCTCCACCTGTTCCAGGATTGTTTGACAGGGTTGAGAAATATATATTCAGAGGTCGGAGACCCCATCTTACTTTTTAACGAATCTCATATCGAGTCCTCCGACCGCACGGTACGTTTTTCCGAGACAAACTGCGGGACCTTGTAATTTGATTGATTACCAAGTAGATTAGAGCCTGCGGCGTACTGGACCAATTGGATATAATTGAGATTTTAGGGCTTCATTCTGAGTGTTAGGTTGTACCCCGACACTCTGCAGCTACTGGGTCGCTCGCTCGCGCAAGAACGCCGGGGAAGTCACGCAGCTCCTCGTTGATTACCTCTGTGAAGCCCAGAGACGTAAGTAGTTCTCCTGTATCGATGTAGCGGACTCCGGACGGCGGGCGTTACCATCGTGGCGGGCAGCGCCAGAGTAGCGTGGCAGACAGCGCGGCATTGGCGAACAGCGCCAGCGTGGCCGACAGTGTTACCGTGGCGGATAGCACCGCCATTGCGGACAGCGCCAGCATATCGGGCAGCGCCAGCAGTGGCGGGCAGCGCCATCAGTGGCGGGCAGCGCCGGCAGTGGCGGGCAGCGCCGGCAGTGGCGGGCAGTGGCAGGCAGCGCCAGCAGTGGCGGGCAGCGCCAGCAGTGGCGGGCAGCGCCAGCCGTGGCGGGCAGCGCCAGCAGTGGCGGGCAGCGCCAGCATGCCGGACAGCGCCAGCAGTGGCGGGCAGCGCCAGCAGTGGTGGGCAGCGCCAGCAGTGGCGGGCAGCGCCGGCAGTGGCGGGCAGCGCCAGCAGTGGCAGGCAGCGCCAGCAGTGGCGGGCAGCGCCAGCAGTGGTGGGCAGCGCCAGCCGTGGCGGGCAGCGCCAGCAGTGGCGGGCAGCGCCAGCATGCCGGACAGCGCCAGCAGTGGCGGGCAGCGCCAGCAGTGGCGGGCAGCGCCAGCAGTGGCGGGCAGCGCCAGCATGCCGGACAGCGCCAGCAGTGGCGGGCAGCGCCAGCAGAGGCGGGCAGCGCCAGCAGTGGCGGGCAGCGCCAGCAGTGGCGGGCAGCGCCAGCATTGGCGGGCAGCGCCAGCAGTGGCGGGCAGCGCCAGCAGTGGCGGGCAGCGCCAGCAGTGGCAGACAGCGCAAGCGTGGGGGACAGCTTCAGCGTGGCGTACAGCACCGCCGTGGTAGAGAGCACCAGCGAGGCGGACAACGCCCATATAACGGGCAACGCCACCGTGGCGGACAGCTTCAGCGTGGCGTACGGCATCTTTGTGGCCGGCAGCGCTAGCGTGGCCTACAGCACCGAGGTGGCGGGTAGCGCCAGCGTGGTGTACAGCATCGCCGTGGGGGCAGCGCCAGCGTGGCGGACAGCACCGCCGTGGTAGATAGCGCCAGCGTGGCGTACTGCATCGTTGTGGCGAGCGTCCGGCGTAGTGGACAGCACCGCCGTGGCGGGCTGCGCCAGCGTGGCGCACTGCATCGTTGTGGCGAGCGTCCGGCGTAGTGGACAGCATTGCTGTGGCGGGCTGCACCACCGTGGCAGACAACACCGCCGTGGCAGGCAGAACCAGCATGGCGGGCAACGCCTCCGTGGCGGACGGCACCGCCGTGGCGGACGGCACCACCGTGGCGACAGAGCCAGCGGCGGGCAGCGCCATCGCGATCGGCGTCGCCATCGTGGCGGACGGCCTATGGTAGGAGGTGGCGCCATTGAGGCGGACGGCACCAGATAAGGGGTGGCGCCATTGAGGCGGACGGCACCAGGGTAAGAAGGTCGTTGCCGGTGGCGGCATCGTGCCGGATACCACTATTTCAGCATAACGATTGGCTCCACCACAGAAGCAAGCGCCGTCGCGGCGGGGGTGCCGCCACGTGGCGCGCGGGGGGCAGCACGTGGCGCGCGGAAGCCCCATAGCGCACGTGGGGGCCGGCACGTGGCGCGCGGGAGCCCCATAGCGCGCGCGGTGGCCTGCACGTGGCGCGCGGGGGGCAGCACGTGGCGCGCGGGAGCCCCATAGCGCACGTGGGGGCCGGCACGTGGCGCGCGGGAGCCCCATAGCGCGCGCGGTGGCCTGCACGTGGCGCGCGGGGGGCAGCACGTGGCGCGCGGGAGCCCCATAGCGCACGTGGGGGCCGGCACGTGGCGCGCGGGAGCCCCATAGCGCGCGAGGTGGCCTGCACGTGGCGCGCGGGGGGCAGCACGTGCCGCGCGGGAGCCCCATAGCGCGCGCGGGGGCCAGCACGTGGCGTGCGGGGGCCGGCGATCTGCCCCGCCGCGCCGACGGCGGCACGCGGGGCACCTAGGATATTGTTATGTAACTGACTCACCGATCGATTCGAAAGATATTCAAACCTCCATTCCGGGCCCGACAATGTGATCGACGAGCGCACGCGCCCACTAAGGCGAGACTCGCGGCCGCTTTCGGGCTCCGATGCCATCCATCCTCCGCATGATCGCGAAGCGCGTTCATTCTCCTTCGACGTGGAGCGACTCTCGTTGCTCAAAATGCGATTCCAAAGCACTCGCGAACAACGAAGTAAAAAATTTACAAAAGAGGGTAGTCCGATAGAAAAGATATCACTCGCGATTCGCTTTCCATAACTTTTATACTATTTAGGACTCCCTCTAGACAAAATAAAACTATCCGATGTTAAGAATCGAGATTTAAGATTCCTTGTTGCAAAAATAGCTACGGTACGTCCGATCTGTACGGCAGACGACGCAACAATGAGAAAGCCAATATGGCGGCGGGCGCACGGGCGCTGGTTCTAGAGTTGACAGGTTGGCGAAGGCGGTTGTGACGTCACAGCGATGACGTGGAGTGACAGTTTGACGCAAACGGCTACGTTCGAACGTGCGCAGTGGCGCCCTCTCAAGTTATGGATCCCGGATATCGAACGGAACAGATAATGACGCATCTGTCTATGAGTAATGTAGTCAAATGTGTCCTTTTTTTCCGGGTCTAACGCGATATTTATTTACCTTTATTTCTGACCATCTGTTATCTGCGACCATGACCGGTGCAACCCGTGTCGAAACGTCAGAAATAAGGGTAAATAAATATCGCGTTAGACCCGGAAAAAACAGTATTTAAATATGTGTACTTGCGCGAGAGTTTAAAGCGTTATATTACTGAAGTAGTTTTTGTACTCGACGATTAAAATATGTGTATTAAGATTTCATAGAGAATACTGCAACGTCACTCTTTTCATCGTTGAATAGTCTGTTACTTCCGAAACAACCGAAATAACTGTTTCGATACGCTCTAGACAACCGAAAAAAAATTGAAAATAGAACTAAAATAAATTCGACCAATCACGTGGCTGCTTTACCGAACTGTAATGAATTGGACCAATAGAATCGCTTTGATTATTGAGTTTACTCGTTGATGTCGTACGCTCGTTGATGTCTTTTAAGATATCAACGAGCGTACGAGATATAGGCTGCACTTCGTTTCAACAGTATCCAGTTTGTTTAATTAGTTCAGTTGACTCGTAGAAAATTTATTTTAATGAACTCGTACAAAAAGTATTGTTCACAATAGTGTTATAATGAAGCTTTTTAATCTCGTACCTTACTCGACTAAAAAGCTCTCTATTATAACACGATTGTGAAAAATACAATTTCAAGTCTTACATTCAAACGAAGTAACAATAACAATGTGAAATGTCTCTGTACATCAGAGTTTATAAATATATGTATTTACGTGTTTTTATATTGTCTCTCTTAGTAACTGCTTTGTTTGTGTGAGGTGTGCAATAATAGTACATTGTGTATTTAGGGCCGTAAGAAGGGGATTACTAACGAGAGTCTATTAGAAGAGTCGAGTTTGTAATCCCCTTATTGCCCGTAATAAACACAATGTTTTTCATCACATTTGCGAGGAAATAAATAACTACAAAAGACAGAAAAATCTAACCTTTGACCTATAATAAATAATAAATAAATATTACGGGACAATCTTACACAAATCAACCTAGGCCCACGGTAAGCTCAGTAAGGCTTGTGTTGTGGGTACTAGGCGATGATATATATAATAGATACATACATATAGATACTTATATACATATATAACATCCATAACTCAGGAACAAATATTCGTGATAAACACACAAATAAATGCCCTGACCGGGATTCGAACCCGGGACCTCCAGCTTCGTAGGCAGAGTCACTACCCACTGGGCTACGGAGGCCATTAAAATAAGTCCTATAACTATGAAATTTGGCAAGTTATATCGTCTTATGCTACAAGTACACGGAAAAATCTGAAAACTATACATTTGCATAAAAAAATAATTATAGTCGTTATCTATTTAAAATACCTAAGTAGGTACAGTCGCCATCACATACATCGGAGCAAACAAGCACGTCACAAACATCGGAACACACCTCTATTTTCAAGGCATTAGGGTGCATGTGCCGATATTTTTGAACACCTATAGTGTACCTATGTATGTGATGGCGACTGTACCTACGTAATCAATAATCGAGGTAGGAGGAAATTTGTACGGAACCCTCGGTGACCGAGTCTGACTCGCCCTTGTCCGGTTTTTTTTCTTCTACGTTGTATTCATGTTCAGGTTTACTCATTTTAAGTAGGTAGGGGAACCTGGGGTTGATCGATCCCAAGGGGACACTTGGTAAACTTGATTTCAAGTTCTACCAAACGTGATACATTTTTTTACGCTAGCAACACATTAATCAACACCTTTACACTTTTTCACTTTATTCCATTTAGGGTCATTTCGCCGGTTACGCGACCACCTTCGGTTAGCGACCACTTGAAGAACATGGTTTTTTCAATTGAAGATAACATCAATTCTACAGAGCCTATTGAAACAGTCAGTCGTATGCCTTATTGTTTGTAGTTATGGAATAGGAATTTACAAAAAAAACGAGAAAATATGCTTTCAGTTCTCCAAGTCAGCTAAGTGGTCGCTAACCGGCACATGAAATTAGGTGGTCGCCAACCGGCGAAATGACCCTACTTGTACCTACCTAGCTACCAGTCTTGTACTTTTATAAACTATGGCTGTAGGAATCTTTTGGTTGCTTGTGCCTTTCCTCTTGATTTTCTGTAAGGAAATGAATTAATTTAGTTATAGGGTAAGTGCACCAGTGAATGAACACTTAAGGATATTTTTGACTTCAAAAATTGTTTTATGTAAGATGTTTGAACAGCTCAAACAAGTATTCTAGTTTGCTTATATTAGTTTGCTTTTGCAATAAGTATCCATTATTTTAAGTTATATGACCTTTTAGGTAGAAAAATGGAAAATCACCAGTGAATGAACCCGGTTTTCTAGTAAATGAACAACTAAAAACCAGTGAATGAACTACTGTTATAGTTATAGTTTATTGGTTTAAATTGCTGTTTAGCGATTTTGTTTGGAGTATCTCGATATACCAACACACGGGATAGTAGTTAATGGTTTACTTTTTCTAAAACAATTAAAAAACTGTAACAAATTTTCGTTCATTAACTGGTTCAAAAAACCGATAAATGAACTAGGTAATTATCGGTCGACGTTCATTTACTGGAAATCTGTACACCAGTGAATGAACTAACTTTATGTTTGAAAATGAGGTTTGTTCGAACACTGGACCAACGATGGAAAAACCATTGGTGGCCATGGAAAAACAAAATCTGATTACAATCACTAGAACATAAGATATTGCGAAAACATTAAAACAGGCGTTGCCAGTGAATGAACACTCCAGTTCATTCGCTGGATTTAGGCGGTTTTTAATTCTAGTTGTAGAACACCTACTAAAAAACGAGAATCTAAACTTAAATAACTTAAAACGATGTTTTAATAGCATAATTTCGCTCTTATGATTTCCATAAACTACACACCATAAGTCTTCAGTTTATAAAACTAGTACAATGGCACAACAAATAAAACGTGACATTCTTGTCCCCTTATTACCCGCTCGTACAAAAAATCCACGCCCATAGCCCGTCAACTTTAAGCTTCGCTCATTTAGTAACTGTTGCGACTGAGTTGATATAAATGTTGCAAAATCCTTACAGTGAATGCTTCTAATCGAGAAAAAAATACCCGGTATGCTAGAAATATACGGAACTCTTAATTTAAGCAAATACCCAGGTTTACGAAATGTTTGGCACTGAATCTGTTAAACCATCATCATCATATCAGTCGAAAAAAGCCCACTGCTGGACATAGGCCTCCCCCAAAGACTTCTACTACCCGCATAAAGCGGACTCATTGACTCTTTCCGGATGTGTTAAATAAAAGCTTGTCGAACTCACCTCCCAGATATCAACTCTTGGATCTCAGCGAAGCTCTTTCCCTTGGTCTCCGGCAAAAAGAAAAGTACGAAGAAGAAACCAACCGCGCAGAACACTCCGAAGATCCAGAACGCGACCCACATGCCCAGAGCTTCGGAAATTGGGCCGAAGTACCTGCAAATAATGTGGCGGGAGAAGACAGAAGAGTCAAGATCATACAAGGTCATCATCATCATCATATCAGCCGAAAGACGTCCACTGCTGGACATAGGCCTCCCCCAAAGAGTGCCATACAAGGTACTCGGGAGAAATCCAGTTAATTTTACTAGCGTATTTATGAGTCAGGTAAAGTAAGCTGGGTTGCTGACATGTTTTACTTATTAGGACCCCAGAAACACGCTGTTAAAATTATTTGAATGTCATATGGGAATAAAGAGTGAAGCTCATAGAATCAAAATCAAAATCAATTACTTATTCTGCAAATAGGCCACAAGGGCACTTTTACATGTCAAATGGTATTTTACAATATAATAATAATAATCTTACACAATAATCATTTAACAATTGCAGATTTTAACCAATAAGTAGTGTGGACGACGCGTGGCGCCGACGTGGTCGATGTGCGACAGGCCTGGGTTTGACCTTCGCGACCTCACAGTCACCTAACAAGGGGCGTTTAAAAACCGCGGCGGGCGAACCGCGCGTTTCAACCGCGGCGGGTGAACCGCGGCGGTTGAACCGCTCAGCGTGTTTTTAAACGGCCGTAACGCGCTCTGATAGCGCAGGTGCTCTAGGGGAGCACTAATCCCGCAGACTGAGCTGCACTGTTGAAGGATGGGGTGAGGGTGACGATAAAATAATACTTGGCGAAAAATAAATGAAACGGTATAATAAAATAATGAGACACAAACTACTGATTAAACTTTCCCTATCACAATTTCCTACTTCCTATCACAATTTCCCTACTTCTTCCTTTCTTCTTCTTCCTAGGAGCTCCCACTGGTGGGGCTGAGCGAACACAAATATATCCGGCGATTATAGCCTCTTTTATACCCCTAAGACATCAGAAGTGGTGGGGATACAATTTTAAAGACCTCGCCCACTTTCACTATGGAAAAGCTAGTTTTTATGTTTTCCTGATTTTCAGGGGAACCTTAAGGGTTTTTACACATTTTCCTTTAAAAGAACTATTTGTGGGCTATACATTACAATGTCTATTAGTTTTCCTACTTTTCCCGTTTAAATTGGGAAAGTCGATATTTACGTAAAATTATCAACTTTGGTAACATGAAATGGCTTTGCCAGGCCCTAGTGGCTTTAATTAACATTAATTATCAAAAGTGAGTATACATACGTAAGGGCATTTACCTTACCTTTCTAATGATATCCTAATTGCTTTCGTACCTTATCTGGTTACGAAGATATGGCCGGGTGAGACCGTCAATTTTCACATTTACATTAACGTGGTAGCATAAGTTTGACTTTGCTCCCGTCTTAAAAAGACAAAGAAAAAAAAGAAGAAGTCTTAAAAAGAGGGTTCAGGTTGATTTCTCTGATTGGCTAAAAGCCAATCAGAGAAATCAACCTGAACCTTGACCATTCTTGCACCATAATATGCAATAAAACTCTATGCATACGTAGTGTACATTTTTATTTCACATTTTATGTAACTCTAGTTACCGATGTCCCTTGTTGACGGACTAGATCGGGATATAGTCTCAAGTTGGTTTCTTTACAAATAATTTGGCTGTCTCTCCCTCAATTATCAGGGGTTCTCCCTCTATCGATCTTTATGAAATAATTACTGGAGGTACCTGGTACCTTTATCTTTACTTTAAGCTATTTTCTTTGTCTGTACCTATGGTACTTAGGTCCTAAATAAATTGCGCGCTTCTTATATGAGCCGTTTGCTTTAGGAGCTTAATCTGGGCACAATTGCCGTCCTTATGTGAAGGAATTATAGTTACACATCCTTTCTCTTCGTGGCCCGTAGGCCTTATCGTTCACATACTATACAACACCCTTTCTCTTCGTGACCCGTAGGTCCTACATTTCACAAACTACATTCTGTCGCCCACAATGCCCCCGCAGGTATGTATCGCAGATACATACTGGGTTGCAAGGGTAAGCGACAGTCTACATTAAAGTCTTACGGCACGATTCGTTACCAATTACACTTTTAATCCCTTTTACTTTCATGTTCATTCACTGTCTTTATTATTTACTTTTTCACAGCCACCAGCCGCCGCTGCGGTTTGGTGATGGGTTCCGTACGGGTTGGGGGGGGCGCATTTTCCTTGTCGCTGCCTGCCCCTCGTACCGGAATAGACACTTTCACTTTAATTACCTTATGTGGCCCTTGAGCGGCCACCACTGGTAACACACTTTCACTTAGCCGGTACCCCCAATCACGTGGTGGGTCGGCGGGGTCGGCGACGACCCTGCAATCGCCGATCTTAAACTTTACCTTCTTCTTTTTGTTTTGAGCAGGCCTTGTAGGCGCTGCGTCATCCAGTGGCTCCGGTGGAGCCGGGGGTTGTCCACTATTGCCGGTACGCAGTGTCAACTGCGCGTCCCGGCGGCTCTTCTTCATGTAAGCGACACTACTAGTCGCTGCCTCTCGCGTCGCGAAGGTTGGCGGGTCGGCGGGGCGCCGTTTGCGCTGTGCCGCCGACGATGTTCCGTTGTGTGCAGTGCGTGTGATGGCGAGCTGGCTCGCCCTTCCGCAACTGGCGACCGCGGCACTCTCGTGCGTCGCGGTGGAGATCGACCCCGCTATTCCAGGGGCCGATATGTTAAGAGTGGCCGTGACCGACCCCGGGCGACCGCGGGTCGGTTGAGTGATGTCGGCGTGAGCTGCAACCAACCCCAAGCGACCGTGGGTCGGTTCAGCGGTGAGGTGAGCCATAGCGCCCCCTGGCGCTGTGGTTATGGACACTGTATTGTCCTCTGTGTTGATCGGTACGGCGAGCGCTGCCTCTGAGCTCGTATTTATAATTTCCAATGGTGGGGCACCGTGACCGGCGGTCTGTGGGTGCCCGGACGACTGGCTGTCATCCAAGTAGGCTCCCTCTTGTTGAGGCCTTGTAGCTATGCCGAAGTGAGCGACTTTCGGCAAGGCGTCGCCCTGCCGCGGCTCTGTCAGCCGGGCGGGCTCTGGCGTGGGTGTCGCGTTGCGTTGGCGATGTTTCTCAGCCATGGCGAGCGCGATGTAGGTTTCCGGTGGTGGTCCGGACGGTGGGGCACCGCAACCAGCGGTCTGTAGGTGCCCGTATGACAGATTGTCAGCCGTAGGGGGCCCCCCTTGCTGGGGCTCCCTAGATGTGCCGAAGTCAACGACTTCCGGCAACTCGTCGTGCCGCCGCGGCTCTGTCTGCTGGGCGGGCTCCGACTTTGATGCGGTGTTGCGTCGGTGACGCTCCGCAGTGGCCATAAGCCTCTCGTTGGCATTTCTTAGCCAGCACTCGTGTTCCTCTTGCTGTGCCCTTTTTAATAGGGCTTGCCTATTTATGGATTCTTGTTCCATTTTTCGTAACTCTTGTTTAAGGCCGGCGTCTATTTTCCTTATTTCTTCCTGGTGTGCTGCTTGTTGCAGCATTTCTTTTTGCCGTAACTTGGCTAGTTGCTCACTCTCTTCTCGTTAGAGCTCCTGCTGGCGTGTCGCCGATAACCGACTTTCGGTTGACTGTTGTGATTCCGGCCGGCATGTTGTCAGTGGTTCCGCGACCGTGACTCTCTTTCTCATCTTGCCGATCTGCGCTCCCCCCGTCAGGGGGTATTTGAGGATCCCTCTCTGGTAAGTTCCCAGGGGTATGCTCTCATATTCGTACTGCCGCTGCAGCCGGTTCTCTGCTTTTATGCGCCACGAAATATCCGCTTTCTCATATGGGGACTTTATCACGTCCATGTTTGATAAAACTGCGGGGGCCGCCCCTCTTTGGGAGTCGGCTCTTCTAGTATCGTCGATACTCATAGGGGCTGGCATTCTTCTCCTCAGCCATTGCTCCCAGACCGCGTCTCGGGCATCTTTTTCCGGTTGCTTTTTCCTGGCAACCCGTGCGGCGTGCGCAGTGTGTGCGCCGTACGCCGCTGGCTCGGCGAGCCATGTTCTAGGGCTGTATTTGTGATACGGTGTCCGCTCGCTCCCGACTGGCCTCATTGGAATCGTTCCGTTCATAATGTTGGCTTAATTCTGCCTATTTATACCACTCTCATTGTGGCTTTTCAGTGCACGCGCACTTAATAACACTGTTGTCACACCGTAGTGACCGAATAAGTACTTCTACTAGAACTCTTCTATTCGAATGCCTGCGGTTGCGCTCTGGGCAACCTACACTACAGGCATGAAAGGGCTTCTACTCAATACACCGCACGTATTGTATACAGTTTATGCTGTCACACCGTAGTGACATACATGCATTCACAATTTCTAATTTTTTCACCACTTTTGGTCGCGTCACGGCGACAAATTTCAAGATTCACTGTTTTTACTATCGTTGTTGCTTTTATAACCCCCAAACGACTTTCTTTGAGTACCCACACGTACTATCACTTTTTATAACTTTCACTTTTTTGGATCTCCAGATCCGGTTCGAAGGACCAAAACGACTGTGGACGACGCGTGGCGCCGACGTGGTCGATGTGCGACAGGCCTGGGTTTGACCTTCGCGACCTCACAGTCACCTAACAAGGGGCGTTTAAAAACCGCGGCGGGCGAACCGCGCGTTTCAACCGCGGCGGGTGAACCGCGGCGGTTGAACCGCTCAGCGTGTTTTTAAACGGCCGTAACGCGCTTTGATAGCGCAGGTGCTCTAGGGGAGCACTAATCCCGCAGACTGAGCTGCACTGTTGAAGGATGGGGTGAGGGTGACGATAAAATAATACTTGGCGAAAAACAAATGAAACGGTATAATAAAATAATGAGACACAAACTACTGATTAAACTTTCCCTATCACAATTTCCTACTTCCTATCACAATTTCCCTACTTCTTCCTTTCTTCTTCTTCCTAGGAGCTCCCACTGGTGGGGCTGAGCGAACACAAATTTATCCGGCGATTATAGCCTCTTTTATACCCCTAAGACATCAGAAGTGGTGGGGATACAATTTTAAAGACCTCGCCCACTTTCACTATGGAAAAGCTAGTTTTTATGTTTTCCTGATTTTCAGGGGAACCTTAAGGGTTTTTACACATTTTCCTTTAAAATAACTATTTGTGGGCTATACATTACAATGTCTATTAGTTTTCCTACTTTTCCCGTTTAAATTGGGAAAGTCGATATTTACGTAAAATTATCAACTTTGGTAACATGAAATGGCTTTGCCAGGCCCTAGTGGCTTTAATTAACATTAATTATCAAAAGTGAGTATACATACGTAAGGGCATTTACCTTACCTTTCTAATGATATCCTAATTGCTTTCGTACCTTATCTGGTTACGAAGATATGGCCGGGTGAGACCGTCAATTTTCACATTTACATTAACGTGGTAGCATAAGTTTGACTTTGCTCCCGTCTTAAAAAGACAAAGAAAAAAAAGAAGAAGTCTTAAAAAGAGGGTTCAGGTTGATTTCTCTGATTGGCTAAAAGCCAATCAGAGAAATCAACCTGAACCTTGACCATTCTTGCACCATAATATGCAATAAAACTCTATGCATACGTAGTGTACATTTTTATTTCACATTTTATGTAACTCTAGTTACCGATGTCCCTTGTTGACGGACTAGATCGGGATATAGTCTCAAGTTGGTTTCTTTACAAATAATTTGGCTGTCTCTCCCTCAATTATCAGGGGTTCTTCCTCTATCGATCTTTATGAAATAATTACTGGAGGTACCTGGTACCTTTATCTTTACTTTAAGCTATTTTCTTTGTCTGTACCTATGGTACTTAGGTCCTAAATAAATTGCGCGCTTCTTATATGAGCCGTTTGCTTTAGGAGCTTAATCTGGGCACAATTGCCGTCCTTATGTGAAGGAATTATAGTTACACATCCTTTCTCTTCGTGGCCCGTAGGCCTTATCGTTCACATACTATACAACACCCTTTCTCTTCGTGACCCGTAGGTCCTACATTTCACAAACTACATTCTGTCGCCCACAAGTAGGTACCTAAACGGTTAACAAACTAAATGTCACTAAATGAAAACAATAAAATCCAAAATTGTTAAATAAAGACATATGAGGAGCCATATAGATATGAGAAAGAAAGGCCATGTAGAAATGGGGTGTCAAGGTCATATAGAAATGAGGTGTGAAGGTCATGTAGAAATGTAGAGTGAATGTGATATAGATATGAGGTTGAGGAGTTAAGGTCATGTAAAAATTTAGTGTGAAGGTCATATACTCATATAGAAATGAGGAGTGAAGGTCATGTAGAAAAGGGGAGTGAAGATCATGTAGAAATGTGGAGTGAAGCCCATATAGAATTGAGGGCTGAACCTTACCTAGTGATGAAGAACACCAGAACCCAGCAGAACGCCGTTGCAATAGTAGCAGCAACCGCTTTGACCTCAATAGGGAAGAGTTCGGCTAGCACCGCCCAGGTCATCGGGGCAAGTCCTAGGCAGTAAGCTATCGTGAACATCATCAGTGAGAGGACTGGTAGGAAGCCGATGGAGTCCACTGCAGGGCTGTTCAGGTCTTTCAGCAAGAAGAATAGGCCCAGGCCTCCCTGGGGACAGTTAAAACGCAACTAAATAGTTATTGGTCTAGGTAGGCCTCCTAGCGTTTTCCAGGTTGTATCTACATCTAACGCATCCCGGGGTCCGCTTTGGCATGTAATCCCAACATTTGGCGAAAGCACTAGTTTTACGAAAGCAACTGCCGCGACCTTCCAACCTAGAAAAATAGATCTTGCTGAGATTAGACCATCAGTCATAACCACACCGGTCATGGTCCCACATGACTGACCCGTGTCCAAACGTCTGAAATAAAGGTAATTAATTTAAGACTGGTTTCCTCCAGATGTTTTCCTTCAGCGAAAAGCTACTCAATACTCAATCATTTATTGCACATAATGGTTATACAGGTGGTCTTAAAATAAACTATGGTATCACATTCGTACAAGTTTTTTTTAAACCTGCGTAGAAAGGGCTTGTGCACAAATCACGAGGTTTTTTCGGCTACTTTTTGACAATTGAGTGCACAAGAGAATGGATGGATGCAATGGATTCATTACCGTCGGTATCGCTAGTCACTTGTTTTAAAGGTTTTTTTTCATCTACGATGTAGATATACTAACCAGGGATATCCCGGCGCCTGCGCATGAAATGAGCAGCAGCGCGCGTCGGCCCAGGCGGTCCGCGATGAAAGGAGTGACGCTCGATGCCACCAACTGAAACAAAATGCACAATACAATGCAAATCGTTATGACTTATTATTATTCATAAATGTTTATCTAAATCTATTTCAGAAAAGCCGTTAAAAATTAAGAAGTTTTTTTTAACGGTCACTTTGATAATGTGTTAAGGGGAAAATGATTCATGATAGTAAGACATTAAATGCTCTACGCCGTCACGTCAGACAGAGCACATCTGATGGAGTGAATCAAATGTATGAAACGCCCTAAGAACTGTTGAACGTCTATAATTTCACCTCATTAGAAAAAAAGTTGGATCTTGTGATACGTATGAATTTCATAATCACTTTACTTATTTATTATTTTCAAATAATAATAATAATAAATGATTTATTTCACAAAAACACTTGTTACATGATATTATGGGGTATATCCATCAGACTCCAAACTAGGCTTAAGCCTGTATCTTGGCAGTCTGCGAGTGCGAAAAAAACAAGATTTACAGGAGTGTTAAGGAAATGTAGTTACTTAGTTATATAGTTTAGATAATACTAGTCGAGTTGTAATAAATGCCTCAAGGCAGAATGTATTAAGGGTCAACAATGTAACTACACTTATAACATCTACTCTGTACATATGTTCTCGTGAATATCTTTCATTTCAAACTTTCATTTCATTTCCACGCTAGCGGATAAAATGGAACTTGAAATGAGGAAGAGTCCGTTCCGGGCCCGGGCCCGTTCTAGTGGATTGAAAGATCTGAACAAACCTGCACAACCCCAACGATTATGGTAGCAACAGAAGGATCCAGCCGAGCCCCAGCAGCCTGGAAGATGGTGTTCAAGTAGAAAAGAACAGCGTTGATGCCACCGAATTGTTGGAAGAACACCAGAGCGCACGAGATGTAGAACGCCTTCAAGTTGCTGCCTCTGAAGACATCGGCGATCTGAAAACAGAAATATTTTAGCTAGCCTAAAACTTTATCTCCTAGATGTAAGTATTCCCTGACAATTATGATTTAGGTGCATAGGCTATTACTAAACTAAACCAGTGTGCTTCGTCTGTTATCATTTAGCGTGGTAAAGGATGACTCACGCTAGAACGGGCCGTTTTCTTTGAAATACGACGGCGTTTTGGCGCGGCCGAGCCATACCCAAGCCCGGCCGAGCCACGGCCGGGCTGTGCCGACACCAAGCCGCTTCCGAGCCTCGACCGTGGCTCAGCCGCGGGCTTGGGCATCCTCACCCTCGGCGTTTTTGCACAAAAACGCCGTCGTTTGTCTTAGAAAACGGCCCGGGCCGGACACGGCCCGTTCTAGCGTGAGTCAACCTTAAGACTACGGTCGGTCAATCAACGGGTCAGTCTTTTATAAAAAAAAACCAGCCAAGTGCGAGTCGGACTCGCGCACGAAGGGTTCCGTAAAATAAATTGCGGTTTACGATTTAGGTATGACGTATTAAAAAAAAAACTACTTACTAGATCTCGTTCAAACCAATTTTTGGTGGAAGTTTGCATGGTAATGTAGGTACATCATACATTTTTTTTAGTTTTATCATTCTCTTATTTTAGAAGTTACAGGGGGGGGGACATACATTTTACCACTTTGGAAGTGTCTCTCGCGCAAACTATTCAGTTTAGAAAAAAATGATATTAGAAACCTTAATATTATTTTTGAAGCCCTATATTTTACCACTTTGGAAGTGTCTATCGCGCAAACTATTCAGTTTAGAAAAAAATAATATTAGAAACCTTAATATTATTTTTGAAGACCTATCCATAGATACCCCACACGTATGGGTTTGATGAAAAAAAAAAAATTGAGTTTCAGTTCTGTGTATGGACCCCTAAAACTTAATGTTTTTTTCAATTTTTGTGTGAAAATCTTAATGCGGTTCACAGAATACATCTACATACCAAGTTTCAACAGTATTGCTCTTATAGTTTCGGAAAAAAGTGGCTGTGACATACGGACGGACAGACAGACAGACAGACATGACGAATCTATAAGGGTTCCGTTTTTTGCCATTTGGCTACGGAACCCTAAAAAAAAGATGAGAAGAAGCTGGATGCTGTCTTCACACTGGCCCCGTATGGATTGGGATCATCTCATATAGGTACCAACATTTTCGGCGTGCGGTGCGGCGTGGCGCGAAACGAAAATAACGCGATCAGTGGTTTGATAATTGCGTGCCAATTTATACTCCTCTGCGACCGTGTGGCAACGCTTAATTGCATTCATCTCTTGCCACTTTAAATCGCCTGCGGAGGACACAGCCTTAGGTTACTAACCGTAGCAGTCTTAGCCATGGACGCGGCGACGTCGCTGGAGAGGACGTCCAACTCAGCCTCCACACCAGCGCGGGACTGTCCACGAATCGTCATCAGGCATTTGGCAGCGGACTCACGATCATCTGTGGAGATGTGTGTCAGGTTGTCCTGTATTATTGGTTAATTTATTAAAAGAGAGTCAGGCCGCGTTTACACTCAGGTGCCAGACAACTATGGCCGGTAGCGGCGGAGGCGGGAAACGTCTTCTGACAGCTCGAGTGGAGTGTTTTTTTCGTAGCGCTACTTCTTTTGCCTGGCTCCTTCCCATTTACTTGGGGTCGGCCCTACTAATCATGTGTCGCCAGGCCGGTCGGTCCTGGGTCGTCTCTGGTCTTAAATTTCCCGCTTCCATGTTTTTTCTCACTACTGCCATCCAGGTTAACCGGGGTCTACCTCGCCCCTGGGGCAACAGTCATGTCTAGGACTTTTCTGGTCATGTGCTCTGGTGGTCGTCGCATCACATGACAGTACCACCTCAATCGGCTTTCTGCGAGTTTATCTTGGATAGGCTTTATTTTGAAACTGCCTCTTATATGGTTGTTGCTACGATCGTAGCAAATGCCATGGTTTTCCTAAAGGATCGCCTACGATCAGAGCCCTCGCTGGGCGGGTTCCTGGTAGGTATAGAGACATTGTTAACTAATAGTTGGGGACAATATTAATTGACCTACAAGTGATATATGGCATCCTAGCTAAGCTTGTCAGTTTTGTAAGGTTATTTGAAGACAAAGCATAGCTTAGCTCGGTTAAGAGTCCGCAGTAAGCTAGGCCGAATTTCACCTTCCCATACAAACGAAGTTACGCTCTCATTTTAAAACTACGAGTTAGATTGTAACGAAACTTTGCATATACAATGATATGAGGTATAGCTGTGTCTGAAATTCGTTTATATGGCTCCAGTTTATAAAACAAACGAAATACAGCAAAAACAAGTTTTGTATGAAAAACTTAAATTCGCCGTATTTTTTGTAGTATGGTATCTGAAGCCATATAAACTAATTTCAGACATAGATATACCTCATTTCATTGTATTTGCAAAGTTTCGTTACAATCCAACACGTAGTTTTAAAATGAGAGCGTAACTACGTTTGTATGGAGAATCGAGCTTACTGCGGCCTCTTAAGGCCGTGTTTATGGTTAGACAACAGGCGGCGGGTCCATTGTCCTACGCCAAATTCGTCGAAGCAGGAATTAACGCTAAATATGGGACGATTAAACGTCAAACTTGCATGCTTGCAAAAACTGTTCCTGTTTGGTAAACAAACGTAGACCCATGTTGACTGTAGCTACTCACTCTTAGTCAGATGGTACATCGGCGTCTCAGGCATGAAGAAACCGGGGACAATGAAGAAGACGATTAGTGCCATAGCCACGTAGGCGATGGCGTAGTAGGATATATACGGCCCAATGCTGTACACCAAGAGGAAGCCTAGAAAAAGGGACACTTGCATAAACGATCCCAGTGCACCGCGTCGATCGTTCTGAAAAGAAAAAAAAATAGTTAAGTAATAACGCTCTTTCGAACGTACAGTACAATACTCGTCACATATGTTTGTCTCTGAAGTTAGCCTCAAGTCCCCTCATGTACCTACACCCGTTGAGCACCTTTGTAACGCTACTAGTAGCTAACATCAGAGACGAAAACATACGTATGTGGCGCGTACAGTACCTACATCGCTGTATGTACAATTGTACACTTGCTGCGTGTGTCACGAAATAATTAAAACTACTTAAGTACGTACAGGAAGTTATACATATAATCTTGTCCACTAAAATCACCCAGAGGATCGTGCTGGATATGGCGTGCAATAAGATCACCTGGGTGATCTCATTGGACATATTAGACCTAGGTGTCAAACTCATCCCACACATACTTCGCAACGCTCTCATTTCTACTGCATTCACTTGACTCTGATGTTTCTTGTAACATAAAGTTATCTGTCTAACAAAACCGACGTTTGACAGAAAATCCAAATCATGGCATCCGGCTCGCCGCATATCACGTGCTCATTCGCTCCCAGGGTGATCGGGCGTATCGTCACCTCGGTGGTGTGCGAGAGCCGGGGTTAGCCGAAGCGGCTAGAGGAACAGGCCTGTCCGTGGTCGAGGTAAGTTTGAACCTTAATATACCTACAGTGTTCGGACGATGAGAATTTAGCCACTCCACGTTACTCACCGTAGCAACCTCCGCGCAGTACATAGGAGTCACTGTGAACAGCATGCCAACGCTGATACCCCACAGCACACGCCCACCATATAGGAACTGCACGGATGATGCCACCGCGATGAGAATCCAGCCTAAAAGCTGAGGCAGACAAGTGGAGATCAGGGTCCATTTGCGGCCGACGCGGGTAGCTAGTGGGCCGGCCACAGATGCGCCTGTAACAGAAATACTGAAATGGATTTAAGTTGCACATTCACCACTGAAATCGATTTAGGCTACGCATCCACCACAGTCTGTCTAGTGTTTAGGCTAGCTAGAAATTGACAAAAATACGACCACCGAAGTGAGGTTCGGGGAAACACTTTAATAATACCCTCTTCACCCCTTTTCGGCTTGACGTTGAATTTTGGGATGCCCTATAAATAGGGCCTAGGTAAGAGGTAATACCTCGTTATGAAGCAGCTCTCACATTAGGAATCAGATCATACACTAATGATACAGAGTCATTGGCCAAAGGAGCACGTCCACTAACCAAAAATAGCTCCAATAGACAAAGCCGAGGCGATCCATGACTCCTGAACTCCTGATCGACGGTGACCACATTGGGCAGCGGCGAGTCGGTCACGTCTCGCCGCTTGACGGCGACGGGCGATGTCCAACCCATGGCTCTCACTCAATTCGGTTCATCTCTGTTAGATCCCAATCTCATTTGAGTGTGTTTCGCGCGCTTTTTAGGCGTGAACCACACAGAGACGGCGTAAGGCTTAAGGCGTAAGGCATATGGCAAGGCGAAGCGCGCTTGAACCTATTGTAGACCTTTAATGCAATGAAATAAGGTCCATTGGTGAATTGAACGCGGTGCCTGCGCCGCGCCGCTTGTGTGTAATTCAAAATACATTTTATATACAAACGTTTTGAAGCGGCATCGTGCCTGCGCCGCGTCTTCGCCTTACGCCGTATCTGTGTGGTTCACGCCTTAGCTTGGCACGAGCAAACGCGTGAAAGGCAATGAAACGTAACCACACCAAAATGAACGTTTCCACAGGACCTTAAATAAAAGAGTCTCGCTCGGAAATGTATTTTTGTGAGTGAAAGACAGCGAGTGAGACCAAGATGTAACTAATATTGTCTGTGGTCAGCAGTCGCTTGTCACTCACCAAAGATAGCTCCTATAGACAATGCCGAAGCGATCCACGACTCCTGATCGACGGTGACCACATTGGGCAGCGGCGTGTCGGTCTGGTCTCGCAACTTGAGGGCGACTGGCGACGTCCAGCCCATGGCGTAGCCGCCTGAGACCATCGCTATGTTAGCTGAAAAGAAATACAACTAAATAAATAAATATTTATAATAATGCTTTATTACAAAAATACATGCCGGCCGCTTGTCCCGTCACGCTGCACTCAACGACATCTTGAGAAGGGCGCTTGCCAGCGCCTGCGTCCCCGTGGCTCTTGAGCCTCGGATTGTACGGAACGACGGCAAGCGTCCGGACGAGATGACGTTGATCCCTGGCGAATGGGCCGTGCACTGGTGTGGGACGCTGCTTGCGCTGATACGTTGGCAGCGTCCTACTTGCCAGTCACGTCCAAACTAGCCGGGGCTGCGGCGGATGCCCGAGAGCGATTCAAGGTCGGGAAATATAGCTGTCTCGGCGCCCAGTACGACTTCGTCGCATTTGGCGTCGAGACACTCGGCCCTTGGGGAAAAAGCGCGCGTGGGCTCCACAAGGAGATCAGCAAGCGGTTGAGGGACGCAACGGGTGAACCTCGCGCAGGCAGCTTTCTCGCTCAAAGAATAGCGATCGCTATTCAACGCGGGAATGCTGCCTGTGTGATGGGCACCTTGCCTAAAGGGCAAAGTTTTGATACGTTTCTGTAATTTTATATTTTAATAATTTTATTTTTTCAAGTAGTTTTAAATGACATGCTTGTATATAATTTTTGGTTGTTATATAAATAACATATTAGATCATGGTTTAAGTAATATTAATATTAAAAGTCCAAAACTAAGTAGGTAGTAGATATTATAAAACGTTTGTGTCAGGAGGACTTAAATGTCGACGAAATATTGCGGGACAATCTTACAGAAATAGAAATCGAACTAGTCCGAAACTAAGCAATGTACTTAAGTACTAATTATTTTAGTAGAAACCTCCATGACTCAGGAACAAATATTCATGCTCATACATAACAAAACAAATTACCTGACCGGGATTCGAACCAGCCCAGAGAGGCCCCCAGTTTCGTAGGACGCCTTTTCCTTACGTATACGATAAATAGTTTTCATCACTCTTGCTCGTAAATCGTGTTATTACCTGTCATAGATAACCTCCTATAGATAGAGCCTATGAACGATTTTGTTCGAATCTAAGGTCACCACAGTTAGAGGTAGGTGCGGGTTGCGGGGCGGTCGGTAACGGCGCTGCGATTGGCTGTTTCGAAAAGCGCGCGCTTTGATACAGCATGGCGTCAGAAGCGTAGTGATGGGACGCGTTGGACGATTACGGTTTTTAGCGGTGCCGCGATTATTTGTTAGTATGGTATAGTATTGAACTATTTTATATAGCGTAACGCAGGTACCTGTTAACATGGTTTAAAATTTTGAACTGCTGTCACTGTTATATTATTATCAAATTTCGTTCATTGACTATTTTGATCGCCTCGTAATATAAAAAAAGTATGTAAATCACAGTAGGCATTTTACTACAACATTTACTGCATTATCGTGTTTATGTCGGACTTATGCCTTCGTCCCGTTCGTATTTACATACTTACTAGGAAAGGACGAATGCTATGCTTATTCGACATTAAGAGCCCGTTCACGTGCTCACTAGCGCCACTGGTAAATTCGAGATTATTTAAATTTAACGACATATATTTTCAAAAGTAGTGTGTTGTAGTACAGACAGGCGTATTAGTAATTAGATGGGATCATTATCAAATCCAAGCTTGGATTCATATTAAGGGGCCCAGCGGATCGTCAGATATCGATTTTGACCCAAATAAGACTGTATTTAAAGAATTTCACGGTGGCGGCAACTTATTTACAATCCAACCTCGGATTCATATTAAGAGGCCCCCGGACCCTCAGATATCGATTTTGAACCAAATCGGGCAGTATTTAAAGAATTTCAAGATCGCGGCTACTTTTAAAAAATCCAACCTTGGATTCTTATTAAAAAGCCCCTCGGAACGAATAACGATTTTGAAAACGAAAAATAATGGCCGGCTTTTCTAAACTTATATATTTATATTTAAAGATCTGAGTGAGTGAGGGAGTGTTTTTAAAATAACAACATACCAACTTACTTATGAAATGCTTGAAAATGAATCAAGTAATTATAAATTAATTAATATCTCTCCAAACATATTTTTGACAACCCTGACTCTTGAGCGGTTACGCTAAGCGGGTGCGTAAATTCTTAGATGAATGAAGCTTGCCTACTGGTTGTAGTTCTTTATACTGTGATTATACCTTTTACTGAGCTGTAAAATTTACTATGGTCCGCCACCGCAGGCCGCGCCAGTATTGGTGTGGCTTTATATAATTTAAAAAAAAACATCAGATCAAAGTATTATTTCATACGATTCTATAATATTGTAACTATGTAGCCACCTATTCATTATTAATTTCTAGTTCATTCTACATTATATTTATACTACATAGCAATAGCTAACTTCGACACTACATATTATTCGACAATACTCTAAATTACCCAATAAGTAAAATAAAACTACATTCTACTAACATCTACTCTTAAACCAACAAAATACTTCCAGTACGTACTACAATAATATTCCGTTCACTAGCTCTGAAAGCTATAAAATAGAGCGAGATAGTATTTTACTATGTCTAGAGCGAGAGAGCTTGTAAAACGGTTGCAGTCTTGTAAAACGCCGCCTTCTTGATGCAGTTTAAACCTTACATCGTATATATTTTTTTACAAAAGAATTTTGATAATGCAATGACAAGGATATAAATATAATCTTTAGTGAATTTTCGTGTTAAAATAGTACACGAAATCACGGATGAATTAACGTATTGTTTCCTTGAATTAATCTGAATCGGTAAAATTCGAAAGCATCACTAGAGTGTCACGTGATTTCGTCAGAAAGGAACAGTATATTGTCATTTCCATTGAATGAAAAGGGACATGCATACTTCACTACTTCTTATGGACCAGTGTAAAATGAACTCCGCGTGACCGAATGAAAATTACATTTATATGATATAACTTTCCTGTGAAATGTTATTCCGTCGTTTGTGTAATTAGACGTTCGGGTGTTCTTTCCACACCACTTAACATAGCACGAACTCATTTTTATAGTGCAAAATCTATTTTAATTTGTTGGTTGTTTGACGCACGTGTAGATCGCGTACCTGGCCGATACTGACACTATGGCGCGGGGTAGCGGGGGGTTAAGCTGGCTAGATCATGTACGCGTGGTGACCGCACGTCGCCCTATAGGCTCTATCTATAGGAGGTTATCTATGTTACCTGTATACAAAAGGACAATGGCCTAAATTGTTCCCGTGGAATTTATGGTGTTTTACAACTCCCGAGGGAGTTATGAGCTTGTGTGTAATCTGATTGGTTTAAGCAAATCTAGTTGGCCGCGCCCCAAAAGAATTCGGCTTTGTGATTGGTTGAAAAAAATCTAGTAGGCCATGCGCTGCAAGAATATTGCTCTGTGATTGGTTGAAATATTGAAGCTGCGCGCTCCACTCGCACTGATCCGGAAGTTAAGTTGTCAATTTAGTAATTTTTTGACTGGTGCGTTTGTATGAAACACAGATTTTTCTGTCTTTTGTAGTTGGTTATTTATTTCCTCGCAAATGTGATGAAAAACATTGTTTATAACACGGACATTGTTTATAAGCCGTCTGCCTTCGGCGTCGGGCTGCTGAAGACTCTTGTTCGCAATATTCCACTTACGCCCTGGGTTGAGATGTCTGAAGTTTACTTTGTTTAAATTTTATTTTGTTTAAACGGGTCGTAATGTTCAGCGAAAACAGGTATTTATTTATATGTATTACTTATCTTATGGTTAGAGGGCGGAGTACCGGTGGCAAATTTCACACAAAAGGTATGGAGTCGTTTTTTTTATAATTATAATTTTAGGCTTGAATAATAAAATTATTCATTTACCTAATGTACTTAGTATGGTACCTACTCGTAAATTGGAAGTAAGTACTTAACATTTATTTTCATAAATCGATTTCAGGAATAGTAATGATAATGTTTTGATAAGAAAACATATTATTATGTATTATAGATATTAACAACATATTACATTATATTTGTATGCTCGTAAGATAATTTCTATAAGTTCTTAAAAATTATTATGCAAAATTAATCATTTATTCGTTATTTATTTAATCATAAGAATACTTAGGCGACTCCATACATTTAGTGTGAAATTTGCCACCGGTACTCCGCCCTCTACTTATGGTACACGGGTTTATCATAATTTTAACTACTTTAAGTAACATCATAGGCATTATTGTATCTTATATCAATTAGTTCAGATGCAAAATCGTATACCTATATATTAATAGATTGATTGTTCCCATGAACTGAAAGATCACCATGTTTTTGATAGGTTATCACTTATCAGTATGTTATTTTCTGACTATTGACGTAACTGGATGAAACATATCAGTCATAATATAATGTAAGAATTATATTGACGACTACTTTAGCCTAGTTAGTATGGGTTGGTGGTGGTAGTACATTGTTTAACGAGGGGCGTAAGTGGAATATTGCGCACAAGAGTCTATCAGAAGCCATCCGCTTTTGACGACTCGATTTTGCAATAATCTTACACCCGTGTAATACACAATGTTTTTCATCAATCATCACATTTGCGAGGAAATAAATAACTACAAAAGACAGAAAAATCTATGTTAAATACAAGCGCACCAATCAAAAATAGACGAAATTGACAACTACACTTCCACATCAGTGCGAGTGGAGCGCGCAGCTTCAATATTTCAACCAACCACAGAGCAGTGTGTCTTTATTCGAACAGTCCATAAGAGTTAGCAATTAGCATCACTCCTATTATCCGAAAGGTTAGAGAGACATGTCACAATTTCATTTGCTACGATCCTGACTAACTTCTTTCGCTTCATGCCTTCATAACATTTTTCATACATATGCTCATCTGTTTAGGGTATTCTCGACCTGACCAGAACTGCTGGGCACATGCTTCCTTTTATGGGCAATAGTCCCCACGCTAGTCCAGTCCCTGTATGCGAAGTCCTACCGCACTGGACTCCACTCCACTCCTACTTAAGAAAATACTTCATACCAATGCCGGCGATGATGTATTGCCGCCATAGCTGTTCCTTGTGAAGATTGTTTTGGATTTCTAGTGGCACTCGGGGCACTGGATTGTGTATGTATTCTTGCTTTTCCATTGTGCCCATTTAAGATTACAACGACCTGTTTATAACAATGACACTGACAATAAAAAAAGAAACGTTTATTTACTGAAATTATTTACATAATATGTTTTTGATGAATAAATGTAACCAACCCGCACAATCGTATTGGCCGGGCTCGAAAGGGTAAACTGCTCTCTTGACAATTAAAACTGGTACTGAATAGACGGCGCTTTTTAGGGTTCCGTACTCAAGGGGCGCCGTGGTGAAATGTTCGCGATCCCATGACGCCCCTACTACACGGCAGAGAGGGCATACCTTGGTGGTTTTAGACGGTAGTCCGGGGGGTACCCGGGAGCTCGTCATACCCATCCTAGTTCCTCGGCTAGGTGGGATGCGTAAAGGCATTTCCCCAAGAAAAAAAAAAAAAAAAAAAAAAGGGTTCCGTACTTAAAGAGTAAAACGGGACCCTATTACTAAGACTTCGCTGTCCGTCTGTCTGTCACCAGGCTGTATCTCACTGATACCGCGATAGTTCCAGTTGAAAATTTCACAGATGATGTATTTCTGTTGCCGCTATAACAACAAATACTAAAAGCAGAATAAAATAAATATTTTTATTGATAATGGTACGGAACCCATCGTGCGCGAGTCCGACTCGCACTTGGCTGGTTTTACACGCGTGTTATCAATCTTATAGTGTAGGTATACGTATAAACATACTCTATCCGAAACTGTACCTAACAGTAAACTCTGTGTGATGAACGCAAGCAAAAAACGACGTTTTTGTGCGACGTTTAAAGTCGCTTTTTATAGGGTACCCAAAGGATAAAACGGGATTACTAAGATTCCGGTGTCCATCCGTCCGTCTGTCCGTCTGCCACCAGGCTGTGTCTCGTGAATCATGATAGTTAGACAGTTGAAATTTTCACTGATGATGTAAATGAAATGAAATTATTTATTTGCTTTAAACATGGTATACAAGAGGTGGTATTTCTGTTGCCGCTACAACAACAAATACTAAAAAACAGAATAAAATAAATATTGAATGTGGCTCCCATACAACAAACGTTTTCAGAGAGGTAGGGCACAGCGGAATGTCGTCTCGCTCGTATGTGGAGCAGCCCAACTGGGGAAGTACCGTTGTGTTCCTGGTGGTGAGTTAAGGTCGCCAGAGCTTTCTAGGGTGCGCTGTGTTGGGAGTGAGGGACATGCATGTCGCTATCTGCCAACACAGCGAATCTTCAAGTGAATAAAGGGTCGGCAACGCGCTTGTGATTCTTCTGGAGTCACAAGTGTCCATAGGCGACGGTACCAGCTTAACATCAGGCAGCGGCTTGTTTGCCACCGTCATTGTATAAAAAAAAAAAAAAAAACTTGATTTTTTTGCTTGTTTTTTTGAGGATTTACTTTTAAGTCTCAGAACGCATGCATGCATGAACGAGACGAGCCTTCCTAAGGCGTAATGTTGAATGTATTCGAAAACGAAAAAGGAAAGAGACGAGAGAGAGGGATTAGACGTAAACCTAAGAAAAGATAGGAGAAAAGAGAGGAAAACTGAAATGGAGAAGATGGATATAAACTTAGGTCATAATCATAAAATAAGACACCAGTTTGTTTTCAGACAATATTTTATTGCCCACTGTACTTTTTGCAGTCATCAGCATTGCGTGTTCACACTTCACCTCAGGTTCCTGACACCCTGAGGCTGCGAAGGGTGCGTAGCGCTTATTGTGAAATTCAATTCTTCTTTCTCTTAGCTCATTTTTTCAAATGCTAACTTGAAGAGATCCCTTTAAGGGATATTCATATTCATTTATTGCATTTATGGGTTCTACAAGATTTTATAAATAATTACATGTTAAATATAATATAAATATAAAGTACTTACTCTATCTAGGAATTAAAAACTAAACACACTAGCAATATTAAACCTTATAACTTAGGTCATCATCATCCAGCGGACCCACATCCAGCGGACTCCCGCGACCTTTACTAGGTCATCAGTCCACCTTGTGGCCTACCCACGCCGCGCACTTAGATACCTACTCCTTCATATTGTAAAATGAGTTTTCAACCAGGAAATTCTATAGTTTCTTGTAGAATAATGATTCTTTCTCTATATTTTTAAGCTCTAAAGGTATGTTGTTATAAACTGTCACTGCCATATGGTAAGTACCGGAATTACACTGAGATAAGTTCGCCTTTACAATAGGCTTGTTGCGTGGTATTAAAATTGATAACGTCGTGTTGCTAAATGGATAGTAAACCATCAAATGATTGTAATAAAGTATAAATTACAAAATATAATTCAAATCATAAAAAGATATGAACCTTGAAAATTTAGAAAAAAAAGTTTTTTAATTTATTGTCCAAGAGTAAATTTAAAGGTACCAATAGAATCCTTACGCTTTTATAGAAACAAATTTGTACAACAACTATGGACCTAAACGCAGTATTTCGCGACCGAAACAGCAATTTACTTCATTTTCCATGCAACGGTTAGTACAAATTGCACGGTGTGACGTCATACTTTAAAGCCAATCAGTATGAAGCGTTTCGGCTGCAGTCAGCGAGGTCCGCCTTTAACTCGATTTTTTGGGTATTAATGTCCTTTAAATGTAGTTGCTTCCATACAAACATTTGTTCATCTACAAAAACTGGTTCGAATGGCATCGTAAACAAATTTAAGGTCACAAGCCCATACGAATATTCTTTATTTATTGCTCACCAGACACAATAGAAACATGGAGGTTATTTTTTATTTATCGTATGGCGCATATTACACACTTAACATAGAGGTAAATTAAACATAAACAATAGTAGACGACAGGCGGTCTTATAAAAGCGATCTCTTCCAGACAACATTCGGGTGGTGGAGACGAAGCAAAATAATCATATCATTTGAGTAGGTGTAAAACAGAAAACAGAATATAAACAACCTAACTACAAGAAAGACATCATCATCCAATATATCAGCCGAAAGGCGTCCACTGCTGAACATAGGCCTCCCCAAAAGAGTGCCACAATGACCGGTCCTGTGCCACCCGACACTTACATAAATACATATATATATAAAGCTACATACACATACAAATACAATAACTTAATATCGAAAAGACAGTATACGGAAGAGAAAAATAGTACTCCTTTAGTCTAGTTTTAAAAATGGGAAGAGATTTAGCACGTTTAATACACCGCCTTCGTACATAAGTAAGTATTTACAAGTACCTAAACAATTTACATTAACTAAGTTTAATCTAAAAACAGCCGTCGAGGCATTGTACCGAGGAAGCTGGCTTCATTTCCTCACTGAAGTTGAATTGCAATGCTGATGCGTCGCGCGAGAAAGCTGCCAGCTCTTCAGTCACCAGTTACATGAACCAACATCATTTAGAAACTATCTTTCCGGAGAGCATTTCTCTGATCTCAGTGAGGCTTTTGCCCTTCGTCTCCGGTAAGAAGAAGAGACTAAAGAAGAACGCCACCAAGCAGCAGACGCCGAAGAAGAAGAATGCTGCGTACATGCCGAGGGCCACAGAGATCGGACCGAAGTATCTGTAACAATAAACATGTTATGAAGTAACTTGTAATCTTCCCACTAAAGGGCGCTATTGAACTAGTCCGTTCAAAATGAAATATAGCACAAAAACACAGTTAAAAATCTTCGACAGCAACTGGACCTTCGCTTAAATTGGTAAAGCACATCTTGCCCGCGAAAACGCGGCTTTGCTGCTAGAACAAATATTTTTGTATTTTATAAAGCTTCAAGTTTCAATTTTATAAGTAATGTTCGGGACCTCGGGTGCGATTAAAAGACGACATTCATAATTATAAGTCAGCAACCGATACTTAAATTAATAAAAATAATTAGATTAGGAGAAAGTTGTGACTACTGAGATCATTCGAGTGATTGATTTTTCCAAAATTAAATAATTTTCTCTAATAATATTGAATTTGGTATAATTAAAATGAGACGTACGGTAAAGGAAAATGAAGGTTTGGCACATGTCAACTCTATTTGAATGACGTTAAGGTCCAAAAGTGCTAAAAATTGAGTTTCCTCGACTGTACAAAATGACGACCGCTTTAGCCTAGTTGGTAGTGACCCTGCCTACGAAGCAAGAGGTTCTGGGTTCGAATCCCGGTAAGGGCATTTATTTGTGTGATGAGCATGAATATATTTTGTTCCTGAGTCATTGATGTTTTCTATGTATTTAGGTATGTATTTCTCTATATCGTTCTATATCGTATCTATATCGTCGTCTAGTACCCATAGTACAAGCTTTGCTTAGTTTGGGACTAGGTTGATTTGTGTAAGATTGTCCGCAAATATTTCATTATTTATTTTATTTAATTGTTAACGTCAAGGTCGAGAACGAGATGGTGGGATGAGTTTGGAATTATTTTAACTGGATCAATAAATAAAACTATTTCCTAGTAGCGGAAAAGTGGGACAGTAGGTAATCTCGGAAAAATAAACAACTTACTTTGTAACCAAAAAGGACAGCACCCAGCAGAAAGCAGTGGCAACTGGTGCGGCAGCCGCCTTGACTTCTATAGGTAACAGCTCGCTCATGATGGCCCACGGGAGAGGCCCAAGGCCTGCCCCGTATGTCACCATGAACACCACCAGGGCTAGGAGGGGCAGGAAGCCGATGGACGGCGTCACGGGGCTACCAAGGTGGTCAAGCAGGAAGTAGATGCCAAGAAGAGCCTGGAACAGATGCAATTGGAATTCTATAAGAATCAACATATAAAAAAAAACAAATACTTTTTTTAAATACTAGCCTATGTCACTCTTACGATTATGAGGAATCTAACCTCATATGTTAAAATCACAGATGTATGAATAAAGGGAGATCTGACATGCCGGCCGATTTTTATTGAGTACGCCTGTCGCAAGTTCATTAACCCACACAAAGCACAAGTAGTTGACAAGACAAAGCACGTACACATCTAAAGCACACACACTTGTATACCTACGCTCTTATTGGACAATTGATACACGCGCATCATATCAGGCGTTTTGGTAATGAACGTAATATTCTCTGCGATCAGCACGCGTGCACAGTATGGCAGAGTATGCCCATTGAGCTAACAACTGCGACGCGGCCGCCGGCGGCTTGTCCTCTCTCTAGTATTCTATGCTCTTAGGTCAAAATCCATTAAGCCGTTTGGGCTGTAGCTCGTGAGATATAATTTTTGCACCAATAGCATTACTGGGCGCACTCGCGCATCGCTTCTTACTGGCGTGTTTTTCCTCGCTCCGCCCTCGCAACCTCGCACAACTCTGGTGGATACTCAACCTCAACCGGGGAAACACTTGGAGGATGATGATTGCTCTCATTCTGGTGATTACAGACTACTAACCGAGGTAATTGCAGAGCCGAAGGTGGAGAACAGCATTAGTATCCGTCGTCCCAGTCGGTCGACGACGAAGGGTGTCGACCAGGATCCAGCCGCCTGTATAGAAAACGTTGATATTAACTCACCTGACATATTTATCATTTTTTAACCGACTTCAAAAAAAGGAGGAGGTTCTCAATTCGGATGTATTTTTTTTTTTTTTTTTTAATGTTTGTTACCTCAGAAATCCGTCATTTATGAACCGATTCGTACAATTAATTTTTAACTGAAAGTATATGCTTCCAGATTGGTCCCATTGTTTCCAAAACCCCAGTTGGATGATGGGAACCATGAGGAATTGAGGGAACTCCTCAAATATATTAGGCACGCGTGTAGTAATTTCGGTATTTTCTATTATAACTCGTGTATTTACACCCGGAAATCATAAATTTGGTGAAGTGGAAGTGATGCTGAAGACCACAGATGGCTTGTGGAACTTCTCAATGATGTACTTCAAACTATATAAGTACGTCACATACGTCTGATATTATTCCGTTGAATTAGCAAACAATGAATTGCCAAAGGTAATTCTGAGATCCTTGAGGAATCGACGGAAGTCCTCAAATATTATCGGCCCACATACAGCGATTTGGTTTATTGGTCTAAAAATCAACGCTTTTGTTCTCGAAAATCAGTTCATGTGGTAAATTGGAAAAAAAATGTGGAAATGTTAATGTGGCTTGGCGGAGTACTGAATTGAAGTCGGTTAAAACTTTGTTTTGAAAGTAAATTATCATAGTAACGGATCAAAAGCATTGAGTTAGATATAATATACTAGTAATATAGAGCAGATATCCCCTAGCATCAGCTTGCGCATGGTAAAAAGTTGGTAAACTATAGTCTCATGGGATTACCTTAGCGGGTGGTCGCTAATTACTTAGTTCTAAACTCCAAGATGAGACCTGATGGAAGACGTCAAAAAAAAGGTTCTTATAGGTGGCCAATCTATACGTAAGTAGTAATGGCATGAAATGGTAATGGGATCCTATGGCACCATTTGAAAGAAAGAAATAAACATTTATTCGAGAAAAAAAAGCGTTTTGTCATATATGCGTTGCGCGAGAAAGCCTCCTCTTCGGTCACCAGTTAAGTACATCAACCAGCCATTGTCATTGGAGGTCCCGGGTTCGAATCCAGGTCAGGGCATTTATTTGTGAGTTTATCATGAATATTTGTTCCTGAGTTATGGATGTTATATATGTATATAAGTATCTATATGTAGTACCCACAACACAAGCCTTACTGAGCTTACCGTGGGCCTAGGTTGATTTGTGTAAGATTGTCCCGTAATATTTATTATTATTTATTTATTTATTGTGACTGTTAATTTTTGTTAATGCACTTAATTTAAAAATAACGATTTTCAGACGTATCCCTTTACTTTCTAAAAGATGATTTGACTTAAAAATCCATAATATCAAACTTGCTCACAAAACTTCGCGAGAATCGGTTGATAAATGCGACCGCCGGAAATCGATTATATTAATCAATTATACTACTCACATGCACAACTCCCACTATAATCGTAGCGATGCCTGCGCTCAGTTTAGCACCGGATGCCTCGAAGATGTTACCCATATAGAAAAGCACCGCATTGATGCCGCAGAACTGTTGGAAGAACATTAGAGCGCACGAGATGTAGAACGCCTTGAAGTTGCTGCCTCTGAATACGTCACGTATCTGGAACGAATAATAATAATACTAATAAATTTATTGGCGTAGGGATGTGACGGCCCCATCGCCCACCAGATTTCTGGTGCAATCAGTCAACGTAAGGCAGCTTGTGGCGGGCTGTTAGGGAGTAGCGACCCTACGTACCTGAGTGCTCCTGGGGGTGTCCTGTGGTCAGGCTGAGCCGATCGGGTGGTTGGTTGGACAGGCCCCCCACCTTGCAGGCTTGCCTTAACTGGCTGTCCAGAGTGGAGTCGCAAGAGCTGTTGCTCGAGGGTAGATGTGGACACCTAAGTGGCGAGTTGGCTATATGTTTAAAGTCCAGTGCCACCTCTCTACCCCCCTAGCCTCTGACTGGTGTTGCCCTTAGGCCATTTTTTAATGTCGCTATTAATAGGGGCCCATCTAGCAGTTGGCGAGTCACCGTCTGCCAGAGATAAAAAATGAGACAGTTTATTAGGCAGGCGTCCGATGTTTCACCCAATAGCCCAGCCACTAGTCCATCATTTTCACCCAATAACCCGTATTCTTTAGATTCCATCAACCAGCAATAGTCCCTATACACCCCAGCGGGTGCTGTCTCTGTGTGCGTCCCATGACACGGGCAGGGACAGCATCCGCTCGGTGTACTCCTTGCATTTCATTAAATTGTCAAAAGGGCCTCTACGTGTTGGCTCAGTTGGTACTTTGTAGGTACCTAGCCCCACGCACGCCTCCCAAAGGTCCGGGACATCATTGTCCCGTGAGCGGGAAAGACATACTAATTTATTTAAATATACCAAATAAGTTTGTGTCAAAAAAAATCATTTTTGGTACAAGCTTTTATTGCCGACTGTACTTTTCTGCATAGGTACCATCATTATTAACTCATTGAGACGATTCAAACGAGCCCAAACTCGATGGGGTTGTGTCGTTTTATTGCGGAGTCCCTATGGCCACCTTCCAGCATCAGATCAGCTCCGAGTCATCATAATATTGCATTGTCATGCGATATACATATGCGTGCAAAATTTCAGCTCAATCAGAAACCGGGAAGTGGGTCAAATTTAACTTGCAAGATTTGATTACAGACACACAGACAACGGGACAGGTGAAACTAAATAAAAGCTTGTACAAAAAATAAGAATTTTCTTAGATATATTTTTCAAGACTTCCATTTCCCTTCCCTTCCCTCCCTTCTATATGTATCGTGTGAGCGAGATCAATCACGATAGTTACAAAAATCATGCGGCTTTTAGCAATCCTTAACACGTTGGTTGCCATATCACGCGAACTCGCGTGAAGCGGCTGTATACGTAGTGGCCGCTCACGCGAGTTCGCGTGATGATCGAATACAATATTGTCCGAGCCACAAAATTGCGGCCGTTGCGTATTGGCTTCTGATTTTTCCTTTGGGCCCTTTGGCCACTAGGGAAGGGAATTACCTATTTACTAGGGGGCGTGGCCTGTGTTTTACGAGCACTTGACAGTTCGCTCGCCGCAGCCGTACTGTGCGGGTGTGTTGTTTGTGTGGCTATCCATATAAATTCTGCATTTTCGGCTTGGCAACGAACGTGTTAAAGAAATGTAAACAAGACTGAGTGTCAGTCAGCATGGACCGTTCAGAAAATCATTATCATGACGACATTTCAAGATTTTCGAGATTGACATACCGTGGCAGTGTTAGCCATTGAAGCGGCGACGTCACTGGCCATGAAGTCTAGCTCTTCCTCCACACCAGTCTGAGATCGTCCTCGAATTATCATCAGACACGAGGTTGCCGATTCTCGATCACCTGCATCATTAAATACATTACTGAGAAGATAAGAGATTGTGAAACTAAGAAAAAATATTTGGAGCCGTAAAGGAAAATTATAATTGGCGTAGGTAGTACGAAAATATTAAGGTATCTATAGGACGTGAAGATACATATAAAGGCCCACTGCGGTACTCGGTATCTGGGGGCACGGCAGTGCCCCCGCCAAGACGAGCCAAGTATTTATAAGAGACGAATTTCAAAAATTGGGATTCGATTTGGGACATACACCTACCGGAAAGCGTTGACAATGTAATAAGGGTTTTTCAGAATGCATTGTGTTGTGTCACCAGCTGGAACCACTGTGGCGAGAGGTGTAGGTGTCAAAATCCACCAAAAATGTTTAATCATCATCAATTTGATCGGTGGACTTAAACAGCTGCAGTCAAGTAGGAGATCCACATGCTATCGACTCGGGTAGCGTTACGGAATCTTTGGCACTAAATGTACGAGTATTATTGAAATAGTCAGTGTATCAGAAATGAGGCTAACCGCAGCTGAACCAAGGTAACCGATATCGGTTACCTTGGTTCTGTTATATAGCCCTCCGAATCGCTAAAATTAAGTGGCAGTGGGTGGGGCACATTGCTCGTAGAACCGATGGCCGTTGCAGCGGAAAGGTTCTCGAGTGGCGACCACGTACCGGAAGGCGCGGCGTGGGTAGGCCCCCCACAAGGTGGACTGACTTTGGCACTCCTTGGGGGAGGCCTATGTCCAGCAGCGGACGTCTTTCGGCTGATATGATGATGATGATGATAATGGTGAGGTAGTGTATACTCATACTCACTCTTCGTAAGATGGTAGATCGGCGTCTCAGGCATGAACAACATCAGGATGTCGAACACCACGAGGAAGACGATTGCCACATAGGCGATGGCGTAGTAAGATACAAAGGGCCCAATGGCGTAAACAACTAGGTATCCGAACGTGATGAATACTTGCAGGAACGATCCGAGCGCGCCGCGACTGGTAACCTGAAAGATAAAGGGAAAGTCGTTGGAAATTAAATTCGGTATACCCTTGGTCTCGTTTATGCATAGTCGATGCAGGCGACTATGGATTGTCCGATGTATTGGGTGGAGACCTCCCCTGCCGACCACTGTATCTAAGATGCTTGACAGCGAGAGGTCATGGGAAGCAATGGCCTCCTTCTGCAAGTCCGTACTGGCGCAGAAGGATGCTGCGGAAAGAGCGCGGGAGGACGACCCTTCCACTCCCCATATCCGAAGACGTAGAGCGTGGCGCGCACGTCGGCGTTATGCGCACTTGCTCCCCCCGCTGTAGTGGACCAGGTTTCAGGGTTAGGGGACCCTAGCTAACCAGAAGTCCACGGGTTTGAAGCGCCTCGAAATTGTCCCGGGGCGCTCTCCCTAGCTAGGCCCGTAAAGTGGGCTAGTCGCGAGGGTCAAAGTAGCATACGTAACCGAACCTTTGACCCTCCTTGTAAGCGAAATGGCTGGCCAATCGGCAGAGGTTTAGTGGGTAGTCTGAGCCTTCTGCCTTGGAGCCCCACACACCCGTCCGGTCCCCCTCTGCCACCGGGCGGACGGTGCATCAACGCATTCCCCCAACGTAAAAAAGGCGACTATGGATTATTGTTTATGTTTATATATGGAAATGTTTCATGTATTTGACACCTCGGTCGTGTGTTCATATATATGAGACAGCTAGTTGGCAAACACGTGAAAAAACATCTCTCGTGTATTAAGACTACGATTATACTAATACGAAATGCAGCAAAGCAAATAGGTATGCGAATCGGAAAATTACACTGTATTGATTGAAGGGGAAGAGATGCTCCGTATACCGTTTAGTTCGTAAATACTTGCCGAAAACGTTCCAAACGTCAATACGCAAATAAAGTGACGACTAAGTTACCCTGAAACTAAACTATATATATGTCATAATTTTACTAGTCGTTTTTGGTGCATCGCCTCGGTGTTGCTAGGTTAGATATGTGAAATACCGTAAAATGGGGTGAGTAGGGTCAAAACTGACATTCAAACCTCGAAAACCCACCTCACCCCGTAGTCCCTCGTAATTGAGGTGAGATGGGTTTTTCATACAATGGCGATTTTGGAAGATTGTTGCATCGATTTCTTTTTATTATGAGTATATAACTGTAACTCCATTTTAAATTGGAATACATTATTTTTGTAGCAGTAGCCTTAAAATCCCATCTCACCCCCCCTTTCAATCCTTCTCTCCCCATTTCTAAACCCAACTCTCCCCGCGAACCCTACTCACCCCATTTTGCGGTAGTAGCTTCGTGAAACAGACCACAAGATTCCGTTAGGCGCCCCATGGCATGTGTACGCAGGCTACTTACCGTGGCTATCTCGACGCAGTACATAGGCGTCACTGTGAAGAGCATGCCCGTCCCGACGCCCCACATGAAGCGGCCAGTGTATAAGAACGCGACAGAGGTCGCCGCCGCAATGAGAATGTAGCCCACGAACAGCGGAGCGGTGGATATCATCAGAGTTTTCTTGCGGCCGATGCGTGTGGCTAGCGGGCCGGCGATGAATGGGCCTGGAACATTATCGTTAGTGTACGACCAAAACAAGCACACAAAGCGTCACTTCACTGAGCCGGTGGCCGGCGACCTACGCCATATTGCCGGTTGGCACGAGCGCACCCGAAGTTAGCCGAACGCGAGCCGAAGTACTGTTTCGTAAGTTTCGGCCCGCCGAAAGATTCGGCCGCTTTTTTGGCCGAAGGTTCGGCCGTTTTTTGGCCGAAACCGAACCTTCGGTCGGACACTAATTATCGTGCATAGATCGTAAGACGGAAACGGCTTTGGACATGGAAGCTTGGCGGTTTTCAGTGGCGGAGATCAATATCCACTTTGGGTCGTATCGTAGCGCCACAGCAGGAAGTAAGGTTGTAAAACCGCTTGTGGCTCTAAATATGTAAGTATTTGAGTGTGAGCAATAATTTTAACGGGTATACAGAAACATTCTGAAGAGTCCTATGTCTGAGAGCATTTTCATTCCGAAAGCGGTTATTTACTGATGAATTTTGAAATTAAAATTTGGTCGCAACCATACTTGTACGTACTAACTGTAATTAAGTAGGTACCTGCTTAGCAAAACGTGACGGGATCTTTATTTACAGTGATGCTGATGCACGATGACACATAGTTACTGAATTACCTCGCTATTTAATAACCTACCTAAGTACCTACTAACGTACTTAATTATTTATTCATTTATCGTATGGCGGTCACACACTGGTACATATATGTATTCGTATCGATGCCGCTGATAGAGTTCCAGAACAACAAACTCGACAGCTGCACTGTTCCTTCTGAACCTCGCAGCGCACAGTGGAACTCAATCAGCGACATCGATACGTAATTAATAAGGTACTTGATTTTAATTTGTGCTTGTGCTATATTATGTAATGGTATGCTTATTGTTGAAGGTCCTTAATAAATAAACAAATAAACAAATACTGACCTAGTGGATCAGGACATCGTCACTTACCCAGTATTGCTCCAAGATTCAAGATGGAGCCGATCCATGACTCCTGATCCACAGTGATGACTGCTGGAAGTGGCGAGTCGGTCAGGTTCACGTCTTTCAGTTTGATGTTGACGGGCGACGTCCATCCCATGGAATACCCAGTTATCACGATGCCTATGTTAGCTGTGGACATCTTAATATTTTATTACGAAAATCAAAAGTATAATCCAGCATTAAAACAACTGTAACATTAAAACTTTGTTATGATTAATTTTTCTGATGTTATATGCATTTGAAATCTGCACGCGCCGGACCCCCCGAAAACGCTCTATATTAAACGGGCTTATTATGCTATGACATCACAGCATATATTCTCGGCGCGTTTACTATGGAGTAGGTAAGTTATTAATTTGCGATTATCTCCACATTTAGGTTTAAGTCTATACTTGTGATACAAAATATCATTTCTAATTTAATATTCTATGTAACTGTTACGTTATTTTATCGAAAAAATTAAAAAATAATTTTCGTCATTTTAACGTTAGGTAAAACTAATAAAATCGTTTTTTTTTATTTTATTTTCTTTTGTATGATATCTCTACGTATATCCGCATCGATTGAGTGCAATTTATTCGAAATTGAAGTCCCATGCAAGTTCCCCATTGGTCACAATTTAGTGATCAGTAGAATTTTTATGAAATTGCGGTTGCTCTCATGGTGCCATCTACGAGTAACTAGATCGTATCATCTTATGACGACGTAGATGTAGTGATGTTTTTATAGGGCATTCATTTGATACCTCACTCACAACATAATATGTTATATATTATTTAAGTAGGTAATATTATGTAGAAATGATATAGAATACCTATACATTGTAGATATTTAAGACACATCGATGTTATGCTAAAGAGAAATGAGACTGTAATTAAAGTCAAACTGAAAAAATTTTTTTTGTGGAGCAATGTATCAAACTATTCATGTAATTTTTTTGTTAAAAAATGGTATGCGATGGGATTCCAGTACGTTCAGTATGAGATCCTGGAGTACCTACTCCGCATGACAACGCAGATGGTGGCAGCTGTGGAGTTTTTAGTGGATAGAAATATCACACAACCCCCTGGTCCTGATGGCTGGGCGCATGATTTGTAGTTCATAAAGTCTTCTCTGCCGAGTTAGCACGATACGTTTTATCATTATGCTTTACGTGACGTCTCAGTACATTTTCGCCGTAAAACGTGACGATAAAACCTATCGTGCTAGGGCCTGATCATAGTATCTTGATACACATTCAAATATTTGCGAATAATCTTACACCAATCGACCTAGTCCCAAACTAAAGAAAACTACCTACTATGGGTACTAGACCACGATAAACATTACTCATATAGATAACTAAATACCTATAATATAGAAAACATCCATGACTCAGGAACAAATAATCGTGCTCATCACACAAATAAATGCCTTTACCGGGATTCGAACCTCTAGCTTCGTAGGCAGGGTCACTACCAACTAAGCTAAACCGGTCGTGAAATGTATAAATATATAAATCTAAAACAGACACCGTAGCCTCAGGTGCTTGCGGCTACAAAGGAGTCACAAGGGCTTTCCCAACCCTTTATTGGTTTATGAATTCGTTATAATGACAGCTAAAACCAATGCAGTATGATTTATACATATACATAAATATAATCACGCATCTTTCCCAGAGGGGTAGGCAGAGATCACGGATCTCCATTTGCTACGATCCTGACAAACCACTTTCGCTTCACTCACTCTCATAACATTTCTCATACATACATACATACCATCACGCCTTTATCCCTAAAAGGGGTAGGCAGAGCACATGAAACTTGTTCCAGTGCCACTTTTAGCATAAATGTGGGTATAAAAGATCGACTAAATGTGTTGTTGTTCTCATACATGCTCGGCGGTTTAGGGTACCTACTTTTGACCTGGCCTTTTTGTAAGATTTCTCCGATTTGATCGGAGAAAGTTCGCCTAGGTCTTCCCCTTACTGCTTGCCCTTCCACTCTTTTTATATACATTCTCTTCGTTAATCTTCTTTCATCCATCCTCTCTACATACCTTTCTCAATTTTCGTGACTATATCTCCATCGATTCCACACATTTCTCTTATCACACTGTTTCTGACTCTTTCACTCAATTTCACTCCACACATATTTACTTCTCGACGCTATGATTTATCTACATACCAATAGCACCGATGACGTACTGCCGCCAAAGTTGCCCGTCCTCCATATTGCGAACAAATGCGTCTCTATCCAAAAGTCCCTCACAGACAAATAAGTGTTTAGAATTCAATACATTACAAACCTAAGCCACTCTTACGAACGCTTCGAGAACACTGATTCTCTGAAAACATTGAGATACATTTCCAATTCTGTTAATCACATTTGCAAGTTAATCGCATTTCAATATGGTTATCCCGCTCTTTCTATAACATTAGCTCGGTGTATGAGGAAATGCGCGCGAATTGGAATGTGAAGCGAGGAATAAGAGTATACCCTCAGTTTTTACATTAAATACGATGTTACACTAATTAACAATCAGTTCAAGACGATTATTATGGTAATACATTGTGTAAGTTATTATCCATTCATTGCAACGATTTCTTTGTAGTTCAACAACTGACATGAATTGTCCATTTTGTACAGTGCAAAACGATGTGGTATCATAATGTTGTTATTATAACCTTCCAAATGACGACGTTAAAGTATTACTTTACTAAACGGACTAAAGGATGACTCACGCTAGAACGGGCGAACCTCGGCCGTGGCTCGGCCGGGCTTAGGTATGCCTCGGCCGCCCAAAAACGCCGTCGCTTTTCTCAGAAAACGGCCCGGGCCGGACACGGCCCGTTCTAGCGTGAGTCATCCTTAACCCATTCAGCGCCCATGGCGACACACATGCGTCAGAGCGCTACGAGCGCTTTTCGCTACATACGGAGTTTAAGCTGCTACGGACTACGGCGTAGCGCTACGAGCGTAGCGTGGCCGTGAATGGGTTAAAGCGCGTATTACGTATATACGACTACGCGGCGCTATAAGGAGTGTTCAATACATGAACATACATGTAAAAATATTAGTTAAAATAAATAAAATAGATTAATAAATATTAGTATTTATAAATAGGATTAATATCACAGAGAAATATCTGTTAAAAAGTAGGCTAATTTGCATGTATCAAAACGCATTCTTTTATGTCACTAGCAACACTGTCACTTTTCTTTCTTCCTATTTCGATCATTCATCATGGCAGCGTGTGCTGCTCGAAACTTAGTTTATTTTACTTGAATAAACGCCTTATTAAAAGTAAAAGCATGTTTTTATTGAACAAGGAGGGTAATGTGTTTACCAGTGTATGTATGTATGTATGTTTGTTCCTTTGTGGCAATCTAGAGATCAAACGCGTGGGTCGATTATAATAAATCATACGCCATACGATTCGTTTTAATCTTGCGAGAGTCACTGAAGGCAAATCATTAATATGGTATTTGACAACAGTGAAAATAAACCTTAAGGCGCATAACGTCCCACTCGCAGAATGTCCCTTTGTCCCTTTCGCGAAATGTCCCTTTCCTAAATGTCCCTTACGCAAAACGACCCTTCTGCAAAAGGCCCCGTTCGCAAAACGTCCCTTCACATAAATAAAGTCCCGTTCGCAAATCGTCTCGTTCACAAAATGACCCGTTCGCATAAACGTCCCTTTCGCAAAATGACCCGTTCGCAACACGTCCCTTTCGCAAAATGACCCTCTTATCCCATGAGAAGACTCATAGTCTCTACTTAAACAGGCTTTTTCCAGACGGGACATTTTGCGAATGGGTCATTTCGCAGACGTGATGTTTTGCGAAAGGGACGTTATGCAGTAGGGACTTTCAGCGAAAGGGGCTTTCTCAGAAGGGACGTTTTGAGAAAGGGGTGGGACCTTTTGAGAAAGGGACGTTTCGCGAATGTGGTATTTTAGATACGGGACCATTTGCAGAGAAGACGTTTTGCGAATGGGACGTAATTTTGGTGGAGGGACGTTTTGCGAGTGGGACGTTATGCGCCCAAACCAAAATAAATTGCTTTTTCATTAGCAACAGATAAACTTTACGAAAATACTCGGCAAATATCAATCTTTCATTTATGTTTGCTATTTTAAGATTTTTAAATTCATAAATCTATACAATATAATAAAGCTGAAGAGGGTCGAAAGTCTGTACATGGAAGATATTCGAAAAAAAATTGGCTAGGGATACTTAAAATCGATAACAGAACACGTTCCAACAGTTTTTAGAATTGTTGTCTGTTTGTCTGTTTATCTGTTTGTCTGTTTATCTGTTTGTCTGTTTATGTGACCGCGCATCACGTGAAAACGGCTGAACCGATTAAGATGACATTTGGTATAGAGATAGTTTGAAGCCTGGGGAAGGACTTAGGGTAGTTTTTATCCTAGAAATCATCCCCTAAAGGGATGAAATGGGGGGTGGAAATTTGTATGGAGCTACTTAAACCGCTGCACCGATTTGGATGAAACTTGGTATATAATTAGTTTGAGTCCCGGGAAAGGTCAAAGGATAGTTTTTATCCCGATAATCTTCCCTTTAGGGGGTAAAATGGAGGGGTGAAAATTTGGATGTAATCCATTTTGATAAAATTTGGTTTAGAGGTAGGGTCGTTTCGCCGGTAACGCGACCACCTTCGGTTGGCGACCACTTGACGGACTAGGCTGCTTCAATTAAAGATATTAACATTTCCACAAACCCAACAGAAAACGAATTAGTTATTAACTATTCTTGAATAGTGTCAGAATAAGAATAAATACACTTTAAAACCCAAAGCTTAATCCAAAGCAAGAAAAAATAACCTCAATTCACACATTTCACACATTGCTTCCGAAAAGTGTTGACGTGCAGTGAATCTGTAAAAAAAATAACGCGACAGTTGGCGCGAAAACTTTAGTTACGTCACTTAATTTTATTATTATGCTGAAATTAGTTACTTGATTGCTTAAATGATTTAGCTATTGTAATAATTTCGTTGAAATTCGGCATATTATAAAAATAGATTTAAATAAAATGGGGTGGTCGCGTACCCAAAAAAATTATTACCAAAGAAGTCGGATAGCGACCACATCGTTTTTCTTTTTCTTTCCTTATGGATTCTTGCGGCACCCGCGATATTTAGCTTGGCAAGCCAATTGTGTCGGTAGGTATTTAAGCCGCGCCAATCCATGCTATGTCTATAGTAGGTATATGTAATATAATAATAATATATAATTATAAAATTATATTTTAATGAATCTATTGTAAAAAATAATTGGCAAACAGGTTGGAACAGTAACAAATACATTAACTAAATAGGTACCTAAATATAAAAAAAAAAAAAAAAAAAAACCCTAGTCAAATAAACCACCCCTGGTCGCCTCTGGTGCAAAGGTGCCCATTATGCTTGCCACATTACCTTGTTGAATGGCTAAAGACAACCTTTGCACCAGAAACGACTCGGAGCGGGCATCCTCACCCTTTTGCCTGAGCCTACGGCCTATATCCCGGACAAATTTCTTTGCGTCCGACCCCCAGCAACCCGCTGTTTCTACTGCCACGGGTACAAAAATATAGCCTGATGTAAGGGGAGCGTACTTTTGTCGCTTTAATGCGGCCTGAAATTCGGCTGCTGCCCCGGCCGCGCGCGTAGTCCGGTTAATATGGGATGCCGCGAAGGTGCTGACGCACGTTGCGTCCCACACTAAGCACCGCCCTCTTTCCCATGGCAACAACGTCAGGCCATCGGGTCGTTTGCCATCAGTGCGACTAAGGCCCGGCGGCTCAAGAATAGACGGAACACCTGCCGACCTTAGGGCCCTCTGGACTATGTTGTTGAGGGCATGGTGTCGGGGGTGCCTACCGGAGCACCGGCGGCAACTCAGAGCGTGATGACCGTCAGCACCCACCATGTTACCACAGATGCAAACATGTGGTTGGCACACATTGCAGCCCAGGCGGAGAGCAACGGCCACACGCAATGAGTCACCGTCCATTAGGGTTCCCAATTGTGGTGACGGCAGCGCGTGCAACCATGCCCCTGACTCAGACCGCGATACCGCCAGGAGTCTTGCGAGGTCGACACCGGTTGCTTCACCGATAAGTCCAGAGATTGTTGCTTTACAGCCTATGTCATCCCATGCGCGCTGGGCTTTGGGGTTCTCGGGTACGGTAGCCCCTGGATTGAGAGCTGACCACGCTATCAAGGCGTCAGCCATATACGGAATGTTTGTCCTGTCACCATTTGCTTGTAATATGTTAGCGACAAGATCTACAACCCCGTGTACCGACGTCAAGAAGGCCGGCAAACCCACATCCCGGACCCGCCGTACCCCAATGCCTCCGTGTCGGATTGGCAGAGCCGCTTGTGTCCATTGTACATCGCTCAGGGAGACGTTGACTATCGACTCTATTAAACATTTAATGGTTGCGTCGAAAGAATCGACGTCGCTGTGGAATAGCCACGCTGGGGCCGTACGCAGCAGGTACATTACCTTTGGTACCGCAAAACACTTCTGCAGTAGAATTATAGCTATATGAGGACTAATGGTTTTGAGCCGTTCGCCGGCAAGCAGAAGGAGGTTCTTGCGTATCAAAAGTGCCTCAGGTACTGCGGAAGGAAATATCGGTGCACCGAGTAAAGAAAAGGTGTCAGTGTTAAGTTCTCTGTGCCCTGGGAGCAGCGACAAGAAAAAGGAAAAATAAGAACATGACTCCAGACTGCAGGGAAAGAACTCGCACTTGGCCGTATTTACCTCTAGTCCCATATCTTTCAAGCGTGGCAGCAAGACGAGTAAGTCTTGCTCCACCTCTTCAGGTTTACCCCCAATGGTACCATCATCTAGGTACCAGATGTTGAGTGGAGACTTTAGCTCGGTAATGATCTTATGGATGGCTAGGCTGAAAGTTAAAGGGCCCAGAGGGTCTCCCTGCTGAGCTCCCACTTGGGAAAGAATAAGGTCCGGACCACGAAAAAGATTGGATGGCTGGTGATACACCTGACGAAGAAAAGGGTAGATCATTGGAGTGTTCTCCTTTACCTCATTCAACAACACGTCCCTCTCCAATGAGTTGAAAGCGTTTTTTAAATCCAATTTCAGAATAATGTTTCCAACATTCTTTGAATCCAAAGCAAACGCACGCACAGCGTGTATGGCTGCTTCACATCCCAGACGTGTCCCGAACCCCAGCTGATGTGGCTGAAGGTAGGAGGCCATGTCTATCTTCACAGCATGGCACCCAAGCTTAGCTACAAGTCGGCGAAGAGTGCTACCTACAGCTATTGGCCTTATGCCTCCCTCCTTCTTCTTTAAGGCGCAGAGTGAGGCTCCATATAAATATGGGCATATCTGGGGATTAAGCTTTCCACTAAGTAAGAAATTTGACAGTTTGGTCAGGGCTTCCACCAAGCGTACCCCACTGTCTCCAGCAGTGCTTGATGTTAACTCTTTTAAATGGGCCGGACGAATGCCATCCAAACCTGCGGCTGACCCACAGTGGAAATAATTGATTGCCAGAACCACATCCTCTACTCTAACCGATAAGGCTGGGACGCCATGATCTGGTTCAGACGGGAAACTGAGAGGGCGGGATGGATTCGGATGCTTCGACTGCAGTGCTGCTAGAGTATCTGGACCGGGTGGAGCGATTGTGTCCTCGCTCATAAGCAATCGGACCGCGCCCCTTAAATCTCCCTCATGGACTTTGGCTTCAATAGTCCTGGCAAGTGGCAGCGAGTGGGAGGCTGTCGTACATTCATCGAATGATAAATCTGAGAAGGCATCTATGTTTGACTTTACCTTCGAAGTTAGTGAACCATTGCCCGATGATTCAGGAGCTCTCAAGGCCCTATATGAAAAAGATAGTAGAGAGTACCATTCGTCCACCCCATTAACGGTAATGCAACTATCAATTATGCCACACAATTTATTAGCTGCCATGCTTCTCGCCCCCTTCGGAATGTGACGAAGAACTCGCATCGACTCCTTAAATGTGGCGAGTTGATCCAATGTATGTGCATAGTTGATCCAATGTATGTGCATATGATTATATGATAATAATTAATTCATATGATTATATGATATTACAAATGCGAAAGTGTGTCTGTCTGTCTGTTACCTCTTAACGCTTAAACCGATGGACCGATTTTGATGAAATTTGGTATGGAGATAGTTTGAGTCCCGGGAAAAGACGTAGGATAGTTTTTATCCCCGAAATAATCCCCTAAGAGGCTGAAACTAAATGTAACGCTTGACAAAATAGTAAACTGGTTACAAATCCACAACCTCCAACTAAACTTGAGTAAAACTAAAATCATCCAATTTAAACCTTATCAAAAACTAAATTTGCCCATAAACTATAGCTATAACAATCATAAAATAGATTCAGTGAGCTCTGCCACATTATTGGGCATAGATCTGGACAACAGTTTGAGTTGGAAACCACACATCCAAAGGCTATCTAAAACCTTATCATCTTTTATCTATGCTCTCAACCACCTTAAGCGCGCAACAGACTTTAACACATCACTCACGGCATATTACGCGTACGCCTACTCAAGAATATCTTACGGTATTGTTATGTGGGGAAATAGTTGTGATATAAAAAAGATTTTTACCCTCCAGAAAAAGTGCATAAGAATCCTAGCTAATATAAATCCAATGGAATCCTGTAGACCATACTTTGTCAAATACAAAATACTCACCCTTACTTCCATTTATATACTTGAATCGAGTAAATTCGTCCGAAAACATATAGGTTTATACGAACAGATAACGAGTATTAAAAGAAACGATCGGAATATGCACAAAATTAGAGTACCTTTCTCCAAATATAAACTCGTCACGTCTAATACGCATTACATGACAATAAAAATTTTTAATCATCTTCCTAACCATATAAAAGGCCTTGTCAAACCAAAAATGTTTAACCAACAGTTGAAATCATTGTTAATCGACAAATGCTTCTATAGTTTAAATGAGTTTTTTAACGCAAAATTGTAAATATTTTTCTATTACATAATGTCCATATTTTTAAGTTTAGTCTGTTCTATACATATATATATATATTGTTGTGCCCTTGCAGGGTGTCACATGAATACCTTATAATGTACCTACCATCTATATTTTGTAATGTGATAATGCAATAAATAAATTGAAATTGAAATTGAAATTGAAATAGGGGTTGAAATTTTGTATGGAGCTACGATATAAACGAGACACACGGACGGAGTCGTGGGCAGAAGCTAGTACTAACAATAAGGACGTTGGTTGATTGTGACGTCACTAGCAAGTAATCCCTACAGAGGGCCTACCGCGAAAGGCATTCGAAGTTATCCCTCTCTGTCATATCATGTGAGTTCGTACCTAAGTGCGACAGAGAGGGAAAACTTCGGATGCCGTTCGCGGTAGGCCCTCTGATTCCATACTAACGGAGCGTATATGACGTTTCATAAAAAGAAGCTGATTTGACTTTTGTCAAATACCGTATTAAAATTCAAAATGGCTGCCACCAGACGCCATATTGTAAAAAAGAAAAAAAATCGACGAACTATGCCATATGGGGTATGGTTGAGTATTTATTTCAAAATCATTATCAGGTTTCAATGATATTTATTTAGTTAAAATAACCGTTTAGGATTTATGACGATTTGACGTTTTCGCTTAAGGGGCTACCCGAGGTTTTCATCGATTTTTGACTAGTTTTGAATCGATACAAATACTTTTGCACTACATATAAAATTACAAAGTAAACGGTTATCGAATCTTCAATCTTTAATCTCCATTTTTGTGTACCATATTTTGAATGAAATGAATAGTTATTTTTTTATGATTTTTTTAAACATTGTCTAAAAAAACACATTCTTTGTTATAAGATTGCTGTGAAAGATCTAACATATACGAAGTCTACATATTTGAGTTCGTCTCTGGTGTCTCTATGAACGTGTGTAGGGCTTTGATTTTAAACTAATTAAGACAAAAGTTATGGTCAGAAAACCTGTTTTTTGGTCTAAAATTGTCCTACTTTGATGCCAAATATCTCGAAGACAGTGATGTTTGAAGTGAATATGGGATAATATATTGCTTAAAACTGTTGTTGTTAATATGATAAGCTACAAAAAACATTAGAAATCTAAGGGATTCAGATTGAAGGTTATTGGCGTATGGGATCCCCTTAAATATCCAAAACCTTACTTACTTACCTACAGTCTAAACGGCTACATGCATTTTGGCCTATGAGGTATCGTTGGATTTCTCATAATCGTGGGAGTGATGTAAGTCATAATATTTGAAAAAAAAACCGGCCAAGTGCGAGTCGGACTCGCGCACGAAGGGTTCCGTACCATTATCAATAATAATATTTATTTTATTTTATTTTTAGTATTTGTTGTTATAGCGGCAACATAAATACATAATGTGTGAAAATGTCAACTCTCTAGCTATCACGATTCTTGAGATACAGCTTGGTGACAGACAGACGGACGGACGGACAGCGAAGTCTTAGTAATAGGGTCCCGTTTTACTCTTTGAGTACGGAACCCTAAAAAAGCAAAGATGGCAGCGGTCAGTCTTTGGATGGGTGACCCCCTGTTTGAATGGTTACTATAAATGAGCGCTTCCGTGCTTTGGAAGGCACGCTAAGCAGTTGTTCCCAGCTGCTGTCTATGACAGTAGTCGTTAAGCCGAGTTAGAGACCTTCGGGCGACTTAAGAACCTCTAACAGTCGAGTTGCCCACTCACTTGACAAAGGGGGGACAACTGTCACTTGCGTCCGCAGGAGATACCTACCACATCCACGTGTCGTGTCCCCTGGGTGGTACTAAAGAGTGACAAACTCAAAGGCCAAATATTGTATGCCATACGATTAAATAAATAGCAGCAGAAGTACCTCGCTAAGCAGAATAACACGCTCAAAATGACATAGGTACAGATCCGTGCTCCAATGCTACACAGATCCGTATTCTCTTGACATTAGACTCCGTGTACATAATGTTGAACTCTAGGCCCGAGTAGCTTCTGCTGTTGATTGCAGGTACAGTCAGGGAATGAAAAGGTAATTCACCTTAAGATCTGTTTTTGCTTGCTCAGTATAAGTTATCTTTATCTGCTTTCAGAGTGTCAGACACATTCCGTCATAATGAATGTGCTGTGTACTACAGCTCTTTGAATTTTGGAAAACGAATTAAAAAAAGAAAAAAATAACGTATACAAGAAATAGCAATGATGACATTGACAGGACCTGTTACTCACATTTATAGTTTTAATAATTTTAAGCTAAGAGGATTTAATAATTAGATTTATCAAACTTGACACAACGTAATGTCAAGATCAAACTAATAAAAAGTTTTAGTTCAACTATTAATAGTTAAGGAAAATTCGTCTAAGTAAATTTGAACTTTGTTGTCAAACAGTTGAACATAATTTTCAATACATCACTCTCGTCTGATACACAGTTTAAAAAGGTAACAAGTGCTTGCAACGCGTAAATGATTTGATTTGAAAACTGATCAACCTTTTCATTCCGCCACTGTAGGTACATCACGAAATTTAATTTGAGACTAACTTAGAGTGACAGTCCTGTCATATTGTATACATATAGGCAGAGATACGTTGAATACAAAAATATATATACCCTCATCTGTTATTTGATAATGACTAATATTGCATGTTAGATAATATAATTATAGATTGATAGGTAAATCGCACATGGGTTGCCTAGGGAAATCCTGGACCGATGCTGTTAAATGAAATTAATACTAAGTAACTTTTTTTGGGTCAACTACCATTCATATAAATCGAGCATTAGCTGGTAGAATATGACTCAACGAATATTAAAAATACGGGTTGCCTAATCTCAGCTTGGACTGCTATGAGGTTGCCAGGTTTGAAGAGGTCACTGAGGCGAGTAAACTCTCATCTGTTATTTAATAAATAGGTAGTTATATGAAATTGAAGGTTTTTTTATATCCTATCAAACAGTGTTAGGTTGCCTAGGCAAAACGGACGCTAAAAAGATTGCATAACGTAAACTTGATTAAATTGATCAGCTTGGTGTCATATTAATGCCATGTTTTTATGGTCTTATCGTCTCGATCGTGTAAAAGTAAGCAAGTATTGTATGTCCAACTGTTCTCTTTTGGACGTAGAACAAAAAAACCCATGATAAAATATAAACTTTTTATTCGTCAACAAAATAACATCAACGGCAGCTTGATATCGTAATAATTGTCAAAAATCTAAAATTTATACAAAACTTACAAAAATATACAATTCGGTTATTAAATTAAATATTATTTATACAAATGTTGACTCAAGCCGTCAATTTAAATCTAAATTTTAACAATATTATACTCTATTCTACTCATACGAGTAGATTCATACGAATAAAAATCCTTCCAAAAAGGGTTGTAAATTCTTCTTTTAAAAATGTTAATCTCTTTAAAAATATACTAACCATGTGTTTATACAAATTATGATAGTAATAAATAAGTATTTTTGTCAGGATCTTTACTCATGTTTTCTATTTATATCACATTACAATTGTCTGACCAAATTTTGTACTCAGTAGATGCACTTAAAATAAATTAATTCAAATATTTTTACTGGGAATTGAATCTCAAATACGCTGCAAATAGGTACTTAGTCTTAATTGTTCGTATAATAGGCCACGAAACACCCCGTTTCGGGCAGAGGACGGTAATGCATTTTAGTATTCCTGGCGGGATGGTAATGTTTCTAACATGGTATTATGCAATATTTCGGTCGAAACGTTGTGTTACTCTACTTACTAGACATCTATAACACTTGCCAATGAATCCTTTATATTTTGGTCTCGCCAAAATACTTAATTCAGTACAGAGGCCTGTTTATATTGAACTATAATATACTGCTAACAATATAAGAGTATAAAATATTAATACGTAAAGTTCGCAAACTACTCAGATTAACATCTTAACCCAACTCTTAAATATGAACGTTAATTCAAATGCAACAAAGTAGATTTTACAACGACGTAGTATTATACGATCTTACGTAACTAAGCACTTGGAGAGCTGTCGTGGAGCTACCAGGTTAACTTTGCTGCTAGCGGTTTTGTCACAGGGTTAAAAGCGTATTTGCGCTGTTTTGTCAGTTCGTGGGCCGCAAATAGAAGTTGTCTTTTGGCGATGCCACGTTTCGGTGGGTAACTTGTGGCGATGGCTGTAGATACGTAGGGTGTGATCCGTTACGCCTTTCCCTTCGATGGCCTGAAAAGAAAGTAATTAAAGTTAAGTAAGGATAGCGGACGCCTTTCGGCTGGTACGATGATGATGATGATGAATGAGATATCTATGGTATAACGTGTCTTTAATGGTGATGCTGATTGGTAAACGAGGATGTCATGAAAATTCTCATAGCGAATTCTCGGAATTAGTTATTATACCTACAATGCACCTACTAGGGATCCCGGATTAGTTATTATACAAGTATTATACAATGCACGTTGCTCGGGAGGAATACCAATAATTTGACTAGCATATTTTGGTATTTCTCTGTAGCTTTTTCGTGAAGGAAAACATCGTGAGGAACGTCTAATCCCATCAAGGCTTAGTTTTTCCTCTGGGACGGAAGGTCAGACGACATTTGCTTTTTTAAAAACTAGTCTTACGCCAGATCTTGTGGTGTCATGTCGTATCAGAAAGTCAAAGGGCTGGCTTACCTACGATAGAGAGAAATGGAAAATACTCTACAGACCAGAGAATAACTCTTAAATTTGTGATGTGAGTAAAATAATTATGTTATTAATTCAAATTCAATTAAATTCATTTATTACTCAGGTAACGAGATCCATTATTTGTTAGTAAATAATATCCTTAGAACGACTATGTTAGTACTAAAAACATCAACGTTGTCTCCTTTCTTGACACTGCTTGTATAGTCTGTAATATACTTAAAGGCCATTGATGATGATGATGATATCAACCATACAATACAATCATTAATTATTTCATTCATTATTCGTTAATTATTTATGTACATATTTAATTATTATCATTATCACAGGCTCAAGCAGTCTCATGCAATTTGCTCCATCCTCATGAGTGGAGAGTCTATTCTGCAGAAGAATACGCTTAGGAGACTGTTAGCACTACCTTGCAATCTATGCAGTAGAGATGCCGCTCTTTTACGCATGATAGCGTAAAAGTCGTCCGTGTGGGCAACGGCGAACATCCCTGACGCGCTAAAGTAGCGAGGTAGCCCTATCATTATCAGTATCCTAAACGCATTATTATATTGAACTCGCAAGGCATTGTATGTTCGCTGTGTAAAGCGAAGCTAAGTGTTATACTCACTTCCCAGAGAGTATCGCCTGGATCTCTGCGAAACTCTTGCCCTTGGTCTCCGGGACAACGAACAGGGTGAAGAAGAAGGAGATGATGCAGCAGATGCCGAACAGCCAGAAGGCGACGTACATGCCCAACGTTTGGGAGATTGGCCCGAAATATCTGGAATTACGATTACATTTTACACAACAGAAGAGCCAAAAGAGCATTATATTTGTGTGGGATTGATACTTTTTGACGATTTTGTATGGTGCTGGCTGTTAGATGATGAATAAGGAACGATCAAACGTGGTTTGAATAGTTTTAGAAAGGTCAATGATTTGACGTATGATTCAGTTTGTAAGACGATGGGAACGAAGCAATACGGTCACTAAAGATAAATAAAACAGAAGATTTTACAAGAAGTATTTAATTATTTCACCTGGACCCTCCGGGGTCCACATTTGTAGCTAATTGATATTGATAGAATAACGTGAGAATGATGCTCAAGTGAAGCAAATCAAGTCCGTCCGTTAAGTCTATAGTCCGTGCAAAAATGAATTAAACATATAGGCAGTGGTCTAATTTAAGCCTGAATTCAACTGGAGTGGCCTGCGGTCGCGGGTAATAGTAAGACAGCTAATGAAAAGTTTACTATTGACCGCCGCGGCTTGGTCGCGCCAGTCTGTGAGGGACTTTACTGTGGGGGACTTTACTGTGGGGGCGGGCCCTGTCATGACTTGCCTGTCATATTTATTGGATAGACAATGTTGCAGGCATGTTATGACAATGCTTAGTACATCACTCTTGGAATCTCCCAAGTTGTTCCAAACCCACGACCCTCACATCATAAATTGTGCAAGTTTATATTCCAAATTGAAGTACACCCACAGAATCTGAAAATGCTCCCTCTGCTCTTTTGATTTTGCTGACCATAAACCATTCTTCTTTTATCAAAGAAATATTTAACGTGAAGCCATTAAAACCTCTATACTTACAAGTTGTAGAATGAGTTTCCTGAAGAGAGAAGAGAGTGAGACGTTTTCCTGAAGAGACGGTAACCGCTACCTGACCGTACGTTTGTACCACCAACGTGGTATTAAAACTTACTTACCAGGAAAGACAGAGTCAGATTTTAAAGTCTTCAAAAAAAGAGAGAGAGAGACTTCAAAAAAAGGAGGAGGTTCTCAATTCGGATGTATTTTTTTTATTTTTTTTATGTTAGTTACCTCAGAACTCCGTCATTTATGAACCGATTTGTACAATTTTTTTTTTAATGAAAGTATATGCTTCCAGATTGGTCCCATTGTTTTCATAACCCCAGTTGGATGATGGGAACCATGAGGAATTGAGGGAACTCCTCAAATATATTGGGCACGCGTGTAGTAATTTCGGTATTTTATATTATAACTCGTGTATTTACACCCGGAAATCATAAATTTGGTGAAAGTGGAAGTGATGATGAAGACCACAGATGGCTTGTGGAACTTCTCAATGGATGTACCTACTTCAAACTATAAAAATACGTTACAGATTCTGATATGATTGCGTTGAAATAGCAAATAATGAATTGCCAAGGGTAATTCTGATATCCTTGAGGAATCGACGGAAGTCCTCAAATATTATCGGCTCACATACAGTGATTTGGTTTTTTTCTCTAATAATCAACGCATTTGCTCTCGGAAATCAGTTCATGTGGTAAATTGCAAAAGAAATGTGTTAATGTTCATGTGGCTTGGCGGAGTACTGAATTGAAGTCGGTTAAAACTTTGTTTTTAATGTAAATTATTAAATCGTCTATAGGCTACAGCGAGCACTAACCATCAGGTCGTACGTACGTATTCAAACTTACCTAGTGACCAAGAAAGACAGCGCCCAGCAGAACGCCGTAGCGATAGGCGCGGCGAAGGCCTTCACCTCGATGGGGAACAGCTCGCCCATGACGGCCCACGGGAGAGGCCCGAGGCCCACGCAGTACGTCACCATGAAGACAACCAGGGACAGGATGGGCAGGAACCCGATGCTGGAGACCACGGAGCTCCCCTGCTCATCGAGGAGGAAGAACATCCCGAGGAGGGCCTGGGAACAGAATATGACTTGATTAATATATTTGAGTTGAGATACACTCCGCCGCCGCAAAATCCATGATTATACCTGGTTCCAAGATCTAGCCCACAAACGCGCTGAGAGGCATAATCTTCAAGAGGTTGGCGATGATACGGTCCACAAATGTGGACACAAATGTCGATCCCGGATCGGCTTACATGGTCACGAGAGGCGGTGTCCCTCGTGTCGTGTACAAACGCTGTTATCTGTCTAGTAGTCTAGGCCTCATGATGAATATATTAATTTTTATAGACGTGTAACGACAACCCCTGTCGAAGGGACTCGTCTGAAAACCAGTGCTGTAAACGCTCAGACGAGCACCCAGGTAGCAGAGTGGTATGTGTTAAACGAAGACGCTTGCCAGTGTTAATTGTTATTAGTACCTATTATATTTATTTATTTCAGACTAGATGTCCATAGGGTTAGGTAATACAATAACTTATATATTTAGTGTTAGTACTACAATTAATGAGGCGCAACATTTACATCATAACTTTCGTGGCTGTACGGTGACAGGTGCGTGTAGTTGCACGTATCTCTCTACCAGAGGCGAGTCCCACCGCTGAGCCAGCGTACTTAGGATACTGTTAGTGCTGCCACAGCTGTGGGTGAGGAGTGAAGCGCATCGCTTCCTCATGATGGCAAAAAAGCAGTCTGTTTGCGCCTCAGCAAACATCGCTGAGGCGCTACAATACCGCGACAACCACAGATGTATGAATATAAGGAGATCGGACATGCCGGCCGATTTGTATAGAGTAATCCTGTCGCAAGTTCAGTAACCCACACAACGCCCAAGTAATTGACAAGACAAAGCACGCACACATCTAAAACACACACACTTGTATACACGCTTATTTGACAATAAACGCGCATCATATCAGGCATTTTGGGAAAAAACGTTAATATTCTCTGCGATCAGCACGCGTGTTGTCCTCTCTCTAGTATTCTATGCTCTGAGGCGGCAACCCAAACAGCATCCTGAAAGCATCATGATACTGGACGCGCAGTGCGCCGTACGCCCGCTGCGTAAAGTTAATGATGCGCTGATTCAAATGCAAAGATTCAGGGCATAAGAATGCCAAATGCGCGAACGGCAATAAAGTTTTCCTCACAATCAGAAAAACATCAAAACATGAATCTTAAGAAGATGAAAGTGAATACTAACCAAACCAATTGCGGTACCACAGGAAGAGAAGAGCAGAAGCATTCGTCGTCCCAGTCGGTCCACGACGAATGGCGTCACGCACGATGCGCCCAACTGGATAAATAACAATATTCAGAATTAACAGATAAAAATAAACGTAAATTCAATCGATTCAGCACGGTTAGCACTAGATGGCCTTCGGTCTCTTTCTAATTAGATCACTCAGATAGACGGATATCTCGCCGCGAGACAGGTCGCGCACCGTCTTGCACTTTGTACTTGCAGGTTCATTCGCAGAAGAATAAAATGTGATGACAAATTCAAAATCAAGAACAAAAACTAGGGTTTTTCCTGTATACAATACAATATTTAACCGTTTTGTTTAGGTACTAACTAGGTACATATAATTTATGAGCATACAAGTCATAAATTGCAAAGGTACATTAATATTACCTACCTGTATGTATTGGTCGTACAAAATTACGCCTTAAAATATCCTAGAACTTTTCATGTGTCCACGGGACAGACTGAGGGGTAATCACGTAACGTTCCGAACGCGCGTCGGTACAATTTAACTGTCAATTTTCCATATAAAAAGTGACATTTAGACCTACCCGACGTTCGTACAATGCGTTACGTGCTCGACCTGCTGAACACTAACTCATACTACAAAACCGAGTTGACCAAACTGCTATTGTATGCAGTAAAACATCTCTTTCGATGGTAAAATGCGACTCTTGGCTCCAATCTTCTGATAAGATTCACGTCAAACTAAGTCATCATCATCATTTCCTTGCCCTTATCCCATTTACTTGGGGTCGGCGCAGCATGTCTTTTTCTTCCATATTTATCTGTCAACCGTCGTCTCATTACTCACTTCTTTTCTCTTCATATCGTATCTCACACCGTCCATCCACCTTTGCCTTGGCCTACCTCGTCTTTTACATCCATCCACATTCATACCTAACCTCTTTTGGTCACATGACGTCAAACTAAGTAAAATAAATAAATCTAAAGACTACATACCTGCACAGCTCCAATAATAATGGTGGCAATGGACGAGTCCAGGTCAGAGCCAGCGGCTTCGAAGATGTTGGTCATGTAGAAGAGTACAGCGTTGATGCCGCAGAACTGCTGGAAGAATACCAGCGCGCACGAGATGTAGAACGCCTTGAAGTTGCTGCCTCTGAATACGTCGCGTATCTGGAAAGAGTAGTAGATTCCAAAGCTGTGGAACTTGTCAAGATAGATGTTTTATTACAAGCTAAACAACAACAATCTATTATAAAAGAGAAGTGTCAAATACAAATATCTTTATTTTGCATGAAATATGGTACAAAAGGTGGTCAGACAATAATTATAAATAACACATATTTCACCAGCATCTGGCATGCAAAAAAAAACTAAACTTACAACTAAAACTAAGTTTATACAATCATAGTCAAGGCTTACATTATATAATTATCGCCTACCTACGTCAAACAAAATATGCCATGTATTCCTCGATGGAATAGAAGGCCTTTTGTACGAGCCATGCTTTTAGCTTCCCTTTAAACATTTTCAAAGGCAACTGTTTGATGTTATCATGCAGTCTATTATATATTTTTATGCTCATAGAATACAAAAAGTGTTTCTGCTATACAAAGTTGTTCGTCTGCAAGGTATTGATGTCTGTGAGATTAACTTTGTTAGTTTGTATGTAATGTGTAATCTCCGGAACCACTTATCCGATTTCAAAAATTCTTTCACCCGCGAGTAGAAAAAACTTTTTGGATGGTTATAGGCTATATTTTATCCCGCGGGTTTGATTCATGAACCTGTCACAAAATCAGTGCACCTCTTTGGAATCCCCCCCCCCCCCCCCGCTTCCCCGTGGAGAGGCAACATATTGTTTTTGTTTGAAAAGGTATTTCTAGTTGGTCCTGGAGAAATTGAAGGAACTCTTCAAATGAGGTGAAGTACAAAATGTAAGTTCGGTTAAAACTTCGTTTTCAAAGATTATTCCTCATACTGACTGTTGGTATAGGCCTGTAAGGCAAGGTGATAAGTAATCTAAGAACTTTATTTATGGCTGTGCTGCACCACATGCGTGCTGCCATTCGTCTATTAAAACGCTCACGCCGTACCTTAAACACAAGTAACACAACTATTCAACGACATTTACGGCCACGACATTGCGTGGCGGCGGCAGCGACAGCGGATTTTCTAATTCTTTGCGTGTGATCCCAACTAACCACAGTGTGTTGCCGTTCTCGACCGCGCAATGAACGGATATCGCTTACCGGGCCGTTAGGTTCGGGGTTTGGACGACTTCGCGCACCTGCGTCCGCGCACGAGTCAACAACTGTCGATAAAATGGCTTTAACCCGAGATAGAGTTCTATGAACGCTGCTGGTTTTAAAGAACCTACCGTGGCAGTCTTGGCCATGGCGGCGGACACGTCACTGGCCATGATATCCAGCTCGGCCTCCACGCCAGCGCGGGACATTCCTCGAATCGTCATCAGACAGTTGGCTGCGGACTCACGGTCATCTGTAAGAGGGAAAATCGAATTATTATCTCAGTATTCGGATTGCATCTTAAGGGATCCCTTAACACATTCAAAGCCAGAATCGCTACGTGCTACGCGCATAGCCGATCCTGTGGTTTTCCCGCGATGTAGTGCATATCTAATGGTTTCCCATCGTTTTTTCACGGAAACGTACGAACGTGTCTTGTTATTTCAGTCGGTCACGGTACAAAAAGTACCGAGGTTGACTGATGTAGCATGACAAATACGAACATTTCCGAGAAAATACGATGGGAAGTGATTATTCACTACATCGCTGAGTAGCGGAAAGCGCACACGGTGTAAGTGCCCGTAGGCGGGTTCCTGGCAGTGAATGTGTTAACCAGTGGTCACAAATAAGTTTCATCACGGGTCCGGTTTTTAAAATAAAATGGCCATTGTGGTCCGTTTCTACTAGAGTTTGTTAAATAAGCAAATGTACAGAAGCGACCAGGATTTTTTTTACATATCAACGTGATTTTTTTTATTTTTTGCCCTGAACTAGGTACTGAAGTTTGGAGTAAAGTTGGTGTAAGCCATTGTCGTTAAATTATGATGTTCATCAGTAAGTCGAGATCCAAACTAATTTTACAACTTGTTGAGATTAGACCGGTTTCCTCACGATGTTTTCCTCAGAGTAAGTATCCACCAGAATGACGGACCAATATCAGCGACTCTTCCTCGCTCACCGCCTCGCAACCTCGTAAAGCCCGTAGACCTTAGTACTCACTCTTAGACAGATAGTAGATTGGTGTCTCAGGCATAAAGAAGAAGAGGACATCGAACAAAGCGACAAACGCGACACCGACGTAGGCGATGGCGCTGTACGATATGTAGGGCCCAATGCCGTAGACCAGCAAGAAACCGACGGTGATGAAGACTTGGAGGAACGAGCCGAGCGCACCACGACTGTCATTCTGCAATCAAAGAACAAAGTTCACATTCAATTGTATGCCATAGTCTCCTTTTTTATACTGCGACGGTGGCAAACAAGCGTACGGATTACGGTCTGTTGATGGTAAGCAGATACCGTAGCCTGTGGACGCTTACGATTCCAGAAGAATAGCTAGAGACGGACGCGGGTCACTCACTCTCAACGCAACACATCCTCGGAAGCTCTGGCGAGTGGCGACCCTACTCAACAGGAACACAACTCCGCACTTATTTATTTATTTCCCACACCTACAGAGCAAATTATGGCTGCAGTTTTATGTAGGTAAGGTGTGGGTAGTTGAGCTGCTCCAAATATGAGCGAGATGACATTCCGTTGTGCCCTACTTGTCGTACGTTCCGTTGTGCCCTACCTATCTTTCATTCCGCTGTGCCCTATCTCTCTTAACCTTGCCGACAGTTGATTGAATGAGGTGTTACATTGTGAAATCCTTTGATAAGTTTGAAGAACAGTATTCTTTTGTTATTAGATTCACCTATTTGCGTATTTTTGTACGCAGTTCATGCTAAGAACCATAAAACACACTCACTTAACTTCTATGGGATTAAAACTCAAGTAAATTCAACCGGGAAAAGGTAACAAACAACCAGATTACTGGACTATTTGTAACATTATTAATATACAAACTGGTATTTATAGCAGTATTGCTAGCATATAAAGTCTAAAATGTCTAAAGTGATTTGTTAACCGACTCAGTGGGTCCCAAGATACAGGCTCAGCCTAGTTTGGAGCCCAACCGATAATGTATGTATAATTTGTAATTATATGCTTGTCTAATAATAATAAGCCCGCAGGGCAGCTTGTGGCGAGCTGTTGGAGAGTAACGACCCCACGGACCCGAGTGCTCCCGAGAGTCGGTCAAGGCAATACAAAGTACAATCACACATAAAGCCCTAGTCCGACCAAACTGTAGACTAAAACTTAATTACAAAAACTGTTATCATATGGCAATAACAATATATAACGCTGTACCTATTTCGTGGACATTTTTACCTGACAACAAATTTTATTCTGCACTTAATAAATTGCTGCTTTCCGAATGTTTTTATTCATTAGAAGAATACTATAGTAAATGCAAGCAATTGACATAGTTTATATTATTATTGTATTTTTTTTTTTTTTATCAAATGAAATTTACTTAATTTTAGAATATTATTATTATTATACAATTGTTAATTAAACTTACTTTAGAATGATATGTATTAATTATCTCGTTAATTTGTATTCGTATGATTGTGAATGTGTATTTATGAATTTAATACCTATATTTTCATTGTTAAGTATTAGAAACCATAGTTAATGTGTGTACGCCTGAAAAGGCAGGATTTAGTGATACTATATTGTCATTTTCGACTTCACCTTCGACTATGTACCGACCTGAATTCTTCACACAATAAATGATTACTGATTACTGAAGGCCTCCGTCTCCGGCGTGTCTTCGTCGGTCGGAGTGGAACCCCAAGGGGGCCCGCAGGACTCTCAGCTCTGGCTTGCCTTCATTGGCCGTCCAGAGAGGAGTCGTCAGAGCTATATGCTCCAGGGGTGGAAGTGTTAAAGGGCATAACGCCGCGAGTAACTGCGGAGAAAGCGCAGCACCACCTCTCGACACCCCTGAGCCGCTCACCCGATGTTGCTCCTGGCCGTCTTTACGACGACGCTTTCAGGGGCCCATCTAATGGGCGGCTAGTCACCGCCTGCCTCGATAACTTTGTGTACAACAATGTTATGGCAGGTTTCCGGACCTTTTTGCAATAGCCCAGTTTCATAATCCACCACCGTTCTCTATCCATATATAACCCACAATAGCCCCAACGCCTGTTGGAACCGGTTCACGGGTATCTACCGATGTACCCGTGAATGGGTTCTAGCAGGTGTAACATTAAACTTCGTCTCCAAAGGGACTGTACGTGTTGGATCTATATCCCCACGCACGCCTTCCAAAGGACCGGGCTTTGTCCCGTGAATTTAAACAGGAGATACATAATAATAATAATATTTTGGGGATAATCTTACACAAATCAAGCTAGTCCCAAACTAAGCAAAGCTTGTACTATGGGTACTAGACGACGATATACAAATATGTATAGAGAAATAAATACTTAAATACATAATATATTATTCTTATTAAATATAAATATTTTTCGATCTAAGTAGCATTTACATCAAGGAGCATACGTTGGCTTTATAGCAACACGTGACACATACATGACAATGCAGTAATTTGTGCCCACAAAAGGCTAACATAATTTTATATTTGCAATTCATGAACAATGGTCAAGCGGATATTTGTTGAAGATGTTCAACACGCGTAATCTATTGGGGTTACTTCACACAGCGTTATTGTTCGAAATCGACCTGTTAATCTCATGTCAGTTATACAATTAGAATCAAACATAAGCGTATTTAGGCTGGTTTGCACTAACTTATAATTACAGATCGATCAACGTACATAGAAACTTGTCAAACTTGTCAAACAAATGTATGGCATTTAGATTATAACGAACTCCGCTTACGATTGCAGAAGGTTAGGTGCAACCCACCCTTAATGTTATAAAAAGAACTGTTCAAACCCGCCGTATAAGAAACACATGGTGGTAGCCGGCCGCAATGAGGATCCAGCCACCGTACAGAAGAATGGAAGTAGCAATTACGGTCTTCTTGCATCTGGAGTGACAGCGCAGCCCTATCAGCTAGCCACTTAATCAAGGTTTTACTTACCGTGGCTATCTCAGCGCAGTACATCGGTGACACAGTACACAACATCCCGACACCCACACCCCACATGAACCGCCCGCCGTATATGAAGCCCACGGCGGTAGCGGCAGCAATGAGGATCCAGCCAACGAACAGGGGAATGGAGCAGATCAGGAGAGTCCATTTGCGCCCGATACGGGATGCTAGTGGACCGGCGAGGAACGGACCTGGAAGAACCGTAAGTTTTAGTGCTGAACGCAACGAAATATTGACGTCGTGTTCTTTATAAATAACCTTCGAAATATCACGCTTTGAGCGCGGCGTGAAGAGTGATCCGTAATAGAATTTAATACAAAATTGGAGGCCAGCAAAACGACCTTCTTTTGTTCTCCGGCGTGAAATGGGATTGCTACGCTCGTCCGTCTTTACCTACTTGAACCTGCAATCCCTATTTTCCTGGCCGATTTTAGAGGAGAATTGGTCAGATTCGCTACTCGCCGAGTGTAAACATTTAGATTCGATATTCACCGCCGAGTATAGCAATCGGTGGGAGGATTGAGCAGATCCATAAATCTTCCGCTGTAGTGATAAGTCTGACATTTGATAAATAATTATTTAAACATCGAATTATCAATACATTACTAACACTAGATTAAGTATTTTTTATGTTAACTAACACTCTATGGATACTATGTCACACCTTTGTACGCACTCTTAAAGAAGGGGGTTAGATTTGTATGGACAGTAGAGTGCGAGGAGGCTTTTACTAAAGTCAAACGATTGCTATGTCCAAAATAAAGAAATTGAATTGAATTTATGACTTCGGGGAGAGGCGGGTCGGTCAGATTCGCTACTCACCGAGTGTAGACATTTAGATTAGATACTCACCGCCGAGTATAGCCCTCGGTGGGAGGATTGAGCAGATCCATAAATCTTCCGCTGTATTGATGACTTTGAGGAGAGGCGGGTCGGTCAGATTCGCTACTCACCGAGTGTCTAAATTTAGATTCGATACTCACTGAGTATAGCTCCGAGTGTGAGGATGGAGCCGATCCATGATTCTTCCGCTGTAGTGATGACTTCGGGGAGAGGCGGGTCGGTCAGATTCGCTACTCACCGAGTGTCGAAATTTAGATTCGATACTCACCGAGTATAGCTCCGAGTGTGAGGATGGAGCCGATCCATGATTCTTCCGCTGTACTGATGACGTCAGGGAGAGGCGGGTCGGTCAGATTCGCTACTCACCGAGTTAAGACTGTAGACATTTAGTTTCGATACTCAACGAGTATAGCTTGGATGGACTGTGTGAGAGACAATATGAAGAGAAAGGAAGTGAGTGATGAGATGGCGGCTGACAGAGAAGTATGGAAGAAAAAGACATGCTGCGCCGACCCCAAGTAAATGGGATAAAGGCAAGGAAATGATGACTCACCGAGTATAGCTCCGAGTGTGAGGATGGAGCCGATCCATGATTCTTCCGCTGTACTGATGACGTCAGGGAGAGGAGAGTCGGTCAGATTCGTGTCTTTCAGCTTGATGTTGACGGGCGACGTCCATCCCATGGAGTAACCAGTCGTGGCGATCGCTATGTTAGCTGGAAAGAAGACATTAAATACTGTTAGACTTTAATGTCTAACCACTTGGATTCCAGAAGAAAAATGACTGTGTTACTTTGAGCCTTTGTAAATGGCAAATTTTTGTAGCGTTTCAATTTGTGATATGTTGATGGCGCTGAATGATGTCCTGACCGATTTCGGCCACAGCGACAGTTTTCTAGACTAGTGGCTCTGTGTGCTTTAACTATGTATATGTACAGAACTCGCAAGACTTATGCAAAAATGTATACTTTCTTCTCACTAAAATTGTGTTGAGTGCTTGTCAGAACTCCCCATATAATTATGCCGTAACACAGCCATATTTGCGGACAATCTTACACAAATCAACCTAGTCCCAAACTAAGCAAAGCTTGTACTATGGGTACTAGACGACGATATAGATACTTATATAGGGAAATAAATACTTAAATACATAGAAAACATCCATGACTCAGGAACAAATATTCGTGCTCATCACACAAATAAATGCCCTTACCGGGATTCGAACCCAGGACCTCTTGCTTGGTAGGCAGTGTCACTACCAACTAGGCTAAAGCGGTCGTCATTTTCAAGCATTTGATATTTTAAGAGTTATATGTATAGACAAAGTTTGTACTTTGTTAGCAGAGGTAGACGATTGATATGAAAAAAAATCCATGCATCCCTACCAGTGGAGACAACCCGGTAGGGTTAGGTGGAACAGGGGAATATGAACCATTAGTTCCATATGGTACTTCTGGAAAATTTCCTTCAAAATGAATATCCCGGTAGATCCATATGGAACTGGAAAATATGGAACTTCTGGGATAGACCCCCCTGAACGCACGGTACGAGTTTGATATAAATGCAAATAAGTGTATAATTTACTAGGGGAAATATATACTTATCTGCATTTAAGGTGTCTTTTTTTTGCCAGTGATGAATGGCGTTTAAAAAATCTGCTCATTCTAGGAAGATGGAAATCTATCCGCACATTCTATCTATCTGACTAATCTTAGGCAAGAGTAAATCAAGGCGATATCAGTACGAAAACTGTAATTTACCTAATAATAAGAACGCGTTTTTGTAAATGAGCTAAGCATTAAAAAAAACTTATAGCCGTGTGTTACACATAACACCATGTCAAATCTGTCAGATATTGTGATTTTCCAAGTTTTGCAAAAATAAAAATAAAATTATACTTTGTCCTGTTTTATTTATTATTGTATTTAGTATTAACCAGTTAGACAACCAGAAGCTACTTCTGGATATTCAGTTTGATAACGGAACAACAAATTAAGTTCTAAGGCTGAGCGCAAACGTTCGGGTTCCACGTACGGTTTCCTACCATGCAGAAATCATACGCGGATACCGAACGTTTGTGCCCAGCCTAAATCCTAACTTATATTATACATGCGAAAGCTCTGGCAATATATTTGTCTGTGTGTTACGTTTTCACGCTTAAATCTCTGAACCGATTGAATCCTTTTGAAGGACATATGTTATTTTTATAGGGGGAGAAAAGGGGGCAAATGTTAGTATGTAGCTTTATAACGTTATAAACGAGTTTCACGCGGACGAAGTTAAACGGAAACTAGTCACTCATAATTAAATAATATCATGGATCAGTCCTAATCTGACTGGTTTTTGTTAAATACAATGTAAATATATCTATTTTAATTACCTATTAGAACAATCAGACGTTATGTTTTCTCTTCATAAGATGCCTCATACAAAAATATCTAACAATGTACAATAGCCCTTAAAATTCGGTCAGTGTATTGTTGTAATAAACCTTTACATGTGCTAAACTATTTTTTCTGAGGTCAACATCACATAATGTAAACCGACAAAATGCAAGGTTAGATGGACTACCATATTTCACATATTCATATATGACAGCTAACAGCCTTCGTATTTTTGATGTATATGTCCGTGCCGGGCCCGAGCCGAGACCGGGCATTGGGGCGTTGTTATAGTTAACCGGGCCGTTTCCGGGCCGTTTCCGGGCCGGGCTGGGACCGAGCTGCTTCCGAGCCTCGGTTGGCGGTAGAACGGCCGTCAAACGGTGGTGTTACAGTTGAGCGACCGGGCCGTGCCGACACCGAGCCGCTTCCGAGCCTCGGCCGTGGCCCGGCCGGGCTTGGGTATGACGTCAGCCGCGCAAAAACGCCGCGTTCTTCTTAGAAAACGGCCCGGGCCGGAGACGGCCCGTTTTAGCGTGAATCATCCTTTAAACGTATGCGTGGTATGTTAGATCGTCCTCGCCGTGTGCGGCGACAGCGACATCGTCAGGTACAAATATTCTTACTTGTATTATGGAACGCTAGGTGGCTCGCAAAACCAAACTACGTATTAAAGATACGATCACATGGCGCGCAATGAAGTTATCCAGCTAGGGTTGTAGATGTATGGTTAAGATTGTTTCATGTGGTGGACTTTTTATGAAACTGTCAAATAGCATCCTGAAAATGATAGCAGAGAGGTGGACTGCCGATACACCGACCTTCATATCGTGCATCCTAGAAAATAAGTAGGTAGTTTATGTGGCCATTTAATATTAATTTACTAAATGTAGTGTTTTGTAACTAACAATGCTATGGATTTAAGGAATCTGAAAATAAACATTATTTAATTTTATCTATCCAAATATCATAAACCCTCCATGATGCGTTCAAGAACCGCACATTATGGCCACCATAAAAATAGACTGTTTTGTTAGAACAAATTTCTTATCTGTGAAAATGTTATTATTGCTAAATAATAACATCGATTTCGATAATATTATTTCATTAAAATTTCGAACATCTCTGAAATCAAATAAATTTGATTTGACCTCTATTCTTATAGCAGTCGAGATGACGTTTAGCTCGAAATTAATTGTCAATTTGCATACAAATTTGACAAATGTCGCACGTAAGTAAGATATCAACGATATGACAGTTGGATCCGACTCTAGTTTGTCTCTGAACTAAGAAAAAACTATAACAGCTGCCAGAAAACAACGCCGCAATAACGGTCATAATATGCGGCTCCTGAATGCATCGTGGAGGCTTATGATATGTAGATAGATAAAGTAGTGTATGTAACTGTACATAATTAGGCATTAAGACACTCGTGTGATGTTATTATGAAACTCGCCTTCGGCTCGTTTCATAAACCCACACTCGTGTTTAATGCCCTTCATTATGTACAGTCACATAAACTACTATTTTCGGCCAACTCAAATAATTTCATGTCTACGTGTAGGAGGGCTTTGGACGAATCTCGCGTATATGCTGCTTAGTGGTAAGTAATGAAACGAGTAAAGAGAGTTAACTGTAATAGTTAGGGAGCTGGCGAGCATTTCGGTGTATGATTTGCACACATTTCACGTCGAGGTGAATTGCAGTTTAAATCATTACGAATTGAATTGGTCCAATCAATTAAGGTCCTATGTCGCTGCGTTTTCAAGTTACAGCGGATTGAAGTTGCTTAAAAAATTGGGGTATTAAATCATTTGCACATGTTTGCCTCTGGAGTTCATAGTCAACAATCATCTTGGAAACGAAGAAAATCGAAGAGGCAGACATTCAGGACTCTGCATTATCATGGGACGGAGTTGTAAACATGTGAAAAAAAAAAGCTCTACTATGTCATTTGCACGCGGTACTCATTGCGCCCATTCGATTCACTAATGACTCCGTGGATTCAAAAAAAAATGTGGCAGACACTTTGCTCACTGTTTTTCAGCTGTATAACTGTTTGAAATTCACGGAATCAAGAGAGTTAGGAGGTTAGTAATTTTTAGATTTAAATGCACAAAAACACGTGCCTTTAACGTAGATGAACTTTGGAACCACAATATTAAATTTACCCCTAGTCTGGGATGCCACCTGCGTGCACACATTGGCTCCATCCCACTTACCCACCACTTCGCAGAGGGCAGGCGCAGCGGCAGCATCGGCAGAGGCTGCCAAACGCCGCAAATACACGGGCCTTGCAAGCAACCATGTGTTTGCGGCTTTCGGAATAGAGACCCTTGGGACGTGGCGTCCAGATGCCTAAGATCTATACCGGGTTTTAAAAAAACGTCTCTTCGAGCACACTGCTGACCATGGGGCTGGCCTGTTTCTCGGTCAAAGAATTGGCATCGCCATTCAGCAAGGAAACGTAGATAGCCTTATGGGCACCCTACCGCAGAGCGCTGACCTGGGGGACTACTTTATAGGAAATTTGTAAATATGTACATATTTTAGCTGTAAGTCTTTGTGTATATTTGAATTGTTAAACTTAAATATATTCAAATAATAGTGTTCGTACTCGAACTTGTCAATGACATACTCCGGTTGTGCGTTTCGGAACGTTTAAAAAAAAAACAAGAATGAAGGCGGGATGTGGTCTTGTCTGTAGCATTTTGATCAATTCAATTTATACCTGCTAAGTGTGCCGCGAGCGTCGGGTTAAAAAAAATCAAATGGTCTGCCTTTGGAATATCAGAGGCCTGAATGTCTGCCTCATCGATTTTCTTGGTTTTCATAAGGGATTCAAACATCAGTCCAAGAGGCAGACGTGTGCGCATAATATAGCACACCTTTTATTTTTTACATTTTTGGAGACATATAGACAACGCAGAGGCAACATGTTAGCAGACTATTTTTCCGTGGTTCTTCTCATTGTTTTTGATCAAACAATACAAATCTGCCAAGTGTGCACTTCAAATACTAAAACAATAAAAATAAATGAATACTACGAAAGTCAGAGCCCTGGATGTCTGCCTTTTCGATTCTTTGTGTGTCCAGGATGACTGTGATCATCAGCCCCAGAAGCAGACGTGTGCGCATAATATAATTCAATTCAATTCAATTTCAATTCATTTTTATTTCAGACAAGGTCCATACACATTTGTTAGTAAAAAATAATTAACTTATGACTAATACTTAGGGTCTAGAATTCTCGTGCGCGCGTCTTTACCTGCACATGCATGGACGTCCAGCGGGCTAGCATAGGACTGTCCCAGCGGTCAGCGAACACGCTCAGGATGCTGTTGGGGCTGCCGCGCAAACGAGACAAAAGCGAAGCGCATCTCTTCCTCATCACAGCCGCGAAGCCATCCGTCCGCGCTTCGGCAAACATGCCGGAAGCACAACACCATCGCGGCAGCCCCATCAGCACCCGGAACGCGTTATTGTATTGGACACGAAGTTCGTTGTACGCCCTCTGCGTGTATGTCCATGCTGTCGCTCAGGTTATCGGTGACCCAGTGACCCAAATATTTGAACGAGCTGACCTGTTTCAAGGGAACACCTAACAGGGTTACAGGCGGCCCATTGTAGGTTTTGGTGCCTGCCTTGAAAACCATCATCTCACTCTAGCAAACCTTTTTTTTTTACATTTTTGAAACGCTGTAAATTTACAACGCAGCGCCACCATGGTGGCAGACAAGGTCCTTGATGTTTCTTAGGGCATACATATCACTATTAATATCGTCTGCCTTGTGTGCTGATCATATATAAATTTTGCTCGCCAGCTCCCTAACTATAAGGAATGTGTGAAGGGAGATTTAAGAAAACAGTCTAAACTTGAGATTATTTGAGTTGACCGAAATGCAGCAAAGTAGTCCATTCAACTCTACTGTCCAAGGAGGAGGATAACAATTGCAATTACAGTTTTATAAAAAAATCGGCCACCATAAACCATCTCAACCAAAAATTCGTGTGTCGCAATAGCGTGCTACGTTGACTACGACGTAGCACTTTCATCTGACTACAATTATTTGGACAATTTCGTAAAGCCATATTTATTTTTGATTGCGCATTTAACACACGGGCTCTATTTTGCACCAAAATATCAGAATAATATCTACCCGATGAAAAAAATATAATGTGCAGAATAAAAAAACAGTTTTCATAAATTGACCTATTTAATGAAGAATAATTTAGTATAATCGGTCACCAGAACAAGGAAAACTTTTTACATAGGGTATTCTTACACGAGTTATTTTAATTTAATCCTTGTATACACGTGATGATAAATATATCCTAATATCTGGGCGACCGAGCTCTGCTCGGGTGAAAATACGAGTAAGTTTACTTCCTATATATTTTTTAATTTTATTTTTAAAAGATGTTTATTTTCATTGGTCTTAAAAACTCGCCTTGGAATTGAAAATTATTAAATATAAACCCTCGACTATAAAGGAAACAACTAATACAAAAAGTTATACCAACAAATGGTATTCACAATTTACTTTAAAAACAAATTTTAAACCGAATTCAATTCATTACTTCGCCAAGGAACATACATTAACATTTCCTTCCCACTATACCTACTGCATGAACTTGTTTCCGAGAGCAAATGCGTTGATTATTACAGAAAACACCCAAGTCGCTATAAGTAGGCCGATAATATTTGAGGAGTTCCGTCGATTCCTCAAGGATCTCAGAATTAGCTTTGGCACTTCATTAGTTGCTACTTAAACGGAATCACAGAATATGTGACGTCTGTAGTCTTCATAATCTTATCTAGGTGAGGGCCCTTTCGGATGCACTTCGACCCAGTGGGATCTTTTGTGCATTTGCCCTCTCCTTTATACCTGCTCCCAGGCTTGCTCCATCATTTCCACAAAACGCATGATGCAGTTCACCATGAGCACCTCGAATTCCTTTGGTGGCGGGTAGCCGTTACCAAAGTAGTTCATTCTTTGTCTGGCAAGGGCATGACATTAACACAATAAGTGATCCATAGTCTCATCCTCCTCGCCACACATTCTACAGTCTAAACTATCCGATAGTCCCATCTTGACCAAGAGATCCTTGACCCTGAAGTGACCTGTGAACACCCCAGATATAATTCTGAATTGCTTCCTACAGGATTTCCAGAGTTTTCTGGTCCAGCCCGAGTCCACTCCTATGAAGAGCTTAGAGTGCCTTTAGCCAGCCTCATTCCTCCACTCGTGTTGGTGTTTGGTTTTGGCGTAGGCTTTAAAGGCCGATATTATGGTTCCCTACGAGAGTCTTCATAATCAGTTCCTCAGTTCAGTTGGTGAAATGTCACCAAATTTGTTGTTTGCGAGGCTAAATTTATACCTACACGAGTTATAATAGAAAATACCAAAATCTATACACGCGTTTACTTATTCTGGGACGCGTGCTTAATACAATTGAGGACTTCCCTCAATTCCTCATGGATTCCATCATCTAAAGGGCTTTTTGAAAATAATGGGACCAATCTGGAAGCAAATACTCGTACTTTCACTCAAATAAAAAAATACGAATCGGTTCATAAATTATGACGGAGTTCTGAGGTAATCAAACATTAAACATAAAAATCCTCCTTTTTTGGAAGTTATTAATAGAGTTATTAAGGAGTAGTGACACTGCTTACGAAGCTGGAGGGTCGCCGGGTTCGAATCCCGGAAAAGGGCAAATGTTTGTGTGATGGACATGAATATTTGTTTCTGAGTCTTGGATGTTTTGTATTCTCAAAAAACCACCTATTATTCCAAAACGACTTGACCTATTAAGATTTGGATTTCTGTAAGGGGTTTTTAGTGGATAGAAATACCACAGAACCCAGTCATCCCCCGATGATTGGGTACCAGGCTGGTTCGCAGGTTTTCCCCAAGAAAAAAAGCGGCCAAGTGCGAGTCGGACTCGCACATGAAGGGTTCCGTTAAATAAATTGCAGTTTACGATTTATGACGTATTAAAAAAAAAACTACTTACCAGATGTCGTTCAAACCAATTTTCGGTGGAAGTTTGCATGGTAATGTACATCATATATTTTTTTGAGTTTTATCATTCTCTTATTTTAGAAGTTACAGGGGGGGGGGGGGGGCACACATTTTACCACTTTGGAAGTGTCTCTCGCGCAAACTATTCAGTTTAGAAAAAAAATATCTTAGAAACCTTAATCATTTTTGAAGACCTATCCAATGATACCCCACAAGTATGGGTTTGATGAGAAAAAAAAATTGAGTTTCAGTTTTGTGTATGGGGACCCCTAAAACTTAATGTTTTTTTTCGATTTTTGTGTAAAAATCTTAATGCGGTTCACAAAATACATCTACATACCAAGTTTCAACAGTATAGCTCTTATGGTTTCGGAAAAAAATGGCTGGCTGGCAGACAGACAGACAGACAGACGGACGGACATGACGAATCTATAAGGGTTCCGTTTTTTGCCATTTGGCTACGGAACCCTAAAAAGGTATAATGATGGAGCAGAACTCTCTAGATAGAGTTAGGTGAGTAGCTATGCATTTAGAGTGCTGATGGGGCTGCCTCGTTGCTGCAGCGCGTCGGCAATGTTCGCGGAGGCGCGCGTGGACAGATTCTCTGCTATAATTCGTAAAAAAGCCGCATCGCTGCTCAATAGGGAAAGGGTCAGCACCAACAGCATTCTGGCAATGTTTGCAGGCAGGTTGGATGGTGCCTACCTAAACCATTGCAGTGCACTGCATGTAATGGAAAATAATGTCTACTAACACTTTAGATGTAAGATGAAATTTACCTACTAACCCTGACATGTAATTTTTTTTTTATAGTCTTTGTATAGTATTTAAGTGTATGATCCAAGTTGGTTGAAATAAATGAATTATTATATATATATTGCATTACACAATGCTCTTTAAAAAATAATTCAACATAAAAAAAAAAACTTGCGACGGATATAATTTTCTAATAATAAAATATAGAGATTCTATAAACCATTTATTTACCTACAAAGGGAAAAATTACAACCAGTAATTTTAAATAATAATATTCATAACTCAGCATTTAGAATCACAAATTCAAAGAAAGGCATTATTAATGCCTGAATTAAGTTTCAGATAATGATGAGCACCATCTAGCGACGCTAGTAGCTAATAGCCCAGTGGCGCCTGCGAATCGGAAACAATAACGCAGGTTATGCAAAGATGGCAGCGGTCAGTCCTTGGATGGGTGACCGCCTGTTTGAGTGGTTACTAAAATGAGCGCTTCCGTGCTTTGGAAGGCACGCTAAGCAGTTGATCCCGGCTGCTGTTCACAGTAGTCGTTAAGCCGAGTTAGAGGCCTTTGGGCGGCTTAAGAATCTCTAACAGTCGAGTTGCCCACTCACTTGACTAATCTAACTTTTTTCAACCTAAATAACCTTATGGATAAAAAGAAGGCACAGTGCTATAAAACATGTTTTAATATCTATTATAATTTAAGAACAAATAGATATATAAACAATAAAAAAACGTATGACCATGCTTTTCCCGGCTTTAATACTACGAAAAATCATTCTCTATAATAAAAGAAAGCAAAAAGAAACATTTCCTCGCTGGGATTTGAACACCCGGCCACCGGCGTTGTAAGCCAATGTTATAAAATACTGTCAGTGCTGTCACATCATAACCTATAATTGTGTCCCACATTTGTTACTAACAAATATTCCGCTTATTTCCTAAATTAAGTATTAGTTTATAGTTACATGAACTTATATCTAACTATATAGACGAGGCACTACAACAAAGAAAACACTTATAATTTTTATGAAATTTTCATACGCCGTCATGTAGGTACCTAACTTTTGATTTCGGGGGTAGTAAATTATTCATGGCTACTTCTGCTCGCAATTCCGGAGGCATACAGTTCAATTCCATATCATTTTCGTCCGAACTCATTTCGAAATCGATGGCTTTTATTAGAAAGTTTCAAAATAATTACGAACTATTGACAAATCCGGTCAACAAGAAAAAAAAACTTTTTCAATTTACGCGCCAAACATTTTTTTAACCTGTTTGAAGCAACGTTTTACCCGGTGACATTGACATTAGTCCTAATCTTTTTTTTTTTTGGTGATTGAATGCAAAGACGTTCTGTCACAATTTGACGTTTATAAACAAAAGACGGTTGCTTTGCAGGCCTAGGTGTGTAAGGTTGTATGAAATTCCTTTACATATCATCTTCACTAGTCGCACCGGATACGTAGTATTTCCGGGCCTAATTTGAAGTAAGTCATGTCAACATTTCATTGCAAGTTTGAGAAAATGATAGTTTGCAAACGAGTAAATATGGTATGTCATAATTTCACCATTTATTTAGTACCTATTTACCCAGACGGCTTTGTTAGTATTGTTAATGTCAAAATAAATATAGGGCAGGTTATTAAACGTACATTATGACTCGATAAAGTAATCCCCTTTTTCACAGTGAAATCAAATTTTCAGAAGCGAGCAACAAAACCCAAATTTTATAAGGAATTTCGCAAATGTCCTATTCATTCGCTACATACGGACATTAACACTTTCACTGCCAGGAACCCGTCTAGCGGGCGTCTACACCGTAGTCGCTTTCCACTACATACGGGGAAAACCACAGGATCAGCTACGAGCGTAGCGCGTAGAGATTCTCGGCAGTGAATATGTTAAGCGGATTACGGCGTGGAGCTACTGGCGTAGGTGAAATAAACTATTTTTTGATAATTTCATATGCAATCTCATTTCACATTGATCAGAATCAATTGCCGTGATAAAAAAAATACTCAATAGGTAGCAATTAAACATTGTACTTATTTATACATGTTCCGAGAAATTTATGGCGACGTAGACTCAAGAGATTTTTTTTTTAAAGTCGTAGCGCTTGTTTGGATCATAATACGGCTGCCCTAAAATTAGCAATCTTAAGGCCTTTCTCGAGGGAATATAGCTATTCAAATCCTGAGTTTTTGACTTTCACTTATTATAATATATTCATCAATAGGTACATAATAAAGATTAGATTAATTAACAGTTAAAAACCTACTACTAACTATAACTATAGAAAAAACTTAAATAAACTTAAAATTAGGAAAAACATAAATTTAATCAAAAGAGGTACCCAAGGTCGGATCCCTGCGGAAGGGTTCCCATAAGACTGGCTGCGTTCCCTCTTTGTATGGCTATGCCGATCCGTTGGGCAAGGAACGAGCCAGCCCTATGGTCTCCGAATACTTTGACAATTTTTTTTGACAATTGCCCAAATAATTGGTGAGCGCCTGGGCTCCAGGGTCCGAGATAAACTCATAAACAACTCCAACAAGAAACATGTCCAAGTTTAAATCTTAACACTATTATGCGATAAGAATGCTAATACTTTTCTACAGAACACACCAATACTGTCAGCAAATATGTCTATACCGTCGGCTTCCTGTATTATATGGTTTAAAGCTGTGCGCGCTCTGGCAGTAGGAGCGTTCGCACCGCGCCTCGTGCGCTCGCCGTTTACAGCGAACAGGGAACCAATTTTTGACTTTCGAGCGCTCGAATCATTCACTCGAAAACTGACAAAAATTACGAAATGCTCTTTTGAAATAGCGATAGAAAATTTAAACGCGAGTGGTATTGACCACTCGTATTCAAATCTATCGGTAGAAAGTTAGGGCCTGCAATTTTGACACTAAAATCGTATTTACTTTTATTTAATTTTCGAGCGCTCGAAAGTCAAAAATCGGCCCCCAGCCGCCGCGCCTACCGCCGGCCCACTCGCTCGCGGCACGCAGGCCCATGCGTTCCAACACGGACGCGTTGTCTACTCTATTATTTAGCAGCTGGTAATAGTGCAGTGCTGATTATAGTGCTGTAACAATTGTTATATGTAAAATAGAGTTTGATAAGGATTATTTATTATCATTCAACAGAATTTGCTATATCTTGTTTATAATAAATAAATAAATAAATATAAATATTTGCGGACAATCTTACACAAATCAACCTAGTCCCAAACTAAGCAAAGCTTGTACTATGGGTACTAGACGACGATATAGATACTTATATAGAGAAATACATACTTAAATACATAGAAAACATCCATGACTCAGGAACAAATATTCGTGCTCATCACACAAATAAATGCCCTTACCGGGATTCGAACCCAGGACCTCTTGCTTCGTAGGCAGGGTCACTACCAACTAGGCTAAAGCGTCGGTAAAGTATTAATACTGTAAAGTAGCCATACCGCCATGTTTTACGGACTAAAATGATTCTAAGTTAAGTTTTTCTATTAACCCGACCATAAAAAGATTTATCTGGGACTGAAGTCCGCCTATGATCATATCAGCCGAAAGACGTCCACTGCTGGACGTAGGCCTCCCCTAAAGAGTGCCACAATGACCTGTCCTGCGCCGCCCGCATCCAGCGGACTCCCGCGACCTTTACCAGGTCATCAGTACCCCTGACCCCTGTTGAAGTCCGCCTAGTTGCTTGAAATAGTTATTTATGATACAAGTGCGGAAAGTAGGTAATTCTTAACGAGTGGCGATGACCAAAAACACGACCGTCAGGGAGTGTTTTTGATCGACACGAGTTGGGAATTACTTATCCGCACGTGTATCGTACAACATTTTACAACGCATCACGCAAAAAAATAAAAAAATATACATAAAAGGTGAAATTTTAATTGTCACGAAATCTCATTTCGCACGTGTGCGGGAATTTTGGCCTGAAATCCATTCCCGCACGGGCTGGCTCCGCCCGGCACCGCCGTGCCGGCATATACCACTTCCCGTGTTTATACTCGTATTGAACCATATAAAGGGGCTCTTTCAGAGCAAGTGCATGGTAAATTTTATTTTTCTACTCCTGTACCGTTATCTGTCATTTAAATAGGCTGTAGCTCAAATACAATGACACCACTAATAAGTCGTCGAAAAACTCTATGCTCTATGGCCCAAAAACGCACTGTTTAGCGTACTTTTTTGGTTCATACATTTTTCATATAAGCACTGTTTAACTTTTTTTAAATCGGCCGCTATATTGCAGTGGTGCCAACTTCATAAACAAATATTTCGAAATAAAAGTATTTATTTACGATTTAACATTTGTATATTATAAATTATTTACTACAATAATAATTAACCATCATCTATTGTGTGTTAAATTACATGTTCTATAAATTTTTGGTATTATTTATAAAAATAAACAGTTTGAATTGGCAAGTGCAAACAAATTATAAATAAAACAAACCATAAGCAAGAGCTGTCACATTTCCGATTTCCCACCAAAATACAGTTCAAAATGAAAAGACAAAAGATGATGAACTATTAGTCCTAAACTATTAAGATTTTATTCGTGTTTGTGAAGACAAAAGTGTACGTTCCTTTTAAAATGGTCGAAGTAATTAATAACTGCACTCCTGAAGAAATTGCGTGAGTAGCAAAAGTACAAATAGAAAACTTGCTGCCTGAAAAGTTTAACTATTCTGTAGTCTGCTATTTATTTAAAATTTGTCGTAGAAAAAGTATTGTATGCAACGGTGTATAACTGGTCTAAAAACGCTCGTGGCGTCTTTTATTGCGATGCTCGCCAAGGCTCGCATCGCAACCCACGCCACTCGCCTTTTTATACAAGACCCTTCTTATACAACAGTTGCATAAAATACTATTATGCAACCGATTTAAGAAACTTCTATACGCGCTTCAGAACACGTCAGTTTTGTTAGTTGACAGAAGTGACTCCACAATTCCTCAGTATAATAGTCCAGTCATTGCAATGACAACTTGTATGGAATAAATGACAGAAAATAATTTATATTTGCGGTTTTTCTGTGTAACTGATGTATATTACTATCAATTAAATAATTACCTAGAGAAAAACCCAACAAAATATCAGACTTAAAAAAATTATAACTTAAGCTCCCGAAAAGTTGGAAAAAATATCAATCAATGTTTATTTTGGTTTATATTTGCTCTATGATTAAGGTGGTTCGATTGCAATACAAAGCGTTATTTGACATTCGCAGGCTAACGGCGTGATATTTTAAAAAACTTATGTAACAAACTTTCATTAATTGGCTTCCCATTTGCGCCAAATTCCCCCTTTCCTTGAATAAACTTGTATAAACTAGGTTATTTTGAGAAAAATAGTTTTCCCAAAATATCACGTCCCAGACCAATTTCTCAAATTAATACCACCTTAAGGTATCGAATGCTTCATTTAAATCTATATAATTACTTCCGGATGGAAAATTTGTAGGATTCTTGATAAATGCATCTTAGAATTACGTCTTAAAATAAAAAAAATGCTATTATAAATTTAGAGGACGCAATATGCGAACATCGATTACGATATTGCTAGTGCCGAATGCGGAAACATTTGATAAGATATTCCAAATATGTTATGTGATACTCGACGCCAATACGTCTTCCATGAATTGTTTTATCGATATGAAGGTCCAAGATACAGAGTTTGTTCGACAATCTGTTGAATAAGGTTATTTTTGGGAATGAAATAGCAACTTTTAGGGATTCAGATTGTTTACAAATTTTTGAAGTGGATACTTCTTTGCTCGCGTTCTTGTATAAGGGGGTACAGTTCAAATTGTATCACGTGACTTCCGAAATAACTTTTTGTAGAGAAGCCTAATCTGATTTCAAATAATTGTTTGTTACATTTTTTAATCCTTCTTTATTTGCCATTAGTTGTTAATCACAAAATGTTGTTCAGTTTATGTGGCGGACATGAAAATAATGCTGAAGTATAATGATGAGATATCGCGAGTCAAATGAGCTTGTTAGGAAAATTATGGGAAGAATATAAGCCGAGAACTAATGAATAACTAAAACACAATTTTATTCTATTTATTGTGGAAAAATGGACATTGCTTCGGATGACGAGTAAAATAAATCGAATAGAAACATAAAATTTGTTTAATATGTACTTATTTAAACGTTACTTACATTCAATTTCTGCAGTACTGAACCAAATTACACCTTTTACTTCCTTGAGTAGGATTAACACGAACAAATAACGAAACACTAGCACCATCAGACAGTCATCATGGAGGTGTGGGTAGATATAGTCGATATTAGTAGACGGTTGAGTCTTCTGTCGTTACCGAGCAAATACTCGTAATGGCCGTCGAATGGCGGCCCCCCATTTTTATGCCAACCCCTACCTCCATTCGAACTACATTAAACGTACTTCCGGTTATCTTGGTTTATTTTTATTAACATAATAGTTGTTTCTAATAATTAATCAAATAATCAATTTAAAATATAACATTTAAAATACACTGGTCTGTGAGCTCATTTGACTCGCATGAGCTACGTCAGTCAATGTTATATATACTGATTTATCTGTACTTATACAGATTTTAGTGAATCAATTCAGATATATTAGGGTTCCATAGCCAACAAAGAAGTATCCACTTAAACTTAATTAACGGTTGTATCTCCGACACAACCCGCTTCCTTTTAATAGGTAATGGCGAAATTTTAAATCATTTAAATATTTTATATACCTACCTACATAGAAAACTTCCGTGAGTCATAGACATAAATAAATAAATAATAAATAAATAAATATTACGGGACAATCTTACACAAATCAATCTAGGCCCACGGTAAGCTCAGTAAGGCTTGTGTTGTGGGTACTAGGCGATGATATATATATATAATAGATAAATACATATAGATACTTATATACATATATAACATCCATAACTCAGGAACAATACTCGTGATAAACTCACAAATAAATGCCCTGACCGGGATTCGAACCCTAGACATATAAACATTTATTCTTTTTTTTTCAATTTAAATATCACTAAGTATATTTAAGTGGTGTGTATTTAGGTGGATATTTTTGGCGTAAATTTGATAATTAAAGTGATCACTAAGGGAGCGGACCTTCTGTACTATCTATAACATTGTATATTCTGTGGTAGTCTTATTTACCCCACATGGCGTAGGTAATGGTCGTAAACAAAGTCAATTTCCCCCCCTAGTGATTAGTGACGTACTGTACGTCAGATTACGTGCGTCAGATGTTGCAGGGCGTAACGTTAAGTTACCGTTAATGTGTTAATTAGGCACATAGTACAGTACCACACCATAAGATTCCTTTCTGATAACCCCACATGTATAAACAGCATCACACTGACGACCAGTGGACCTTATCTCGTAGCGTTAAGGTCCATAATTGGTCACACAGTGGGTTATCACTGTTTACACTGTTGGCACCCTGATAATTAGATAATTTTATTGGAGGTCAAATACTTTATTACGCGATAAATTTATTGCGATTAAATACCGTGACGTGCGATTATTAATAAGTTTACTCGATATCTTGAAGGAATATTTTGATGGACGATATAAACAGATTATAAGTTTATAAAACAGTTGCTTCTTTTAAATAAAATGTCCCTTCGAAACATTTTTGATTGATAAGCAGAAAATGTAGTAACATAGGCAACCATGCCCACATTCACATTATATTACCGCGCACTTTCATCTGCTCACTCACACAAACACACTCGCACGCAGCCTCATCATTATATTGTAACTTCGATCATTATCGAAATATTATATGTAGGTATAGACTATATTATAGTATTATATGTAGGATACACATTAGAGCTTAAGCATAAAGGAGTAGATAATTTTGTTTTTGTACTCGACGATTAAAATATGTGTATTAAGATTTCATAGAGAATACTGCAACGTCACTCTTTTCATAGTTGTAGTCCATGTTACTGTCGAAACAATCGAAATAACTACTTTTCGATACGCCCCAGACAACTAAAATAAATTCGACCAATCACGTGGCTGCTTTACTGAACTGTAATGAATTGGACCAATAGAATCGCTTTGATGTCGTACGCTCGTTGATGTCTTTTAAGATATCAACAAGCGTACGAGCGATAAGCTGCACTTCGTTTCAACAGTATCGAGTTTGTTTAATTAGTTCAGTTAACTCGTAGAAAATTAATTTTAATGAACTCGTACAAAAAGTATTGTTCACAATAGTGTTATAATCAAGCTTTTTAATCTCGTACCTTACTTAGGCCACTCAGCAAGCTTCGTGGCCTAAACACGGTACTCGACTAAAAAGCTCTCTATTATAACACGATTGTGAAAAATACTATTTGGTTATGTTTAGGTTTTCATGTTTAGTCTTGGTTTACAGATTGTGTGATGCAGGCTTAAGTCTCACCAAAGTGTCACTGTCACCGAAGCGGCAAAAGGGATAGCCGTGGTATTTATCTGGTTTCGATACCAATATCTCAGAATATCATAAAAATTATTTTTCTCCATATACCGGGATAAAATAAAAAAAAATTAAAATTTATTCACTATAGGTTTTAACATTCTATAATATTTAAATTACTTACTTATTAAAATCACTGAACAAAAAATCGCATCGTGTGTAACCGCCAGAAGCGGAGGGTAGCGACTGAGAAGAAATAAATTGCTGCTTCTTTCAGAAACTGATAGTCACGAACATTTAATTTGCTTAATTCTTTGGTGGATTTAGGAGTAATATTTACACAATTTAACTGCTTTGCCTTAAGGTGGCGTAGAGTGCTTTATCCTATACTATTAAACGAGCAATATTTGTATATATATTTGTTTATCACGAATATTTGTTCCTGAGTTATGGATGTTATGTATGTATATAAGTATCTATATGCATGTATCTATTATATATATTATCGCCTAGTACCCACAAAACAAGCCTAACTGAGCTCACCGTGGGCCTAGGTTGATTTGTGTAAGATTGTCCCGTAATATTAATTATATTAATATTTAAAAAACTATACCTATCTAAAACTAAACTACATATCAAATAAAATAACTTATATCTAAAACTAAACTACTTCTAAAATAAAATAACTTACAAATAAAATATTTGTCCGAGTTCGCCGTCGCTGGGCAACGTGCCCAGAAGGCTGGCAGCATTGCCACGTTGGATGGCAATGCTTATCCTCTGTGCGAGGTATGAGCCAGCCCTCCGGTCACCCGTTATTTCGGCGAGTCGCTTCGAGCACTCTTTAAAGACCCTGTGGGCACTTTCCCCCCAGGGCCCTAAGGTCTCAACCCCAAACGGCTCAAATATGCAACCACTGTTAATGTTTGCATACTTGCGCCGTTTGAGGAGCTCGGCCGAGTTGGCTGCAGCGCCAGCCTTCACGGAGGTGCCACGGAGATGGGAGAGCGCTAGGGTGTCGGCACATGTTGCGTCCCATACTAAAGGCCGTCCCATTTTCCATGGCACGAGGGTCATACCGTCGGGCCTTTTGCCATCATCTCGGGCAAGACCGGATGGCTCCAAGATGGCAGGCGCTCCTATATTTATTTATTTATATATATTTCCAATCACGTTCTCGGAAACGGCTCTAACGATTTCGATGAAATTTGGAATATAGGTGGTTACGGGGCCGAGAAGTCGATCTAGATAGGTCTCGTTTCCGAGAAAATTCGATTTCTCGAGATTTTCTCGCATAAAGATTTGTAAAATTCAATATAGTACGTAATTTCACCACAACTATCAATGCTTGATTAGACTAATGGTTATAACATCGGTTTATAACGCCGTTGGCCGGGGGTTCAAATCCCAGTCAGGTGATGTTTGTTTTTGCTTTCGTTTTTTATAGACATTTATTTTTCGTAGTATATAACCGGGAAAAGCATGGTCTGACTTTTTTTTTCTTTTATTGTTAACATGTCTTTTCTGTTTTTCGATCCCAACTGGGAAAAATTACTAATAAAATATTTAGTTATGGAAGTTACGGAAATATTTAAGTAAAGTATTTTATGGCACTATTCCTTCCTTTTAACCGACTTCAAAAAAGGAGGAGGTTATATGTTCCACTGTATGTATTTTTTTTTATGTTTGTTCGCCGATTTCTCCGTCAATTGTGGACCGATTTCCAAAATTCTTTTTTTATTCAAAAGGGTGTACTCCCGAGGTCCCATTGTCAATTGCCATAGTCAACAATTTAGGACCTGATAATGCGATCCCAGGGAAATTGAGGGCAACCCGCAAAATTTATTAGCTCGCGTGTAGTGATTTTGAAATTTTCTATTATAAGTATAACTCGTGTTTTTACCCTCGGAAATCGCATTTTTGGTTAAGTGGAACTGATGATGAACAGATGACTTATGGAACTCCTCAATGATGTAATGTATGTTCGCCGATTTCTCCGTCAATTGTGGACCGATTTCCAAAACTCTTTTTTTATTCGAAAGAGTATACGCCTGAGGCGGTCCCATTGTCACCAAGTCAGGATCTGATGATGGGATCCCAGGGAAATTGAGGGCAACCCTCAAATTTTAAAGGCACGCGTGTAGTGGTTTCGGTATTTTTTAATAAAAGTCGTGCTTTACCCTCGGAAATCGATATTTTGGTGAATTGGAACTGATGATGAAGACCACAGATGACTTATGGAACTCCTCAAAGATGTAAAGTTGGTCAAAGATTCTGACATGATTCCGTTGAAGTAGCAACTAATGAAGTTTTAATTCTGAGATCCTTGAAGAATTGACGGAACTCCTCAAATATTATATAGCGACTTGGGTTTTTTCTGTGATAATCAAGGCATTTGCTCTCGGAAAGAAGTTCATGTGGTAAATTGGAAAGGAAATGTGGAAATTTTCATGTACCTATGTGGCTTGGCGAAGTACTGAATTGAAGTCGGTTTAAACTTTGTTTTTAAAGTAAATTATTATCCATAAGGTTATTTAGGTTGAAAATTGTTAGTTTAGTGATTCTTTAATCATTTTAGAATCAAATAAAACCTGTTTAACGCTTTTTATAATATTTATATTTTCATTGGTCTAAGATAGCTCAAAAATAACATCAGCGACATCAATCGAACTGAACTTGAACCAAAATTATGCTCGCTAGATGGTGCTAATCATTATCTGAGCCTTAATTCTGGCATTAATAATGCCTTTCTTTGAATTTGTGATTATAAATGCTAAGTTATGAATATAATTGTTAATAATATCGGCCGTGAAAAAGGTCCAAAGCTGTGTTAGAGTATCACGTTCAACGCACACATGTGAGCCTTCAGTCTACCCTTTCGCGCCACAACAAAAACACGATAACTGTCAAGTATCACTGAGGCTTTATTTCACTTAATAATATGACATTACGTATTCCTATTTATAATTTCTGGTTGTAAATTTTCACTTGGTGGGTTAAAAAAAATGGTTTATAGAATCTCTATTTTATTATTTAAAAATTATATCCGTCGTGACGTTTTTCAAAAAAATTATTTATTCTTTATGTTGAATTATTTTTTAAAGAGCATTGTGTGATGCTAAAGTTACTCACCTAACTCTATCTAGAGAGCGCTGCTCCATCATTGGACCCTGATCAGTTCATATATCTTTTTTTTCTTGGAGAAAACCTGCGATATTTCTATCCACTAAAAACTCCACGGTAGCCGGCATCTGCGCTCTCAAAGGATCATTTCTGCTGATCCAGAAACCGCTTACAAAAATCCAAATGTCAATAATTAGGTCAAGTCGTTTTGGAGATAATTGAGAATAGATAACATCCAAAACTCCAAAACATCAGCAAACATTTGCCCTTTACCGGGACTTGACCCTCCAGCTTCGTAGGCAGCGTCACTACTCACTAAGCTAACCGGTCGTAAAAAACAATTAATAACCGACTTCCAAAAAGGAGGATTTTCATGTTTAATGTTTGTTACCTCAGAACTCCGTCATAATTTATGAACCGATTCGTATTTTTTTAATTTTTGTGAAAGTGCGAGTACTTGCTTCCAGATTAGTCCCATTGTTTTCAAAAAGCCAGTTAGATGATGGAATCCATGCGGAATTGAGGGAAGTCCTCAATTGTATTAAGCACGCATGTAGAGATTTTGGTATTTTCTATGACTCGTGTAGGTATAAATGTACCCTCGGAAACAACAAATTTGGTGAAAAGAAACTGTTGGTGAAGACCACAGACGTCACATATTCTGTGATTCCGTTTAAGTAGCAACTAATAATAATAATAAAATGGCGTAGGGATGTGACGGCCCCATCGCCCACCAGATTTCTGGTGCAATCAGTCAACGTAAGGCAGCTTGTGGCGGGCTGTTAGGGAGTAGCGACCCTACGTACCTGAGTGCTCCTGGGGGTGTCCTGTGGTCAGGCTGAGCCAATCGGGTGGTTGGTTGGACAGGCCCCCCACCTCTGGCTTGCCTTAACTGGCTGTCCAGAGTGGAGTCGCAAGAGCTGTTGCTCGAGGGTAGATGTGGACACCTAAGTGGCGAGTTGGCTATATGTTTAAAGTCCAGTGCCACCTCTCTACCCCCCCAGCCTCTCTGACTGGTGTTGCCCTTAGGCCATTTTTTAATTTCGCTATTAATAGGGGCCCATCTAGCAGTTGGCGAGTCACCGTCTGCCAGAGATAAAAAATGAGACAGTTTATTAGGCAGGCGTCCGATGTTTCACCCAATAGCCCAGCCACTAGTCCATAATTTTCACCCAATAACCCGTTTTCTTTAGATTCCATCAACCAGCAATAGTCCCTATACACCCCAGCGGGTGCTGTCTCTGTGTGCGTCCCATGACACGGGCAGGGACAGCATCAGCTCGGTGTACTCCTTGCATTTCATTAAATTGTCATAAGGGCCTCTACGTGTTGGCTCAGTTGGTACTTTGTAGTTACCTAGCCCCACGCACGCCTCCCAAAGGTCCGGGACATCATTGTCTCGTGAGCGGGAAAGACATAATAATAATAATAAATTCATTTATTTCGACCAACTAGGATCATACAAATTACAAAAATACAAAACACAGCAAAAATTTATAAAATAGGTAAAATTAAATATGTAAAGTACGGCGACAGCTGGACGCATATGACCACATTATGTGGTCACTTACCCCCCACTACCGACGCAGTTTACTAAGATTTGTTTGTCATTACATGAATCATATGACAATGATTCAAGTAATGACAATCAAATCTCTCAGCCAATGCCCTCAGGATGCTATTGGAGCTGAACCTGACCCTGCGCACCAAGGATGTGCAGCGTTTCCTCATTGTAGCATAGAAGCAATCTACCCTGGCCTCCGCGAACATCCCTGATGCACTACAGAGGCGGGGTAGCCCCATCAACACCCTGAAGGCATTGTTATATTGTACACGAAGGGCACTGTACTGTTTTTGCGTATACTGTGTCCTAAACTAATGAAGTGCCAAAGGTGATTATGAGATCCTTGAGGACTTATAGCGACTTGGATGTTTTCTGTAATAATAAACGCATTTGCTCTCGGAAACCAGTTCATGCGGTATAATTAATGTTCAGCGGAAGGAAATGTTAATCTATGTTCCTTGACGAAGTAATGAATTGAAGTCGGTTTAAACTTTGTTTTAAATGTAAATTATTAATTAAATTTTTGGTATAACTTTTTGTACTTGTTGTTTCCTTTATAATCGGGGGTTTATATTTAATTAATTTCAATAGGGAACATTACGCAAAACTCTTCGTAGGTGGCGACACTAGCAGCGTTGACATTGCATCTCGATCCCACTTGCGGTATTGTCTATGCAAGCATCCTTGTCACTCATTTGACAATCAATTGTGCATGTGTGTGTGAATCCCTATATTCCTATACTGTTTTACTATTAGTGGTATAGACAAGTCGACCGGCCAAGTGCGAGTCGGACTCACGCACGAAGGGTTCCGTACCGTTATCAATAAAAATATTTATTTTATTTTGTTTTTACTATTTGTTGTTATAGCGGCAACAGAAATACATAATCTGTGAAAATGTCAGCTGGAACTATCACGGTATCAGTGAAATACAGCCTGGTGACAGACAGACGGACAGCGAAGTCTTAGTAATAGGGTCCCGTTTTACTCTTTGAGTACGGAACCCTAAAAAGATCCCTTTGAAAGGTAATGTAACATGTTTATGTAAACATGTGAGTACTATTTACATGTTTACATTTAAATCCCGAAGTTTTTCAACGGCCACTTCACTTAATCAAACCATCAAAAACAACCCGCATTTTTGACAGCTCTTCAAACTTACTTGATCATTCTGCCCATGGTACATTGTTAGCGACCAGTCACTTTAAAAAACAAACTGCATTTTTTTCATCCCTCCAAACCTAAATCACTCAGCTTCACACGTTAACTTTTAAATCGCGAAAATTCTTACCGGCCAGTCCCTTGAAAAAAAAACTTTAAATCTCCGAACTTTGCAGCCAGCACAATCACTTGAACGCTCCCAAAACTCACTCAACATTTGAATTTGGAATTACGTACCGACGCCCGCGATGACATATTGCCGCCACAGCTGCCCCGTCTCCATGATGCGTCGGTTGTTGACTGGCGCGCCGGGCACCGGGTCGTATGAGTAGGTTCGCTCTTCCATACGTCACGGCACGTCACTAGTACGTGCAAGGGGCCGGGCGGACTGTTAGGACAATGTTTAAGGACATTAATTAACTGTTTAATTTCAACATGAAAAATGGTGAACTGAAATAAACCCTAATTTTTGTGAAAAAGTTTTTCAGTCTTAAAAAAACTTAAACAACCTTATTTCCATTCACGAAAATACAAGTTACAATTTTCAAGTAGTCAGTCCTTATTCTTCAAGTGCCTCAGTGTTGTCAGTTTTGACTTGTAAAATTGTGACTTGTAGCTTAGTGAAACTGGCCACAAATATCTTTTTTTGTACGTATGTTACGCTATATCTCCGTAATTACTGAATCGAATTTACGTTTTAAAGTATAGACTAATTAGGGTAAAGGCACCAGTAGTCAGCCTCTTAACATAATTTCTAAGTTCAAAGTCATGTAAATCTGTCATACATGGGCCAAATGGAGTTTATATCATTATTAAGTGTGGAGAATTCATTAATCTTTCATTTAGTAGACGAATTTATAATGATAACATTATAATATTTAAATAAAAGTGAAATTGGGACCTTTTTCCAAGTAGTCAGCCTCCGAGACCCTAATATCAACCTTTAGACACCCAGTGGTCAGCCGCTACATAAGTAGCAAACGCGGCGGCTGACTATTGGCGTCTCAGTTCTAGGATCTCGAAACCGATCCAGTATTCAGCCGCATCAAAAAATACAAACATTTTACCACAAATAAGAAAATAACATTATTTAGGTATTAAACTCACATATACCTGCGTAACAGACATAAGAAAACCATCATTCAAACAATACAGTCAACGTCAAAAATATCTATACAATTTTGAACCTTATCTCAATGAAAGAGTTCATAAGTGTAAGTACACATAATTTTCGCATCGACGTACCACGCAAGGTTAATGGCTGAGTACTGGATCCGCTAAACCCAGTGGTCAGCCGCATATAACCGTTATTTCAAATGCGGCTGACTACTGGGTTTTACTTAAAGTAGACTAAAACATGCTTAACTAAATTTGAAAATTAAAATCTAACGGTCGTAATGGTAGTATTGGCTCGAAAATAAATAAAAAAATGAATAACCCAATAGTCAGCCGCGGGAGGCTGGACACTGGGTTTTTGGTAAAAATTAGGTATCCAGTAGTCAGCCCCCTCAATTTATAGGTTAAATATTGATATTTTTATTAAAATATAATGTTAGTTAATAGATAAACTAATAAATCAACAAATCATGAACAAAAAGGAATAACTCAAACATTAAAACATGGTTTTTCATACCTGTTACGAGAACACCACGTGCAACAAAAAATATGGCGGACATGACAGTACTACTCTCGCAGACAAACAGCACCAGTATGGACGAGTATATCTCCTCCCCCCGATCCCTCACCGCACCTGTCGCATGACGTATTGACTAATAAGGAATCAGAGCTCCTATTTAAATGGTCGTGATTTGTTAAAACCAATGTACCAGATATTTATGACCAATAAACGACTCAAAAGGCTGACTACTGGTCCCTGGCTGACTACTGGTGCCTTTACCCTATGTCTTTTTGTCTGATTACTTTGCGCGTGTTGAATACAGGAACATAGGTACGAAAGAATTCATTTGAATAATTTCGGATGAATCCCAAATGGTGGAAATTGCCAAAGTTTACCTTCTAGCTAACACAACCTATAAATTGATTTTAGGATATATAGCGGATAACCACAACAAACATGCATTAGTATTGCAATTGATTAGAAATAGATATCCTGTGTTCACATCAACATGCATTAGTACTGCAATTGATTAGAAATAGATATTGTTTTCATAACATCTAATTCCCAATTCTCTAGACTTAAGTACCTTATTGTACGAGTATAATTAACTTAACTAATTATTTTAACGGCCTCCGTAGCCCAGTGGGTAGTGACTCTGCCTACGAAGCTGGAGGTCCCGGGTTCGAATCCCGGTCAGGGCATTTATTTGTGTGTTTATCACGAATATTTGTTCCTGAGTTATGGATGTTATATATGTATATAAGTATCTATATGTATTTATCTATTATATATATCATCGCCTAGTACCCACAACACAAGCCTTACTGAGCTTACCGTGGGCCTAGGTTGATTTGTGTAAGATTGTCCCATAATATTTATTTATTTAATTATGGGCGCCGCGCCGGCAGCATGGTGCAAGGGAAAGCAAATACATATTTTATTTTTATTTTTTATTAGTACGTTACTGTTTTTGAGAATAAAACTGAAGGCGTCTAGGTTGCTTCACCAAAATCACATCACATTGCAGTGTATGCGTTTCTAATGGTTAAATAGTTTTATGAGCAACCAATTTATGTCCATTATAAAGTATGCTTAAATAATTGTATGTGCTACAAATTTATGCGCAATACACATTATGTTCTTAAACATTATGGTTCAAACGTTATGCGCATAAATGTATGACTATTTATAATTATGCATAATGATGAGTATGTCGAATCCACGTATGCCTATCAACAATATGACTTTTAAACTTTATGCAACCCGACCCCTACCCGTAATCACGCTTGTTCGGTCAAATCGATCTTATTAGACGTTTATTTTAATTTTATTTTATGTATTCATCCCTCAAATTAACACTTACAGGCTATGCATGTTAATTATACAGGAGGATATTATACTGTATAATAACTTACTTTTAGTAATTGCAGTTTATTCTGCCAAACTTGAACCTGTGTGCAATTTACACCTTGTGCAACAATTTGTGGGTAGGGGTCAGGTTGCATAAAGTTTAAAAGTCATATTGTTGATAGGCATACGTGGATTCGTCATACTCATCATTACGCATAATTGTAAATAGTCATACATAACGTTTTGAACCATAATATTTAAGAACATAATGTGTATTGCGCATAAATTTGTAGCGCACTAAATTATTTAAGCATACTTTATAATGGACATAAATTGGTTGCTCATAAAACTATTTAACCATACTTTAGAAACGCATAAACTGCAATACGCATAAGCCTATGTTCTCTTTTATGTTGGGTCATAGTTCTAGGTCAGAGTATAGCAAAGGGAAAGGGCAGTCAATATAAAAGCTTACAAACAAGTTATTCCGTTCTTTAAAAAAAAATAACCTCGAAGACGAAAGCGGGAGCAAGCGTTCGTCTTCTAACCTATCCGCGATCCGAGTCAGTTATGCCACTAAGTACCTGTTCCCTACTGCCACCACTATCTTGGCATTGGTTGATCTCTAAGAAAAAAATATTTGTTATATATTAAAATACTTATTAATATAATTTTTAGTTGCTTTTAAAAAAAAACCCCACCATCTTAAGTCCGAATGTATGAAATTAACGATTATTACTAAAAATAATTATAAATATCAATATTATGACTAAATAAATGTATCCCATTCGACATTGTGGTTAAACCAATTATGACTCCATATAATTATGACAGGGAAAAATTATTGCGTACTTTATGCGTAAAGTGTTATGATGATGATGACAATCGATATTATGACAATACCTAGTTGTTATGCAACTAGATGGCCACCCCGTGATTACATATTATAGAAAATCCAAGCCGTAATAACATTACTTGCTCTCTAGGTTTGCTTGAGATTATTAGAGTTGGCCGAATTGCTGCAAAGTACTCCATTCTAAAAGCAACTCTACCATCCAGGGTAGAAGGTTCCAATTGCAATAACAGTTTTATAAAAATTCGGCCACGTTAAATAATCTCAACTATATGTGGTGTGGTGTTCTTTGGTGGTAAGTAAGTTCGAGAGCTCCCGAGCGCTGTGTTGCGACTGTTGCGAGTGAAGAACATGCAATAGAAAAATAAAAATAAAACAGATAAAGTAGGTAATCCATAAATGTGAGTAGCATGTGTCTCTAACTAAACCTGTCGGCACAACGAATCCTCAATAAATATAGGGTCAGCAACGCGCTTGTGACCCCTCTGGAAGTCGTATGTATGTTTGCCACCGTGGTATAATAAATTAGTAAATAAGTTTCAGTCATAAATTTAATTTTTGGTACAAGCTTTTATTGCCGACTGTACTTTTCTGTATACTATCATCAACTTCTCATTGAGACGATTCTAACGAACCCAAACTCAAAGGGATTTCATCGGCCAAATACTGAATTCCCATGGCCACCTTCTGTCTCCATCATTAGATCAGCTCGATGGTACTATAATATTGAATTGTCATCTAAACTAAACTAATACCCAAAATTTCAGCTCACTCAGACTACGGCATGTGACTGAAAATTGATTGCAAATTTTGACGGACAACTTACATACATACGAACAGGTCAAGTTAATATAAAGCTTGTAAATAAAAGCTTGTAAAAGAGTTCGTTCCTAGATGAACCCATTTTTTCGTGTTTTTATTTTTGCTTAGTCACGTCACATAGGTGCATCCATTTATTTAGCGACAGTATAGGTAAATTAATTCAAAATGACTTCAAATCTAATCTAATCTATTTATCACTTCCACGCGTGCCAAGCATGCGTGTCAGAAACGAGTGTGTGACAAATTCAACGCCAATTTTATACCAATTATTACCTCAAATTGTAACCAGAGGTAGGTGTTAGGGCTATGAACCGATATTGCAAGATTTTTTTTCTTAACTATGAACTTTATTTTAGTTATAAAATAATTCAGCACGCAATGTATCACTACATTGTCTTACTGATGTGACGTCACAACTGTCACAAGTAACCCGCTTCTTCCATGTGTCAAATGAGTGTATCAGAATGTAAGAATCTGTTGTCAATATGACAACGAAACATCGGCACCTCCGCACGTATAACAACATAGAGTTATTATCCCGGGACTACAAAGGAATATGAATAAATTGTGTTTTTAGAAATCCGGGATTTAAGTAAGAACTGTGAAGCTGTAGCTTCGTAAGTTTCATAGTGTGTGTGTATGTAAAAATGGACAGTGATCAGAATTTATGGTGCAACACGGTGGGATATCGAGTAGAAATATTAATATGGAAATCACCAAATTACAATATCTTGTATAAAAAAAAATGTTTTTTTATAATTGTAGTTTAGCCGCTTAGATCTATGGCAGATCAGTTATTTAGATTTTTTTTGTATTTAGTGATATTATTTTATATCAATTGTTAAAATGTTATTAAATTTTGTTCTCCAAAAATAAAAGTAAGTCTCGGAATCACTTACTCCGTTTCGCATCGGGAAATCGGATCGTTGGTAATAGGTAATAACTGGAACCACTGGGCCAATAAATTTCTATTTCATCAATGTACTGTAGAATGGACTTTCTGGTTGGTCTTAGGCCATAGTTAATGCCACGGTTTGCCTGCGTTTTTTTGCAATTTTAAGAGATATTACTCGTGTTAAGAGATTTATTACCTTGTTATTATTATTTTATTTTTCTATTGATATGACTATCGATGTTGTTATCGCACGGCGAGGTAAAAACGGGCCAAAAACGAATGGGTTTTGGTATTTTCAAATGTTTTAGGATTAACCAGATTACGGCGCCGGTCGTAGTGACAGCAATAAATGAACGTATTCATTATTATAAATACGTTCTTGCCGACGTTGTTATCTTTAAACGACTTAAGCTTTTAACTTTGCGGCTGATTTTAACTGGGGTGTGATATTTCTCATTATTTTCAGAATAAGAATTTTCGCAAACATTCGAGCCTACCTGCAAGTCGTATGTAATTAGTGCATTGTTTTTTACCATCTAGTGAAGTTAGGACGTATTACTTGCAGTGAATTTTGTTATTGTTGTTGTTTTTGTTGCGTTTGTATACCTGATTAAATTGTCGATTTTGGTTACTGTTTATGGACACTGATTGCTGCATTTCGATTGGTTTGTGAAGTTTAATTGGATTTGGTGAGTGTATACATTTGAATATCCCACTTAATATTTATAAATGCAAAAGCTTCGATGTTTGTTACTCAATCACGCTTAAACGGCTCAACCGATTTGGGTGAAATTTTGCACAAAGATAGTTTATGGTATGGATTAAAATAGAATAGTTTTTATCCCGGGTCCACGCAGACGAAGTCGCGGACGGAAGCTAGTATTGTATTCTGTCGCCAAATCTTTAAAGTATTAATGTCAATACGTATATTACTACTTAACCACAATAACTACGAAATTATGAACAGTAATAAAATCCCGGACATATAAAATAATGCTAACTCGACATTTTAAGAATCCCGGCATTGGATGGTGTTAGCAACTTCTAAACGTGCGACGCCCTGGCATTCAGATAATTATACAAATGGCGCCGATAATAAGGAACGCTGTTCATCGGTACTTTGAATATGATGATTGTTTCGGTATCGGCAATTGTCGGTTGTGAAATAATAAGTTAAAGGTATGTTGTTTAAATGTATAAATTATAGATCTTGCATATGTTAAGTTCATTTTGGGTATATACTCGCTACGCACAGGATTCTATTTTTGAACCACTCGCTTCGCTCGTGGTCAATCATAGAACCCTTTCGCTAGCTCGTGTTTCAACACACGAGAAGTAAAATAACTTTTCACCCGTGTATAACACAAATCTTTTCAATAAGAGTACGATACGCGATACTCTATAACATGTTTAAACATAATGCGCAAATCACAATAAGCAGCTGATGATAAGGTTACCATAACCCTATGAAAACCCCAATTAAAAACCCCATCCCAATAGGGTTTGAGGTTAACTCAATTAGTAGTTACGGTTAACACTTCCGATAAGGTTACCGTAACAATCAGTTAACCGTATCATACGGTTAACCCCATGACAGGTAACCGAATTGATTCGGTTACCGGATCGATACGGTTAACCTTAAGAGGATTGTGAAGTGCCGATACGCGGCACGAGTAGGTATTTGAAAAAATTATACCTGTTTCACACCGCTCTGTGCCTCACCCGTATCGTGCGATAGAGAGAGTAGCTAGTCCTGGAGGCAATTGCCTACATTTCCTTGTTGAAATATTGTTCCGGGTGATAACGTTTTTACCCCCCTAAACTTTAATGAAATGGAATAATTTTGGTATTATTGGATTCAGTACACTATAATCTATGTCTGTACGTTTTCTTGTTTTAGCAAATCAGTTTAGATTAATTAAAAAAAAAAAAACGGTAGACAAAGTTTTTAAGTCAAAAATATCGATTTTTAGATGCTAATAACTTTTAACACAAGCAATATTTCTTAAAAATCAAAACGTACAGACCTAGTTTTTCATTATATCTACAACATGTCCAAAAATTATAATAAACGAAGAATGTTTACGGTGTGAAAAACGTTATCGCTTTTTGTATGAAAAATTACAGGTTCACAATCCTCTTAAAGAGGTGTTTTCCGGTCCCTGATTATAATCCATTCTCTTCTATGGAGCGATCCATTGTCTATTGAGTCTACGGTCTTCCCAAATGTATACTTGTGATAAGAATTGAAAGATGAAAATAAAGAGACAGTTTTCATACACAAATTAAAACAGTTGTTACTTTCAAAAACCTACTACTCTTTAAAGTAATATTTAGACGATAAGTTTGTTGATAGAATTAACTAAAATTAAGATTGATAATTAATGAATACTATTTTTTGTATGCTTATATGTAAGTGTCCACCTTCTAATTTGCTGGGCTTAACAGGGTACATGATGTGATACCATAGATTATTTTAAGACCACCTGTATAACCATTATGTGCAATAAATGGTCGAGTATTGATTATTTGAGTTGGCCAAATTACGTGCAATAAACGATTGAGTATTGATTATTTGAGTTGGCCGAATCGCATCAAAGTAGTCCATTCAGAAAGCAACTCTACCATCCAAGGTAGAAGGTTCCAATTAGAACGACAGTTTCATAAAAAGTCCGCGGCGTTAAATAATTTCAACTGTTTTATTGCGGTGTTTACGTGTTTGGGCCAATTTAGGCAAGCCTAGGGGTATCCCATTGGATCGCATAATGGTTTGTAGACTAATGCAGTTTCGCATAATTGGTTTGGCATAATTATTTGTGGCATAATAGTACTTTCGCATAGTAATATGTTGGCCTACTGTTTTTCTGGCATACTACGCTATTAGCATAATTTTAGCTAGACTAATCTGCATTGGCCGAATATACATAAGGCATGCTATTGTTTGGGCTAATAATTATTTGGTATATCTGTCATTTCATTATCCATAATTTCAGTTGTCTAAATGAATGAAACTGGTCAAAATACCTAAAATGATATTATTCGTTTTTCCGCTCTTTTACAAAAAAAATAACCTCGAAGAATTAATTTTGTATGATGCAGTTACGCCTGCTAACGATATTAAATTTTTCCTTTAATTTGAAGTTTATAGACAAGAATGATTGTGAAACTCATTTATGAAATATATTTTAAATTCCAACTTACGTAAATGTTAATCCCGCGCAGTGATAATACTGACAAGCATGCACATGACGTTGCGTTAGCGCAGTCGCACGGGCACTGAGCTATATAGTAAGGACACGTTGTTGGCTAGAGGTGTGTGTGAATAAAAAATACCATTCGTTTTGCCGATGTGTGCATAACCTACTGTGCACCAGCAACCCACTGTCAACCACCTTACCCTACTCCACCAAGCCACATGAACATTTCCACATTTATTTTGCAATTTACCACCTGAACTGATTTCCGAGAGCAAATGCGTTGATTATTAGAGAAAAAAACAAATCACTAACGTGATGGCGCCAGTAATGGATACTTTAAGGAGGTCGTGTATTTTCATCAATAATAAAATAATAATGTTTACGTCATACCTGGCCATAAAGTAGGAATTACCGCACGCTACGCGTGCGGAAAACCCCACTTCCTGGCCAGATAGAGACGTAAAATTTTGTACTCACCACGGGCGGTAATAAAGAAAGCCTCAGAGCGCATATTTATCGCCCTTGCCTTCGGCTCGGGCGTCAAATACCTGCGATCTGAGACATTCTTTGTTTAACCGCCCTAGGTAAGTAATGTACTATTGTACTTGAAACAATAATTATGAGTAAAAACTATAAAATATATCCGTAAGAAATGAAATATTTGCTTTTTGCTAATTGAAGCGACATAGATTAAGAGAAAAATTGGAATAAGCAAAAATATGTCAAAGCTCCAGTTATGGTCACCCAATCTCTAGTAATGGATACTTCTCGACACCCAGTAATAAATAGACCCCAATAACGGATAACCCAGTAATGGGCACTAGGATAACGCAATGTTTTCGTTAGCTCGTTTTTATTCTGGCTTATATTTTACGGGACAGGACAGGATACGAAGATATCGTGAATGTTTACAATTACAAGCTTTTATTACAAGCTTTTATTAGGGTTCCGTAGCCAAATGGCAAAAAACGGAACCCTTATAGATTCGTCATGTCTGTCTGTCGGTCTGTCTGTCTGTCTGTCTGTCCGTCCGTATGTCACAGCCATTTTTTTCCGAAACTATAAGAGCTATAGGTACTGTTGAAACTTGGTAAGTAGATGTATTCTGTGAACCGCATTAAGATTTTCACACAAAAATCGAAAAAAAAACATTGAGTTTAAGGGGTTCCCCATACACAGAACTGAAACTCAAAAAAAATTTTTTTCGTCAAACCCATACGTGTGGCTTCAAAAATGATATTAAGGTTTCTTTTATTATTTTTTTCTAAACTGAATAGTTTACACGAAAGACACTTCCAAAGTGGTAATATGTGTGTCCCCCCCCCCCCTGTAACTTCTAAAATAAGAGAATGATAAAACTAAAAAAAATATATGATGTACATTACCATGCAAACTTCCACCGAAAATTGGTTTGAACAAGATCTAGTAAGTAGTTTTCTTTTTCATAATAAATAATATATATATAAATCGTAAACCGCAATTTATTTTACGGAACCCTTCATGTGCGAGTACGACTCGCACTTGGCCGCTTTTTTACTTTCACCTGTCCCGTTGTCTGTCTGTAATCAAATCTTGCAAGTTAAATTTGACCCACTTCCCGGTTTCCGATTGAGATGAAATTTTGCATGCATATGTATATCGCATGACAATGCAAGATTATGATGACATGGAGCTGATCAGATGCTGGAGCTGGAAGGTGGCCATATGAACTCCGCAATAAAACGTCACAACCCCATCCAGTTTGGGCTCGTTAAAATCGTCTCAATGAGTAGTTGATGATGGTATGCAGAAAAGTAAAGTCGGAAATAAAAGCTTGTACCAAAAATATAATTTTTGATAGAAACTTATTTTCCTATAAGGTCCTGAATTATTTATAAACAAATTTCAGACACAACTTGAATCAGAAACAGTAGCAAATATGTGAAATGCGTTCAAACTCAAATCTCATTAACATTTTTACTAATTTTCATGTAAGTATAATACTTTTAAGACTGATGTTTTGATTTTTTTAAATGTTTTTTTATATTATTTCAGTTGAAAGCGGCATAATGAATGAAGCCGCGTTTAAATACTTAAAAAAATAAGTTGGGCGGATATTATAGCCGTGAAATACGATGGCCTATCATACAGTACGCAACTAGGCTTTAAAGGGAGAAATACATACAACCCGGTCACAATATCTGTGCACCTCGCAATGTTTTTGTAATCAAAATTATTGTTTTTTAATAACAAACCCTTCATCAATAATAAATTGATTTGAAAAGGTTAGTAAATTTTTTTTACCTCCACATTTCTCGAAAAAACATTTTTTCACACCGTACCCAGACCGCCGATATGACGTAACGAGGTCAGGTGCACAGATATTGTGACCGGGTTGTATGTACCTTCATCTCATTCCACCGCCTATTGTGTGGAGCTAGCTTATATGCACGTCCTGAAACGCTAGCACAAGACCGCGTGCCGGCTGTTTCGCGCCAAGGTAGTCTATCCGTCTCTTTCTAAGTGTTCTAATTAGAAACAGACGGATAGATCTCGCCACGAGATAGCTCGCGGTCTTGTGCTAGCTGTGCAGACGTCCGAGGACGGAAGACAGCGTCCAGACGTCTCGTCTGAGCGCGGCGTACTGCATACGGTACATATGATATAAGATAGAGCGAGATAGATAATAGTATGTTTCCTGTCTCGCTCTATCTTATAGCTTTTGCCCCGTATACAGTCAGCCGCGCTCGGACGAATAGACTCGCTCTTTGTTATAATGTACAGTTAAAACTCATAGTTATCGATAAGTATCCATTATTGGAGAAACTTAACTTTAGCGGATCCAATGATGGACACTATCTATTTCAAATTAATAGGGAACATTACGCAAAACTCTTCGTAGGTGGCGACACTAGCAGCGTTGACATTGTATCTCATTCCCACTTGCGGTATTGTCTATGCAAGCATCCTTGTCACTCATTTGACAATCAATTGTGCATGTGTGTGTGAATCCCTATATTCCTATACTGTTTTACTATTAGTGGTAGTGCTGCCTCTGGCGGCAGAACATTGCAGTAATGTTCCCTATTAACCTAAACTCAAATTGTTCAACTATAACATTATTTGAAAGATATTTATAGCAATCCATAAAATAAACTGAAATTCAAATAGCTTTCATAGTAATTAAATAATTAGCAAAAATCTACACTCACTTCCTTAAGCATTCGGTTAAGAAATCATGATTTGTTCACAGAAGCACTGACCCCACTTGATTTTTAATTCACCATCTTTAAACAAAACGACCTATCTCAATGATATTGTGCTGGATGAAAGTAGGATAGACACTGTCTATGGTTCAGTGTTGCCATATTAGAAAAAAATATTGCTAGTCTTTATTTTCAACGGTTAAAGAAAAAAAGTAACAATTACTGGCTTAATTCCATTACTGGTGCCACCACGTTATGTAGGCCGATAATATTTGAGGACTTCCGTCGATTCCTCAAGCATCTCAGAATTACCCTTGGCACTTCATTGTTTGCTATTTCAACAAAATCATATCAGATTGTGTGACGTACTTTTATAGTTTGAAGTACATCATTAAGAAGTTCCACAAGCCACCTGTGGTCTTCATCATCACTTCCACCATCACCAAATTTATGATTTCCGGGTGTAAATACACGAGTTATAATAAAATACCGAAATTACTACACGCGTGCCTATATAATATATTTGAGGAGTTCCCTCAATTCCTCATGGTTCCCATCATCCAACTGGGGTTTTGCCAACAATCTGGAAGCATATACTTTCAATTAAAAAAAGAATTGTACGAATCTGTACATAAATGGCAGAGTTCTGAAAGTAACAAACATTTAAAAAAAAAAATACATCCGAATTGAGAACCTTCTCCTTTTTTTTGAAGTCGGTTAAAAATCGAGCATTAGCTATTAGAATATGATTCAACGAATATTAAAAATAGGGGTTACCTAATCTCAGCTTGGACTTCTATATAGGTAGTAGTTATATGAAATTTGATGGTTTTTTATATCCTATCAAACAGTGTTAGGTTGCCTAGGCAAAACCTGGACGCTAAATAAAAAAGGTTGCATAACGTAAAGGTCCCGACACTTCATGAAATTGATCAGCTTGGTGTCATATTAATGCCATCCTTTTATGGTCTTATCGCCTCGATCGTGTAAAAATAAGCAAGTATTGTATTTACAACTTTTCCCTTTCGGACGTAGAACAAAAAAACCCATGATAAAATATAAACTTTTTATTCGTCAACAAAATAAAATTAACGACAGCTTGATATCGTAATAATTGTCAAAAATCTAAAATTTATACAAAACTTACAAAAATATACAATTCGGGTATTAAATTAAATATTATTTTATACAAATGTTGACTCAAGCCGTCAATTTAAATCTAAATTTTAACAATAATATACTCTATTCTACTCGTATGAATAAAAATCCTTCCAAAAAGGGATGCAAATTCTTCTTTTAAAAATGCTAATCTCTTTAAAAATATACAAACTATGTGTTTATACAAATTATGATAGTAATAATTAAGTATGTTTGTCAGAAGTAAAGACGAGAGCCCAAGATAGACTCGAATGGAGAGTGCTGCAACGACAGAGGACCAGGGGACCGATTTATGACTTTCGAGCGCTCGACTCTTTCACTCGAAAACTGACAAAAATGATGAAATGCTATTTTATAACAGCGATAGAAAATTGAAAAACGAGTGATATTGACCACTCGTATTCAATTCTATCGGTAAAAAGTAAGTGCTTGCAATTTTGACACCAGAATCTTATTTACTTTTATTTAATTTTCGAGCGCTCGAAAGCCAGGTCCTCTTAATATTGATGATGTTTGTCAGGATTTTTACTCATGTTTTCTATTTATATCACATTTCAATTGTCTGACCTAATTTTGTACTCAGTACAGGCACTTAAAATAAATTCATTCAATTATTTTTACTGGGAATTGAATCTCAAATAGGTACGAGTACTTAGTCTTAATTGTTCGTATAATAGGCCACGAAACACCCTGTTTCGGGCGGAGGTCGGTAATGCATTTACATTTTAGTATTCCTCTGGCGGGATGGTAATGTTTCTAACATGGTATTATGCAATATTTCGGTCGAAACGTTGTGTCACTAGACATCTATAACACTTGCCAAGGAATCTTTTATATTTTAGTCTTGGCCAAAATACTTAATTCAGTACAGCGGCCTGGTTATATTAAACTATACTACACTGCTAACAATATAAGAGTATAACATATTAATACGTAAAGTACGCTAACTACTTAGATTAACATCATAATCCAACTCTTAAATATGAACGTTAATTCAAATGCAACAAAGTAGCTTTTATAACGACGTAATATTACGAATAGACGATCTTACGAAACTAAGCACTTGGAGAGCTGTCGTGGAGCTACCAGGTTAACTATGCTGCTGTTGAAATAGGAACTAGCGGTTTTGTCACAGGGTTAAAAGCGTATTTGCGCTGTTTTGTCAGTTCGTGAGCTGCAAATAGAAATTGGCTTTTGGCGATGCCACGTTTCGGTGGGTAACTTGTAGCGATGGCTGTAGATATGTAGGGCGTGGCCCGTTACGCCTTTCCCTTCGATGACCTGAAAAGAAAGTAATTAAAGTTAAGTAAGGAGATATATATGATGATGATGATGATGAAGGAGATATCTATGCTATAACACATGTCTTTGATGGTGATGCTGATTGGTAAACGACGATGTCTTGAAAATTCTCATAGCGAATTCTCGGAATTAGTTATTTATACAATGTACCTACTAGGGATTCCGGATTAGTTATTATATAAGTATTATACAATGCAAGTTGCTCGGGAGGAATCCCAATAATTTGACTGATGTGAGTAAAATAATTATGTTATCAATTCAAATTCAATTCAATTCATTTATTACTGAGATAACGAGATCCATTATTTGTTAGTAGTATCCTTAGAACGACTATGTTAGTACTTAAAACATCAACGTTGTCTCCTTTCTTAGACTTAAAGGCCATTGATGATGATGATGATATCAACAGTACAATACAATACAATACAATCATTCATTATTTCATTCAGTATTCGATAATTATTTATGTACATATTTAATTGTTATCATTATCACAGGCTCAAGCAGGCTCATGCAATTTGCTCCATCGCCTCATGAGTGGAGAGTATATTCTGCAGGAGAATACGCTTAGGAGACTGTTAGAACTACCTTGCAATCTGTGCAGTAGGAATGCCGCTCTTTTACGCATGATAGCGTAAAAGTCGTCCGTGTGGGCAACGGCGAACATCCCTGACGCGCTAAAGTAGCGAGGTAGCCCTATCATTATCAGTATCCTAAACGCATTATTATATTGAACTCGCAAGGCATTGTATGTTCGCTGTGTAAAGCGAAGCTAAGTGTTATACTCACTTCCCAGAGAGTATCGCCTGGATCTCTGCGAAACTCTTGCCCTTGGTCTCCGGGACAACGAACAGGGTGAAGAAGAAGGCGATGATGCAGCAGATGCCGAACAGCCAGAAGGCGACGTACATGCCCAACGCTTGGGAGATTGGCCCGAAATATCTGGAATTACGATTACATTTTACACAACAGAAGAGCCGAAAGAGCATTATATTTGTGTGGGATTGATACTTTTTGACGATTTTGTATGGTGCTGGCTGTTAGATGATGAATAAGGAACGATCGAACGTGGTTTGAATAGTTTTAGAAAGGTCAATGATTTGATGTATGATTCAGTTTGTAAGACGATGGGAACGAAGCAAGACGGTCAATAAAGATAAATAAAGCAGAAGATTTAACAATAATTATTTAATTATTTCACCTGGACCCTCCGGGGTCCACATTTGTAGCTAATTGATATTGATATGTGATAGAATAACGTGAGAATGATGCTCAAATGAAGCAAATCAAGTCCGTCCGTTAAGTCTATAGTCCGTGCAAAAATGAACTAAACGTGTAGGCAGTGGTCTAATTTAAGCCTGAATTCAACTGGAGGGGCCTGCGGTGGCAGGTAATAGTGACAGCTAATGAGAAGTTTACTATTGACCGCCGCGGCCTGGCCGCGCCAGTCTGTGAGGGACTTTACTGTGGAGGACTTTACTGTGAGGGACTTTACTGTGGGGCGGCCCTGTCATGACTTGCCTGTCATATTTATTGGATAGACAATGTTGCAGGCATGTTATGACAATGCTATATCACTCTTGGAATCTCCCAAGTTGTTCCAAACCCACGACCCTCACATCATAAATTGTGCAAGTTTATATTCCTAATTGAAGTACACCCACAGAATCTGAAAATCCTCCTTCTGCTCTATTGATTTTGTTGACCATGAACCATTCTTCTTTTTAACCGACTTCAAAAAAGGAGGAGGTTCTAAATCCGATTGATTTTTTTCAATTTATTTTTATTTTTAATGTTTGTTACCTCAGAACTCCGTCATTTATGGACCGATTCGTACAATTCTTTTTTTAACTGAAAGTATATGCTTCCAGATTGGTCCCATTGTTTCGAAAACCCCAGTTGGATCATAGGAACCATGAGGAATTGAGGGAACTCCTCAAATATATTAGGCACGCGTGTAGTAATTTCGGTATTTTCTATTATAACTCGTGTATGTACCCGGAAATCGTAAATTTGGTGAAGTAGAAGTGATGATGAAGTCCACAGATGGCTTGTAGAACTTCTCAATGATGTACCTACTTCAAACTATAAAAGTACGTCACAGATTCTAATATGATTGCGTTGAAATAGCAAATAATGAAGTGCAAAGGGAAATTCTGAGATCCTTGAGGAATCGACGGAAGCCCTCAAATATTATCGGCTCACATACAGTGATTTGGTTCTTTTCTCCAATAATCAACGCATTTGCTCTCGGAAATCAGTTCATGTAGTAAATTGCAAGAGAAATGTGGTAATGTTCATGTGGCTTGGCGGAGTACTGAATTGAAGTCGGTTAAAACTTTGTTTTTAAAGTAAATTATTAAATCGTCTATAGGCTACGGCGACTACTAACCATCAGGTTGTATGTACATATTCAAACTTACCTAGTGACCAAGAAAGACAGCGCCCAGCAGAACGCCGTAGCGATAGGTGCGGCGACGGCCTTCACCTCGATGGGGAACAGCTCGCCCATGACGGCCCAAGGGAGAGGCCCGAGGCCCACGCAGTACGTCACCATGAAGACCACCAGGGACAGGATGGGCAGGAACCCGATGCTGGAGACCACGGAGCTCCCCTGGTCATCGAGGAGGAAGAACATCCCGAGGAGGGCCTGGAAACAGAATATGACTTGATTAATATATTTGAGTTGAGATACACTCCGCCGCCGCAAATTCCATGATTATAACTGGTTCCAAGATCTAGCCCACAAACGCGCTGAGAGGCATAATCGTCAAGAGGTTGCCGATGATACGGTCCACAAATGTGGACACAAATGTCGATCCCGGATCGGCTTACATGGTCACGAGAGGCGGTGTCCCTCGTGTCGTGTACAAACGCTGTTATCTGTCTAGTAGTCTAGGCCTCATGATGATTATATTAATTTTTATAGACGTGTAACGACAACCCCTGTCGAAGGGACTCGTCTGAAAACCAGCGCTGCAAACGCTCAGACGAGCACCCAGGTAGCAGAGTGGTATGTGTTAAACGAAGACGCTTGCCAGTGTTAATTGTTATTAGTACCTATTATATTTATTTATTTCAGACTAGATGTCCATAGGGTTAGGTAATACAATAACTTATATATTTAGTGTTAGTACTACAATTAATGAGGCACAACATTTACATCATAACTTTCGTGGCTGTACGGTGACAGGTGCGTGTAGTTGCACGTATCTCTCTACCAGAGGCGAGTCCCACCGCTGAGCCAGCGTACTTAGGATACTGTTAGTGCTGCCACGGCTGCGGGTGAGGAGTGAATCGCATCGCTTCCTCATGATGGCAAAAAAGCAGTCTGTTTGCGCCTCAGCAAACATCGCTGAGGCGCTACAATACCGCGGCAACCCAAACAGCATTCTGAAAACATCATTATACTGGACGCGCAGTGCGCCGTACGCCCGCTGCGTAAAGTTGATGATGCGCTGATTCAAATGCAAAGATCCAGGGCATAAGAATGCCAAAACCGCGAACGGCAATAAAGTTTTCCTCACAATCAGAAAAATATCAAAACATGAATTTTAAGAAGATGAAAGTGAATACTAACCAAACCAATTGCGGTACCACAGGAAGAGAAGAGCAGAAGCATTCGTCGTCCCAGTCGGTCCACGACGAATGGCGTCACGCACGATGCGCCCAACTGGATAAATAACAATATTCAGAATAAACAGAAATAAATAAACGTAAATTCAATCGATCCAGCACGGTTAGCACAAGACTGCCTTCCGTTTCATTCTAATTAGATCACTCCAGGGCGGCCAATCTTAGTACTAGGTGGACCGTAATGACAGCATAATAAGTTTACTAAATAAAGAAGGACATTAAGTATAGGGGCCTACTAAGAATATCTGGTGATTTCCAATTTAGTCACATAATAATTCATAGATGTAAAATGCAAATAATAGATGGAAGCACGCGGCACCTACTAAAAATCGGAAAATAATTAATTGTACTAATAATATCAATAAATAATTTCAAAACTAAAATACTTGTGTAATTTATCAATTTTCTTTAACTATATTTTTACGACGGTGTGGTCAATAATGGCCTTGTTTCTATGGTGATGAAACGCGCCGTCAAGGTATTTCGAAATTCACCGTATTGTCAAAAGACATCAGAGGCTCTAGTATAACTTTTATCGATACAATACTTTTTCGAACGCGTTTGCGTTTAGTTTTAATTTGTATGGCAACGCGAACAGCGCCTCTGGTGGTAACTATTAGGAACTACGCGTTGCCATACAAATTGAAACTAAACGCAAACGCGTTCGAAAACGTATATGTATCGATAAAATTTATACTAGGGCTACAGTAGCCTTGGGGTACAGACGGCGGTACTTGGTGTTGATGAGCCCCGGTTCAAACCCTGCGACCGACGCACTTTTTAGGGTTCCGTAGCCAAATGGCAAAAAACGGAACCCTTATAGATTCGTCATGTCCGTCCGTCTGTCTGTCTGTCTGTCCGTCCGTATGTCATAGCCACTTTTTTCCGAAACTATAAGAGCTATACTGTTGAAACTTGGTAAGTAGATGTATTCTGTGAACCGCATTAAGATTTTCACACAAAAATCGAAAAAAATCGAATAGTTTGCGCGAGAGACACTTCCAAAGTGGTAAAATGTGTGTCCCCCCCTGTAACTTCTAAAATAAAAGAATGATAAAACTAAAAAAAATATATGATGTACATTACCATGTAAACTTCCACCGAAAATTGGTTTGAACGAGATCTAATAAGTGGTTTTTTTTTTAAAACGTCATAAATCGTAAACCGCAATTTATTTCACGGAACCCTTCATGTGCGAGTCCGACTCGCACTTGACCGCTTTTTGTATGTTGTAACATTCAAGTGGAGTCTACAAATAAAAATATCAGATGGCGCATCAAATGTCATCAATTACAGGGTTACCGTGTTTAGGCCCAGAGATTGTTCTCTATTTCAGTATATAACAAAGTACTTTGTGGATCACTCAGATAGACAGATATCTCGCCGCAAGACAGCTCGCGGCATCGGCACCGTCTTGCGTTAACCGTGCAGGTTCATTTCACTTCATTCGCAGAAGAATAAAATGTGATAACAAGGTCAAAATCAGGAACAAAAACTAGAGTTTTTCCTGTATATAATACAATAGTTAACTGATTACGTACTAGGTACATATAATTTATGAGCACACAAGTCATAAAACGCAAAGGTAAAATTAATATTACCTACCTGTATGGGTCGTACAAAATTATGCCTTAAAATATCCTAGAACTTTTCATGTGTCCACGGGACAGACTGAACACTAACTCATACTAAATAATTTACTTTCAAAACAAAGTTTTAACCAACTTCAATTCAGTACTCCGCCAAGCCACATTAACATTTCCACATTTTTTTCCAATTTACCACATGAACTGATTGCCGAGAACAAAAGCGTTGATTTTTAGACCAATAAACCAAATCGCTGTATATATGGGCCGATAATATTTGAGGACTTCCGTCGATTCCTAAAGGATCTCAGAATTACCTTTGGCACATCATTGTTTGCTATTTCAACGGAATAATATTAGAATCTGAGACGTACTTATATAGTTTGAAGTAGGTACATCATTGTGGTCTTCATCATCACTTCCACTTCACCAAATTTATGATTTCCGGGTGTAAATACACGAGTTATAATCTTATAATAGAAAATACCGAAATTACTACACGCGAGCCTAATATATTTGAGGAGTTCCCTCAATTCCTCATGGTTCCCATCATCCAACTGGGGTTTTGGAAACAATGGGACCAATCTGGAAGCATATACTTTCGGTTAAAAAAAGAATTGTACGAATCGGTTCATAAATGACGGAGTACTGAGGTAACAAACATTAAAAAAAAAATAAAAAAAAAAAAAAAAACATCTGAATTGAGAACCTCCTCCTTTTTTTGAAGTCGGTTAAAAAGGATTTTGATCCAACAGTTACTGCTATTGAATGCAGTAATACATTTCTTCCGATGGTAAAATCATAGCAAAAGGAAAGAGGGCAGTAGGCTATCTCCGGCCCAATCCGCGATATAATTGCCTACCGTACTTGCCTGTCTCAGGGTTGTCATTTTTAGCAAAATTTTAATTCAGTGCCTAGAAATTGGCAAGGGTAGGGAAGTTATGTTTTTTACTTGTATTGTCTGGGTTCAGGGATTTTGAGGTCGGTTTAACCCACAGATGGCGGCCGATTTGTATAGAGTGAGCCTGTCGCAAGTACATTAACCCACACAACGCCCAAGTAATTGACAAGACAAAGCACGCACACATCTAAAACACACACACTTGTATACCTACACGCTTATTTGACAATAAACGCGCAACATATCAGGCATTTTGGGAAAAAACGTAATATTCTCTGCGATCAGCACGCGTGAACAGTATGGCAGTGTATGCCCATTGAGCATACAGCTGCGACACGGCCGCCGGCGGCTTGTCCTTTCTCTAGTATTCTATGCTCTGAGGTTTAACCTAACCTTTCACGATGAAAAAAAGAGCGACAGGCGATACCTATGTGGTTGCGGGGCCAGCAGATGGGCGGCGCGGGGCGGTGATGAGCACGAGTAACCGTAGTACCTACTGTCAACGAATTCGTCATTAGTTTAAAGAAAGCCCGGCCCTTGCCAAATATAACAGGTACTTTGTTACTATACCTACCTACAATACTGAGAAATCGGCATGACTAAACGTAAACAAAGGAATAGTGGCATATCAATCGACAGATCAAATGTACCTAACACATTTTAGTGGACAGTAGGCCTGCCTACTTTGTCTATCTGACAACAAAAAAATAAATAAATCATCATCAAGTAAAAACCGGCCAAGTGCGAGTCGGACTCGCGCACGAAGGATTCCGTACCATTATCAATAAAAATATTTATTTTATTCTGTTTTTAGTATTTGTTGTTATAGCAGCAACAGAAATACATCATCTGTGAAAATTTCAACTAGAACTATCACGGTATCAGTGAGATACAGCCTGGTGACAGACAGACGGACGGACGGACGGACAGCGGAGTCTTAGTAATAGGGTCCCGTTTTACTCTATGAGTACGGAACCCTAAAAATCAAATGCTAGAATAAGTGACTTGCTTAAATAGCTGTCCTGTTCAGTAGGTAATCTGAACAGATCGGATTCTGATTTAGACACCCAAACACACAGCAATAAGTTCCCCGGCGATTATCACACATTTTTTTTTTCATTTATTTAGCGGTGCCGAAAAGCCGTGACGCGCGAACCTTGTGCGGTGTTAGCCCCGACTGGCGCACTGAGAAACGGGTCGAGATCTTGTTTGAGTGTGCGACAGATACCGTGGCGCACACATACAAGCCGCGCGCGGCGCGGTGTGTTTGTATGAAGATATTACTTTGCCCTCCTTTTACTATGGTAAAATGCGACTCTAGGCTCCAATCTCCTGATAAGATTCACGTCAATCTAAGTCATCATCATCATTTCCTTGCCCTTATCCCATTTACTTGGGGTCGGCGCAGCATGTCTTTTTCTTCCATACTTCTCTGTCAGCCGTCATCTCATCACTCACTTCTTTTCTCTTCATATCGCCTCTCACAGAGTCCATCCACCTTTTCCTTGGCCTACCTCGTCTTTTACATCCAAACACATTCATACCTAATACTCGTTTGGTCACATGACGTCAAACTAAGTAAAATGTATAAATCTAAAGACTAAATACCTGCACAGCTCCAATAATAATAGTGGCAATGGACGAGTCCAGGTCAGAGCCAGCGGCTTCGAAGATGTTGGTCATGTAGAAGAGTACAGCGTTGATGCCGCAGAACTGCTGGAAGAATACCAGCGCGCACGAGATGTAGAACGCCTTGAAGTTGCTGCCTCTGAATACGTCGCGTATCTGGAAAGAGTAGTAGATTGTAAAGCGGTGGACGAACTTGTTTATATCGTAGCTCCATACAAACTTTCACTCCCCGCCCCCTTAGAGGATGATTTCCGGGATCAAAACTATCCTATTTCATTCCCCGGGACTCAAACTATCTCTATACCAAAGTGCATCTAAATCGGTTCAGCGGTTTAAGCGTGAAGAGTTAACAGACAGGCAGACCGACACACTTTCGCATTCATAATCTTTGTACGTAATGGGTACCTAATCTCTGGAACCCCTTATCCGATTTGAAAAAATATGTAAATAAACTTTCTGGATGGTTAACCGCTCGGGCAGCTTGTCATCAATAAAGAAAGAAGAAGAAAAACGTGTATACATGACTTGGACACAATATCAGTGCATCTCCCCAGAATGTGACACCCCTCCCGCTTCCTCTTTTACCGCCCCGCGCTCACGATGTGCGCTTCACACCGTACCCAGAGCGCTGATATGACGTGACGCGGCGAGGTCATACACATACATAAATAAAGAATACCAAGATAAACTCTAATAAAAGAGAAATAAATAAAAAGGACAATCTTACACAAATCGACCTAGTCCCAAACTAAGAAAACTTGTAGTATGGGTACTAGACGAAGATTAACATACATAAATAGATAAATAAATACTTAAATATATAGTAAACATCCATGACTCAGGAATCACACTCGTCACACAAATAAATGCGCTTACCGGGATTCGAACCCAGGACCTCTTGCTTCGTAGGCAGCGTCACTACCAACTAGGCTAAAGCGTTCGTCATAAAATACAAATAAAAGATGTCATGAAATGCACTTGACACTTGAGATTATTTGAGTTGACTTAATTGCACCAAAGTACCTAGTCCATTCTAAAAGCAACTCTACCGTCAAAGGTAGAAGGTTCATATTCATATTCATTTATTCATTGTTATGTCATGCATACATATAAGGTGTTATTTTTTTTTATAAGTCACTTTATGACACCGTGTAAGGGCACACAATAAATTAACACATTAATTCTAGGTAGATTAACAAATCGAAACTTAACCTACTTGATTATTTACATTTAGGGTAATATGTGAGATAAGTAAGGTATATAATCATGTCGTCAAATAAATGTTTAAATACTGATTTTTCCGGGTCTTACGCGATATTTATTTACCTTTATTTCTGACGTTTCGACACGGGTTGCACCGGTCATGGTCGCAGATAACTGTCGTCCCAGCAAGTTGTCAACAGAGATATGGGTTTACAACAGTTTAAAGTGTTATATCAAATAAATGGTTCCAATTATATAAGAAATCTGGCACATAAAATAGGGAGACTGGGGTCAATAGGAACGCGGGTCATTTCAAACAAGCTTAATAACTCCTAGACTATTGGTGATATCGGTGGGGTCTCGAGGAAGGAAATTATCGGCTTTAGCGTCGGGACTTGTCTAACCATAAGTTTCGCAGCATCGAGCCCATTTGTTTTTTTACGAAGAATTTTTGGAGATATTATTTTATTTATAAATCAAAAACAAATGATCGATTTTGAAATATTGCGTAAACTACTATAAGTATAGATATTCTAGTCGATTTTATACTATCTTACTCTTACCAAGAGTCTTCCGATATTTCTGTATAATTTAATATTTACGTGGAGGTAGACCCTAGTTTAAAACAATAAAATTCGGGGCTGTTGATTCCCGTGTCCCCTAATCTCAACTGTAGGTATGTTTGGGCGACTACACCCCACCCGGACCTACGCACGCGTTGACTGTCATGGGGTCTACAGATAATATGATTTCACCATAATTTGTCAGTACAACATGTCGAAGTCATAATTGGGTGTGTCGTACAGATGTAACAATCCGACCACATGTGCATGCAATTTCTCAGCACAACTCGTTTGACAGTTGGATCAGCGGCGCTACCACGAACTTCGAATCTCGAACTTCGGATATCTCCGTCTCTGTCGCACTTATGGTTTATGGTACTCGAGCGACAGAGACGGAGATATACGAAGTTCGAGATTCGAAGTTCGTGGTAGCGCTGCAGCAGCGCAACATGCGTCCAGACGATAGCAATTAGTCAGGTTCTGACAAATAGCCCCAAGCTAACAAATCATGAAATGTATAGACCCCTTCACTAAAAACGGCTTTAAGCCGATAGACATAGAGTTCTATGAACGCTGCTGGTTTTAAAGAACCTACCGTGGCAGTCTTGGCCATGGCGGCGGACACGTCACTGGCCATGATATCCAGCTCGGCCTCCACGCCAGCGCGGGACATTCCTCGAATCGTCATCAGACAGTTGGCTGCGGACTCACGGTCATCTGTAAGAGGGAAAATCGAATTATTATCTCAGTATTCGGATTGCATCTTAAGGGATCCCTTAACACATTCACAGCCAGAATCGCTACGTGCTACGCTCATAGCCGATACCGTGGTTTTCCCGCGATGTAGTGCATAATGGTTTCCCATCGTTGTTTCACGGAAACGTACGAACGTGTCTTGTTATTTCTGTCGGTCACGGTACAAAAAGTACCGAGGTTGACTGATGTGATGTAGCATTTCCGAGAAAATACGATGAAAAGTGATCATTCACTACATCGCTGAGTAGCGGAAAGCGCACACGGTGTAAGTGCCCGTAGGCGGGATCCTGGCAGTGAATGTGTTAACCAGTGGTGACAAATTATTTCCTTCAGGGGTACAGTTTTTAAAATTAAATGGCCATTGCGGTCCGTTTCTACTGGAGTTGGTTAAATAAGCAAATGTACAGAAGCGACCAGGATTTTTTTTACATATCAACGTGATTTTTTTATTTCTTGCCTTGAACTAGTTACTGAAGTTTGGAGTAGAGTTGGTACAAGCTATTGTCGTTAAATTATGATGTTCATCAGTAAGTCGAGATCCAAATTAATTTTACAACTTGTTGAGATTAGACCGGTTTCCTCACGATGTTTTTATCAGAGTAAGTATCCACCAGAATGACGGACCAATATCAGCGATTTTTCCTCGCTCACCGCCTCGCAACCTCGTAAAGCCCGTAGACCTTAGTACTCACTCTTAGACAGATGGTAGATCGGTGTCTCAGGCATGAAGAAGAAGAGGACATCGAACAAAGCGACAAACGCGACACCGACGTAGGCGATGGCGCTGTACGATATGTAGGGCCCAATGCCGTAGACCAGCAAGAAACCGACGGTGATGAAGACTTGGAGGAACGAGCCGAGCGCACCACGACTGTCATTCTGCAATCAAAGGACAAAGTTCACATTCAATTGTATGCCATAGTCTCGTTTATACAAGTTTTTATTTACTTTCACCTGTCCCGTTGTCTGTATGTCTGTCTGTAATCAAATCTTGCAAGTTAAATTTGACCTACTTCCCGGTTTCCGATTGAGCTGAAATTTTGCATGCATATGTATATCGCATGACAATGCAATATTATGATGACATGGAGCTGATCTGATGCTGGAGCTGGAAGGTGGCCATAGGAACTCCGCAATAAAACGACATAACCCCATCGAGTTTTGGCTTATTAGAATCGGCTCAATGATTAGTTGATGATGGTATGCAGAAAAGTACAGTCGGCAGTAAAGGTTTATCTCAAAAATGAATTTTTTGACAGAAACTTGTTTATACTGCGATGGTGGCAAACAAGCATACGGATTACTGAATGTCTGATGGTAAGCAGATACCGTAGCCTATGGACGCTTACGATTACAGAAGAATCACCAGGAACACAACACCGCACTAATTTATTTATTTTCCACACCTACAGAGCAAATTATGACTGCAATTTTCTGTAGGTAAGGGGTGGGTAGTTGGGCTGCTCCAAATATGAGCGAGATGACATTCCGTTGTGTCCTACCTGTCTTACATTCCGTTGTGCCCTACCTGTCTTACATTCCGTTGTGGCCTGCATGTCTTGTAACCTTGACGACAGTTGATTGAATCAGGTGTTACATTGTGAAATTCTTTGATAAGTTTGAAGAATAGTATTCTTTTGTTATTCCGCTGAAGAACGTGCAGGGCCATTAGCGAAAATGAGATTCACCTATTTGCGTATTTTTGTACGCAGGTCATGCTAAGAACAGTAAAAAAAAATCACTAAAAGTCACTAGATCTCAATTACCGTGATGGCAACCTCCGCGCAGTAGTAACAAGGAAATGGATAAGTCATGAGTGTCAGAGACTAGTTTGCAGTGACGTGGTCCTATCAGCTAGTCCACTTTATCAAGATTTCACGTACCGTGGCAATCTCAGCGCAGTACATCGGTGACACAGTAAACAACATCCCGACACCCACACCCCACATGAACCGTCCGCCGTATATGAAGCCCACGGCGGTAGCGGCAGCAATGAGGATCCAGCCAACGAACAGGGGAATGGAGCAGATCAGGAGAGTCCATTTTCGCCCGATACGGGATGCTAGTGGACCGGCGAGGAACGGGCCTGGAAAGGAGAGTAACAGTAAGTTTAAGTGCTGATCTAAAGTGCAATAGTACATTTCTCAAACACGCAATGAAATATTGACGTGGTGTTCTTTACGAGTATAAATAACCTTCGGAATATCACGTTTTGAGCGCGGCGTGAAGAGAGAACCGTAATAGCATTTCAAACAAAATTAGAGGCCTGCAAAACGACCTTCTTTTGTTTTTCGGCGTGAAATGTGATTGCGAGCCTCATATCCCTATCCGGCCTCGCTACACTCATCAGTCTACTTGTCCTGGAATCCCTAGTTGGTCAGATTCGCTACTCGCCGAGTATAAACATTCGATATTCACCGCCAAAGTATAGCCATCGGTGGGAGGATTGATCAGATCCATAAATCTTCCGCTGCAGTGATAAGTTGATAAATATAATAATTTAAAAATTAATTATCAATACTAACACTACATTAGTTATTTTTTTATGTTTACTAATACTCTATGGATACTATGTATGTCCGAAATAAAGAAATTGAATTGAATTTATGACATCGGGGAGAGGCAGGTCGGTCAGATTCGCTACTCACCGAGTGTCGAAATTTAGATTCGATACCGAGTATAGCTCCGAGTGTGAGGATGGAGCCGATCCATGATTCTTCCGCTATAGTGATGACTTCGGAGAGAGGCGGGTCGGTCAGATTCGCTACTCACCGAGTTTAGACTGTAGACATTTAGTTTCGATACTCATCGAGTATAGCTTGGATGGACTGTGTGAGAGACGATATGAAGAGAAAGGAAGTGAGTGATGAGATGACGGCTGACAGAGAAGTATGGAAGAAAAAGACATGTTGCGCCGACCCCAAGTAAATGGGATAAGGGCAAGGAAATGATGACTCACCGAGTATAGCTCCGAGTGTGAGGATGGAGCCGATCCATGATTCTTCCGCTGTACTGATGACGTCAGGGAGAGGAGAGTCGGTCAGATTCGTGTCTTTCAGCTTGATGTTGACGGGCGACGTCCATCCCATGGAGTAACCAGTCGTGGCGATCGCTATGTTAGCTGGAAAGAAGACTTTACTGTTAGATTTTAATGGTTTAACCACTGGCATGCCAGAAGAAACATGGCTGTGTTACTTTGAGCCTTTGTAAATGGCTTATTTTTGTAGCGTTTCAAATTGTGATATGTTGATGACGCTGAATGATGTCCTGACCGATTTCGGCCACAGCCACAGTTTTCTAAACTAGTGGCTCTGTGTGCTTTAACTATGTATATGTATAGAACTCGCAAGACTTATATACTTAGATAAATAAATACTTAAATACCCATGATAGTAATCATCCATGTCTCAGGAAAAAAATATTCGAGCTCATCACACAAATAAATGCCCTTACCGGGATTCGAACCCTGGACGTTCAGCTTCGTAGGCAGTGTCACTACCCACTAGGCTAACCGGTCGTCAAAATTATATGTATTAAGTACTTTAACAATATATTATACAACGATGGTGGCAATAGTACAATACTTACCTAGGGCGGTTAAACAAAGAATGTCTCAGATCGCAGGTATTTGACGCCCGAGCCGAAGGCAAGGGCGATAAATATGCGCTCTGAGGCTTTCTTTATTACCGCCCGTGGTGAGTACAACATTTTACGTCTCTATCTGGCCAGGAAGTGGGGTTTTCCGAGCGTGCGGTAATTCCTACTTTACGGTCAGGTATGACGTAAACAAACTTACGGCCTGCCTGATGTTAAGCTGCTGAATATACTCATACTCATACTCATTTATTCATAAAATATAAAAATTTGCATGTCAAGAATAGAATTATAATATGTCAAATGAATTTGATTATTCAATTAGTATAACATAACAATATTTAGGTATGAGTAACAAAATGTCAAAATTAGAATTATAATATGTCAAATGAATTTGATTATCCAATTAATATAACATAGCAATATTTCGCGTAATAGCAATACAGAAAAATATAATAATGATATAATATTAACGGATACCGTATCATTCATCATAATATAGTTATCGGTGATTTAAAACTAATTAAACTTCTCCCTGACCTTAACTATCTAAACCCATAAAACGAATGTTAAAAACACCTCTTTATTATACATGGTTCACTATACATTTATTTAATCGTATGGCAAATGCAAAAATTTAACATAGGCAAATACTACATAAGTATACCGCTGGGTTCAATCAGACACTCACGTTTCGGATTCCAGTTTGGTGTAAATGATTTCGCGCATTCGTTATATTCTAGCTCGGCTCAGGATATCAATTTGGAATTTGAGACGGGCTAAAGACACGCTAGGCCATGAGCGAGCGTTCTATTGAAAACATAATGTTATTAACTGGACGTATATTTTGATTGAAACGTGCCAATTCACAGTTACATTAGATATTAGATGGATAGATGTAATTTACTGTCAAAACTGTGTACATAAAATCTCATGTCATACATTTGCATAATTATGTTTGCGCAGATATGTTCACATAAGTTATATTATAATTCAATATTTTTTCACCTCACTTGCTCGGAAAGGCCTTTTTGTTTGTTTGATTTATATTGAGAAAATCGCTTTTTATCCACATGTGAAGAAAGTAGACGTATAGAACGTTAAAAGTACTATGACGTAGAACGTTAAATGTTTATTTTTGTTTTTTTGTGTATTTTATGTGATATATATTTTTTTACTTTTTCTTTACTTTTCTTTAACTTTTTTTATTTATTTTTCGAAACTTTTTTTTAACTTTTTTTTTTACCCTTCTTATTTTCCTCGCTGTAGTGAGGTGAAAAGATTTGTGTTATACACGGGTGAAAATTTATTTTACGTCTCGTGTGTTGAAACACTCGCAGGTAAAATACAACTTTCCCCCCTTGTATAACAAATAACTAATGATATACTTTGACGAATTTGAAGTGAGCTCATGAATGGGGCATCCAAACTTTGCAAAAAAAGCTGCTTATACCTGGGTCGCTGGGAGCGGTGTTTTTATATATTTTAGTCCACTGTCTTATTCAATAGATTCAAAGTGAATCTATTGAATAAGACGATAGTGTTCATTTTACAATGAACATTTTATGTGGCGCTAAGTTTTTTCTTGCAAAAAATGGCACGCGTCCGACCACACAGTCGTATTGTTAGACTTGAATGCTATTGTTCTGAAGATAAGAAGATCAGTCCAGTTCAGAAAATGTCAACTATACTAAGTATCGGCAACGCGCTTGTTATTCTTCCGGAGTTGCAATCGTCCATAAGCTACCATATGCGTATGGTTACCATCAGGCAGGGCGTTTGCTTGTTTGCCACATGGTAGTATAAAAATGTTACCTATATGCATATTTATGGAAGAGATAACTCTGAACTTGAAGCAATTTTTTTTTATCTCGTTTCATAATGAGAGGTCATCCAATTAGTAAAGTGTATCTGTGTGTACGTCGGCGAAGTCATAACCAAACTCAAATGGAGTTGGGCAGGACATATTGCCAGGCAGCGTGACGGTAGGTGGACCAAAACGTTAACGGATTGGTGGCCAATTGCAGGAAAAAGAAGCGTCGGTCGTCCACCAGCTCGATGGGTTGATGACATAAAAAAGACCGCCGGTCATTTCTGGATGAGACTGGCGTACGCGAAGAGAGGCTTATGCTCAGCAGTGGGCGATTAAAGGCTGAAAATGATGATGATGATGATCTGTGTGTGTGTTTATATTATACATTGGATAAGTTTGTGGTTTTGTATGTTTTTTTAGCATAGGTAGCTCCACAGATGTATGAATATAAGGAGATCGGACATGCCGGCCGATTTGTATAGAGTACGCCTGTCGCAAGTTCATTAACCCACACAACGCCCAAGTAATTGACAAGACAAAGCACGCACACATCTAAAACACTCACACTTGTATACCTACACGCTTATTTGACAATAAACGCGCATCATATCAGGCATTTTGGAAAAAACTTAATATTATCTGCGATCAGCACGCGTGCACAGTATGGCAGTGTATGCCCATTGAGCTAACAGCTGCGACACGGTCGCCGGCGGCTTGTCCTCTCTCTAGTATTCTATGCTCTGAGGGTAGCTCATATCACCATCAGTGACTAACACGTCCTGAATACGACCGTCGAGTTATGTTGACATTGCCGGTCACTGCTTGAAACTGCCAAACTAATGGGACCCAGCCCTCGTGTTTACTCGAGAACAGTAAATAACTAGTAGCGGGTACACATTATTACTACGCATGGACTTATACCTAGTTGTTTCAAACAGTGGCGGATTTTCTTAAGGCAAAGTAGGCCCGGGCCTAGGGTGGCCTGATAATAGGGGCGGCCAAGACAAAGACAAGACAAGTACCTATATGATAGGAGCTGAGAAAGGGGCGGCTGGTACTACACGCTAGTGCCACCTAGGGCGGCTAAGCGGCTGGTATTACTCGGCCTAGAGCGGCTAAGACTGCAAATCCGCCTTTGGTTTCAAAACAAGTAGGTACACTACAAACGAACCGAAATCGTCATTCTCCTAGAGCGTTTGTATCTTAAAGAAGCCTGGGATCCACCTAATGCCAAGATTTGGCGTAAGCACTAGTTTTACGTAAGCGACTGCCATTTGGCCTTCCAAACCAAATGACCAGTTCCAGACTTTGTTGGGTTTTGACCGGTTTCTGACCATGATTTCCTTCACCGAAAAGCTACCTACTGTAAAATCACAAATCAGATAGGTACAGAAGTCAATCACATGTAGGTATATATGTACATACTTCACTTTTCATACCTACGCTCGGCTTGGCGGTCGCTCTAATATATGTCACTCGTACTATATGTATACTCGTAATAACTTCTTTTTCACCTCACTAGCTTGGAAAGCCCTTTTTGTATGTTTGATACCTATTGAGAAAATCGCTTTTTATCCACATGTGAAGAAAGAATTTCACATTTGAACGCGACAGCTAATAAATCTGATAGTTTATTTTCCTGACATATTTCATGTGACATATATATATTGTAATTTTTTTTGTCTCACCTTTTTAGGGTTCCGTACTCAAAGAGTAAAACGGGACCCTATTACTAAGACTGTCCGTCTGTCTGTCACCAGGCTGTATCTCAGTGATACCGTGATAGTTCCAGTTGAAATTTTCACAGATTATGTATTTATGTTGCCGCTATAACAACAAATACTAAAAACAAAATAAAATAAATATTTTTATTGATAATGGTACGGAACCCTTCGTGTGCGAGTCTGACTCGCACTTGGCCGGTTTTTTCTTATTTTCCTCGCTGTAGTGAGGTGAAAAGTTTTGTGTTATACACGGGTGAAAAGTTATTTTAAGTGTTGAAACAGTCGCTACGCTCAAGATTCTATTTTCCTTTCGCTAGCGTGTTTCAAATGAACACTCGGAGGTAAAATACAACTTTCCCCCCTTGTATAACAAATAGCCATTTTGTTGCTCCATTATTGCACAAAAAAGTTCACAGACGCGTGCCTCAAGCGGATGTCTCTCGCCCTCGGACTAGTTCCCAAGTTGCCAACCAGTCCGAGATATCGTGTCCGCGAGCAGTATATCTAGGTATGTGTGCGTTGCTCGAGCGCACTTGTATGTAGATTGATTTCTGTACCTATCTATTTTGTGGTAAAATATCAAATGTTTTTTTTTTAAACCATGTGGTAGGTGTACGAGTCGGGACTCGAAGCCACGACCTTCCTGATTGGAAGTCGCGTGCCTCGCCTCGTGCGTGACCAAAAGATACGAAATCATCATCATCATATCAGCCGAAAGACGTCCACTGCTGGACATAGGCCTCCCCCAAAGAGTTCCAAAGTGACCGGTCCTGCGCCACCCGCATCCAGCGGACTCCCGCGGCCTTTACCAGGTCATCAGTCCACTTTGTCCACTCATGACTCATATGAGGAGAGGACGAAAAATGTTTATCAACTTATCAGATATTCAATTACTTAATGCGACTTTGAATGGTCCTGAGAATTGACGCTCTTCTACACTAATCTCTGGATCCACAGGACCGATTTAAAAAAATATTACTTCTGTTTGTTCCTTTCGCGCCGCATCGCGCCGCGCCGCTTCGCTTCGCGTTCGCGAGGATTTCGCCCCCGTAGGACACCGCGTTACGCAGCGAAGCCGCGCGGGCAGCTATTCTCATATATTTAGCGAACATGTTGACATTGCCCGCTCCAAGACGCGTGCGTGGTTATAAAATTGTCTATTGTGGTTTAGTGGGGCCTTCCTGTCAGTCGCTGCTGGCCTGCTTGGTACAGTTATTGCCGGGATGGCAAATCTTTATTGCACTAATGTACGTAAAACGTACGTAACCTACGGTAGGTACGTTACGTACGTTTTACGTACATAAGTTTGCGTTTTTCACGATTTTCACACATTACTTTTACTAAACGGGGTTAGAATAGCACCACTCCCATCCTTCCCATGGGTTTCGTCAGTGTCGACTACTTATAGAAATAAGTCGTGAATTTTCGCACACACTTACAAGTAAGCGTGGTGGGGGACATTACAGTGCATTTGCACTCATTGTCGGCTTGTTTATGGAAATAAGGTTATTACAAGCGGTATCGAACCGTTGAGTCTAAGGAGAGACTTCGCCTCCTTGTGCGTGTTCTATCGCTTGTATAACGGGTTGTGCTCCGAAGAACTGTTCGACATGATGCCTACGGCTGCTTTTCACCACCGCACCGCACCTCGGCAGGGCAATCATCCTCACACCCTGGAACCTAAATGGTCGCGTACCGTACGGTTTCCTCCGTCGGACGCTCCAGTTGTGGAATGAGCTCCCTGCCGAGGTTTTCCCAAGGGACTACGTATGGGGTTCTTCAAAAAAGGAGTGTATAAATTCTTAAAGGGTCGGCAACGCGCATGTAACACCCCTGGAGTTGCAAGCGCCCATAGGCTACGGTAACCACTAACCATCAGGTGGGCCGTAAGCTTGTTTGCCACCGACGTGGTATTAGGTATTATATATAGGCGATCAGGCCGATCAGGTAGCAACTTATCACAGCAATATTTGCATGCGCTCTGTCTAACCCTGATGAAATAGTGGATTATTTTCGGGATAAAAGCTATCCTATACCAAATTTCATCTAAATGGAATCCATCCAAATTTTCAGCCCCTAGTTTATCCCCTTAGGGGATTATTTTAGGGAAAAAAGCCATGCGTTGTCCCTCTGCGCGGCTCAAACTATCTGTATACCAAATTTCATCTAGATGGGTTGCATCAAAATTTTCACCCCCATTTCACCCCCTTTGAGTATGATTACCGTAATAAAAACTATCCTATGTTCATTCCCAGGACTCTATCTCTATACCAAATTTCATCTAAATAGGAACTGCTGTCACTGTTATATTATTATCACATTTCGTTCATTGACTATTTTGATCACCTTGTAATATAAAAAAGTATGTAAATCACAGCAGGCATTTTACAACATTTACTGCATTATCGTGTTTATGTCGGACTTACGAGTATGCCTTCGTCCGTTCTTTAGGAATACAGGCGTGAGTTTACTTAGGTAGTATATATGTATGTATGTGCACGCGTCGTAGATTTGTCATTTCCTACTGTTACCAGACTAGTAGGATCATTGTTCTAAAAATAGTCACAATAGCTATTATAGTAATCGAGGGACGGAATGGATCGGTGAAGCGTTTATCAAATTATGTTTGGAAGCGGGTATTTACGCCTAAATATTACGTGGACGTTCAAATTATAGATATAAACAATTTAAAATGCTTACAATATACCTACAAAGGTTGAATAAGGGATCGAATTTGTCTTTCGTTCCTTATAATTTCGAAAATTCGTCGTAATAAGAAAGGACCATTTCTAGGACACGGCTTTTGGCTCATGTCCCTGTCATTATAACTTAAAAAAGATAAAAAGAAAGATAGATAGAAAGAAAGATAATGACACGAAGAGAGACAGACAATCCTATGAACATTTTGCAAGTCGAATCCAAATACCCAAGTCCATGGGTAGAGCCTGCTTGTAGTGCTTGTGTTCAGTCATCATCATCATCATCATATCAGCCGAAAGACGTCCACTGCTGGACATAGGCCTCCCCCAAAGAGTGCCGCAATGACCAGTCCTGCGCCACCCGCATCCAGCATCTTGTGTTCAGTATTTGGACATATTTAGGCTGCAATATAATTTTAAACTCTTTAGATATATATTACTGACAGTTATGGACAGTTTAGCGCGTTGCGCAAACGCGGGTAATCGCCCCCTTCCGGCGCACGCGCAACATTGAACTTCACCTGCGCGCGCGGCGCTGAATTACCGCGACCAGTTCAAAGTCAAAGAGAGTAAAGACTGTTAAAGTTTTCAAATACAAAATATATATTGCAAAATTAAGTAACCGCTAGTCATTGCCATATCAAAATGGTGGCGATTCGTTTACACTTTAAGGTATTAATATACATGTACCTTTCGAATTTTGACTAGAAATAAAGTAAACCATGTTTTCCAACCGACGAAAAAAACGGAGGAGGTTCTCAACTTCTCAAGTCGACGAGTATATATTTTTTTTTTTTTAAGTATAACCGCGCATAACTTTTTACAGAGTAGTTCGATTTTGATAATTCTTTTTTTATTGGAAAGGTTATACCCCAGTTGGTCCCATATAAATTTGGAAAAAAAAAACCAACCCTAAGGGTAGGAAAATAGGGGATGATTGATTTTTCGTCGGTTAAAATTTTGTTTTCAAAGTAAATTATTTTTATATGTAAGTATGTACAATAGTCATAGTCAAAATCATTTATTCCATTGACATATAATGTGCACTAGAATATGTCTCAAAACTAGGCAGGTTAAGGTTTACATTTTACAAATTTGAGATTCGTAACATTTTGTAATTTTAATAATTTGGGAATAGAAACATGAAAATATAATAGATCTATTTTATTAAAAGTTGTTAAACCTAATGTCTGAAACGAGCCTACTTAGGTCATTAATATTTAATTGACTAGCCTATTATAGCCTCTAAACCTATCACCGTCACATTTATCCATATAACGATTTAGCGATCCATATCGATCGACCATCTTGTATTGTTGCCAAGTTGAATCGACGGAAAGTTTTTATGCCTAGAATGCACACAAAAGCTGTTATTGAAAAATGTCAAAGCATCAACATTTCTATAGAAAAAATCCCTTTAAAAGTTAATTTCCCCTAGTGAGCCAGTAGCGCTAATTCTCGTGATAATTACATAACACATCTATAAAACGCTTAAAGATATAAAGTACGAGTATACTTATGTACCCCGATAAGAACCACCCACGCAGATAATAACATATTACTTACTTATGTTAATCTACTGGCATAAACCAGATATGATATGATGCTCATGATCGATTTACTTTTAAAGGAATATCATAATTAAGCATATATATTATTATTTACAGAGTATTAGATTCATGTAATGTATTTTTTTTCTGCGAATAAATATGTAGTGTTCGTAGCTAAAATATATATTAAAAGCTTTTACATGTAAATTTAATGTCAAAGCGATTGAATACTTTCTTCTCACTAAAATTGTGTTTGGTGCTTGTCAGAACTCCCCACATAATGATAACCCGTAACACAGCCACAATTAAACGTATGCGTGGTATGTTAGATCGTCCTCGCCGTGTGCGGCGACAGCGACATCGTCAGGTACCAATATTCTTACTTGGATTATGGAACGCTAGGTGGCTCGCAAATCCAAACTACGTATTAAAGATCACTGGTGCGTCGGGTGCGGAGCAGTCCCAAGACCATTCTGAGAATGATTGCGGACAAGCCTGACTGTGCGATTATGCTACACTGCGCGGGGCTGCATTCTCCCATCAGTGTCATTCAGTGGTAAATGTTGTTGTAGTCTGTATTTAGTGTTATTTTCATAGAGGTAGAATAGATAGAGGGAGTCACCCACACATACACACATAAGTGACAAAGATGTATGCATAGGCAATACCGCAAGTTGGAACGAGATACCGTGTCATATTTTCTGTCCCTCATCGCGTATACGGATTTTTTGTTTGCCACCAGCTTGTTTGCCACCACACCTGTCAAGATTTAGGCAAAATACGGTTTTGAAAAACATTAATATATAATAGCGTTTTTTTTCTTTATATCATTTTAAAACATTGATCTATGATGCTTTATTCAAGAATCCAACAAACTTTCCATCCGGAAGTATTTATATAGATTAAAAAAAAGGATGAATTGTTTTTTTTTAATTATTTATTTTGAATATTATAGAGCAAATGTAAATGAACCAAAATAAAGATAAAACCATTTATTAATATTTTTTCTGACTTTTCAGAAGCTAGTTAAGTTATAATTTTTTGATGTCTGAAATTTTGTTGGATTTTGTCACTAAGTAACTATTTAATTGATCCATTACATAAAAAAAATCTGCTATTATAAATTATTTCCAAATTTGACATATTTTCCATACAAGCTGTCAGTTCATTGCCTGGACTATACTGAGACTGACACCACCATGACGTCACCGATATAATACGACTAAATTATTAATGACATTATACGTCAAGAATGTATTAGCTTCTGATACTTCTTAATTTAGTATAGTTAATTTACCATCGTCCCTTTTGGGTATACACTAGGACGTCATCTATATATCCTCTATCTACGGTTATTTTAAATATGGGTCATTCATCAGTTACACGAAATAAATGATTTGAATTTGAATTTGAAAGATACTCGTACGATCACATGGCGCGCAATTAAGTTATCCAGCTAGGACAGCTAGGTTATATGGCTATGCTATGTATATATGCTAGCTATGTATGGTGAAATTATTTAATGTAGCGGATTTTTTATAAAACTGTAATTGCAATTGTAATCTTCTACCTTGGACGGTAGAGTTGCTTTTGAATGGACTACTCAAAGGTTTCCTGCTACCCAAACGTTGTCTGGTAGAGATCGCTCTAAAGCGATTAGACCGCCTGTTGTTACCATTACTTATTTAATCTACTCCTGTATCATGTTTGTCTTATCATCATCATCATATCAGCCAAAAGACGTCCACTGCTGGACATAGGCCTCCCCCAAAGAGTGCCAAAATGAGCGGTCCTGCGCCACCCGCATCCAGCGGACTCCCGCAACCTTTACCAGGTCATCAGTCCACCGCCGCGCCTTCCGCTACGTGGTCACCACTCGAGAACCTTTCCGCCCCAACGGTCATCGGTTCTACGTGCAACGCACACACATATATTCATTGTGCATTAAGGGCCGTAAGAAGGGGATTACTAACAAGAGTCTATTAGAAGCCCGACGCCAAAGGCGGAGGGCTTTTAATGAGTCGAGCTTGTAATCCCCTTACTGCCCTGATACACACAATGTTTTTCATCACATTTGCGAGGAAATAAATAACTACAAAAGACAGAAAATCTAAGTTTCGTACAACCGCACCACTCAAAAATTTACGAAATTGACAACTTCACTTACATATTTGAGGAGGGCGAGGGGGCATGGTACCCCATGGCCTGCTAGATTTTTTTCAACCAATCACAGAGAAGGATTCTTGTGACGCGCGGCCAACTAGATTTGTCAACCAATTTGTTTGATTTGTTTTTAACCAATCAGATCACACACAAGCTCATAACTCCCTAGTGAGTTATAAATCCATAACTCCCTCGGGAGGTAAATCGGCTTTAGTTGCTCTATAAACTTGCCTATAATACACCCTTTACGAGCAAGTGTGATGAAAAGAATATTATTACTACTACTACTTTAATGCAATTTTTTCGGCCAACTCAAATCATTTCAATTATAGTAGGAGGGTTTTGGCCGAATCTCGCGGATATGCTGCTTATTTAGTGGTAAGTAATGAAACAAGTAAAGAGAGTTAACTGTAAGGAATGTGTAAAGGGAGGTTTAAGAAAACAGTCTAAGCTTGAGATTATTTGAGTTGGCCGAATTGCAACATACTAGTCCATTCAAAAAGCAACTCTACCATCCAAGGTATAAAATTCCAATTGCAGTGACAGTTTAATAAAAAATCGGCCACCATAAACCATCTCAACCAAAAACTCGTGTGTCCTAATAGCGTGCTACGTTGACTACGGCGTAGCACTTTCATCTGACTTTGTGGCTACAATTATTTGGACAATGTCGTAAAGCCATATTTATTTTTGATTGCGTATTTAACAAACGGGCACTATTCAGCACCAAAATATCAGAATAATGTCTACCCGATGAAAAAAAAAATTTTTGTTGAAAAAAATACCGTTTTCATAAATTGACCTAATGAAGAATAATTTAGTATAATCGGTCACCAGAACAAGGAAAACTTTTTACATCGGGTATTCTTACACGAGTTATTTTAATTTAATCCTTGTATACACGAGATGATTAAATACATACACATAAAACGTAAATAACTGGTTAAATTAAAACTGGATACTTTGCAAATACACCCGAAGTTACCGTGATACTTTAGCAAATATTATATGTATATTTAGTTTACTCGATACATTTTTAATTTAAATATTTACTTGGTAACTTACTATTTGCCTACACGTCCAAATTAAACAAATGTTTATCTAATGTCATATTTGTACTTTCTGATTAGTGGGGTATGGTCTAGAGAAGATAAAAAATCTAATTAATAGTCCAGTGACTTCATACATCCAAAGCTTGCGTCAAATCTAATTAATAGTCCAGTGACTTCATACATCCAGAGCTGGCGTCAAATCTAATTAATAGTCCAGTGACTTCATACATCCAAAGCTTGCGTCAAATCTAATTAATAGTCCAGTGACTTCATACATCCAGAGCTTGCGTCAAATCTAATTAATAGTACAATGACTTCATACATCCAAAGCTTGCGTCAAATCTAATTAATAGTCCAGTGACTTCATACATCCAGAGCTTGCGTCAAATCTAATAAATAGTCCAGTGACTTCATACATCCAAAGCTTGCGTCAAATCGAATTAATAGTCCAGTGACTTCATACATCCAAAGCTTGCGTCAAATCTAATTAATAGTCCAGTGACTTCATACATCCAGAGCTGGCGTCAAATTTAATTAATAGTCTAGTGACTTCATACATCCAGAGCTTGCGTCAAATCTAATTAATAGTCCAGTGACTTCATACATCCAAAGCTTGCGTCAAATCTAATTAATAGTCCAGTGACTTCATACATCCAGAGCTTGCGTCAAATCTAATTAATAGTCCAGTGACTTCATACACCCAAAGCTTGCGTCAAATCTAATTAATAGTCCAGTGACTTCATACATCCAGAGCTTGCGTCAAATCTAATTAATAGTCCAGTGACTTCATACATCCAAAGCTTGCGTCAAATCTAATTAATAGTCCAGTGACTTCATACATCCAGAGCTTGCGTCAAATCTAATTAATAGTCTAGTGACTTCATACATCCAAAGCTTGCGTCAAATCTAATTAATAGTCCAGTGACTTCATACATCCAGAGCTTGCGTCAAATCTAATTAATAATCCAGTGACTTCATACATCCAAAGCTTGCGTCAAATCGAATTAATAGTCCAGTGACTTCATACATCCAGAGCTGGCGTCAAATCTAATTAATAGTCCAGTGACTTCATACATCCAGAGCTTGCGTCAAATCTAATTAATAGTCCAGTGACTTCATACATCCAGAGCTGGCGTCAAATCTAATTAATAGTCCAGTGACTTCATACATCCAAAGCTTGCGTCAAATCTAATTAATAGTCCAGTGACTTCATACATCTAGAGCTGGCGTCAAATCTAATTAATAGTCCAGTGACTTCATACATCCAAAGCTTGCGTCAAATCTAATTAATAGTCCAGTGACTTCATACATCCAGAGCTTGCGTCAAATCTAATTAATAGTCCAGTGACTTCATACATCCAGAGCTTGCGTCAAATCTAATTAATAGTCCAGTGACTTCATACATCCAGAGCTTGCGTCAAATCTAATTAATAGTCCAGTGACTTCATACATCCAGAGCTTGCGTCAAATCTAATTTATAGTCCAGTGACTTCATACATCCAAAGCTTGCGTCAAATCTAATTAATAGTCCAGTGACTTCATACATCCAGAGCTTGCGTCAAATCTAATTAATAGTCCAGTGACTTCATACATCCAGAGCTTGCGTCAAATCTAATTTATAGTCCAGTGACTTCATACATCCAAAGCTTGCGTCAAATCTAATTAATAGTCCAGTGACTTCATACATCCAGAGCTTGCGTCAAATCTAATTAATAGTCCAGTGACTTCATACATCCAGAGCTTGCGTCAAATCCGGTAGTTCTGATTTTTTGCAGATTTGTTTATGATGTTGGCCGAATGAATAACCCAAGTTTGAGACATCGAGCGCGGAACGCAACTTTGTCAAAAATTTAAGTTTTAACCTTTTGTCCAGAGACCTTGATATTTTATGAGATTTATTTTATATCATAATTCCTTAATAATTCAAATATAATCATAATCATAATCATAATCATAATCATATTTATTCATAATATTTCATATTACATGTCAAAATTTTAATCATAATTGTAAAAATAATAAATAATCATAAAAGTCAAAAAATAAAATTAAAGCATAGGTACAACGAATTGTATGTACATAATTGTACACATTACATAAATAAAGTGCGACCTATTGCGTACTAAAGTCGCTAAATCTATAGAAAGTGTGCTCGATAAGCCATAATTTGAGTCGTGATTTGAAGCTGGCCAGTGATGGTGCATCTGTGATATGTGCCGGTAATTGGTTGTACACCATTGGTCCCATGACATGTGTTAGTTTGCCAGACTTCGCCAGTCTATGTTTAACACCAACAAGTTTATTAGCGTTACGCAGGTTACGACCGTGTATCGAGTATTCGTCTAAATGACACCGCACGTATGTAGCCACCTGAAATATAACGATGGAAGGTAGCGTGAGTATCCCGAGGGACTGGAAGTAAGGTCTTGCAGAGACTCTTTGGCCTACCTGTGCAATCGCTCGTACGGCTCTCTTTTGCATGCGAAATACGCGCTCCCAGTCGGCGGCGCGGCCCCACAACTCTGTACCATATTGTAGAAGCGAGTGCACAGTGGCGAAATAGCATGAGCGTACTACATCTCTGGGCATTATCCTCGCCAAGCGTCGTAGGGCAAAGCAGACACTCCCCAGCTTTTTACTTAGTTTATATATGATTCATTAACCGAAAACTACTTAATCTTATCTACTTATCAAAAAACTTATGTTGAAAACATACACAAGCGAGCTACGAATACGTTTAGTATTGAGGTCAATTTAAAAATACATTAAACTGTATAAAAATTACGGTTAGAAATTTCGGAGATGTCGCGCATCAAGAAAACTACATACTCGTAATTACTGATACTATAAATAACCCACAGATGTCTTAAAAGTCTTATTCAATGTGAATGCATGCGCCTAGTGAATGATAGTTTGCAAACGAGTAAATATGGTATGTCATATTTCACCAAAATTTATTTATTACCACTTCTTTCTTCTTTGTTTGTAGTGTTAACACTACATTAATGTCAAAATATATATAGGGCGGGTTATTAAAAGAACATTATGACTAGATAAAGTACCTAATCCCCTTTTTCACGATGAAACCAAATTTTCAGAAGCGAGCAACAAAACCCGAATTTTATAAGGGATTTCACAAATGAATGGGCGCCTTTCGCTACATACGGACAGTAACACTTTCACTGCGGGCGCCTACGCCGTAGTCTATTTCCGCTACATACGGGGAAACCTAATGATCGGCTACGAGCGTAGCGCGGAGAGGTTCTTGGCAGTGAATGGGTTAACTACCTACGGTCTACGGCGTAGAGCTACGAGCGGAGGTGAAATAAACATTTTTTTGAGAATTTCATATATGCAATCTCATTTCACATTGATCAAAATCAATTCCCGTGATAAAAAAATACTCTATTGAGTATTTTTTACGAGCTTTTATTTACTTTCACCTGTCCCGTTGTCTGTCTGTCTGTAATTAAATCTTGCAAGTTAAATTTGACCCACTTCCAAGTTTCCGATTGAGCTGAAATTTTGCATGCATATGTATATCGCATGACAATGCAATATTATGATGACATGGAGCTGATCTGATGCTGGAGCTGGAAGGTGGCCATAGGAACTCCGCAATAAAACTACACCACTCCATCGAGTTTGGGCTCGTTAGAATCGTATCAATGAGTAGTTGATGATGGTAGCAGAAAAGTACAGTCGGCAATAAAAGCTTGTACCAAAAATGAAATTTTTGACTAAAACTTGTTTATCTTAATTGCTACCTATTGGTATCAATTACACATTGTACTTATTTATACATGTTCCGAGAAATTTAATAGTTAGGGGAGATTTGTGTTGTTAATAGTATTATGAACTGAGATAAATCGTTCATGTATCTGTGTGAAGTAAGTAATATTTATACACCACTGATTACAGTGATGTCACAATTGTTATATGTAAAATAGAGTTTGATAAGGATTATTATCATTCAGCAGAATTTGCTTTATCTTGTTTATAATATAGTATTAATACTATCTAGCATTATCTGAATTTGTAGCAAATATATTTGTAGTAATAGTACAAGTTACCTACATACGCTCTTCCTCCAGTTTTTTCAGACTATAATGATTCTAAGTTAAGTTTTTCTATTAACCCGACAGTAAAGAGATTTCTCTGGGACTGAAGTCCGCCTAATTGTTTAAAAAAAATATTTATGCAACCGATTTAAGAAACTTCTATAGCGCGGTTCAGAACACATCAGATTTGACATTGACAGAAGCGACTCCACAATAATTCTTTAGTCATACATAATACAATTGTCCAGTCAGTGTACTGACAACTAGAATGGAATAAATGACAATAAATAATTTATATTTGCTGTTTTTTCTGTGTAACGGATATATATTATTATCGATTAAATAATTACATAGTAGAGAAAAAATCCAACAAAATATCAGACATCAAAAAAATTATAACTTAATTAGCTCCTGAAAAGTCGGACAAAATATCAATCAATGTTTATTTAGTGCATGTTGTTAGGGGAAAATACTTTACTTTCGGATACCGGCGCCATATTTTAGTATGTTGTTAGGCATATCCCCTGGATTCCAAAACTGCCGGGAGACAATCTCTGAGGAGTCGATCTCCCCTGTACGTCATCAGAAACGCCGCGGACGCGCTTGAAAAAGTGTAAATTACACCCAAACCATGCAACGTACATACACATGAGGGGTACCAAATGAAAGCTGAATAAATTGTCAATAGGTGATCCTGCGGCGTTTTTGATGACGTCATTACAGGGGAGACAGACTCCTTAGATACTGTCTCCCGGCAGTTTTGGAATTCAGGGGACATGCCTAACATACCAAACTATGGCGCCGGTATCCGAAAGTGGATTATTTGTTCGACGGAATCCCCTAACAACACGCACAAATTTTGGTTCATTTACATTTGCTCTATAATTAAGGTATTGAATGCTTCATTTAAATCTACATAATTACTTCCGGATGGAAATTTTGTAGGATTCTTGATAAAAGCATCTTAGATTTACGTCTTAAAATAAAAAAAAATGCTATTATAAATTAAACTTTGTCAAAACCGTATTTTCCCTGGAGTAAAAGAACATTTTATGGCAACCATAACACAGAGGACGCGACATGCGAACATCGATTACGATATTGCTAGTGCCGAATGCGGAAACATTTGATAAGATATTCCAAATATGTTATGTGATACTCGACGCCAATACGTCATCCATGAACTGTTTTATCGATATGAAGGTCTTAATTCCATAGTTTGTTCGACAATCTGTTGAACAAGGTTATTTTTGGGAATAAAATAGCAACTTTTAAGGATTCAGATTGTTTACAAATTTTTGAAGTGGATACTTCTTTGCTCGCGTTCTTGTATAGGGGTAAAGTTCAAAATGTATCACGTGACTTCCGGAATAACTTTTTGTAGAGAAGCCTAATCTGATTAAAATAATTGTTTGTTACATGTTTTAATCCTTCTTTATTTGCCATTAGTTGTTAATGACACAATGTTATTCAGTTTATGTGGCGGATATGAAAATAATGCTGAAATGACCGCCATTTTCAATGTATCGCGAGTCAAATGAGCTCACAGACCAGTATGGTATGGTATGAACTACGACAGTCAATGTTGCCATATATACCGATTTATCTGTACTTATACAGATTTTAGTGAATTAATTCAGATATATTAGGGTTCCATAGTCCAACAAAGCGTGGAAGTGGATACTCACTTAAACTTAATTAACGGTTTATCTCCGACACAACCCAACTGCTTTTTTAATAGGTAATTACGCAATTTTAAATCATTGAAATATTTTATATACCTACTTACATAGAAAACTTCCGTGAGTCACAGACATATAAAAATATATTCTTTTTTAGGGTTCCGTACTCAAAGAGTAAAACGGGACCCTATTACTAAGACTCCGCTGTCCGTCCGTCCGTCCGTCCGTCTGTCTGTCACCAGGCTGTATCTCACTGATACCGTGATAGTTCCAGCTGAAATTTTCATGATGTATTTCTGTTGCTGCTATAACAACAAATACTGAAAACACAGAATAAAATAGTTTTTTAATAGATAATGGTACGGAACCCTTCGTGCGCGAGTCCGACTCGCACTTGGCCGGTTTTTTTTTCAATTTAAATATCACTAAGTATATTTAGGTGGATATTTTTGGCGCAAGATAGTTAAAGTGATCACTAAGGGAGCTGACCTTCTGTACTATTTATAACATGTATATTCTGTGGTAGTCTTATTTACCACACATGGCGTAGGTAATCATCGTAAACAAAGTCAATTCCCCCCCCTAGTGATTAGTGACGTACCGCACCATAGGATTCCTTTCTGATAACCCCACATGTATACACAGCATCACACTGACCATGCACAAGTGGACCTTATCTCGTAGCGTTAAGGTCCATAATTGGTCACACAGTGGGTTATCACTGTTTACACCGTAGGCACCCTGATAATTAGATATTTTTTATTGTAGGTCAAATACTTTATTACGCGATAAATTTATTGCGATTAAATAAATATCGTGACGTGCGATTATTAATAAGTTTACTCGATATCTTTAAGGAATTTTGATGGACTTCTTTTAAAATGTCCCTTCGAAACATTTTTGATTGATAAGCAGAAAATGTAGTACTTAGGCAACCGTGCACACATTCACATTATAATTATTACCGCGCACTTTCATCTGCTCACTCACACAAACACACACTCGCACGCAGTCTTATCATATATTGTAACTTCGATCATTATCGAAATATTATAATATTATATGTAGATATAGACTATAGATACACATTAGAGCTTAAGCATAAAGGAGTAAGTAGGTAATTTTGTTTTAGTTATGTTTAGGTTTTTATGTTTAGTCTTGGTTGTTTGTTTTCAGGGTTCCGTAGCCAAATGGCAAAAAACGGAACCCTTATAGATTCGTCATGTCCGTCCGTCTGTCTGTCTGTCTGCCCGTCCGCATGTCACAGCCACTTTTTTCCGAAACTATAAGAGCTATACTGTTAAAACTTGGTAAGTAGATGTATTCTGTGAACCGCATTAAGATTTTTACACAAAAATCGAAAAAAAACATTAAGTTTTAGGGGTCCTCATACTCAGAACTGAAACACAAAAAAACTTTTTTCATCAAACCCATACGTGTGGGGTATCTATGGATAGGTCTTCAAAAAAGATATTGAGGTTTTGAACATCATTTTTTTCTAAACTGAATAGTTTGTGCGAGAGACACTTCCAAAGTGGTAAAATGTGTGTGTCCCCCCTGTAACTTCTAAAATAAGAGAATGATAAAACTAAAAAAAATATATGATGTACATTACCATGTAAACTTCTACCGAAAATTGGTTTGAACGAGATCTAATAAGTAGTTTTTTTAGGAGGCAAGTTGCCTGAGACAGTGCCTCCCATAAAGCTAAATGGTGGCGACCTTAAACGAGTCTTCAAGTTTAAGTATCTCGGCCACTATGTAACCGATGACCTTAAGGACCAATCAGATATAGAGCGGGAAAGGAGGGCGTTGGCGGTCAGATGCAATATGTTGGTTCGGCGGTTTGCACGATGTAGTAAGCAGGTCAAAATAACTTTGTTCAAAGCCTACTGCCAGGTATACTACACGAGCAGCCTATGGACCAACTATACGCAGAAGGCCATCAACGCCTATCGAGTCCAGTACAACAATGGCTTGAGGATGTTGCTGGGACTGCCGCGTTTCTGCAGTGCATCAGGTATGTTTGCGCTCGCGGGAGCGGACGACTTCTACGCCATTATGCGCAAAAAAACTGCCTCCTTGCTCTGCAGACTTTGCGCTAGTTCCAACTCCATCCTGAAGACCATAGCCGGGCGGTTTGACTCGCGTATAATGTGCCACCTTATACAGATGCACGTCAGCAAAAGGTGACGCCGTTTTGTATGTTAACTGAATTTGTATTTTAATTTAATTTATTTTCATATAATTTATTTTCAATTTAATTTCTTTTTTAATTTCAATTCTAGTTATTCCAATCAAATCAATGGAACGTAATGTAATTTAATAAAATCTTGTATGTACTTAATTCAATTCCACACTAACATAGCTTAAGCTGATTATTGTTACTAACAAAATACCTATGGACCAACAGTAGGCTGAAATAAATTATTTTTATTTTATTTTATTTTATTTAAATATATTTCTAGGCAAGCCTATAGTATATACTAAACCCTTTCCTAACTTTTTTGTTCCGGGTTGCCCTTTGAAAATATTCATGCGCTGCCACTGGTAGGTACTAGGTACGTAGACACATGAGTTATTTTGTTGCACTTTTATTTATGTATAGTTTTTGCACTAATACATTTTTTTCTTTCTAATATGCATTCAAGTAATGCAAAATTATAAAGTCAGTAATAACGGACATTGGCTGGACCCTTTGCATTACATAGCTGATGGTTTGTAGCAATCGGCCGCTTTTCCGTGTGTTAATAGTACATTACTTACCTAGGGCGGTTAAACAAAGAATGTCTCAGATCGCAGGTATTTGACGCCCGAGCCGAAGGCAAGGGCGATAAATATGCGCTCTGAGGCTTTCTTTATTACCGCCCGTGGTGAGTACAACATTTTACGTCTCTATCTGGCCAGGAAGTGGTGTTTTCCGCACGCTATTGGCCAGGTATGACGTAATAGTACATTTCGATGCTAGTGCGGAAAGTATGTAATTACTTCACGAGTGCCGAGATATCTTGCCACGACACGTAGGCGAGTGGTAAGAATCGGGACGAGTGAAGAATGACATTTCCGCACGTGTATCGAACGACGTTTTTTAATACAGTTGCGAAAAAATAAGAAAAACAACAAGTAAGAACAGTATTAAAAAAAAAATTTGTTTGAATAAAATTCATTATTTTTCAACTGTACTACAAAGATGTTAGAGAATTAATAATATAAAACTTTCAAATTCCTTACTTGTTGTTTTTCTTATTTTTTCGCAACTGTACACGTGGGAAAGTAAAAAGCACTAGTGCGCAAAATACAACTTTGCGCACGATTTGCAGCTATAAAAAGTACCACTTTTTGAGCAACTGTATTAAAAAGAATATTTTAACATAGAGGTTGATTTAGCAACCAACTTATAATGGCAACAATATTGCTATGTTTTTTAGTCTATTCCAATTATTGTCATTCATTAATTGTTTCTAACTATACAGCAAAGATGTATTTTATCTAGCTTTGAATTGCAATACACATTCACATTATTTGCTGGTGTTTTAATTCATTAACACCGTGATAGTCAATTGTTTAAGACAGAAAGTGAGTAAAAGTTACAGGCGCGGTTTTTGGGAAATGTTCACGCCACTTTAAAAGATTTTAATTAAACTAGGAACATATTAGTAAGGCTAAAGGATGCTTCCCACACACACATGAGGCAGTAATAAGAAATGTGGTGTTTCCACAGTAAGAATTAAATAATGTATTATGATTCACATAATTTATTTTTCACTGTCGTGGCTACCGACCGCACTTGAGTAAATAATGAAAGTTGTAACTGCACTTGAGTAAATAAATTTATTATAATTTATGCTACCTCAAAGTTAAGTAAAGGCACTTTTGAATTCTCTTTCAAGTAATGTAGGATTTCTATGTTTAAGTATTAAGAACCAAATAATTTAAAGCACTTACAATTGGCCTCATAAGACGGCTCAAAGTCACCCAAAAGGCATTGGAGAGGGCTATGCTGTGAGTTTATATGCGCGATCGCATCAGGAATGAGGATCCGCAGCAAAACCAAGATAACCGATATAGCCCTCCGAATCGTTAAACTGAAGTAGCAGTGGGGCACATTGCACGTAGAACCGATGGCCGTTGGGGTGGAAAGGTTTTTGAGTGGACCAAGTATACCGGAAGGCGCAGCCTGGGTAGATATATTTTATCGAAGTACTTAAGTGCACCGAAGTGAAGATTTGTATTTAATGACCTAACATATGTCTTTGTTAATCACATTACATTATCTAAGTGCCTGCCTACATTATTGCATTATAGCCTGTTTTCTTTGCCCATAAACGATGAATCCAGGAAAACAATGTGCGGACAGGAAAATACCTTTTTCCTGCTCTAGAGCACTATTCTATGACAGTATTAGGCACGATTAGATTCTTAATAAGATGATTCCTAGTCCAAACACGGGCCTGTTAAGTGCTAGTTTATTTATTACTTAGACTTCCTATTTCTACTTTATAAAATAATGTTTTCGAAGACTAAGACCTGACTCCTCGTTCCGCGTTAAACAGTAAGAGGTTGATATGTCTCAACGCACATGTTTCGGAACAAAAGTCACAAATTTTACCTAATCCTCACACTTAAGAGGCCGCAGAGTTTCAGAGCAATCTAGCTAGTCGTTTGAAAAAGAAAAAGCGTAACTACTTTTGTATGGAGAATTGAGCTTACTGCGGACTCTTATTTTTAGCAGCCGATTCAGTATCGATGCCGGTGATAATGACAGATGATCTTTGGCTATTGTCGCGATATAAAGTTTGTATCGGTGCGAAAAATTGCCGTGTGATACCGCCCTAAAACCTGAATGGTTACGGATTATTATAGATATACAGCTTCACTGCCAATGATACGGCCATGACCAGAATATTTTACACATTATCCTGAACTGAATAACAATAAAAAAAATCTTAAGGGAGGAATAACAAAAAAAACTGCGAAACGGTTTTCGTTGAGTCTCAAAGGGGTTTTTAGGGTTCCGTAGCCAAATGGCAAAAAACGGAACCCTTATAGATTCGTCATGTCCGTCCGTCTGTCTGTCTGTCTGTCCGACCGTATGTCACAGCCACTTTTTTCCGAAACTATAAGAGCTATACTGTTAAAACTTGGTATGTAGATGTATTCTGTGAACCGCATTAAGATTTTTACACAAACATCGAAAAAAAACATTAAGTTTTAGGGGTCCGGGGTACTCAGAACTGAAACTCAAAAAAACTTTTTTCATCAAACCCATACGTGTGGGGTATTTGTGGATAGGTCTTCAAAAATGATATTGAGGTTTCTAACATCATTTTTTTCTAAACTGAATAGTTTGCGCGAGAGACACTTCCAAAGTGGTAAAATGTGTCCCCCCCCTGTAACTTCTAAAATAAGAGAATGATAAATTACCATGTAAACTTCCACCGAAAATTGGTTTGAACGAGATCTAATAAGTAGTTTTTTTTTAATACGTCATAAATCGTAAACCGCAATTTATTTCACGGAACCCTTCATGTGCGAGTCCGACTCGCATTTGGCCGATTTTTTATTTAAGATATATTTTCAATTTACTTGTTTAAGTTTTCCTTTCACCGTTACTTACACACGACCTTTAAGATGAAAAGGCATTTTTCAGTAAGTATGTCCACTTGATTAAGTTTACTACAATTATGATACTGTTATGTCAGAAGAGGTCGTTGTACTTTATTATCCGCGTCAGTAAAACGGTAAGCAGATATAAGGAAACCTCTCATTGCTGGACAGGAAAAATAATTCGGAAATGTTCACATTTCCTGCTATGTTTAGGCTCGTACTGTAATAATAGTGATCATTTACATAATTTATTAGTACGACATCTGATACACTTTGTTAGTTAAATGTAGGTATATTTATACTAGTTGCCTGCGTGGCTCCGCCCTCGTATTACAGACAAGGCAGGTTGACCCGCGGGATAAAATGTAGCCTAAAGTATGACCGAACTAAAAGAAGTAATCAATAGTACATTACTACAGAGGCCGAAAATAGGGATTACCGGCCACGTAGATATAGACGGAAAATGCGAAGCGAGGCCGGGATATGAGGCTGGCAATCCCTTTTCACGCCGAGGTATTTAGGTATAGCGCTTTTTTCCACGTAACGCATTGTACGAACGTCGTCGGGTAGGTCTAAATGTCACTTTTTATATGGAAAATTGACAGTTACACTGTACCGACGCGCGTTCGGAACGTTACGTGATTCTCCCATGTTACTCACATGAAATTAAAAAGAAACTCCAAGTTATTTTAATGGCTCAACGCCCCGATCTGGGGTCACGAAATGATACTGAAACAAAAAAAAAGTCGCTTTGCAGGCCTAGTGGAGGCATGGACCTGCAAAGCGACTTTCTTTTGTTTGAAATTCCATTACGGATCTCTCATCTCACCGCGCCCAAAATGCAATACCTACTTCGAAGAATAAGAATATTTTTATTTGTAGAAAATGGGTGTACATAAAAGATCTTAAAACTTGTTTTGGCGTCTCCATCTTCAGCCTGATTCACAGACATACAAATCTATAGTATCTTACAGCTAATTACCTACTTAATATTAAACTGAAGCTCATTATAAAGAACACAACGTCAATATTTCATTGCATGTTTGAGAAAATAAATATTATCAAAATAAATTCTGTGCTATTAAATAATACATTACGGTAAAATGTTATTGTTTACGAACTATCAATCCCTCAAAACTTCATGAAGAGTAAATCGCCAGTAAATGGCCACCTCATTTCTATTCATCGATAACAGTACGGGTCTACTACGAAAGAAACTATCACATCAATATGTTGGTTGTCGAGTTAAATACGTATTAAATAACTACTATGTACACAACTATAAACATTTCCTTACAATATGTCTGCTTTGCCCGAAGGTTGACTGGTAAAAATGTTTTCTGCCTAATGCCAGAAAACTATACTTATCGTATTGTATCAGTCCCTTGACTGACTTAATAGTCAGTCCCTTATACGATAAGTACTTTTTCTACTCCTGTACCGTTATCTGTCATTTATATAGGCTGTAGCTCAAATACAATGACACCACTAATAACACGTCGAAAAACTCTATGCTCTATGGCCCAAAAACGAACTGTTTAGCGTACTTTTTTGGTTCATACATTTTTCATAAAAGCACTGTTTAACTTTTTTTTAAATCGGCCGCTATATTGCAGTGGTGCCAACTTCATAAACAAATATTTCGAAATAAAAGTATTTATTTGCGATTTAACATTTGTATATTATAAATTATTTACTACAATAATAATAAATCATCATCTATTGTGTGTAAAATTACATGTTTTATAAATTCTTGGTATTATTCATAAAAATAAACAGTTCGAATTCGGTCCGGGTCCGGATTCGGTTTGGTTCGGATGGCAAGTGCAAACAAATTAAAAACAAAACAAACCATAAGCAAGAGCTGTCACATTTCCGATTTCCCACCAAAATACAGTTCAAAATGAAAAGACGAAAAATGATAAACTATTAGTCCTAAACTATTAAGATTTTATTCGTGTTTGTGAAGACAAAAGTGTACGTTCCTTTTAAAATGGTCGAAGAAATTAATAACTGCACTCTTGAAGAAATTGCGTGAGTAGCAAAAGTGCGAATAGAAAACTTGCCGCCTGAAAAGTTTAGCTATTCTGTAGTCTGCTATTTATTTAAAATTTGTCGTAGAAAAAGTATTGTATGCAACGGTGTATAACTGGTCTAAAAACGCTCGTGGCGTCTTTAATTGCGATGCTCGCCAAGGCTCGCATCGCAACCCACGCCACTCGCCTTTTAAGACCCTTCTTATACAACAGTTGCATAAAATACTATTTTTGCAAAAGATTAAATACTTACAACTGCAATGATTAGAGAGAAAAGAGTGAGTGAGAGTGATGTGGAGAAAAAATATTCTCACACTTATTTTCTCGGCCTAGCCCAGAAATGAGAAGGCTTTATAATTGATTTCTAATATTTATAGAATACTATTAACTTACTCATGCTTAATGTTTATTAAATAAATTGCTTTAGTTTTTATTTGTTTATATTCTCCGATACCAGCTGTCCATCCGTAATCGAACCATGTAATTAGTTTTTTTTTCATGACTACAATCACAATCAAGTATCATCATCGCATAATCACGATGACGTCATGCTATAGATTATATTTTCTCTTGTTTGGTATTTTAACGGTTAAGTTAATTGTGTGGAATTGTATGGAAACAAGAATTATTCGCCATTATACATTGATAGGTATTGACACTATCTTTGTTGTATAAAGGATAGTAATCAGCATCGAATGTAAAAAATATATGCATAACAACTGAAAATATTATTGTTTATATGATTTTATAGATTTTCTATTTATAGATATAGATATTCGTATCTTAGAATAGGAGGGAAATTAGCATAAATAAGTTGAGCATGATTTTTTCCAAGTATTTTCGTGAGGTTTAAATTGGTATAACTCATGTAAGTTTAAACTATTTTTATTACTGATGTCAACCACCGTATTCAAAGTTTAATACCCTAATAAGTAAGATTAATACATTTTTTTTATTGTCAATTTTTACATGTACCTACTAATGTCACTATAACACAAAAATAGAGTAATACCACAGAATAAATAATAGTGAAGCCGCGTCCGCTGCGCCATGTTTTCGTGGTTTTTAAACGTCAAACATATTTTCCCAATCAAAACAATACCCTATCTGTTTGCCGAAACTGACGGAAAACATGTTAGATGTTTAAAAACATGGAAAACATTGGTGCAGCGGACCCGGCTTTAAGCCTGCATCACACTGGCGCGGCCTGCGGTGGCGGACCATAGTAAATTAGACAGCTAATGACAAGTTTTGTATTGTCCGTCGCGGCCAGGCCACGCCAGTCTGTGAGAGGCCGTAGACGGACGTTACTACTGTCTAACAAAAGTGACAGTTATAGTTAGTGTGACAGCTAAAAAGCTCAAACTGTGGCATCCCGATGCCGTACTTGTTCTTTCGTCTAGTTAGAATGATTACGTTTGCGTGTTAGGCCTCTCACAGACTGGCGCGGCTTGCGGTGGCGGTCCATAGTAAGTTTGACAGTTTTACAGGTTTACTATTGACCGCCACCGCCAGCTGTGCCAGTGTGATTCAGGCCTTATCGTACAACGCCACAGACTGGTGCGGCCTGGCCGCGACGGACAATAGAAAACTTGTCATTATTTAGCTGTCAAATTTACTATGGTCCACCACCGCAGGCCCCACCAGTGTGATGCAGGCTTAAGGCCTGCAATGCAACACACTGGCGCGGCCTGGCCGCGGTGGTCAATAGTAAACTTTGTCAAGAGCTGTCAAATTTACTATTGACCGCCACCGCGGGCCGCGCCAGTGTGATGCGGGCTTAAGTCTCACCAAAGTGTCACTGTCACCGAAGCGGCAAAAGGGGCAGCCCGGGTATTTACTCACTATAGGTTTTAACATTTTATAATATTTAAACTGTGCGGACAGCACTGAACAAAAAATCGCATCGTGTGTAACCGCCAGAAGCGGAGGGTAGCGACTGAGAAGAAATAAATTGCTGCTTCTTTCAGAAATTGATAGTCACGAACATTTAATTTGCTTATTTATTCGGTGGATTAAGGAGTAATACTCAATTTAACTGCTTTGCCTTAAGGTGGCGTCAAGTGCTTTATGGCATTAAGTCTGCCTTTTGTACTATAAATCTTTTTGAGTGCAAGAAAGATTAAATAAATAAAAACCTATTAACATAGTGCACATTAAAATAAATGCGTACCTACTGACATTTAATGTAAATCTCTGACCTGTGCACAGCTGGTTAGGACTCCGAATAAATTACACATTGTTTTCACAACTAGCCACAAACTCAAATAATGTCAACTCACTCTATCAATCGCATTCAAAAGAAAACTCAATTAACATTGGCATTCAATCGTTGCGTTTAATAAGTGTGACTTATACATTTCTTGTCGCACTCACGTATTGATATGATCACTTACAGCTATGACTTGATACGTAAGTAATTGATCTTTGCCCATCCAGCATGGAAAATAATATCGACTTTTATTAACATTATTCGTTATTTGCTTTATGTACTTTGAGAATATTCTTTTTGCGCCAAATCTCTTCATCTTCAAATCTCAGTCTGTTACTCTGACAGTGTAGATTGACTTATCTATTTGATTAGATTGACTTATCTATTTAATGCGCACTCACGTAGGTATTGATAACTTACAGTTATGAGTTGATAAACTAGTAAAGATCTTTGCTCATCCATGGAAAATAATATCGACTTTTATGAACATTATTCATTATTTGCCTCTCTTTTTGCGCCAAATCTCTTCATCTTCAAATCTTTGTCTTTTACTCTGACAGTGTAGATTGACTTATCTATTTAATGTAAACTACTTAATAGAAGAATAATCCTGAATACTATACTTTTAGCCGCAGTCACGTTCAACATCCTATTATACCTCTATATTTTAATGAGTGTTCAGTTACATTGTGCTGGGTTATTTTTCATAAATTGTTTCCGGTTGGAAAATACGCTCTAATGCGTTGATTGTTGAAACTTGTTGATTTTGAATCTCAATATTTTTTCAAACTTTTGTGTCTCCATCCCTTGCTTTTGATGTAAGCAGTCCGCCTTACTTACATCTTACATTTTTATTTATCAATCCCGAATTTGAACGAAGAAACGGTGGTACGCTCGCTATATATTTAAAAAAATAATCCGCATAGTATTATAATAAAGAATCCTTTGAAAGTTAATGTAAGCATGCAGTCCTACTTACATATTTACATTTAAATCCCGAAGTTTTTCAACGGCCACTTCACTTAATCAAACCAACAAAAACAACCCGCATTTTTGACACCTCTTCAAACTTACTTGATCATTCTGCCCATGGTACATTGTGTGTCACTTTAAAAAACAAACCGCATTTTTTTCATCACTCCAAACCTAAATCACTCAGCTAAATACACGTTTACTTTTAAATCGCGAAAATAATTACCGGCCAGTCCCTTGAAAAAAAAACTTTAAATCTCCGAACTTTGCAGCCAGCACAATCACTTGAACTCTCCCAAAACTCACTCAACATTTGAATTTGGAATTACGTACCGACGCCCGCGATGACATATTGCCGCCACAGCTGCCCCGTCTCCATGATGCGTCGGTTGTTGACTGGCGCGCCGGGCACCGGGTCGTATGAGTAGGTTCGCTCTTCCATACGTCACGGCACGTCACTAATACGTGCAAGGGGCCGGGCGGACTGTTAGGACAATGTTTAAGGACATTAATTAACTGTTTAATTTCAACATGAAAAATGGTGAAATGAAATAAACCCTAATTTTTGTGAAAAAGTTTTTCAGTCTTAAAAAAAACTTAAACAACCTTATTTCCATTCACGAAAATACAAGTTACAATTTTCAAGTAGTCAGTCCTTATTCTTCAAGTGCCTCGGTGTTGTCAGTTTTGAATAGGGTATTTGACAACAGTGAATATAAATTGTTTTTTCATTAGCAACAGATACACATTACGAAAATACCTACTCGGAAAGTATACACATTACGAAAATACCTACTCGGAAAGTATCAATATTTCATTTAAGTTTGCTATTTTAAGATTTTTAAATACATTAAAACTCATAATAAGGACGTTGTTTGATTGCGACGTGTGGTGTCGGGTTAGAATAGCACCACCCCCTGTCTTCCCGTGGATGTCGTAAGAGTCGACTAAGGGAACAGGGTTGAAGTGTGTTGTGGGCGATGGGCTAGCAACCTATCACTGCAACATCACATTTTGTCGATCTTTTGTACCCACATTTATGCTAAAAGTGGCACTGGAACACAAGTTTCATGTGCTCTGCCTACCCCTTTTAGGGATAAAGGCGTGATGGTATGTATGTATGTATGTATGTACTTTGCGCGCGTTGAATACAGGAACATTCGAAAGAATTCATTTGGATAATTTCGGATGAATCCCAAATGGTGGAAATTGCCAAAGTTTACCTTCTAGCTAACACAACCTATAAATAGCTTTTAGGATTTATAGCGGATAACCACAACAAACATGCATTAGTACTGCAAATGATTATAAATAGATATCCTGTGTTCAATCACATTGTTTTCATAACATCTAATTCCCAAATGCTCTAGACTTAAGTTAAGTACCTTATTGTATGATTATACATGGGCGCCGGCAGCATGGTGCAAGGGAAAGTAAATACATAGTCTATTTTTATTTTTTATTATTAATTTACTGTTTTTGAGAATAAAAACTGAAGGCGTCTAGGTTGCTGTGCTTTTCATCACCAAAATCACATTGTCAACAAATTGTTGCACAAGGTGCAATTGCACACAGGTTCAAGTTTGGCAGAATAAACTGCAATTACTAAAAGTAAGTTATTATATTATACAGTATAATATCCTTCTGTATAATTAACATGCATAGCCTGTCTGTTAGTGTTAATTTAAGGAATAAATAAATAAAATGAAATAAAATAAAAATAAACATCCAATAAGATTATTGGTCGACCGAACAAGCGTGATTACATATTATAGAAGATCGAAGCCGTAATAACGTTATTTGCTCTAGGTTTGCTTGAGATTATTTTAGTTTGCCGAATTGCATCAAAGCAATCCATTCAAAAATCAACTCTACCCTCCAATGTAGAAGATTCCAGTTCGAATAACAGTTTTATAAAAAAATTACCACGTTTAATTATCTCAACTATATGTGGTGTAATGTTCCTTGATGGTGAAGTGTCTGCTGACGGTCGCCAACACGCCCCGCCCCTCCGACCGAGCGACCTTGGTCCGCACCGACCGTGTAGACAGTTGTTTGCAGAAAAATGTCACACTACAGCGGTCGGTGCCGACCAAGGTCGCTCGGTCGGAGTGGCGTGTTGGCGACCGTCTAGCAACTCAACTCAGAGCTCCAGAGCGTTCTGTTGAGGTTGAGAGTGAAGAACATGTATTTGTCTCTGACACAACGAATCCTCAATAAATACAGGGTCGGCAACGCGCTTGTACTCCTCTGGAAGTCGTATGTGTGTATGCCACCGTGGTATAATAAATTAGTAAAATAGAACTTAGAAAAGTTGAAAACCCTCGACATTTTCATTTCAAAGTTCAATATCTCAAAAACGGCTGAACCGATTTTGTTGAAACGTAGCTAAGAACCATCTCGACCACGTCAGCTTTCGGATAAAAAAAACCACATTCAAATCGGTTTAGGAGCTACGATGCCACAGAAAGACACACACAGAGACACAGATACAAAGACACGTCAAACTTATAACACCCCTCTTTTTCCGTTGGGGGTTAAAAAGAGTTTGTTCCTAGATTACTTACTCCATTTTTCATGTTTTTATTTTTGCTTAGTCACGTCATATAGGTGCATCCATTTATTTAGCGACAGTAAATTAATTCAAAATGACTTCAACTCTAATCTAATATATTTATCACTTCCACGCGTGCCAAGCATGCCAATGCAACACCAATTTGAATTAAATGCGTCTAGTGAAATATACCGGAAGGGATATCCCCACTTTGATGTCCCTGTCATTCTGGATTTAAAAGAAAGATACATGACATAAAAGATAGTCCCCTTCTGTCGAATAGAAGAAGAATGTGATTTCATCATATGATGATGATGATGAATTCTGTCGCTGATCGATATTTTCAAAGCAACAGTTTTCGTATAAGTAGTTTCCCGCTTTGTAGAGAAAAGTCAGAGTAGCGTTTTGACGTGATATCGCACGATACCAGTGAAAGGGTGCACGTGTTATGGAACTTTACCGATAATATAATCACAAATATCTAATCGATTACTTATTTAATCTACTCCTGTATCGTGTTTTTCGTATGTTGTGGTGCAGTAATGAATATTACTATCATTAAAATCTGAATGAACGATCTAATCTAAGCGTTGTCAACGAGGTTTCGTTAAACATTAATGAATTTATTAAAATTAGGTACAGTCGAGGTTGAACAAATACGTCCATAAATAAGGACATAAACATCTGTACAGGGCTGTTATTCGCTACGCGTCAATGCGGCTCACCCCACCGATCATCTGTTATGAAACTAGACCTCTACCTTCGCTTAATTACTACGCATCGCGGTGTCAAGGTATGATTGTGGGTGAGCGTTGAGGTGAGCTTAAAACAAGTTACAGAATAGGGGGGCAGGACTCTATTGTTAATGTCATAAAGGCGTGTACATATATTTATGTATTTATTCGTTCACCCTCGACTGAACAGTCAAGTGTTAAAATATGGGTGCATACAACTAGTTAAACTAAATTATACATACATAATCTTTAAGATTCGGTTGCCATTCACAAAGGTTTGCTTGGTTCCTACACTAGGCATGGCCTGTCCCGTAGGAAACCAGATTACAGCCTGGTTACTAAAATTTACCAAATTATGACGCGGATTATCCAGATTATAATTATACAAGTAGGTATTAAATTACAAACCAACTAGCAAATTAAAATATTGCTTAGTATCTAACTATGCAAATTAAGATTAAAATAAGTGCTCATTGTAGCGCATAGTGTATTTGTTTACACCGTTACTATGCACTCATTTAGTTACCAATCAATTTGGACGACAAGACGGCTCTGTCCTAAGATATTTGAATCGAACAACCGTTATCTAGTTTATACTAGGGACAGCGCCATCTAGCGGTCCACAAAAGCTTAATCGTACCTCAAAAGGAAAAAAACGGAATCCTTATAGGATCACTTTGTTGTCCGTCTGTCTGTCTGTCAAGACCCTTTATCTCGGGAACGCGTAGAAGTATCGAGTTGAAATTAAAACCATATACTCAAGTCTACAGTCCGTTGAAGCTGTGAAAAAATTAAACTTCTAAGTTAACGTAAACAAAAGATGCGGTTTATTCCGCAAAAAACTTATATTACGACACTCCCAAGGCAAATTGAAAAATTATTCGCCACGAGCGGGATTTGAACCCGCGACCTCTGGAATCCGTCCATTGCTCTTATATCCAACTGAGCTACCTGATCCCTTCACTCTTCTAATTAACCTGAAGGAGGCTCGTAGCGACATCTACCGTGAAGTTGTTACAAACTTCTGATACGGCACCAACGTCCCAAGTTCAAATCCCGCTCGTGGCGAATAATTTTTCAATTTTCCTCTTTGATCGAAACTTAGAATTTCGTTAGCGGACGTTTCTGCTTAGTATACATTTACTCTCAAGGGAATCAAAATTTATAGGATACTTTCCTTTGACCTAGAACTATGAAATTTGGCAAGGAATATCGTCATATACATATACAAGTACAGGAAAAAATCGGAAAACTATACATTTGTAATTTTGTACGGAACCCTCGGTGGGCGAGTCGGACTCGCACTTGTCCAGGTTTTTTAATATACATATAATACATCTCTAGATTTGCATTAACTATGTCATAAAAAATATTCGACTGTGGCATTAAAATTATAATACAATGTCTCATCTTCTATATACCGACTAATTGCCTCTTGGTATTCTTTTAACACGCATCACAAGCCGTTCTCGTCTATGGAGCGATCCATTGTCTATGGAGTATACGTCTTCCCAAATGTATACATTGTGATATTCATTTGCCGGAAGAATTGAAAGATGAAAATAAAGAGACAGTTTTCATACACAAATTAAAACAGTTGTTACTTTCGAAAACCTACTACTCTTTATAAGACTTTAGACGATAAGTTTGTTGATAGAATTAAGTAAAACTAAGATTAATAATTCATCATCATCATCATATCAGCCGAACGGCGTCCACTGCTGGACATAGCCCCCCCCCCCCCCCCCCCCCCCCCCCACTCCCCCCAAAGAGTGGCACAAAGGCCGGTCCTGCGCCACCCGCATCCAGCGGACTCCCGCGACCTTTACCAGGTCATCAGTCCTCGTGGCAGGCCTACCCACGCCGCGCCTTCCGGTACGTGGTCGCCACTCGAGAACCTTTCCGCCCTAACGGCCATCGGTTCTACGTTCAATGCGCCCATGTGCCGTGCCAGATTGATAATCTAATTGCTACGCCCTATCAGGGCCCATATGGAACTCATGTACCAAGGTAGAAGATTTCAATTGCAATGACAGTTTTACAAAAAGTCGTAATCTCAACGATTTTATTGCGGTGTTTACGTTTTTGCACCAATTTAGGCAAGCCTGCCGGACGCAGTCATATATACCTACGGTAGAATGAGATGGATATGTTACCGTCAGATTATCAACACCGTCAGTTTATAATCTTACTCGCGATATTATAAACTGTCGAAAAATTGTGAACCGTCAAAACCGTTCATTTTTCGTTAGTTTATAAAATGACGGAATGTCAAATTGTGAACTGAATCAAATTGGTATGATTCGAAACGCACCATGTGCGCTGATTGGTTGATACCTCTTGCATCAACTTCCACTTAAGTCAGAACATGATAAAGAATGTATCGAAAAGTATAAGGACAACTTTAGCTGGCCGCCATTCTTGTTTTAATTGTTTTTAAAATATGAAAGTCGCTTTATTTCATAGATGCTATGGTATTGAACTCAATTACTTAATTTTTTTTTTGGATTACTTTTAATTTCAAAAATGAGAGGCCTAACACCCGATCAACGAAAACGAATTGTGGACAAATACATACGAGAAAAGGGTATGTCCATGAGAAAGATCGCAGAACTCGAGAAGGTGAGTCGTTCAGCGGTTTACAATGTCATTAAAAAGTACGGGGAAGACTACTCTTTTAATGACAAGCTGAAAAGTGGTCGAAGAACTGGCTCAAATAATTGCAATATCGCCTCTAAAATATTGCGAACAATCCAGTCTCGCCCAGTGCTTCGATAAGAGATCTGGCTAAAAAGTGCAGAATTTCTGTATTAGGAATGGTTCAGAGCGCCAAGAAGCGTAACGACTTGGTAACTTATCGAAAGCAAAGGAAGCCTAAACGAACTCCAAAACAGGCTGCAAATGTTAAACTTCGTCTTCGAAAGTTAAACGACACGGTTTTAACCAAAAATGAACATTGCATAATTCAAGACGACGAAACCTACGTCAAACTGGATTATTCTGTTCTACCCGGTCCCCAGTACTATAGGTACTGTTCGCAAAGGAGAACACCTGAATGAGAACCAAACGTCAATTTATACCGAAAAATTTGGGTGTAAAGCAATGTTGTGGCAGGCCATATGCGAATGCGGCATGAAATCGACGGCGTTCATCACTACTTCCACGATAACTACCGATCTTTGCATCAAGGAGTGTTTGCAAAAAAGGGTTTTGCCGCTGATTCGATGCTACATGGGCTTTACTTTATTTTGGCCTGATTTGGCTAGGTTCCACTATGCTGCCCGCACCAGAGAGTGAATCAAAGCCCACGGCGTGCAATATGTTGATAAAAATATGAATCCGCCAAATTACTCTGAGGAATATTGGACAATCATGAAGAGTACACTTCGGCAACGCTTCTCGGCAGCGGATTCCGTAGACAGATTTAAAAAAGACTGGCTAAAAGCATCGAAACGGTCACCGTAATCGCTGTCCGTAATCTGATGAGAATGTCCGAAGTCAAGTGCGAAAAGTTGCCCGAAACATTTTCGTCCAATACGATCACCTGGGTGATCGAGTCAGGTGATCTTAAAGGATATACCGTTTTTCCCCGTAGCATTATTTCCCATTACAAAAAACAATCAGACAGATTTTCTTTGATTTACAGTAAGTGTAGTGTAGTGACTCTTGATGATATCCAGTTGTCGGTTTTCAAATACTTTAATAGTACCTACAAACAAGTTCAAAGCCCTACCGAGTAAATAAACAGTAGAAAGGGCATATTTTTGCGTCCCTATTTTATCACTGAACTCAAATACAGTTTGCTTTAACGTATTTGCAGCCTGGCCGTCAGAAAAACAGAGACGCAATTCGACTGTGTTTTGATAACTTTTCTTTCCACGACTTAGAAAATGACGGATCACCGGTAACATTGCCACTTTTTGCAAATGTAAGGTCGCCAGTCGCCATGTCACCAATTGCCAATGAAACAAGTCGAATCACGCCCGTTTAAACTGACGATAAAAGTAACAACGTGGTTAACCCTTGCGATAAAGACGATAAGTTCCATTGAAATAGAATTCTTATTTCCAAGGAAATACGATACAAGTTTTTATTTAGTTGTAAAACGTATCACCAAGGTTATCGTTGTTTATAATTATTATTATTATTTTAAAGGTAGGTACTGGTAGAATATCAGCGATGTGGCTTGCCACGCCATTATACTAAGCCAGCGCCTATTCTCTGCCACGACACAATACATGGTTATTTTCATTTAGTCCAATATAAAATAAGTAGTCTTAGGCCGCATGCTTTTTAGGGTTCCGTACTCAAAGAGTAAAACGGGACCGTATTACTAAGACTCCGCTGTCCGTCCGTCCGTCCGTCTGTCTGTCACCAGGCTGTATCTCACTGATACCGTGATAGTTCCAGCTGAAATTTTCACAGATGATGTATTTCTGTAGCCGCTATAACAACAAATACTAAAAAAACAGAATAAATCGTTTTTTTTATAGATAATGGTACGGAGCCCTTCGTGCGCGAGTCCAACTCGCACTTGGCCGGTTTTTTTCTTTTGTATATTTTTTGTCACTTTACATCTTTTACTGTTATTTTGTCATGTTAATACCATGTATGTTGTGAATTTGAATAAAGGGTTTATCTATCTATCTATATACTTATTTTATGCTAAATTCGACGACCCTATCGAACAACGTGTTAAAATCTTTCATAACTAGCTGAAATTTTAGTATATTGATAAAAGACTAGTGACTTGCGTTCCTAATAAAAGGACGAAAAAAAAATTTTTTGAACCTAACGTGAACTTTAGCCTTTTTCAAATGAAAGGGATTTCTGAGCCGATTCTAAAAATATATTTACATCATTACATTTCAGTAATTTGTTTTAAATTGAAATAAAAATATTTTTCAAGACTTAACAAGTTTGGGCTTTCTCCAAATACGATACGGTTGATGTTATGTTTTTTGTAAAATATACCTCAAATGATACCTGATATCCTCATATCCTAACCCCGAGAAAGCTATTTTGAAAAAAATATAATTTTACATTTTGTAATACTTAATGAAAAATTAAGGCGGATGAGTGGGGATATTTGACTAGTTCTTAATTATCAAATATACAGCGTCAATATACCAAATTTCAGCTAGTTATGAAGGATTGTATTTGGTCAATTTTAATCTAATACTCCTGGGCTAGTGAGTGTGGTCAATCGCCATCAAATAAGTATCTATTTATTCTTTATTACGCGAGGCCAATTTTTGTACATGCCAAGTGGTTGACAAAAAAAATCTTAGTCCAAGTGAGCTCACTAGTTAATATGGGAATTATAGCAAAACTGACACTAAGGGATCGGGGTAAATTAGTACTTTTCACAAAAAAATATCACGCCAGAAGCAATATTAAATTATCTTTCCGGAAAACACTTTAACAATGTCCACCGTAAAAACTTAGTTTCAGTTTTGGTCCGATCAATTCACTTACTACACAAATAACTTGGTGAAGAAAAATTTAAATTACTTAATGTAAGTATCCACCTTGTCCAAACCAAACCTTCACTTCAAGTAACTAACAAATAATAACTTCGAGAACTAGGTATCGATGTATCGTTATAAGGTGCCGAGTGTAATGGCAGATTAGTTCTACATTATTGTTATGTTAATACGAATATAATGGGCTTGTGACCTTAAATTTGTTTACGATGCCATTCGAACCAGCTTTTGTAGATGAACAAATGTTTGTATGAAAGCAACTACATTTAAAGGACATTAATATCCAAAAAATCGAGTTAAAGATGGACCTCGCTGACAGCAGCCGAAACGCTTCATACTGATTGGCTTTAAAGTATGACGTCACACTGTGCAATTTGTACTAACCGTTGCATGGAAAATGAAGTAAATTGCTGTTTCGGTCGCGAAATACTGTGTTTAGGTCCATAGTTGTCATACAATTTTGTTTCTATAAAAGCGTAAGGATTCTTATTGGTACCTTTAAATTTACTCTTGGACAATAAATAAAAAAACTTTTTTTTTAAACTTTCAAGGTCCATATCTTTTTATGATTTGAATTATATTTTGTAATTTATACTTTATTACAATCATTTGATGGTTTACTATCCATTTAGCAACACGACGTTATCAATTTTAACACCACGCAACAAGCCTATTGTGTAGTTTTGTTCTAAGCATTCATTATTGTTACAATAATAAATGCTTTGACTCGTTCTTTCAGTGTAACTATTACCACGCAAAGCAAAATGGTAATAGCATGGTCTCATACTACCTAGGTATACCTATTATATACCATCACACAAATAAATGCCCTTACCGGGATTCGAACCCGGGACCTCTTGCTTCGTAGGCAGAGTCACTACCAAACCAACTAGGCTAAAGAGGTCGTCGCGGTTATGACAGACATTAATGCTCGTGACTGTAAATTTTACGTTTTCGGTCAGTAATTGGAATCTAATCAGTAAAAGTAGTCCGTAAGCCCACTACTAATACTCCTACGTCTCATGACAACACGATAAAATGAATGGCAGCAGGTCGAGCAAGTTGTGCTGAAGACTCAGAAGAGTATCACAACCACCTCCACACTAAAATTGACTGAAAGTTTGAAAAATCCTTCACTTCCGGTCAAGATTGTAGGGGTAGGTATATTTACGTCATGTGACAACAGTACGAGACATGTGGCATCATTAATCGTAGAGAGAGTAAACCTAAGTCTGTCAGTCCTGTAATGGCCGGAAGTACTTGGCAGACGGTGTCAAAGGTCTTCTGATTCTTGCTCAGCACAACTTTCTCTACCTGCTGCTTTGCATTTTATCGTGTCGTCATGAGACGTAGGCGTATTGGGAGTGGGCTTACGGACTACTCCTGATGAATAAGAAAACCCTAAACATTCCAATTTCTGACCGAAAACGTAAAATTTACAGTCACGGCGACGACTGCTTTAGCCTAGTTGGTAGTGACTCTGCCTACGAAGCAAGAGGTCCCGGGTTCGAATCCCGGTAAGGGCATTTATTTGTGTGATGGACACGAATATTTGTTCCTAAGTCTATGTAAATGTCTAAGTATATGTTTCCTATGTATTTAAATATTTATGTATATAGATACATCTAGTTCCCATGCGTCAAGCTTTGACTAATTTGGGACTAGGTCGACTTGTGTAAGATTGTCCCCAAAATATGTATTTATTTATTTACTAGCTGTTGCCCGCGACTTTGTCCGCGTAGAACTTTTTATCGTCTTAGAAAATGATTTCTCTCAATACAAAATTTGAACCCTCTTTTAGGGGATAATTAAAAAAAAAGTTGATGTTCATTTTCTAGTTTGTGAACAAACAGTCTAAAACCAAAGTTAAAAATCTCATACTTTAAAAATGCCTTGAAATACTCAAACTTTGAACCAATTTTAACACTCTTAGGGGATGAATTTGGAAAAACTCTGAAATCAGTTTTGTAGTCTTTTAACGTAAAGAATAAGACCGAAGTTAAAAATCTCTTACTGACACTTTAAAATTTTATTGCTCGCCATTTAAAATTTGAACCCCCTTTTAAACCCCCTTAGAGGTTGAATTTTTCTAATCGCTGAAAGAACTTTTTTCGTAAACTTTTAAGCTCAAAAAAAGTGTTGCCCATACAAAGCTTTCTGGGGTGGAATTTTCTAAAACTCTGAAAGTACTTTATTATTAATTTTAATAAGTAACATTTTGAATAGTTTTAAGTCTAGTAAAAAAAAAAGTTTTTCCCACACAACACTGGCTACCCTTCTTAAGGATCTTAGGATCCCCTTAGGGATGGAGTTTTCTAAAACGCTGAAAGTTCTTTTTTAGTATTCTAATAAGTAATCTTTTTGCAAAGTTGTAAGTCTAACTCAAAAAAAAGTGTTGCCCATGCAAAGCTTGCGCTCCTTTTTAACCCTATTAGGGGTGGAATTTTCTAAAACGATTTGTGTTCTTTTTTTGTATTTTAATAAGTAATCTTTCTACAAAGTTTCAAGTCTCTAACTCAAAAACATAAACTTTCCCTGATAAAAACTTTGCACCCCTTTTTATCCCCCTTAGGGATAGATTTTTTCAAAACGCTGAAAGTCTTTTTTTGTATTTTTATAAGTAATCTTTCTACAAAGTTTTAAGTGTCTAGCTCAGAAAAAGTGTTCCCCATACAAACCTTGCACCCTTTTTTAACCCCCTTAGGGAATGATTTTTGTAAAACGCCGAATGTAGTATTTTTCATGTTCTAATAAGTAATTTTTCGTCAAAATTTTAAGTCTCTATTAAAAAAAAATATGTTTTTCCCATACAAACTTTGCACCCTATTTTACCCCCTTAGGGGTGAAATTATCCAAAACGCTGAAAGTACTTTCTTTGTATTTAAATAATCTTTCAACAAAGTTTTAGGACTCTAGCTAAAAAAAATAGTTTCCCACATACAAACTTTGCACCCCTATTTTAGCCCCCTATTTTTAGGGGTAGAATTTTCTAAAACGCTGAAAGTACTTAATTTGTATTCTGATGACTAATCTTTCTACAAAGTTTTAAGTCTCTATTTAAAAAAAATATTGTTTCCCCCATACAAAATTTGCACCCCTATTTTACCCCCTTAGGGGTAGATTTTTTTAAAACACTGAATCTAGGTACTTTATTTGTATTCTAATGAATAATTTCTCTACAAAGTTTTAAGTCTCTATTTAAAAAAAAGTAGTTTTTCCCATACAAACTTTGCACTCTATTTTACCCCTTTAGGGGTAGAATTTTCTAAAACCCTGAAAGTTCTTTATTTGTATTCTAATGACTGATCTTTCTACAAAGTTTTAAGTCTCTATTTAAAAAAAAATGTTTCCCCCATACAAACCTTGCACCCCTATTTTACCCCCGTAGGGGTGGAATTTTCCAAAACGCTGAAAGTGTTTCATTTGTATTCTAATAACTAATTTTTCTACAAAGTTTAAGTCTATAGCTCAAAAAAAAAAGGTTCTCCCATACAAACTTTGCACCCCCATTTTACCCCCTGAGGGGTAGAATTTTCAAAAATCCCTTTTTATCCCTAGCCCACGTTATAAAAGCAACATACTGTGCAAAAATCAACTCTCTAAGATTAGTAGTTTCGGCTGTGCGTTGATGAGTGAGTGAGTGAGTGAGTGAATAAGTCAGTCAGGACATAGACATTTATTATGTATAAATAGATAGAAGATAATGAAACTCCCATTCAAATATCTCAAAAAATTATGAAGCTACATCCGTTTTAATGTCGCTTGTTAGAGTGAGAAAACGATGAGGGACTGTGACGTCAATATACTCGAGCGTCATAGTAAAAAACAATCGTTTCATATGAAGGTGCGTTTTGCGGAAAAGGGACAGAACATACCCCCTCTTAAAACTTTGGACTCTTATAACTTAATCATTACCTATATAACCTCTTGCTTTGTTTTTTTTCTCCATTTGACTATATTTATTTTAAATTCTTTTTCGAGAAAATACATTATGATTATTTACCATATTTTCGATTCCTGAGCTATAACCACGAACTTCGGAATTCGAAAATATTCGGGTATCTCTATCTCTATCGCACTAACCATACTCGAGTGACAGGGATGCAAATATATGAACATTGAGTATCGGTTTTCGTAGTAGCGCCGCAGGTACTTTGGCTGAATGTGCCGAGCGCGTGCCATTGTCATTCAAAAAAAACAAATTCGTGTTAATTATATTGTTCAAATTTGTTGATTTCATTTATTGAAATTACGACATAAAACGACATTTGCGCATATAAGTTCTCATATCAGAATCGAATATTTTTTTATGGTTTATATTTTAGCATTTGTTTCGTAAAGGTCTATCGTAGACGGGATTTAAATTATTAATAAGTGAAAGGCAAAGCAATTCCGCCATTTTGACGAAAATTTGACGGTTCTTATAGCTGACAGTTGGAGCAGCGTTTGATTTCAATAAAAATAAATGAAAAATTAAATGAAGTCGTATTTTTCGGAAAATTAATTAACTGTCGCAGTCGGATAAAAACTATCCTAAGTTGCAGCTAGAATAATAATGTACCTATATACAATGTTTCATATTTTTCCGTTCATGGGATGCTGAGAACATTCGAACCGCGCAAAGCTTAGTTTCAAACTGGCTGATTCTTTTTTTAATTTAGAGATTTATTATAAGTGGAGATAACAATGCAGGCAGAGATATCCGGCGCAGGACCGGCCATTGTGGCACTCTTTGGGGGAGGCCTATGTCCAGCAGTGGACGTCTTTAGGCTGATATGATGATGATGATGATGAGGCAGAGATATCCGAAGTACCGTAACGGCCCTAGAAATAGAGTCGTGTTAGATATTAATACGCGCTTTCATTGAAAACATTTGGTTGCCTCAGGCATCATGAGAAGCCATGTCTCGTGGTAAAGAAAGAAAGAAAGAAAGACAGAAAGAAAGAAGACATTTATTTACTACACAAAAGACACACAGAGACAAAGGGAGTAGGCATACATTACAATTTAACACATATTGTGTGTGTCTTCGCGGCAGTGAATAGGTCGCTGTCTCAGCATTATGCCGAGGTGTCAGACAGACACCTACAGCGCTGATTTTCAGACAGCACCGTACGTGACCCACGGAACGCAACACAACATAAGACCATTGATAAACACATAATTATTGTATACACATAATAAATAATAAATGTAATACATTTGTAAAATATGTACCAGAAGCCAAATGGGATAGAAAGAAAAACACAAAGCAAAAAACGCGATACGGTTGGGATAGGAAAGTGCTGGATGGGTTAGGATTGGGTTTGGGATTTCTGGAGCGTCAACAAATAGCCCTTAAGCTGACGCTTAAAGGTATACTTGCTAGACGCTCCTTGAATAGGTGGAGGGAGATCATTCCAACACTTGGACGCCGCGAACCTAAAACTACCTCGAAACGCCGTGGTCCGATGCATTGGCACCAGAATCATCGCCTTACACCTACGCGCACTCTTGGTAGGTACTAAACAACCAGAGTGACATGTTCATAGATAACAATGAAACCAATAGATGCACATCACACGCGACCAAGGCCTCTGCAGTGACTAATTGTTCCGCTTTCCGGGACATCGAGCGCATGTCACAACGATATTTACATTTGTTGAATATAAGTACTTACATAAAATACGATAAAATTTTCTATCCCGCAATAATGATAGATCGTCTCTTAAAGAAGCAGACTGTTATACGAGTACTTACTATCGGCCAAAGCCAGTGTCGACCACCTTAAGGCGCATTTCGGTTCCAGCCGTATAGCATTGCAAGCGATTCTGTTTTGAATGGTCGACTCTGGCTTTGGCCGATGGTACATATGTATGTACGGCGTGTGCGGCGTAAACATTTTAATTTCTAGCAACAGAAACTAGTCTCCGACCTAGATATGGCAGATTCCATTGTGTATATGTCACCGGATTGTGAACACCGTCAGTTTACGGAAAATTGTGAACTGTCAATACCGTTCACAATTTAACACAATAACTTTCTTTAGTTTCTAAACTATTAATGCCGAATCGTCAAATTGTGAACTGAAATCAAATCAGTTTGCTACGGAACGTTCACAAAGACTAGGCAGGTTAGGTAAGTTAAGCATCTTCAGTTGCCCGAAGGGCATACCGCCCAGAAATAGGAGCAGCGGGGCTCCGTCGATAAGGCTGAATAACGAAATGAATGGAATAAAATGGCTGGATAAAAAAAGACATCATATTCTGACGTAGGTAAGTGGAAGCTGATACAAGTGGAATTCGTTCAACCAATCAGCGCACAGGGTAATCTTTGGGGGAGGACTATGTCCAGCAGTGGACGTCTTTCAGCTGATATGATGATGATGATGATGATATGTATACTCTTGTTGGTGAGACAAATGCATAGGCAATGCGCTTGTGATTCTTCTGGTATCGCCAGCGTCCATAGGCGACGGTGTGTTTAACATCAGACAAGTTATATATTAAAAAATGTATCTAAAACTAGCCACTTCAGTCACGTTTCCTCCACGGAAGCCGTCATTAGCGTACAAAAATTATCTGATTTTAATCTATCTTTCATTATCTAGTCATCTCAGGAATACTCGTAAATATATACTTTGAGATGAGATATGTCACGTTGATATCCGGATGACGTTGTATAAATCGAGTTTTAATTAGTAATAGTTGTTTATTAATATTAATAATCAACTTATGGGGAAGTACCTTCACCTTACAGACCGCATCTATAATAACACCACCACGTTGGTAAACAAGCCAACGGCCCACGTGACAGTAAGCGGAAACCGAAACCACTCACTACATGCATGTCTCTATCTGCCAACACAGCGAATCCTCAAGTGAATAAAGGGTCGGCAACGCGCTTGAGATTCTTCTGCTGGAGTCACAAGTGTCCATAGGCTACGGTACCAGCTTAACATCAGGCAGGCCGTAAGCTTGTTTGCCACCGTCGTTGTATAAAAAAAACACTAAGCTAAAGCTGGAAGAGTATAGATTTCTACAGAGAAGCTATGGTAATAATAATACCGAGCGAGATGGTATTTTTCTTCAAAAAAGGAGGGGGTTATAGCGATACCTGCAGACTCAAAGGGCGATATGTTCCACCGTATGTTTTTTTTTGATGTACTAGCGACCCGCCCCGTCTTCGCACGGGTTTTATATGTATAATACATGCATGTATTATAAATATAATCACTCTATCTATTAAAAAAACCGCATCAAAATCCGTTGCGTAGTTTTAAAGATCTAAGCATAAGTACATAGAGACAGAAAGACAGTGGGAAGCGACTTTGTAGTGATGATGTTCGCCGATTTTTCCGTCAACTGTGGACCGATTTCCAAAATTCTTTTTTTAATCGAATTTATACTCCTGAGGACGTGATCCCATTGTCACCAAATCAGCATCTGATGATGGGATCCCGGGGAAATTGAGTGCAACCCTCAACTTTTATAGGCACGCGTGTAGTGATTTCGGTATTTTCTGTTATAACAGTGAAGTGGAACTGATGATGAAAACCACAGATGATAAGGAACTCCTCAAAGATTTAAAATAGGTACGTTAAAGATTCTGCAACGATTCCGTTGAAGTAGCAACTAATTGAGTGTTAATTGTGAGATCCTTTCAGGAATCGACGGAACTCTTCAAATATTATCAGCCCACAGATAGCGACTTGGGTTTTTTCTGTAATAATCAACGCATTTGCTCTCTGAAAGCAGTTCATGTAGTAAATTGGAAAGGAGCTGTGGGAATTTTCATTTTCACCTATGTCAATTGGCGAAGTACTGATTTGAAGTCGGTTAAAACTTTGTTTTTAAAGTAAATATTATTATTATTATTTGTCCTTGTCATAGTTCCACTTTTTTTTAATTTCCGCAACTGAGTTAGTATGCGGTTGCGGCAAATAAACAATGGGGAACTTGCATGGGACTTCAATTTAGAATAAATTGCACTCAATCGATGCGAATATACGTAGAGATATCATACAAAAGAAAAAAAATTGTATTAGTTCCATCTCACGTTAAAATGACGAAAAAAATTTATATTTTTTTCGATAAAAATAACATAACAGTTACACAGAATATTGAATAAGAAATTTTATTTTGTTGTACAAGTATAGACTTAAACTCAAATTTTGTGGAGATAACTGCAAATTACTTAATGACTTACTCCATAGTGAACGCGCCGAGAATATAAGTTGAGACGTCTTAGCATTAGCCCGTTTAATACATATTTAAATACTGTTTAATCCGGGTCTAACGCGATATTTATTTACCTTTATTTCTGACGTTTCGACACAGGTTGCACCGGTCATCGTCGCAGATAACTGTCGTCAGCAAGTTGTCAACAGAGATATATCTTCGACCATGACCGGTGCAACCCGTGTCGAAACGTCAGAAATAAAGGTAAATAAATATTATATTTAGATATGTGTACAAAGCGCGAGAGTTTAAAGCGTTTAATACATGTAGAGCGTTTTCGGGGGATGCCGGCGCGTGCAGATTTCAAATGAATATAACATCAGAAAAATAAATCATAAGAAAGTTTTAATGCTACAGTTGATATTTCTCTGGATCATACTTTTGATTTTCGTAATAAAATAAAAAGATGCAAGTTCCCTATTACCCGCCAAATTATATAGGTTGTTTAGTAAGCCGTCAGCCATATTGCCACCAGTTCTTAATTTAACTGCGTAGTAGCCTTTCCGTCCGTATGTAGTAAGTATGGTGGCAACCGTAAATATAGCTATTATAGCTCATCTGTAGACATCTATACTTACTCTAAGAGGGGAGAGGAGTCATACAATTACTCTGAATGAGTTTATGAAAGGCGGAAGCTACGACAGGAGAATACAGCAATACTGATCATAATAGGGAACATTACGCAAAGCTCTGCGTAGGGGGCGACGCTAACACAAACCGTAAACAAACCGCCATGACGTACAACGTCATAGTTATTAACCTAATAAACAATAACAAATAATTGATGAAAACGCGTTAAACTGCAATAGTTTTATTATCATTCGTGTGTAAAAGAAAGAAAGAAAGAAAGAAAGAAAACATTTATTCGTGGACAAAACAATGGGTGTAAAAAACAAAACACAGAACGTTAAAAATACATGGTCCACGAAAAGGCCCCGACTCAGCATGGTGCTAACCTAGAAGGCCAGCGCTGGTCTTCCGTCGGAGCCTTTACCTGAGTTACCTCCTGGAAGGCAACACAAAACAAATACCTACGCTAAACACAATATATCTTAAAACTATTACAAATCCGACGCCAGAGTGGCACGGCAAATTGCATCGTGTGAACGCGTCGGCAAACTGTGTGTCAGTGTCACTGTCAACTTGACAGACCGAACGCAACTTTTATTTCAGATAGTGAATATATGGTACATTAGTGATACAGGAAGAAAACTAAGAACGAATACAGTTTGGTGCAAAAATTAAATATTGAACGTCACAAGCTTAACTGTACATACATAAAACGACTGCCAAGAATTCACACAATCTAAACATGATAGATAACACAATTATTATGCGAACCAGATGTTGTGCGGATTTATTTATATGCAGATGGGACAGAGGGAAAACACCTGTAGGTACTGTGATATTAAATGGCATCCTATAGCCATTTAAAGGTGGATAAGGGCTTTTTTTTGCTTTACGACGTATTGCCGCTTCCCATAGTTTTCGTATCATCGTTTCCTTCGGAAATGAATGATGCCCTTCATTCTTGCATCCAATTACGCAGCACTGATGCATTTTATTTATTGAAATATTTTCTTCCCTATATGATCCAGAGCTTTGAAGGACTTGTCAAAGTTGTCAAAAAAACTGTAACTAATTGTGATAGTGCTGCACTCTGGCGGCAGAACATTGCAGTAATGTTCCCTATTCTCATATCGTTTTTTCGGTTGATATCGAGGACCCCGGGGCTTTCCCTAATAACAAGATTTGGCGTAGGCGCTAGTTTTACGAAAGCGACTGTCACTGACCTTCCAACTCAGAGGGAAAACTACACCTTACTGGGATTAGACCGGTTTTCTCACGATGTTCTCCTTCACCGAAAAGCTATTGTTAAATATCAAATGATATTTCGTACATAAGTATGTATTTATAAAACCGGTACGAGCCAGGGTTTGAACCCACGACCTCCAAATAGAAAGTAGGGTTTAAGATTCAGCTAAAGCCCAAGACTTGGCGTGAGCACTAGTTTTAGTTGTTGCAAATGTTATTGAATTTAATGAAGGGCAAAATTACAAAAATGTTATTGTGTAGATGTACATATCTACATGCTTTTTGTAACAGCTAAAATTTAAACTATAATGTATTTACTAAAAGACATGTAAAATACCACAGATGTATGAATATATAAGTATTCTATGCTCTGAGTAAAATACCCTTTTTCGACAAATACATTATTTGATTGATAGTATTTAGTAGGCACTTTACTAATAACGTATTCTGAAAAACGTTTGCACGGAACGACAAGGAACACACTTCCACCTTTACCTTAGTCCTTATACTCCTTATCCTAGTTCAGTTAACTCGGTCCTCAAGCATACAAACGCTACTTCCTACTTACCAAGGAAGCTGCGCGTGTCTCTGGCGAGCCGCCAGAACTATTGTGTTTGATTTACGGGGCTGACATGCGAAATTAGTGCGGTCGTTTTCCCGTACCGGTTTTCCTTAGTCGCTAATCATATTCTTTATACGAGGCAGGAAAACGGTAATGCATGTACACTTAGAAATTATTATCAGCCTTTATAGCGACTCGGGTGCAGGTTTATTCAGGTTCAGGGTCAGGTTTGTTTTCCCTGACCTTCCTGTTATTCTACGTCCGTATGAATGAATGAATGAATGAATGAATGAATGAATATATGTTTATTTCGGAGTAAAGGGTACATCCATATATGTTAGTAACAATTTTTACTTAGGTCTATGTTAATTCTCATACTTAGTTCACTTGTGAGCTATGAGACTTCGTCCATTGGCAGAATAAAGGACTGTCCTGCGTTTCCGCAACTGCCGTCCAAGAAGTCCGTTGGAGCTGCCGCGAACACGTCGCATCAGGGACGCGACTCGCTTACGCATAATAGCGTGGAAGCTCTCCGTACGCGCCTCCGCGAACATCCCCGATGCACTACAGTAGCGCGGCAACCTCATCAGCATCCTGAATGCGTTGTTATAGAGGGCGCGCAGGGCGCTGTAAGTAGTATTCGTGTAGTCGATCCACAGGCTGCATGTGTAAAAAGACTGGTAGTAGGCTCTAAACAAGGTTAATTTAACACTTGCTGTGCATTTTGCAAACCTGCGGATCAACATGTTGCTTCTCACTGACAGCGCCCTGCGCTCCCTCACCAAGTCCAGGTCGTCCTTTAGTGACGCGGTGACCCAATGCCCCAGGTACTTGAATTGCGATACTATTTTAAGCGGAGCTCCAACCAGTATGAATAACCCTAGAAACCCTACACGTGACCTCCGGGTGGTGCTAAAAGAACAACAAACTCGGCAGCTGCGCTGTTCCTTCTGAACCTCGCAGCGCACACTGGAACTCTATCAGCGACATCGATACGAATACATACGAGTATATGTACCAGTGTGTCGCCATACGATAAATAAATAAATAAGGTCTGTAAAGCGGGCTAGTTGCGAGGGTCAAAGTAGAATGCGTGAGTGAACCTTTGACCCTCCTTGTAAGTGAAATGGCTGGATAATCGTTAGGAGTTTAGTGGATAGTCTGATGGGCCTTATGCCCGGGAGTCCCACACACCCGTCCGGTCCCCTTCTGACCGAGAACGGTGTATTGTATCAACGCATTCCCCGAACGGAAAAGAACCTCATTTTGTAGTCGAGTTAAAATTGGCTATAGTTCCCACGGTGACTCAGTAAGGGGAATAAGTGAACATTTCATCATCTTATACGTGACAGGGAATAGGCATTAGCCCCCACATAGGCCCAGTGCGTGTTGAGGATCTCACAGACAAAAAATCTCACTACCATTTTTTTTTAATCACGGGTTTTATAGCCCGTTCATGTGATAGGCGTGCGTTGAGATGCAGGTCCGACCCGCAGAGGTCTGATAGAAGTTTGATATTATCAAGATCATCAGGCGACACTAGCAGCGTTGACATTGTACCTCGTTCCCACTTGCGGTATTGTCTATGCAAGCATCCTTGTCACTCATTTGACAAACAATTGTGCATGTGTGTGTGAATCCCTATATTCCTATACTGGTTTACTATTAGTGGTAGTGCTGCCTCTGGCGGCAGAACATTGCAGTAATGTTCCCTATTGACACGTTCGGTCAGGTTGGATTGGAATGGACAGGACAGGTTATCCGATTGGATTTATCCCGGTAAGAGCACTTCATTAGTCGAACTAGCGAGCGGAGCGAATGAAGTCCTTTGCTTCAGCTTGGGCCAAAAATCGTTTGTCTGTCCGGTGTCCGGTGTCTGTCCCGCTGTTCTCCTCTACATCGCATTTCCAAACCGATTCTTGTGAATTTTGTGAATTTTGTGAGCAGGTTAGCATTTATTATTTTCATTTATTTCAGACAACATCGGTCCACACATACAAATTAAAATATTTACAATAAAATAAATTTAAAATTATCATTAAAATCATATTAAATGTCAAAAAAAAGAATATTAAAATAAATAAATTAGATACAAAGTCGACTTTATAAGAAAAACTTAACTATAAGGTGCAGGCTAATTTATATTCCTGTGTATATGAATCTGCATGCAGTGAGTCATATACGGGCAATCGAACCTTGCAGAAATCATATTCAGGATGATGTTGGGACTAGCACGCACTCTGCAGAGCAAGGACGCGCACCGCTTGCGCAGAGTGGTGAAGAAGCATGCGGTGCGTGCGCGCGATGGATATACATTTTATCATATCAGCCGAAAGACGTCCACTGCTGGACATCGGCCTCCTCCAAAGAGTGCCACAATGGCCGGTCCTTCGCCACCCGCATCCAGCGGACTCCCGCGACCTTTACCAGGTCATCAGTCCACCTTGTGGGGGGCCTAACCACGCCGCGCCTTCCGGTACGTGGTCGCCACTCGAGAACCTTTCCGCCCCAACGGCCATCGGTTCTACGTGCAATGTGCCTCGCCCACTGCCACTTAAGTTTAGCGATTCTAGAATATACAGTTAATTATAGAGAATCTTTTTGTCGAGTCGATTTTCGTTTTTTTTTATAGAATGGCTCACACTTTCTACAGGTAACAGTCACTAGTTATCTATGGAGAGGAAATAGGCCATGTTTTTGAGTTAGAAAAGTAGCAGAGCCGTATTCATATGCAAATAAACCATGTAAATGCATTCTTACACTTCTTGTTCTCTTTATATCTCAATAACATTAGTGTACACTATCACACTGAAGAGTTATTAACTTTGTTGTATATGATATGATTTACATATACCTTGTTAACAACCTTCATTTGACATACACATATCTGATAACTAGAGTGGACAATTCAATCAATGCCTATCTCTGATTACAAGTCAATGTGTCAAGGTCACGTGAATGTTTATTAAATGTAATCCATTTATTAATGACAAGCTACTTATAAGGTTTATTTGAGGAAAAAACCAGAGACGTCAATCAGTAATATACTTAAACATTAAGGCCAAATAACATTCTCGTTTATTCTTGTTTGTCAATTCCACGCACCGATTCAATGTGATGAACGAGTGTATGAAACATATTGAAATGGGATTATAATAAAAGATGCACCGAATGAAGTCTAGGTAATAGTAGCGCCTGCATTTTTCCCCTGCGTAATGTCACGAGGTGATGGAGTGAAAAACTTTTGCTATTTCATTTGATCAGGCTATGCAATCGAAGATATCTAGGATTACTCCATTAAAATCATTAGTACCTAACCTTGTACTAATACATACATTCCCTTCATAAATTTAAGCAACATTTAAGTATAAAAGCATAATTAACAGTTGTTATTTCTGTGTCGGTCACCAAAACATCAACTTTTTCATTGAAATATGCCTCACATTTTATTTAGCGATTTTCTGTAATTCAAGATGAGATACAATTAATACTATTACATTTATTTCTAAGTACATAATATGGATATACAGCAATCAGTAGTAGTATGTCAATATCATGCTAATCAAAAGTATCAGTGTAAAGAAGGCATGGAGTGGCTACACTATCTGAATTATCCATCAGAATGGACACTTATTTGGAGTGCCATTGGTCTACTTGCATGTAGTGTTTTGTTTAGAGCTACTACATTGACCTTGATTGTAGTGTAATAATGTGGTATTGTAACGCTATTTTGAGTTTAGTGATGGTTCCTGCCCGCACAGTTGGGAGAAAGACACTAGCAAGCAGCGAATTTCAATTGTGAAGCCATTTAGAGCTCGCTTTATACTGGATTCTTCAAAACTTAAACTATTAAACACCAAAATTAGTTGACGCCTAAATTGCTCAATAATTAAAGACTTTACTAGCTATCTAAATATTACGCGGCACCGCTTTAATATATCCGGTAGAGGTGCATTAAAGGACAGTGAATTGAGGGACGTCCTTAAAGATATCCTTCTGTTCTGCAAGAAAACGAGAAGAATGAAAGAAGCTGGTGTGAGAATGCCGCCAGGACAGTAACCTCTAGGAAACGCCAACCAACCACGTCCAACTTCAGGGAAAAGGGTTGAATGAACGCGACCAACGATCGACAGCCCCCCTGTCTTCGGCCAGGCATCCCTAAACACACCACGTACCGGAAGGCGCAGCGTGGGCCCACAACTGACACTGGACTGATGACCTGGTAAAGGTCGCGGGAGTCCGCTGGACGCGGGTGGCGCAGGACCGGTCATTGCGACACTCTTTGGGGGAGGCCTATGACCAGCAGTGGACGTCTTTCAGCTGATATGATGATAATGATGATGATCCCTAAACTTCATCACATAAACGCAATTTTTACCGAGTTCAAAAAGGGAGCAGGTTCGTTCTCAATTCGTCGGAATCGTTTATTTTTTATGTATGTACCCCGATTACTCGAAAACGCCTGGACTGATTAGTAATTTTTTTTTATTGTGTCCTACCCGGTTGATCCCATGGTCATCAGGTTAGGGTCTGATGATGGAATACTGGAGAAATCGTGAAAACTCTTCAAATTTTATAGGCACACTTGAAGCGATTTGGGTACTGATTTGAAGTAGGTTAAAACTTTGTTTTTAAAGTAAATTAAATATGTAGCCAAACCTAAGCTTACACAGTGGAAAAGTCTGTGAGCTTTTAAGTGTGTAAAGTAACGGAGATTTGCTCGCTGGTGGACCGCAGCCTCATCATATCAGCCGAAAGACGTCCACTGCTGGACATGCCCAAAAGAGCGCCAAAATGACCGGTCCTGCGCCACCCGCATCCAGCGGACTCCCGCGACCTTTACCAGGTCATCAGTCCACACCACCGCAGCCTACTCTGCTTATAATTTACCTGTTTTATGACTTTGTTGATCAAAGCACAAATGCAAATTGCCTCATGATTATTGAACTAATGTGTGGATAAATACCACTCGGCTTTTTACATATAGTATAGTCGATTGCATTATCATAAGAATTCGCATAATTACAATACATTATCCGTTAATGACATAAACATCAACTACACACAGTTCCTATAGTATCCTCAAACCAAACGGACGACTGAGCCAATACGAGCCAATACGAGCCAATACGAGCCAATACGAGCCAATACGATCCCAGTCGTCTATTTGGTTTGAGGATAGTATAGTGTTGATAGCAGGCATAGGTGGCGTTGTTGTATAAATGTATTTTAACTATTTACAACTTAGAAAAGTTGAAAAACCCTCGACATTCTCATTTCAAAGTTCAATATCTCAAAAACGGCTGAACCGATTCTGTTGAAACGTAGCTAAGAACCACCTCGATCACGTAAGCTTTCAGATAAAAAAACCGCATTCAAATCGATCTATTCGTTTAGAAGCTACGATGCCATAGACAGCACACACACACACACACACACACATACAGACAGACACACATACACACAGACACGTCAAACTTATAACACCCCTCTTTTTCCGTCGGGGGTTTAAATCTTTAGGTAAAAGACAATAATCACGGTAAGTGATCAGTAGAAGTAACAGATAAGTATTTAATTCACAGACTCAATTAGCCGATAACATATTATGATACTTTTGATAAACAGTTATCACTAACCATCAGTTCTTTTTTTCTATATTATAATGGATGTTCCTATCTCCACTTATAATAAATCTCTAAATTATAAAAAGAATCAGCCAGTTTGAAACTAAGCTTTCTGTGGTACGAATGTTCTCAGCATCCCATGGACGGAAAAATATGAAACATTTTATATAGGTACATTATTATTCCAGCTGCAACTTAGGATAGTTTTTATCCGACTGCGACAATTAATTTATTTTCCGTAATATACGACTTCATTTAATTTTTCATTTATTATTCTTAAAGTATATCGCCGCCACATCTGTCAGCTAAAAGAAACGTCAAAATCACAGACTAATAAGAAATACTACGGACAAAATGGCGGAATTTCTTTGCCTTTCTTTCGCCTATTAATAATTTTAATCCCGTCTACGATATACATTGACGAGACACATAGGTACTAAAAGCAAATATAAAATTAATCGATTTTGATATGCGAACTTATATGCGCAAATGTCGAACTAAGGCGTAATTTATACAAATGTAACAACAAATTCCAACAATATAAACTTGGTTTTTTTGAATGGCACGCGCGCGCGCTCTTTGCGTATTCAGCCAAACCACGAAAACCGAAACTCGAAGTTTGTATATCTGCATTCCTGTCATTTGTTAGTGCGATAGAGATAGAGATACCCGAATATTTTCGAATTCCGAAGTTCGTGGTTTAAAAGAAAATACGGATGTCGGATGGATCTAAATTAATATTTTATGTGTAAATATGGTTAAAATTATTTGGAAATACTATATTGTTGTTATTGTTTTAGTATATTTAACTAGCTTTAAGTTTAATATTGTACGTCCGAAATGGGCAAGCTGTTGGACTTTATTTTACCCAAAACAACTAAATGTACACAGTTCTGACAATAAATAATTCTTATTTTATCTTATCTTATCGAAAATAGGGATGTAGACACTAAACAAAATAATCATAATGTTGTATTATCTCGAAAAAAAACAACGCAAGAGGCTATATAGGTAATCACTAAGTTTAAAGAGGGGGTTTGTTGCGTCTCTTTTCCGCAAAACGCACCTTTATAATGAAACGATTGTTTTTTACTATGACGCTCGAGGATCGTGACGTCACGGTCCCTGATCGTTTTCTCACTCTAACAAGCGACATTAAAACGGTTGTAGCATCGTATTTTTTTGAGATATTTGAATGAGTTTTTCGTTTCTTCTTTCTTTTGAAGTGAGTCTACAGCTACACCTCTATTTGGAAGACAAGTGGAAAGAATCCATACTATCCATACTAATAATCTATACTTCCATACTAATATTATAAATGCGAAAGTGTGTCTGTCTGTCTGTCTGTCTGTTACCTCTTCACGCCTAAACCGCTGAACCGATTTAGATGAAATTTGGTATACAGATAGTTTGAGCCCCGGGGAAGGACAAAGGATAGTTTTTATATCTGAGGGGCTGAAATTGGGGATGGAAATTTGTATGGAGCTACTTAAACCGCTGCACCGATTTAGATGAAATTTGGTATACAAATAGTTTGAGTCCCGGGGAAGGACATATAATAGGTTTTATCCCGGAAATCATCCCCTAAGGGGGTGAAAAGGGGGGGGGGGGTGAAAATTTGGATGTAATCTATTTTGATGAAATTTGGTGTAGATATAGGTTAAGTCCTGGGAAAGGACATGGGATAGTTTTTACCGCAGAAATCATCCCCTAAGGGGGTGAAATTAGGGGGGAAAATTCGGATGGAACCCATTTTAATACAATTTGGTATAGAGATAACTTGAGTCCTGGGAAAGGACATAGGATAGTTTTTATCCCGAAAATCATTCCCGAAGGGTATGAAATAGGGGGTGAAAGTTTGGATAAAATCCATGTACCTAGATGAAATTTGGTATAGAGATAATTTGAGACCCTTCAAAGGATAAAGAATAGTTTTTGCCTCAGAAATCATCCCTTAAGATGGTAGAAGTTTGTTTGCATTATATTTTCTAAATATAAGTTCTACGCGGACGAAGTCGCGGGCAACAGCTAGTATAGTAATATGGGTGGTGTGGCATGTAATAGGAGCAAATATTCAAAAGGACGATTTCTTATAGCATTTGCATTTTTTTGGATTCGGAGAAATTTTGATCTAAAGTTATGACCTCCAAGTAATGTACTATCTTGGCACCACGACATCATTGCCACAGCAGTCAATGCAGATTTTGAGGTAACGTCATGTCATCACAAATTTAAGAGTTAGACTCTTGTCGGTGTAGCTCTCTCCATCTGACTCTATCTAGGGCCGCCTCCTTGACCTCTTTATACGACGTGGCTGCTACTTTTTCTTTTATTTGTTTCATGTAACTTATCCTTGGTCTTCCCCTTCTTCGCTTGCCTTCTACCTTTCCTTCCATGATGTTATTAATAAAAGCCTCCTGTCGTATAAGGTGACCAATCATTTTCTCTCTCCTATTCTCTAATGTTTTTATCAGTTTCCTTTTCTCTCCCACTCTTCTCAGCACTTCTTCATTTGTGATTTTTTCTGTCCAGCTAATTTTCTCCATTCTACGCCAACACCACATTTCCACTGCTTCCAAATATTCTTTATCTCTTTAACATCATGTAATGAGTCATAATAGTTTGGCCACACCCTGTATGTACACTCACGCCTGTATTCCCAAAAAGGGTATACAGAGCACATGCAATTTAGTTTTTTTTTTTTTAGGTAAACAAACAGCCACTACAAGGGAGTCTTAAATTATTAGCCTTATAAATAAATACAATATGTGTGGCCAACACCGTTCACCACTTAGTTTCCAGAGCGAATAGTAGTTTAAAGATGCATGAAATATGATATAACTAGCTTTTACCCGCGACTTCGTTCGCGTTGAATACGTACAATCGACAACCCTAGGTATTAACTGACCATTTGTGAATCTTATTTAGCTTGCAAATTGGAAGTGATCCAGTTCACGGGTTATTATGGTATTGTGGTTAGAAAAAAAGGAGGGGTAACCTGTATTTGTATAGGCTTACACAAGAATATAAAACCTACAAATAAAAATGCAAGAAGCAATCTTTAAGTATGTATTTGAGATACGGTTTCGTCTTTTAAACATAAGTACTTAAAGTTTTTGTTAAATCATATTTACTGTTCTTCTATAATCCACTAAAATTAAAGGCAGCGATGATAAAATAAAATAAATCGGCCAAGTGCGTGTCGAACCACGCACAACGAAGGGATCCGTGCCTATTAAAAAGGTCGTATCGTCACAGAAATCTTACGACACTTACGTCCTTTTCCGCAGGGAAGGCAGTTTTTGCAGCAATATCTCGAAAACCTTTTAACCGATCTTGTTCAAAATACTTTTCGGTAAAAGAATTTAATAAGCGCTATGTCTATAATTTCTTTTAATTTTTATTAATTCACCATTTGGAAATTAGAGGGGGGGGGGCACAATTTTTATGACTTTCGGGTCGATTACCTCCGACTATATTCACTGAATCAAAAAAATTGCTAAGAAACCTTATACTTATTTTGAAAGGCCTATCGATTGATGTGCCACACGTGGACATACAATGTTTCGCCAGCCAAAGATTCGCCACGCCGCTTCATTGCTGCTGACGTATTGGCCCGCCCTAAACGTTTGCACCTCATCCCTGGGGTCGATATTTACATCACCAGCTTGCCTAGCGTTATTGAAGACCGCCTGATCGTTGCCCTTGTTGATATATTTTCATATGTATTTGATAGCCTGCCTTAAACTACGAAATTTTATATTAATATGGCCATTGAACATTTTGATCAGAAGCGGAGAATATGGCACAATCCACCGGTTATCCAACATGAGGCTTTCTGCACCGCGAATTCTAGTAGTAACAGTGCGTCCTCCATCGTCAGGTGCTCTTCGCCGGTACAGTGGATACCCATTTTCACTCGTCTGTGTGTCCTTTAGTAACGCTCGGGGGTACTTCTTTGTACACTTCTCATCCTTCATGCACGAAGGTGACATATTTAGTGCACCTCATGGATCGTGGATCATGTTTTTGACGACAGTGTCGTGTAGTTTTTTGTCAACATTGACATCAGGAATTTCCGCACTAATTACTTCATCGATTTGACAGGGACGCAATTTCTCCTTTAGCCACAATAAAAGGTGTAGGTACATGGGGCAACCTTCGCTTTTGCCACTCTATAGTGCCTTCATCGGATGCTGAGCCTGGCCTTCAAGACGTCCATGTAAGCCAATACGATATCTACCCAAACTTTAACATTCATTCTGCAATATCACGGCGACCGCGCAAGGACTCGATTTTGATACAGTCCACTTAGAATCTGTCGCCTTTCGCAATAGTAATATACTTCATTTTCAGCACTGCGGTTCTCCAAATATTTGACCTTTACTTAACAGGGTGACCAAATTCTGTACTTTAATTTAAAAAAAACCCATGCAATGAGGTTGTGCCTCTCAGTGGCTATTTATCCAGGCATTAGTTCATTGATTGGTAATATCCGGCCTTGCCGTGTTGCATGTAAGCTTGATGAACAGATCCGGACGGCCGTAGCTCCGAACATACGCGAACGCAGCTTGCGTGTACTCGTGGAGGTATCTCGGGCTATTCACGACGGAAGAGGGCAGTATCACTATCTGCCCCACATCTTTGGCGTTAACTTGCGCGTCATTCCTTACAGCATCTTGTAAGTGAATGTAATTTTCTGCTCGCAACTTGCGTTGGTTTAGTGATATGTACCTAAGGCGTTCGCTTTCAAGCTTAACATACATATCGACTAAAAACTGGTGCAGAAGTTGCTTGCAGCGTAACAACAGATTGAACCCGTTGCTACGCACCATAAGGTTGTATGCATAGAAATCCATACAGGAAACGTTTTTGTTTGGTACTGGTTGCGTAGTCTGTGGATTCACCTGAGGTATTTCAAAATGATACCCTTTCTGGCCTTTCCGGAATATGACTGGACCCTGGAGTGCATCTAGGAACCTGTGAGTGTCGGCGATGCGGCAGAGCCGGCCTTCGCGCGCGCGCAGCACGATGTCACTGCCGGCGGTGGGCTCCGAGCCGGCGACCACGGCCACCACCTCGCTGGTGGTGGGCGCGTTGTAGCGTCGCTCGTGCTGCCCAAGGGGCACGCAGTCAGGGTGGATCACTACCATAAACGTTTCGTCAGTCATGTTCTTCAAAGCGCTTCTAAATTCATGTATTAGCAAGTTACTGTCCTCCAGAACTCTTTGAATTGTTTGTAGTACTGGTCTCTGAACGCCTTGTACGATGGAGGACCGTCGATCAAGTTGCGCTTCCTCGTCACTTAAAAAGTAAACCTGCAAAAACTGTGGCTGTTCATTGGCTACAGGAAGGAAGTTGGGACCTAATTCGTCTTCTAGCTTCCGCTTGCTCCGCAGTCTCAGAAGCTCGCTGGGAGGCCAGATAGTGGGCATGCTGTTGAAGTCGGTGTTGGTGCTGCTCCAAAGTTTCTTCAGCCCTCACATTTGCCTGCCGCTGTGCTTATTCTTCACCCCGCGCCTAAGACTGGCTCGGTGACTCAGCAGTTCGTTGAGAGGCCAGATAGTGGGCGTGCTGTTGAAGTCGGTGCTGGCGCTGCTCCGACGTTTCTTCAGCCCTCACACTTGCCTGCCGCTGAACATCTTCGTCGCACCGCGCCCGAGACTCGATGGGTGACTCAGCAGCTCGTTAATAGGCCAGATAGTAGGCGTGCTGTTGAAGTCATGAATGAAGTGAACAACTATTATGCGTGGTCGGTGGAGGATGGAGGTTACACTCATAGTATGTAACTCCAATACAATATCGTTCTCTATTGCACTTGCGTATTCGAGTGATAGAGAGGGAGATATACAAACTTTGAACTTCGACATAAATAGGTAGTTCGTTTGCACGGTTAGCACTGAGAATATAACAGCGAGCGAAAAAGGGTACCCGTCTCTTTCTAATTAGAGCAGTTAAAAAGTGACGACTACATAAGTCACGCACCATCACGTGCTAGCCATGCGTCGATAAATTATTGTCGGGAAGCTTTGTGAATACATCCTCGATACTTGTATATCTCCATCTCTACCGCTCTTATTTGAGCGACAGAAAAAGATATACGCGAACCTCATTGCCGGTCTGTAAAAAGACTTGAGTGCTGGCAGCTGACATTTCATTTAGAAACATTACATAAGAACTGCGCGTTTTTGTGTCAAAATAACACAAATCGATTATATTCTGCACGCGATTATATTTCTTAACATATGGGTCGTGTGTTCTAGAATAGCATAAATATTGCAATGGATACGCTTCTTTGTCTTTGAGATACAAAAACTTCGATATGCCAAAATATACGTCAATGTGCATTATACTTGTAATTATTTCGTTTCAAGCCATTATGCTGCTTATTGATAGTAACTTAACACCTAAAATGGCGTAAATATCTAAATAAACTTCAAAATTATGAAATTAATATGAAATTAATACCCAAAATTTATATTCGGCGAAAATTAGCGAAACAATTCGAGATAAATTTTAGCCTATGTGTTAATTCGGGTTATAAACTATCTCTTTACCTAGTTTCAGCAATATCCGTTCAGCGGTTTTTGCATGATCGAGTAACAAACATCCAGACATCCAAACATCCAAACATCCAAACTTTCACATTTATAATATTATAGTAGGATAGTAGGATTGCAGTGATAGGTTGCTAGCTCATGGCTGACAATACACTTCAACCTATTCCAATTGTCGACACTTACGACAGCTATTGGAAGAAGAAGGGGGTGGGGATATTCTAACCATACGGGTGACCTGACCTTTACAGCAGGTCGATCACGTAACGCATTGTACGCGCGTCAGGTATATCTAAATGTCACTTTTTATATGGAAAACTGACAGTTAAATTGTCTTAACGCGCGTTCGGAACGTTACGTGATTACCCCTCTGATCTCCTTCAAAAACAGAGACTGACAGTTAATTAGTTTGAATTTGGAATAGTAACCGTATCTGTGTGATGGAGGAATATTACGGCTTATGGTTACAGATACAGATATCATATGGCACTTATGGCAGTGGAACAAGCAGTATGTGAAATTCATGTTATAATAACATAGAAGACAAATTATACCCTGAGAAAATTACGGTTTTTTTGGAAATAATTCAATATCAGGCTAATTATTTGTATACGGCTTTTATATGTTATTTTAAACAACTTTTACTATAGAAATGCATAATTCTATGGACCGGAAGTTAGGAATTTTTTTTAACCCGCAAGCAAAAATGCTATCAGTATTTTTATAATGAAAACATGTTTGAATACACAAACGTTAAGACTTACTACCTGAAATACAAAAATATATGCATCAGGAAATAACGGCATTTCAATTAAATATTTACGACCTCGAAATAATATTGAATTTCATCTGGCCTATAGAAAGGTTTATTCATTTACAAAAATAAGTGGATTATGCGCGTATCCCAAAGAACGTATATAGACGTAGTCAATTATAAAGTAAAGAAAGTTTATACCATTTCCGCCTGATTTTTACGGAATTTATGAAGATTACTTTTCATTATTTTTTACCGTATCGGTATTAAGTTTAGGTGGATTAGTAATGAATATTTAGTCAAATTGCCTAACTTATTTTTTGGTGTAAAAATATGGCTGATATCGATATATTGTTGTTTTTTCGTAGAGCGAAACCGTAAAGTTCTCAGGGTATTATACGAGTATTTTCTTGCATCCGTAGTTCGGTTCCTTTACAGTACCATAAAGACGATAGAATCATATAGAATCATGATGAGATAATTTACTTTAAAAACAAAGTTTTAACCGACTTCAATTCAGTACTCCGCCAAGCCAAATGACAATTATCCACATTCATTTTAAGCAAATTTAAGCAAATACGTTGATTATGAGAGAAAATAACCAAATTGCTGTATGTGGGCTGATAATATTCGAGGACTTCCGTCAATTCCTCAAGGATCTCAGAATCACCTTTGGCACTTCTTTGTTTGCTATTTCAACGGAATGATATCAGAATCGGTGACGTACTTTTATAGTTTGAAGTACATCATTGACAAGCTCCACAAGCCATCTGTGGTCTTCATCATCACTTCCACTTCACCAAATTTATGATTTCCGGATGTAAATAAAATGTACACGAGTTATAATAGAAAACACCGAAATTACTACACGCGTGCCTTATATATTTGAGGAGTTCCCTCAATTCCTCATGGTTCCCATCATTCAACTGGAGTTTTGAAAACAATGGGACCAACCTGGAAGCATATACTTTCAATTAAAAAAAGAATGGTACGAATCGGTTCATAAATGACGGAGTTCTGAGGTAACACACATTGAAAAAAAAAATCAAAAAAAATACAACCGAATTGAGAACCTCCTCCTTTTTTTTGAAGTCGGTTAAAAACAATGTACTTTGCAAATCAACATGACACATAAGTTAATGATGATTACCATCACATCAAGGAAATAAGACTTTTTGCAACACATAGGTAAGTGTTTACAGTAAATGCATTACAAATTAAAAACGCATTTGCTAACGAATGCAACGCGATATGTTTCCAGTTATGTTTGTTCGATAAACAATTGCGTTGCGACATGGAAAGTCGATATGGAAAACTAACAGTAGAGTTATTGTCAAACTGAGTCACCTGACTTTCGATGTTTTGTTTTATTGATCTACTGATAAGTTTCCATTAAAAACGATATTGCAAGAGGACTTTGCATATATGCTGAACTTCATGGATCACAGATTCTGAAGTTCCTCGATAATAATCATCATTAAGAGTACATAGGATTTATAATTTTACAGCACGGCTATCACAAGACGGCACGCGTGTTCTCTCAATGTTTCTCGCACTATACCACTCTTTCTAAGTTCTCTAGAGACTGACTATCCAGTGCGAGAAAAATCGAGAGAGATATGATAATATTATAAATCCTATGTAGGTACTCTTAATGATGATTATTATCGAGGAACTTCACTTCAGCCGTGCTGAACGAGCGAGCGAAGCGAAAGAAGTTCTCTGTTTCAGCTTAGACCAAAACTCTTTCGTATGTCCGGATGCCCGGCTGTTCTCCTCTACAGGTCGCATTTCTAAACTGATTCTCGTTGTGAATTGGCAAAATCTAATCCACCAATACATACACCTGATACACCTACTGTATCTACAATCAAGCTGCGTTCTTCTTCTTTTTCGTGTCGATGTTCCTCAGATAAGAAATGCCCAATGAGCAGCGGTGTGGACAGCTCTGGCAGTCGCATCCCTCAGGTCGTGTTCCGAACAGGAGTGTTAACTGCGTTAATACCTAGGACAAAATCCGATTTCTACGAACTATACTCATACGCACAGGTACCTACATATTTTTATCAATAACATGGTTAATACGCATCAATCATGTTCTGATTTTGTTTTGTTGAATCATTCACGACACGTGGCACTGATAGTGTTTTACAAATGTGTGTTTGTGTTTGAATAAATAAATGAAATGAATGAAATGACAAGTTCGTATGTATTTATTTATTTAATCACTCTTTAGTACCACCCAGGGGACACGTGCAGGGTTGTGTTAGGTAGCTCCTGCGGACGCAAGTGACAGTTGTCCCCCCTTTGTCAAGTGAATGGGCAACTCGACTGTTAGAGGTTCTTAAGCCGCCCGAAGGCCTCTAACTCGGCTTAACGACTACTGTCATAGACAGCAGCCAGGATCAACTTCTTAGCGTGCCTTCCAAAGCACGGAAGCGCTCATTTATAATAACCACATATAGGTCCCCATCCAAAGACTGACCGCTGCCATCTTTGCTTAACCTGCGTTATCGTTTCCGATTTGCAGGCGCCGCTGGGCTATGAACGCTTCACTGCTGCTCGACTGCGTATACCTACGCAATCCTGTGTAACGTTTTGTACCTACGTTAGGTAGATGGATATGGGTTTTTTGTGTTTTCCTAACGTCCTGGGGCTGGTTCGATACGCAATCGCCTCTCAGGAGTCCAGCATTTATAGCAATGTGTGGACGATCTTTAGCCTCCGTACCAGGGATGCTGCAGACATGCTCATTCGCAACCGCGGAAGATCCGCATTAATTTCAACATCTGCATCCGCAAATATCTATGCGGAGTTTTTACGGATGTGGATGTAACAACGGCAAGAGTGGAGTACACGCTGCGCATGCCGCGCACGTTTTAGATAATTTTCGCCATTAGACGTTGTTTATTTATGTTTTGTAGTCTTTCACCCCAACATCGACATCCGCATCCGCGGATGTGAACCTCGAAATATCCGTTTAGGCATCCGCGGATGTCAAAAAAATCGCATCCTCAACATCCCTGTTCCACCATAAGCGAGTATTGGCAAGAGTTGTTCATTACGCAGCTCAAGTAGGTACTGAAAAAACATTTGCTTATCGATTAACTGAATAGCAACTGAAACTGGACTGTAGATGATAATACTGTGACACCATTCGTTGGGTAAACCATGGTGGCAATCGGAATGCTTTCGATAACTAATATTTATGATATTATTATCTACAATTAAAAATAATCAATGCTGACGGTCCGGGGTTCGAATCCCGGTAAGGGTAAATATTTGGGTGATGTAAGAGAGGTAGAGTACGGTGGAAGGTCATCTCGCTCATATTTTGAGCAGCCCTGATGCTGCTCAAAAACTGGAGATATGCTTTCTTTTCTTTTTCTTTTTTTGCTTCTTTTTTTTTTGGATATTGTTTTTTTTTAAGATTCATGTAACCTTTTTGTTTGTATTATCTTTTTTCTATATGCAAAAAAAAATAAATAATTATTCTTATTCTTTACGTTTTAAGAAATTTCGTAAGTACATTAGAAACTTGATTTTTGAATAATTATTGATTTAAGATGTTCTTGTGCGTAAGATTTTGGTATTATTAGAAATTGTACCACGCTTTACCACATGCACTGCTTTCAAAGAGCAAATGCGTTGATTATTACAGTAAAAACCCAAATCGCTATCTGTGGGCTAACCACTTCATGAGTTGCTACTTCAACGGAATCATGTCAGAATCTTTGACGAACTTTACATCTTTGAGAAGTTCCATAAGTCATCTGTGGTATTCAGTATCAGTTCCACTTCACCAAAATTGCGATTTCCGAAGATAAATACACGAATTATAATAGAAAATACCGAAATCACTACATGGAATGTTGGGCCTTAAAGGTGACGGATGAAAAGAGATTGCATGTAACGGAGATGAGAATGTTAAGATGGATGTGTGGTGTGACAAGGATGGACCGAATAAGAAATGTGTATGTAAGGGGAAGCCTAAAAGTAGCACCTATCGCGGATAAATTGAGGGCCAATCGCCTTGCGTGGTATGGGCACGTAATGCGGAAGGATGAAAGTCATGTGACCAAAAGAGTATTAGGTATGAATGTGGATGGATGTAAAAGACGAGGTAGGCCAAGGAAAAAGTGGATGGACTGTGTGAGAGACGATATGAAGAGAAAAGAAGTGAGTGATGAGATGACGGCTGACAGAGAAGTATGGACCCCAAGTAAATGGGATAAGGGCAAGGAAATGATGACCGAAATCACTACATGCATGCCTATAAAATTTGAGGGTTGCCCTCAATTTCCCTGGGATCCCATCATCAGATCCTGATTTGGTGATAATGAATGAATTCATTAATTAAATATTTTATTTCAGGTCTTCACCGACCCATATAAGAGGTGTTAGTTACATTTGACAAAGAGACCACCTCGGAAGTATATTCTTTCGAATAAAAAAAGAATTTTGGAAATCGGTCTACAATTGACGGAGAAATCGGCGAACAAACATAAAAAAATAAAAATGCTCCTTTTTTGAAGTCGGTTTAAAACGGCAGCTGTGTAATTAAACGCGCAAAAACGCATATAAGAATATGTCAAAAACCTTTGTTACTACTTATGTTCTTTTAAACAATTGAACATCAATCAATTACAAATAGAAAATAATTGTAACACAATGATTTACACGAGTAAAATTGCGAAGCGCGTAGTTAAAACTGGACAACCTTGAAAAATTATAAAATATATTTTTTTACAGCTTAAATTAAGAAGTGTGTCAGGTCGGGTGTAGTGATTATGTCACAAAAAGTAACATTGATTAATTTGCAGTTCAAGGTTTTTGATAATATAAAACGTAATTGAAAGGATTCCTCCATTAAGCTTATTTGCTTTTAATTAACCATTCGACGTGCCGTCTTCTATGGTAATAGGTATCTGTTAACCTATTTTAGGCCAGTGACTCGCATATGAGTCATGCCTCTACGTGCGATTTCCGCTACAGAGCGGAAAACGCTGCTACGCGCTACAGCTTAGCACACGTAGCGATGCGTGGCCTCGATCGAATGTGTCGAAGTGCGCTACGCCGTAGCGCGTAGCGGCATTTTTCCGTTTAGTGTCGGAAATCCCGCGTAGAGGCATGACTCATTTGAATGTCCCTTATCTTCAATGCCTCTACGCGGGATTTCCGACACTAAACGGAAAATGCCGCTAGGCACTACGGCGTAGCGCACGTAGCGTTCCGTGGCCTCGCGTGGGTTAAAGGCGGGTTGGACCAACCGCTCTGACGGACAAACGTTAAATATAGCACCAGCTGCTGTCATAAAACATTTCAAACTTCCGATAATTAGATTATAACGGACAAAACCGTGTCATTTGGCAATAAGCACCCAACCCCAACAGTTTTAGTTTTTGTGACAGACAACACTAGGGCTCGGTCTGAAAACAAGCGCTGGGCCATTTGCTCAGCACATGCTGTCACTGACACTGAGACCCATTGCCTCATTTTACTATAAGATACTACTTACTATAGTACTCTTAGTTTGTAATTTACTGTTCGATTGGTTTTTACTCACTGTACCTATATAAATAAATAAATATGCAAGTAAGTTGTCCGTCAAAATTTGCAATCCATTTTTCAGTCACTTTCCGTTATCCGATTGAGCTGAAATTTTGCATACATATGTATATCGCGTGACAACGCGATATTATGATGACTTAGAGCTGATTTGATGCTGGAGCTGGAAGGTGGCCATAGGAACTCCGCAACAAAACGACACAACCCCATCGAGTTTGGGCTCGTTAGAATCGTCTCAATAAGCAGTTGATGATGGTATGCAGAAAAGTATGGTCGGCAATAAAAGCTTGTAACAAAAATGAAATTGTCGATTCTTGTCTCCGTCAATTGTGGACCGAGTCCTGAAATTCTTTTTTGAATCGAAAGAGTATACTCCTGTAGTGGTCCCATTGTTACCGAGTCAGGATCTGATGATGGCATCCCAAGGAAATTGAGGGGAACCCTTAAGCTTTATAGGCACGCGGTTACGAGTACAAAGTGATTTCGGTATTTTCTATTATAACTCGTGTATTTACCCGCGGAAATCGCAATTTCCGTGAAGTGGAACGTCATCAGTCATCATGATTCCGATGAAGTAGCAACTAATGAAGTGTTAATTCTGAGATCCTTGAGGAATCGACAGAACTCCTCAAATATTATCAGCCCACAGATAGTGACTTGGGTTTTTTCTGTAATACTTAATCAACGCATTTGCTCTCGGAGAGCAATTCATGTTGTAAATTGGAAAGGAAATCTGGAAACTTGCATGTACTCGTACCTATGTGGCTTGGCGAAGTACTGAATTGAAGTCAGTTAAAATTTTGTTTTTAAAGTAAATTATTAACTAGACGTTGCTTGAAAAATTTGCGAATACTCGCCGACTAGTCCGACCACATTTATAGCCGGCGATCAGTTCGGCTAGTCGGAAAAACCCATATTCGGCCCATTTCTAGTTCCAAACTACTTATCATAAATTACTAAAATAATTTTAAGCAGGACTATTTGAAATAAAGTAGATTTTATCGAGTATACCTACAGCAAGATAGATAATTAATATATTCACTGCCACAGTTCACCCACAAGTAATAACAATGATTTCGGAGAAAAACTTATTTGTTCAAAGTCGCCCCCCGAATCAAAGTACCCCATTCCACCGGTACCTACAAACTACAAGGCAAGTTATAAGCTATTTAGTTATTAGCACTGATTGCAAAAAAATCATGTTTGTTATTTAATCACTGTTATCAAGTACCTCTTTAATCTGTAGACAGATTGATAACTGGTATCTAGTTTGATTTTTATTGGGTTGGGTAATACTCTATTTTTTAAGTCAATATGACTTGGAATAAATTCTGGAGTAATAAAGAAACCCTCAAATCAAAACTCCCCGTAAAGCTCAAGAAAAAAGTTATGGATTCATGTTTACTACCTTGTCTTAGATACGGCTCCCAAACATGGATATATAATAATAAAATTAAAAATAGAATACGAGCATGTCAGAGAGCGATGGAAAGGAGTGCACTAAACATAAACATAACACACAGAAAAAGAAACACAGAAATAAGAAACACAACAAAAATAATAGATGCTTTGGAACACTCTCAAAAACAAAAATGGAAATGGGCAGGGCATATCGCACGCATGGATAATGAAAAATGGACACAGAGAGTAACTACGTGGCGAGGACCAATAAACAAAAGGAAAAGAGGAAGACCGAAAGAAAGATGGGTTGATGAAATAATCAGAAAAGCTGGTGAAAACTGGATCAAAAAAGCGAAGGAAAGACAAACGTGGAGCAAAATGGAGGAGGCCTTAACCCGTTGAAGGGTCCATATCGATTACCAATTGATTACGCATGTATTTTTTTCACAAAAATAGCTATTATCTATTTAAATTTACTTGTATAAAAAAGTACATATATATATTTCTCTAAAATAAACACAATAAAATATATAAAAAACGATAGAAAAGAGAACTACTGAAAAATGTCGTGAATTTAATGTTTTTATTATGTACAGCTAGTTGCAAATCAGAATTTTTAATGTATTAATCCTAAAGTAATGTATTAATTAAGTTGTGCATGCTAAAAGAAAAAATATATATTATATATAAAAAATCATATTAATAATATATATATATATAATTTGATATGTTTTATACGCCATTCGTTATGGAGCCGGTCACGCCAGTGTTGCTCCTGGCCGTCTTTTCGACGGCACTTTCAGGGTCCCATCTTATAAGTGAGTGGCTAGTCACCGCCTGCCTCGATAACCTTGTAAATTACAATGTTATGGCAGGTGTCCGGACCTCTACGCAATAGCCCAATTTTATTGCCCACCCAAAACTCAGTTCTCTATCCATTTCACCCACAATAGCCCCAACGCATGTTGGAACCGGTTCACGGGTTTCTACCGATGTACCCGTGAATGGGTTCTAGCAGGTGTACTACATCACATTAAACTTCGTCTCCAAAGGGCCTCCACGTGTTGGATCTATATCCCCACGCACGCCTTCCAAATGGCCGGGCTTTGTCCCGTGAATTTAAATCGGAGATACATAATAACAATACTCTATTTATACTTTGACAACCTGAAAATTTGTTTTAAATTGAGTACGATTTTTCTGACTGCATTATGTATAGGTATGGTATCTATGTGTAACCTTTGTCGGTTCGTAATAAATTTTTCACATTGTTATTTTCCAATGAGGGATTGCATTTTTCCTCATAAAAGGCGTGAAAAGCAGTAGGTATGTGTCACGCGGTAGCATAATTAGTTCCGTCTTGGGCGTAAACACTTGAATCCCCCGTTACGCTCAAGATTCAACTTTAGAATCCCTCGTTATGCTCAGGAATCTATTGTAGAATCTTTCACTTCTCTCAGGATTCAATATACCGCCCTCGCCGTAAATATACTATGTTTCTCCCTTGGGACACAATGTACTCTTATTACCACGTATCATCTCATCGGTTGAGGTAAAAAAGCTATCGTAGGATTCGTCTGGGTGATGTCCTAAAAAACAAGATGTGGGAATTTAACCATGTTTGTGTCGATTTTTTTTCTTGAATCCATTCAAAACTTTTTTCGAATAAAAGGGGACTACAAAAATATTTTGTATGCATAATTATTATAGATATCATCTTTAATATTTCAAAGTAATTACCGACCTGTCAGTAGGCATTCAGGTTTTTTGAGACATCTTGTAAAGTCAAGTGTAAAAATATGGTTGCATACAACTTAAAGAATAGAATAGAAGATAATTTATCATAAATAACTGCGACTACAAAAATACTTTGTATGCATAATTATCATAAATATCATCTTTCATATTTCAAAGTAGTTACCGACCTGCCAGTAGGCATTCAGGTTTTTTGAGACATCTTGTAAAGTCAAGTGTAAAAATATGGTTGCATACAACTTATAGAATAGAATAGAAGATAATTTATCATAAATAACTGCATCCCATCGCCCTTATTTCAGCGGATTAAGGTGTCGGTACATATTTACGAGAGGATTAATTCGATACATATTGTTTGCACTTCACTGTATTTTTTTTAACAAACGTTTGTATTTTTACAAGCTTTTTATTAACTTGTCTTGTTAGTTCCTTCGTGCGTTATTAAATTTGGGTCAAATCGTTGCCGACCGACTTCCCAAAATCATATTATCACATTTCGCTTTTGTCAACTTTTAGACAAACCTAATGCATATTTTATAGATGCCTGCGAAGTGGACAACTTATTTAAATAAAATCTTTGTTGGATGATTCGTGCCTACTAATTACAACTTTTAAGTGATGATGATGATGATAATTTTTGCACTTGTCGGTGAAGTAACCGCCACTTTTCTCTGTTCATTGCCAGCCTCTTGACTTCCTCATATGACTCGACATCAGCTTTATCTTCTTTTAACTTGATGTTAAGTACCGTAAAATGGGGTGAGTTGGGTCAAAATAGACATCCAAACCTCGATAAAAATGTATTTTTACATGCGGCACGTTGAGTTTTATACATATTTTTTTTCCCGGCCATACGAATTTTAGTGTTTTAATGATTATCTGTCGTTTAATTTCATAATTTTAACGATAAACACAAAAATGGTGGGAAATCCCACCTCACCCCGTAGAGTGGAGTTAGAGGGGATAGCAATGGGGTGAGCGGGGAAAATGTATGGGGTTCGGATTGTGAATTTCGGAATAGCTTGCCTCGATCCGCGTTTCGTCCCACTCTCCGCTCATATTTATTACTCTTCTTCCGCATGATCGCTCCCCGCAACCCTGGTTCCACTCCAGCCCACATATCTTTCACATCTCTCTTCTAGAGACTCCACTTTTTTATGTTATAATTAGGCAACTCCGTATTGCCGCAAGATAAAAAATATGTCTAAAAGTATAATGAAATTATTTTGAGGGCAACCTGAGTCAGGAAATCAAAGTAGCAACTGAAAATATTCGCGTCCCTACTGCCCCCGCAATCCCTACTCACCCCATTTTACGGTACTCAATGAATGTACCTACAGTTGATTTCAATGGAGTTTAGTAGACGTAATGTAAAGGTATAAAACACATTTAAAGTCGTATTTCTTTTGAAACACTTAATTTCAGAATGAAATGAATAGAACTATATTTCAAAAAACTTGATACGATTATCACTGATCAAAATGGTGTATATGGTAGCACGAGGATATAGGCACATTGTAGCGTACCTAATCATTTAAATAAATCAAAATTTAAACGCCGTAGATAGCCCAGTGTGCAAAAAGCGATTTAAAGATTGCAATCACCAAGACGATTAGATACTCTTTAATGAGTACCCTCAGAGGCGTATTTCAAGATTTGGCGCCCCGGGCCAGTAAGTTTTGCCGCCCCGGGGCCAGTAAGTTTTGGCGGCTCGCGCCGCCCCTCGGAGCGGCTCGGGCCGCCCAAGTTTTGCCGCCCCGGGGCCAGTAAGTTTTGGCGGCTCGCGCCGCCCCTCGGAGCGGCTCGGGCCGCCCCTCGGAGCCTGCTGCCCCGGGCCATGGCCCCCTTGGCCCTAGGGCAAATACGCCCCTGAGTACCCTTGATCACAGACATGAAATTCGCGTGGTATTTACATCGTTTCCACTACCCAAAGGCTGTCTGGAAGAGGACCGTCTATTGTCTACCGCTGTTTGTGATTTATTTAATATGTTGTACCTATTTATTTTTTCACGCCACTGCTCGGAAATATGGCCAAAGATGGATTGAAATGAGAGTAGAAAGTAGTTCTTAGTAGTACAATTCAAAAACCGTCAAACAATGTAGATTTGCAAAGTAAAATGTAGTGTTTAGCGGCCTTTTTTACTTTCTACTCTGCTATTGGTGGATTGTAATAGTGGTTGTTCAGTTTGAACAGCTCTTCGACCAATCACAGGGCGTCGAGCGGGAGGAGCGGTGCCGCGCTTCTTTTGTTGTTTGATTAGTATTATGATCTTCAATTAGGAACTTAATTTTGATTTAAATTTCCCCGCAGTAGACGTGAAAAGCACTATGTTAAGCCTCGGCCGAAAGTGCAATAGCTGGACTCGTCCATCTATTGCTTACTTTCTAGCCTCTACAACAATGTACGTGTATTTTCTTGGTGAACAATAAAAATTAGGTACTTGTATTGTATGGCTAAAAATGGGTGTGCAGAGAGATTAATTATAGTGCGCACCTCACATTTTTTTCTGAATAGGTCATCTAATTTGTTACCCTGTGCAAAGATGTTATTGTAGTTACTGTAACTCTAGTGCAAAACGAATATACGCCGTACATTTGTATTGTACTTGTACCCATTTTCAACATAGGACAGCTTATTACGATAATAGGCGGTAACTTTATAACAAACAAAAATTGAAAGCACTGACTTTTACACTGCCATGATTTTATATCCAGCACACTGTTTAAATGGTACCTATTACCTCTTTGAAATAAATATGTTTGTACACTTTCTTAACAATCACCAAACAATGACTAATTACAAATCCACGTTACATTTTGTTACCTAATTGCTAATTCATAACATAACACGAAGTATCGTTATTACAGTGTCAAAAAATGCATGATTCGATTAGTTAATTACTGTACCTTATCGCAGTTTAAAAAAAGTGAAAATTTATATTTTTTTAGTATGCACTATCTAATATAAATTCGTTTTATTCCTCGAAACTTTACACACAATTTAAAAGATTCTAATTATGCTAAGATATATTTTTTTCGGATAATAACCAGATAGAATGTTGAATAATCTACGTTCTGATGTAAATAAACTATGAATAAGCACAGATGGTATAAAAATGAATGCATAATAAATGAATATAGATAAAAAATACTCACAAAAGTGTAAACACCGGAGTAAACGCGTGGGGTGTCGCTGTGATATGTAATCAGAATAAACTGACGCACTACATACACAGCTACATATATATATACATAGATATACAATTATATCAGGTCCCTAACATCTGGCGTTGACTAACACAAATTATATCTTTATTTTTATACGGTTTTCTTAACTTTTTACAGTATATTATGTTAATAACATTTTAAATACATCGTCACTGTTCGTAACTCTTTTTAATATACCTACCGTCCTTTTATTTGTTAATTATATGCGTCATTCTGACCTAATACTAAACTGTATTAAATGTTGAATCTAATTTTAAATCAAATTCATAAAATTACGCTAAATAGCAATTTCATGGAAACATGGTGTTATCTATTATTCTATCAGGCGTTATGAAAAAAGTTAATAAGGTTAATAAGGCACTCGGAGAGTGCTTGACGCTGTACGGCATGGGCACCTTATGTCAAAGCAGTATGGGTTAAATTCGAACTAAGAGGATTTTTCTTCATTCGAATTTAAGCCATGTCACTTTGACATAGAGTGCCCATGCCATATACTAGTACAGCGGCGAGCACTCGGACGCTTACCTTATATATGGATGTTACAGTTTGCTTTTGGCAACTCACCTTTATCTTCATTGTACCATTACAAATCCACAAGTAACTACTTAATGAATTTTTTAAATGGGCAATAATTATGGGCAAAAATGTAATACCTACCTACCTAAACAATTCTTGGGTGTCTCGCAAATGGGGTAGGCGAGTGATTAATGCAATAACAAAACCAACTGGTGGGGGACAATTGTTACTCGCATCCGCGGTGGTGCTAAATAGTGACAAACTTTAAAGGCAAAATTAGTGTATGCCATACGATTGGTTCACTAATGTTTCCCAACCTAACCTTTGGCAACCTGATTCATTTCGCATCTTTTCATTTCCCAACCTCTTAATATATCTGAAACTGTTAAATATCAGGTTTTTATAAACTAACCTAACCTAACCTATAGGGTTCTACACGATGGCCCTGAAATAAATCCTGAAATATTTACAGTTTCAGAGTTTGGGAAATGAGAAGTTGCGAAATGAATCAGTTTGCTGAACGTTAGTTGCGAAAAGAAGGTGTTCCAATACGGTTAAATTAATGCAATAAAACTGAAATTAAAAATATACTTCTCGGTTAAGGTTGCGGTGCTGAATTGTATTTCGACCTAGTTCACAATAAGTTGAAGTTAAATTATTTTTAGGTTCATGAGCCGCCGTCGTCCCCTATTTATTTCCTTCGCCAAATCAAAATCTATGCAAATCATTTTTGTAACATACATAGATTAACTATGTCCCTATTTTCAGATTTTTTTGATATTCTGTTTTTGTTAATGAACTAGAGCTGCGTTTACAATACACTAACTTTAAAATTGCCTACAGACATTAAATCTAGGTACAAAAAAACGACACATAGAGAATTAGAGACATAATATAATCACTACAGCTCGTCGTTCATCTATGTTTGAAAATAACATTTACATCGGTCTAAATTTGACAGAAATAATAGGGGCCCGAAATGAAACTTTTTGTATGGGCCGCGCGCCAGCCCACATTTTCCCTTAAACCTTATTCAAATAAAAATATGGAAATCGGTTTAAAGTTTTAAAACACAACCATCGGATCATGTTCTATCGGTTTAAAGAACTGAGTAATTTTCAAATATCAAAACATAAATATAAAGGCTTATTTACTTTTGTTATTTTTTTTTCCCGTGGTCGCACAAAACATTGTATTTAACAGAGGTTTAAAATAAAAATGTGGAAAAAATAAAATAACCTTACCTTAGCAGGCCCTGTAACTCTCTCCAGCTCAGCAGGTCGACTACCGGTGTACATAAAATTAACATTATTTCAACTAGGTAGTTGTGTTGTGTTATCTAGCCTAGCCCTTTGTGAGCACCCTTGAGTCTTAGATAGTCGACGCCAGTTAGTTCTTACAGGAAATGAGTGGGAATGAGTGCTTACGTATTTTTCTGGTTAAGTGATTCGTAATGCAAATAATGCAATAACTGGTATTTTTCTAGGTGCCTATCTAATATCTAACGGGCGGGTGTATACCGAACGAACGATTAAGCATTACATTAACTTGCGCTGTTCGTTCGTATGTAAATAAATTGACTACTAGCGTTATTCCCGGTTGTGCCCTAAGAGAGCCCGGGGTCCGCTTTGACACCTAATCCAAAATTTGGCATAGGCACTAGTTTTACGAAAGCGACTGCCATCTGACCTTCCAACCCAGAGGGAAAACTAGACTTCATTAAGGTAGCTTGTCTGATCCCAATAGGATTAGACCGGTTTCCTCACGATGTTTTCCTTCACCGAAAAGCTAACGGTAAATATTCCGTACATAAGTTCCGAAAAACTCAATTACGAGCCGAGATTCGAGTGCCATGATTATTAACAAACTTATATAAGAATATCAGCTCAATTGAATGAAAAGGAACGTAAAACCTACAGTGCAACGCGGGATTTTACACCGCGCCGCGCCGTTTCACAGCGACGACGCCGTGCCGTGGACATGTGGTCGAGCCCTATGTCCTTTGTCCAGCAGTAGACGTTTTTCGTCTAATATGATGATTATGATGATGATGAATGATGAAGTGGCTGAAAAATGGTTTGCAAGTTTTGATGACAATTTACAGATTTGTACACTGTGTTTAATATTCCAGATGAACGTCACTTTTCTGGACTAATGTTTATTTTCATGATGACTTTATTTAGATTTTATAAAAGATTGTTCGGTAAATACAGTATCCCCTGAAATATTTAAATACCTTCTAATTACGAACAGAGCAATGTCAACAAAAGCTTGCTTAAATAATCAACAACTTAAAAAAAAAAAACCCGGTATATTTTCATTTCAAAGTTATCTCTAAACATGCTTAACCGATTTTGTTAAAATGTAGCTTAGAACCGTCTTGATCACGTCAGCTTTTAGACAAAAAAAACGCAATAAAATCAGTCTATTCGTTTAGGAGCTACGATGCCACAAACAGACACACAGACACGTGAAACTTATAACACCCCTCTTTTTGCGTCGGGGGTTAAAAATATTCCGTCCCAGTCCTAGTAAATTTTTCAGTAAGCGTTGTATTTTTCAGTAAGCGTTGTATTTTTCAGTAAGCGTTGTATTTACCATCCCAGATAATCTCAATGTCATATCACACAAGTAGGCATCCTAATCGATAATTTTCCTGCCTGTCAATTTCCTTTTAACACTGTGTAAACATACTACTTACTACGTTTAGAGAACACTTGATAATCGTTGTGGAATTAACAGGCTAGATAAAGCTCTCTGAACTTGACTCACAAACCTAGTAGTTCGTTATCTAACCCTAGACCTATTATAGTTATCGTTGGGAGGCGCCAGTAGTAAATCTTAGGTATTAAATATAATAAATAAATGTTAGGGAACAATATTACACAAATCGAACTACTAAGTTCCATGGTAAGCTTAATAATTAACTTGGAAAAGTCGAAAAATTCCCGATATTTTCATTTCAAAGTTCAATATCTCATAAACGGCTGAACCGATTTTGTTGAAACGTAGCTAAGAGCCATCTCGATTACGTCAGCGTTCGGATAAAAAAATCATCCGGTCCATTCGTTTAGGAGCTACCATGCCACAAACAGACACACAGACACACAGACCCACAGATACACAGTAACACAGACACATCAAACTTATAACACCGCTCTTTTTGCGTCGGGGGTTAACGATAGGACGCAGCCCAACTGACGGTGCTTTAACTTAGTTGGAGGTCAGTAGGTATGGTTCGACCACGGTTCGACATTTCGCACAGCCATTTGTGCGCACTGTGGGCGCACGCAACAAACCTATTGATTTTATTTGACATTCACGGCCGTGTTCGAAGAAGGGGTGGATAGATCACATAGCATTTTATTTTCAATGCCACTTCCAGCAATTATGGGTTTAAAGACATAGACAATGTGATATTGCAGTGGAGGTTGATAGCCTATCGCCCACAACACACCTCAACCCTATCCCGTAGTCGACTTTTACTACACCCACAGGGAGAAATGGGATGGTGTTATTCTAACCCGGCACCGCACGGGTTCATATCATATTCTACGCAAGATACCTAAATGGTTGCACACATCAGATGATAGAAAGATCATTATTTATTTAATCGTATGGCATACATTATTTTAGCCTTTTGAGTTTGTCACTCTTTAGTACCACCACCCAGGTGCCCGTGCACGTGCAGGGTGGTGGTAGGTAATAGCTCCTGCCCCCCCCCCCCCCCCCCCAGGGTGCTCGCCTTGTCGGGGCGGGGGGGCTTAGTAACCGTGGACTGGTCACCCACGGCGAAGCTAAGAGGCACCCAGGGCTGGCTTGTTTGGGCTGCCGGCTGTCCCAAGGAGGGCGCTCCTAGCGGGCTTGCCTAAGCCCGCTTAGAATGCGTTAGGGAGGGACCGCAGAAGAAGTTCTCACGCGCTATCTTCTGCGGCCGAGGTGGGATCGCAGGGGGAGAGGCGTGTTGGTATAACGGTGCGCCACTCTCCCTACCCCCTGCGAACTTGGCGGGGCCGTTCCGCTGAAGCGCTATTGGTGGGACCGCAGAGGAAGAGGAATGCCGGTATTACGGTGCGCCGCTTTCCCTATCCTCTGCGGCCAAGTCGTGGTCGGTGGCGGAACCACAGACCTGATCCGCCACCGGGTGCTGGATTTTCCGCACCCATGATCTCCTCGTAGCGGACTCAGGGGGGTCCGCTACTGAACAGGTGGAGATCGAGGAGGCAGGCGCGCCAAAACATCTGGCGTGCCTCACGTGGGGGGCCCCTGGGCATCCGCGAAGGAGCCGCTTGTGGGCGGCTGCCGCCGGCGGGGTCGCGGATGTGTGCGCAAGCGTTCCCGTGACCTCGCCATAAGGCGGCGAAGTGGCAAGTGGGGGGGTTTTTAGTGGGTACACCGTGGGTCTCATTAGCCCATACGGGAGTCCCACATAACCACTCGGGTCACCCCCTGCACCCGGGTGGTATGCGTCATAGACAGCAGCCATGATCAACTGCTTAGCGTGCCTTCCAAAGCATGAAAGCGCTCATTTAAGGCCGAAACGCACTGAAAGCGGTGGCGGCGCGGTGCGGCGCGCTGCGGAGGTTATCGTTTCCGATTCGCAGGCGCCGCTAGGCTATGAATGCTTCATTTATTCACTTATCACTGTCGATAAGACATTCGTCACGTTCTGGCAAGTATGCGAGTGCGCCAGTGACGGATGTCGTATCAACAGAGAAAGAAAAAAGAAAAGAAAGAAAGAAGACATTTATTTACTACACAAAAGACACACAGAGACAAAGGGAGTAGGCATACATTACAATTTAACACATATTGTGTGTAGACACATATTGTGTGCAGGCAGTGACACTGCTCGCTCTCTCAGCATTATGCCGAGGTGTCAGACAGACACCTACGGAATTTCCTACCGCAAACGCTCCGGCTATGGAATGCGCTCCCTGCCCAATTTTCCCGAGGGACTACAGTTGCAGTATAGAGTTCTTCAATACGGGAGTACGGTCGCGTCCTTTAATTTATGACCCATTTCGCAATAATATTATTTGGATTCCGATGCAATATGACAACCCTAAGTGCGTCCCAAGTTAAAGTACTTACGTGACTGTAGGTACCTACAGGTTTTAAAGTTTCCCCAAAGCGCATGTGAGCCCCCTGGCGTGGAGTTACTGGCGTCCATAAGCTACCAAGTATACAGGTATATCTTAGCATTTTAGGAATCGGAATCAGTTTAATAAATATCGCAGGTGATTGGCTCACGCAGAAGCTAGTGTGAAAAAATATGATCGAATATATGAACTGCCATTGTGGCACTCTTTGGGGGAGGCCTATGTCCAGCAGTGGACGTCTTTCGGCTGATATGATGATGATGATGATATGAACTGCCGCTCGTTGGCCCGCCGCGGCTTTAGTGCTAATGCCGTGTATGCATGGTGCGGTGAATGTATGGATGTTTTCCATTCGCATAATTTTATTTAATAAGTATTTTATTTATTTTTCACCGACTGCATGTTATTCCCACTTCATTGCATATTTGCCTCGGTTCACCGGTGGAAAAGCAGCGTCTCATTTGATCCTTCCACGAAGGCTATAAATGATGATCTAAGAATAAAACTCTTTGGTATCTTTTACTCTTAAAAACACTACATCAACGACCCAGCGACCTTACTTTGTTTCTACAATGACATGTTAACTGTTGAAATTACAAGCGTTTAGTTTACAATTTAAAACCCACAATTTATTATCAAACAATGCACATCAGTTACGATAACCTGAAATTGTTCCGCGCGTGTTTCAATAAGAACTAAAAATGTCCTCCAACGTGAAAATTTACTCGACAAAGAGAGACGAAGACCAAACGTTCAAGGGTTCTCACGTCCTAGGCCCTAACATAGAAAACAAACTAGACGAATTGAAATACGAGATGGTACAGAAAATCGAAAAGGAAGTCACTGATTCTCAGAACGCTAGATCCTTTATAGCTCAGAAATACGACGAGTTGTGTAGTAAGATCACCTTTCTGACAGATCTGGATGCTACTGTCACTGGGTTTAGGAGTGATGTCAAGACTATCGAAAGGCAGATTTCGGAGCTGGCGACGAGGATCGATGATATTGAGAGGAAGACCACCTATAGAGACAGTCAGGCATCTTCGTTTCTTCAATGAGGATTCATGTTTTGATTTCGATCAGGTAGGTAGTACCTACGCGTTTTATGATCTCTAATTTATAATACAATAGCCATTCATATTGAAATTGACGACGTATGTTTATTTTATTATATAACTGGTGTATTGTAATGGAAATATCATGTGTATACCATTTTTATTACAATTTTAATAAAAATACTTAGTGTGCATTTCTGTATTTTTTACAGTCAGGCCTTTTTCGGGTTAGGGCGCATAACGTCCCACTAGCAAAATGTCCCTCCACCAAAATTACGTCCCATTCGCAAAACATCTTCTCTGCAAATGGTCCCTTATGTAATTAAAATACCCCATTCGCAAAACGTCCCTTTCTCAAAAGTTCCCACCCCTTTCGCAAAACGTCCCTTCTGAGAAAGCCCCTTTCGCTGAAAGTCCCTACTGCATAACGGCCCTTTCGCAAAACGTCCCGTCTGCGAAATGGCCCGTACGCAAAATGTCCCGTCTGGAAAAAGCTTGTTTAAGTAGAGACTAGGAGACTTCTCATGGGATAAGAGATGGCACATTTTACGAAAGAAACATTTTGCGAACGGGTAATTTTGCGAAAGGGACGTTTTGCGATCGGGTCATTTTGCGAAAGGAACGTGTTGCGAACGGGACTTTATTTATGTGAAGGGACGTTTTGCGAACGGGTCCTTTTGCAGAAGGATCGTTTTGCGTAAGGAACATTTAGAACAGGGACATTTCGCGAAAGGGACAAAGGGACATTCTGCGAGTGGGACGTTATGCGCCCTAAGCCTTTTTCGGGTATACGTAAATTGCTAGTTTTTCTTTTTACTTTCCAACAGAAAATGTGAAGTGTTAAGGCATATTCAACATTGTTATTTATTCGACTGATTGTGTATTTTATTTTAATAAAACAAACTTTAATATAAAATTGCACTTTATTGCGTATTATTAACATCAAGTTAATTACCTACATCATTTATTAAATATTCTTAACACATTACACTTATTAAAATCTAAAGCTCAAAATATTTGGCACATTATATCTACCTATAAATTACTACAACGATATAATCATAATAATAAAATAAGTACATTGGGTCATATAATAAAATGTTGATCTTGTTTCATTCGTAAAATTAGGCTGATCGTCCATCAAGTGGACATAAATAAATAATTATTTCTCCGACTGTAATGAAGGGAGACCTAAACTAATATTAACTCATTTTGTTCTGATTTTCTTGTGTGTTAAATTAGAAGGCAGCGACTAGGTTATATAAAACTCTTGCTGTGAAAGTTCGAAATCTCATTGACATGCATTTGGTACATTTTCAAGAGGTCTTTAGGCGCATCTCCACGGGCAAGCATGGTAGTCCTGCCGACGGTCAAAGGCGATCCAGTAAGTACATACGGTTGAACGTTTTTTTTGACGGACGCCGTGCAGCCTGTAACCGCCGGGCCTTATTTCACCATCTTGACATTTGTCACCTGACAATGACAATTCAACGTACATTGCTGGGCCAGTAAGCTATTCAGCAACCACCTTCCCCTGTTGACGCAGCCGTGTAAGTCGAATTGTCAATGTCAGGCGACAATTGTCGATTTGGTGAAATATGGGCCAGATGGGAATTCACACGTCGGATCGTACTCGCCGCTGGAGAAGCGCCTTTAAAGTTTGAAAATTGAGTGAAGTCAAAATCATCTTCTTAAAATAGCAACAATTTTACCTAACAAATTAGCTGTCACTTATACCTAACTAGTATAAGTTTCCAACGGTGCAAGAACCAAAATGCTATACTAGAGCGAGTTTGCCCAAGAACCCTACCATAGGGTGAATCATCAGCGATCTGCGAAGGTTTGATTTCATATATTTGACACCTAGTAATTGTCAAGCTAGCTGGCAAATATAAGAAAACACATCTTCGCAATATCTCGTGAATATTCACTCTTACATAGATAATTATGAGCGGTAACATCAAATGCTAAAATACTAACTATAACAACACAAACTAACATGCTCAACAATATAAAATCTTCCAGTCTTCTAATCTACCCTCATTCATCCATATCAGAGAAAAGTGAATTATAAAGCTGTTCATGTAAAATGTCAATAGAGTGCGCTGTATAAGGCTTCAATCACACTGGCGGTGGCGGTCAGTAGTAAGCTTGACATTAACTGTCAAATTTACTATTGACCGCAGGCAGGCAGGAAATTTGACATTAACTGTCAAGTTTATATAGTCCACCTAAACGAGGTCTAAAGTTCCATAATGTATGCCACTGACAATCTGTAAACAACGCCATAGTAAAATTATAGTCTTTTGAAACCTTTACGTTTCTTTATTGTGCCTACGGCCATAATTGATGAGGCCATAAATAAATCAGACCTCTCACCGACAGCCGCTGTTTCTCACTCGCAATATACATATATAATATAAAACAACACTAATGTGAGAGAAAGAGACAGCAAGTGTGAACGAGACGTCCGACTTAATGATATAACCCCATCGGCATTTGGCCCTACAAGTCTGATCTTACTGAGTATTCTCATTCATTGTTCAAAATACACGTAAATACACTAAAAGTTGGTGAAAATGCCTGCATTACAACTAAATTCAGCAGCGGAAGCAGCGGGCAAAGTTGCAAAATTATCTACACACGTACGGTTCAACTCAAGGGGCTGAACACCTTCGTACATTGTCGTTTTAACGTCATGTTTAAACCGCCATAACGTATCATATCGCAATCACTAAATTTCATTAAATCCTAACTGTATTGTTTGTCCAAATTTTCATTTCGGCAAAAAGCCAGTTTTCTCGAAGAGCGCAAAGTCTTTTGGTTTTGATTCTTTTTAAATATTTATAATAATCCTGAAAATATCATAGTTTCAGACAAAAACGGCTTTTTGCCGAAATGGAAATTCGGAAAAACGACACAGGTTGGTAAATAAAATTTGCCAAATCTGCCATAGGCTTGTGAAAGTTTGCGCATTTTAAACACTCGGTCCGAATATATTCTGCTGCTGACTGTACAACTTATTCTCTATCTATGTGTGAAAGTTGCAGTGTTTGGTAATCAATACGGACATATTAGTTTAGAATCAATATTTCTAGTGCTTGTTGATTTTTGTCTAATCATGCCCATAATGTACTGTAAAATATAAATAACTACATAGCTAAATTGTTTTGTACATATTTAGTAGGGACGGATGTATTCTGATTTACGTCTAGCCAGGCATGCCATGAGGTCAGTTGACTTGTAAATAATATGCAACATGCCTCTCAAATTCTATTACAAAGTCATGTCTATGGTTATTTTGCTACTACACAGAATGTCTCGTAAAGAACACAACTTTTATCTATGACTATAAACTATAACCCGTGGCTTGAGAATTAAGGCGATTGGGGAACAGATAGTTGCTTAATTGACCATTATCATATCAATTGCTTAGACCTCATCATTGCAGTAAAGTCCGGTGTGTCACCGGTTGTACTTATAATAGATTTCTAAAGAATTTACTCTTTAACCTTCCTTCATTCTTTAAATTCATCAAGTCACAAATTGCCCATTAATAGCCACCAATAAATAAAAAGCACTATTTCTTCCCACCCAAAATAGCTTGAATCTGCGACACAGTCTTCCCTTTAGTCTCCGGAATTAGGAAGAAAACGAAGAAAATACAAATGATCATGAACGCGGCAAAGAACCAGAAGCAACTGTATATACCAACCGCGGACATCATAATCGGGAAACATAATGTGACAATAAATACCAAACACCAATTAAATATAACCGCTATACCAGAAGCAGTTCCTCTGAACTCAACAGCGAACAGCTCTGCCATCATCATCCAAGGGATAGGACCGAAGCCTAAAGAGAAAGAGATGATGAACAGAACGAGGCAAAGCAACGGGATCCAACCGACAGCCGTAACATCGTACTCTTCTTGCAATAACTTGAAGAAGATACCCAAGATAATAAGGCAAACGCCCATGATGACGCAACTTTGCAGGAGCAGGATTCTCCTGCCGGCTTTCTCGATTAGTAAGGAACTAGCGTAGGTAGCCAAAGTCTGGACGACGCCGACGATGATGGTGGCGATGACGGGATCGACGTCGGAGCCGGCGGCGGTGAAGATGTTGTTCGTGTAGAAGATCACGGCGTTGATGCCGCTGAACTGCTGGAAGAACATGAGGCCGAGCGAACAGATAAGGGCCGTGCGGGAGGTGCGGTTGGTCACCATGGCAAGCATGCCGGCGCGTTGGCGGGATGCTTGGTCCACCTGGAAAGGGAAATTGCTTTCTTGTACATTAGGTATATTGGTATTACTCCTACTTTAACGTTATGATCTCACTTTGAACTGAGTGTTGATAAGTTCTAGGTTCACTTAGACGGACAAACAACTCCGTGAGTCTATTTTTAGATACGAGTATTTCGCTTAGGTTCCAATTCCCAAATGATAAAACCGTTAATTTTTCAGGACTTTTAAAATATATAATCGTATACAGCCCATCAGGTAAGGCCCAAAAGATAAATGGTTTCGGGAAAAATATGAGTTATATGAAATGAAATGAAATGAAAGCATTTATTTCGGACACACATCCATATTATGTTAGTAAAAAAAACTTATACTACTTTACTTATCATTACTAATGTTAGTGGAAAGTATAATTATAGTTGGCATACACATGCATGGACACCCAGTGAACTAGAATAGGGCTGTCCATCCTCCCAGCGATCGCCCTCAGGCTCGCGTTGGCGCTGCCCCGTACGCGCTCGGCCAGGGATGCTTGCCGCTTGCGCAGCACGGCTTGGAAACCGTCGGTGCTCCACGCGGCGAACATCCCTGACGCGCTGCAGCGCCAGGGCAGCCCCAACAGCCCCCTGAAGGCGTTGTTGTACTGGACGCGCTCGGCCAGGGATGCTTGCCGCTTGCGCAGCACGGCTTGGAAACCGTCGGTGCTCCACGCGGCGAACATCCCTGACGCGCTGCAGCGCCAACAACCCCCTGAAGGCGTTGTTGTACTGGACGCGCTCGGCCAGGGATGCTTGCCGCTTGCGCAGCACGGCTTGGAAACCGTCGGTGCTCCACGCGGCGAACATCCCTGACGCGCTGCAGCGCCAACAACCCCCTGAAGGCGTTGTTGTACTGGACGCGCTCGGCCAGGGATGCTTGCCGCTTGCGCAGCACGGCTTGGAAACCGTCGGTGCTCCACGCGGCGAACATCCCTGACGCGCTGCAGCGCCAACAACCCCCTGAAGGCGTTGTTGTACTGGACGCGCTCGGCCAGGGATGCTTGCCGCTTGCGCAGCACGGCTTGATATGGTAGCAGAGGTTGCTAAGGAAGCTTTTAGGATACTGAAGTATTGTATAAATAATAATAGAGGATATAAACGAGATTTGTTAAATATATTATGACTGTTGATGTAAGAGAAAATTTGCGAGTGACAATGACATATATCAAAACATTGATTGCTTAGAATCCATATAGACTTCTTCGAAGGAGGTTTCTACATTAATACGGCTTGGAAACCGTCGGTGCTCCACGCGGCGAACATCCCTGACGCGCTGCAGCGCCAACAACCCCCTGAAGGCGTTGTTGTACTGGACGCGCTCGGCCAGGGATGCTTGCCGCTTGCGCAGCACGGCTTGGAAACCGTCGGTGCTCCACGCGGCGAACATCCCTGACGCGCTGCAGCGCCAACAACCCCCTGAAGGCGTTGTTGTACTGGACGCGCTCGGCCAGGGATGCTTGCCGCTTGCGCAGCACGGCTTGGAAACCGTCGGTGCTCCACGCGGCGAACATCCCTGACGCGCTGCAGCGCCAACAACCCCCTGAAGGCGTTGTTGTACTGGACGCGCTCGGCCAGGGATGCTTGCCGCTTGCGCAGCACGGCTTGGAAACCGTCGGTGCTCCACGCGGCGAACATCCCTGACGCGCTGCAGCGCCAACAACCCCCTGAAGGCGTTGTTGTACTGGACGCGCTCGGCCAGGGATGCTTGCCGCTTGCGCAGCACGGCTTGATATGGTAGCAGAGGTTGCTAAGGAAGCTTTTAGGATACTGAAGTATTGTATAAATAATAATAGAGGATATAAACGAGATTTGTTAAATATATTATGACTGTTGATGTAAGAGAAAATTTGCGAGTGACAATGACATATATCAAAACATTGATTGCTTAGAATCCATATAGACTTCTTCGAAGGAGGTTTCTACATTAATACGGCTTGGAAACCGTCGGTGCTCCACGCGGCGAACATCCCTGACGCGCTGCAGCGCCAACAACCCCCTGAAGGCGTTGTTGTACTGGACGCGCTCGGCCAGGGATGCTTGCCGCTTGCGCAGCACGGCTTGGAAACCGTCGGTGCTCCACGCGGCGAACATCCCTGACGCGCTGCAGCGCCAACAACCCCCTGAAGGCGTTGTTGTACTGGACGCGCTCGGCCAGGGATGCTTGCCGCTTGCGCAGCACGGCTTGGAAACCGTCGGTGCTCCACGCGGCGAACATCCCTGACGCGCTGCAGCGCCAACAACCCCCTGAAGGCGTTGTTGTACTGGACGCGCTCGGCCAGGGATGCTTGCCGCTTGCGCAGCACGGCTTGGAAACCGTCGGTGCTCCACGCGGCGAACATCCCTGACGCGCTGCAGCGCCAACAACCCCCTGAAGGCGTTGTTGTACTGGACGCGCTCGGCCAGGGATGCTTGCCGCTTGCGCAGCACGGCTTGGAAACCGTCGGTGCTCCACGCGGCGAACATCCCTGACACGCTGCAGCGCCAGGGCAGCCCCAACAACCCCCTGAAGGCGTTATTGTACTGGACGCGCAGAGCACTGAGGGTCTTTTTGGTGTAGTTGCTCCACAGGTTGCACGTGTATAGATTTTGGCAGTAAGTTTTAAACAGTGTTATCTGCGTGATAGCATATTACTCCTAACCGACAGTGCTCTGCGTTCCCTTTCTAGGTCGACATCATCTTTGAGGGTGTCTGTGACCCAATGTCCCAAATATTTAAATTTAGACACAGTCTGAAGAGGAGAACCGTTGAGACTTATGGGCGGAATAGAGTACGTTTTATTGCCAGATTTAAATATGCGATTAAAAACTTAGGCAAAATAAATCATTTGCGAAAACATGTTACCGAAAATTAGTAAACCCGTGTTGACATTATGTTAACTCATACAAATGTAGATCTCGTCCCAACAGGAGGTTCAGAATTAACCTCTAATTTCCTCTCTATGACTTGATAGAAATGGACACAAGTTTGATGCACTTTTACATGTCGTTATGGTTACACTTGCTCTAAACCTATTTTTTGGCTTTGAGTGTACTAAGCCAACAATCGGACTTTAGTAACCTCAACTTTTAGGAATAGTAAGCAATAGTTTAATAAACTACTTAGAGCGATACAAACAAACGATTCAAGAACGCGTGACACTAGCCAGTAGCCATAGGCACAGAATAAGTAATAGTACTACGTACAGAAGGTTCTCTGTTAACAAATTCCCTGTTTAGGTACGCCAGACGTGCCTAAATTTGGCCATCCCTTTCTATCGCATGCGTCCCGTACCAGCGCGCGGCAACTATACTAATGGACCGCCAGTTGGCGGCCGGCCGGCATGTACGCGATAGCGGCGCATAGAAATCACAGTGTGAACCGCCCCTGCCATAGGTCAACTACCAAGAACACCTGTATCGATATTGTATCGCGTTTGTAGCTAAAAGACGCCGTGTGTAACCACACGTAACACTACAATCAAAATCATTAAATATGTACTCACGTCTTTTTGCATATCCTCAAGCTCCGCGGAGAGGTCAGCATGGGGTCCTCGCAGCCACTGCAGCGCGCGCTCCGCGTCTCGTCTACGGTTCTTCTTCAGCAAGTACTGAGGAGTCTCTGGCATCCACCTGGAATACAGCAAAACATGGATGAACAGTCAATTTTCATGAATCAAAAGATCCAATTACTTAAAATACTTGCAGCTCAAGAGAATGGAACAAAGGAACATAGGTGAATGAGGTGACCAAATATAAGTTTATCGGGTCTCTGAGATCCACGAAAAAAGTAAAATGTTGTTCCAATGCTTAGTTCTAATGATTGAAAGATTAAAATTGTAGTCACACACAACCACTAGAAGAGTAGTTAGCTCTGCAAATATAATAACCAGCGGTCTTCTTTACATACATCGTGAAGAGGGTAAGAGAAAGAGAACGCCTCGAATGGAAATCTCTGCGATCTTGCCGATGTACAGTCAGCCGCAGAGAAACGTGACCCTCCTTTATACAAACGCTTATGCAGTGGAGGTGTAGCATGGTGAATAAAGAGCTCTTACCAAAACACAGCCACCAACAGAGGAGGCAGCACAGCAGATATAATGGACAGGGTTCTCCAGTGCGTCCATCCACCGATGACGAACGTGAAGAGGATTCCGACAGTCAGAAACAATTGGAAGAACGACCCCAGGGCGCCTCGGATAGAGGTCTCTGCGATCTCGCCAATGTACATGGGCGCTGCCACGCAAATACCACCTGAAAGAAGAGAATAATATTAGCGTTTGTATGCCAAAATAGAAGACGTAATGAGGGGGTAAGGTAAGTAGGTAGTAGTTTTACAAGGAAATATTTAGGTACTCGTTTTAGACATCATACCGTGTAGCCTGAACCTGAGAAGCAAACTACTTACTCCGTTGGCTTAGCGACCCAAAATGAGTCATGACATGGCCTCCGACCCGAAAGTGAGCCACTCTTCTCGTTTCTGCGCTAGCTCTTGAGAAGCAAAACTGTTCATACGGCCATACTTAATCAATTGGAACCCCAGACCCCATAGCTGCGTATCTATCACAACGGATCGTTCTTGCGGTGCAAAGGGGAAATGCCGCCACCATCATGGGTAGATGCCGCAGGAAAAATATCCTCGTGTACCTACTTAATATTATGGTTTACACTTCTACATATTCTTTCACATAATCGGAATGTCTTGCTATGCCGCCTCCGCCAGGGCCCGCTAGAAGAGGGAGGCCCAAGAAATGTTGGGTTTAACGTCGCCAGGGATAACATGCGTGCCAATAGTCTTACAACCGAGGATGCCAAAGACCGTGCGAAATGGAGGAGTAAATGCCGGAAAGAAGAAGAAGAAGAAGAAAATAATTTATTTCAGTTTAAGTTATACAATTACACAGTTATACAATTACAATAAGAAGATTACAATTAACTTATAATGAAAGCGGACCCCGGGCTCTGAAGCACCTAGCTCAAGATGCAACCGAGAAAAGGGCTCAGATGAAAGAGAGAATCGGAATGTCATTTATAGACGATAATAAAAATTATGGGGTTGCAACGTAACTCATCATCATCATCATATCAGCCGAAAGACGTCCACTGCTGGACATAGGCCTCCCCCAAAGAGTGCCAAAATGACCGGTCCTGCGCCACCCGCATCCAGCAGACTCCCGCAACTCAACGTAACTCAATGAATATTAATAAACAGATAAATATACCCATATGCACCAAGTGACTAATACAGATAAAGATAGCAACCGTTACCAGCATTTGCGCTTCAATGTGCAGGTAATTTATGAAAATTTATCCAATAACGAATGGAGGCCAACGCAAAGCGCAGCATAGTTCAACATTATGCAAGTTTATACTGAGCGTACTTCTAAGGACACAATCTAACAATAATCAGCAGCAAATCCGCATTTATTTCAATTGAATCCAGCGTAACATTACTACTACAGCCACTTGCTGTAGCACGGTTTTACTGACACCTAAATCGGCCCGTAAGTGGCTGAAATACCTACTTATATTCATCACATAACGACTGAACACACTGCTCAGTCGCAAGCCAGCAGCTTGAACTATTTAAAGAAGGTGTTATGAAGATTTATTGTCAATCTTGGGTGTCCCAGTGTTCGCCAATGGCTTGATTGCCATGACTGTATCTACGATTCTTATATTCTAAATTGTTCCACCAGCCCACAATTATCAGTCAGTAGCCAACTCAGCCAAGAAGCTAGCATGTACGAGTATCCAGTGCCGTTGACCAAGATGGTAACAGCTACTAAATAACAGAACGGCTATCGTGTAAGTACTTACTCTTAAGGCGACGTGAGCTAAGAAATCGGATTTTTAAAAAGTCGTAGCTCTTGTTACTCTAAACATATTCTATACGGCTGCCCTAAATTTAATTAGCAATTTTGAGGCCTTTCTCGAAGGACAACATATAGCTATTCGAATCCTGATTTTTTGACTTTCGCTGAGTTGGGCAACCCTTTACGGATTTGAGGATACGCTGTGTTGACAGATAGAGCCAAATGACGTCAGGAACTTGCCAGCGCTGGAGGCGCAGACATTCCCAAACTAGGGTCAAAGCATTATTTTAACATACTTGAAAATATCTTACCAGTAGCCAAACCAGCGAAGAACCTAGCAGCTATGAGCATGCCGGCGCCATTGGCGAAGATGGTGAGTAGCCAGTTGAGCAGGAACGGCACTGAGAGTATGAGGATCGTGGGCCGGCGGCCGATCTTCTCCGCCAACACTCCCACGGGGAGGGCGCTGATAGCGGCTCCGATGGCCAGGATCGAGGATACTAGGGAACCTGGAATGAAAAACATGAATGAGCAAATAATTAAGGCACAAGCAAATAATTAAGGCACAAGCAAATAATTAAGGCACAATAAAAAAAAGTCCAGGTCAAAAGTACCCTAAACCGACGAGCATGTATGACAAATGTTATGAAAGTGAGTGAAGCGAAAGTGGTTTGTCAGGATCGTAGCAAATGGAGATGCGTGATCTCTGCCTACCCCTCTGGGAAGGAGGTGTGATTGTATGTATGTAAGTATGTATTAAAAGACACACAAGGTGGACTGATGACCTGGTAAACAAAGGACGCAAGTCCGTTGTGGTGGCGCAGAACCGGTCATTGTGGCACTCTTTAGGAGAGGCCTATGTCTCTGTCAGTGGACATCTTTAGCTAATATGATGATGACGAAGTAAACGAGAATTTAATTAAGTACGAGTATATTCAATCGTTACGGCAAATTACCACATGACGTGCCTGTATAAGTGATTTACTCTACCTATTACATACAGTAATCAACAGGCAAAAAATACATGAAATACACGAGGAAACAGGCTTAAACGATACCTATAATCATTGATATGACATTAAATTAAGTGCTGTTTGAAAATGAATGAATGAATGATTTATTTGAAAAACACAACCACACCATTAAACACAAATGCTTAAATCTAGGAAAAAATAAAAAGAAGTACAATGTTGAGGGTGGTCTCAAAAGGAGTCCACTCAGCAAGTGTCGGAGCATGGAAAGCCCCATTTTCAGTGAATCCATTTTATACAAATAAAAGCAGATCTAAATACAAATACCAAAGAAAGTGAAAATTAGACTATTTTTGATCTGTCTCCTCGCCACTTTTATTTAAGTTGCTTTTATACAGAATTAAGATCGTAAATAAAATAGATGGCTAATATTTTATCGCCAATTCCTATTTCAACTCCCTTCTCTTTGCCGCTGCCAAAAAACCTGCGTTGGACAACCGGAAGAATGATAGGGATAGTCTATCGTATGTGATTTAGTTTATGATTTATGAGTATAAATCTTATCATACCGTCCAGGACGCATCCTTAGCAGCTGTCTAAGATATTTAGGGAGTAACCTACAAATAGTTTTAGACCAGAGAGTATATAATCACTACGTTTTAGTTTTAGACCTGACAGTAGAGTAACGAGTAACTAAGGTCGTTGGTCTGAAAACCACGCAAAGCAGGTAAAAGGCTTGATGCCTCATGTTAAAATTGATAACGTAGTGTTGCTAAATGGATAGTAAACCATCAAATTATTGTAACAAAGTACCTATAAATTGTAAAATATAATTAAAATAATAAAAAAATTGGACCTTGAAAGTTTAGGAAAATATGTATTTTTTTTATCGTCCACGAGTGAATTTAAAGCTTCCAAAAGAATCCTTACGCTGTATGTACCTAAACGCAGTATTTCGCGAGCGAAACAGCAATTTACTTGATTTTCCATACAACGATGAGTACAAATAACAGGTGTGACGTCATACCCGTGTGTCAATTAGTATGAAGCGTTTATGGCTGCCGCCAGCGAGATCAATCTTTGTCTCAAATTTTCTTCAATTAAAACATTTGTTCCTCTCCAAGAACTGGTTCGAATGGCATCGTGAAAAAATCTCAGTGATCAATCGATCATCCCTATTGACACGACCACGACACGACCCAGTTACAAATTACAACCGGATGTGCGAAATCGTGTGCTGATTAGATAAAAGGAACCAGGGTCGCGGTCGACAGGATAATGTTACAGAAATCTCAAATCAGCGCGATATCCTTCCTTGTAGTAGCAGTTGTAGTTAAAGTAGTACTCATCATCATCATAAATTTAAGACCCGAGCTCTTGTCGGTGGAGTAATTGAGACCCACTCCATTACAGGGACTGGTACTGTGGTGGTTCCCTCACTTGCGGTCCACATCGCAGTAGAATATCCGGTGGGATCCACCATTTACTTGTTTGGTCAAAAGTCCTACCGAAATCCGCTTCCTCGACCTTCTGCCGATACTGAAACAGATGCTGTTCTGTATCAGGGGATGCCTATTTGATGGCGGCTTTCACTCGCCATGTCTCAACGGAAGATTGTAGATTTTATTTTAATGAGAAGCTAATCCAACCGTCTTACCCACTACGCCCTGTTAACCCTGTCGCTGCTTGGTCGAGCAACAACCATCATATCTGATGGCCTTTCTATTCGTCGGAATACGAATTGAGATTGTAATCAAAATTTAGGAATAGGTACATAAATATAAGTATTACAATAAGCTGGCAGTTTTATGTACTAACTCCTTCATTTATTTTGAGCCAAGCATACCACTGCTTAAAAACGACATCTGTTCTATAATTAGAACATCAAAGTTACAACCTTGACACCGTCTGCCAAGTACCTACTTCCGGCCACTTCAGGACTGACAGACTAAGGTTTACTCTCCCTACGATTAAAGGGCCGGATATGGGCTGGTATTTTGGCCGGAAGTGAAGTATTTTTAAGATTTTCGGCACATTTTAGGTACGATAATTTGCTGCTTTTTGCTCAGCACAACTTTCTCGACCTGCTGCCATGCATTTTAACCGTGTTGTCATGAGACGTAGGCGTACTGGGAGTGGGGTTACGGTCTATAACAGAACTCCCGAGTGACATGTCTAAATAGTTGTGCCAACTACGAGTATCTGAACCGCACAAATTGGACGAGTTAGAAAGTGAATATTGGCGAAGATCACAGTAAATTCGCCAATATGCCCGTACCATGATACCGGATCGCTGACGATATGGTAATGTGGACGAGTTAACTAGAAAGCTAGACAAGAAATTGTCCAAAATGTATCGTTCTTTACTCAAAACCTCCACCTCAATATCATCAGATCATCACCTAGCTTTTTTTCCCGGTTGTGCCCGGGGTCCGCTTGCATCATATCGTCATCATCAAACTCACATCAAACTATATACTCTACTCGTAACTACGTGCATCCTATTGGACATAGTCATCTAAGCTACTTAGCCTGGTTCTGGGCAGGTACCTATCTTTATTTTCTTCAGAACTGGTGACGTGTAATGAAAAGACAAACAAAATAGTTTATGAGAAAAACAACGTCAACGCATTGCACCAGAGGCTATTAGCATCTATTAACATCTTGGAAAAAAGAAACATTTTACTATGAAATCCATGTGTATATACGTCCTTTTTCCACCGAGTAACGAAGCCGGGAGAACACGGGACTAACGTCGTATGACCGACACACCCACCCAGCTGGAGGCTCGCCAAATGACAGAATCACCCACAGTAGAACAAAGACTCAAGTCGCTAGGAAGTCCATAGATACTTCTGACGTTCTTCCGCTGAGATGAAAGTTGGTATAAACAAATATAGGCGTAGTGACGGTATGAATGGCGCGTGCATGGAACTAGATGATCCGTTACGCGAGTATTGGATCTATTATAGGAAGCGCTGTTTCGTCCGGTAGTCTATCAAGTATTAAGCTACGTTTTGTTGGGTTAAAATGGGCATTTCCTTTTTCCCTGGGGTGTCCTAAGAGTCAACCACGTGAAGGGTTGTAGTGTTTTGTGGGCAATGGGCTTATAACCTAACATTGTACGTAAAATTGCTGGAAAGGCACGGCACGGCGTCCTCTAATACAAATACAAAAAAATATATAAAATTATTAATTTCATTAAATACATGAGGTATTTGATCCAAGGGATGGAGTCTCCCTGGAAGCAAAAGATTGCCTGTGTTGGGAGATTTATCATGACATCAATGAGCTTGTTTCCTGTGGTGTTGTTCAATATCCTTATCATCACTTTGGGCATGATTATTATGAGGAGAGACGACTGGGACTAGAGCTACAATATATGTCGTGGACTACATGTCGTGATTATACGTGTGGATTAAGTAAGCTATCATGAGCATCTGTTTGTTGGAGCTTTACATTCAACAGCAGACTTGCTTCAAGAGACGGCTGATGAAAAAAAAAACTAAATTAGGTAAAGTCTAAAAAATCTGAAGATTCTGAATCTAACTAGCCATAGTTGGCGGATTACAAATTTGATGAGGTAAGGAAGGTATAATAAATAATAATAGTAATAAATCTTTTATTTCGGACGGAATCCATACCTAGGTGTTAGTTACAGACTTATATTCTAGTGTTAGTTGTTAGGTTGTTACTTGAAAATTTAAGTATTTATATGAGCCAGTTAGCCCATACACTTAGATAGTAGAGTAGTGCGTTGAGGGAACGGAGAAGTTAAGTTGAATTTCACCTGGCATGGAAAAAGTTTTTTCACTAGATATTTTTTCTTCCAAATATATGTTTAAACTTTTGCACCCCCATTGTAACAGGGCAAAAATCTTGATAAATTAATTCATCAATAAATAAATACTAGGGGAGAATCATATACATATCAAACTAGCTCCATAGTAGCCTTGTTGGAGTTAAAAGATTTTTCGAAAAGCCAAAACTATTTTTGCCTATGTGACTCCCACGATTACGAGGAATCCAACGACACCTCATATGTAGAAATCCGTCAAACGGATTAAGCTGCAGGGCGTGTCAAAGAATAAGGACTGCATTTCAACTGCTTTCTGGCTGCAAATGTGCAGTTTGAATGCAGTTCTTTTGCAGTTGACGTAACTGCATCGAAACTGTAAACCGACTGCGCAGTCCAATTGCAGTCGGCGTGCAGTTCAGACGACTGCACTGCAGTTCTATTGCAGAATCTACCCACTCGCTGTAGTATCAAGCAGCAAATCAGCCGGCTGCAGCAGGGAGTAGACCAGGATGCTCTCACTGCTGGTCCTTTTGATGATGATGTACGGGAACTCCTCTCTGACCACGATCTAGTTGATGTCATTGATGACGTTGAAGCTTTCAATCATGTTGGCGTAGGTAGCAAAATCATAGCACCGTTGGCCCGTTTAGATGCGAGGAGTTCTATCATAACATAATCCTCAGATTCTGTGTTTGGGGCCGCAGAGACTTCTTGTCATAGAGTGGTCGATAAGGTGGTTTGTGTTGTGATGCTCTCGTGAAGGCGTGTGTTAATAATAGCCTTCTATTCACTTTGGGTGATTATGGTGATGAGGAGAGACGGGTAATGATTAATGACTATACATATCATGTCATGATGGGATATTCTTTGAATGAGTTCAACAGTTTTTGATGATGATTGATGAGGTCAGGAGAAAGATAAAGAATCTGAACTTACTGGATGTAGTATCAAGCAGCAAATCAGCCGGCTGCAGCAGAGAATTAACCAGGATGCTCTCATTGCTGGTCCTGTTGATGATGATGTAGGGCAGCTCCTCCAAGACCACGGTGTAGTTGACGCCATTGATGATGGTGAACTTCTTAGTTGTGTTGAGGTTGGGTTGGGAGGGCTGGAGCTGTGGCAGCGCGGGAGAGGTCCAGGCTAGGATGGTGCCGGCAATCACGGCGCCAATTGCAGCTGGAAAAATAATTGTTGTTATAACAGGTCCAATTAATTTTCGATGGCGAACAAGCTCTGTTCTAAATGCATTATCATTATCACCTCACGATTATCGCCGTAAAAGGGTGACAAAACGTATAATTTTGTTATACGTTGTAAGTTAATTCAGATCATTTATTTTGACAATATTTGCTGGGATAATGGTGAATAAATAAAACACCGTAAAAACGCAGAATACTCTGCCGCCTATGGATGCTTGCAACTTTAACGGACGCTACATACGAGGTTTAACCTGCTACAGACTGCGGCGTAGCGCTACGAGATTAGCGTGGCCGTGAATGTGTTAAAGAACCTCATGTCCCCATGTGCCACCCGGGGCTAAGATCGTGTGGGTGGCACCAACTGGCGTAGCTCCATAGCTAGGGGTCCCCCGTCGATGGAGCATTGCGTCGATTACGACACTGGGGCCACCCTTCCCATAACCATAACAAAAACTATGGAACCGGTTTTCCGAAATAAATGATTTTTATTTTTATTTATTATAAGGCCCCCAGAGAGGTTATCCCGCAGCAAATCTGTAACAGGCCGCGCTGCAGGCCAAACAGGGCAAAAATAAACTGGGGTCACCCGGGGCACACCGCCCCCTCAGCCCCCCTTAGTCGCCATCACATCTGTACACTACAGGTTGTTCAAAAATATCTGAACAGGCACCCTAATGCCTTGAAAATAGAGTTGTGTTCAGATGTTTGTGATGTGCTTGTTTGCTCCGATGTACCTATGTGATGGCGACTGTACGCCATTGCACTAACTAGACATTATGAATCGACCAAAGAACACTCGTGACGTTAAGAAGTGTATAAATATAGCAAATGCGTTAACGATTGATCGGCGCGGGATCGGATTTACATTAGCTTGGTTACATTGCTTATCTATTTATGTACTTACATACTAAATTATAGGACTTATCTAGTGCCAGTTTTTATAATCGCCCGGTCGGTAACCCTGCGTGATCGATGCTACGTACTCTACTCGTACATTCGTGTATTTGTTACTCAATCATGCATAAACTACTAAATGGATTTGGGTGAAATTTGGCAAACACATGGTTTAAACTAGCCAGAGTTAAAACATAGTGTACTTTATATTGCGGATATCATCCACCAAGGAGCTGTCATCGTCGATTAGTAGATTGAAGCCTCTCACAGACTGGCGCGGTCTGCGGTGGCGGTCAATAGTAAATTTGACAGCTAATGTGAAGTTTACTATTGACCGCCACCGCAGACCGCGCCAGTGTGTTTCAGGCCTTATACTTACTATTTGCACCGCAGGCCGCGGCAGTCTGGTGGCCCAATGATTGCATAGTTTACTAGTGACTGACTGACCGCCACCGCAGTACTTATTAAGCCTCTCACAGACTGGCACGGCTTGCAGTGGCGGTCAATAGTAAATTTGACAGCTAATGTGAAGTTTACTATGACCGCAACAGCAGGCCGCGCCAGTGTCATTCAGACCTTAAACCTCTCACAAACCGGCGCGGCCTGCGGTAGCGGTCATAATTTTGACAGCTGTTGTCTAATTTACCTACTATTGACCGCCACCGCGGGCCACGCCAGTGTGATTCAGGCCGCAGCATCGAATTCGCACTCGCGCGCATGTGACATTCGCTCGGTCTAAATATAGCGCGGAATTTGTTGACCTATCGATCGGCGCGAGTTTCGCTCTACAAGTACATTAGCTTGTTTACATTTATTGTTAGCACGGGTTATGGTAATCCATCGAAACCAGAAAATGTAACAGGTGCCAAATTCTATTGGCTGGAAAAAAAAATCGCGCGAACTTGCGATAATCATGTACTTAGTCGCGTTGTAAATATTAGGAGAATTAGGACGATCCCTGTAACCGCTCTTACCTGCAACAGCGGCGATGTACTGTGGTGCCTTTTTTGTCTGTCCGCCCTTCTCCTGGACGGAGAGCATGTGTAGTGTCGGCTTGTCCATGACTCAGGCCGGCATTCTGGAACAAATCGAACACGGTTACGGATGGAACAAACGCTTTATACGTGTTTAACTAACTGCCCGCGCGGCTTCGCCGCCGTATTGCAATTAACACAGAAAAACCCGTGGGATCGAAATATCCTACTAGTTTCTGCCCACGACACGACTCCGTCCACGTGGAACTCTATCATACGCTCCATACAAATGTTCAGCCCCATTTCACTGCCTTAGGGGGTGATCTCCGGTAGGGGCGGTTCACTCTGTGATTTCTATGCGCCGCTACCGCGTACATGCCGGCCGGCCGACAGCTGGCGGTCCATTGGTAGTTGCGGTTATTCAATATAGTCTATGGTAGTTGCCGCGCGCTGGCACGGGACGCACGCACGGGTCGCAGCGCGTTGCATGCGATAGAAAGGGATGTCCACATTTAGGCACGTTCGGCATACCTAAACAGGGAGTTTTGTTAACACTACCTTCTAAACGTAGTACTATTACTTATTCTGTGTCTCCGGGATAAAACTATCCTATGTCCTTCTTAGGGACTTAAACTATCTCTATACCAAATTTCATCTAAATCGGTTTAGCGGTTTAAGCATGAAGAGGTGTCAGACAGACACACTTTCGCATTTATAATGTGAAGTATGGATGTACCAGAATAATAATAATGGATGTCCATACAAAAAGACCGATCTATACATGGTGGAAGCATATTTGAAATCAGATAGGTATGAATGTTTAGCACTTTTGGACTCTATGTAATGGCATTAAGGTCCAAAAGTGAAAAACATTAAATTTTCTCGAACTGTACAAAGTTACACTCACAGCGCACGCCTGTACACGGCCTAAACATTGTTTTCTACCGATGTCAATGCACCCACTAGATACAGCTGAATACATATTGATTCAATACAGAATGCAAATATGCTAGAGTCTGGACTGAATAAATTATTTGGGATACAGCAAAGTCATCCATTATTTAATATTATGAGCGTGCAATAGGCGTCAAATATGCTCAATAGAGCATAATAATCAGGCATTGGAGTATTTTAAGCACGGTTAGACTAAAGTAAGCTATGGAGTCGTTGTAAGCATTAAAATTAAATTTATACTCATACTCATTCTCATTAATTTAATTCATAAAATAAATAAGAACAATAAAGAATACACCACCATCTTCATTGACGAATAACAAATAATAGGAAAGGTCAACGGAAACAACATGTCTTGACACTTTTTTTCAAAATGTGATTTTAATGTCACGCAATAGTTCATAACGAGCGCAACATTTTCGTGACATCAAAATCTCATTTTGAAAAAAAAAAGTGACGACATGCTCTTTCCGTGGACCCTTCATATTATTTGTTATTCGCCAATGAAGATGGTGGTGTATTTTTTATAGTTATTATTTATTTAATGAGTTAAATTAATGAGGATGAGTCATCATCCTTCTAGCGTTATTCCCGGTTGTGCCCCTAAAGGAGCCGGGGTCCGCTTTGACACCTAATCCCAAGATTTGGCATAGGCACTATTTTTAGAGGATGAGTATGAGAATAAATTTAATTTTAATGTTTACAACGACTCCATAGCATACTTTAGTCTTACCGTGCTAAAAATACTCCGATGCCTGGGCTGTTATTCGCTACGCGTTAATGCGGCTCACCCCGCCGGTGACCGGTTACGAAACTAGACCTCTACCTACGCTTAATTACTACGCATCGCGGTGTCAAGGTATACTTGTGGGTTAGCGTTGAGGTGAGCTTAAAACAAGTTACAGAATAGGGGGGCTGATAATAGCTGAGAGTATTTAATGTAACGGACTTTTTATTTATAAAACTGTTACTGCTATTGGAAACTTCTAACTTGGACGGTAGAGTTGCTTATTGAATGGACTACCCACTTTGCTGCAATTCGGCCAACTCTAATATTCTCAAGTACCTACCTACCTAACAAATACTAACAAAAATTAAAATGTCAATCCTATGATAGGTATATAATTAACTAAACTTAGCTAATAATCTTTAAAATTTAAGATTGGGTTAAGTTGTACCTAATAAATATTTTGTGTTCCATTGAAATAAACAGTTATTTTTTTATAATTGGCGCATGTTTAGTTGCATATAGTCTAAATAAATTTATAGCAAACCTATTTTAGTTCAAATGACAAATATTGTCCTTAATTCACGGAAATACCGTAACCAGCCAACTTACTATACTGCCTGGGTCATTGTCAGATTTAGGTTCGCGTCTTTTCGGTGGACATTGCCAAAGCCTAATTTTTGGTTGAACTCTGAATCCGCATAAACGGCGTTGCCCCTTCTATAATTATATGTGATAAAAACATATTATATGTGAGCGTAAAGCCCTTAACTATTGACCACCGGAAAGATGATTTTTGTTTTTGTGACTGACAATGACCCGCCTACTACCTACAACACATAGGTAATTCCAAAATATTTATTTGTGCTGTAATCTTAAAGTATTTCAAGCATTTCTCATTTATAGGTAATAATGCTAATAATTTGTCCTTAATACACGGAAAAACCGTGTGGATTAATCCAAAGTAGTTACGCACATTCACGATTCTCACTATTATTTTTACTAAGGAAGGGGTTTTAGTCATCTCGTGCTCGTGACCAAGGATGTTCTGACACATCAGAAACGACGAAAAACCTCGAAGAGGTAAACAAATACGTAAAGTATAGGCGATTAAATCCCGTTCAATGAAAATAGGTAAGCACCTATACGTATTTCCAACACGGTATTTCCGTGAAAGCACACGCCACGTATCGGGTCAACTCTTACGCAGCCTCACCAGTAAACCAATATTAGTTGTTAGTAGGTATACATAACTTTTCCAAATCTTTAATCTTAAAGATGGACACGGGAATCCCACAAGAGACAGGAATCGAATAACATCAATTAGCGCAACAGTCCTATGCAACTATATTTGCATCAACACCCGAACTTGAGTCACGAGACGCGACCAACCCCCAGCCCCGCTATTCTGTAACTTGATGTTCACCTCAATGACCTTCAAATATATCTCGACGCCTAGTCCTACTTGTTATGGCGATTTTTAGGCCGAATGCTGCACTTTGTGAATAAAGCAAGCTGCTTTACACAGTGATAGTAGGGATAGGGACCAAACTGAGGCAGAAGTTTCACCCCTTAGGAACAGAGATGGCGCCACTTCTTTAAAAAGTATTTTTAAAAAATCTACATGCTAAACTAATTAACTAATTTTAATGTATAATACATATACTAATCATACTAATAATAAAAATTTTAAAAAAAATTAAATCAGAGCGCTTAAAGATTTATTTAAATTTATTTGTACGCACAATTAAACATAAATATTTCGTGAACTATGAAAGATATTAATGTCTAGTTTTTAAATACTTTTTATTAACCCAGTACTTAGTATAAATATGCGTTAAAACATTCATATTGCATGCATTTTTTAAATGAAATCAAGTAAAAGCTACCAATAAAGTAAAAAAAAAAAACTTAATATGCCGTGTTTTGCCAGTAAACTTTGGTATATATTTTTATAATTTTTTAGAAGCAACTTTTATAATGCGCTTTCATTTGAAATATTATATATTAAAATTAGTTCATTAGTTTAGCTTGTATATTTTTTAAAACTTTCATATTTTATGAAGTAAGAAATGTATTGGTGTGAAGTTTTTTTTATAATACTTATTATTTACTTAGTAATTTATATATGCTTTAAACCATTCATAATGAAATCAAGTAAAAACTACCAATCAAGTAAGAAAAAAAAACGTAAGTAACATGTAAGAAAAAAAAACTTAACATACTGGTTTTTGCCAAAAGTTTTCTGAATATTTTTTTATATATATTTTTATAACTTATATATATATATGATGAGCTTTCATTTGAGGTATTATACATTAAAATTGGTCCATTCGTTTAGCTTGTAGCATTTTTTGAAATATTTTTTAAAGAAGTGGCGTCATCTCTGTTCCTAAGGGGTGAAACTTCCGCTGCTGCGGGTCAAATCACTCAATTTGGTCCCGACTATCACTGTGCAAAGCGGCTTGCTTTCTTCACAAAGTGCAGCATTTTGTTCATAACAAGTAGGACTAGAGTTGTGCTCACACTCACTTAACCTTAGGGAGTCTATGCACCAACAAAATCGTATTATAAAGCGCGTCAGGGATGTTCGCCGCGTGGAGCACCGACGGTTTCCAAGCCGTGCTGCGCAAGCGGGTCGCATCCCTGGCCGAGCGCGTACGGGGCAGCGCCAACGCTCTCTGAGGGTGATCGCTGGGAGGGCGGACAGCCCTATTCTAGCTCACTGGATGTCCATGCATGTGCATGCCAACTATAATTATACTTTCCACTACCATTAGTAATGATAAGTAAAGTAGTATAAGTTTTTTACTAACATAATATGGATGTGTGTCCGAAATAAATGCTTTCATTTCATTTCATATAAAAGCGTTTACAGCCAGTTAGACATCGGTTTCACGCTAATTCTGGCTTCAGTTCAGTACATAATTCTGATCAGACTGACGAGAGAATTATCGTGTAAACCTTTGTGAATTGATTGTCTAAACGTGTGCACTCTGCATGCTTTTGCAGGGAGGTGTAATACACGTTCGATTCAGCTTTATCAATACAAGCGCGCGAATCACAGAGAAAGATAGCCAGGTTAAAAGTCTAATGCAAGAATAGGATATTGAGTGATTACATAATAAGTAGTCGGGTCCAATTATCGAAAGGGACATTACATTGGAAGGGTCTATGTATTGCTCCCCTTATCCTGCTAGGGAGAGAAAACTGCCTCCCTGTCCGCAAAGGAGACGCTCCACGGGCAGATATTGTCGGACTGCATGCCGGCCAACGTGTGATTTCGGGCCGTGTGGTTACGTGTCGGAAGCACGGCCGGCGGCCGGCCAAATCAAGGTCACTCCATACTAGATTTTCTGTGACCTTGCTTGGCCGTCCGAAAAAATTGGCCCGTGGAGCGTCTCCTTAAGGCGCATCCCCACGGGCGAGCATACCAGATGCAGGGCGCACTGTCGAGGAAGGTAAAAGGGGATCTAGTAAATACGGTGTGGACCTTTTTGCCGGACGCCGTGCAGCCAGCAACTGCCCACACGGGCCGAAATCATACCGGTCTGCATGCTGGGGGCTTGGACTGCCGTCTGTAGGCCCTTGTACCATTGTAGAAGATACGGCGATAGAGAGATCTCTCAGGGACCGAAGTCCAATGAGAGTTGTTTGGAAGTTGATTTAAGGTGGTTCGATTGCCATACAAAACGTTATTTGACATTCGTAGGCTAACGGCGTGATATTTTAAGAAACTTATGTAACAAACTTTCATAAATTGGCTTCCCATTTTCGCCAAATTCCCCCTTTCCTACAATAAACTTGTATAAACTAGATTAATTTGAGAAATTGGTTTGTCACGTGATATTTTGGGAAAACTATATTTCTCAAATTAATCTAGTTTATACAAGTTTATTCTAGGAAAGGGGGAATTTGGCGCAAATGGGAAGCCAATTGATGAAAGTTTGTTACATAAGTTTCTTAAAATATCACGCCGTTAGCCTGCGAATGTCAAATAACGCTTTGTATGGCAATCGAACCACCTTAAGAAACTTCGATAGTGCGATGCAGAACTCATCCGATTTGACAGGAGTGACGCCACACCATTGTGAGTCAAGACAAAAGACACGTAAAAAATTGGGTCCAAGGTTCCTAGCGAAGGACAATACTAGATTGTATTCCTAAAGAACATATGTTCCGATTCATTGTGTAACGTCATTGTGCAATTTATCACATCCTGACAAACAATGACTCAGACGAGTCCCGACATTCCCGATCAAGGGCCGTGATCACTGATTCACAACGCCAACTCGCTTTGGGAGAACCAATATTTAAACTGACCTCCGATAACGTATACTTGGCATTAAATCAGGGGTGTAGTTAGTAAGACGGAATGGTGAAGTGAATTGAGACGGGTTAGGAAACGTTTAAGTAGCTGGCAAAATAATATTTAAGTAAGTGCTCTATTGACGACAGGGCCTGCACATGACGAGCATTGGGCGGACTTAGAAGAGCACTTGATTGAACGGGGGCCAAGTTTTCACTTTCTATTTCTACGGCTCAAAAATTAAATAAGTGTAAATAGATTGTAGTGTCAAAATTGTAGGCTTAATTTCTACCGATGGAATAAAATTGAATACGAGTGGTCAGTTCGACTCGTTTTTCAATTTTCTATCGCTTTTTCAATCGCCTTCCCTTTTTCATGTGCCTCAGAGAAAACGCAATGTCTTTTCAATGGTAATAAAATAAGACTGATCCGTAAGTCCTGGAGTAGGTACTGTCAGATCTGAGCAGTTTTTCTTTACGCGCTCATATATTCATGCGTCTCACCCCACCACCCGTCACGCCTAACGAAACTAGACCTCTACCTACGCTTAGTTACTTACTACGAATGCGGCTATTAGGATAACATGTTTGCATTAGTAGGATGTTGAATACCTAATGAGTTCATTGGGTAACATCGACTGCCTCGTAGTTTTTGCTTTGTACAGTAGTAGTAGTACCTATAACTCTTTTTTGTACTCGACGATTCAAATATGTGTATTAAGATTTCATAGAGAATACTGCAACGTCACTCTTTTCATCGTTGAATAGTCTGTTACTTCCGAAACAACCGAAATAACTGTTTCGATACGCTTTAGACAACCGAAAAAAAATTGAAAATAGAACTTAAATAAATTCGACCAATCACGTGGCTGCTTTACCGAACTGTAATGAATTGGACCAATAGAATCGCTTTGATTATTGAGTTTATTTATTCTCGTTGATGTCGTACGCTCGTTGATGTCTTTTAAGATATCAACGAGCGTACGAGCGAATGAGCTGCACTTCGTTTCAACAGTATCGAGTTTGTTTAATTAGTTCAGTTGACTCGTAGAAAATTAATTTTAATGAACTCGTACAAAAAGTATTGTTCACAATAGTGTTATAATCAAGCTTTTTAATCTTGTACCTTACTTAGGCCACTCAGCAAGCTTCGTGGCCTAAACACGGTACTCGACTAAAAAGCTCTCTATTATAACACGATTGTGAAAAATACTATATTGTACAAAATAAATATAGTAGACAATTAGCAACAAGATAAGTAAGCATCATAAACTAGTATAGACGTTTCGACCTTATCATTGCTCGTGGAGAGGACACTTCACCCGTGCATTTTATTTGTGCGGAAAAAAACACGGGGAGTGACAGTCTACTGGTGATAATTTGATATGAATATTTCCATTACCACGACGTCAGATTTCTTGATTCTTAGAAAATGCACTTCTAAATATCACTTCAGCATGTTCCTGTTCACTCGAGTTGAATCCGCAATCACATTTCAATCTAACATCGTAGCCTAGTGATAAGGATTGGTTATCATCGTCGAGTGTATTATCTTTTGTAGGAACCGAACAGCGGCCTTCGGAATTGAGGTTTTATTTTGATACTATATGCTTTGATATTCAGTTGGTATATTGTATAGTTATTCGAATTTATACAGGGATGTTATTCAGAACCGAGAGAAATGAAGCACTCTCGTATCGGAGGCCAAAACTCATTTTGGATCATAGAGCCGACGGAGTAAGTAAGTAAGTAGTGTTTATTCTTAACGCTTCCCGAACAAATCCCTAAAGCCAAACCAGTACCTATTTCACTTATAAGTACATGTTACAAATTTAAAGGTCAATTTGATGATTCCCAATAATTAAACGGTTGAACACACGTATCGCCCCGCACAGCCGCTAGAACACTCATTCCGAAAACGGAATAAGTAGCGAAGAATTCGAAACATGTCGCCTGCAGTGCCAATGAATACGTGAGTTTAACTTTTTTATTATAATTGTACCGTAAAAGATGACCCGCGAAAGTTTCGATTCAATTACTGATTCTTCGACTAAGTCGACAAACGTGTCTTCACCACTTCGATAATACGTAACATACTTAGTCCGCAAGCCCGCTCCTATAATATACGTATAGATAAAATGCATGGCAGCCTGGCGACTGATTTTTGACTTTCGAGCGCTCGTCTCTTCCACTCGGAAACTGTCAATGATTATGAAATGCTACTTTGAACCAGCGATGGTATAATGAAAACGGGTGGTATGGGTATAATGACCATTCATATTCAATTCTATCGGTCGTATAGTACGAGACATGTGGCTTTAGCCCTTTAATCGTATAGAGAGTGAACCTAAGTCTGTCAGTCCTGAAATGGCCGGAAGCCAAAAGTTGTCAGTTACCAAAGTTGGCACCGTCTGCCAAGTACTTCCGGCCATTTCGGGACTGACAGACTTATGTTTACTCGACAGAGAACGAAAATTTGCTACGAGGAATCAAAGAGTTTAAGGGATCCGATCTGTCTACTCAAATTTAGAAACCTTACAAAAACACTACTTTCATAGTAGGTATACCTGCTTTATTAGACCTATTGTAAACAACTTCAACCAAATGTAGAGATCAACCTATCAATGCTTTGAGTAGGATTTAGATAAATAATCCTTGGCTACCGTATGTTATCATTATCACTAGTGAGGAGTGTGAAATCCGGTTTTATGGTATTATGCTGTTGACTTATGAGATTTATACGATAGGTGTAAAAGGTATTATAGCACTGTTTTAAAAGTGCCCATTTATCGTTTAACCGTTGCGATTGTGACCAGTGTGACACTGAAAGGATGACTCACGCTAGAACGGGCCGTGTCCGGCCCGGGCCGTTTCCTAAGAAAACGACGGCGTTTTTGCGCGGCCGAGCCATACCCAAGCCCGGCCGAGCCACGACCGAGGCTCGGAAGCGCCGTCGTTTTTCTTAGAAAGTGGCCCGGGCCGGACACGGCCCCGTTCTAGCATGAGTAACCCTTAAAGTCGGACCGGAGCCAATCTTGCCCCTGCCACAAAGCTACATATACAATCAACTGGACCAACACACTAAAGACCTACACCAAAGATACTGGGAGGAGATTAGACACATGCAGACAGACCAAAGAGATTCTGTCGAAACGCGACTACAAACTCACAACCACACCACTAAGGACACATAGAAACCAACTGCGCAAGATAGTGGGTATAATAACAGGACACAACACCTTGAACAGACACCTCTATAACTTAGGTATCACAGACAGCCCCATGTGCAGAGCGTGCATGGAGGCAGAAGAAACGACCAAACATATACTACTGGACTGCAAGCAGGTAGAAGTATATGAAGCACCTAGGTTCTCCAAACACACTACGGGACGCAGTCAGCAACACCAAGGCACTCACCAACTTTTTAAACGAGCTGGGGTGGTTAGAGTAGCGCCACACCGCCGTTTCACGCAAAATAGGCTCAGACGCAAAATGGATGTCGACTTGCGGAAAACGCCCAGTATAACTAACTAACCCTTAAAGTTGCGAGTTCTCGAACCCACGGCATCACCAAGAACGACTATAGGTTTTTATACCATTTATTTAATCGTATGGCATACATTATTTGTCACTCTTACCACCCAGGGGACACATGCGGGGTTGTGGTAGGTAGCTCCTACGGACGCAAGTGACAGTTGTCCCCCCTTTGTGAAGTGAGTGGGCAACTCGACTGTTAGAGGTTCTTAAGCCGCCCGAATAAGGCCTCTAACTCGGCTTAACGACTACTGTCATAGACAGCAGCCGGGATCAACTGCTTAGCGTACCTTCCAAAGCACGGAAGCGCTCATTTATAGTAACCACTCAAACAGGCGGTCACCCATCCAAAGACTGACCGCTGCCATCTTTGCTTAACCTGCGTTATCGTTTCCGATTTGCAGGCGCCGCTGGGCTATGAACGCTTCAATTTTTATACCATGATGTTGGCAAGCGAGCATACGGCCTGCCTGCTCGTAATCGGGCACCGTAGCCTATGAACGACCTGCAACTACAGATGCGTCGCAATCACGTTGCCAACCATTTGCTGATTTGAGGTTCCGTTATGTTCACAGCTAGAGATAAATGTGTAATGTAGTCAACATAGGTACAACACAGTAGGTAACTCGTTTATATTGTAGCTCCACACAAACTTTCACTCCCCATTTCATCCCCTTAGAGGATGATTTCCGGAATAGAAACTATACTATGTCCTTCCCCGGGACTCAAACTATCTCTACCTATACCTTTCATATAAATAGGTTCAGCGGTTTAAGAGGCCGCAGTAAGCTAGGCCGAATTACACCTTCCCATACAAACGGAGTTACGCTCTCATTTTAAAACTACGTGTTGGATTGTAACGAAACTTTGCATATACAATGACATGAGGTACATCTAAGGCTGAAATTAGTTTATATGGCTCCACTTTATAAAACAAATGAAATGCAGCAAAAACAAGTTTTGTATGAAAAATTTAAATTCGCTGTATTTTTTTCCCTATGGTATCTGAAGCCATATAAACTAATTTCAGCCTTAGATGTACCTCATGTCATTGTATATGCAAAGTATCGTTACAATCCAACACGTAGTTTTAAAATGAGAGCGTAACTACGTTTGTATGGAGAATCGAGCTTACTGCGAACTCTTAAGCGTGAAGAGGTAACAGATTATGAGGTAACAGACAGACATACAGACTTTTGCATTTATAATATTATAGTACCTACTTCTGATTATTCTTTTTACTTTTAATCAGTTATACATCCTGAATGTATTTTTGGCTAAAATTGTATATGTATTGGATGTAGGTATTAGGTAATAACTGTCGGTAGACCTTAATAAAGAAATAAATATTATAGTATGGATGTAAGAATATTATTTTTACCGTCGTTAACTACCGTATTGTGAAGTTATAGACGTCATTACACGGGACCCAAGCTCGCAAACTGCGCTAACCCATGCCATTCACTAATGAGAACTAAACGCCGATAATTGATCTCAGAGGCCGAGCATATTATATGATGATCTGTTCATCGAAACATGCCAATCTATCCGTATCGGGTACCTGTTAGAATAGAATAGAAAAAACTTTATTTCGCAAATAACAAAACAACTCGAATCGAACAATTAACGAACAAATGCACGATCATTTGACGTTAATACGTCAGTTAATTGTAACAGGTTCCATGCTGGTTCAAGATTCAATTTGACGACCGCTTTAGCCTAGTTGGTAGTGACCCTGCCTACGAAGCAAGAGGTCCTGGGTTCGAATCCCGGTAAGGGCATTTATTTGTGTGATGAGCACGAATATTTGTTCCTGAGTCATGGATGTTTTCTATGTATTTAAGTATGTATTTCTCTATATAAGTATCTATATCGTAGCCTAGTACCCATAGAATAAGCTTTGCTTAGTTTGGGACTAGGTTGATTTGTGTAAGATTGTCCGCAAATATTTATATTTTAAAATAATAAAAAAAAAATTGTCGATAGTCCATTTTTAGATTTGCACTTGGATGCTATATTAAAACTAAGATTAGATGGAAATCGGAGTCCACTCAGCATAATGTCGATCCACAGAAGGCGCGGTAACATACGGTAGCCAACGTGTCGGTAAAATGGCCAAAAGCCCACTCCACATTCTCGACAAAACTACACGAGACTGGTTTCGCCGGAATATTTGCCGAGACCGGGCGAAACCGAGAGCGGCCGTCTACATTCTCGCCTTGCGCAGTTGTAATTGGACTTTCATACTCTTTTATATTAGATAAATTAACGAGAGCATGGAATTGCATATGTAGTAGTATTGTATGTTTACAGGCATTCTATATTTGAATTAACTATTTTCTCGTACTATCAGCATAAAAAGAGGTTTGTTATAATATTGAACAAGTAAATACCAAAATAATGTCAGTGTCAAACTGTGAAGAAAAATTAAGAGAAAATTATTCTCCTTTTGTTTCAAACGGTACAACCACTACAAATGCAATTCCATGTTCTCGATAATTCATCTATATGTATAGCGCAGCGAGAATGTGGAGGAGAAGATTCGCGCAAGAAACTATATACACGAGATTTGCCGAATACTAGAGTGTGGAGTATTCGTCTATGTTCGTATTGTTTTGCGTATATTCGTGTAGTCTCCGTTTCGTGTCGGTAAAATGGTCAAACATCAAAGAGCTCTCGTGAAGTTTCGTGTTTTGTGCGAAACTTCTCCTCCACATTCTCGCTGCGCTATATAAAAGTTTATGAAAGTCCAATTACAACTGCGCAAGGCGAGAATGTGGCCGGTCTCGGTTTCGCCCGGTCTCGGCAAATATTCCGGCGAGACCAATCTCGTGTAGTTTTGTCAAGAATGTGAAGCGATCTTGCAATATTTACAGATACAACAGAGTTTGTTGACTTTACTTACATAAATAATTAGGTAATTGAGTAAATAATTAATCATCTGGCGCTCGAAATGTATTTATCGTCTATACGTATCTTAAGGTCAAAAGACATGTTTTTCGAAGAATTAATTGGGAGAAACTGATATTTTTTATTTCGCTGATCGGGGTGATGGAAAATTACGACAATAGAGTGCGGACGTCCATATAATCACGCCTATTTCCCGGAGAGGAAGGCAGGGATTTCCACTTGCTACGAGTTTAGCAAACCTTTCTTGCTTATATAACACATGGGTTTGCTAAGGGGGGAACAAAAAAAAATGTTTTCTTGATTGATGTTTTTAAGGTAGCTGGGACTTGTAAAATTTTCGATGAATGTTGTGACTTTGCGTAGCTCCGTTCTCTTTTATAAACACTCTATGGGTAGGGCAGACAAGACCACGTGGATGGTGGGGTGCTCCGATTCGGTTTTGAGATATTTTTGGAGGCACTGAGGTCAAATATAATATTCCATCATTGAAAATTTTACATTTTACAATCCGTCATTTATCTCAGTAAGTAATTATCAAGTTTAGAGAAAAGTTGCCCATTCAAAACATGTTTATTTTAGCGTCTTCTATACGATGGCGTCATCAAAAGTCCCGCGCCCCCTTTGCTAGGTATACCCCAACCCTTATAAGGAAGTTCAAAAATATTTCGTAAACTGCACAAATGCAACATTGCAAAAGGTTAATCTCTTATACAATTGCATTTTGTCAGCGACTTTTCCTTAGGAAATATAGTATTTTCCTTCCCTCGACCTTTCCCGTGCAAACCAGTGTTGAAATGAAATGTGCATTGCCTTCGAAATATGCGAATCACAACCTACTAGAACAAGCTGACCCCGAACTTTATATAACATGACCGTGGCAAACAAGCACACAAACTGCCTTAAGTGTCTGCTAGACGGTCGCCAACACGCCGCCCCACCGACCGAGCGACCTTGGTCCGCACCACAGATGTATGAATATAAGGAGATCGGACATGCCGGCCGATTTGTATTGAGTACGCCTGTCGCAAGTTCATTAACCCAAACAACGCCCAAGTAATTGACAAGACAAAGCACGCACACATCTAAAACACACACTTTTGTATACTTACGCGCTTATTTGACAATAAACGCGCATCATATCAGGCATTTTGGGAAAAAACTTAATATTCTCTGCGATCAGCACGCGTGCACAGTATGGCAGACTATGCCCATTGAGCTAGCAGCTGCGACACGGCCGCCGGCGGCTTGTCCTCTCTCTAGTATTCTATGCTCTGAGGTCCGCACCGAGCGTGTAGACAGTTGTTTGCAGCGAAATTTCATACTACAGCGGTCGGTGCAGAAGACATTTTATGGTTAGTAGACAGACATCGTGGCCCATAGACACTAGCGCTCATTTGTTTCTCGCATAGTTTTTTTTAAAGGCGAGTTCGCGAGTTCTTCATCTCACATAACAACTAGTAATATAAGTACGTTCTCAAAGGTTCAAAAATATCTGAGCAGTCCCTAACAATAGAGTGCTCACATATTTTTGACCACTTTTTCCTTGCACATATCTTCGAACTCGACTGTACTTAAAACAGACAATAATGTCAATGACAGTGAAATTGTCGGCACCTAAGTATCAACTCGACAAGGTTGCAGGACCAATTCACCCAGCTGTCGTGTTTCAATCAACTTGTAGCCGTCACTTTCAATAATCAAATCGACAGTCACGATTATTACTTTTTACCAAATGGCGTCGTAATAATGGGTCTCATTCAAAACGTAATGTATTCTGTAGAACTCGCAAGGGTGCCTTTTTTCGAAGTTTTTTTTATTTCCGAAAACGGAATCAACAAAAAAACTATATTATTTTATAGTTTTTTTGTTAATTGGGCATTTTTTTTCAAAGTGTACCATTTTATTTGAATAGGCGTCATTCCATTACTTAAGAGGGCTACTTTACCTTACAAATAGTAACGGAATGGAATGGAAGTAACGGAACGAATACTTCGCAGATTAAAACACGTGTTTAATATACTGTTTTTAACAAGTGTAATAGTATTCTACTGAAATTATGTTCAATGATAATGACAGATGAGGATAATTGAGTCGCATTAGCAGAAAAATAATAGGAACCTTCGTAATCTTGTAACGGATCCCGGACACTATTTTTTGGGACCACCACTCGGCGCAATGTTCGCCCGCGATTTCTAGCCACTACTGACAGTTTGTAAACAAAACGAATGATGTTGCGTAACGATACTAACGATATGTGATGCTAGATCAAAATAAACACCTAGTTGGTAATAAAAATACCTCGTTCCCACAAAATCATCGGAACGGAATGTGGACATGTCCACTTTCACAAGTCACTTGACAAGAATAATTTTAGTTTATTATGTAAAAAATACTTTAGCGAGATAAATATAAGGTTAATTTAAGAAAATGCATGTTTTCCACTATCAGAAACAACTATTTCCAGGCACAATATAAGTCCTCGGATCGATACTTGAAGTTGGCTTTCGACAGGTGGACATGCAAAATACGAGGGTCAGCAGCCAAAAAAAGCAAGGAAATGTGGTAAATTTAATGCTAAATGATAGGGTTTTTTGGGTTTATTTACATTTTAGATTAATTTTTCAACGTGTTTCGTATCTGTAGGGTGTCAAAGGCACTGGACAAGCCAAAATCATCAAGGTAAAAGAAAAATAAAAATGCCCAATAAACGAACCCGCTCACATAATTTCACGACAATCTGTTGAGAAATGCGACATACGAACGAATTTTCAGCCAAGCTGAAGCAAAGAACTTCGTTCGCTCGTTTCAAATGCGACATACGAACGAATTTTCGGCCAAGTTGAAGCAAAGAACTTCATTCGCTCGTTTCAAATGCGACATACGAACGAATTTTCGGCCAAGCTGAAGCAAAGAACTTCATTCGCTCGTTTCAAATGCGACATACGAACGAATTTTCGGCCAAGCTGAAGCAAAGAACTTCATTCGCTCGTTTCAAATGCGACATACGAACGAATTTTCGGCCAAGCTGAAGCAAAGAACTTCATTCGCTCGTTTCAAATTTTATTGAGATCATTTAAGAAAGTTAACATAACTACATTGGCACCTATCAGTGGTGTATAACTCAGCTAGCATGGGTGGCACCCGGGTGGAGAAATTGTGTCACATGTTTGAGTAGATATTAAAATAATGAATGGTCGAAGGGGTAAATACTCATAGTAGAGGCCTCGGCGGCTTTCTCGCGCATCGCATCAGGTGATCAGCATTGCAATTCAGCGAGGAAATGCCGCCAGCATCCTAGGGAAAATGTCTCGAGGGCCTTTTTTATATTTAACTTAATAGTTTTAATTTAATTTAAGTAGTTAATGTTAATTATCATCTTGTACATATATACCTACTATAGAAAATAAATGGCTTGTTCGATGGTCGAAGTAAGTAAAATTATTGTTTACAATTTTTTATATTTTTTATATCCTAGAAAAACATTGAAATGAGAAATAAGTCCCGCGCCCGCTATTCTAAAATCCGTCAGTTATCTCGGTAATTATCAAGTTTAGAGAAAAGTTGCCCATACAAAACATGTTTATTTTAGCGTCTTCTATACGATGGCATCATAAAAAAATAGGTGTCATAATGACACCACCCCCATCAAGTCCCGCGCCCCCTTTGCTATACCATACCCCAACCCTTAGATAGTATAGTATACGACAGAGATTTACGGGGGCGAAAATTCGATCTAGCTAGCTCACATTTCCGGGAAAACTCGTTTACTCCGGGTTTTCACCCATGACTCCGAAGCCGAACAAGGATCGGTCTGCTAAGTCCTAACAAAGATTACCTATTACTTAATTATCTTTGGTCCTAAGTAGGTGAAAATATCTAAACTAGTTCATATACCGTACCTATACCTACCTACATTTGAACGCAATTTCTGGTATTAACTAAACACTTAATTAAATTATCATATCTAAGTTTAATTGTAGATATCTTTATCTTTTGTAAAGTAAGTAGGTAAGTACTAGTCAGTATTACTTAGTAGATAAGTTTTGTTTAGAAATATTCAAGTGGGTACTTCATAATTATAGTTGACAACAAATGGCAACCTATAATTTCATTACAAATATATAAATCTTGACTTGATCTTGATGTAAATAAAGTTATTCACAATGAAGTTCGTTTAGTAAAAATAAGTTTATAGGCTGAGGTAGACGTACCTATCCAAGCTTGTCATATTTAACCCATTGAATGTCGACGACGGGTAAAGTCGTCACGAGCAAGCCGAAGTGCATGCGGGTTAATTCACATAAGTACCTAATCGGTTTTGGTTTCACTTTTGGATGTTTTGGGGACCATTATATTGACCCTCTGAGGGGTGTAAATTTTCGAACGCACGCTAGGACATCTCAACTGCCATTTACGATACAAAAAGTGAAATTTAGATCGACCTGGCCCTCTAGCACACTAGGTTTTATGTCACGTTTTACGTGAAGTTTCAGTACATTTACGGCGTAAAACGTGGCGATAAAACTTAGTGTGCTAGGGCCTCTGACGCGCGTACAATGCATTACGTGATCGACCAGCTGGCCCCGTAGCATATATGTAAGTGACAAGATAGAGCATCCGTCCCTGGCTGACACCGTTCGATAGAACGAGACGACGCTCTTATCTTGTAACTTATCGCATGCTACGGGGTCTGGACATGTTTGTAGCCATGTAGGAGTAATTGTTCGAATGAGGACTTTTGTGGGTCGGTCCCAGCGTCGAGATTTCCGGTTAGGAACTGATGAATCTCGACTCGACGTCTTCTTCTTCTTTCGAATAAAAAAGAATTTTGGAAATCGGTCCACAATGGGGAATGGATGAAAATTTTAGAATTGCCTGATTTTTTTTTTTGGTGTTAGGAATAACCTTCCTTAGCACCAGAAAAAAATTGCAGATTTTTTAGGTGCGTCAATTATTTTTGAAAAATATAAACAGTTTCCTCACTTACGTTTTGGAGTTAGGACGGCGAATGAGACACTTTCTTTGATCCGTCTCATATTTCAAAAAATATCTTCAAAAAAAAATCAGGCAATTCTAAAATTTTCATCCATTCCCCATTGACGGAGAAATCGGCGAACATAGTTACATTAAAAAAAAACAAAAAAATACATACAGTGGAACATATAACCTCCTCCTTTTTTGAAGTCGGTTAAAAAGCTAAATTTTGTGAGCGACTAAGTATTTTGTCTGTAGGGGTGTAGGTTAATCTATCTAGTATTTAGAATGGATCTTCGCAGTGGACTATATTTTAACCCACGGATTCCCTGTGACACGTTCTAAGTAATATAATAAAGAGGAAAAGTCTGTGAGACTGTAGCTTTGTAGGTAAGTTTGTATCTAGGAGATAAAGTCTGAAACCACTTTTCCGATTTCAAAAATTCTATCACTGCTATAGAACCACAGATAACCTCCAACTTGGAGGTTATCTGTGTATAGAACGTATTATAGTGTAATTATAGTTAGAACGGACTTTCTGGATGAGCACACGCTATATTTTATCCCGCGGGTTTTCCTGGACAAACCCTGGGTCGGGTCATTTCGCCGGTTGGCGACCACCTAATTTCTTGTGCTGGTTAGCGACCACTTAGCTGACTTGGTGAACTGAAAGCATATTTTCTAGTTTTTTTTGTAAATTCCTATTCCATAACTACAAACAATAAGGCATACGGCTGACTGTTTCAATAGGCTCTGTAGAATTGATGTTATCTTCAATTGAAAAAACCATGTTCTTCAAGTGGTCGCTAATCGAAGGTGGTCGCGTAACCGGCGAAATGACCCTCCTTTGCAACACGCCGGAGCAGCCGCACGGGCAGCAGGTTCATATAATTTGTTAGCTTCCATCGGAATTAGGCCTTCAAACTACCCTCAAACTTTTTAAATATTCAAATACAAAACAAATTATATTAGAACAAAGGAGGATGGGCAGATGTGTATGGACTCTGGCCTAGAAACCAATAATGACAAGCCATGGTATCATTGGAAAGATTTTTTACTATTTTCTACAACTTTTTGTATGGCGAGAATCGGGAATTGTCAAATCTTTGTGTAAAAAAACAAAGAGAAACATTAAAAAATTAAAAAAAAAAGCCAAAATATCATGATACGAAATCATTGACAATTACAAAACCTTCATAATCTACGAAGCAGGAACTTAGTAAGTATACTTACCTATTGAGAAAAACCTATATCATATAGGTACCTACCTAGTTTAATTACGTTTCAACTCACACTACTTTTATGCGGCTATAACTTTATTCAAACAAAGATTTGGGACTACCTGCCATAGTAAAAGTGTTAGCTAACTTAGAATAAGTTATCCAGTGACATATTGCTTGTCCTTATTGGTCATATAGGCCAATTTGCCCACCCTCCTTTAAAATAAGAGTTGCGTAAGAAATGCGTAAGTATGGTGATAAATGATAATAAGTAGGGTCGTTTCGCCGGTTAGCGACCACTTAGCCGAGTTGCTCACTTTAGATTAGTAAATGTATACCTATTCAAAGTACACACATAATAGATGGTATTCGTATAGGTTCTGAGTATAGTCAAGTTTTGAAACCTACAATAAAATATAGCACTTTCATCCATAGATTAGGAAAAAATATGGAAAAGGTTTCAAAATAGCGAATTCGCTGGATAGCGACCGCTTTAGTCGGTTTGCGACCACCTGTTAGCTAGTTGGCGACCACTCTTGCAAATAGTGTTTAAGAAGTTAATAAAACGATGCATCATCATCATCATCATATCAGTCGAAAGACGTCCATTGCTGGACATAGGTTTCCCCCAAAGAGTGCCATAATGACCGGTTCTGCGCCACCCGCATCCATCGGATTCCTGCGATCGTTACCAGGCCATCAGTCAACTTGTGGGGGGCCTACCCACGCCGCGCCTTCCGGTACGTGGTCGCCACTCGAGAACCTTTCCGCCTCAACGGCCATCGGTTCTACGTGCAATGTGCCCCGCCCACTGCCACTTAACTTTAGCGGCTTAGGGCTATATCGATTACCTTGGTTATGCTGCGGATAGCCTCATTTCTGATGCGATCACGCAGAGAAACTCCGAGCATAGCCCTCTCTCCATTGCCCTTTGGGTGACTTTGAGCCTTCTTATGATTTCTGAAGCGACCACGTTTCAGTGCCGCACGTCATCACTGGCAACACGCACTGTTCAAAGACTCTCGTCTTCAGACACTGCGGAATATTAGACGAAAAGATGTGCCATAGCGTAGCTTCCCGAACGCTGCCCAGCCGAGTCGGATTCGATGATTGACCTCTTTCTCAAAGTTGGACCTACCTGACCTGACTGCCCTTATACTACTATAAATTGTTACTCTTCTAAATCTACTTTACATTGCTTGTCAATGCAAAATAGAATCGAAAACGGCGCGCGCCATCTCGCTCACACCATAGTGCTATTATATATATTGCTATTACAGTCACACATGTCGTTCATAGTAGGTATCTAAATGCCACCATTTTACAAGCTTTTATGTAACTTTTAGATTAAATTCTACTTACCTACACTAGCTTCTGCCGACGACTCCGTCCGTGTGTCTCGTTTATATCGTAGCTCCATACAAAATTTCAACCCCTATTTCAGCCTCTTAGGGGATTATTTCGGGAATAAAAACTATCCTACGTCTTTTCCCGGGACTCAAAATATCTCCATACGAAATTTCATCAAAATCGGTCCATCGGTTTAAGCGTGAAGAGGTAACAGACAGACAGACACACTTTCGCATTTGTAATATAACCATATCATATAATCATATGAATTATTCATTTTATAATTATATATTATTATTATATTACATATACCTACTATAGACATAGCATGGATTGGCGCGGCTTAAATACCTACCGACACAATTGGCTTGCCAAGCTAAATATCGCGGGTGCCGCAAGAATCCATAAACTTCCATAAGGAAAGAAAAAGAAAAACGATGTGGTCGCTATCCGACTTCTTTGGTAATAATTTTTTTGGGTACGCGACCACCCCATTTTATTTAAATCTATTTTTATAATATGCCGAATTTCAACGAAATTATTACAATAGCTAAATCATTTAAGCAATCAAGTAACTAATTTCAGCATTATAATAAAATTAAGTGACGTAACTAAAGTTTTCGCGCCAACTGTCGCGTTATTTTTTTTACAGATTCACTGCACGTCAACACTTTTCGGAAGCAATGTGTGAAATGTGTGAATTGAGGTTATTTTTTCTTGCTTTGGATTAAGCTTTGGGTTTTAAAGTGTATTTATTCTTATTCTGACACTATTCAAGAATAGTTAATAACTAATTAGTTTTCTGTTGGGTTTGTAGAAATGTTAATATCTTTAATTGAAGCAGCCTAGTCCGTCAAGTGGTCGCCAACCGAAGGTGGTCGCGTTACCGGCGAAACGACCCTACTGTGATAAATTATTCAATTCACCTAATTAGGTACCTACCTACGTCAAATACAACTTGTAGGTTTTCCAAACGTGATGTGACATAAATATAATTTAAATATCGTAAACGCTCGTAAAACACGTAATAGACATTCGCATAAAAATATATTCGACGCAAACATGCGGAAGTATTGTTACGAGTTTTGGCAACTATTTCGAACTTATAGGTATTATTCTATGTCAACTCCCACGTCACGTACTTAGGACGCGAATTTGCGAATCTTTCGAAAATAATGCATAGGTATCTACTTAAAAAAAGGTGTAATTACTATATATTGAAAGAGTTTTACCTAACATAAGACATGCGCTGGTACGAGTAAGTAAGTAGTACCAAAGTAGTACTGAATAGAACGACAACGTCATAAAAGTTTATTTTTAAATTGAACTTGACCTCTTCCAGATGTCATATTTAGGTACAACAGCGATTCTTCTAATATTTATGGCTTTTGAATAAGTAGGTAATCTGACCTATTGTTTAAATAATAAAAACGTTCAAAAAATTACGTAACATAAAATACTCACCAAAAATTAAAATGATAAATTCAAAATAATTAAGGCACGGCACTGATCACAGAACGCGCGGAACTAAATCGAACGCACTGATAAGTGTTCGATATTTAAATTATGTAACGAGTTCCCATTGGCGCGAACGGAGCGAAGCGACCGGCGCGCGCAGCATCCACGCTTGATTTTGGAACACTGGCTAAAATAAATTCAAATTACGTTCCTTCTTCACTTAGGTCCTCCGCCAATTGTTACATATTTCAACGCAACCCGTCAAGTTATTTTCGTCCCTACTGCGTGTAAAAATAAACGTTATAATAGCGTGCATTGTGAAGGCCAATGTATGTATTTTTAGTTAACTCTTGTTTGGACAGCGGTGTTTACTTCGGCCCCTCAATACATACATACATATGGGTTGTGTGTTGTGTGGTTTGGGCTTTTTAGCTAATCTCTGGAACATCGCGGACCGCGTTTATCTAGTACAAACATGTTTTACACATTAACTGATAACATTTACTATAATGTACACTGTAACTATGTACTATAGGATTTTTTTGATGTCAGCTCTAATAACAATTCAAGTCTTGAATATCGTTATCTAAAAGTATAAATATCCGCATTTCAGGGTTCGTTGAACCCAATTTAATTTCACCCAGTTAACGCGATGACTGCAGAAGTGGATACAAATAATGCATGCTGCTTTTCTAACTACCCGCATTTTTTTTGGTTTACACCCAAGGACGATTGGCTATTTCTTCTACGTATAACATTTTCATAACATGGGCGCGACACGAAAGACGTCTCCCAAACCCAAATATGGTGTTGCTTAGGAGCAGGGATATTGCAGACTTTTGCATCCACATCCGCAGCCACGGAAGTTCCGCATAAAGGACCATGGGCAAAATCGACAAAAAACCAACAGAGCTGGTCTTTAAAAAGGTCTGCTTATCTACTTTATTTCGTTCTATAGCCATATTTATTTATGAAAAACTTAGAGTTTTATTAGGTAAATTTTATAATTTAAGATTCAGAGTTCCTATTAGCACACTAAGATGTTTGTATATGTCATTGGTAGATTCCATACTGGGTTATGCTCTCGACAGCTTTGGGCTCACAACAAAGACCAATATCGTTAAATTAGAAGCCATGCAAATTAGATTTTTAAAAACTACTCGTTACAGAAAAAAATAAACGCAAATGTAAAGGTAACTATCGTCAACTATTTAAAATCTGTAGAATATTACCGGTAAGCATGAAACATAAGTATCTACTTCCTACTAATAACCATGGCTGTCTGGAATATAACTCAGAGTATTCTTCATTAAAACCTATTGATCATACCTATAACACCAAGACTATGGCGACTGGTAAACTATTCGTTCCTAGGATAAATAATTACTATGGGGACAGAACTCTCAAAAAGCGTATCCCATACCTACTCAATAGTTTGCCCGAAGCTATTACACGTGAAAAAAATAGGAATAAATTTAAGAGACTGTTAAAAAAGCATTACCTAGATGTAAGTACTTATATAATACTCAGTTATACTACTACTGTTACTAATGAATAACTAAATATTTTTGTTAATAAATGCCTTACCTAGAGACTGTTGCTCCCACAGTCAAACTGTCACTACAGTTTTGTGGGGCAATGTTTAATTTTAAGTAAGTATGTAAAACACTGTAAGTACCTACTTATTATTATTTTAAATTTTTTTCACAATAAGATATTTTTTATTTGCAAAACATAAAATATTAAGTATAAACTAGTATAATATAATACACACGTCAACTACACTACAACTAGTTAACCCCGTTCGTTATCGCTTCCGGTGCAAAAGTGCCCATAATGCTCACGGCATTACCCCGCTGGATGGCTATGGACAGTCTCTGCACCAGAAACGATTCGGAGCGGGGGTCCCTTTTGCTTGAGTCGACGGCCTATAAAAAATAAAAATAAAATAAAATTGATTTAATTCAGGCAAAAACCCATATTTTAACATTAAAAATAATAATTGTCAAATTTATGATTAGGAAATAATAATAATAATAAGTAACTTCGGAGAAAGCGCAGCACCACCTCTCGACACCCCTGAGCCGCTCACCCGGTGTTGCTCCTGGCCGTCTTTACGACGACGCTTTCAGGGGCCCATCTAATGAGCGGCTAGTCACCGCCTGCCTCGATAACTTTGTGTACAATAATGTTATGGCAGGTGTCCGGAACTTTTTGCAATAGCCCAGTTTCATAATCCACCCAAACCTCATCACCATAGAACCCGTTCTCTATCCATATATAACCCACAATAGCCCCAACGCCTGTTGGAACCGATTCACGGGTATCTACCGATGTACCAGTGAATGGGTTCTAGCAGGTGTATTACATTACATTAAACTTCGTCTCCAAAGGGCCTCTACGTGTTGGATCTATATCCCCACGCACGCCTTCCAAAGGACCGGGCTTTGTCCCGTGATTTTAAACAGGAGATACATAATAATAATAATAATAAGCCCGCAGGGCAGCTTGTGGCGAGCTGTTGGGGAGTAACGACCCCACGGACCCTAGTGCTCCCGAGAGTCGGTCAGGGCCTCCGTCTCCGGCGTGTCTTCGTCGGTCGGAGTGGAACCCTAAGGGGGACCGCAGGACTCTCAGCTCTGGCTTGCCTTCATTGGCCGTCCAGAGAGGAGTCGTCAGAGCTATATGCTCCAGGGGTGGAGGTGTTAAAGGGCATAACGCCGCGAGTAACTTCGGAGAAAGCGCAGCACCACCTCTCGACACCCCTGAGCCGCTCACCCGGTGTTGCTCCTGGCCGTCTTTTCTACGGCACTTTCAGGGGCCCATCTTATAAGTGAGTGGCTAGTCACCGCCTGCCTCGATAACCTTGTAAATTACTATGTTATGGCAGGTGTCCGGACCTCTATGCAATAGCCCAATTTTATTGCCCACCCAAATCTCATCACCATAGACCCAGTTCTCTATCCATTTCACCCACAATAGCCCCAACGCCTGTCGGGACCGGTTCACGGGTATCTACCGATGTACCCGTGAATGGGTTCTAGCAGGTGTACTACATCACATTAAACTTCGTCTCCATAGGGCCTCTACGTGTTGGATCTATATCCCCACGCACGCCTTCCAAATGACCGGGCTTTGTCCCGTGAATTTAAATCGGAGATACATAATAATAATAATAAGCCCGCAGGGCAGCTTGTGGCGAGCTGTTGGGGAGTAACGACCCCACGGACCCGAGTGCTCCCGAGAGTCGGTCAGGGCCTCCGTCTCCGGCGTGTCTTCGTCGGTCGGAGTGGAACCCCAAGGGGGCCCGCAGGACTCTCAGCTCTGGCTTGCCTTCATTGGCCGTCCAGAGAGGAGTCGTCAGAGCTATATGCTCCAGGGGTGGAAGTGTTAAAGGGCATAACGCCGCGAGTAACTTCGGAGAAAGCGCAGCACCACCTCTCGACACCCCTGAGCCGCTCACCCGGTGTTGCTCCTGGCCGTCTGTACGACGACGCTTTCAGGGGCCCATCTAATGAGCGGCTAGTCACCGCCTGCCTCGATAACTTTGTGTATAACAATGTTATGGCAGGTGTCCGGACCTTTTTGCAATAGCCCAGTTTCATAATCCACCCAAATCTCATCACCATAGAACCCGTTCTCTATCCATATAACCCACAATAGTCCCAACGCCTGTTGGAACCGGTTCACGGGTATCTACCGATGTACCAGTGAATGGGTTCTAGCAGGTGTATTACATTACATTAAACTTCGTCTCCAAAGGGCCTCTACGTGTTGGATCTATATCCCCACGCACGCCTTCCAAAGGACCGGGCTTTGTCCCGTGAATTTAAACAGGAGATACATAATAATAATAATTAATAAGGTAAGGCAGCTTGTGGCGGGCTGTTAGGGAGTAGCGACCCTACGTACCTGAGTGCTCCTGGGGGTGTCCTGTGGTCAGGCTGAGCCGATCGGGTGGTTGGTTGGACAGGTCCCCCACCTCTGGCTTGCCTTAACTGGCTGTCCAGAGTGGAGTCGCAAGAGCTGTTGCTCGAGGGTAGATGTGGACACCTAAGTGGCGAGTTGGCTATATGTTTAAAGTCCAGTACCACCTCTCTACCCCCCCAGCCTCTCTGACTGGTGTTGCCCTTAGGCCATTTTTTAATGTCGCTATTAATAGGGGCCCATATAGTAGTTGGCGAGTCACCGTCTGCCAGAGATAAAAAATGAGACAGTTTATTAGGCAGGCGTCCGATGTTTCACCCAATAGCCCAGCCACTAGTCCATCATTTTCACCCAATAACCCGTTTTCTTTAGATTCCATCAACCATCAATAGTTCTTAATACACCCCAGCGGGTGCTGTCTCTGTGTGCGTCCCATGACACGGGCAGGGACAGCATCCGCTCGGTGTACTCCTTGCATTTCATTAAATTGTCAAAAGGGCCTCTACGTGTTGGCTTAGTTGGTAATTTGTAGGTACCTAGCCCCACGCACGCCTCCCAAAGGTCTGGGACATAATTGTCCCGTGAGCGGGAAAGACATACATAATAATAATTAATATTACATACCTATTTGCGACACTGGGTACAGATCATCACTTTATTTGGCCAATGATGATCTTTACCCAGTGTTTTGTCATCGGGCAGTGCAGGCGCTCAGCAAACATACTCAGGATGTCACGCACAAATTGTTTCGCGTCAGCACCCCAGCAGCCCGCCGTTTCCACCGCAAAAGGGACGAAAAATAAATAAATATATAATATATAAGTTGAATTCCATTGCAGAACTGAGATATAAACAAGCTTTTTCCAGACGGGACATTTTGCGAATGGGTCATTTCGCAGACGGGACGCTTTGCGAAAGGGGCGCTATGCAGTAGGGACTTTCATCGAAAGGGGCTTTCTCAGAAGGGACGTTTTGCGAAAGGGGTGGGACCTTTTCAGAAAGGGACGTTTTGCGAATGGGGTACTTTACATAAGGGACCATTTGCAGAGAAGACGTTTTGCAAATGGAACGTAATTCTGGTGGAGGGACGTTTTGCGAGTGGGACGCTATGCGCCCTAACCTCCCGAAAGCACTTCACTCTTGACTGGAGACAGCTCATCAGACTTCGTTTGATGTCCTCATTTGAATAACTTTTTGACCAAAAGTACCGAAACCCAGTAAACTTAAGGCGACGTGAGCTCCGAAAACGGATTTAAAAAAAATCGTAGCTCTTGTTTGGATTATAATACGGCTGCCCTGAATTTAATTAGAAATTTTGAGGCCTTTTTCGAGGGAAATCAGCTAGGGTCGTTTCGCCGGTAACGCGACCACCTTCGGTTAGCGACCACTTGACGGACTAGGCTGCTTCAATTAAAGATATTAACATTTCTACAAACCCAACAGAAAAATAATTAGTTATTAACTATTCTTGAATAGTGTCAGAATAAGAATAAATACACTTTAAAACCCAAAGCTTAATCCAAAGCAAGAAAAAATAACCTCAATTCACACATTTCACACATTGCTTCCGAAAAGTGTTGACGTGCAGTGAATCTGTAAAAAAAATAACGCGACAGTTGGCGCGAAAACTTTAGTTACGTCACTTAATTTTATTATTATGCTGAAATTAGTTAATTGATCGTTTAAATGATTTAGCTGTTGTAATAATTTCGTTGAGATTCGGCCAATTTAAAAATAGATTTAAATAAAATAAGGTGGTCGCGTACCCAAATACATAATTACCAAAGAAGTCGGATAGCGACCACATCGTTTTCTTTTTCTTTCCTTATGGATTCTTATGCGGCACCCGCGATATTTAGCTTGGCTAGCTAATTGAGTCGGTATTTAAGCCGCGCCAATCCATGCTATGTCCATAGTATATATAATATAATAATAATATATAATTATATATTATATTATATAATAATAAATAATTTATATGAGATAGTTAAATTATAAATTCGAAAGTGTGTATGTCTGTCTGTCTGTTATCTCTTCACGCTTAAACCGATGGACCGATTTTGATGAAATTTGGTATGGAGATAGTTTGAGTCCCGGGAAGAGACATACCTAGGATAGTTTTTATCCCCGAAATAATCCCCTAAGGGGGTGAAAGTTGGTATAAAGCTACGATATAAACGATTTCCACGCGGACGGAGTCGTGGGCAGACGCTAGTGTAAGTAGAATATAATCTAAAAGTTAAATAAAAGCTTGTAAAAAGGTGGCATTTAGATACCTACTATGAATGACATGTGTGACCAATATATATAAAAGCACTATGGTGTGAGCGAGATGGCGCGCTTTATTCGATTCTATTCTTTATTGACACAGCAATGTAAAGTAGATTTAGGAGAGTAACAATTTAGGGGTGTAGACACTAAATAAAATGACCTATAATGATGAATTTTCTCGAAAAAGGATTAAAAATGTAACGTCAAATGGAGAAAAAAAAGAGCAGGGGATTAAGTAATCACAAAGTTATAGTATCCAAAGTTTTTAGAGGGGGTGTATTCTATCCCTTTTCCGCAAAACGCACCTTCATATGAAATGATTGTCATTTACTATGATGCTTGGGGATTGTGACGTCACGATCCACTAGCGTTTTCTCTCTCTAACAAGCAATATTAAAACGGTTGTAGCTTCGTAATTTTTGGAGATATATGAATGGGATTATTGTCACTTAGGCTTATAATTTTGCCTTCTTTTTTGGATTAATAATAAATGGTTAGTCTACACTCCTATTTATAGTGGTATAAGGGCAGCTAGGTAGGTCAAACTTTGAGAGAAAGAGGTCAATCGTCGAATCCGACTCATCTGGGTAGCGTTCGGGAAGCTACGCTATGGCACATCTATTCGTCCAATATTCCGCAGTGTCTCAAGGCGAGAGTCTTTGACCAGTGTGTGTTGCCAGTGATGACGTATGGCACTGGAACGTGGTCGCTTACTATGGGCCTCATAAGAAGGCTCAAAGTCACCCAAAGGGCAATGGAGAGGGCTATGCTGGGAGTTTTTATGCGTGATCGCATCAGAAATGAGGCTATCCGCAACATAACCAAGGTAAGTAACCGATATAGCCATCCGAATCGCTAAAGTTAAGTGGCGGTGGGCGGGGCATATTGCACGTAGAATCGATAGCCGTTGGGGCGGAAAGGTTCTCGAATGGCGACCACGTACCGGGAGGCGCAGAGTGGATATACCCCCACAAGGTGGACTAATGACCTAGTAAAGATCGCAGGAATCCGCTGGATGCGGGTGGCGCAAAACCGGTCATTGTGGCACTCTTTGGGGGAGGCCTATGTCTAGCAGTGGACGTCTTTCGACTGATATGATGATGATGATGATGATAAATCGTTTTATTAACTACTTAAACACTATTTGCAAGAGTGGTCGCCAACTAGCTAACAGGTGGTCGCAAACCGACTAAAGCGGTCGCTATCTAGCGAATTCGCTATTTTGTAACCTTTTCTATATTTTTTCCTAATCTATGGATGAAAGTGCTATATTTTATTGTAGGTTTCAAAACTTGACTATATTCAGAGCCTTTACGAATACCATCTATTATGTGTGTAAATTGAATAGGTATATTTTTACTAATCTAAAGTGAGCAACTCGGCTAAGTGGTCGCTAACCGGCGAAACGACCCTATTCGAATCCTGAGTTTTTGACTTTCGCTGGATATAAAAAAAATCACGAACATAGGTCTAAAATACACTTTAAAAAAATCTAAAAAATTATGCACAACAGATAAACATATTACAATTGGTTCATGAAATCGACAATGTCATGTTTGAGGGAAATCAGCTATTACTTTTTTATTTATTAAAACGGACAAAGAAATAAAATTAAAAAACATGATATCCGCGCTTCCAAACACGCACTTCCATCTCGCTCACGCTTATGCTCAGTGAGAGGGAGAGAAGACCACGAACCTACGTCCCCTTAACCATAAGAACTGGCGGCAGAAAAAAGTAGTTCCATGAAATCAGATGTTATCAATCAATTCATTCACTCGCCGCGCGCATGGCGCCTGCCTATAGGGAACATTACGCAAAACTCTTCGTAGGTGGCGACACTAGCAGCGTTGACATTGTATCTCGTTCCCACTTGCGGTATTGTCTATGCAAGCATCCTTGTCACTCATTTGGCAATCAATTGTGCATGTGTGTGTGAATTCCTATACTGTTTTACTATTAGTGGTAGTGCTGCCTCTGGCGGCAGAACATTGCAGTAATGTTCCCTATTGTCGAAAGATGGTTATCTCGGCGTGAGTTTTATCGGAAATCAGGCGCTATCAGTGACTTGTGATTACGGCAATGTTAGATAACCAATACTTGATACTAACGCGTATGATATCCACACCCGATCCACACGGCGCAAACAAAATTCTTCGAATTTTTGACTATACAATGAGAAATGTTGGTCTTTCAGTTTTACTGTACGGTCGGGGCTGTCACATATTGACATGACCGCCACTTACTTACACAAACGCGGACTTTAATAGGGAACATTACGCAAAACTCTTCGTAGGTGGCGACACTAGCAGCGTTGACATTGTATCTCGTTCCCACTTGCGGTATTGTCTATGCAAACATCCTTGTCACTCATTTGACAATCAATTGTGCATGTGTGTGTGAAAACCTATATTTCTATACTGCTTTACTATTAGTGGTAGTGCTGCCTCTGGCGGCAGAACATAGCAGTAATGTTCCCTATTGTTGAGCCATTTAGAGCTCACTTTATACTTCAGTAGGCAAAAGAAATAAAGGGAGACCTTGCAACAGATGGGAGGATGAAATCAAACACACAGCGGGTCCAAACTGGTTACAAACAGCAAAGTCCAGGGAAGACTGGCTCACTTTGGAGGAGGCCTTTACCTGCAGAGGGGTTCTTGCAGAATAATGAGTCCAACAAAAATAATTATAATATTTTAAACTACCTAATATTCTTTATAAAACTTAACTTACTTACATTAAAAATAGCTAGGGTCATTTCGCCGGTTGGCGACCACCTAATTTCTTGTACTGGTTAGCGGCCACTTAGCTGACTTGTAGAACTGAAAGCATATTTTCTAGTTTTTTTTGTAAATTCCTATTCCATAACTACAAACAATAAGGCATACGGCTGACTGTTTCAATAGGATCTGTAGAATTGATGTTATCTTCAATTGAAAAAACCATGTTCTTCAAGCGGTCGCTAACCGAAGGTGGTCGCGTAACCGGCGAAATGACCCTAACTACTCAACTTTTGATACTAACATAACTACTTTGTAAACATAATTCTGAAAGAAATAAAAGGCTTTTTTATTTTTATTTATTTATTATACTTCAAAGCTTATACTATGAAAACCAAAATTAGTTGACACCTAAATGGCTCAACAATTAAAGTCCGTGACTGTACTACGTTGGCTCCAACCAACCGTAGTCCAACGTTAGTCCATTCCAACACGAGAGTATATATAGTACTCTTTGATGATAGCAAAAGATTTTTTCAAAGTCAGTCACTTATTTGTATGTGACAGTCACCATGTTTTAATTTTACATACAAAAGGTATCAAAGGGTCGATTCACACCATTGAGGTATAAACTAACGTACTAGAGATGACACGGCGAACATGAAGTTTGCGCTACGCGTTGCAGTCCATGGGCTGCATCGTCTCAGTGTATTCTATGACAAGTTACCCTCCCCCCGCATGCCCCCCGCCTTGCCGGCCGGCGCACAGATAATGGTCGGGTTGCCTTCTCTAGTACGTTAGTACATTATACCTCAGTGATTCACAACCCATTTATCAAAATCGGTTTAGTATTTTAAACGCTTCAGTGGAACATACACAAATACAAACAGACTGCTGAAATCATAATCCTTCCTTTCGGCTATGCCGTAGTCGGGCAAAAAACCCGCCACGCGCTCGCGTCTCGTCCAAATTGTCAGATTAGTGAATGGGAGTGTCTATCGGGTCTACTTAAACGTCCCCTGTCAATATCTGACGCGCTCCAGTAATTTGTTTTTCCTCGTCTCAGACTAATTAAACTATATGGACACGAAATACCTACGAAATGAGCGTGATGTATACCTAATCCTGGCGCATAATATGGCGGCCTGTCAATTCGTGGCTGTAGGGTTGTCATCGATTAGAGACAATTATCGATATCAACTTGGACTTTGAAAAATATCGACATCAATATTTGAGTTTTCTCTGTAATTGAAACTGAACGAGACGAATAATAATATCCAAGTACACTACTCTATTACCGTAACTATATTATTTGTGAAGTGTTTTACCAACATTGCATTTTATTGGTACAACCGATAAGGTCGCAGCTGCCTATTGTGTGAATGACACGGTAAGAACAGGTGTAGTCACTTTTTTTTCAAATTCAGGTTTTAATGTCAAGTTTTCATAACGAGCTCATCATTTTGACATTAGAAACTCATTTTGAAAAAAAAAATTGAGTAGACATGTTCTTTTCGTGGACCCTTCCAATATGGTCAGAGATATACAAACCGCAACATTGTAAACGTATAATGAAATCTGCTTGTATATCCCAAACCTGATAGTAATAATTAATGAAATAGCTAATCTAAATTACTGTTGCCGCCGTAGACGTGTATGCAGTTTTTGGACCCTAAGCCGCGGCAATAGGATAAGAAACGGTATGCACGTCTCCAGCGTGCTCCCAAGTGCTTCACAGCATATCACGTCATAATGTCGCATTTTGTGTAGGCAATCGCCGTGTGCGCTTTATTTTTATAAGCTTGTTATCCTATGTATAAACTAAATATTAATTGAGTGAATGCAGTGGCAGTTAAACCCTGCTGGGTTTTGTCCGCTGTCTGGCCATGTATTGTAAAATAATTATATATATAAATAAATTAAAAAAAAAAAAATATATAATTAAAATCTGTCGGGTTATTCAGGCCCAGCCCACTGTGTATACTATGATTACTATATGAATGGTGCAGAAGTGAATAAAACAATGGTATTTTTACAAGCTTTTATTTAGCTCACCACGTTTGTTTTTATTATTTATTCTTGTTTCTTGGGTCAAATTTAGTAATTGAAATTTCACCCTCTTCCTGTCAACGGATTGATCTGAAATAACATCATAAAATTACTCACATAGTCTTTAATTTAATAGCAAGTTGTCGATATCAGAGCGCAGCACTAGTCAAAATAATATGTATGATTTAAATGCTAATTATACTGCTGTAAATATAGCGAAACGAGTATTTTCTTGTTGGGAACGATAAATCCATTTCAAAACTGACTATAATTTGGCGGATAGTGCGATATACTGCAGTTAACAAAGAAAAACGGCTACTAACCTATGAATGGTCAAATTCGGTTGATTACTTGATTTCCGTGCACCACATTGCTTTATTGAGCACGCAGGCATTTTGCGTTCACATCTATATGTGTTCACTACACAAAACCAAGTCCAAAAAAACTATTTTAATACGGAAAATGACGATTTTAACTCTGAGTTGTGTACCACTTGACAGCGCATGTACTACAAAGACATTTGGCGCATAAAATGGCGGATGGCACGCGGCTGTAATGTCTGTTGGTAGTATCGGAAGTAAGAGCAACGTAATATCATGCTATCTCTTTAACCATACGCTATCGAAACTTGGAAAGAAAGAGATAAGTTGTGTTTTTGACCTTCTATGTAGATTTCATGTATATTTGCATAACATAAATGTATCTATAGTATAATAGGGCCTCTCCATGTATTTATCTACTCAAAGTTCCTCGTTCATACTTTTACCACAGAATAAGTAATAGTACTACGTACAGAAGGTTCTCTGTTAACAAATTCCCTGTAGTAGGTACGCCAAACGTGCCTAAATGTGGCCATCCCGTTCTATCGCATGCAACGCGCTGCGACCCGTGCGAGCAGCTACTGAAGGCCTTCGAAGGGGCGACCGGCATGTACTTGTAGCGATAAACACAAATCGCGAGTGAGCCGCGCCTGCTTTTACGTGCTTTTACCCTTCCGCATAGCCATCCCCACTATCCAAACCATCAGATTAACATACCTTCGTTATCAAAAGGGCGCTTTTCAAGAAAAGTGTACAAAACAATTTTTTTTCAGAATTAGTTTTTTATGGTTTTTCTTACTCAGAATCGTTGACAGTATCGATCCTCATACAAGAAAAAAAGTGTCCCAGATTACACTATGCAAGTTTTTTTTCCAGTGCGTCACAACCATATAAATAAAAAAAGACTGCATACAAAAATGTGACGATCTGGAATGGAATATTTAGGACACTTTTTTTCTTGTATGAGGACCGATAGTATCAATGATTCTGATTAATAAAAACAAAAAAAAAACGAATTCAAAAAAATAAAGTTTTGTACACTTTTATTGAAAAACGCTCAAAAAGACACGTGGGACATTATCAAAATCTGACACGCTCGAGTGACTGTTGTTTTTACCTATAGACGCCCTCCCCCCCCCCCCTTTGAAATGGTACTCATCATACAACCTTTTTTTCTATAACATAATCTTCAAAATCCAATACACCCTGCGTCAAAAGTATCGCACCTTTCCTAAAATTCGTTTCAAGCGATTATTGCTCCTAAGATACTTATCTTATCTTATCTAGGTGAGGGCCCTTTCGGATGCACTTCGACCCAGTGGGATCTTTTGTGCATTTGCCCTCTCCTTTATACCTGCTCCCAGGCTTGCTCCATCATTTCCTAAGATACTTACTGTACACTGTCGATATTAGTATCATTTGAAAGGTAATAAAACCCCCTAGGCTGTAGCTTTCAAATGATACTAATATCGACAGGGTACAGTAAGTATCGTAGGAGTAATAATCGCTTGAAACGAATTCTAGGAAAGGTGCGATACTTTTGACGCCGAGTGTAGGTTCCTACGACGGTCTAGTAAATCCACATATAGCATCGTGGGGTCGCTTACTATTGAGTGCAAATTGAAATCGTACAAACTTAAAAACATACGGGTGAAAAAAACGCACGAGTAGGTACTCGAATACCTTTATTAGAGAAAACAATATAAGATTTATTATATAAGTATCAATATATCTATCAAGCAAAATTACATATGCTTCCATATATTTCCACAACTGGTTAGGTAAATCACGGTGTTTTCAGTGCCTTATAAAGCCTATTTTGACGTTTATACGTCAAAATAGTGGCGAGTTTGAGGAGACCTATCGTTGTTCTGTTTTGACACCTGCAGGTGGCAGTCCATAGCGGAAGCGGAAACAGGCCTGCCTAAGTATGACATTCAGGAAAATTCATTTTACGTAGTTTTGATTATAACTGAGACTACATTTCCACGTTAGTATATTCGTCATACAATTGATTCTGCTAAAAAAACTTACTACTTATAACTTTATTATTAAAACAGAACATTAAATTTACGTCATTTTACATGAAATGGATTGAAACTTTCCGTCTAGTCTATGCTTCCGTCATTCACGTCACGTCATTGTCAGACTGTCACCGTTACTCTGAAAATGGTTTCATAATTGCCTTGAATTATTATTTATCGTTTATTATCGTGTGCTACGAGTGCGCTGATCACTTGGACCTGCTGTTTTCTCATCTGGACCTTGATTTGCTTATTGACGATTGTAAGTCAATAATATTGTACCAAACTAGTAATAGGATACCAAACTGCTTGAATAACTGTTTCATGTTCGTAATTGACTGTGATTCCTCGAATAAAATATATTATAACTCATAAATTGTCTTTATTATTTTCGAATAGGAATTGGCATATTATACATCAATATGTATGCATGTAGGTACAGGGAAAGTGTATATGTGTGTGTGAGTATTTCCGTTGTTCACGCACACATGCGTACACGTGAAGCACACATGCGTACACTTGACGCACACATATGAACTTACTAGAGCTAACTATTGGGCTGTTGAAGTCGGATAAAAACTAGATGACGCGCGGCATGCAAAAGCTTGACTGACGTCTCTATCTCTATATTATTCATAGTACTCTTTGAGGTAAATTCACCAAAGCCGCAAAATAAATATATATGCTCGACAGATAGTCGGTTACGATAGCCTATGGATCCTTGCATATTAATATACACAATTATTCTCTCAACATAACCTAGCACTACATCTATACGCTTTGCCTCATACATGGGTCTTATAATTATAACATGCGTATAAACGTGTGGTTGAAAATGACAAGAAAACCCTGTTATTTATTTATCGTATGGCGGTTAAACACTGGTACATATATGTATTCGTATCGATGTCACTGACAGAGTTCCAGTGTGCGCTGCGAGGTCCAAAAGGAACAGTGCAGCTGCCGAGTTTGTTGTTCTTTTAGCACCACCCGGAGGTCACCTGTAGGGTTTCTAGGGTTATTCCTACGGAAACCCTGTTGATAACCTTCGACATTTTAATTTCAAAAATCAATATCTCAAAACCCGCTGAACCAATTTTGTTGAAACGTAGCTAAGAACCATCTCGATCACGTCAGCTTTCGGACAAAAAAAAACAGCATACAAATCGGTCCATTCGTTTAGGGGCTACGGTGCCACAGACAGATACAAAGACACGTCAAACTTATAACACCCCTTACCTTTACGTTGGGGGTAAAAAATTGCAGTTTTAAAAAGTGACCCAGTGGACGTAGGTTAGTTTATAGGTTTTACGCGGGCTGCACAAATGCGCCTGTTTTGGTAGTGACCCTGCCTACGAAGCCGGAGGTCCCGGGTTCGAATCCCGGTAAGGGCATTTATTTGTGTGATGAGCACAAATATTTGTTCCTGAGTCATGGATGTTTTCTATGTATTTTAAGTATTTATTTATCAATATTTAAGTATGTTAATCGTCTTCTAGTAGTTTGGGACTAGGTCGATTCGTGTAAGATAGTCCCCAATTTTTTTTTTTTTTACCCATTGGACGTAACCATGACAACTAGTGACAGACAAAAAATTCACCCACATAGTAATTTTGCTCGGCTGATTGTTTAGCCGATACCATATTGATACACAATTCTTCTTTAAAATAACCTAGCACTTATCTTCCTAGCCTTACATATAGAAAATTTGCCTGACAGAAGTCAGAAAGTAGGCACTAATCCTCATCCATGGCTTCTTGTTTCTTCTTCTTCTTTTTCTTTTTCTTGACGCTGGTGTCCAGCTCCTGTGTGGCGTTCAGGGCTTCCTCCATGGCTTCCTTCATCACCTCTATATTCTTCTTGGGAATGTCACCTGTTTCATAGAACTTGAGACGGTCTTCGACTTGTTGACGGAGTTTCTCGCCGAATATTGTTGTTTGGGTTTCTGTGGTGCAAAACAATGGGGATTAAATAAATAAAATAAAATATCTTTATTTTCAGACAACATGGTCCATAGATTGTTAGTACGCAAAAGGAAAAAAAAATACTTAGGAAAAATTGTATAGATTAGTTTCCTTTGAAAACAGGAAAACTGTTATGTTACACTCGACCACGTTTGAAATAGTAGTTTTCAACACACCTGCTCGTAAAGTAGGTCTTATTACAGCGTATTTACACTGATAATGCAGAATATTACCCATGCCGTGCCTTTTACATTACATTATCGCACTAGTGCCTTTTCATTACATATCTTTTTAAATATTAGCAAAATAATGCAGAATATTACCCATGCCGTGACTTTATCTTTTAACGTTTTCATTTTTTATTTTTTTTATATTTTTTCCTCGCAAATGTGTTGAAAAACGTCGTATGAAACACGTGAGCATTGGTCATTACACTTCTCGTCTCCATTAAGCCTTCGCCTTCGGCTCAGGCTTGAAAACCGACTCGAGTGTAATGACCAACATAGCACACTTGTATCATAAATCATAATGTACTATTATGTGACTGTACATAATGAAGGTTAACACGGAGTGTTTTTACGCCTATATGTTAGTTACCTACTTTATCTACCCACATGTTATAAATCTTCAATTATGTGTTCGGGAACCATTAGAATAACCGCCATTGCACCGCCATTGCCGACTTGATTTCAAATAATGACCATAGTAACATCGATATCGAAGTTATTATATTTTTCATACATTATAATAACACTGGCACTGATAAAACGCTGATGTTTCGTTACTGGTTGCAATAATGGTGGTCATTATAATATGGTTTCCGAACAATTATAGAGGATTTATGATATGGGGTGTAGATAAAAACCCTAATGTCAAGTTTGATATTATTAACAGTTTCATAATGCCAATTTGTCCACTTCACAAGTTATGCTATTGTTTACACTTGCTGCTAGCTACCATGCAGACTTATGTTATGAAACTAAAAATTTCCATTTCACAGAAATTACCCCTTTTATTATTTGTATTGATTACACTACCAATCTTCGTGGCACTCGGGTAAAAAACATCCCAATTGAAAAGACCTATCTAAAAAGCTCAATTTCGATCTAAATCGAAACGTAAATTGGTTTGGGAACAATGATGCTGATCCATAATTTGTCATGAAAAATTGTAGCAATATTTATTAATTCCACAGTCCACACGGAACTGCAAAGTTATACACATTGCATATGTTGTAGCACATCTGTTATTACCGCAAACAGATACGCCTGCATTGCGATAGATCAAAGTGTGCAAATATTACCATTAATGGAATAATAATCTGTAAATGTTATCATCTCATGCATATGGCACATGTCCTGCTAAGTGCTAATACTAATTGTTCTATAAGAATGTGGTGTTGTGTTCCTGGTGGCGAGTAAAGTGCGCTATGATGAGAGTGAGGAATCTCGAATTGTCTCTAGCTGTGGATCTGGATTTGCTAAATTCACAGTTTGGTCATTCTTAATTTTATGGGGTTCGCCGGTGAAAGCTATTTGTAGATGGCGCTCTTCTAGATTCCAAACGATGAGAGAGAGACAAGAGTATCGATGGTCCCTAACTTGTACGGAAACCATATACAGTCCTTAGGCAAAAATCTTCCCGTAGCTTTAATCCACAACCTTTTATTGTTAGCCTTTTTCGGAAAACGGTGGATTCACACTTCGGAGCAATTCTGGACGAACTATAAAGTCATTTTCGCAAAAATAAATAAAAACTACTTCCCGCCATACAACTTTAGCTACCATTATTGGTGCTGTCAGTTTGACAGTTGCCAGCCCAATTGATACCTACGACACAAAAGGGCAATAGTAAGGTAAACGTCCAAGTGTTCGACGTTGTACTAGTATATGGCATGGGCACTCTATGACAAAGGGGCATGGCTTAAATTCGAATGAAGAAAAATCCTCTTAGTTCGAATTTAACCCATATTGCTTTGACATAAAGTGCCCATGCCATATACTAGTACAGCGTCGAACACTCGGACGTTTACCTTAGTTATAGGATGTTGAATACTTTGTTGATTTTGAATTGAAAGACGATTTTGTGAGATGGACCATCTGAAAGAGGCCCACCTACTTTTGATTTAGGCCTGTCACACTGTCACAATTTTGTAGTATGTAGCTAGAAGAAAGGTCGATAATGAGACTACAAACCCGAGAAGCAGTCAATCCTTGAAGCGATGGAACACTTATTGGCCAAGTAGCGGCTGATGCGGCCCTTATTCTTGAGCCCCGCGCGCCCGATGAACGTCGAGTGGTACAGCAGACCATACTTGGGCGTGTTTGACTTGGTCTTCAGCGCTCTGAATAGAGCCTTCTCCGCACCTGAGGATAAGTAAAGCATTTTATATTATTATTCCGTCTGATTCAAGGTAATACTCCAAATTGTAATGCATAGTTATCTTTTGAAGACGAATATAATTATTAGTGCAGGCTCTAAGTGGAGTTTCGTTAGCAAAAATAGCACACCGCAATCTGACTTCTGATATATATTGTATGGATCCCAGACATCCATGGATGTTGCCAACCAGTTTTGTGGTCCAGTCTCTCCCCCCCCCCCCCCCCCCCCCCTCCCAAAAATTATTAGTAAATTACAAAAGATTTTGGGTTTTAATTATGGAATTACATTAGAAAATTCGTACTTATGGGTGCCCCATTTCACCCCCTTAAGGCGATGTGAGCTCCAAAAACACATTTTTAAAAAATCTTAGCTCTTGTTTCTATTATAATACGGCTGCCCTAAATTTAATTAGCAATCTTGAGGCCTTTCTCGAGGGAAATTAGCTATTCGAATCCTGAGTGTTTGACTTTCACTCGATAGAAAAAAAACCACGAACATAGGTCTAAAATACAATTTAAAAAATCATATCAAATTATGCACAACAGCTAAACATATTAAAATTGGTTCTTAAAATCAGCAATGTCATGTTTGAGGGAAATCAAAAACAAAACATTTAAATATCCGCGCTTCCAAACACGCACTTCCATCTCGCTCACGCTTATGCTCAGTGAGAGGGAGAGAAGACCACGAACCTACGCCCCCTTAACCCGGCGAGCATGACCCAGGGTGTGTCATACCCTGACAGTATTAAAAAAGTTTGTTATTTTTTAAATCTTCGTCTGGCAACACTAGCTCGCTCAGTAGCTGGAGGCAAGGGAGTGCGGGAGGGGATAGTGGCGTGATCGCAGTGCGACGTGAGGCGTCGGCCGAAATATTTGTGCACAAACCTGTTTCGGGTATGTCACACCCTGCGTAATTTTAGACGTATTTTTTTAATGTATGATTAATAAATTATTTTTTTAATACAGTTGCTCAAAAAGTGGTACTTTTTGTGGCTGCGTAGCGTGCGAGAAGCTCAATTTCTCGAACTAGTGCTGGACCTTAAATGCATTGAAATGAAGTCTAAAATGGCGAACCGTTTCTAGTTTGGCCATCAACAACAGCGTTGAAAAGAATTTCTAAAATGTTTGTGTAGCGATACTTAGGTGCACACAGGCTTACTGAAGAAACCTGCGTGTGTTTTAGTAAAGCAATGATGTGCCCACTTTAATATATGTGTGACTGAAATCATTGTTGGTATTAAAGCCACTGCGTTGGGTAGTGGGACTAATTTATATACCTAGGTAGGTAGTTTACATTTCTAACTTGAAACTATTACTGTCGGGATCATACATCATAAATTCCTTTATTATTGTTTTTACAATTTATTTACATTGGCGCTACCACTGGTCGCGCAAAGCAGTATCAGTCATTAAGGACGTGCGTATACTTAGTGATGTACTTAATTAACATTCATCATCATCATATCAGCCGAAAGACATCCACTGCTGGACATAGGCCTCCTCCAAAAAGTGCCACAATGACCGGTCCTGCGCCACCCGCATCCAGCGGGCTCCCACGATCCTTATCAGTCCACCTTGTGGGGGTCTACCCAAGCTACGTCCTTCCGGTACGTGGTCGCTACTCGAGAACCTTTCCGCCCCAACGGCCATCGGTTCTACGTGCAATGTGCCCTTGCCACTTAAATTAAGCGATTCGGAGGGCTCTGCTGCGGATAGCCTCATTTCCGATGCGAATTAACATTAAGCCGGATATTCATTAGGCAACATTTATTAATATACACTGTTTATAAACCGTGTTTCACAAAGTTTCATCATCTCTGTAAACAGTTTATAAACAAAGGTGTTGAAACATGTTGCCGTGTTCCCCACTTCGAGTGGAGAGCAGAGCAAGTGTTTATAAACTGTGCAACAGCAACAGGAGTGGACGTGTTGCGCGAGTTTATAAACATGACTTGAGTTTATATACAACTGTTGTCAGTGGACTGCCAAGTTTCAGAAGCAGTGTTTAAGGTACACTTGTTAATAAAATAAACACGTCATAAAAGTTTATTAACAAATGTTGCCGAATGAACACAAGGCACTACTTACCAAGGATCTGCAGTGTGGAGGCTGGATACTTAGCCAGACTGGTGAGGGAGCCCGCTTTGGAGATGAGGCGCGCGCCGACCTGGTCACCCACTAGAGTGGTCAGGTTCGGGGCTACCGAGTGCATCTTCGTGTGGAGATACTCGGCTATCTGCTTCCTGAAAATTAACTAGCTCTGTAACTAACTTTCTAACATGCAGGTGTATATTTCGATGAGCAATGCCGAATTGGTAGCGACATACAGTCTGCAAGCTCGAGGAGGGACTGCATATTTGCATATTTTAACGGGATGACGTCATATCGGTTGTCAAATAACGGTTTCGGGTTCCGGCAAAGGCACTGCCATTTTGTCTTTTTGTCCTTCCTCTGTAGAGTGCCAGCTCGCTTACTTTTTTCGGTTACCTTTATAATACCGGTATTATAAAGCCCCTGCTAGACGGTCGCCAACACGCCCACCGCGGTCCGCACCGACCGTGTAGACAGTTGGAGCTAAATTTCATACTACAGCGGTCGGTCGCTCGGTTGGAGGCGCGTGTTGGCAACGGTCTAGCAGGGGCTTAAAGGTTTCGGTATCATTTAAAACGAATACCGTTATGTTCGCGCGGCGCGCATAACCTTAACGACATAACAGTACCATAATGGAATACCGGTTTTATACCGGTATAACCGTAACGGAAATCAGTCCCTGAGTACGCGGGGAAGCGGGGGGCGAGGAAATGTCTCAATGACTGCGCTAACTATTATGCACGGCTATCACAAGACGGCGCGCTAGCTCTCTCGACAGAAGGGGTGTCAAGTTTGACTCTATTAAACCGTATTCAAAAAGGTAAGGTTAAAATTAGGGTTAGGTGTTTTTTTTTATAATATCACGTTAATTGTGTTTAAAATCGATATCTGAGTGCTCGAGAGGTCTTAATTATGAATCCGTGGGAATATAAAAAAGGCCGCCGTCTTGAAATCTATGCATCTGAGTGAGCAAGAGAGTGTTTATAAAATAACTACATAGTCATATATTACCTTTCAAATACCAAGGCCCGATTGCACTTGAGACGGTCAATGGGCGTTAACAATAGGATTAGTGATAACAAAAGAAACTAAAAGGCAAACATTATGAGCCCTATTGTTAAGTTTCAAGTGCATAGGGCCTTCGTATTTGAAATGGACTATACCTATTTATGGAATTCTTGAAAATGAAACAAGTAATAAGAATATGAATGTTTCTCCAAACATATTTTGCCAACCCTGAGTCTTGAGCAGTTAGGCTAAGCGGCTGCGTAAATTCTAAAGATAAATGAAGCTTGCCTACTGATTGTAGTTCAAGTATTCAAGTATTTTATTAGCATTCATGTTGTTACATAAAGGTGGTAAGTGTTACAACATGGACGTATCAAACATGAGCCCTGCAAGGGCATCGCAAAAGTAATAGTATTGAAATTAAATACTAACTTAAAAACTAACAAAGCTTAAAGTAATATGAAATTAGCTATAACAAATCTTTTTGTGCCGAATTGTAGTTAATGTTTGTTTGTGTTAGGTTACTAGTAGTGATATAAGAACTTACTTTGTTAAAGTAATTTGTCTTCTAAGTATTCACTAATAGAATAATACGCTTTATTTAGAAGAATTTGTTTTACTTGGCTTATAAATTTATTTTCTTTGCTTTCTTTTTTAATGTTTTCTGGTAGTTTATTATATAATTTTATGGACATTATTAAAGGGCCGGATGAGTGGAGTTTTAATCGGGAGGGTGGTGCTATTAATCTGGTTTTATTTCTTAATGCATATGGTACAGGTGTGTCTTCTCGTTTGGTATAGAATTCTGAGTATTTGCGGACAAATTTACATATTTCTAAGATGTATAAGGATGGTAGAGTGAGTATTCTGTGTTTGATAAAGTGTGGTAATAGTCTACGAATTCGGCGGTCCCGGGTTCCAATCTCGGCAAAGGAATTTATTTGTGTGATGAGCATCCATACAGTATGGCACCTAGCGATATATTATTATTATTTATGCGCATATATTCGTTGTCAATATAAGTATGTAGCGATACTTAGGTGCACACAGGCTTACTGAGGAAACCTGCGTGTGTTTTAGTAAAGCATTAATATGCCCACTTTTAAATTATGTGACTGAAATCATTTATGAAATTAAAGTCACTGCGTTGGGTAGTGGGATTATTGTATGATACGTTTTTCAATTAAAATAAAATATAATAAAATAAACATCCATATAATATTGTTTGTCATTAAGTTTCAAAAACGGCGGTTTATTTCTTTGGTCGTAACTCTAGAAATATGGTATTATATAACATTGCTTTGTAATGAAATGATCAATCGACTGTAGGGCAAACCTTGGCTAATCGGTGATAGTTAGGTTTTTTGACAATATAATATTACCTACCAATTCAATTATTTTTGAAGTATTACTCAGTAAAAGTTCATGAATTTGTCTACCATTTCTGAACTTGTGATTATATTTATATGTACCAAATTAATTTAATAAATATTTTTATTGACACATAAAAAAGTAGGTAATTCAGTGATATTCAGGTTAATATGTGACAACCGCCGAAACCAAGGATAAAAAAATAGAAAATTGTCACTTTTACAAGTCTAAAAATCATTGATGTGTTTTAAAACTCTTACCTTAACGGGTTTTTTTTTAGTTTTTGCCATATTTACATTCGTTTTTCTTCAATAAAAGTTTTTTTAAACTTTGCACCGATCAACTAAACATTTAGACGTTACACCCATCGTTCCACCCGTTGATTTCACATAAGTTTTTTTTTCTTAATGTAGACGGAAGCGTTGGGATACTTGCTGCACGTTAGTAAGTTGAATGACAGTGCCGCCACCTACTAGAAATTATTACAAGCCGTAAAGATATCGAGTACCTCCACTATAAGACCTTAAGTAACTATCACCAAATAACTTCATATCACCCATTAGCCAAGGTTTGCCCTACATGAACCTTCCATTACGCAATGGGCCTCACAGAGCATAATAATTACGCACAGATGAATAGTTTTTCCCTATCAGTCTTTATGACATTGGTATCAGATTGATTTTCACCGCACATGGACAAGATTTTATCACAAAGTATATCTGTACCTACAGCTACAGGTACGTAAGCTTTTATTGCCGACTGTACTTTTCTGCATACCATCATCAAGTACTCATTGAGAGGATTCTAACGAGCCCAAACTCGATGGGGTGTGTAGATATTTTTTTTTTTTTATGATGGCTTTTACTCCTTGCTGTGTTGCTAGGTGGATTTGCCAATATCAGTTTAGCGGTGTGGACTGTTGTTGACATATTTATTTTATTTTGTCGATTTAATGTGGAGTTCCTATGGTTACCTTCCAGCTCCAGCATCAGATCAGCTCCATGTCATCATAATATTGCATTGTCATGCGATATACATATGCATGCAAAATTTCAGATTAATCGGTTGCCAGGAAGAGGGTGAAATTTAAATTACGAAATTTGACCCAAGAATACAAGCTTTGCTTCGTTTGGGACTAGGGTGATTTGTGTAAGATTGCTGCAAATATTTATTTATTTATTTTGACCCAAGAATAAAATAAACGGGGTGAGCTAAATAAAAGCTTGTAAAAAAAATACAAACCTGTAGTCACTAAGCTTCACAACTCTCACAGCGAACATCTGAATATTGATCAGATCCACTGGCGATATATCCATTCCCATGGACATCTTCGAGGCGTCCAGGATGGCTTGAGCCTTCTCCGAGTCCCCGAGGATCTCGGTGAGGGGCTCCAGGGATTCCTCTGAGAGGGACTTGCGGTCCTTGACGAATTCCGCGCATTTGGTGTAGAGATAGTTCTCTGGGACGATGGCCACCAGCTCTGGGAAGTGGTAAGAGTACCACTCTCTGCAGAAGAAAAGTTTTATTTAATGACGTCATATTGGTCCTACTTTCGTGCCGGTGATTTTACATAATTATGATTTTGTAGCGATACTTAGGTGCACACAGGTTTACTGAGGAAACCTGCGTGTGTTTTAGTAAAGCGATGATGTGCCCACTTTGAAATATGTGACTGAAATCATTGTTGGAATTAAAGCCACTGCGTTGGGTAGTGGGACTTGTCTAATTTTCTTTTTTTCAATTGATCAATGCTGTGAAAATTAAACAGGAATATACTCCAATCAATCAAATCAAAAATCATGCAATCTTCAAAAGAACACATGCAGGTAGTCTTTATAAAAAAATTCTGCTTGTAATAAACTCCCATTCTCAATACCTATAATTTTAATCAACCTCATAGAGAAGAGACAGATTTTAGAAACAGGTAAATATTAAGATATTTTCTTTTACAAAATGTTACTTTTTTCCATCTAAACCTGTCCTAGTCTAAAACCGTTTCTTCAACGGCGTCAGAATCATATTTTACAGGCAGAAGGCAAATGCCTTACTTGTCATGAGACATACCTGAACGCTTAAGGCCTCCACCATCGAACGCGGGTCGTGCGCGGCGCGGCGCGGGGCGGGCGCGATGGAAGCGGTATATTCACACCGCAGGTGGGCGGCGTGTCCAACTCTATCCTAACGCCAAATTTAGTCTAATTTAGCGCCTCAGCGCGAGCGCGGGCCCGCGTTCGGACCGCATTCGCGCCGCAACCGCGATCAATGTGTGGAGGCCTTTAAGGATAGTTAACGTCGCGCTCGAATCATACCTGGGCCAATCTCCGAGCGTTTGAACCGCGCGGTTCTAAAGTCATTGTCGGCTCAAAATTATTTCAGCAGAGGTAAAACATACCGCGGAAACTTACATCAAAAAAGACTCAGCACCGGTATTGGCTTACGTTTTCATCAAAAGTGGACTCTGATATTCATCTCTTTTAATAGTATTTCCTGGAGACAACAATGACGAAAAAAAAACGCCTTAAAAACGCTGAATATTTGCCCACCTACTATACCTAAAAGAGTGACAAATGTATGCCTCGTCATGCCACGCACCTGATCCTCATAGAGAAGGTGTTGACATCCTTGTCCAGCTGGTCCAGCAGAGCTATGGACTGGATGATCATGTTGTCCACGCGATGCACGTTGAACTTTACGCGCGCGCGCGAGTAAGAGTGCCCCAGACCTAGCTGTGCCACACTGCATGCCTTCAGGGTCAGCCCCTTGATGAGAGCATGGAAATGGTGGCGGATGCCTGCAAAAAAATTACATATTCCTCGTACTGGTTGGTGCACATTTAACAGGGTGCAGTGCATGTTTCGACAGTGGCACATTTTATTGTCATTCTTTTAATACATACATACATATAATCACGCCTCTTTCCCAGAGGGGTAGGCAGAGATCACGGATCTCCATTTGCTATGATCCTGACAAACCACTTCACAATTCTTGTAGCGCAGTGAGGGTTTGATATAGAACAGTACCACTTACAGAGCGTTATTGTGTGGTACCTTTCAAATTTCAGCACAACAATTTGTGTGCAGCAATATCTGTACAAAATAAACATACAGTTCTCTTACCTCTAAGGATCTCCGGAACTGCCCCAACATGGGAGCATGGTATATCCAAGGCCTCGCTGATGGCGGCTCCGAGCTTGGCATCTGCGACGCCGAGCGTGCATTTTGAGCGCTTCTTGCGCTTCGGCAGGGCTCCCTCCAGGAACAAGTTTAGGTCCTCAGGTATGATACCTGTGAATGAGAAATTAATCTTGAGTACCTATTATATGTGTAAATACCCAAAGGTCTGCATTATTTTATGTTCCAAAATTGGAAACCTCTTGGTTTTTGGATGGAAGTTTAGATAAAAATATATTTAATGAATATTAATGAATACACATAAACTATTTACACAGTATGTTTAATTGACAAAGGAATGGAACAGCATTTTTTATGTATATGTGATGAGTCTCCTGTTGAGAAACATTTATTTCATATACTTTTATTTTGATTGTTAAAGACTTGTTACATCTCTGTCTATTCTGTTGTATATTGTGTGTGTATTGAATATTTGCTAGTTAGTTTTAAACCCCGACGGAAAAAGAGGGATATTATAAGTTTGACGTGTCTGTGTGTATGTCTGTGGCATCGTAGCTCCTAAACGAATGGACCGATTTGAAAGTTGTTTTTTTTACCAGAAAGCTGACGTGAATGAGATGGTTCTTAGCGCCGTTTTTGAGATATTGAACTTTGAAATGAAAATGTCAGGGGTTTTTCAACTTTTTAAGTTGTAGTTATTGTACAATGTTGTTTCTGTGTGATTGTAGCAAACAAATCTATCTATCTATCTGAAACTAGTCTTGGACCATGATGACTTCTTACATCTCCAATATTTTTCATAAGTTTGATTAAGGCACTTGGCACTTTTTATATCTCTTTACTACAGGATAAGTCTATTGTAATGTTACCAGAGATTCACTCTATACATCTCTCTGCAAATGTGTGCCCAGGTTTTTATTTAGTCTGTTGTGTCATAAATGCCATGTATTCATGTTATAAATACCTATAGATACAGTTGTAACTGTATTTGTAATGGTGTTACGGCTGTGGTGTTTTGTAAGGTGAAATCAGAATCACACTCCCAGCAGGGCTGCTCAGAAATTAAATTGCTTCAAGCCAAACACTAACGACAACCGCTTTAGCCGAGTTGCTAGTGACCCTGCCTACGAAGCAAGAGGTCCTGGGTTCGAATCCCGGTAAGGACATTTATTTGTGTGATGAGCACGAATATTTGTACCCGTGTCATGGATGTTTTCTATGTATTTAAGTATTTATTTCTATATAAGTATGTATATCGTCGTCTAGTACCCATAGTACAAGCTTTGCTTAGTTTGGGACTAGGTTGATTTGTGTAAGATTGCCCGCAAATATTTTTATTTTTTTATATTTAGTTACGGTAAAAGTAAAAAGTAACCTAAGTAGGCATATGTGGGATTCAATGTGGTGCTGTGTAGCAAACATATGTGTTGTTTACTTAAACAGGGAAAATATAAATAAACATTGCCTTACACACATAACATAAGACAAAATCATTTATCTCTATCAAAAATCTTTTTTATAGAGACCACACGGGAATTTCAAAGCACAATACAAAATGTCGGCTAACCTTCAGACACCGCATTGATATTTTCCAAAGCGGTAATAGCTGACTTGAAGGGCTGGAACCCGATGAGCGTAACCACAGAGTTGAACCGCTGCAGATCCGTCACAGACTCCTCAACTTGCGGCAGGAAGGCTGCCAGCTCCTCGAACTCCGCTACTTGGAAAAGTGCGAAGCCCGCACTATGCTCGTAAAGAGCATACAACTTACTCTGTAATAAAAATAAACGTTAACTTATCACATCAAATAGAACACTATCTGATACTGAACTACTAGGGATAGCACGCACCATTTTTGCTTATTTTATATCTCTTGATAATTCACCACATTGTTTCTGTTAAATAAAAACACGCGTTTTATCAACGCTGAGCTGCGTGATAACGCGTTCACGTTCTGAAAGTGAGGTTATTATAATGCTTCGTTTTACGTTTGTTAACGAGGGCCACGTGACAATTGGTCAAACCAAGTACAGAAGGTTCACAGGTTCAGTTAATTCATGAAAGCACATGGAGATCACTGATGATCACTGATCTTATCTATATTAAAACTAGTCAATTCTAAATTTATATGCGTATACCAAAAGGGTTTATAGTCATATTATTAGAGTATAATATAAAACAATATTTTGGCTAGTCAATCAGCGTACAAAGGATTGCACTTTGTTTCGTTCAGAAACTATGTCACTTGAGCTCAACAACAACAACAACTTATCACATAGTCTTCGTCGATTACCATTATATAACCGAAGCCATGGATGCCCGAATGCAGATAGATGCTGCATACTTTCGTAAAGCTTTCGATCTTGTAGATACGTATCCTCCTGCGTACATTCGCAGACATAGGATTTACACTTCTTTGCCAGTTATCTACAGGATCGGAGACAATATTATATCAAACTTGCTGGATTCGAGTCTCAACAATACTACACTCGTTACACGTTACAGGACATTTGAGGAAAGTTTATGCGTGGAGATTAGACTAAAAAATATATAACCGACTTTAAAAAAAAGGAGTAGGTTCTCAATTCGTCTGTATTTTTTTTTATATGTATGTTACGCGATATCTCGGTAATACAGGGTGGAAAGTTAAAACGGGGCAGTAAGGGCAGCTACTAGATCCCTTGGCGCCACGCAAAAATGGCATTAGGATTTCATTCTTACTTTTTAAGTGACGACAATCTACATTCACAGATTTTTGAAAAATAGTACAGTCAGCGAGAAAATCATCACTTTTGACGAATTTTTTTTCAATGCCAATCGATCCCATTCCTATTAAGGATCAAAATACTTTTCGGGACCGACTAAGGTTTGACTACTAGAACGCCCAGAAATCAAAGAAAACTTTTCCCATACAGTTAGTATGGGAATCCCAAAGTGCAATTTTTTTAATGCCATTCGATCCCATTCTTATTAAGGAGTAAAATACTCTTTGGGACCGACTTAGGTTTGACTACTAGAACGCCCAGAAATCAAAGAAAACTTTTTCCATACAGTCTCCATACAATTTGATGATCGTCTAACTAAAGGACTATACTTGCACTTTGGGATTCCGATACTGACTGTATGGAAAAAGTTTTCTTTGATTTCTGGGCGTTCTAGTAGTTAAACCTAAGTCGGTCCCAAAGAGCATTTTGATCCTTAATAGGAATGGGATCGAATGGTATTAAAAAAAATTGCACTTTGGGATTCCCATACTAACTGTATGGAAAAAGTTTTCTTTGATTTCTGGGCGTGCTAGTAGTCAAACCTTAGTCGGTCCCAAAGAGTATTTTGATCCTTAATAGGAATGGGATCGAATGGCATTAAAAAAATTACGTCAAAAGTGATGATTTTCTCGCTGACTGTAGTTTTTTTCAAAAATCTGTGAATGTAGATTGTCATCACTTAAAAAGTTAGGAGTGAAATCCTGATGCCATTTTTGCGTGGCGGCAAGGGATCTAGTAGCTACCCTTACTGCCCCGTTTTAACTTTCCACCCTGTATATGAACCGATTTGCAATTTTTTTCTTTGTTTGTAAGCATATACTCGTACTTCCAGATTGGTCCCGTTGTCACCAAAATCCAGGTCTGATGATGGGATCCTGGAGAAATCGAGGGAACTTTTCAAATTTTATAGGCACACTTGAAGTAATTTGGCTACTGATTTGAAGTCGGTTAAAACTTTGTTTTGGAAGTACAATTATTTTTAAAACAGTTGCTCGAAAACTGCTACTTTACGTAGCTATTAAGCGTGCGGAAAGTTGGTTTTCGCGAACCAGTGCTTTTTACTTTTCCACGTATATCGAACGACGTCTTTTAATACAGGTACGAAAAAAATAAGAAAAACAACTAGTAAGGAATTTCAAACTTTTATATTATTAATTATGTAACATCATTGTCATACAGTTGAAAAATTAAAAATTATGTGGTTGATCAAAAAAATTTTTTTTTAATACTGATCTTCCTTACTTGCTGTTTTTTTTCTTATTTTTCGCAACTGTATTACAAAACGTCGTTCAATAGGTACACGTGCGGAAATGTAATTCTTCACTCGTCCCGATATCTTGGTACTCGTGACGTAATACTTTCCGCACTAGAATCGAAATGTACTATTATTCTTAAATTTCTTTGACCTACTCTTTCCTCGACCGTACACCGATTTCGTACGTGTGGCGATAAGGGCTCTACAATCCATACAATTGACAACATTTCATATTGTTAACTTGTCTTTTTTATGAACTAGTTAGAAAATAGGTAAAATTTTAAGAAACCCGTATTTTTTCTGTTTCATGATCTATACATTTTTCATACAAAAAAAGGATTTTGAAAAATAGGTAATCACAAAAGGGTGTAAGTAAAAATGACGTCATATTCCCAACAAGAATCCAGAGCTGCAATTACCATAAAAAAAATCGATAAGATTGACAAATTGACATTGACGGCAGTGACAGTTGTTGATTTGAGTCTTGTTGCTTTCGCGGTAGATTCTTCTCTGTGTGAATGTGGATTGGATGAGGGTACCTTAGATCATATACTTTTCGATTGCTCTAGACTATCATCTTCTTTATATGATGTTCTTCCTCCCTATATTCCTCGCCCTGTTAACTCCATATGCTTACTACGTTTAGTTTTCACTTCATTCATCACCATTTTATGTGAATTCATTAGTCTTAATAACATTAGATTGTAGTTAGTTCATTTTATGTTGGCAACTTAACAGTAAAATTACTTGCGTTTTTTGTTCCGTGTTTTCTTATATAAAATCTTGCTACTGGTCAGATTCCCCGAATTCTTAATTTTTTTTGTATTTGCTACCTATATTATGTTAAACGAAACGTCAAACCAGATGTCAACCAAATCAAAACTGTCTTTGGCAAAGGCCCCTGAGGCTGCCACTTCACCTAACTAACTAACTGCTTTCGCGGTTTGTGAATTTTAAGTATTGTGAACGTTTAAATTATGGCATCAACTAGTAAACGTTTAAATTGCTTTAAAATCGATCTCGGAACAGAACATGATATACAACTTACGAACACAAAGCGTTGCTGAAATATAACTGTTTACTATGTATCATTTCAGTTGGAAGGGAAACATGGAAAATTATGTTTTGGAAGACAATGATTTGTGTAAGATTGTCCCGTAATAATGAAAGTGACAACCAAAGTTAATGCAAAACTCAAGCTCTGCCCTCCAATAGTCAGGACACCCTTACGAGAAACATCCAACTTCTCAATGGAAAATCAACATGAGCTTGATTGATACTTCCCAGGAAGCAAAAACTGACTTAGATTAGATGTATGTCAATTTAAGTGTGCAGTACCTGTGGTTTGATACATTTACAATCTCTAATAATAAAGAATTTATAAGATTGCTTATATGTAATTGTTTTACTTGACAAACCTGACCATGTGCATGACCTTTTAAGACCCAAGAGTCCTGAGACCACAGACAGATGAGAATGTTTTCTTGCCAATCTGTGCCTTCTGTGGTTTTAGTAGATATATTTAATTCGATTTGTTCCCGATTCGTCGTATTCCTGTTTCGTCGCATTCCCGATTCGTCGGATTCCTGATTCGTCGTATTCCTGTTTCCTCGGAATTACTTATATAAAATCATTACAAATAATGGACCATTATTTATCCGCCTTCCCGAAGAGCAGTTATACATATACAATATATATAGTTCTACATATATAAACATATAGGTACCGGGTGTCCCATGACTAAGAGCCGAAGGGAAAGTGATCTAAATATTGAAGAGTCAGTGTTTTACCGTAAGCAGACATAATTTTATTTCATAAAATTATAAGTACAGTCAGTGTTAAAAGTAAGTTATCACTTTGGAGCCATATCGCTTTAACTACCATATGAAGTTGTCAAACATCTGAAAGCGCCAAAGTACAAAAATGATCATTGACTTTTGACGCTGACTGTACTGTATTCAGGGAGAAGTTCTTTTTTCGTATTTTGTATGAAAATATGCACTATCAAATCAGTTTTAGCGATTTAATTTTTGAAATACACAATGTATGATTCAGTATGATAAAAACTCGTCAAGCAAAAGATGTTCAAAAATATCACCAAGAACGGGAAATATTTTTTATTGATAAAAAAAATCACAGTCATTGAATGTTTAAATAGGCTTTGTTTAATAATATAATACCAATATAGCATGTGTGTTAAAAAAAAATCTGTTGTATTAATAAATAATTGTAAAAATAATCTTTTCATTTTTAAAACGTAAGTGGAGCCGTGGTAATTGCATAGTTTCATTCGATAATAAAAATCCGACGAATCAGGAATACGACCAATCAGGAATACGACGAAACAGGAATACGACGAATCGGGAACAAATCTTTCATTCCATATTATGTATTACACATAATGTTGATTGTGTGAGGAGTATCACATATTGGGGTGGGGAGGATAATATTGTATAGCTCAGGAAATATATGAACTAGCTATAATAAAACCAGTCATTAATAATGTTACCAATTATTCTGTTTATTTTTTTATATTTGTATGGATATGCACGCTCAAAAAAACAACGCTAAATACATACATTAGCATATGAAGTTTGAGAAGACAACAATGATTTCGCTGCTCATATCTGGGCTGGATTATGCTTATCACTTGCCGATGTACATACTCCATATCATCGAGGTTTCCATTTCCGCACGGCGCAGATTCATGCTTTCAGCCTGAGAAAAACCTTATGAATATCCTTCATTGCTCCAGTAATGAAAAATCGGTGTCTGGTTATTAAATTCCAAGTGCGTGATTGTTGGAAGAGATGTCGGGGAGTCTAGTAAGAGTGTCAAGTCTTCTGTGATCCTTAAAAACGTGCGAATCAAACAGTGACAAAATTATTAATTACTTAAATACTCGAGAAGAGAACCGAAAATCAGTTGACAAAACAAATCAAAGTCAAAAAATAAATGTCAGAAATTGACAACCGGATACAAGCAACTTTTTAAACGTTTCAGTACCAAGGTCTCCCTCAATAGGGCAGGGAAAGTGACGTCAACATCCGGTTCACACTAATTCGCGATTTTTTCCAAAACGAATGGAGAAAAAAATCCAAAAATATTTTTTTTGTGTACTTAACACATATTTACCGAAATGGTTTTCGAATTAAGAGCCTTATATTTTCATATTAAACAGGTCGTTTAATAAAACAGACATATATTATTGCCCGAAAATATTTTTTTATGTCAGTTTTGTAACGATTGATACCATTATGTTATCTGTTTTGTTTATTTCGATCAATATTTTGAAAAAAAATGATTTTATTTGCATTTGTTTTAATGTATATTTTTAGGTAGTTCTCTATAAAAAGGAAACCTTGGGTTAAAAGCGAATAGAAAACGAAATAGAGACCAAACAAAGCAACTGAGCAAGTGGGACAGTTACAAAACTGACAACAAAATTCTTAGGCTGGGGTTACATGATGCGGTAAGGTAATAAGAAAACTGTAAATATTATATTAATTTGGTTTATTATAATAGGACAATGCGGTAATTATTTAAGAACAATCAGTCTTGTACGTACTTAATATTTCTAATTGGTTAAGTATGATACTTAGCATACTAATGATTAATACTGCAATTTACTTAATTTAGATTTCGAATGGAACGTCCATGTAATACAACCCTACTGACGTCAGTTTTGTAACATTGTCAGTCAGCCTATACGTAACGGAGCGATTTGTTACAAACATGACCTTACGTTTTTCTACCTAACCACAATCACAATTTAACACTGAACTCATCTTACATAATAAAACTATTATTTTTATTAAAAACAGGTTCAAGCTTATCAATTGCCATCTATAATATATGAACATTATGTAAAAACTAATATTATTAAAGAAAATTGATCACAATCCTGACTGACGAAACGTGCACGGTCTGCAGACCACTGACAAAACTTCACTTAACAACTCCCTGTCGCGTACTGGTGGTTTAAAATTGTTTGTAGACTGATCACGTGCTATTAATGTACCATTACCAAATTTTAATGTGGATTAGTAGAAATTTCAATATAGCTTTGATCGTTACAAACCTGACATGTCAGGTGGCATCAGTTTCAAGCAATGTTATTTAAATTTAGTTTTTAATTAAAAAGCAGCAAGGTTCAATTTAAAGCTTTGTTCATGTCCCCCGTAAGACTCTTTAGATTCTAGGTAACATTAAAAACTCGACAGCTGTAGTAGAAAAAAATTGCACGTTGTGACTTGCAAAACCATAAAGTTAGGGTGGGACACGTTAAAAACCGGTATCTTGGCTGTTTAAAAAATATATTATCATTACATTATGCTTATCTTGACTAAAACTATTGACGAAACCATTAGTTAAATATGTGTTCTATCGGTATAAATTATTAAACTCAGGAAAAAATTATACTTAACGGAGTAAAAAAAATTTGAACACGCGGTACATCATAACATTGGGGGGTGTCCCAAAAAGTAAAAATGCCCACTTACCACTTTTTAGTGCAAGTATCAATATCGGTCACGGAACGAATTCCAACGGTGCGCTATACAGCTATTTGCATCGGCAAGCTCCGTGTGCGTCAGGATGGCGGGTGGACCTCGGGAATTTCAATTTATTTATTTATCGTATGGCGGTTACACACTGGTACATAGTTACGAGTATATGTATTCGTATTGATGTCGCTGATAGAGTTCCAGTGTGCGCTGCGAGGTTCAGAAGGAACAGTGCAGATGCCGAGTTTGTTGTTCTTTTTTCAATGAAATGTTGACAGATATTTGGTACCTTCTGTGTACCTCTGTGTACCTTTAATAAAATTCTGTGTACCTCTCCTGAAAACGAGCTATCTTCAAAATTAGGTCCACCCGCCATCCTGACGTCAGAATGGCGGGTGGACCTATGAAATATGTACAAAACATACATTTTTTTTAACGATTTGTGTATAATAATTTGGTACCTTCTGTGTACCTCTGTGAACCTTTAAAAAAAATCTGTGTACCTCTCCTGAAAAACAGCTATCTTCGAAAATAGGTTCACCCGCCATCCTTATATTACTTAGTACGTTGTCGGCCGCTCTGTCGACAGTATTTTAGTATACAAAACGAAACAAGCAATATTACATTTATTATTACTTTTATACATGTTGAAAATGCTTGTTTAATGCTGATCTAATTACAATATAATTTACTTTAAAATTAATTTGTTTTTCACTTTAAAATTCTTTTTAACCTTTTAGGTAGCTCGATATTAGGTGTCGCACGAAGTATGGCGTGACTGAATTGAATAAAATATCAGGACTTATGTATTTGGATGTACTTACTTAGTACAAAAATTATGATGTAGGTATATTTCACGCTTTTACTCGTACCTAGGTTCTTATCATTAAATCTTTCATTCATTTGCTCTTGTATAGAACTCAGGCGGCAAAGGACAAAGGCGGAAGCGAAACGACAAGACATTACGAGTACTTACCTAAGTATACTCGTATATTATTATTACAAAAATCTTAAAAATGTCTCCATTAATGTTTATTAAATTACGATACTTAAACCTAACTCTTGCCTATGTCTTGTAACCGTTGTCAATGCGATGCATGACGCGACGCGACTACGATGAAGGTGAGAGGCCTGTTCACGATCTGACAAAAAGATTGATGGTTGAGCTTTCAGTGTGAAGAAATAATGAAGAATTCTACTAGTCTACTACAGAAAAATTACTGTAGACTGAAAAAGAAACACAATAACCGAAAAAAATATTAAAAAACCAGCTAAGTGCAAGTTGGACTCGCGCACGAAGGGTACCGTACCATTATCTATAAAAACGGCAAAAAAATCACGTTTGTTGTATGGGCTCCCCTTGAAAAAATATTTTATTTCGTTTTTAGTATTTGTTGTTATAGCGGCAACAGAAATAAATAATCTGTGAAAATTTCAACTCTCTAGCTATCACGGTTCTTGAGATACAGCGCGGTGACAGACAGACGGACAGCAAAGTCTTAGTAATAGGGTACCGTTTTACTCTTTGAGTACGGAACCCTAAAAATGACTTGGTAGCTCTGTAAAAAAATCTTAAATATCACCATAAAAATAAACTTTTATGTTCGAGTTTTCGGAATTTTCAACGACAATCTATGTTGTTTTAATAAAAAGGATAACTTTTTTTGTTGTTCTAAAACAATAACCGGATAGATTTATAATAAATTATCTAATATTTCAAAAATCAATTATTAAGTAGGTAGTGCAGGAAAACTAGCGTAAATAAAACGAACACACACTTCTGCAAACCGACACGATAGCAATTTATTTTATTTTTTATATCGGAACATACTTAAAAGAAACATTGTAGGCTTTTACGCTGTAAATACAACACAATATTAATTTGATTTACTCTCCTAAACAGGACTCGGTTAAAAGTAAGTTATAGAATTTAACACTCAGTTTTGTTGGAAATTGTATTCTCAACCATGGCAACACCGAACTGTCTAATGACATTTTCCCTTCCGGATATATTGTCTCTGTTCTCTGATCATCGCTATGGCTGCTGCATCTGACTGTTTGTAAAACTATCTAATAGTATTTTAGAAGTGTATAATTTAATATGTGATCGTCTGTATCAACGACCATGAAGCCTCAGTATTTGTGAGTAAATGCGTACTTCTTATGGGACATTATATGTGAGTTTAATTTACCACCGCACCGCTGTTCTTGTTAGCCTCCCACGCCAGGTAATCCCTGCTAAGTAACTCTGTCTGATGATCAGGATAATTCCATCAGGTTCTGAGCCCAGTATTTAGGCACAAGACTAGAAAGTAATAAACTATAAGCGGTTGGCAAATCTCGCAAAATTATAACCTCACTTTATCTCACTTGTCAACGTGTCCGTCGCGCAAGATGGCAGATGGCGACCAGAACCCTATCCCCTCACCTATTAGCGGATTTAGCGGCGGCATGATTGAAAAACTGGAAGGCATTTCTAATTACAGCACATGGAAATTTATGTGTAAAAACATCCTAATTTTAGAAGGACTTTGGCCATGTGTTTTGGGAACTGATGACGATCCATTTAAATCGCAGCGAGCGTTAGCCAGGATATCCTTGAGCCTTAAACCAACCCTATTTCAATTATTGCAAGGAATTAATACAGCAAAAGAAGCATGGGAAAAACTTAGCTCAGTTTTTGAAGACAAAGGTTTATATAGGCGTGTCTGCCTACTTCGTCAATTGCATAGAATCGAACTGCGACAATGTGCTAGCATGACAGCTTACATTGATACAATTTTCACATTGGTTTCCCAGCTAGCAGATATAGGAAAGACAATTGAGGACGGAGAGATTGCAGAAATTCTTTTGAGTGGTCTCCCACAGGAGTATGACACTTTAGTTTCGGCTCTTGGAACTGCATCTATATCACATTCTTTGACATCGGAGTTAGTACGAGCCAGGCTTCTCCAAGAAGATTTTCGACGATCGAGTGCAACTGAAAATGGAAGTAGCGCTTTTGCTGTCAGTAATAACACTTATAAAAAGAAGATTGTTTGCCACTATTGCCACAAACCTGGACACCTGAAGTCACGCTGTTTCAAGCTTCAAAGGAAGAAGAAGGAGAACAACAAAGAAGAGAAGACCCTGGTTGTTTCTTCATTCATGGCTACAGCGGATGAATCTGAAGTGAACTTTATTGTGGATAGTGGAACAACTTCTCATATGATAAATAACTGTAATCTTATAGATAATTTAAAGGAAAATAAGATAAATATTAACTGTGCTGACAGATCTTCCAAATTGGAAAGCTGTGGTGTTGGGGATGTAAAAGTAAGCATTGATAATTCAATTAGAGTCATTAAGAATGTGATGTATGTACCTCATTTGACAGAAAATTTGCTGTCGGTTAGTAAAATGTGTGAGAAGGGTTTGGTTGTGGTTTTTAAAAATGATGGCTGTTTCATTTATGAGAAATGCACTTTGGAAGGCAAACCTGTTATGTCAGCTGATTTGTGTAAGGGTGTGTATAGATTGCGAGGTATTTGTGCAAAGGAGCAGTCGATGGCTACTCTGCATCAAGTGCAGGGATCACAGACTGCAAAGTTGGCTGTGTCAGAAGTAAATAATGCTTCTTTGTGGCATAAACGGTTAGGTCATCTCGGCTTGAATGGAATGTGTACGGTAAGAGAGTGTGCTGCGCGTGGTGTCTGTTTTCAGATGGGCGATGACAACATACAACAGTGCGTCGCATGTCTTAAGGGGAAGCCTGTGGCCAAGGCGTACCCGAAAGGCGAAGCTACACGTGCGAGCAATCTTCTCGAACTGGTGCACTCGGACGTTTGTGGCCCGATGAGTGACGACAGCTGGAATGGTGCGCGTTACCTCTTAACCCTTACTGATGACTACTCCAGGAAAACCTTTGGATACTTAATGAAAAAGAAGTCTGAGGTAATGTCCTGTTTTGTTCACTTTAAAAATGTAGTCGAGAAGCAGACTGGCTTGCAGATTAAATGTTTACGTTCTGATGGTGGTGGTGAGTATTGTAATGCGCCTTTTAAAGATCTTTTAGCAAAGGAGGGCATTCTTCACCAGCTAACAGTACCGTATTCGGCTCCGCAGAACGGCGTCGCTGAACGTCAGAACAGAGTAATTTTGGAGAAAGCTAGGTGCATGCTTTTGCAGGCAGGTCTCTGCAATCGATTTTGGGGCGAGTCAGTTATGTCTGCTATTTACCTCAAGAATCGCTGTCCAACAAGGGCGTTAGCAGGAAAATTGCCTGAGGAGGTTTGGTCCCGACACACTGTTTGTCTTGGACACCTTCGTGTGTTTGGCTGCATAGCATTTTCTCTTCTGCCGGAACCTACTCGGACTAGTAAATTGTCTGCCAAGTCAAAAATGTGTATTTTTGTCGGTTATTCAGAGACAACAAAGGGATACCGACTTATTGAGCCATCAAATCCCACTAAGGCAATTTTATCAAGGAATGTTAATTTTCTAGAGAACAGATTTTATAGAGATTTTAAAAATGACTCCAATAATATCAATTTAAATGATTATTTATTAATTCCTTATGTGCAATATTTTAATGAATTGAATGGACACACTGCTGAGGATTGTAACAAGGAAACAATCGTTGAACAAAGTTCAAATAATGATGAGTCTAGGCAGTCAAAAGAAATAAATGAATCATCCGATAGTGAACAGAATCACACTCATGATTATTCGTATGAATTTACAGATGCTGAGTCTGGCAAGGGCAGTGTCGGCGAGGAGGAGTCCTCTGCCGAGCAGTGGACACCCGATGCGGCGCTTGACGCGGAGTCGTCACCCGCTGGGAACGCTGCAGTTGGAGGGGAAGGCGTCGCGACTAGTTCAGGGGATCCTGTAACTGTCAGTGGCCGCCCCACACGAACCACTCGTGGTGTACCACCGGCTAGGTTTGGTGACTACGAGATAGGTATGTTTGCCAGCTCTATTTTTAATGAACCTCAAACTTATGATGAGGCTGTTGCATCATGTAACTGTTCCGAATGGCAAAAGGCTATGGAATTAGAATATAATTCATTATTAGAGAATAATGTGTGGCAATTAGTTGACAGGCCCACTAATGTAAATGTCGTTAAATGTAAGTGGGTGTATAAACTGAAACACGACACTTCAGGAAATTTAGAAAGGTATAAAGCCCGCTTAGTTGCTCGCGGCTTTACACAAAAAGAAGGTATTGATTATTTAGACACTTTCTCACCTGTCGTGCGTCATTCAACTTTGCGTATTCTATTCTCATTGGCTCATGAATACAATATGTCGATGGAGCATGTCGATGTCACCACGGCATTTCTGAATGGCGACTTGAATGAGAGGATTTATATGGAGCAACCTAAAGGTTTCATGTTTGATGAAAGTAAGGTTTGTTTATTAAAAAAGAGCATTTATGGGCTTAAACAAGCCAGTCGCATGTGGAACCTGAAGGTTCACGATTTGCTCTCGAAAAACGGTTATATACAGAGCAAAAATGAACCTTGTGTCTATGTGCGTAAGTGTGATAAGGACCTTACCATAATAGCTCTCTATGTGGACGATTTTTACATTTTTTCTACATGTGATACAAAAGAATTATATAATTTGCTAAAGAAAAACTTTAATGTGAAGCATTTGGGTTCATTAACAAGTTGTTTGGGAATGCGAGTCACAAGAAATGAAAATGTATTAAAGTTAGATCAAAAAGAATATATATGCAGATTACTTGAGAAATTTAACATGTTGGAATGTAAAACTGTATCCACACCTTTAGTAGCTAACAGTAAATTGTTAAAATCAGACACTATACCATTAGAAGATAACGTTTATAAATACAGGCAATTAGTTGGCTGTCTTATGTATTTATCAGTATGTACAAGGCCTGATATCACTTTCAGCTGTAGTCAGCTAAGTCAATTTTTATGTAACTTTGATAAAAGTCACTGGGTGGCTGCAAAACGTGTTCTAAGATATTTGGCTGGAACCATGGATTTAGGTCTATGTTTCTATAAGAGTAAGAGCTTAGATATAACAGCCTTTGCTGATGCTGACTGGGCTAATGACTTATGTGATAGGAAATCGTATACAGGCTTTGTAGTAAAGTTAGGCATGAATGTTGTAAGCTGGGAATCCAGAAAGCAACGTTGTGTGGCCTTGTCCAGCACGGAGGCTGAGTATTTAGCCATTAGTGATGTCGCTAAAGAGTTGTGTTTTATCAAGAATTTCCTGTGTGAAATTATTGATAAACGCTATAATACAGTTATCTTTAATGATAATCAAAGCGCTCAAAAATTGTTGTTGGCCAAAGAGTATTCACATAAACGTACCAAGCATATTGATGTCAGATATCATTTTGTCAAAGACCTGATTCTAAAGCTATGTATAACTGTAAAATATATGCCAACTAACAATATGACAGCCGACATACTTACCAAACCATTATGTACAACAAAACATTACACTTTTATGAAGGATTTGAATTTAATGGATAAATAATTGTGTAGTTAATGTGATATTTTGTTGAAACAAGTTGTGATATACTGATATATTATTAAAATAAGTACCTAATGTGATATGGTTAATTTTGCCTGAGAATGATGTTTTAATTGAATTTTATATTATTGACATGTTGAATGTTGTTGTGAATTTAGAATGTTATTATGAATGCCAGCATATTGTGTGTGTAAAATTTATATTAGAGAATCTTGTTGGCATGTAACTTCAACTTCATATATATTTTGGTTAACAGATGTTTGTATATATGAATGTTGCTATCGTTGAGAATAAGGGGAAGTGTTGGAAATTGTATTCTCAACCATGGCAACACCGAACTGTCTAATGACATTTTCCCTTCCGGATATATTGTCTCTGTTCTCTGATCATCGCTATGGCTGCTGCATCTGACTGTTTGTAAAACTATCTAATAGTATTTTAGAAGTGTATAATTTAATATGTGATCGTCTGTATCAACGACCATGAAGCCTCAGTATTTGTGAGTAAATGCGTACTTCTTATGGGACATTATATGTGAGTTTAATTTACCACCGCACCGCTGTTCTTGTTAGCCTCCCACGCCAGGTAATCCCTGCTAAGTAACTCTGTCTGATGATCAGGATAATTCCATCAAGTTTGACCAGAGAGTATTCGTGGGATTTTCCCTTCCCTCGTTAGTTACCTACGATAAAGCCCTTAAAATGCTAAACAGGTAAAAGGAAAACAGTTGTATCGTCGTACGGCTAGCAGTGAGATACAGAACCCTATAAGCAATAATAGGTGTGGGTTTCAAGCCGCCAATACGCTTGGTCCTAGACCGCGAATACGGAAAGCCGCGAAGATTAGGCTCACAGGTTTTTTAAGTAGAAGTGAAGGATGAGTTCATGAAGAATGCGTGGCGTGGATGACGGGGTGAATGATTCAGGACGGTAAAAAAACCTAGGGCATAAAACGAAAATATATAGACGGTGGCGAGCAAAAAGCCTTTCTAAATTTTGAGGTAAATGGTAAGTCCGGAAAATTATTCACTGGCGGGATACGGAAGCGGAGCGCATTAGCGGGTTGCGACACTTTGCGACCCTACGTTAGAGGTGTAAGGTCTGTAGGTACAATGCTAAGCCTAGATGCAGATGGTCCAATAAAGGCTAAACCTAAATGCTACAGTATACAAATCCGACTGAGAAGTTCCTCCACCGACGCCTCCCGAAGAATAGACCACCGGATGCCTGCGCGGCAGGTTATACCAGGATGACCGCAACAGGATAACCGGCACGTGTTTCCCAACAGAACAGGCCTGTGTCGCCCGTAGAGAGCCTTGCGGGACGGTTGCGTCTAACCGCTAGTGAATGGCCAGCAGGTTCTCCTAGCGCCCGTAACTGGCGGCTACCAACAAAATAAGCTAATTAGCATCACACGACGAAAAACTATAGAATCCGGTAAATTGACGGAACCAAACGTTGTAAATACTCACCCGAACTCTCTTCAAGGTCCGGCCTTGTAACATAAAGCTTGGATTATCTAATCCAGCAAAGCTGACTCCAAACACAAAAAAACTCTTGTGGCATCCAAGCACTCGCTGTGAATTTGGCGACTAGGACTTCAATAAAATAGATTACAGCTGAAAAAAAATCCCTAGAACTTGAGGTACGCGCACTGGATTATCAAACTTCAGCAAAAACTGTAATAAGCGGGCTGCTTCTCAAAGGAAAAAGGCACTGTCTCCAAAATGCAAGCTCACGCTAGGGCTTCTATATCGAGAATGATCCTTCATAAGTTTGTTTACAAGAATTGACAAGATTCTGGAAAAATTGTCTATCAAATTCAAATTTGAATAATTTAAAAAGATAATAGCCAACAACCAGCCAGAGTCCCACACAAGGATATAGACATGAAGCAAAGAGATTTGACTCTGCTAAAAAATAAAGAGCAAAATATAATACAGATAGCGTAATAAAGGCAAATGCAGGGAGTTATCACTGCAGTAGGTACTTAAAAGTAATGTACTACACACTTCCGAACACGCACTTCCATCTCGCTCACGCTTATGCTCAGTGTGAGGGAGAGAAGACCGTGAACCTAAATCGCCTTAAAGAGAACATAAGTCAGTATTTCAAGCGAATAGTATTATAACTTGCCTTTTTTAGGTTTGGGTACCAAAGGGTGAAACGGAACCCTATTACTACGACTCCGCTATCCATCCGTCTGTCTGTCTGTCCGTCTGTCACCAGGCTGTATCTCATGAACCGTGATTGTTAGACAGTTGCAATTTTCACTGATGATGTATTTCTGTTGCCGCTATAACAACATATACTAAAAAATAGAATAAAATAGATATTTAAGGGGGCTCCCATACAACAAACGTGATCTTTTTGCCGTTTTTACAGATAATGGTACGGAACCCTCCGTGCGCGAGTCCGACTCGCACTTGGCCGGTTTTCAAGTTAGTAGTTTGTCCACTATGTTTGGAAACGTGTTCCCTAAAAGCCATAAAGGCTTACATTTCAAAATTGGGTTCGTCTACCGACCTACTTCTAAACAGGAGGTACCGAATTACTTTCAGTAGCTAGCTTTCCTCGCGGCTCCGCCCAAGTAATACAAAGAACGGCAGGTGGAGCCGCTATATTTAATACCGTTTACGTCTATCCAAAAGGTACTATTATACCAAATAATCGGTGTAGTTTGGGACTTTGTAAGCTTGTACTTATATAGGGGTTAGTTTCCTGAACAAGGTACCTACTCATCTGATTTTTAATATGTGTCTCAGGTAAGTAGGTATACTTATATAACTTTCTGTCCACGCGGCTTCGCCCGCGTATTGCACAGGATGCAGGCAAACCCGCGGGATAAAAAATAGTCTATGTCCATCTAGAAAGTTAATTCTATACATAGGTGAAATAATTTTTGAAATCGGATCTGATTCCTGAGATTAACCCCTTCAACATACAAACTTACAAGTTACAGTCTCAAAGACTGCTCTTCTTTATAATATTAGTACACTATACAGTGTGTCTCTGACTTTGGGGCTTTAAATTCAAATGTCCATTATGCTCCTGAAATAGAACTACTTTTGTTCTACAACTTTTCAAAAATACGTTATTTTTGTATTTTCATTATTCCATACAAATTAAATAAAATGCTCAATGTACATCATCCATTAGTTAGTTTTCATACTTGTCAGTGTCATGGATGTCAAATAATGAGGCCGTGTTTGCAATACATTGATGGTACAGTTAAAGTTCAAACACTACCAAATTATAGAAATGATAGTTATTTTACAAAGTTGCGGAACAAAAGTGGTTCAGTTTCAGGACCATAATCGATATTTGCATTTAAAGCCCCCAACGTCAGATACACACTGTAGATTACAAAATTACAATTTAACAGAGATTTCCTGTTTATAATGGCTATAGGCTATATTTTATCACACAGCTACGGAAAGCTAAATAACGCTGGCGATGACGGAGCCAAAGGGATATATAGGTACTAATAATTAATGGATTATTATTAATGTGTCTGATTTTTAATGGTGACAAACAATAATAATAATTCATTTATTTCAGGGCCTATTTAACAAATGCCTTAAAGACTTAACATGAGTACATACAATTATAAAAAATTAACAACTTCGAAAAGTTGAAAAGCCCCCGATATTTTCATTTCAAAGTTCAATATCACAAAAACGGCAGAACCGATTTTGTTGAAACGTAACTAAGAACGATCTCGATCACGTCAGCTTTCGGATTTAAAAAACCGCATTCAAACCGGCCCAGTCGTTTAGGAGCTACGATGCCATAGACAGATACACAGACATTCATACACGTCAAACTTATACTTATAACATCCCTCTTTTTGAGTCGGGGGTTAAAAACATAGAAACTAATCTAAATTACTTCATTTAGGCGACATAGCGATGTGGTTCCTTCCGCTGCGTCGTCCGCTCCGATGTAGGAAATATACCTACATCCATACCAATATTAGAAATGCGATAGTACCTGACTCTGTCTGTCTGTCTGTCCCTAAGGATGGATGTTTGTAATACGAGAACAGAAGCGCCCGTAGAGCTATTGAGAAAAGGTAAAGCTTGTAAGTTTGTACATTTGTACAACGTAGGAGTAATCTCCGGAACTACTCATTCAATTCCAAAATCTATTTTAAATAAAGGTTCATTAACCTTTGGGATGGTTATCATAGGCTATGTTTTATTCCGCAACTCCCCTTGTGTCCTTTGCTGCCTGAGTTTGATTCAAGAATGAATTTAAAAAATATGATGAGTAGAGAGTTGTGTAGTTTCAGGGATTTATTACACGTACAAGCTAAGTCACCAATTTTACATCTTTGTAATATTAGTAAAATCATGAAATATGTATAGGTGATAATAATTAGTAAAATAAAAAAAATCCTGAGATTTATTAAATTTTGTCGCGCCATACTTCGTGCGATCTAACTGAGCTACCTTTAAAAATACAAGGAATTTTAAGGTGAAAAACAAATTAATTTTAAAGTTATTTATATTGTAATTATATCAGCATTAAACAAGCATTTGCAACATGTATAAAAGTAATAATATAATATTGCTTGTTTCGTTTTGTTTACTAAAATACTGTCGACAGAGCGGCCGACTACGTACGAAGTAAAATATAAGGATGGCGGGTGAACCTATTTTCGAAGATAGCTTTTTTTCAGGAGAGGTACACAGATTTTTTTTAAAGGTTCACAGAGGTACACAGAAGGTACCAAATTATTAAACACAAATCGTTAAAAAAAATGTATGTTTTGTACATATTTCATAGGTCCACCCGCCATTCTGACGTCAGGATGGCGGGTGGACCTAATTTTGAAGATAGCTCGTTTTCAGGAGAGGTACACAGAATTTTATTAAAGGTACACAGAGGTACACAGAAGGTACCAAATATCTGTCAACATTTCATTGAAATTCCCGAGGTCCACCCGCCATCCTGACGCACACCAAGCTCCGCCGTTAGTTCTATCCCGATCGCACTTACATATAGCTAGAAAGGGACGGCACCCGCGGCTGGTGCGATCTCGCTGTGCATGTGGGGGTGAGGTACGTTTGTGTGGGTGGTAGTAGTATTTACACACACAAACGCACTACGCCTGTCAAAATACCGAATTCTGAGCAAGCGCTTTTTTGTTGAGCACTCTTAAATGGCCAGCCATGATCAAGACAAATGCTACAATTTAGAACTTACAACAATATTCCAATCTTGAGATCACATCTTATTCAACTTAATTCAGTTATATATACAAATATTCAACGAAAACTTGCAGTCTTATTGCAATTTGAACCTTCTTGCTTAGAAAGTAAAGTCCATATTTGAACAGATTACTTTTACATTGCTTTATATCCAGCTAAACCCATTTAAAGTGAAATCACATCTAATGAGTCAGAGCACAAACAAATGAATGACAATTAAATTATTATGCCTGCCCTACTTAAACAATTCAAACAATTTTAGTTGATTTACTATACTTGGGCCAACTTGTGGCAGAGGTTTTTTTGGAGACAAGTTTGTAATATTACGATTCAATTTGCAGTGTCCAGAAAAATCCGATCAAAATTCGAATATGTCCATCTCTGTTACACACTATTTGAGCGATAGAGATGGAGACCTTAACTAAGCAGTCAACTAAATTGTTCAATTGTAGGTAAAATATCGCGTCATATCTAGGCTTGAGAATTTTGGTAGCGTGCCCTGGTTCTAGAATATACGGAGTCGTCATATTTCGAAGTCAAAGTTAGAGACACACACACACCACAGATCTGATATACATAAACACGCTGCTGTTAGTAATGACGAATCATATGCCGACTCCATGGATTCAAGAACCACGGTATGCTACCCAAAGTCCTAAGCCTAGTCATACATAACATACACTCTTCTTCGTCTTTACATTATTTTTACCCCCATAGAGGTACAACTGCATACAAATATGACTTTTCAAATTTAATGATGATTTAAAATACACTCAAGAGCAAAAGTTTCGGGTCGGTGAAATACTGTCATATTTCCAAAAATAGTGCAAGGTTGTACAGTTTTTTAATCCTGTCATGATCTTTATTAAATTTTACATCTAAACTGCAGAAATAAAAGAAAAAAATAAACTCGTTACCAGGTTTAAATCGGACTCGTAAAAACCCATGAAAAAAACAACGTTAACGGAGCGAGATATCGCAAAAATCGTCATTTTTGGACGTTGATATTTTTATGATAGGATCCCGGAAATTGCTAATACATTTGGGTATTACGAAGAATAGTATATTATGTAAATAAGACTAGTGTAAAATAGATTAAAAAACCTATTGCGGTTATTTAATTTAGGGTGACCCGAAACTTTTGCTCTTGAGTGTATGTTTAGACAATTTTATTTCGTGAGTATATATGGAGGTATCTGTGTATAAATAAGATTGAATTTAGTTTATATAAAAGTTCTGTAAAAGTTGTGCTTAAAAAATACCCAATGGATAGTTTTTACGAGTTCATACTGTAATTAGGAACAATGTATGAACTTATAAAAAGTGTTGATTTGATCGCCTGTATTTTTTAGAGTCTACATTTTACAGAATCTCTTTTGCACTATATTAAATACTGTTTAAACACGGTTACATCCGTATAATCAGAAACAAAATTAATCAAACACATTATAAATTATGGTAAAGCAGCAGGTGATGATCAAATATACATTGAACTCATAAACAAATTAGAATGTGATTTTATGAAAGATGAAATATTTGCAATAGTGAAAGAGATCTACATCACAGGAGTGATTCCAAAAGATTTTCAAACTAGTAAAGTGTTACCATTGCCAAAGAAACTAAATACACTGAAGTGCGAAGAGCACAGAACGCTGAGCCTTATATCACAAGCATCTAAAATTCTCATTAAGATAGTGCAAAACAGAATAAGACCAATAACGGAGAGCTATCTGGGACCTGACCAATATGGGTTCAGGCAACAAAGAGGCACAAGAGAAGCTATTCTTGCTCTTCGACTCATCGTAGATAGGAGAATGGAACTAGGCCTGAACACTCATATAGCCTTCATAGATTTAGAGAAAGCCTTTGATAAAATAGACTGGATAAAGATGATGAACATTCTGCGTACAATAGGAATAGATTATAGAGACAGGCGAATTATACATGCACTATATAAAGATCAAGAAACCATAGTAGAAATAGGACAGGAGAAGGGAAAAGCCAAAATAAAACAGGGTGTAAGGCAGGGTTGTCCACTCTCGCCTTTGATTTTTAATATTTTCATTGAAACCGCCATTCGAGAAATTTTGGGATCAGAAAAAGGCGGTGTTAAAATTAATGGATTAAAGTTTCACTTTATAAGATTTGCTGATGACATCGCAGCGGTAGCCGAAAATTCTGCACAGCTTGAACAGCTCATAACAGAAATGGACCTCATTTTCACAGAATTTGGACTAAAAATAAATATAAATAAGACCAAAACATTAATTGCATCTAAGACAAACCAAATCATAGATCCCATAAAAATTAGAGGTTCAGCCATTGAACAAGTCAAAAGCTTTAAATACTTAGGCAGCATTATAACCTGTGACTCCAGATGCACTTCGGATATCATCGCACGCATAGCCATGGCCAAAAAAGCTTTCAATGCCAAAAAGCAAATATTAAAGGCGAAAATATCTCGAAAGATCAGAAAACGTTTTATTAAGACCTACATCTGGAGCATAGCGTTGTACGGAAGTGAGACGTGGACTCTAACCCAGCGTGACAGAGAGAGACTGAACGCATTTGAAATGTGGGCATGGAGAAGGATGGAAGGTATTAGTTGGACAGAAAGAAGAACAAACGAAGAGGTTCTAAATTTGATAGGAGAACAAAGATGTCTACTAAAAACTATTGAAAACAGAAGGGGAAATATGTTGGGGCACCTGATGCGACATGACAATTACATAAAAACTATAATTGAAGGAAGGAGAGGCAGAGGAAGGCCAAGACGTGCGTTTATGGACCAAGCTAAAGAGAAAGTTAATGTAATGTCGTATCAGGAGCTCAAAACAGTGGCAGAAAGAAGAACAGAATGGCGATTACTCCACCGACAAGAGCCTGGCTCTTAAATTTATGATGATGATGATTATAAATTATCATCAAATTTGAAAAGTCATATTTGTATGCCACTGTATGGGGAAAAAATCATGTTCTTAATTATCTAGCCATTGTAACTTCCAGTCAAATTTACAAATGTGTAATGCCATTTGTAAATTGTGTTGCAGGTTTTAATATTAGAACTATTAACTGTATAATTTGTACCTGAATGAAGTTATTAGTAGACATGAGTTTGTTTTTAATGGACTTTTTATCGAGCATGCACTATAGGTAGTGCTTAAAAACAATATTCGTAGCAGCTTTAAAATGCACTAGAATATCACCGTGACATCACATAGACAACAACAGTAAATATACAGAACGTCCGCTTCGTACCGGAATACCGATTGCAATAGGGGTATATAGACTCCTATCTTATTATTACTCCAATAGGGGTATATAGACTCCAATCTTATTATTACTCCAATAGGGGTATATAGACTCCAATCTTATTATTACTCCAATAGACTCCAATCTTATTATTACTCCAATAGGGGTATATAGACTCCAATCTTATTATTACTCCAATAGGGGTATATAGACTCCAATCTTATTATTACTCCAATAGGGGTATATAGACTCCAATCTTATTATTACTCCAATAGGGGTATATAGACTCCAATCTTATTATTACTCCAATAGGGGTATATAGACTCCAATCTTATTATTACTCCAATAGGGGTATATAGACTCCAATCTTATTATTACTCCAATAGGGGTATATAGACTCCAATCTTATTATTACTCCAATAGGGGTATATAGACTCCAATCTTATTATTACTCCAATAGGGGTATATATATAGACTCCAATCTTATTATTACTCCAATAGGGGTATATAGACTCCAATTTTATTATCACTCCAAAAGAAAGAAGACAAAAAAAATATGCCTAGTGACGAAAATCCCATTCAGATCTCAAAAAATACGAAGCTACAACTACAAGTAACCGTTTTAATATATTTTTGGTTTAATTAAGAGTCCGCAGCAAGCTCGATTCTTCATACAAACGTAGTTACGTCCTTACTTTAATATAACATGTCACATTATCATGAAATTCTCTAAATATAATGAGGTAAGATATATCTAGGGCTAAAACTAGTTTATGACTCTTGAAATGTTAATAGAAAGAAATTAGAGCGAGTACGAGTTTTGCATTTTTAGACCCCAGAAAGTTGTTCAGTTCGGCGGCCTACTACGACCAAAATATAGTTTAGATTGAAGTCAAAACAAAGAAGTTTTTAACGCGGTGCTTTATGCTCAGCTAGATAGATACATTCAAATTAGTGATGCGCAGTTTGGGTTTCGACCCAAACTATCTATAGACCATTTATCTTACAATTTATAGACCATTTATTTCCATCATTTTTCACTATTCTTAAATGACTTAACAGAAATGAATATTTAATGATTGCATTGCGTACGAGAAATTGGACATTCTGTAATATTTACACTGAAAAAATATAACATCAAAGATAAAAATTAGACATATTTTTGGCTCCAATCAAGTCATCTGTGTATAGTGCGTTCAATATAAGATGGCGTGATTCCACTTGAACGCAAACAATATAGGCGCGCTAGGATCGCTCCAGTTTGTTACTAAAATATTAGCCCCTTTTATCATAGTTTTAATTCTAGAATATTTCTAACGATTTCACATTATTTACTTCAAGACTTATTAATGTCGTTATAATTCCTGCCTCTTTTTTCTTAACTCAGAGACTACCTGCGTGTACCAGTGACCCAATTTTTTTTGTTCAAAATGCACGATCTCTTATCAACTGTTATCCAGTGTCCATAAAAACAACAACAATATTTACACGCGTTTGGCGTGAAACGTGAGTACGCCCCCACTGATGCTAGGGTAACACATGTGCGTTGCTGACTCTAAAATGTTACAAGAGAAAATTAAAATTTGTTTCTTTTGCGAACTTTATTTTCACATTGTTCAACTACCTTTCACATACATACATACATACTAAACACAATTTACGCCCCCACGCCCCCTATAATTTTAGACTCTAAAACCTTCTTACAAATATGAAAATGACGTCATGAACTTCAAACACCAACATACTTTTTTGTATATTTTACTTCAGGTGCAGATAAAACATACCTACGACAGAACAACGAGAATTTGCTGAACGCTACGTCGATGGCAAACGAGCGCACGGTCCGTTCGATATCAAGCGATCATCGCAACCCATGAACGCGCGCAACTCCAGACAACCCTCACATATTTACTAATTGTACTACCTATTCAATGTATTTTTGAAGTGATAACAATAAATTATACTACTTGTTGCATTAAACTTACTAGAAGGAAGAGTCAAAGCCCTAATATGCACACATTTCCATTCCACGCCAACAAAATGTAGCCTAAAATAGGCTACTGAAATATCCTGAAACCGACCTACTCAAAATGTAACTAAACAGTTTCATTAATTATAAATATATGAAGATCCTGGTTTACTACGGCACCAAAATGTAACTTCCCCCCTTAAAACTACTAAATCATCATCCTCCTAGCGTTATTATTCCCGGTTGTGCCCCTAAAGGAGCCCGGGGTCCGCTTTGACACCTAATCCCAAGATTTGGCATAGGCACTAGTTTTACGAAAGCGACTGCCATCTGACCTTCCAACCCAGAGGGAAAACTAGACCTTATTGGGATTAGACCGGTTTCCTCACGATGTTTTCCTTCACCGAAAAGCTAACGGTAATTCCTATTAAATAATAAATAAAATAATGGCCACCTGATCATCTAATGTCTACGTTGTTCCGAACAACCCAAATTCTTTTATGTGTAGCAAATTGGACCTTGACTCCTCTATCTATCTACCTACTCCTTCGTTCACCTACTGCATCCTAATTCAAAATAATTTACCTGTCAAATCAATTAATATAAATATTTTATATGTTTTTGTTAATTTACACCAACCTCCTATTAATCATTCGGATAAGCAAGATCGTAGCTCTTAGATTTTCTATTATCTTGATTATTTTGACACCTTAAACATACTAATATTCAACCTATGTATTCATATTTTGAACAAAGTCTTAGCGACGGGTTGTGTGGTAATCTTTTACTCACACAAAGCTACTTTCTTGCTTAGGATGGAGTATGAATGATCCTACCTTATTTACCTGCCTAGTTACCTCATGAGTTTAAGACTCTACGAGCGAATCTACCAGTATTTCGTACCTGACGGTTTGAATAAGAAGAAATACCGAAACAAACTTAGACCAACCTTTTTATTTCAATATTGCTGTGATATAAACTTAACAATACAGGCAATATAACGCCTATTTCTCTATATATTTGCCTTTATATCGTAGGCATTTGAAATATCGAATTTATTGTAATCGAATGTGTATTCCACAAATAGTTATGTACGAAATAGCTAGTAGTTATAAGGGTATTATTTCGCCCGTAACTACAATCATCAGCGATCTGCTCTGCCTGTCACTGGTCCCTATAACAGTTTTGCTTATTTCTCCGAAACCAAACTGTTTCCCTAACCAAATAAAATATGAAATTATATTACCATACCTGAATGCCACATTCAACTACATAAACTCCTCAATTAAGACCAACCATTAATTTCTCTACTCATAATTATCAAATTAATCCTACAAATAAATGTTATTGTATGAATAAACCTTGTTTCCTAAGTCCCTAGTACCACGTATGAATTTATACCTAATCCTACCTTCCACTAGTCCCTAAACTATTGTATGCAAAACTCCCATCATTACTTTTATTAGTGTTATGTGATGTGTAAAACCTAAGCTAGGGATCTACGCTGTAAATCGTTCGGCAGGCTAATCCGAGAAGGCAACCTATAGCCGGTGTAATGTACATTTCACAACGGTCCGTGGACAAGGTTCTGCGAAATGCACTCCCTATTGCGTGTGTATATAACATATAAATATATATTCAATAAAAGACCCAAGCCTTAAGCACACACAAAACCTTAACGAGTGAATAAATTCAAGCGGTCGACTTATTTTAAATTGCGACCTCTCGCTTCAGTCCTGCGGCAAACCTTAAGCCAAGGAAGAGGCCCATTTGCTGGTCACTGATGCAATCTTTTACGGCTAGGTTTAATGTATGTGCTATACAAAAATGGTTTCTCTTGTGTAAATAATCCTGGACGGCCTTTTTCATGTTTGAAGCATTGTCGGTTACTATTGTCACTACCTTGTCATAAATTTGCCATTCGGTCATTATGGCACGTAAAGCATTGGCAATATTCAAAGATGTGTGTGTTTCAGTTAACTCGGTTGTGGAGATTACTAAAGAGTGCAAGTTTGAATTTTTAATGAAGTGGATAGTGGCACTTATAAAGCTCTTTTGGCCGTCCGAACTCCATATATCAGTGGTAAGAGCGATATCCTGCACACCTTTCAATTTTTCCTTTACCTCCCCACTGCATATATTATATCTATCTTCAAGCATTCGCGTCAACTTTTGACGCGACGGCAGTACGTAATCCGGATTCATTTTTTTCGAGTAAGCTATAAAGCCTTCGTTTTCTACAATTTGTAATGGCTGCATGTCTAGTACTATTAGGTCTAATAGAGCATCGTCACCAGCTTTTTGATTTATTTTCGTCGGCGCAGTTAAACGCATTTGGCGCTGACGCTTTGGTGGTGGGGGCAGCAACTCTTCCCGTTCTGGACCAGAAACACTTGATGATGTCGGTAAACGTGAGCCAATCACATTGTTTTCAGTTTGTTCTTGTTGACTTTGTCCAGACCGGGATGTACTAGATAGGAAAATCTATCTAATGCTCTTTCCCGGGACCTTTCCCCGGGAATCAAACTATCTCTGTACCAAATTTCATCTAAATGGGTTATATGCAAATTTTCACCCCCCCCCCCCCCCTTCCCCCCCTTAAGGAATGATTTCCGGAGTCAAAACTATCCTATGTCCTTCCTCGGGACTATTTATACATCAAATTTCATCCAAATCGGTTCAGCCGTTTTCACGTGATGCGCGGTCACATAAACAGACAAACAAACAAAAAATTGAAAAACTGTTGGAACGTGTTCTCTTGACGATTCTTAGTATCCCTAGCCAATTTTTTTCGAATCCATTCCATGTACAGACTTTCGTTTCGACCCTCTTCAGCTTTATTATATGTATAGATAGATAGATAGATATGTATAGAAGATGATTGAGAGTAACATAAATAATACAGGAGTAATAAAATAATACCTGTATCTAGCGTATTTTTTTTTTATCAAAAATGATTTCTTAAATAAGTTTGTAATTTAATTACTTTTGTATGAAATTTTATGTATTCAAATTACTATGAAATTATCGTTAAAGTGCCTTCTGTGAAATTAAAAAAATATCATCTAAATCGGTTCACGTGATAAAAAAATATCGCTGATAAACAAACTTACTAGTTGCAATTTATTAGTACCTTTGCCAGACAGTGGTTGGTGGTTGAGGATAGTGTCCACTGCCTGGCAATTATTAATATGTTGATGGGGGAGTAGACAGGGTGAGTGTGGACTTCACCCCAGAGGGGTTTATGGCAGTCCACACTCAGAGAGAGACTCTGAAGTACTGTCAACACAATAGTAGTTATTTATTCATTAACTCACACGGTATATATATACGAGTAGCTACATGTATTATCATTCGCACATCTCACACGTACTTAATCTACGGCACGTATTATACAATATCTAATCGATAATTTAGAATGTGCCTTGTCGGCATATATCTCCCCCCTTACAACAAAAATGGGATGAAATCCCATTTCCTGCTAAGTAACTGGTCACATATACATATATGAGAAAAGTAGGTAGTTACATACACAATAAAAATCAAATCAACTATATCACAAAAAAAAAACAAAATATGTACTTAATATAATAGCACTCGCATTTCTAAGCTCGTTTTCGGATGCTTGAGAAATGTTAAACTTGCTGTGTGTATATGTATATAAGACCACAACATTTATAAAACAGTGCGAAAGAAAGTACAATAGTCGTGTACATACAATCCAGGCTTGAATTACCTTTTCGGTCAATTACAAGTTGGGCTTAGCACAATAAAAATAAATAGAGGCATATAGGCTCAGAGCAGTAGCTTATCTCATCCTGGGCATTCGTCTTCCAGGGCAATGCTACATACAGCACAATAATAGAAAATACAAAAACATGATTAGTTGCCTAAATATAAATAACAAAATTAAATTAGCATGTTAAGTAAATTACCTTTATAAAAGTATGCTGACGACGCGACTCCGCGACCTTGATCTTGACAAAAAAACTATCGATATATTTACCTACGCTCAGCGCTGCGTCGACATTTCACTGCGTTTGTTCTGTCTAATTATGATAAGTTGCATTTTCGCCAACTGTGTTGCGTTGCGACGCTATCCTTGTAATGAGTGACGTCTTCGACCTTACTTCTTCTTCGCACAATTTTGGAGGCAGGCTTAAATGGCTGCAAATTCTTCATCCAGTATGTCCCCGGGCCGTGACGCAGCAGGCGTCGCACCATGGACGCTGCTCGATGAACGGCAAAAATGTCGGCCACGATTAGTGTGGCACGAAGGCGCGTGACAAAATGCACAATTTGCTGTTTTAGGCTTCTTGGCTTGTCGTGTGCGCTGTAATATGAATTAACATATTGACGCTGCTTCTCAGTTATGTCTTCCTTGTCGGAATATCATACTCGATGAGAAGGCGTTCGAATGGGGTCCTGGAGAGAAACATGAGAATGCGTTTTCAATCTGGTCTCTTCATTAACAAAGGCGTAGTTCCAGTCGGGAGTGCGTTGTTCTGGTCGGGAGCGGATCCTTATCGTCGGGAGCCGCGCGTTTCTTCATTGGACTTTTGTTTCAGGCAGTGTTCCATATATCTACCTAATGCAAGCGGGCGCGGCGTATTTCTTCAGGCGGGTGCAGCGTGTTTCTTCAATGTGTCGCGGCGTATTTCTTCAGGTGGGTGCGGCGTATTTTTGTCCCCACTTAACCAGATGGTTGCGCGTTCAGTCGTCGGAAGTAGGCGTTTTGATTTTGTTCAACTTCTTTGCCAGATCGTTGCGTATTTAGTCGTCGGGGCGCGCGTATTTCTTCAGTCGGGCTACAGCGATGCGTGTTCTTCTTGTTTCAGTCGGGCTTCAGCGATGCGTGTTCTTCTTGTTTCAGACGGGCTTCAGCGATGCGTGTTCTTCTTGTTTCAGTCGGGGTCACCACTTTGCCAGACAGTGGTTGGTGGTTGAGGATAGTGTCCACTGCCTGGCAATAATTAATATGTTGATGGGGGAATAGACAGGGTGAGTGTGGACTTCACCCCAGAGGGGTTTATGGCAGTCCACACTCAGAGAGAGACTCTGAAGTACTGTCAACACAATAGTAGTTATTTATTCATTAACTCACACGGTATATATATACGAGTAGCTACATGTTATCATTCGCACATCTCACACGTACTTAATCTACGGCACGTATTATACAATATCTAATCGCTAATTTAGAATGTGCCTTGTCGGCATAGTACCAAAATGCAGATGGCGCTGTACAATGATAATACACCTGTTAAGAGTGTTCAAGAATGAATGGGATCATGACGTGACGGGTATGGTGTATGAACGTTTGCACGGAATCCTCGGTGCGCGAGTCAGCCTCGCACTTGGCCAGTTTTTTTCTCAATTGTGTCCTTAAATTGGCACAATGTCTCAAATTGCATTCCACAAATCAGAAGTGATAATCGTATGGTTTGTAGAACCCTTTAAAGACAGAATTGGTATTTCAGTCCAAGCCTGCAGGCTGGGACGGCGCGTGTGTAGCCAGCATAACCGTTTATCTGGCTAGCATTTCTCTGGTGGAATGCCACCTTAAAGGCGAGGAAACATTTGTCGGAGTAGCAATTTTTATTTGGCTGTTCTGACAAATGCTTTGCCTTTTAGATCCCTTAGCTTTGTACCAGTAGCAAAACGAGAATTGTTACTATTGCTGGGTTCGCTTTGTTAGGATAGCAAAGAAAAATAGCTATAAGAACAATACTTTTATTGCGGACACAACAAAGTACAATAGTCAATGGAACTAAGTAAAGTTGCTACAGGAGCAATATATATTTTGCTGATACAACAAAATACAATTGTCAGAAGAACTAAGTAAAGTTGCTACAGGAGCAATATATATTTTGCTGATACAACAAAATACAATTGTCAGAAGAACTAAGCAAAGTTGCTACATGAGCAATATATATATTGCTGATACAACAAAATACAATAGTCAGAAGATCTAAGTAAAGTTGCTACAGGAGCAATATATATATTGCTGATACAACAAAATACAATTGTCAGAAGAACTAAGCAAAGTTGCTACAGGAGCAAGATATATATTGCTGATACAACAAAATACAATTGTCAGAAGAACTAAGTAAAGTTGCTACAGGAGCAATATATGTATTGCTGATACAACAAAATACAATTGTCAGAAGAACTAAGTAAAGTTGCTACAGGAGCAATAAACATATTGCTGATACAACAAAATTGAAATTACTGGTTTGCTGGTGTAACAATAAATATATTGTTGCTGCAACAATAACAATTGTATTACATTGCTAGATCAACAGTAAATATGTTGTTCCAGCGACAAAATGCGAATCATTACTTTTATGTAGTAACAATAATTATTTGGTTGCTGCAACAACATTGCTTAGCTGGGGCATTGATAATTATGTTGTTGCTACAACAATAAATATTTTGTTACTACGACAATAAATATGTTGCTGATGCAACAATAATCGCGTTGATGTGGGAACAATATTACTAACAAAATAATACATTGTTAAAACCACAATAATAGATTTCGTTAATGACAATATTTTAAACTGTTCCCTTAACAATTTTCAACGTTGTTATCTAAGATTGTCAAGGTAACAATAAATTAATAGCAATAAAAAAGTTGCTGCACCAACTATGGACTATGCACGGCTGTGTGGGGTTAAAGTTTTTTTGTTACCACAACAATATTTTTCTCTCAGTGCGGATAAAAAAATATACATTCTTGTTACAGTATCCTACAGTCAGTATGTCCTGGCCTACTTTATTAAGTGGCAAAACCTTAGTGGGCGACATAAAATCTCCAACTGGGCTCTGAAAGTAAAGAAAATACAGTAGATTAGTATAAAATACAATATACATTATCCTAGGTCAATTTACACTGAGCGTTTTTAAAAAAAAAGTGTACAGCACTTTTTTTTTTCAGATTTTTTTTTCTTACTCAGAATCGTTGCACGTTGATGCTATCGATCCTCATACAAGAAAAAAAGTGTCCAAAATTTTACTATGTAGATTTTTTCTTCCAGTGCGTCACGACCATATGAATAAAAAAAGACTGCATACAAAAATTTTAACTGGAATGGAATATTTACAATTGGAACACTTTTTTTCTTATATGAGGATCGATAGTATCAAAGATTCTGAATAAGTAAAACAAAAAAAAACGAATTCTGAAAAAATTAAAGATTTGTACACTTTTTTTGAAAAACGCCCGACTACGATCGTCAAATAACTTAGAATAATAACGCCTAGAAACGCAGTTCACGCGAAACGGTGAGGCCACCAAAACTTGGCCATAAATGGCTAAGTACGCCGATCGGCTTGTCAGTTGCATGTCGTGTCAAGTGTAAATAGCTCCCACATTTTTCATTAATATGACGGTTTGTGCAGTGAAAGGGTGACACAACGCATCGGATAAGAAGGATAAACATTCTAAGATAACATTTCACTCGTAAGTATTATTATCTAACTCGTATTTTTACGTAAAACAGTAATCAAAATTGCATATTTTCTATAAGCGGCATGGCAACGTAGTGTTGCCAATGTAACGGATTTATTTACTCAATTCTATTCTGATAAATTGATAATATACTAAGATAAATACAAATATCGGCAGGGTTGAACATACGAATAAGATAAATCACTTGATTTTTACCAAGCTTTTACTTGACTTGCCGTGTATGTTTGGGTCAAATCTTGCAAGGCAATCTTGACTAACTTCCCAGAGTCCAATCGAGTTAAAATTTTGTACACCTGTTTTAAATCAGGTGACAATGCAATCCTATGGTACTTCCGAGCTGGCCTGATGATGAGGACGGAAGGTGGCCATAGGCACTCCTAAATTATACATGATAAACACGACGTTTTATGCCATTTCGTGCGATCCCGGAGTCCCGGAGCATATTTATTAAATTTATAATAAAAAAGAAGCCGACTCCATATTTTCCCAACCAAATCCGGAAATTAGATTTTTTACTTACTGAATGTGTCATCAGCACCACGTTCCCGTCCATTGTCGCCCCCGATGCCAACACGATGATTTCCTTTAGTAGTTCTGCAATTATCAAAGCATAGTTAGGAAATGCAATTACCCGGCAAATTTAAATACCGGTAAATTTCCGACTTGAATGAGGCAAAACCGGTTAACCGGTAAATTACCGGTAAATTCAACTTGGCTAATTAGGAGCGTTATTTGACTTATTTATCGTATAAATAAGCTATGATATTGTCGCAGATAGACACAGCTTAGGTTAGATATTTGTAGTTAATTAATAGAAATAAGTCAATCAGTAGGTATAAGATATTTCGGTTTATTGATTATTATTTGTGTTTCTTAATTAACTTTCTCACTATACTATATTTACTAAAATGTTATAAGGTTATAACTCTGTATTAGTCTTAAGAATTTACGATTTAAATAAAGGGATGTCGTAGCTGGCTCATGGTAAAAACATTCAGTACACGGTATGGTAAAAGGTAATTGGCCGCCCCTTATGGGGCCCTATCCGACTAGGTGACGGACGCGCCTGGGTATAAATACCCCCGCCCGCTCGGCATCGAATCACTCTTCATCTACACTTCTACACGAATACTCCAGCTGCGCCATGTGAAATCTTCATAAGTTGTTTCTTTAATCTTCATGAACCTGCCCCAACTCCTATGGAATAATCTACGAGATACAGTCTACACCTAACAATGGTACTTCGGAGCCGGATCAATAAAGAAGAGGATTAAAGCAACACAGCGAGCGGCAAACAACACTTTCAGTCGAGTATTAATTTATTCCTGTCTGTGGTTGCGTCAACAGCCAAGTCCGAATGTGTTTTGGCGGCTGCACCGTGCATCAATCAACGCTTTCAGTCGAGTATTAATTTATTCCTGTCTGTGGTTGCGTCAACAGCCAAGTCCGAATGTGTTTTGGCGGCTGCACCGTGCATCAATCAACGCTCTCGGTCGAGTATTAATTTATTCCCGTTAGCGATTGCTCCAACAACCAAGCCCGTCACGTGTTACGGCGGTTGCATCTAGGCGGTACTTGGTAGACTTAGCTCTCGGTACTTAGCCACCCAGTATCACAGGGTTGATACCTACGTGCATCAAAGGATCTACGCCTAGGAAAATTAGGACGTGGGCGTAGCCTTTTGCGACACCCACTTAGGTATTAGGTAGGATTAACGTAGGGAACCCCTCTCGTGCACCATGTCAGGCACCGGAGTCAACACACGCGCCAGAGCCAAGCAGTCAGAAGAGAAGACGCCGAACTCGGGGAAACGACTACCAACACGACAAATACATGGAGCAAAGGTACAGGTGAAAACGATGACACGAGCAACAATACAATCAGTGTAGAACGCCCCGCCCCCCAACCCGGTACGTCCGTGGGGGGACAGAATAGGAATGAGCCCGACTCTCGACCGGGAGAAGGGAACGAGCTCAATAGGGACCGTCGTAGGGAACATAGTACGCGAACATTAATTCATCGCGACGATAGTAGCCAAATGACCGCTCTAATGGCTGAGCTAGAATTGCGTAAAACCGAGCTCGAAATCGCGCGTCTCACGGCCGCCGAAGCCAACAGCAAATTGGAAATTGCCCGCATCGAAGGTGCGAGACGATCTGCCGCTGGCTCGGACGTGGGTACTCGGGAGCGATGCGAGGATTGGGTTGCATCTCATATAGAAAGCCGGTATAGCATTCGAGAGAACGAACGCGGTAATTTTAATAAGGCAAATACTACGTCGCGGCCGCGAGCCTACACCCACAATTCGGATATAGCAAATAGGGCCCCGTACGCCCTTATGGCACACAGATCGGTACCGGAATTACCCTCTTTTGACGGCAATTTAGCCGAGTGGATTTCTTTCCGCTGCGAGTTTGAGGATTCAGCTTCCAGTTTCACTAACATTCAGAATGTTAGCAGAATTACGAAAGCACTGCGCGGAGACGCTCGGGTAGCCGTTAAGGCTATTATGTACACAGTGAGCGACCCGTATGAAATACTAGACGCATTAGAACGCCATTTCGGCGACCCCGAAGAAATGATATTAGCAGAGATTCGCAACGTAAAAAAAATGCCTCGTCTAGCCGAGGACTGTAGCAATATTGTTATGTTCGCCAGCCACGTAGCCAACACCGTCGCGACCATTAGAGCCTTACGGCAAGACAAATATTTGCACGCGCCGGAGTTAGTGAATAAAATCTCAGACAAATTGAATATCATAATCAGGTACGAATGGGCAAAATATAAACAAATAAATCGAAGTTCGCCCGACCTGGTCGCGATGTCCAGTTTTCTGAATGAAATAAGCGTAACGGCCAAACGCACACATAATAGACAGCATAATAAAAGAGCCAACACAAATACAGTCAGCCAAGATTTTACCAGCGAAAAGCCACGCCCGCGCCGGCGGGCGGGGAGAGCGACTGCCCAATCATACGCCGACGAACAATCGCCATATAGTAGCGATTCAGAATCGAGCGAAAATACCTACGAATCATTCAATCAAAACCACACGGTAGCCACAGTAGGTAATAAGCGCGAATTCAAAAAACCAGCACAAAAATACCCGCAAGCGAGACCGCCGCCGACCGTACAGTCGGCGGCGCACTCAGCAAAGAGCAACGAATGCGGGATTACGGTATTTGACAAAAATCAAATCAGCTTCTTTTTATGAAACGTCAAAAACGCTCCGTTAGTATGGAATTTGTAGGGATTACTTGCTTGTGACGTCACAATCAAACAACGTCCTTATAATGAGTTTTTATGAATTTAAAAATCTTAAAATAGCAAACCTAAATGAAAGATTGATACTTTCCGCGTATTTTCGTGATGTTTATCTGTTGCTGATGAAAAAACAATTTATATTCACTGTTGTCAAATACCCTTTTGCAGAGGTAGCCATAAAGCCGCCGCCTGTGCTGATTTTATGAAATCGCCCATAGCCGATCGATGGGAGTCAGTAAAAAACGCGAAACTTTGCTTCAGGTGCCTAGAAATAAATCATAGACGGCCCTCAAAATGTAAATATGTGGCTTGCGGTGTTAATGGGTGTGAAGCAGGTCACCACAAATTACTACATGGATTACTAGCCGTATCTCAAACCCCGCACGCAAACGTTGGCAATGTAAGTCACGTAACTAGAGCCAACACCTACTTAAAAATAGCACCCGTAGAAATTATAGGCCCCATAGGCACGGTATGCACTTACGCCCTTCTGGATGAGGGAAGCACAATGACTCTGATCGAGCGGGAAACGGCTGACCAGGTAATTTCTAGGGGAAAAAGCAATCCTTTAACCATAGAAGGTGTAGGCGGACACCTGATTGAAGACTTAAAATCATGTCAAATTAAATTAACCATACGCGGACAGTGCAGCCAAAGTCTAGAAAAAGTAAACGCGCACACGATTTCAAAGCTCAGTTTGGCCTCACAGGAAGTGCCTCGCGAATTATTGAATAAATGCCCCCATTTAAGCGACATAGCGGACGAGCTATGTTATGCACGCGAAACGCCTACCATTTTAATAGGGCAAGATAAATGGCACCTAATAGTGTCACGAGAAATACGTAGCGGAGAACTGAATCTGCCGGTCGCATCTCTGACCCGACTTGGATGGGTATTACACGAAAAATAACCGCTATCAATCACTTACGCCCCAAGATAACTGAGGAAGAAATATTGAGCGCTATGAAAACTCATTTCAGTATCGAGTCGTTAGGTATAGAAAGCCGTACTACTAAATCCGATCCCGATCAACGTGCGATAAATCTATTAAACGCGCCCTGCAATAAAATCCCGGGAGAGAATAGGTATGAAGCCGGCTTATTATGGAATGAACAGGACAAGATTTTGCCTGCTAATAAAGCGCAGGCGCTTCGTCGACTTCATAGTCTAGAACAGAAATTGGACAGGGACGCGAGTCTAAACAAGGAACTAACAGCACAGGTGGAAAACTTAATAAATAAAGGTTACGCTGAGAAAATGGACTCGCCCCCCCCCCCCCCCCCCCCAATTCGCCAAGGGCATGGTATTTACCATTTTTCGGAACCCGACACGCCCAAAAGGGAACTTTAAGATTAGTTTTTGATGCAAAAGCGGCGGCTTATGGCACAAGCCTTAATCAAGCGTTGCTGACAGGTCCGGACCTTCTCAAAAATCTATTTGGTGTCATGATTAGGTTTAGAGAAGGCAAGATAGGAGTCATAGCCGACGTCAAGGAAATGTTTCTTCAAGTCTCAATTATCGAACGCGATAGGGATAGTTTACGTTTTTTATGGAGGGGGGGGAGACCGCTCGAACCCTCCACAAGAATATAGAATGACGCGCCTTATTTTCGGAGCATCCTGTTCCCCTACAACCGCGCTATATGTAAAAAATAAAAACGCGGAAGAACAAAAAAACGAATACCCATTTTATTAGTTTGATCTTGCCATTACGTTGTGTCAAGTTTGATAAATTTAATGATTAAATCCTCTTAGCTTAAAATTATTAAAACTATAAATATGAGTGTCAATGTCATCATTGCTATTTCTTGTATATCTACGTTTTTTTTCTTTTATTAACTCGTTTTCCAAAATTCAAAGGGGTGTAGTGAAATGACATTCATTATGACGGAATGTGTCTGAAATTCGGTCGATAAAGCAGATACTGATAACTTATACTGAGCAAGCAAAAACAGATCTTAAGGTGATCAACCTTTTCATTCCCTGACTGTACATTACTGCAGAGGACGGCTTCGTATCACTATCCGGCCTCCCTACGGTCGGTCGGCCGTCTATACCTACTCACCCGGCAAGCCCTTTTCACGGCCAGGCATGTATAGGTAGTGCTTTTCTCAAACATACAATGAAATAAATAAATAAAAACTCCTCAAATCAAACAAATTTTCATGGCTGAATGCCGTGATGCTGTGCCGCAAATATTGGAATGAAAATTAAAAAAAAATTACTTCCCGGCCTAGGTCTTCAATTTTGTATAAAATTCCTTTAGGGCCGGTTTTTCAATCACCAGATAAATGTATCTGTGATATAAAATTATCACTATCGCTTTCCTCAGACATATAAAAGAAAAGGACAGCCTAACATTTATCTGACAGATATGTTTTATCTGGGGGTTGAAAAATCGGCCCGTACAGTACTCTCGAGTTGATCCGCCCGAAACGTGATACTTTGAAGCCTGATATAACCCACGTAATGACGACATTTCATTGCATGTTTGAGGAAACGTTTATTAACAGTCAAAGCATGTTCAAACTCACGCATGGTCTCGTGAAATGCTTCCTTCCACGAGTATCCTCGTCCTCCAGGGCTCCGTCATGGTGCAGTTATCTTCTGAAATAAATGAATTTTAATGAGATGAGTGTGCTACAGGTTCGCTTGTAAGACACTCGGGGGCAAGGAATAGTAGCACAACCTTAAACTCCCGCAGCTCGGCCTGCGGCCTCGCAAAGGGAAGCTTCGAGCCTTCAGCCCTACGCGGAGCTCGGCCTTCGGCCTTCGCGGACCTCGAAGCTCACCTTCGGGCCTTCGACCCTCAGGTTCGCTTGTAAGACACTCGGGCGCAAGGAATACTATACCGTCCGCCATTTTAGATTTAATTTTTTTTTTCTTTTTATAATTCTTGGGCGCCCTAGGTCCCCGCATGCCATATCTCGGCACGCTCAGACTTGTTTGAAATTTCAAAAAAAAATAGTTTTTTTTACGGCCAAAAAATATGCGGTTGTTTGTTGGAACCTTTATGACATTTGGTGGAGACCGCTATTCAAAATTTCTAGCGGTTTGGCCGGAAAAAAAACCGAAAAAAATCCCCATACAATTTTTTTAGCTAGAAAAAAATATATAGTTTTTGGAATCTAGAGACTTAGGATGCCGCTAGCCAAAAAAGCCAGGCTGTAGTGCAACTTTTTTCCAGGAGCCAAATCTCCAAATTTTTCTGGGGGGTCACATCGGTGAGCTTTACACTTTTTCCATACAAGTCAACGCTCCAAAAACACTCCTTCATGGAGAACAATCATGTCAGTCAGAAATGAGTCGAAATTGTAGTCAAAATTGACGTCAAAGATGCTTTCAATTCAGTAAACAGGCTGACCATGCTGACAGAAGTTAAAAACAGAATTCCGGAACTATATCAATACTTATACCGGAACTATATAATATATGCTACGCAGACCCTTCCAACTTAATATACCGTTCCCATGAACTATCTTCGGAGGTCGGCTGTCAGCAGGGCGATCCCCTCGGGCCAGCAATTTTTAGCTTGGCTATAAATCCCATTATTCAAAATTTAAAATCGAAATTTAACGTTTGGTATTTGGATGACGGAACCCTGGGAGGTGATGTGGACACTGTGTTATCTGACTAGGGAAACAACTAGCACGGGAAAGCGCAGATCGCAACATCAAAACCCGGGAAGGGATGCAGTTTGTTCGATCGACGTGACACCGCGGGCTGCGGAGGTCATCGAAGATCAAACGGCAGGACGGTTTCCAAGTTATTTGCGGAAACCGCGAAACGTCTGGTTGATGTAACTGGTGACCGAAGACGGCGGCTTTCATGCGCAACGCATCAGCATTGCAATTCAACGAGGAAATGCCGCCAGCATCCTCGGTACAATGCCTCGAGGGCCTTTTTTAGATTTAACGTAGATTAAATTTAATTAAGTTTATGTTAATTATCATCTTGTATTTATAAATCCATACTAATATTATAAATGCGAAAGTGTGTCTGTCTGTCTGTCTGTTACCTCTTCACGCCTAAACCGCTGAACTGATTTAGATGAAATTTGGTATAAAGATAGTTTGAGTCCCGGGAAAGGACATAGGGTAGTTTTTATCCCGGAAATCGACCCCTAAGGGGATGAAATGGGGGGTGAAAATTTGTATGGAGCTACTAAAACCGCTGCACCGATTTGGATGAAATTTGGTATATAAATACTTTAAGTCCTGTGAAACGACATTGAATAGGTTTAATCCCGTAAATCATCCCCTAAGGGGGTGAAATGAGGGGGTGAAAATTTGGAGGTAACCAATTTTGATGAAATTTGGTTTGGAGATAGTTTAAATCCTAGAAAAGGACATAGGATAGGTTTTATCCTGGAAATCATCCCCTAAGGGGGTGAAATAAGGGGTGAAAATTTGGATGGAACCCATTTGAATACAATTTGGTTTAGAGATAGTTTGAGTCCTGGGAAAGGACATAGGGTAGTTTTTATCCCGGAAATCCACCCCTAAGGGGATGAAATTGGGGGTAAAAATTTGTATGGAGCTACTTAAACCGCTGCACCGATTTGGATGAAATTTGGCATTTAAATAGTTTGAGTCCCGGGGAAGGACAAAGGATAGGTTTGTACCCGTAAATCATCCCCTAAGGGGGTGAAATGAGGGGGTGAAAATTTGGAGGTAACCAATTTTGATGAAATTTGGTTTGGAGATAGTTTAAATCCTAGGAAAGGACATAGGATAGTATTTATTTCGGAAGCCATCCCCTAAGGGGGTGAAATAAGGGGTGAAAATTCGGATGGAACCCATTTGAATACAATTTGGTTTAGATATAGTTTGAGTCCTGGAAAAGGACATATAGGGTAGTTTTTATCCCGGAAATCCACCCCTAAGGGGATGAAACTGGGGTTGAAAATTTGTATGGTGCTACTTAACCGCTGCACCGATTTGGATGAAACATATTAGGACTGTTTTAATTCCGGAAATCACCCTAAGGAGGTGAAATGGGAGGTTGAACTTTGGATGGAACCCGTTTAGATGAAATTTGGTATAGAGATAGTTTGATTCACGGAGAATGACATTAGATAGTTTTGAAAATTTGGATAAATCCCATGGAGATGAAATTTGGTATAGTAGGAGTCCCAGGGAAGCACAATGCATAGTTTTTATCCCGAAAATCAGCTCCTGAGGGGGTGACATTAGGCGTGAAAATGTTGATGGAACCCATTTAGATGAAATTTGGTATAGAGATAGTTAGAGTCCTAGGGAAGGAAATAGAATATTTTTTATTTCGGAAATCATCCCCTAAGCGGGTGAAAATTTGGATGAACTCATTTAGATGAAATTTAGTTTAGAGATAGTTTAAGTCCTGGGAAAGGGCATAGGATAGTTTCAATTCCGGAAATCACCCCCTAAGGGAGTGAAATGGAGGATGAAACTTTTGATGGAACCCCTTTAAATGAAATTTGGTATAGAGATAGTTTAAGTCTCGGAGAATGAAAGCGGATAGTTTTTATCCCGAAAATAGTTCCCAAGGTAATGAAATAGGGGGTGAAAATTTGGATTAAACCCATTTAGATGAAATTTGGTATAGAGATAGTAAGAGTCCCAGGGAAGATGCATAGTTTTTATCCCGAAAATCATCTCCTGAGGGGGTTCTTAAAACTTTGTAGAAACATTACTTATTTGAGTACAAACAAAGTGCTTTCAGCGTTTTGGAAAATTCCACCCCTAAGAGGGTTAAAAAGGGCTGCAAAGTTTATATGGGGAAACTCTTTTTGGGATAGGAGCTTAAAAGTTTGTAGGACGATTAGTTATTGAAATACAAAAAAAAAGGATATTCAGCGTTTTAGTAAATTCCACTCCTAAGGGGGTTAAAAGTGGGTGCAACATTTGTGTGGAGGAAACATTTTTTTAGCCGATTTCCAATTTTGTAGAATGCTTACTAATTAAAAATAAAATTAAATACTTTCTGCATTTTAGAAACTTCGATCTTTAGGGGTTTATAAGAACGTTTGAATGAAGAAAATATTTTTTTAGCGAGGGACTTAAAACTTTGTTGAAAGATTACTTATTACAATAAAAATCAAGTACTTTTAGCGTTTTGGAAAATTCGACCCCTAATGAGAATAAAAAGGGGTGCAAGGTTCGTATGGGAAACCCATTTTTTGAGCTAGAGACTTGATATTTTGTAGAAAAAATACTTATTACAATAAAAAAACTTATTGTTTTCTTTTCAATTTTACCCCGAAAAGCGTTAATCAAAGTTTGTATGCAGACTATCAGAGCAAGAAAATTTTTAAGTATGAGAATTGTAACTTCGATCTTAGTATGTTTGTTAAAAGACTACAAAATTCATTTCAGCGTTTTTTGAAATTCATCCCCTAAAAGGTATATAAGGGTGTTCAAAGTTTGTATGGAGAGCAAAACATTTTTAAAGTAAAGGATTTGTAACTTCAGTTTTAGACTGTTTACTACAAGACTACAAAGCTAATTTCAATGATTTTAAAAATTAATTCCTTAAACAAACATTTAGACGATAACATGTTCTACGCGGACGAAGTCGCGGGCAACAGCTAGTAATAAATAAATCCATACTAATATTATAAATGCAAAAGTGTGTCTGTCTGTCTGTTACCTCTTCACGCCTAAACCGCTGAACCGATTTAGATGAAATTTAGTATAGAGATAGTTTGAGTCTCGGGAAAGGACATAGGGTAGTTTTTATACTGGAAATCTACCCCTAAGGGGATGAAATTGGGGGTGAAAATTTGTATGGAGCTACTTAAACTGCTGCATCGATTTGGATGAAATTTGGTATTTAAATAGTTTGAGTCCCGGGGAAGGACAAAGGATAGGTTTGATCCCGGAAATCCATACTTCCATACTAATATTATAAATGCGTAAGTGTGTCTGTCTGTCAGTCTGTACAGTCTGTTACCTCTTCACGTCTAAACCGCTAAACCGATTTAGATGAAATTTAGTATAGAGATAGTTTGAGTTTCGGGGAAGGACATAGGGTAGTTTTTAACCCGGAAATCTACCCCTAAGGGGATGAAATTGGGGGTGAAAATTTGTATGGAGCTACTTAAAATGCTGCACCGATTTAGATGAAATTTGGTATTTAAATAGTTTGAGTCCCGGGAAAGGACAAAGGATAGGTTTGATCCCGGTAATCATCCCCTAAGGGGATAAAATAGAGGGTGAAATGAGGGGGTGAAAATTTGGACGTAACCAATTTTGATGAAATTTGTATTAGAGATAGTTTAAGGTGGTTCGATTGCCATACAAAACGTTATTTAACATTCGCAGGCTAACGGCGTGATATTTTAAGAAACTTATATAATAAACTTTCATAAATTGACTTCCCATTTGCGCCTAATTCCCCCTTTCCTAGAATAAACTTGTACAAACTAGATTAATTTGAGAAATTGGTTTGGGACGTGATATTTTGCGTAAACCATTTTTCTCAAACTAATCTAGTTTAAACAAGTTTATTCTAGGAAAGGGGGAATTTGGCGCAAATGGGAAGCCAATTGATGAAAGTTTGTTACATAAGTTTCTTAAAATATCACGCCGTTAGCCTGCGAATGTCAAATAACGTTTTGTATGGCAATCGAACCACCTTAAATCCTGGGAAAGGACATAGGATAGTTTTTATCCCGAAAATCATCCCCTAAGGGGGTGAAATCAGGGGTGAAAATTCGGATGAAACCCATTTGAATACAATTTGGTATAGAATTGAGAACTTGTATAAGTCGATCATAACTACAATGCAGGAGGCCGCTGTGTTTTGTCATACGGGGCGTGTGGGAGCAGTTAAACCCAGCCGTGGCCGTCAAATTGCCGGTTGGAATATATACGAGTATGTACGTGATGCTCACCAGGACGCTAGGCACAAGTTCCTGACGTGGGTGTGTTTAAGCATGAATTAAAGTATTGTCAAAAAACCAAGCGTTAATTAAAATCAATATTTTAGCGTCAAAGCAAAAAAATAAAGATTTTAAAGGATTTTGGCGGGAAACGAAGAAGTTGTGCCCGAAACCTGGCGTCCCGGTGAGTGTCGACGTCATCAGTGACCCTAAAGGTATCGCAAATATGTTCGGGTGTCATTTTCAGGTGGAATCTCCTCTTAAAGATGTTCACAGGGATTTTGAGGCCGCGGTGTCGGGGGTGCCTGAGAGGGTCTCCGCGGAACAAGTAGCTCTTATAATAAAAAGTATGAAGAGAGGCAAGTCGCCCGGACACGACGGCCTGAGCATCGAACACTTTCAGCACGCAGGGCCACACCTCCCGAGGTTGCTGGGGTTGTTGTACACGTTATGTATTCGTCATTCCTACTTGCCCAGTGAGCTAATGATGACGGTCGTGGTGCCTATAACTAAGAATAAAACTGGGGATGTTTCAGATAAATGCAACTACCGGCCGATATCATTAGCTACAACTGCGTCCAAAGTGCTTGACGCCATGCTTGAGAGACAACTTAAAAAACATTTAAATTTAGACGATGCTTAGTTCGGGTTTAGACCCGGGCTATCGACTGAAAGTGCCATTTCGTCCCTCAAGCATGTCGTTAGTTACTACACAGACAGTAATACGCCTGTATATGCTGCATTTCTTGATTTGTCTATAGGATATTAGAATTGGTTAGGTATGATATTCTGTGGTCTAAACTAATCAACACTGGTGTGCCCGGTGAACTGGTCAATATTTTTAACTATTGGTATGCGCATCAAACTAACCGGGTCAAATGGCTTAACGAACTTTCTGATGAATACGGGTAGGAATGCGGAGTGAGACAAGGGGGGTTGACGTCTCCTTCGCTTTCCAACCTGTATGTGAACCAGCTGATCGATGAGCTGGGTAGCACTAAAGTCGGCTGCTCGATTGACAGACAGATTGTCAACAGTATTAGTTATGCAGACGACATGGTGCTGCTCAGCCCATCGGTCTCAGCACTCAGAAGATTATTGAAAACTTGTGAGGAGTCCGCTAAGTTGCACGGCCTCCTATATAATGTAAGAAAAAGTGAGCTTCTTGTATTTCATCCTAAGAGTCGTAAAGTGACGACTATGCCCCCAGTGCTGCTCAATGGTGTAGGACTCGTTAGAGTAAAAAAAATTAAGTACCTTGGTCATGTGGTGACCGAGGACTTTAAAGATGACAGCGAAATGGAGAGGGAAAGGAGGGCGATGGCGGTTCGCTGTAACATGCTGGCCCGCAGGTTTGCACGATCTAGCATTGCAGTAAAGATTACTCTCTTTAAAGCCTACTGCCAAACTTTATACACGTGCAATCTGTGGGTCAACTACACGCAGCGAGCCTTCAACGCCCTCCGAGTACAATATAATAACGCCTTCAGGGTGCTGTTGGGGCTCCCACGCTACGGCAGCGCATCAGCAATGTTTGCGTATGCGCGCACGGAGGGGTTCAGCGCGGTGATTCGTCTCCGTGTTGCATCACTCATGCGCAGGGTGCAGGGGAACCACAACACCATCTTGAGGGTCATCAGTGAGAAGATGGACTGCCTCATTCTGAGACACGAACGCATGCGCACGTACCGGGTGTTCCAGAGGGTGGCAGATACCTAAATTAACATAAATTATGTACACCTAATAAATTACTAACATTATATTGTATTACATTGTATTAAAGCTAAGGGCGGGCATTTTAAATAAAAAATATATTGTTTAGAAACCTTATTAACTTACCTATAAATAAACATTTACTTATGGTAAATAAATTACATTCTTTTAAAATTATATTTATTTTCATTTGTAACAGAACTTATGGCTAGACTAGGTATATGGACCATGTCCGAAATAAACACATTTCATTTTTTATTTTATTTTATTTTATTTATTTGTATAGAGATAGTTTGAATCCTGGGAAAGGACATAGGGTAGTTTTTATCCCGGAATTCCACCCCTAATGGGATGAAATTGGGGGTAAAAATTTATATCGAGTTTCTTAATCCGCTGCACCGAATTGTATGTAATTTGGTATATAAATAGTTTGAGTCCCAGGTAGGGACATAGGATAAGTTTGACCCCGGAAATCATCCCTTTAAAGGAAAGGGGTTAAATGAGGGGTCGAAAATTTAGATGTAACCAAATTTGATGAAATTTGGTTTAGAGATAGTATAAGTCCAGGGAAAGTACATACTCGTAGGATGGTTTTTATTAAGAGGGTGAAATTAGGGGTGAAAATTCGGATGGAACCTATTTGAATACAATTTGGTATAGATATAGTTTGAGTCCTGGAAAAGGACATATAGGGTAGTTTTATCCCGGAAATGCACCCCTAAGGGGATGAAAATGGGGTTGAAAAATTTTATGGAGCTACTTAACCGCTGCACCAATTTGGATGAAACATAGGACAGTTTTAATTCCGGAAATGGGGGGTTAAACTTTGGATGGAACCCGTTTAGATAAAATTTGGTATAGAGATAGTTTGATTCCCGGATGATGACAAAAGATAGTTTTTATCCCGAAAATCATTCCCTAAGGGGATGAAATAGGGGGTGAAAATTTGGATAAACCCCATGGAGATGAGATTTGGTATAGTAGGAGTCCCAGGGAAGCACAATGCATAGTTTTTATCCCGAAAATTAGCTCATGAGGGGGTGACATTAGGGGTGAAAATGTTGATGGAACCCATTTAGATGAAGTTTGGTATAGAGATAGTTAGAGTCCTGGGGAAGGATATGAGATAGGAGCTTAAAAGTTTGTAGAACGATTAGTTATTGAAATACAAAAAAAAAGGACATTCAGCGTTTTAGTAAACTCCACCCCTAAGGGGGTTAAAAGTGGGTGTGGAGTTTGTATGGAGAAAATATGTTTTTAGCGAGAGATTTAAAACTTTGTTGAAAGATTACTTATTACAATACAAATCAAGTACTTGTAGCGTTTTGGAGAATTCGACCCCTAATGGGAATAAAAAGGGGTGAGTTTATATGGAGAAAACTTTTTTTTGAGCTAGAGACTTGAAATTGTGTAGAATGATTATTTATTAGAATACAAATATACAGGGTGGAATTTCATAAACTGTACAAAATAAAAGGAGAAAAATTTCAGCCAATATCATCGGTGTAACGGTGTTTTTTTTTTTTTCTAGTCATTAGTTTTTTTTTTACAGAATTTTGAAATTTTTTGTAAAAACTCGGGTAATACACCTAATTCAGACGGTATAACTTTTGATCCAATGGTCCTAAAATGAAAATAAAAAATGCAGAGTATTACCAAGGGACAGGTTAATAATTCTTATTAACAATAAAAAACCAACTAGAAGAGAAAATCCGCAAAAAAAATTATTGTTTTTGAAAAATGGCTACTAAAATTACGAATTTTAAAAGAAAAACACAATTTTCTGAAAAAAACGCACATTTAGTTACCATTTTTTTTGCTTAGTATTAAACCTCACTTAATGCCGATTCTAAAACCGTTTTTAAACTGTCTCAGACTTTGAAAAATACCACGCTAATGGGTACGTAAATCAAACCATAATTTTATTAATTTTAATCCTCTTAAAATCCTTAATGACCGCTTGTTCCCAGGTAGTTGAAGGGTGTTTTTGGGTTGAAGGTGGATGAGGGGTATAAAGGCATTGGGCAATAGGTCAACTATTCAGTCGCTCGCAAATCGCAATTGCTTGTCTTTGCTCGCCACTTCTTTGATTACTCCAGTACTTGTTCAGTTTGAATCATCATGCCCCGCTTACGAGAGTTTTCGCCGTTACAAATAGCCAACATGCACTATTATTATGGATTGTGCCATGGATCTGCAAGAACTGCGTGTATCGCCTATTTGGAGCAGTATCCTAATGACGTTCCAAGACCTGCTGCTCGCCACTTTCAAGAAGTTCATCGCCGGTTGTGCAATATTGGCCTGGGATACGGTGGCCGAGATCGCCGAGAGCCAGGAAACATAATTGATGTTGCCATAGAAGAAGCAGTTCTCAGAGACTTGTACGCGGACCCAACCACGAGTCTAAGACGCTTGGCATTGAGGCACGGAATCTCAAGATTCTCTGTCTGGAAAATTTTGAAGAAGGAAGGACTGCATCCATTTGCCAGCTTGAATTTGTTGCGTAGCCCGTCGAATCATTCCCGGATTATTTTTTATTTCTTGTGCTGCATTGAAAATTCTGTCGTGCAATTCTGCTTCGGTATTGACGATTCTGTGATATACCCGTTGCTTCATATCACCCCAAAGAAAATAATCCAACGGCGTCATATCAGGCGATCTTGCAGGCCATCCAACGGGGCCGTCTCGGCCGATCCACCTATTGGGATATTGCTCATTTAAAAAATGTCGAACTCTTAATGCCCAATGAGCTGGGCATCCATCCATTTGGAGAAACAGGCGTTGTCTCACATCTAACATCACATCTTCCAAAAGCTCTGGGAGCTCGTCTCTCAGTAACAGTAAAAATCTGTCGGCGTTCAAAGTATTCGGTAAGAAGACTGGTCCAATCAATTGATCGTCGAGTGTAGCTGCCCAAACGTTTATGGAGAATTGGTCTTGAAAATTAGATGGTCTTACTAGGTTTGGATTATCGTGAGCCCATGTGTGTAAATTTCTGAAGTTAGTTATTCCCGTATGAGTAAATCTTGCTTCGTCCATCCATAAAATTCTTCTAGTAAATTCCGGATCCCTTCTGATATTGCCAAGTATCCAAGTCGACATAACACACCTAACGCGGGCATCGCCAATTTGCAAATTTTGTACCCGTTGATAATGAAACGGATGCAGTCCTTCCTTCTTCAAAATTTTCCAGACAGAGAATTTTGAGATTCCGTGCCTCAATGCCAAGCGTCTTAGACTCGTGGTTGGGTCCGCGTACAAGTCTCTGAGAACTGCTTCTTCTATGGCAACATCAATTATGTTTCCTGGCTCTCGGCGATCTCGGCCACCGTATCCCAGGCCAATATTGCACAACCGGCGATGAACTTCTTGAAAGTGGCGAGCAGCAAGTCTTGGAACGTCATTAGGATACTGCTCCAAATAGGCGATACACGCAGCTCTTGCAGATCCATGGCACAATCCATAATAATAGTGCATGTTGGCTATTTGTAACGGCGAAAACTCTCGTAAGCGGGGCATGATGATTCAAACTGAACAAGTACTGGAGTAATCAAAGAAGTGGCGAGCAAAGACAAGCAATTGCGATTTGCGAGCGACTGAATAGTTGACCTATTGCCCAATGCCTTTATACCCCTCATGTTATCTCCACCTTCAACCCAAAAACACCCTTCAACTACCTGGGAACAAGCGGTCATTAAGGATTTTAAGAGGATTAAAATTAATAAAATTATGGTTTGATTTACGTACCCATTAGCGTGGTATTTTTCAAAGTCTGAGACAGTTTAAAAACGGTTTTAGAATCGGCATTAAGTGAGGTTTAATACTAAGCAAAAAAAATGGTAACTAAATCTGCGTTTTTTTCAGAAAATTTTGTTTTTCTTTTAAAATTCGTAATTTTTGTAGCCATTTTTCAAAAACAATAATTTTTTTTGCGGATTTTCTCTTCTAGTTGGTTTTCTATTGTTATTAAGAATTATTAACCTGTCCCTTGGTAATACTCTGCATTTTTTTTTTTCATTTTAGGACCATTGGATCAAAAGTTATACCGTCTGAATTAGGTGTATTACCCGAGTTTTTACAAAAAATTTCAAAATTCTGTAAAAAAAAAACTAATGACTAGAAAAAAAAAAAACACCGTTTCACCGATGAAATTGGCTAAAATTTTTCTCCTTTTATTTTGTACAGTTTATGAAATTCCACCCTGTATGTAAATCACTTTCAGTGATTTGGAAAATTCCATCCCTAAGAGGGGGAAAAGAGCTGCAATGTTTGTGTGGGGGAAACTTTTTTCAAGGTAGAAACTTAAAACTTTGTAGAAAGATTACTTATTAAAATACAAAATAGTACTGCCAGCGTTTTGGAAAATTACACCCCTTAACCCGGCGAGCATGACCCACGGTATGTCATACCCTGACAGTATTAAAAACGTTTGTATTTTTTTAAATCTTCGTCTGGTAACACTAGCTCGCTCAGTAGCTGGAGGCAGGGGAGTGCGGGAGGGGATAGTGGCGTGATCGCAGTGCGACGTGAGGCGTCGGCCGAAATATTTGTGCACAAACCTGTTTCGGGTACGAGGGCGACACTGAAAGTCTTTAGAACTGGCCACTTGTAATAAATATAATAAAAAAATAAGTTCAAAATTTGAAAATGGAACTCTTTCTTAATATTTTTGTGTACGAATTCCACTCGATTGTCATTTGTTTTACGATTTGGCGGCAAATTGAAAATTGTGTGTACTACGTGAGCATGAATTTAACGCGAGAAAATTTTCGAGCAATGATTTTTTACGACTTTCGATGTAATTTAAGTCAACAAGAAAGTTATGATAGACTTCGATTGGCCTTTCACGATGAAGCCCCATCTCGTGCTACTATTTACAACTGGTTTAATGAATTTAAACGTGGCCGCACTGATCTCACTGATGATCTGCGTGAGGGCCGGCCTTCTACGGCGACTACTGAAGATAACATCAGTGTTGTGCGGCGTATGATAGAGACTGACAAAAGAGTAACCTATCAGCAGATTCGTACAAGCTTAGCCATTGGTATGAGTTAAGTCCACAAAATCCTCCATGAACATTTAGCGGTGAGGAAGCTTTGTGCCCGGTGGATACCTCATAATTTGACAGAAGCCCAAAAAGTCCGTCGTGTTGATTGGTGCCGTGAAATGGGTCAAAGATTCAACGGAGGTGACTCAAATGCTGTGTTCGACGTAGTTACGGGTGACGAAAGCTGGATTTACTGTTATGATCCTGAAACTAAAAGACAGTCTGCTGAGTGGGTGTTTCCTTCCGAGGAGTTGCCTACTAAAGTGAAGAGAGGTCGAAGTGTGGGAAAAAAGATGGTGGCCTCGTTCTTCGGAAGGACTGGTCATTACGCAACAATTATTTTAGAGGATCAAAAAACAGTTACTGCGAAGTGGTACACTAACAATTGTTTACCACTTGTCTTGGAAAAAGTTCGAGAAAAACGGCCTCGCAGTAGGATCCTGCTTCACCACGACAACGCCTCATCGCACACCGCCAAGCAAACGATCGACTATTTGGCGACGGCAAACGTGGAATTACTGGGTCACCCACCTTATAGCCCCGACCTTGCACCTTGTGATTTTTATTTATTCCCAAAAATTAAAGAAAAACTTCGAGGAAAACGTTTTATGGACGCCGACGAAGCAGTGGCTGCGTTTCAAAAGGCCGTCGAAGAGACCCCTAAGGACGAGTGGGCAAAGTGCTTTTCTCAGTGGTTCTATCGAATGCAGCGATGTATTGATGTGAAGGGAGGCTATTTTGAAAAGATATAATAAAAGTAATAAGTTGCTTGATTGCTCAGTTTTTGATTTTCTAAGAACTTTCAGTTTGACCCTCGTATGTCACACCCTGCGTCATTTTAGACGTATTTTTTTTATGTATGATTTATAATTTTTTTTTTATTATTCTTAGTGTTTTTAAGGTTTCAATGTATAGGCTTGAGATTATTTTATTAATATTAGTGGTTTTTCTTTTATTTTCCATACAAGAAGGACAGAAAAACCAAATATTCCTGTAAAGGTTGCAGCAAGCCCATATGTATGGAGCATGATAATCTCGATGGCAGTAATTAACCATATTTTCAATAAAAAAAATATTGTTATGTTTTTTTGAGAAGAGGATCTCATTATCTTTTAGATAAAACTTGATTTATATTCCAAAAACAGTTTTTTTTGTTTAATTGTTCAATTTTGTAAACCTCGAAACTTTTGTTCCTATAATTACATAGTATAAGGTAAACACGAATAAAAAAAAATCATTATTAAAACTTGTCTTTGAATTAAATTTATTAAATAATTCATTATTAAACAATATACACTGCACGAAATAACATAACATTAATAAAAACTATATTATGGTACATTCAATTTCGGGTATGTCATACCCTGCCTCATGCTTGATGTAACTTTTTTTCACGTCATGCTCGCCGGGTTAAGGGGTTGAAAAGGGGTGCAAGGTTCGTATGGGAAACCCATTTTTTGAGCTAGAGAATTGATAGTTTGTAGAAAAAATACTTATTACAACAAAAACACTTAGTGTTTTCTTTTCAATTTTTCCCCGAAAAGTGTTAATAGGGTTCAAAGTTTGTATGCAGACTTGCAGAGCAAGAAAATTTTAAAGTATGAGATTTGTAACTTCGTTCTTAGTCTATTTGTTAAAAGAGTACAAAACTCATTTCAGCGTTTTTTGAAATTCATCCCCTAAAAGGGATTATAAGGGTGTTCAAAGTTTGTATGGAGAGCAAGACATTTTTAAAGTAAGGGATTTGTAACTTCGGTTTTAGACTGTTTACTAAAAGACTACAAAGCTAATTTCAAAGTTTTTAAAAATTCATTCATTAAACAAACATTTAGACGATAACAAGTTCTACGCGGACGAAGTCGCGGGCAACAGCTAGTAATTAATAAATAAACTTACCTTTGTAAATTACCGGCCCCAGTTCGTCCCAATTGTCGGACTTATAGCCTGGAATCAAAGAATTTGAATCAGATAAGACACTCCTACCACAGTATAAAGAACTACAACCAGTAGGCAAGCTTCATTTATCTACGAATTTACGCACACGCTTAGCGTAACCGCTCAAGAGTCAGGGTTGTCAAAAATATGTTTGGAGAGATATTAAGTTATTTATAATTACTTGATTCATTTTCAATCATTTCAAAAATAGGTACCTATTCACTCAGATCTTTAAATATAAATATACAGGGTGGAAGTCGACGAGGGCGTTTTGTGGAAATGGGAGGTAGTTTAGCCTTAGCACTATATTTCCTCCATACAAACTATGTAAATATGTGTAGCCGTTTTCAACTTTTAAACATTTACTCAAAAAACTACTTGTGCCAAACCTAACCAGGTGACTAGGTCAATGAACTTACACGTAAACATTCTTGCACGAAAGGATGTTATGTTAATTTGTTGCCGTTTATCTATTCTTAGTTCTTGCAACGCGGTAAGAAATATTGGAGAATTTGCGGAGGCGACTCTCATTGTGGCTCCACTTCGATACCTGCAGACTCAAAGGGCGTAACCATTTGGCTAAAATGAGTTAATGATGCCATCTTACTCAGAATTTTTTTCTCTATCGATCTGTGTTGTTGGAACTGAGAAATTCGCAAAAAAATGGCTAATACGACCCAACTTTTTTTCACCTCTAATCACGATTTTAGAGAAAATTTTGGTCGTAACTGTTGCGTATTTTGATTTTCTTAATTACTGAGGTCGTATTTACCATGATTACAAAACTTTAAGGTGGTATCGCGATTCTCGATCGAAAATGACGCATACGACCCTGATAATTTGGGTAGTAACAATTTAGTTGACTCATACGACCTAACACACAACTTGGCATAATTTCAGTTGACGTATACGACCCAACATTATCTGGGTATAAAACTTCAGTTGACTCATACGACCTTAAATAGATTGTCACAAAAAGCATAGATGCCACTATAATACTCGAGGCATTATAATGTCTACTTTAGCTTCATAAAATCTGCAATTTCATAAGATTTATTATAAGATGCGAATTAGTATCTAAAGGTATCTATCCATTCCTGCCATACCTACCTACAGAGATGTTTGTGGAACGTAACACGGCGCTAGCGCAGCGATCGAGCGCTCTCAATGACGGAGCTACTATTTAATGCTATTTCTTTCTTACTTGTGACGGCCGCCTATCCGTGCGAGCAAGATAGCATAATAAGCAACCACTAACAGAGCAGCGAGGATAGGTATGCCTAAATTTCGCCCTTCGAGGGGCTGCCGGGGGCCCCACCATTTAGTTGTTTGTAAACAGGCGACGTGACGACGTGACAGTGACTGATTAAATATTGAAATTATGGAAAAGGACACTAAAACAAATCTGCTGGATGCCTTAAAACGGCCTCCTCATCCTCATCTTCGTCATATACATACATGCATACATACGCTACAGCACATATTTTCGTCCAATATTCCGCAGTGTCTCAAGACGAGAGTCTTTGACCAGTGTGTGTTGCCAGTGATGACATATGGAACGGAAACGTGGTCGCTTACTATGGGCTTCATAAGAAGGCTCAAAGTCACTCAAAGGGCGATGGAAGGGGCTATGCTGGGAGTTTCTCTGCGCGATCGCATCAGAAATGAGGCTATCCGCAGCAGAACCACGGTAACCAATATAGCCGAATCCGCTCCGAATCGCTGAACTTAAGTGGCAGTGGGCGGGGCACATTGCACGTCGAACCGATGGCCGTTGGGGCGGAAAGGTTCTCGAGTGGCGACCACGTACCGGAAGGCGCGGCGTGGGTAGCCCACCCAAGGTGGACTGATGACCTGGTAAACGTCGCGGGAGTTCACTGCATGCGGGTGGCGCAGGACCGGCCATTGTGGCACTCTTTGGGGGAGGCCTATGTCCAGCAGTGGACGTCTTTCGGCTGATATGATGATGATGATGCTCGAAAAACATAAACTTCCTTCTGAGGCAGTCGGGTACAAAGAACTACAGGCTGTTCCCCTATACACCTGCAAAATTGTGCACATGATACCCATCACAAAACACTAAAGTATGCCGTTTCACATCTCGCACTCACTCTGCCGCCGCTGCTTCTTTAAATAACTACCAAGAAAGCCTCCCCCGCCACGCCCCTTTAAAAATATAATAAGCCCACTAAAGCAAATAAATTTGATGTTATCTAAGTGAACATACCTTTTGTCGGTATGGACTTATTGATCAGCCCATAATTTACATACATTTAGCTAACGAACCATTCAAAAATCATGTTGAAAAACAGCAATCACTCAAAATGGCAATAAGGATAAAATTTAATTAAAACTTATACACTCGAAAAAAGTGCGTTTTGGCACAGAATAAGTAATAGTACTACGTACATAAGGTTCTCTGTTAACAAATTCCCTGTTTAGGTACGCCAAACGTGCCTAAATGTGGCCATCCCGTTCTATCGCATGCAACGCGCTGCGACCCGTGCGAGCGTCCTGTACCAACACGTGGCAGCCACTGAATAGAGCCCCTTCGGAGGGGCGACCGGCATGTACTTGTAGCGATAAACACAAATCGCGAGTGAGCCGCGCCTGGTTTTGGTCGAAAGTTACATAGATAGGTGCTGGTAGGTACATTGCTTTTTGAATAGTAGATGTAATTGGTACACATTGTTGATTTCAATCTTTTAAATACTACTTACTTATACTTTCCTTAATCGGAAAGGAAAAAAATATGGAACTTTAGTTGAACCTATTGTTTTTATGGATATTTATGTATTTATAAATACTGGAAATATTACGGGACAAATATTACGGGACAATCTTACACAAATCAACCTAGGCCCACGGTAAGCTCAATAAGGCTTGTGTTGTGGGTACTAGGCGATGATATATATAATAGATACATACATATAGATACTTATATACATATATAACATCCATAACTCAGGAAAAAATATTCGTGATAAACACACAAATAAATGCCCTGACCGGGATTCGAACCCGGGACCTCCAGCTTCGTAGGCAGAGTCACTACCCACTGGGCTACGGAGGCCGTTAGGAAAGATAATATAAAAAATCAGTTTACGATAGTTTCAGAGAAATCGTATGTCAAGCATATTGGACGTTGCCAAGCATGCGGTGAACGTAGAACATACAGTAAATTGCATTGCCAATTGTACGGTACGTTTCTTTTTTGTCCGTTTAATTGAATATTTACATATTTATAAGAAACTAAGTGTCAATTTATCTCAAAATCTCCATGAATCATGTATCCGCACTAAAACAAGCAGATATAGATGTGCTTAGTGCTGGCAAGTCACAGCTACCGTGGGTTTTGTCGCGCCGAAAAATAATCGACTTAATTAATCATAATCAATAAATACGAGTAAAGCACACTTTTACACAAATCAAACTAGCCTCAAGGTAAGCCCAGTGTTTTCAAAAATTTCAGCGTTTTGAAAAATTCTACCCCTAAGGGGTGAAAATTTGTATGGAGGAAACTTTTTTTTTTGAGCCAGAGACTTGTAATTGTGTAGAAAGATTATTTATTAAAATACAAATATACAGATTAATTACTTTCAGTGGTTTGTAAAATTCCACTCGCTAAGGGAGGGATAAAGAGGTGCAATGTTTGTATGGGGGAAACTTTTTTTTAGGTAGAAACTTAAAACTCTGTAGAAAGAATAAGTACCTACTTATTAAAATACAAAAAAAGTACAACCAGCGTTTTGGAAAATTTCACCCCTTAAGGGGTTAAAAAGCGGTGCAAGGTTCGTATGGGAAACACTTTGTTTAGCTAGAGGCTTGACATTTTGTAGAAAAATTACTTACCTGAAAGATTATTTATTAAAATACAAATATACAGATTAATTACTTTCAGTGGTTTGGAAAATTCCACTCGCTAAGGGAGGGATAAAGAGGTGCAATGTTTGTATGGGGGAAACTTTTTTTTAGGTAGAAACTTAAAACTCTGTAGAAAGAATAAGTACCTACTTATTAAAATACAAAAAAAGTACAACCAGCGTTTTGGAAAATTTCACCCCTTAAGGGGTTAAAAAGCGGTGCAAGGTTCGTATGGGAAACACTTTGTTTAGCTAGAGGCTTGACATTTTGTAGAAAAATTACTTACCTATTACAATAAAAAAACTTAGTGTTTTATTTTTAATTTTTCCCTGAAAAGCGTTCAAAGTTTGTATGGAGAGCAAGATAATTATAAAGTATGAGATTTGTAACTTCGATCTTAGCCTGTTTAGACTAGAAAACTTATTTTAGCGTTTTTTGAAATTCAAATTTCAAATTCAAATATTTATTCGTGACAATAAAAAAAAACACATACAAAAGAAATAATACAATACACATTTTGTCACGAAATGGACCCTGCTCAGCATGTTGCTAGCTTTGCAGCAAGCGCTGGTCTTCCGCAGGGTCCATTCGGTGAGAGCACGGTGGAATTCATCCCCTAAAGGGGATTATAAGGGTGTTCACAGTTTGTATGGAGAGCAAGACATTTTTAAAGTAAGGGATTTGTAACTTCTTTTTTTGACTGTTTTCTAAAATACTACACAACTCATTGTAGCTTTTTTTTAATTCATCGCTTAAGAAGGTTAAAAGGGGGTTCGAATTTTGTATAGAGAGCAAGACATTTTTAAAGTAAGAAATTTGTAACTTCGGTTTCAGACTGTTTACTATAAGGGTTCAAAGAGGGTTCTAAGTTTGTATCGAGAGCAAGACATTTTGAAATAAAAAGAGGTGTTCTAACTTCGGTTTTAGACTGTTTACTAAAAGACTAGGTACAGTCAGCGTCATCAGCCAAAGTAGCCAAATATATCGTAACAAATTCTTACTCCTACAGTAATAAAGACGTCTTGCGATATATTTGGCTACCTTGGCTGCTACTATCTGATGCTGACTGTACTAAACTAATTTCAATGTTTTTTTAAATTCATTCCTTAAACAAACATTTAGACGATAACATGTTATACGTGGATGAAGTCGCGGGCAACAGCTAGTTTATATATATATAAGACTATTCTAAGGACTTATTAGGAACCGACCAAATGAAAAGTAATGTGTTGCTCTGAAAAACAAAGATTTATTTAAATCGGTAACAAAAGTTAAAGTACGTACTTTATAGCACTAAATACACAAATATCATACCTGAAAAACAAAGAAACAACATTTAAAGTTCATTTATTGGCTTGTCGATTCCCACTTTGCACATTGTAATTATAAAATAACTCATTTAAACATCTTCAGTTCATAACCTCACAAATCACAATCGTCATCTTCAAAACAATCCCTGTTTCACCGACAGATTGCTCCTGGCGGTGACAGCGCCATCTTTTGACATTTGAAAGAACGACTTCTGTTTTACCGACGACCATAGGCTGCACATCGATACAAAAACAACATAAAGAAATCTTATTTCTGTATATCTCCCCTCCCTGGGAAGAAAATTTTCTCTTTCAGATAATTTTCAATCATAGAAAATTCTATATCGCGATTTTTCCTATTATGTAGTAATCGGAATGAGTTTCGTAATGTGGAAAAGATTTGATTCCAACTTCTTGTGGCCAGTATCAATTCTGTATATTGTATTAGATATTTTCTCTTTGATTTCAAAAGGACCTATCTTCAACTCATCCATTTTTTTTCTATTTAACTTGTGCCCATTTTCAACATACACCATATCGCCTGTACTAAAATTTTGGTATGTTCTGTTCTTGTCTACTACCATTTTGTTATAGTTATGCGACTTGATTGAATTTTCAAATGCTATTTTCCTGTCTTTAACCCATTCATCTATTGACTTATTTTGTTTCAATTCATTTGGCACTAATGAAACATCTGACCCATCCAGTAGATATCTCGGTGCAAAACCAGTAACTGTATGTTCAGTATTGTTATATTTTTCTACACAGTCGTGAGCAATTGTTGTCCACGCTGTTATGTTTTCTTTTTCGTTCATTTTACATCTTATTTTGTTTACAAGGGTTTGGTTAAGTCTTTCATTTAATCCATTAGAAAAAGCTGGATTGATTTTTCATTTAAAAATAATTTAAATTCCTTTGAGTTTATTCCAGGATACTGATCTGAGAGGATCATATGAATATCATTATGATTAGTTACGTTATTGGTTAATTTTATGAAGTCCTTGGCGTTCTGTGTCTTCGAGGTTACTATATATGCGTAACGAATGAAGTGGTCCACTAAAAGATGTAGATATCTTTTCGTTGATCGTGATCCACCAAAGCCCCCAATCGTGTCTATACAAACAATTTCAAATGGCTTTGTAGCGGGAAGCGGGACCCAAGTGTGACATTAAGCCATATTTAACTTGTCCTCTGGTTTTATTCTTTATACATATCTCGCACCTTTTACATAGACCAATTATATTTTTAGTCAAATTTTTTGCTGTATATTATTTTCCAATTTTCATCTGCATTTGTTTTACACCTATGTGACACATATTTTCATGTACTCCTTTAATTATTTTTTTACTGTACTCTTCGGACAATATATTTTTTTCTTGTTTATTTACTTTTTTATAATATATATTGTGTCTGTAAATTAAATTGTCCTTATAGATTTGTATATCCTTATTTGTCTCTTGATCTGTGACAACATCCTGTAATTTTATAAAATTTACTACTTTTAACTGTTCGGTCATATCTTCATTTGCTTCCAGTACCGGATTCCTGCTTAAGTAGTCTGCCTCTAAATTTTCTTTTCCTGGTGCATATATTACTTTTGCCAGTATGTTATGGCTTCTTTAATGGCTAAGCATTCTAAATATATAGCCTTTTTTTTCTTTTGGACATAATTCGTTTTTTTTTTAAAAGTATGCTACCGGCTTTTCTTTTCCGTCTCGCTGTATTTGCTTCAAAATTGCTCCGACTCCTTCTAAAGATGCATCTGTGTTAATATTTATTGGTAAATCTTTATCGAAAATTGCCAAGATTGGTTGTGAGCACAGTTTCTTCTTTATATTTTCAAATGACTCCTGACATTGGGCTGACCAAACAAATTTTTCATTTTTTCTGAGTAATTTATGGAGTGGTTCCAAAATTACTGAACTCTTCGGTATATATTCACGATAAAAATTGATTTTTCCTAGAAATTGTCTGATATTTTTTTGAGATTTTGGTCTTGGGAATACCCGTATAGAAATTAAGTTATCTGTCACTGGTCGAACTGTGTTATCCTGTATTACATGACCTAGATATTTTACTGAATCCGAAGCAAATGTACACTTTGTAAACTTTAGTCTGAAACCTTCAGACTTTATCGCCTCCAATAATTGCGTTAAGTGGCTAATGTGTTCATTATAAGACTTGGAGAATACCAAAATGTCGTCTATATAATTAACGGTAAAATCAGTTAGGTTATACTTTCTTAGTATGTTGCTCAATATCCGTTGAAATATCGCTGAAGAGGTTTTCAAACCAAACGGTAAGCAGGTCCATTGGAAATGGCCTTCTTGTGTAACAAAACCAGTCTTCTTTCTATCTTCAATCCGTAGTGGTATAGACCAGAACGCTGAATTTATATCCAACGTCGAGAAATATTTACAATTTCTTGTCTTTAGTACTAAGTCCTCAATTAATGGGAACGGTTGAGCTTGCGGTACAACTATTTTATTGAGATCCCTGAAATCGATACATAATCTGGATCTCCTTTTGTCTTCTTTTTTGAAAGCTAAGGTTACTGGTGCTGCGAACGGACTGTATGATTCCTCTATAAGATTTTTTTCAAGCAATTTTCCTACTTGTTCTTCTATTTCTTTTTTATCTTGTATAGAACATTTGTAAGGTCGTTTACTACAGTTTTTATCCACAAGCAAATCAATACGCGCTTCATAGTCTCTCACTGTTCCAATATCGTATTTATCTTTCGCAAAGCTTGATTTATATTTGTCAATAAGTTTATTTATTTCAGATTTTAAGCCTAAACAACTTGGACTGTGTAGAAAAATATAACAATACTGAACATACAGTTACTGGTTTTGCACCGAGATATCTACTGGATGGGTCAGATGTTTCATTAGTGCCAAATGAATTGAAACAAAATAAGTCAATAGATGAATGGGTTAAAGACAGGAAAATAGCATTTGAAAATTCAATCAAGTCGCATAACTATAACAAAATGGTAGTAGACAAGAACAGAACATACCAAAATTTTAGTACAGGCGATATGGTGTATGTTGAAAATGGGCACAAGTTAAATAGAAAAAAAATGGATGAGTTGAAGATAGGTCCTTTTGAAATCAAAGAGAAAATATCTAATACAATATACAGAATTGATACTGGCCACAAGAAGTTGGAATCAAATCTTTTCCACATTACGAAACTCATTCCGATTACTACATAATAGGAAAAATCGCGATATAGAATTTTCTATGATTGAAAATTATCTGAAAGAGAAAATTTTCTTCCCAGGGAGGGGAGATATACAGAAATAAGATTTCTTTATGTTGTTTTTGTATCGATGTGCAGCCTATGGTCGTCGGTAAAACAGAAGTCGTTCTTTCAAATGTCAAAAGATGGCGCTGTCACCGCCAGGAGCAATCTGTCGGTGAAACAGGGATTGTTTTGAAGATGACGATTGTGATTTGTGAGGTTATGAACTGAAGATGTTTAAATGAGTTATTTTATAATTACAATGTGCAAAGTGGGAATCGACAAGCCAATAAATGAACTTTAAATGTTGTTTCTTTGTTTTTCAGGTATGATATTTGTGTATTTAGTGCTATAAAGTACGTACTTTAACTTTTGTTACCGATTTAAATAAATCTTTGTTTTTCAGAGCAACACATTACTTTTCATTTGGTCGGTTCCTAATAAGTCCTTAGAATAGTCTTATATATATATAAACTAGCTGTTGCCCGCGACTTCATCCACGTATAACATGTTATCGTCTAAATGTTTGTTTAAGGAATGAATTTAAAAAAACATTGAAATTAGTTTAGTACAGTCAGCATCAGATAGTAGCAGCCAAGGTAGCCAAATATATCGCAAGACGTCTTTATTACTGTAGGAGTAAGAATTTGTTACGATATATTTGGCTACTTTGGCTGATGACGCTGACTGTACCTAGTCTTTTAGTAAACAGTCTAAAACCGAAGTTAGAACACCTCTTTTTATTTCAAAATGTCTTGCTCTCGATACAAACTTAGAACCCTCTTTGAACCCTTATAGTAAACAGTCTGAAACCGAAGTTACAAATTTCTTACTTTAAAAATGTCTTGCTCTCTATACAAAATTCGAACCCCCTTTTAACCTTCTTAAGCGATGAATTAAAAAAAAGCTACAATGAGTTGTGTAGTATTTTAGAAAACAGTCAAAAAAAGAAGTTACAAATCCCTTACTTTAAAAATGTCTTGCTCTCCATACAAACTGTGAACACCCTTATAATCCCCTTTAGGGGATGAATTCCACCGTGCTCTCACCGAATGGACCCTGCGGAAGACCAGCGCTTGCTGCAAAGCTAGCAACATGCTGAGCAGGGTCCATTTCGTGACAAAATGTGTATTGTATTATTTCTTTTGTATGTGTTTTTTTTTATTGTCACGAATAAATATTTGAATTTGAAATTTGAATTTCAAAAAACGCTAAAATAAGTTTTCTAGTCTAAACAGGCTAAGATCGAAGTTACAAATCTCATACTTTATAATTATCTTGCTCTCCATACAAACTTTGAACGCTTTTCAGGGAAAAATTAAAAATAAAACACTAAGTTTTTTTATTGTAATAGGTAAGTAATTTTTCTACAAAATGTCAAGCCTCTAGCTAAACAAAGTGTTTCCCATACGAACCTTGCACCGCTTTTTAACCCCTTAAGGGGTGAAATTTTCCAAAACGCTGGTTGTACTTTTTTTGTATTTTAATAAGTAGGTACTTATTCTTTCTACAGAGTTTTAAGTTTCTACCTAAAAAAAAGTTTCCCCCATACAAACATTGCACCTCTTTATCCCTCCCTTAGCGAGTGGAATTTTCCAAACCACTGAAAGTAATTAATCTGTATATTTGTATTTTAATAAATAATCTTTCAGGTAAGTAATTTTTCTACAAAATGTCAAGCCTCTAGCTAAACAAAGTGTTTCCCATACGAACCTTGCACCGCTTTTTAACCCCTTAAGGGGTGAAATTTTCCAAAACGCTGGTTGTACTTTTTTTGTATTTTAATAAGTAGGTACTTATTCTTTCTACAGAGTTTTAAGTTTCTACCTAAAAAAAAGTTTCCCCCATACAAACATTGCACCTCTTTATCCCTCCCTTAGCGAGTGGAATTTTCCAAACCACTGAAAGTAATTAATCTGTATATTTGTATTTTAATAAATAATCTTTCTACACAATTACAAGTCTCTGCCCTAAGCAGAACCTGAGGGCCGAAGGCCCGAAGGTGAGCTTCCAGGTTCGCGAAGGCCGAAGGCCGAGCTCCGCGTAGGGCCGAAGGCCCGAAGCGTCCCTTCAGAGCTCGCTCTCTACGCGAGCCCGAGGGCCAAAGGCCCGAAGGGCGTGCCCACGCGGACACACACCCCCCGCACCTTCCCGTCACAAGCAAGACCTGAGTGCGAGATCTCTCTTACAAAAATACCTTTCGCTTTTCCCTTCCCATAGCGGAATTTCACTTTCCTTTTCCTTGGAAATACAAAAACAATTATTACAGGAAGATTTTGAATAATTTAAGTCAAATACAATACGTACAGCCACGCGTGTGCCTGGTCCACGAGGCCACCCTCGCAGGCGTTCCATGCTGTCGACAAAAATACTAATTAAATAGTTACTAGTATTGTATATTCTGCTTAAGAGTCCGCACTAAGCTCGGCCGAATTTCACCGTCCTATACAAACGGAGTTCATTTAATTTTTATATATTTGCTATACATTTTACGTTACATTGGATGGTACTTATACAATAAATAAAGTTTTTTTTTATTTGTCTCAATACAATTGTACTACTTATATGTAGCAATACCTATAGGCCAGTCCGTAGAGTATATCTTTGTTGCAAAAGGTGGTGTAGAAGATTTTGTTTTTTAATATTGTTTACATCGATACAACCGAGAAAATATCAAAAATGGCTACACGAGATATCTAGGGACAACTTTTGGCAGCCACAAATCACGGACTTTTTTTTGGTTTCTCACTCGTAGCTTCTATACGGTGCATCCTAGCGAAAAGTTACACACTAGGGAATTAAAGATCATGAAATTATGTGTCTAATGAGTACCAATACATATTAATTCAGTTCAGCGACATAGTAGAAAACCATTGTCGAAAAGGAGGCTTTCCTCAAGTTTGTAAGTTATTTCAAGATAGTCGTTTCTAAGCTTCTGCGTTTCAATTTTGAATTAACTATAGGTTTTAGCTCCTCAATTGTAGGAATTTACAGAACCGACAGTAATTTCAGCATTAGTGTCACCATAACTGGTAATCGAAGAGCTGGCAGTTTTCTCGTGCAACGCATCAGCATTGCAGTTCAGTGAGGAAATACCGCCAGCACACTCGGTACACTGCCTAGAGGGCCTTTTTAGGGTTCCGTAGTCAAAATAGCAAAAACGGAACCCTTATAGTTTCGTCATGAATGCTCGTCAATCCGTCTGTCCGTATGTCACAGGCATTTTACTCGAAAACTATAAAGTGTATTTGAATAAAATTTAGAGGATAGGTGTATTTTATTAGCCGATACATAATTCTAAAATGAAATGACAAAAAAAATATTCTTTTAGAGGTGCACTCCAAACATATAACTACAAGTAAAAAAAAAGAAAAACATTGTATGTCCACGTGTTGCACATCAATTGATAGGTCTTTTAAAATAAATATAAAGTTTCTCAGCAAGTTTTTCGATTAAGTGATAGTCGGAGATAATCGCCCCGAAAGTCACTAAATTTCCAGGATTTGTAGCTGCCAAAAGTTGTCCCGAGGTATTTCGTGTAACTATTTTTGATATTTGCTCGGTTGTATCCATATTACATGACATCTAGGTAGGTACCTACCTACGTCTGATTGTCACATCTAACAGAATAGCAAAGAAACATTCCTGTAGTAAATTCATAAAAAGTATAGTACACTCGGCGTCAAAAATATCGCACATTTCGAAAATTTCGTTTCGAGCGAATATAGCTCTTACGGAATGTACTGTACCCCATTAATATGAATATCATTTTAAAGCTCAATCAACAACCTTTTAAATGAGTGGGTGTTTGTTTTTGTAAAAACAATGACCATAAAAAAAACTCATTTTAAATCAAAAGTCCCGAAGTACGCGTTTAGTGGGTCACTAATTGGGCACCCATGGACGGGTATAAAAGGGGGGGTAAAGATCGATTAAGGGTCATTCGCTATCCAGACGTCACTGAGATCACACCTGAAGAGCTACAGCAAGAAAAAAACATTAAATAATGGATACCACACGCCAGAAGAAGCCGCTCAAGTGATTGCACTACTGGAAACTGGACTACGACAGACTGAAGTTGCTCGGCATCTGAATATCAGCCGTTTTCGAGTGCGTCGAGTGTTCCAGCGGTTCGAGGAGACTGGTGGCTACATCAGAAGGCATGGATCCGGGAGGCGACGCTGTACTTCCGGTTCAGACGACCGGTACATTGTGACGACTTCCTTGCGGAATCGTTTTTTCAACGCTGTTGAGCTCCAGCAACAGCTTCGAGCAGCTCGCAGAACGTCGGTGAGCGTCTCCACGATCAGACGAAGACTACGGGAGAGGAACTTGATGCCCCGCAGGGCCGCTACGGGCCCCCAGTTGACTGCGCAGCACCGGAATGCCAGAAGAGGATTTCGCACTAGCCATGAGAATTGGACGTTCACCCAATGGAGGAATGTCCTCTTTTCTGACGAGACGAGAGTGTGCCTTTACATCAACGATAGACGCAGAAGGGTGTACAGGAGGCAGGGGGAGCGGTATACAGAAGCCTGCACCGTAGAAACCGTCAGCTACGGGGGTGGATCCTGTATGTTCTGGGGCGGCATTTCCGTCGACGGGAAAACCGAACTTGTTTGCGTTTCCCGGACTGGAGGTGGCCGTGGCCAGGGATCCCTGACTGCTCAACGGTACATTGCGGAGATCCTGGATCCACATGTGGTCCCATATGCTGATGTAATTGGACCTGGGTTCCAATTTATGCACGATAACGCCCGCAGCCATACAGCGTTGATCGTTCGGGACTACCTGCATGCTGCTGGTATCAACGTTATGGACTGGCCAGCAAGGAGTCCCGACTTAAATCCCATCGAGCACCTCTGGGACCAGCTGAAAAGGCGGGTACGATCGCGTGATCCTCCTCCTGCCACACTTGATGAGCTTCATGATGCTGTCATTGAGGAGTGGAACAACATTCCTCAAGAGAACATCGTGACGCTGATCAGGTCCATGACCGACCGCATGGAAGAGCTTCGGAGGGCGAGAGGAGGCAACACTAGGTTTTAAGTTTAGTTTTAAGCTTTATTTTATTGTTATTGTTGTGTTTTATTTTTTTGTAATTTTTGTTAAATAAACGAGTTTTCCTTTTTCCTGTTTTTTTCCTTTTTTTCCTTACGGGGTTGATTTTCAATTGACATTTTCCGATAGAAGGTTTCATTACCTTTCAAATAAGACCCCATAGTCATGGGGTACATTACATTCTGTAAGAGCAATTTTCGCTCAAAACGAAATTTTCGAAATGTGCGATTTTTTTGACGCCGAGTGTATTATAAAAAAAAACGGTTTTGGGTATCGCTATAGGGTCGCAACTAACGCTCCTCCTCGCTTCGCTCGTCCTCGTACCTACACCGGCTTGCCTTAGAGAACAATAGGTAGGTAATCCGATATCCTGAGGTAGAGGTGGGTAGACTAAAATATCTTAAAGACATGGGCATCTTCAATCGTTCAAGAAAAGTTAAGCCCGCGTCTCCGAAAATCATAAACTTACTCGGAAAATGCAAAAACTAGCGGTTTTTGCGTTATGGGATTTATGGGTGACGAATCATATGTCACTTAAAATGGAAATTCGTGGCAAGGTAGCTTTTATTTAGAAAGCCCCAATGGTTTCCTTTATCTGTGCTATAAGACGTTGCTTCGTACCAACTTTCAATATTCTGATTTCACGGGAAGTAATACCCTGTAGGTTTTGATTCCCTTGCGAGTTTCGTTTTCCGGCATAAACGGCTGTATCTTTTGATTGCGTTGGCTTAGAAGTTTGATTTTTTCACAGCTTCAAGGGACAGTAGATTTGAGTATCAATACATAGTATAAAACAAAGTGATTCAAGAGGAAGGTTTATATGTATAACACATGCATGTATTCATTGTATTATACATATAAACCCGTGCGAAGCCGGGGCGGGTCACTAATTATACATATAAACCTTCCGCTTGTATACACTATCTATTAAAAAAAAATCGCGTTGCGTAGTTTTAAAGATCTATTAAGCATACATAGGGACAGACAGACAGCGGGAAGTGACTTTGTTTTATACTATGTAGTATAACACAATACCTACTTAATAACTCAATCATCCACGCAGTCCTAAAACTCACGAGACCAGGGCAATGTATCACTCTCGCTGGAATTGGAGGCCTTACTGAAGCGATCGAAAAAACATCTTATATGTTAAAATATGCTCACCGTTAAAACAAGCCTGCTCTCACATTTCTCTGTGGCGCAATACCAGTCTAGTCTACAAACGAATTGCGCCGCCGAGTATATTTATACCCACCTGAAAATACACAAAAAGTAAATTATTAATAAAGCGTAATTTCAATAAATGTATTAACAAATTGGAACAGTATAGATAAGTAACGGATACGCTACACGAGCGAAATCTGCAGTCCTTGGTGTGGATATTGTTTTAAGTGTTTTGGAATAAGATAATCTTGTTTTCAAAACTATACAGGTAGCCCAGACTAACGTGAGTAACTACTGAACGGTATTATGCAAAAAATTTATTAGTACTTAGACATAAAACAATTATATTTTCCTTTAATACATTAAATTATGAGAAAAAGGTTTTAGGATCAACTAGCTTCCGCCCGCGACTTCGTCTGCGTAGACCCGGGATAAAAGCTATCCTATATTTTAATCCAGGCTAAAAAATATCTTTGTGCAAAATTTTATACAAATCGGTTGAGCCGTTTAAAGCCCCTGCTAGACGGTCGCCAACACGCCCCTCCGACCGAGTGACCTTGGTCCGCAGCGACCGTGTAGACAGTTGTTTGGAGCAAAATTTCATAGGTCGGTCGGTCGGAGTGGCGTGTTGGCGACCGTCTTAAGCGTGATTAACAAACATCGAAATTTTCGCATTTATAAAATAAAAGAACTTACCATCATGTATTAGAACTACCCCCCCATTGCATCCTACAATATAGTAGTTATCAGCCATATCTGCAAGAAAAAAAAGTCAGCTGGTTAAGGAGATAAAATGCACTTTGTTGACCCACGCTTTGGGTGTTCATATTTTTTTTGTAGATAGTACTCATAAATATAAAGCTATTTTTCGAAATTTTCGGAACTTTTCAGCCGATTTTAAAGATTCTTTCGCCAGTATACACGCCTTTGGAATGGACACGCTATATTTTACCCCGCGGCTTCGCTTGCGTTCTATAAGGATACGACGGGAATCTAAAATATACATATAATATACAAGTAGCATATTTACATAAAACGAAACATATTATGGAAAAAAAAATTGGCCAGTATTTATTACTTTTGGAACATAATATGAGTTCTTGGTCCCCTGGTATACATACGGCCATTTGCCGGGCAGTATCAGAGATGCACCTTCCTCACAAATGTTCAAAAATAGACTTGAAGTATGGCTGTTGCAATCACAATTTTATGAGTTATGACATAGCTGAGTTACTCAATAATAAATAAATATAACATGAAAACATGTACACTTACATAGAGAAATATATCATGCACAATGGATCATTCGAAAGATCAGTCCTAGGTATATACATACTTACTTTACTCTTTGATCCAAAGACAGAGACGACTACGTTTTTTTTTCTAAACGGCTAGTAGGTACTTATTACTAATTATACTGTTTGCGGCCAGTATGCTTGATAAGTTCAACAAGAAGGTATATGCATTCTACCACGGAATTATATATATGTACTAGTTGCCCGCCCCGGCTTCGCACGGGTGGAGCAAGATATATTTGTTATTTAGTTTACCTTGACCTACTACATATGTGCCAGAGCGGGATGGACTGGCGTTTATGCCGAGTAATGATCTACAAGCCCACTCTGTTCGATATAACTTTTAATGCATAGCCATTGAAATTCCTAGTTGTAAGTTAGTTGTTAAATCATTGTGTAGAACTGGAAAAGGCGATTTTGATATTTATTCGACCAAATTCGAATCTGAGATCAAAAGAAATACTTACTTAGTTGGCTACAAAAACCACTGACGCTGATTTAACTGAGTTTAAAATATCAATCACTTTGTAAATAATCGTGGCAGACGATAACACGGGCAAGCAAGACGGCCACAACCACAAAGCAAATTGATAAGACAAAATGGCCGGCAGGCCGACCACAGATTACTAATATGTAGCTAGCAAAGATAAATAAATAGCAAAGCGGGCGACGAGCGGCAATTCAAAGTGACCCAAACATTTGATCATCAAGTTCAATCTATGAATGCCTGCTCGTCGCCCCGCTGCCCGCTGCCCAGCTAGCACACTAATCGGACATATATTTACGTTCGGACGTATAACTTTATGATTGTGCCCATTTTTACGTTACTTAGCTAACATGGTAACCTCGCAGCATATATTTATGCCATAGCGTAAAATATACGTAGCAAAATTATTACATTCATTTCATTCGTTCAATAGTAGTCTATGGTTAGAAGCCCATTATAATACTACCTAATTAAAGAGTAATGATAGGCACTGCACAGTTTACTAAACAGTTGTTCTCCTGTATTAAGTTGTGTTTTAATAGTTTTTTGTTTTTATTTACTTTACTCCCACCCCGCAAAAAGTTTGACGTAGTGGTTATAAGTGATGAAGCGAGTACCAAAACACATGTAAGTTTATAATTGAATCAATCATATTAGTAAGTTTGTGTAATATATTTTATTACAACACAAGCAAAAAATCTTAAAAATAAATTTAAAATAATAAGACAATTCATGAGTTATAATATATTTTATTTAAGTAATCACAGTCAATTACGAATACGAACATGAAACAGTTATTCAAGAAGTCGGTACATCAGTTAGGTATCCTATTACGAGTTTGGTATAATATTATTGACATACAATCGTCAATAACCAAATCAAGGTCCACATGAGAAAACAGCAGGTCCAAGCGATCAGCGCACTCGTAGCACACGATAATTAACGATAAATAATAATTAAAGGCAATAGATTATCGATGACAGTCTGACAATGACGTGACGTATGACGCAAGGTTGGGTTGCGTACCAAAGAGAATATAAACACTACTTTACGTTCCATTCCATGTAAAATGCTCTAACCGTAAATTCAATGTTCTGTTTTAATAATACAGTATTTATAAATAGTAATTTTTTTTAGCCGAATCAATTGTATAACGAATATACTAACGTGGAAATGTAGTCTCAGATATTATCAAACTACGTAAAATGAAATTTTTCTGAATGTCATACTTAGGTAGGCCTGTTTCCGCTTCCGCTTTGGACTGCCACCTGCAGGCGCATATAGACACTTACGATAGGTCTCCTCAAACGCGCAGCTATTTTGACGTATAAACGTCAAAAAAGGCTTTATAAGGCACTGCAAACACCGTGAATGAGGTGACGTATGACGCAAGGTTGGGTTGCGTACCAAAGAGAATATAAACACTACGTTACGTTCCATTCCATGTAAAATGCTCTAACCGTAAATTCAATGTTCTGTTTTAATAATAAAGTAAATATAAATAGTAAGCTTTTTAGCTGAATCAATTGTATAACGAATATACTAACGTAAAATTATACAACATACGTAAAATTGAATATTCCTGTATGTCATACTTAGGCAGGCCTGTTTCCGCTTCCGCTTTGGACTGCCACCTGCAGGCGCATATAGACACTTACGATAGGTCTCCTCAAACTTGCCACTATTTTGACGTATAAACGTCAAAATAGGCTTTATAAGGCACTGAAAACACCGTGGTCGGCCTTAGCTAGCTACACATTAGTAATCTGTGGTCGGCCTGTCGGCCATTTTGTCTTATTAATTTGTTTTGCGGCCGTCTTGCTTGCCCGTGTTATCGTCTGCCACGATTATTTACAAAGTGATTGATATTTTAAACTCAGTTAAATCAGCGTCAGTGGTTTTTGTAGCCAACTAAGTAAGTATTTCTTTTGATATACGGCCTGCAGGCTTCATAAGTACTTATATAGTGTTTTAGTGCTTAGTGTTTTTACAATATTTGATTATTGTGAAAAATCTACATAAGACGCAATTTTTATTTATAGATTTTTGTTTACAAAACTGTGTTGAAGTCACTACTTAACACCACTACTTCAGTGCAGTAAATGATACTTTTTAAGAACTGTTATACAACTCGAACGCAATCGATCAATATTCTTTTTAATATTCATATCTTACATAGCCTTACCATTGTAATTAAATGCTTCATATTCTATTTAAAACATTTATAAACGCCTATTCATTGTTGATTCTACTACTGCGCATTACTTTTGCTATTTTTCCGTTCATTTCTGAGCGTTGACCTGTAACTACCGAATCAGATCGAAAATGGCCAACCGAAGACCTCAACAAGGCGGACGCCGCATGGATTTCGGTCATAATGACCGGAAGAACTTCGGGCGCTCCGGCTTGTCTCCGTGGCAAGGCGGTGGGCCGATGGGAGGCCTGCCTAATCTCCTACCGCTCTCCGGAGTCCCGACGGAAGCCACGCTGGCTCTAGCTAGCAATATCATCAACCTGCTTCAGCCGCGCCAAAACCCTGTCCCGTCTCTGCTCGACATGCCAATCAGGCGGGACTTTGGCGGTGACATGGGCCGGTTTGACAGAGGTTATGGTGGACCTAATCGGGTAAGTGTAATTTTATGACACGGTTTCTCTAAAGGTGGGTTTAGACCAAACGAGCGAATGCTCATTCTATCCCCACTCTGCCAAATTTCTAGTGTGTTAACAGAGACAGAGCATTATTTCGTTGTTTGTCCTTATTTTGCGAATATTCTAAGAATGCTCGCTCTCTTGGTGTAAACGATGGATGGTCGTGCAAACAGTCCCCTAGAGCGATCTTTCGTCTTCAGATGTGCTCGCTACGGGAAGCGGTTTCTTCAAAGCGTTCTAGTGCTCAAGGGACATGACACTTGAGCTATCTTAGTAATCACTGAAATATTATATAGGACGTAATTATGGATTATTAATTAGACCCTCATGATAAATGGAGCAAAATAGTCTCTGATTGGTACCCCAGAGATGGAAAGCGAAGCAGAGGACGCCAGCGAATAAGATGGGAAGATGACCTTAAACTCACAGCTGGTAACCTCTGGAGAAGAGTAGCACAAGACAGAACTCAATGGAAGATGTCGGAGGAGGCCTATGCCAAGAGGCACACTGAACTACGGGACATTATATAACTACACAAAATCAAATGTCTAGACATACCTTAGTAGTTCAGGACAAAAGGGCTTATTATTATTATTATAATATTTATAATTATGGATTGGTCTCAAGAAAAATGTATTTTAATGATAGAAGCCTACCAAAATGCCAGGGGTCTGTGGGATCCGACTTATGAAAACTATAAAAATACAATTCATAAACAAGATGCTTGGCAGGAAATAGCAAACCTTTTAGAATGTAGTGTTGAAAATGTAAAAAAAAAGATGGACTCGCTTCTCGCATCTTACTGTTGTGAAAGGCAAAAATCAATTGCCACAAAATCAGGCAGTGGTGCTGATTGCACTTATAATTCAAAGTGTTTTGCATTTTAAAAGCATGCACTTCCTGATGGATAAATACAAACCGAGGAAGACATTGGAATTCCAAAGACACCTGACAAATGAGCAATGGGCACTTGTTCGCCTGATCTAAACATCTCTAGAGCATATGCTCTAGAATCCTAGTTCTTGAGTTGCATTCTTGCTCGTTGATATTTGTGTGGTGTAAACACTTAAACCAAACTTTTGTTTACACCAAAAGATCAAGAATGAATGCTTTGCTCTGGTCCTAGCTCTTTGATAGTTTGGTCTAAACCCACCTTAATGGATTTTCCACTTTTAATTATAAATTTCATCATGCATGTGTGCTGTACAGAATTGATTTCTTGTGGCGAGATGTCATTTCACACTTCTGAATACAAAACTTATAAGACAGTTTAATTTTCAGCCTCTTAGCCTTATGGCGTACCTTGGCACTAACACTTACTTGTACTCCCCTAGATGGGCAATCAGGGTAATTTCCGGCGTACGGGGAATTACAACAATCGCACGGGTGAGCGTATCAACGTCAATCGTAAGCCGTTCAGGCCCAATGATGGGCGCCACCAGAACAAGAATCCCCCGAAAAAGGAAGCCGATTCCAAGGCTAAACCTGTCAAGGAGAGGTAAGCTTCCTTCCGGTGTCACACCGCACTTCTAAGTACTCCTTGGCAGTATGCTGCAGTATCACCTGATTAGCCTAATTGGCGTAACGACACTCTGAAATCTCTTCCGGAGGACACAAATTTCTAGACATATCGGAGCCATAACGGAGAATGGACACAGTCTATCATCACGTCTTCACCGCGGACAGACTGATCTGTCTGTGTGGTTCTGTTCTGAGCCACATTTTTCTTGCGTCTTCACTTTAGTGTTCCGTGACGCAATTGGTTCAACGGAACACTCATTTCTCGAAGACACCAGAAAAAAACACTTCTCAGCGACCTGACAAACTGAGCAGACAATTCACTCTTCCTTACATATTTGTTTTGTTTTGGGTGTATTTATTATTTTACATGAACTTACATGTAATTTTTTGATGATTGAAGTCAATTTATTCTTCATTCCCAATCAGCATATACCATTTCCAATCCTATTCCCGAAGGATTTGATCATCACAATTGCTTGTTCCCAAAATATCACATTCCTAAGACAACACACCACTCTATAAATCAGTTTTTCCTTGTTTTTAGGTCCTTCGAAAGAACAGCACTGACAGTGTTTGTTTTTTAACAATATTAGGTTGATGTTTTCTAACGCTAGGGCCACACGGCCCTGTTTATAAAATGGCACCCTTAGGAGATTCGTAAGAAACGGGAATGCCATTGTCAGTCTAACTTATGTTATTAGACATCATCATCATCGCCCACTGCAGCCCATAGGCCTCTCCTCGAGTATTCTACTCATGAGTTCATGACACTCATCCCTGTCCCAAACTAGTTTGATTCAGAAGTGACCTGCTTAATTAAAAATTAGATTTTTAACCCCCCATAAAATTGACAATACCAGGCAAAGCACCTCGGAACGCCGGGGGTCGATATCAGAGGCCATTGGCAACATAAAGGGTCTGCTAGGCTTTCTGGTGGTATTGGGTTGGCACAAATAGCAGTAGAGCTTATAAGTCTTATTACTGATACGCGAAATAGGCTCAATTACGGATTATATATGATCATGATAAGGATTCTTATAATTTTGACAGTTTAAGAAAACCCATATTGTAATTTTTATCTCAAACAAATAAATCTAAATTAGGAGTCAAGTTGCGAAAACCCAGCCCATTAAAACATTGCACCATGGTGTTGGTCACTAGACTCACAAATAATGATAAGGATGAAAAATATTTATGGCAACAAGAAACAAAAAAATAGTAACTGACTCAATTACTTGACTCCTGTTGCCTTTAAAGTATTTCATAAATCTGATAAACTTTGCTACATCCTTTTACTAATTTTAATGTGTCTTAGTAATGTGGTACTTTGGGAACAAGCAATGAAATCGTAAATAACTTTCCAATGGCATTGTAAAGTTATCCAAACCCAAGTGATTTTGAAGCTTCACATTAGAAACATTCATAGCTCTCTGAGCAACAGCTAACACCAACTTCAGTCTTCTAACAAGCAAGTTCAACAGCGACCAAGACAAGGATGACAAGTCTGACATCAAGGAGGAGGACAAGAAAGACACTCCGAAGACTCGCTATGATGACATTGATGCTCAGCTTCTCCGGTGCCATATTTGCCACAAGAGCATGTGGGACGGCAGGAGCTTCGAGAATCATCTGAGCGGCCGGGCGCATGCCATCATGATGCAGAAGACTGCGGAGAGCTATGCGCTCACTGCTGATACTATGCGGCAGGAGTATAAGGTTAGTTTAGTTGATTTTTTTTTTTATTTAACCCAAATAATTACACAGCTTGTACATAGTACAGTTTGTTGGCGAGAGATTTATCATGAGATTTAGGTATCTAAACACGAACAAGAAACAGTATTTAGATTGTAAATTACTTGTTAATTTTTTAATTTTATAGGTATCAAATAATTTTTATGTGGCAATGGGGAATGGATGAAAATTTTAGAAGTGCCTTATAATTTTTCCATTCCTAGAAAAAAGTTGCAGACTTTTCAGCTGCATCAATTATTTTTGAAAAATATAAACAGCTTCCTCACTTACGTTTAGGGTTTAGGACGGCGAATGAGACTATTTCCTTGTTCCATCTCATATTACAAAAAATATTTGAACACACACACTACAGTGTGGCTCCAGTAACTTCTGGACAGATGTAATCCAAGAAGTTAAGCAGAGGTCGTGCGCCCAGGAGGTCCTGGGCGCACGACCTCTGCTCCTACTGGACATTGGCCTCCCCCCAAATGTAACTAAATATATATATTTTTTTTTATACTACGACGGTGGCAAACAAGCTTACGGCCTGCCTGATGTTAAACTGGTACCGTCGCCTACGGACACTTGTGACTCCAGAAGAATCACAAGCGCGTTGCCGACCCTTTATTCACTTGAGGATTCGCTGTGTTGGCAGATAGCGACATGCAGGTCCCTCACTCCCAACACAACACACCCTAGGGAGCTCTGGCGACCTTACTCACCACCAGGAACACAACACTACATACTTCATAGCATGCAATAATATAGCAACACTACAAATCAGTGGTGCTATTATGGCTGCGGTCTTCTGTAAGGTGAAGGTACTCCCCCAGTTGGGCTGTTCCACATACGAGCGAGATGACATTCCGTTGTGCCCTACCTCTCTTATATTTGTAATTGGAACGCTTGTGACAGATACGCGAGATGAAGCGCACGCGCAAGTCGGGGCAGCAGCCCGCGCGCGACTTCTACTGCGCCATGTGCGACATGTACGCGGCGGACGGTGCCGTCCATCGCACCACCGTGGGACACCGCAAGCTCAAGGTACTGTAAACTTTCACCCGTCCCGTTGTCTGTCTGTCTGTAATCTAATCTTGCAAGATAAATTTGACCCACTTCCCGGTTTCCGATTGAGCTGAAATTTTGCATGCATACGTACAGTCATGACCAGATAATAGGGAACATTACTGCATTGTTCTGCCGCCAGAGGCAGCACTACAACTAACAGTAAACCAGTAAAGGAATATAGGGATTCACACACAGATGCACAATTTATTGTCAAATGAGTGACAAGGATGCTTGCATAGACAATAACGCAAGTGGGAACGAGATACAATGTCAACGCTGCTAGTGTCGCCACCTACGAAGAGTTTTGCGTAATGTTCCCTATTAAGAACATGATTTTTTTCCCCATACAGTTGCATACAAATATGACTTTTCAAATTTGATGATAATTTGTAATGTGTTTAATTAATTTTATTTCTGATTATACGGGTGTAACCGTGTTAAACAGTATTAAATATAGTGCAAAAGAGCTTCTGTAAAATTTAAACTTTAAAAAATACAGGCGATCAAATCAACACTTTTTATAAGTTCCTAATTACAGTATGAACTCGTAAAAACTGTCCATTTGACCATACTCCACATACTCAGACTCAAATTGGCCAAACATATTTTAAATCATCATTAAATTTGAAAAGTCATAAGTCAACTGTATGGGGAAAAAAATCATGTTCTTAATGGTGGCCATAGGAACTCTGCAATAAAACGACACAACCCCATCGAGTTTAGGCTCGTTAGTATCGTCTTAATGAGTAGTTGATGATGGTATACAGAAAAATACAGTCGTCAATAAAAGCTTGTACCAACAGTGTGTTTGACAGAAACTTATTTTTGTATTACCTATATACTAGCTTCTGCCTGTGACAATCCGCGTGGAACTCGTTTATATCGTAGCTCCATACGAACTTTCACTCCCCATTTAACCCCCTTAGGGGTGTATATTTCCAAAACTCAAAAAGAAATATTTTTTGTGTTCTGATAAGGAATCTTTTCATAAAATTTTAATTTTGTAGGTCTAAAAAAGAGTTATATCCATACAAACTTTGCACCTTTAACCTGCTTGGAGGTGGGTTTTTCCAAAACCGAAAAATTGTTTTTCTTGTATTGTTATAAGTCATACACAAAGTTTCAAGTCTCTCACTTAAAATTTTCTCCGTCCCCATACAAATTTTCAACCCTCTTTTTACTCTCCTGAGGATGGAATTTTCAAAAATCCTTTCTTAAGGTGCGGCCACACCAAACGCACGCTCACCCGAGCGGCTCGCCCGAGCGCTCCGCACGCTCACCTGAGCCGCTCAGGCGAGCGTGCGGAGGGCTCGGGCGAGCCGCTCGGGTGAGCGTGCGTTTGGTGTGGACGCACACCGCGCGGCATGTCTGAGCCAAATGCGCTCGGCCGAATTTACCTACGCGCTTTTAGTTGAGCTCGCGATCGTCATGGAGCCGCACGTGAGCACAGCTGTCACTGCTACGACATCAATATTGCTTCTGCATCTAGCTCAGAAGCGGAGGAAAGGCATTAAAAAAAGACCTAGGTTTTGATTGATGTTTTTAAGGTATCTGGGACTTGAAATTCTTGAAAAACAGTCCGATTTGGTTCAAAATCGATATCTGAGGGTCCGCGGGGCCCCTTAATATAAATCCGAGCTTGGATTGTAAAAAAGTGGCCGCCATCTTAAAATTCTTGAAAAACAGTCCGATTTGGTTCAAAATCAATATCTGAGGGTCCGCGGGGCCTCTTAATATGAATCCGAGCTTGGATTGTAAAAAAGTTGCCGCCATCTTGAAATTCTTGAAAAACAGTCCGATTTGGTTCAAAATCGATATCTGAGGGTCCGCGGGGCCTCTTAATATGAATCCGAGCTTGGATTGTAAAAAAGTTGCCGCCATCTTGAAATTCTTGAAAAACAGTCCGATTTGGTTCAAAATCGATATCTGAGGGTCCGCGGGGCCTCTTAATATGAATCCGAGCTTGGATTGTAAAAAAGTTGCCGCCATCTTGAAATTCTTGAAAAACAGTCCGATTTGGTTCAAAATCGATATCTGAGGGTCCGCGGGGCCTATTAATATGAATCCGAGCTTGGATTGTAAAAAAGTTGCCGCCATCTTGAAATTCTTGAAAAACAGTCCGATTTGGTTCAAAATCGATATCTGAGGGTCCGCGGGGCCTCTTAATATGAATCCGAGCTTGGATTGTAAAAAAGTTGCCGCCATCTTGAAATTCTTGAAAAACAGTCCGATTTGGTTCAAAATCGATATCTGAGGGTCCGCGGGGCCTCTTAATATGAATCCGAGCTTGGATTGTAAAAAAGTTGCCGCCATCTTGAAATTCTTGAAAAACAGTCCGATTTGGTTCAAAATCGATATCTGAGGGTCCGCGGGGTCTCTTAATATGATTCCGAGCTTGGATTGTAAAAAAATTGCCGCCATCTTGAAATTTTTGAAAAACAGTTCAATTTGTTTCAAAATCGATATCTGAGGGTCCGACGGGCCCGAGTGCGATAAAACTTGAAATTTTAAATTTGATTTTTCCCCGATAGTAGACCTAGATCGATTTATCGCCCTCGTAAGCCTCTATGTACCAAGTCTCATAGAAATCGTTACACCCGTTTTCGAGAACGCGATTACACATAAGTATATGTACATACCATCATCCTCATATCAGCCGAAAGACGTCCACTGCTGGACATAGGCCTCTCCCAAAGAGTGCAACTATGACCGTTCCTGCGCCACCCGCATCCAGCGGACTCCCGCGACCTATTTATATATATATGTATATAGTATCCGAATCGCTAAGTTTAAGTGGCAGTGGGCGGGTACATTGCACGTAGAACCGATGGCCGTTGGGTAGGAAAGGTTCTCGAGTGGCGGTCGGTAGACCCCCAAAAAGGTGAACGGATGACCTAGTAAAGGTCGCGGGAGTTCGCTGGATGTGGGTGGCGCAGGAACGGTCATTGTTGCACTCTTTTTTACGATCCATGCTCGGATTCATCTTAAGAGGCCCCGCGGACCCTCAGATATCGATTTTGAACCAAATCGGACTGTTTTTCAAGAATTTCAAGATGGCGGCAACTTTTTTACAATCCAAGCTCGGATTCATATTAATAGGCCCCGCGGACCCTCAGATATCGATTTTCAGCCAAATCGGACTGTTTTTCAAGAATTTCAAGATGGCGCCCTGTTTTTTGCAATCCAAGCTAGAGGCCCCGCGGTACCTCAGATATCGATTTTGAAACAAATCGGACTGTTTTTCAAGAATTTCAAGATGGCGGCAACTTTTTTACTATCCAAGCTCGGATTCATATGAAGAGGCCCCGCGGACCCTCAGATATCGATTTTGAACCAAATCGGACTGTTTTTCAAGAATTTCAAGATGGCGGCAACTTTTTTACAATCCAAGCTCGGATTCATATTAAGAGGCCCCGCGGACCCTCAGATATCGATTTTGAACCAAATCGGACTGTTTTTCAAGAATTTCAAGATGGCGGCAATTTTGTTACAATCCAAGCTCCGATTTACATTAAGAGGCCCCGCGGCCTCTTAGATATCGATTTTGAACCAAATCGGACGACTGTTTTTCAAGAATTTCAAGATGGCGGCAACTTTTTTATAATCCAAGCTCGGATTCATATTAAGAGGCCCCGCGGACCCTCAGATATCAATTTTCAGCCAAATCGGACTGTTTTTCAAGAATTTCAAGATGGCGCCCACTTTTTTACAATCCAAGCTCGGATTCATATTAAGAGGCCCCGCGGACCCTCAGATATCGATTTTGAACCAAATCAGACTGTTTTTCAAGAATTTCAAGATGGCGGCCACTTTTTGAAAATCCAATATTGGATTCTTATTAAAAAGCCCCTCGGAACGATTTTGAAAAAAAAACGGCCGCCTTTTCTAAACTTATATATTTCTATTTAAAGATCTGAGTACCTACTTTTGAAATTAAAAAAAAACCACATCAAAATCCGTTGCGTAGTTTTAAAGATCTAAGCATACATAGGGACATACAGACTTTGTTTTGTACTATGTAGTAGTATAGTATGTATGTACCAGTGTGTAACCACCATACGATAAATAAATAAATAAGTACATTGCCAGTAGCACGGCGCCGCGGCCCCTTTGATTTCGCCCAAAAAGCCGACAACGCTCGGGTGAGCGTGCGGCCACACAAAACAACCGTCCACACCAGCGCGGCTCGGGTGAGCCGCTCGCCCGAGCGTGCGGATGCTCGGGTGAGCGGCTCAGGCTCGCCGATCGCCGTCCACACATAGCGCGCACGCTAGGGCGAGCCGCGCTCGGGTGAGCGTGCGTCTGGTGTGGCCGCACCTAGTGGTCAATGTTATATTAACTACCTATTGTGAAAAAATCAGCTTTCTAGATCCAACGGTTTGGGCTGGGCGTTGATTTAAGTGAGTGAGTCAGTCAGGACTTTTACGATTACATATACACAATATAAGATTAATAATTTTCCAGCACGTCTGTCACAAGACGGCGCGCATGCTCTCTCGATTTTTCTCGCACTATCCGTATCTCTCTTATTAGAAAACTTAGAAAGAGAGGTATAGTGAGAGAAAAATCGAGAGAGCTCGCGGGCCGTCTTGTGTTAGCCTGTCTGAGACTTAGGGCCCACTTTAGGGTGACTGGTGCGCTTTTTAGGGTGCCTAAGGCATGCCTCTCCCGGGGCGCGTCATGCCTTAGGCGCCGACGTGACGCAACATAACCAATTAAAAATCAAAATCAAAATCAATTATTTATTCTGCAAATAGGCCACAAGGGCACTTTTACATGTCAAATGGTATTCTACAATATAATATTAATAATCTTACACAATAATCATTTTAAAATTGCAGATTTTAACCAATTAGTACCTAAATGGTTAACAAACTAAATGTCACTAAATGAAAACTAAAAAAATCCAAAATTGTAAAAACACGATATAAATAAATAAATATAAATATTTGCGGACAATCTTACACAAATCAACCTAGTCCCAAACTAAGCAAAGCTTGTACTATGGGTACTAGACGACGATATAGATACTTATATAGAGAAATAAATACTTAAATACATAGAAAACATCCATGACTCAGGAACAAATATTCGTGCTCATCACACAAATAAATGCCCTTACCGGGATTCGAACCCAGGAGCTCTTGCTTCGTAGGTAGGGTCACTACCAACTAGGCTAAAGCAGTCGTCAATGGCTCGGCTTCATGCATTGAGTACGTCTAGATTCTCATCATTTGATGCGTTCTTACGTGACGGCTTCTTTTGCGTCTGGCGTCAGAGAGCATCAGAGATCATCCCGTCAGATAAAATGTACCCGACTGAACACAAAGGACACGTATGTCAAGCCTTGGATGGATTACTGGCTGAAGTCGAATTTAACTTTTTTTTTTGGGGGGGACGTGTAAGTACTTGCCCCTAGAAAAGCATCGTAAGGAACGTACCCTAACCACCCGGCACGCTCTCCAACTCTATGGGTGGCAGACTCATCCGAGTCTGTCACCCGGAGGTCTTCATTATGGCTGTAGGCGCCGATCATGCGCCGCCTTATATCGAATTGAACCTTATTGAACGTGTTGTTATAGAAATACCTGCACCCGACGTGTACCTGTTGCCACAAGGAGATGCCGACGCGCATCGAACTGGACGAGCACCGGCTGAGTGCGGAGCATCTGCGGAACATACATGACAAGAACGAGCTCGTCACCAAACCCAAGCCGGAAGGTATGTTACTGGACGAGCACCGGCTGAGTGCGGAGCATCTGCGGAACATACATGACAAGAACGAGCTCGTCACCAAACCCAAGCCGGAAGGTATGTTACTGGACGAGCACCGGCTGAGTGCGGAGCATCTGCGGAACATACATGACAAGAACGAGCTCGTCACCAAACCCAAGCCGGAAGGTATGTTACTGGACGAGCACCGGCTGAGTGCGGAGCATCTGCGGAACATACATGACAAGAACGAGCTCGTCACCAAACCCAAGCCGGAAGGTATGTTACTGGACGAGCACCGGCTGAGTGCGGAGCATCTGCGGAACATACATGACAAGAACGAGCTCGTCAACAAACCCAAGCCGGAAGGTATGTTACTGGACGAGCACCGGCTGAGTGCGGAGCATCTGCGGAACATACATGACAAGAACGAGCTCGTCACCAAACCCAAGCCGGAAGGTATGTTACTGGACGAGCACCGGCTGAGTGCGGAGCATCTGCGGAACATACATGACAAGAACGAGCTCGTCACCAAACCCAAGCCGGAAGGTATGTTACTGGACGAGCACCGGCTGAGTGCGGAGCATCTGCGGAACATACATGACAAGAACGAGCTCGTCACCAAACCCAAGCCGGAAGGTATGTTACTGGACGAGCACCGGCTGAGTGCGGAGCATCTGCGGAACATACATGACAAGAACGAGCTCGTCACCAAACCCAAGCCGGAAGGTATGTTACTGGACGAGCACCGGCTGAGTGCGGAGCATCTGCGGAACATACATGACAAGAACGAGCTCGTCACCAAACCCAAGCCGGAAGGTATGTTACTGGACGAGCACCGGCTGAGTGCGGAGCATCTGCGGAACATACATGACAAGAACGAGCTCGTCACCAAACCCAAGCCGGAAGGTATGTTACTGGACGAGCACCGGCTGAGTGCGGAGCATCTGCGGAACATACATGACAAGAACGAGCTCGTCACCAAACCCAAGCCGGAAGGTATGTTACTGGACGAGCACCGGCTGAGTGCGGAGCATCTGCGGAACATACATGACAAGAACGAGCTCGTCACCAAACCCAAGCCGGAAGGTATGTTACTGGACGAGCATCGGCTGAGTGCGGAGTATCTGCGGAACATACATGACAAGAGCTCGTCACGAAACCCAAGCCTTATGACCGCGCGCCTCCGCTGACTGAGCCCTCTGAGCACTTTCCACCTCGAGCATGAAGCACCTGGCAGCACTGCCCCAGGCGGCCACTCCGTACTGAAGGATTCTTTTCTACTCCGTATTCTATTCTAAACCACCAGTTTTACTAAATAAACTGCTATCTGACTTGGGTTGGACCCAGAATGTAAACTAGACCTTGCTGGGATTAGAACGGTTTTCTCGTGATGTTTTCGTATATCAAATTATATTTCGAGTATCGGCTTTTAAGCATGTCTTCAGTGCCAGGAACTTTCTAGATGGGCGCTTTTCTCAAGCGATTTTTTCGCATGTTATCGGCTACCAACGACCAATTGGGAATGGATGACCATTTTAGAAGTGCCTGATTATTTTTTTTGGTGATTGGAATGAAAGGCCTTGGCACCAGAAAAAAGTTACAGACTTTTCAGCTACGTCAATTAGTTTTGAAAAATAAAAACAGTTTTCTCGCTTACGTTTTGGGTTTAGGACGGCGAATAAGACACTTTGCTTCATCCGTCTCATATTACAAGGAAATATTTTAGAAATCCGTGGTAACTGACACTGGCAATGATATTGACCGCTGCAGCAGCTGTATTTGTCATTGCCAGGGTCAGATATTTAAAATATTTTTTGTATTATGAGACTGATCAAGAAAATTGTCTCATTCGCCGTCCTAAACCCAAAACGTAAGTGAGGAAACTGTTTATATTTTTCAAAAATAATTGAAGCAGCTGAAAAGTCTGCAACTTTTTTCTGGTGCTAAGAAAGGTTATTCCAATCACCAAAAAAAAATTCAGGCACTCCGTATTCTATTCTAAACCACCAGTTTTACTAAATAAACTGCTATCTGACTTGGGTTGGACCCAGAATGTAAACTAGACCTTGCTGGGATTAGAACGGTTTTCTCGTGATGTTTTCGTATATCAAATTATATTTCGAGTATCGGCTTTTAAGCATGTCTTCAGTGCCAGGAACTTTCTAGATGGGCGCTTTTCTCAAGCTATTTTTTCGCATGTTATCGGCTACGAAATCATGGGTTATTCCCATCTTCCAACCTGCTTCATATATTCGTAAATATGCAACCTGGGTTGGATAGGTTGGAAGATAGGAATGACCCGAAATCTTTATCAGCCGTTTCCGAAATCGTTGGCAGTGAATGTCTTACGAAATATGCTATGTTGGTTTCACTTTTGATGGCAGTCTGCAATGGGGCGACCACATTGACTCATTATGTGCAAAATTGAATTCGGCCTACTATGCCATATCCCGATTAACTCGCACATTATCGCTACACAACCTGCTAACAGCGTACTATGCCTACTTCCACACGCACCTAATACGCGGAATCGATCTCTGGGGTCTGGCAGCTGATAGAGACCGGCCATTCATATTACAAAAAAAAGTGATCCGTTTGATTTGCCGTGTTCTATCAGATGAGACAGCACGGCCACTTTTTGCGACTCTTGGAGTACTAACAGTGCCTTCTCTCTACATATTTGAGGTCGGTAAGTATGTTAGAAGAAACCCCGAGGAGTTCCCTATAGGTAACTGTTATTCAGCAAGACGGAAACCGGGACTGGCCGTCCCTGCGCACAGGCTCCAGAAAACTGGCAAGTCTCTTGGTGTAATGGGTGCCAAAATTTACAATAAAATACCAGAGCAAATCAGAACTTTAGACACTGAAAGTAACTTTACACATAAACTTAAAATATATTGCGCAGCCAAGGCTTACTACTCTGTGAAGGAATTCCTGGATGAATAAATATGTCGAGCTGACATTTAATTAGAAATGACATTGATAATACTTACATTTTGATTGTATCATATTATTTTAATTGCGGACATATTCAATCTACTATTTGATCATTTTATATTCAAGCTATTCTTATTGAATGACATTATGTAACATATTTTTTAATATTATTCTTGGGACGTTTGTAAGCCAGTATTTGTGGTTTTAATTTTAATTTACTTATAAGTTATAATGTACCCAATTGACAGTGTATGATTAATACCAAATAAATAAATATAAAATATAAATATAAATATGTGTCCCGGAATCTCCTAACCATGGTCAATTTGTCTCCAGTGATGGTCATCTCCACTCTGATGATGGAGCAGTCGTACTTGCGCGAGGACCGCGAGCGCCGCAAGCCTAATGATGACAAGGACAAGCCTGCTGAGACGGAGGGTAACGAGGTAATACATTTTTTTTATGAGCCTTTGTGTGTCCCACTGCTGGGCAAAGGCCTCTGATCTCCATGCGTCCCTACTAGATGCCTCTTCCGCCCAATTGGGAATGGATGACCATTTTAGAAGTGCCTGATTATTTTTTTTGGTGATTGGAATGAAAGGCCTTGGCACCAGAAAAAAGTTACAGACTTTTCAGCTACGTCAATTAGTTTTGAAAAATAAAAACAGTTTTCTCGCTTACGTTTTGGGTTTAGGACGGCGAATAAGACACTTTGCTTCATCCGTCTCATATTACAAGGAAATATTTTAGAAATCCGTGGTAACTGACACTGGCAATGATATTGACCGCTGCAGCAGCTGTATTTGTCATTGCCAGGGTCAGATATTTAAAATATTTTTTGTATTACTGATCAAGAAAATTGTCTCATTCGCCGTCCTAAACCCAAAACGTAAGTGAGGAAACTGTTTATATTTTTCAAAAATAATTGAAGCAGCTGAAAAGTCTGCAACTTTTTTCTGGTGCTAAGAAAGGTTATTCCAATCACCAAAAAAAAATTCAGGCACTTCTAAAATTTTCATCCATTCCCCATTGCTGAGGAATATATCCAGGGGCCCATTTCTCAAAGCGTATTAGTCTAATAATATTAGTGTTTTGTCTTCAAAATGAGACAAAACACTAGTATTATTAGGCTAATACTTTTTGAGAAATGGGCCCCTGGCCGTCCCGCCATCTCCGTCCAGGTCGGCCCCGTCTGCGTTGCCCGTCATGTGGCGGCACCCACTTGTTAGCAATACTAACCCACCTATCTGGATGCATGCGACAGACGTGGCCGGCCCAGTCCCACTTGAGCCTGCTAGTTTTTACACCCACATCAGCTATGCGTGTTTTGGAGCGCAGTGTAGTGTTTCGGGCCCGATCCGTCCTTTTGACGCCTAGAATACTGCGCTCCATAGCGCGTTGGCAAACCTTCAATTTGGACTTCTGGCTCTCAGTGAGTGTGACCATGTTTGCGCACCGTAGCTTAGGACAGGCAAAATACACATGTCGACGAGTTTTATGTAACTAGTTGTACTCGATAAAGCCGTGACGTGACGTATCATAATGAAAAAATACTACACACTACGAACATTTAAGAACTGACTAAAATAATTCTGCCGCCGTAAGTAAAAAGGACGCATTTGACTATGAGTCTCGTTTAAAAAAAGGACGCATCTGACTATAATAACTAAATAACAGATGCGTCCTTTTGAAATGAGACTCATATACATATGTGCCCGTTTAAAATGAGACGCATATACATACGCGTCCTTTTGAAACGAGACTCATAAACAGGTGCGTCCCTTTGAAATGATACTCAGACATATGTGTCCTTTTGAAATGAGACGCATAGATAATGCGTCCTTTTGAAATAAGACCCATATACAGATGCGTCCTTTTGAAATGATACTCATATACATATGCGTCATTTTGAAATGAGACTCATAGATAATGCGTCCTTTGAAATGAGACTCATATACAGGTGCGTCCTTTTGAAATTATACTCATATACCTACAGATGCGTCCTTTTGAAATTACTCATATACAGACGCGTCCTTTTGAAATGCGACTCATAGATAATGCGTCCTTTTGAAATGCTACTCATAATATGAGTAGCATTTCAAAAGGACGCATATGTATATGAGTCTCATTTCAAAAGGACACATTATCTATGCGTCTCATTTCAAAAGGATGCATCTATATATGAGTAGCATTTCAAAAGGACGCCTTATCTATTAGTCCCATTTCAAAAGGACGCGTCTGTATAAGAGTCATTTTAAAAGGACGCAGCTGTATATGAGTATCATTTCAAAAGGACGCATATGTATATGAGTCTCATTTCAAAAGGATGCATCTGTATGTATATGAGTCTCATATACATACAGATGCATCCTTTTGAAATGAGACTCATATACATATGCGTCCTTTTGAAATGAGACTCATACACAGACGCGTCCTTTTGAAATAAGATCCATATACATATGCGTCCTTTTGAAATGAGTCTCATACATAAATGCGTCCTTTTGAAATTATACTCGTATACATATGCGTCCTTTTGAAATGAGACTCATATACAGATGCGTCCTTTTGAAATGAGACTCTTAGATAATGCGTCCTTTTAAAATGCTACTCATATACAGATGCATCCTTTTGAAATGATACTCATATACAGCTGCGTCCTTTTAAAATGACTCTTATACAGACGCGTCCTTTTGAAATGGGACTAATAGATAAGGCGTCCTTTTGAAATGCTACTCATATATAGATGCATCCTTTTGAAATGAGACGCATAGATAATGTGTCCTTTTGAAATGAGACTCATATACATATGCGTCCTTTTGAAATAAGACCCATATACAGATGCGTCCTTTTGAAATGAGACTCATACACATGCGTCCTTTTGAAATTATACTCGTATACATATGCGTCCTTTTGAAATGAGACTCCTATACAGATGCGTCCTTTTGAAATGAGACTCAGATAATGCGTTCTGTTGAGATAAGACTCATAGACAGATGCGTCCTTTTGAAATGAGACTCATATAAAGTTAATTTTCTTTTAATTACCATGTCAAACCAGAAATAAAAGGCTTTTTTATTTATTTATTTATTTGAATATTTCTTAGGACGAGAATCCCGAGGTGAAGACTGAGTCAGCAGAGGGCGAGGAGGCCCCGAAGCCCGAGAAAGAGAGTCTCGACAGCGAGAACACCATTCTCGACTATAAGGAGGGTGACGATCTGTCTAACATTACTCCGGAGATGCTGCCCGATTACAGGTAAACTGATTGTTACAGGGTATTTAATCAAAGTCTCAGGCATTGTGGCCTATCATTGAGCCACAAGCGGCGGCCACATTAAATTACATATTACATTCTCTGCGCGTAGGCTTAGGCTCTTAACTCTATAATATAAGGGCCGATTCAGACCGGAATGGCAGCGGCGCGGTGAGCACTTTCAGTGTGAAATAATTTTAAGCTTTATCTACATACTTAAAAGACCAGTGTCGCTTGAAAAGGTCGCGCGTCTAGTCGGCGGTTCTAACCACGGCTGCTTGTGGCGACACGCGGCCTTTTCAAGCGATACTGGTCTTGACTTGGAAGTATGTAGATAAAAGGCGGCGAAGGGAGGGCGGTGGCGCGAGCCAGTTGTTGCCGGCCGCTGCCCTTCCGGTCTGAATCGGCCGTAACATTTCTGTCACTGTAATTATAAGGGTATAAACAATCTGCATCTGTGATCTGTCATTATCTTAAAGATATATTTGTTGCAGCACCGAACGCGGCGTAGGCGCCTCGTTCCTCGAACCCTTCCACTGCGTGCAGTGCAAGCTGTGCCGCAAGGTGCTCGACGGGGAGGAGACCGCGGCCGTGCACCTGCGCACCTGGCGCCACCACCAGCTGTTCACGAGGCTGCTCACCCAGCAGCAGGAGCTGAAGCAGGTGAGACCAACCCTTCCACTGCGTGCAGTGCAAGCTGTGCCGCAAGGTGCTCGACGGGGAGGAGACCGCGGCCGTGCACCTGCGCACCTGGCGCCACCACCAGCTGTTCACGAGGCTGCTCACCCAGCAGCAGGAGCTGAAGCAGGTGAGACCAACCCTTCCACTGCGTGCAGTGCAAGCTGTGCCGCAAGGTGCTCGACGGGGAGGAGACCGCGGCCGTGCACCTGCGCACCTGGCGCCACCACCAGCTGTTCACGAGGCTGCTCACCCAGCAGCAGGAGCTGAAGCAGGTGAGACCAACCCTTCCACTGCGTGCAGTGCAAGCTGTGCCGCAAGATACTCGACGGGGAGGAGACCGCGGCCGTGCACCTGCGCACCTGGCGCCACCACCAGCTGTTCACGAGGCTGCTCACCCAGCAGCAGGAGCTGAAGCAGGTGAGACCAACCCTTCCACTGCGTGCAGTGCAAGCTGTGCCGCAAGGTGCTCGACGGGGAGGAGACCGCGGGCGTGCACCTGCGCACCTGGCGCCACCACCAGCTGTTCACGAGGCTGCTCACCAAGCAGCAGGAGCTGAAGCAGGTGAGACCAACCCTTCCACTGCGTGCAGTGCAAGCTGTGCCGCAAGGTGCTCGACGGGGAGGAGACCGCGGCCGTGCACCTGCGCACCTGGCGCCACCACCAGCTGTTCACGAGGCTGCTCACCCAGCAGCAGGAGCTGAAGCAGGTGAGACCAACCCTTCCACTGCGTGCAGTGCAAGCTGTGCCGCAAGGTGCTCGACGGGGAGGAGACCGCGGCCGTGCACCTGCGCACCTGGCGCCACCACCAGCTGTTCACGAGGCTGCTCACCCAGCAGCAGGAGCTGAAGCAGGTGAGACCAACCCTTCCACTGCGTGCAGTGCAAGCTGTGCCGCAAGGTGCTCGACGGGGAGGAGACCGCGGCCGTGCACCTGCGCACCTGGCGCCACCACCAGCTGTTCACGAGGCTGCTCACCCAGCAGCAGGAGCTGAAGCAGGTGAGACCAACCCTTCCACTGCGTGCAGTGCAAGCTGTGCCGCAAGGTGCTCGATGGGGAGGAGACCGCGGCCGTGCACCTGCGCACCTGGCCCTTATACCTTGTAGAGAGGCGAAACATGTTTCGAAGTTTTTTCATCATCCAAATTCCTAACTCTAAATGTAACCTAAATCATATTACACGTAGTTAAATTACTAACATTGTTATAATTTAGTCATAGTTTTTTTCTAACTCTCTATAAATAAATAAATATTATGGGACAATCTTACACAAATCAACCTAGGCCCACGGTAAGCTCAGTATGGCTTGTGTTGTGGGTACTAGGCGATGATATATATAATACATAAATACATATAGATACTTATATACATATATAACATCCATAACTCCGGGACAAATATCTCTATGGATCACATCTGGTCTGAAATAAACACTTTTTATTTTATTTTTATTTATTACAGCAACAGGCAGCCGAGGCCGAAGAGAAGGCAGTGCAAGAGGCCAGCAAGCGCAGCATCAAGGCCGAGGAGAGCGGCAACTGGAAGCGGCGCCGCACCTCCGACGAGCACGGAGACACCGAACCCAACGGCCTCGGAGACGACGACGTATGCATGAAGGGTGAGTCTCTCTCTGGAGTTGCAAGCGTCCATAGGCATAGGTAACCACTTACCATCTGGTGGGCCGTAAGATCGTTTGCCACCAACGTGGTATAAAAAAAGGACATGGAACGAATCCCCAAATCAACAAAGCCGGGTATTCATAAGGCAACATTTGTTAATAGACACTGCTCATAAACAGTTTATAAACCGTGTTTCACAATGTTTCGCCATCTCTGTAAACACTTTTAAACAAACGTGCAACATTGTTTATTAAACATGTTGTGTGTTCCCCACTTCGAGTGGAGAGTAAAAGAGCAAGTGTTTATAAACTGTTTATACGCAAAAACAAACGGGTGTGGACGTGTGTTGCGCGTGTTTATAAACATGACTTGAGTTTATAAATAACGGTACGTAACGTTTACGTTTTTTGCTGCATAAACGGCCGTATCTTTTTTTTACGTTAATAATAAAATAAATAAATAGTGTAGCAGGGGGGAGTGCGGGGTGCCAAGGGAAAGGCGGCGAGTTGCAGTAAAAAGTGTATTAACTTTGCAAGTATACCACTAGTACAGTCAACTGGAGATCGAGTGACGCGTTCCCCAGCCAGAGTTCATACTCTGGAGCGGATGCACGTGTGGTTGAGACTATAACTAGCTATGAGCACGTAGTTCCACGAGGGAAGCAGGGGGCTATAGCTAGGTATGTTCAATTACCTATATGTGACTCGATACATTTAGCAATTCAGTCCGCGACCCCAACCAAACCAGGAAAAATCTTAACAGTGCGATGCATCAACTGGAGATCGAGTGACGCGTTCCCCAGCCAGAGTTCATACTCTGGAGCGGATGCACGTGTGGTTGAGACTATAGCTAGCTATGAGCACGTAGTTCCACGAGGGAAGCAGGGGGCTATAGCTAGGTATGTTCAATTACCTATATGTGACTCGATACATTTAGCAATTCAGTCCGCGACCCCAACCAAACCAGGAAAAATCTTAACAGTGCGATGCAGGATTCAGTATGGGCGAGACGCGGACGTAACAGTGACATCTAGTGGCGTGATGGGGTACTATTAGTACTCGCGCGGTGTGACACGAGTAGTATCGCCGTTTCTACACGTTTCGTGCGTACTCCTCTGTAGATGGCGGTAGTGGTATGATTAAGATGCTACACAACGATTTACTTTCTTACAGACTCCCCCTCGGTTCCTGAAGACGACCGGGCGAAGAGAACCGTGTTTCATTAGCTTTCTCAATTCGTTGCTTTTCGTGGTCGGCCTCTTTTGCGAATCGGCCGTACCGGCTCGGGGAGTGTATTGCGAGTGTGATTTGCGCCTCGATTATAGCTTAGTGATTGATTGACGCTGAAAGCTAGCGTTGTGTGTGAGCGTGAGCTCCGTTTGGCATTTTCAGCCCTTATGACGACACTTGGGTCGCTTGAGGTTCCACAATGGTTAACATAGCCTTGATGAGTGCTTGCACCTGCTTCTTGAAGGCGGAGTCCGGGGAAGCGTCGAATGCTGAGACCGAGGAGTCCGGGAATAGGTTTGCGGACTCTGGAGACAGCGTAACCTTTTGTTCTTCGATCTGGTACAACTCGTGTACTTTTGTCTCTTCGCCCTTAAACCACCAGGTGAACTGAGGCAGGTCCAAAATCAGGTGCCCATCCTCGATGAACCCTACTCCCAGAAGTGTTCGGTGGTGTCGAGACTCCGGCAGCGCGAGGAACATGGTTGGGATCGTCCGGCCACCTAGCTCGACGTCGACGACAGTCGTCAGGACAGGTCGAGACTGAGGTATCCCATCTCCCAATGTTATGATGGCTCGTTCCGGAGTGAAAGTATACCCCGTCTGCCGCAGGTGGCGGAACAATTCTGGAGACGCGAGGCTTGACTTAGCACCTGTGTCTATGAGTGCTCCCTCCGTTTTCCCTTTGGCCGAAATAAAGATTAGCGGCCTCTCTCGGGCATCAGGTTGCACACCGATTGCGTTAAAGCTGGTTCTAGTAGATGTGCTCCCCTTTGACTTGTGGCACGTGGGACAGTTGCTCCGAACGACACCGGGGGCGCCACACCCATAGCAGGAGAACTTAGGCATCATAAAAGCGGTGGAAGAGGTACTCGATGGTGCTGATGTCCTCTGGTCGGGGCCAGGTGTGTTGGGTGCGGTTGTACGTTCATCCGCCCTTTGTTTTTTTTGGCATTGGTCCACAGTATGGCCGGGCAGCTTGCAGTACCGGCAGCGCTGCCTGCTTTTCCTCTGCGAAGACTCTGGGACGTGAGCCGCTTCTGGCAGCGTTGCCGCCGACGATGATGAATCAGCGGTCGCGACCGGAAACGGGTTGGCGGTTTTCCACGTGTCCCGCAGTCGTTCTGCTGCTACCGCATCCTCCAGGAGCTTGTCATACGTCGTAAACGACGTTCTCGGGACCTTCTCCTGAATATACGGCGTGAGGAGGCCATAAACGAGGTCTAGCTGCTGGGCCTCGAGGTATTCTGGACGCGGTAACAGGGAGAACAGCATCCGCTTCCCTGACATGAAAGCTTCAGTCGTCTCCTCAGGTTGTTGCTTGATACTCGTGATCTCCATGCATATGAGGTACGCTGGTTTCTTGGGTGCGAAGGTCCTGCGCAAACGCTCTTCGAAGTCCTCCCAAGTGACGATCTTGTCCCGCATGCCCTGCCACCATGTTGCTGCGGCACCCTTAAGGAGGAGTGGAAGACCTATGAGAGCATCCTCATCCGATATGCGCTCGGCTCGCTTGTACGTGTTGACGGCTGCCAGGAATGCTTCCACGATGTCAGTTTCCTTTGCACCGTCGTAGGTAAGTGTGCAGCGTGTCAAGGATCCATTCCTCGGTGACATGGCTGTCATCATGCGCTCAAACTGGGCGTCCGTGAGCGTTACGGCCATGTTTGCAGATGACGCGGGCTTCCTTTTTCCTTCCGGGACCAGTTTGGGACCTGAAGATCTGCGTGGTGCTGACGTGGATGGTGAAGACACCTCTGACTTCGCTTCGCCCTTCATAGATTTCGGCACCACCCAGTAGTTGCGTGAGGTCGCTACGCCCCACGTTGGGCGCCAGTTGTAGCGGGGGGGAGTGCGGGGTGCCAAGGGAAAGGCGGCGAGTTGCAGTAAAAAGTGTATTAACTTTGAAAGTATACCACTAGTACAGTCAACTGGAGATCGAGTGACGCGTTCCCCAGCCAGAGTTTATACTCTGGAGCGGATGCACGTGTGGTTGAGACTATAGCTAGCTATGAGCACGTAGTTCCACGAAGGAAGCAGGGGGCTATAGCTAGGTATGTTCAATTACCTATAAGTGATTCGATACATTTAGCAATTCAGTCCGCGACCCCAACCAAACCAGGAAAAATCTTAAGGTGGTTCGATTGCCATACAAAGCGTTATTTGACATTCACGGGCTAACGGCGTGATATTTTAAGAAACTAATGTATCAGACTTTTATCAATTGGCTTCCCATTTGCGCCAAATTCCCCCTTTCCTAGAATAAACTTGTATAAACTAGATTAATTTGAGAATACTAGTTTTCCCAAAATATCACGTGACAAACCAATTTCTCAAATTAATCTAGTTTATACAAGTTTATTCTAGGAAAGGGGGAATTTGGCGCAAATGGGAAGCCAATTTATGAATGTTTGTTACATAAGTTTCTTAAAATATCACGCCGTTGGCCTGCGAATGTCAAATAACGTTTTGTATGGCAATCGAACCACCTTAACAGTGCGATGCAGGATTCAGTATGGGCGAGACGCGGACGTAACAGTGACATCTAGTGGCGTGATGGGGTACTATTAGTACTCGCGCGGTGTGACACGAGTAGTATCGCCGTTTCTACACGTTTCGTGCGTACTCCTCTCTAGATGGCGGTAGTGGTATGATTAAGATGCTACACAACGATTTACTTTCTTACAATAGATATTATAGGAGAATCTTACACAAATCGACCTAGTCCCATAGTAAGCTCAGTAAGGCTTGTGTTATGGGTACTAACTCGATACCTCCACGTGTTCCTGAGATAAAAGGGTCTTGACTGACAGACAGACGGACAACAAAGTGATCCTATAAGGGTTCCGTTTTTTCCTTTTGTGTGTAAGTAACCTTGACTAACGTGCGCATCCCCAACAGTTGCCGTCCATACTTTATTAAACTCAAATTATTGACTCTGCCGTGTATTTATATATTACAAGCCGCTCTTTTTGTCCGTGAAAATCCTTATCTGTTTCAAAAGAAAAAAGATTGCGAGACAACCAGAACGCGCAGTATAGGAATAAGTTATTGCTACCAAACGCTAACTTGACATTGTATAAAAATAGTCCACATTATAAATGTACTCTAATTACAAATAAAATCCCACAAACAATTAAACAAGAACGTAACGAAAAAATATTTAAAAATAAATTAAAGAAATTATTAATTGAGAAATGTTATTACTCAGTAGACGAATTTTTAAATGATGGGTCTTTATAAATTTTATGAATGACATATCTAAATTGACATATAAAAATATTGTAGAAATAATGTAAAAATAATATGAAATTAAAGTCAAACTAATTGTAATTAAAATGAATGAATATGTATCTAATGCAAAAATGTTAATAATGTTGTTATTGTATGCATGTTAGTATTAAGTTTTGTGTGTCCTTACAGGGCGTCATGGTCTGACCTGAATACTGAATGTAACACCTTAATTGCAATGTACATGGCTTTACAAATGAATAAAGAATAAAGTATATAAATATGCAAGAAGTAAGTTGTCCGTCAAAATTTGCAATCCATTTTTCAGTCACTTGCCGTTATCCGATTGAATTAAAATTTTGGGTACTAGTATAGTTTGGATGACAATTCAATATTATGGTACCATCGAGCTGATGTTATTATGGAGACAGAAGGTGGCCATGGGAATTCAGGACTTAACCGACGTAACCTTGTTGAGTTTGGGCTCGTCAATAAAAACATGTACCAAAAATAGGTGTGTCGACGCTGGACGCATGCTCAGGCGAGCGGCTCCCCGAGCCGCGCGCATGCTCGGGGCCGCATGCGCTCGCCGAGCGACGTCCACACTGAGCGCGCACGCTAGGGCGAGCCGCGCTCGGCTGAGCATGCGTCCAGTGCGGTCAGACTTGGTGAAATTTTTGACAGAAACTTTTTCCTTTTGAGGTACGGAACCCTAAAAACAGTTGGTTTTTTTTTTTTTTTTTTAATTCGCTGTGTATTCCCTCCGAATCGCTAAACGCACATTGCACGTAGAACCGATGGCCGTTGGGGCGGAAAGGTTCTCGAGTGGCGACCACGTACCGGAAGGCGAGGCGTGGGTGGAAGGTGGACTGATGACCTGGTAAGGGTCGCGGGAGTCCGCTGGATGCGGGTGGCGCAGGACCGTTCATTGTGGCACTCTTTGGGGGAGGCCTATGTCAAGCAGTGGACGTCTTTCGGCTGATATGATGATGATGTGTATTCCCTACAGACGAGCCGGGCAGCGAGGGCGGCGCGGAACTGCCGCCTGATGACGCGCTCGAAGATTGGGAGCAGAGCGTGGACGAAATTCTGCATGATGAGCGTGGTATTATCTATTCTCTATACTCTATACTAATAATCGCTTTAAAAAAAATACTGACTGTTGAGTTTGTTCCAGCGTTTCTTCTTAACAGTGGTCTTTTTTTTCAGAATAGTAGTTTATGTGACTGTACATGGGTCAATCAACTTTTCCTTGTTGTTATTCTGTCCCGGTAAGCCAAGAGACAACAGAAACAACATACTTTCTTAGAAAAAATACTATAAACTGGATTCCTATCATGCTAAGGAGATGCGCTTACCAATGTAACGAAAACACGTTTTTTGTGAATTTAAACCCCATAAAATAATAGTTTTTAAGAGTGACCCAGGAGACGTAACCATGGCAACGAACAACAAGAAATAGTTGATTGACCCAGATAATGAAGGGCAACAAGTGTGGGTTTATGATATGAGCGTCAGCGAGTTTCATAATAGGATCACACGAGTGTTTTAATGCCTAATTATCAGGGTTCGGAAATTCTTGGGCCACACCACAGAATAAGTAATAGTACTACGTACAGAAGGTTCTCTGTTAACAAATTCCCTGTTTAGGTACGCCAAACGTGCCTAAATGTGGCCATCCCGTTCTATCGCATGCGTTGCGCTGCGACCCGTGCGAGCGTCCTGTACCAACACGTGGCAGCCACTGAATAGGGCCCTTCGAAGGGGCGACCGGCATGTACTTGTAGCGATAAACACAAATCGCGAGTGAGCCGCGCCTGGCTACACCGCGTTGTTGTTGAGTAGCATGGAGATGGACTCAATATAATTTTACTAATAAACTTCTCGGGATTTCGCGGAATACCAAAAAATTGGATTACACGTGCAAACACATACATTTTAAAGTATTTAAATAAACTATTTTAGTTGTTCCTATTCACAAAATTTTATTTAATTCATGTGTGTTTCATGTAAACTGTTAGTTACAGTATTAGTTAAGTAACATCAAACTAAAATTGTATTGTTACTTTTATTTAATCGTTGGCATGATAATCATATTTAAATTAACCGAAATACATTTATCAGGTATGTCACCAATGAATATACAAAGATCTTAACCATTCAGCCGCGTCAGTTGTGAAGGAGATCTGGTCTTTCCGGGCTTCCATGGTATCTAGGCGAGTGAGTCCAGCTACAAAGATGTGATGCTTTAGGACCTTTAGGTGTTCAATCCCGGAACCCCGGAACGTAAATAATTAAAATATTATTTTTAACCCGTCAAGCGTCCTGTAGACTACATTAGTCTACAGAAATGTTGTGCCGGTAGTGTCCAGTAGACGCCATCAGTCTACAGACCAATCCGCTGATTGGTCTAATTTTTCTACATCGATTCGTTATGGTGGCAGCTTGATAGACATTTTACTAGCCAATAACAACTATCAGAGCACACAAATTTGATGTTTGACCAATCAAAATCCTCAACAGTGACGTGTAAATATTTTTTTTCTCTGCATTGGCGGAATTCGCCGGCCATGTTGCAAGTTGGAACGTGCGCGTAAATAAATATTTGTTGTGAAGTAATTATTAGGTTTTTAGGAGTGAATTTACGTAAAATTGACGCATAAACTAGCCAGTATCATTTTAGTGTATGTAAAATGTGATATGTGGTTATAAATTGAGTGCAAATTGTGAATGATTTGTGACGGATGTGACGGAAAACGAACATCTTGGAATATAAATAAATATACCTCTCACTACAAGTAAGTGCGGTAACTTATTGTGTTGAATTCGAAATTGATCTAGCTCTCTAATGATATATAACACATCACATAAAAATTATTCTAGGGTAGGTGAAATTCCCATCTCCAGCGGAAATTCGGCCGTTTCTTGCTTGTATGGGACATTTCGGGCATATTTTGGGACGGGAGGTCTGACACCTGACGGGTTAAGAAGTTAACTCCGTACTTGTATCGCGATAGGTATAAAAGCCCCCGAATTTCCGAACCCTGCTAATTATGTATAGTTACATCATACACTATAGTAGTTTATGTGACTGTAAATAATGAGCCATTAAACACGATTGTGGGTTTATGAAACGAGACGAAGACAAGTTTCATAATAACATCACACGAGTGTTTTAATGCCTAATGTAGAGTGATGTATTCAATTAAAAAAAACACCTTGTTCTACCACTGATAAAATTAAGCAAATACATTCATTTTGTAACTTATTAAAGAGGCTAGCTTTGGTGAAAAATTTGGAGGTGTCACTGACGTGAAAGTATTTTTCTTTTTCTTGTTAAAGTAATTGTATTTTTTTATTTTATGGCAATATATCCTATAATGAATGTCATATAAGTGTCTTTACTATATGCACATTATACGTGACGCACGTCAAAATCAGCGGGCTAGAAAAAAAATTTGAAAAACAATCATATTTTATTTTTTTATTTTTTTTTAACTTTAAATTTTTGTGGGCTCTAATTTTGCATAGGTACTTGTTACCAATACAAAGCCATACCATCGAAAAAATTACAAGCCAAAACTCGCTGAGAGCAGATTCACTTAGCTTATCCTGGCATGGCCTTCCAATTACTAAATTTGACCCAAGAAGAATAATAAACAAGTGAAATCAAAAGATTTTTCAAAAATCCCAACCGCTTTTTTGCAAATATTATATAGCCTATGTCACTCCCACGATTATGAGGAATCCATCGACACCTCATATGTCGAAATCCGTCAAACGGTTTAGGTTACAGGGCGTGTCAAAGAAGAAGACATACACATATTCATACTTACATACATACATACGCTCGAAAATCATAACCCCCCTCTCCTTCGGCAGTTGGGTAAAAAATAAACGGAGTGAGCTAAATAAAAGCTTGTAAAAATAGGATTTTTATTTGGTTTCACTGTAAACCATGGTCTTTGGTTTTCGTTTGAAGTAATTTTCTTAAACCGTATTATTTTATCGCAGAGCCCGAAGAGAAGAACGAGGAAGAAGAAGAGAAAGAAGATGAAGAGAAAGAAGATGAAGAGAAAGAAGATGAAGAGAAAGAAGATGAAGAGAAGGAGGAAGAAGCTCCGGCCAAGGAGCCGTCGCCGCCGCCCGCCAAGCAGGGGGCCCCGCGGGCGTCGCCGAGGGCCGCCCGCGCCCGACGCGGACGGTACTAGGAGCCGTCGCCGCCGCCCGCCAAGCAGGGGGCCCCGCGGGCGTCGCCGAGGGCCGCCCGCGCCCGCCGCGGACGGTACTAGGAGCCGTCGCCGCCGCCCGCCAAGCAGGGGGCCCCGCGGGCGTCGCCGAGGGCCGCCCGCGCCCGCCGCGGACGGTACTAGGAGCCGTCGCCGCCGCTCGCCAAGCAGGGGGCCCCGCGGGCGTCGCCGAGGGCCGCCCGCGCCCGACGCGGACGGTACTAGGAGCCGTCGCCGCCGCCCGCCAAGCAGGGGGCCCCGCGGGCGTCGCCGAGGGCCGCCCGCGCCCGACGCGGACGGTACTAGGAGCCGTCGCCGCCGCCCGCCAAGCAGGGGGCCCCGCGGGCGTCGCCGAGGGCCGCCCGCGCCCGCCGCGGACGGTACTAGGAGCCGTCGCCGCCGCCCGCCAAGCAGGGGGCCCCGCGGGCGTCGCCGAGGGCCGCCCGCGCCCGCCGCGGACGGTACTAGGAGCCGTCGCCGCCGCCCGCCAAGCAGGGGGCCCCGCGGGCGTCGCCGAGGGCCGCCCGCGCCCGCCGCGGACGGTACTAGGAGCCGTCGCCGCCGCCCGCCAAGCAGGGGGCCCCGCGGGCGTCGCCGAGGGCCGCCCGCGCCCGCCGCGGACGGTACTAGGAGCCGTCGCCGCCGCCCGCCAAGCAGGGGGCCCCGCGGGCGTCGCCGAGGGCCGCCCGCGCCCGCCGCGGACGGTACTAGGAGCCGTCGCCGCCGCCCGCCAAGCAGGGGGCCCCGCGGGCGTCGCCGAGGGCCGCCCGCGCCCGCCGCGGACGGTACTAGGAGCCGTCGCCGCCGCCCGCCAAGCAGGGGGCCCCGCGGGCGTCGCCGAGGGCCGCCCGCGCCCGCCGCGGACGGTACTAGGAGCCGTCGCCGCCGCCCGCCAAGCAGGGGGCCCCGCGGGCGTCGCCGAGGGCCGCCCGCGCCCGCCGCGGACGGTACTAGGAGCCGTCGCCGCCGCCCGCCAAGCAGGGGGCCCCGCGGGCGTCGCCGAGGGCCGCCCGCGCCCGCCGCGGACGGTACTAGGAGCCGTCGCCGCCGCCCGCCAAGCAGGGGGCCCCGCGGGCGTCGCCGAGGGCCGCCCGCGCCCGCCGCGGACGGTACTAGGAGCCGTCGCCGCCGCCCGCCAAGCAGGGGGCCCCGCGGGCGTCGCCGAGGGCCGCCCGCGCCCGCCGCGGACGGTACTAGGAGCCGTCGCCGCCGCCCGCCAAGCAGGGGGCCCCGCGGGCGTCGCCGAGGGCCGCCCGCGCCCGCCGCGGACGGTACTAGGAGCCGTCGCCGCCGCCCGCCAAGCAGGGGGCCCCGCGGGCGTCGCCGAGGGCCGCCCGCGCCCGCCGCGGACGGTACTAGGAGCCGTCGCCGCCGCCCGCCAAGCAGGGGGCCCCGCGGGCGTCGCCGAGGGCCGCCCGCGCCCGCCGCGGACGGTACTAGGAGCCGTCGCCGCCGCCCGCCAAGCAGGGGGCCCCGCGGGCGTCGCCGAGGGCCGCCCGCGCCCGACGCGGACGGTACTAGGAGCCGTCGCCGCCGCCCGCCAAGCAGGGGGCCCCGCGGGCGTCGCCGAGGGCCGCCCGCGCCCGACGCGGACGGTACTAGGAGCCGTCGCCGCCGCCCGCCAAGCAGGGGGCCCCGCGGGCGTCGCCGAGGGCCGCCCGCGCCCGCCGCGGACGGTACTAGGAGCCGTCGCCGCCGCCCGCCAAGCAGGGGGCCCCGCGGGCGTCGCCGAGGGCCGCCCGCGCCCGCCGCGGACGGTACTAGGAGCCGTCGCCGCCGCCCGCCAAGCAGGGGGCCCCGCGGGCGTCGCCGAGGGCCGCCCGCGCCCGACGCGGACGGTACTAGGAGCCGTCGCCGCCGCCCGCCAAGCAGGGGGCCCCGCGGGCGTCGCCGAGGGCCGCCCGCGCCCGACGCGGACGGTACTAGGAGCCGTCGCCGCCGCCCGCCAAGCAGGGGGCCCCGCGGGCGTCGCCGAGGGCCGCCCGCGCCCGACGCGGACGGTACTAGGAGCCGTCGCCGCCGCCCGCCAAGCAGGGGGCCCCGCGGGCGTCGCCGAGGGCCGCCCGCGCCCGCCGCGGACGGTACTAGGGGCCTACAATATTCAACAGTTGTTAACCCTTTTCCAGGATAGCAGTAGGCTATTCTTCACTTTTTTTTGATGTTCTTATACAGGGTGTTACTTAATTCGTGATACAAAATAGCAAAATGTGAATCTGTCCATGATTCTGAACAACTTTTACTATGGGATAAAATCATAATATTCCATTGTCATGCGATATACATATGCTTGCAAAATTTCAGCTCAATTGGATAATGGGAAGTGACTGAAAAACCGATTGCAAATTTTGACAGACAACTTACATGCTTACATATTTACATACATACGAACAGTGCAAGTTAATATAAAGCTTGTAAAAACAGGCTGTTCATATACATTTTCGTCAGTCTTAAATGAGCAAAGTGTATGAAATAGTTATTTTTTTTTGCAAAACACAAAATTGCTCCCATAGTAAAAGTTGTTCAGAATCATGGATAGATTCACATTTTGCTATTTTGTATCACAAATTAAGTAACATTCTGTATAGATTCGATAGTCAACTGATAATGTTATTTCCTCAAAATAATATCGCTTTATGCAAATAAATTATGGTTGACATTTGAACGTTTGACATATGTTCGCGCCAAAAACGCAGCCGCCATTATTGTGACGTCATAACTGCAACACCAAACCAAATACTACTAAGAAGATACTATGTGCAGACTAAACAGAAACGTCAAACAACGAAAACTTGTTTTTGGATTTGCTATTCTGACGTCACTCACAGAAGACAAAATGGCGGTCGACGTTTTCGAATACGTAACATACAGATCATAAAACTACGATTTGATTTTTTTTCAAATTTAAAATAAATCTTGTTTTTATAACAAAATAGTGTTAGGTATATTCGTATTTCTTATGGTAAACGCTATATAAAAATACTTTGATGATTTAATTTTGATAGATGAAAATACCTTATTGAAAAATGACAATCAAATGTCAGTCTTATTAATTGACAGAGTCCCCGGCAAGCTTGGCCAGAGACTTTCAAATGATCCATGGAACATGGCGGATCATGCTCCAGACAGTGTTTTTTATTTTCTGCATCCTGCTGTTTAAAGTATAATTTTGATAGCATATTATGCAGTGAATGGCAAAGGTGACGGCTACAGTTAATGAAGAATTTTCCTGGAAGTGCGAATATTCAATTCTCGGGCATCATTCGGCGGTTCGTGGTCGCGGCCGCCATTATACTTTGTACTGCTCCAGCTATCACCCAGTGCATTGTGAAGGCCTTCTACCGTACATCATGCTAATAATACTGTTTAATTTATAAACCTACTGACTCTGGCAAAGGCCTCGAGGCTGCCATTTCTTTTATAATAATAATAATAACAAGCTCGGCCGAATTTCACCTTGCCATACAAACGGTGTTTCATTCTCATTTTAAAACTACGTGTTGGATTGTAACGAAACTTTGCATATACAATGACATGAGGGTATATCTAGGTCTATAATTAGTTTATATGGCTCCAGTTTATAAAACTAACGAAATACAGTAAAAAGAAGTTTTGTATGAAAAACTTAAATTTGCTGTATTTTTTTTACTATGGTATCTGCAGCTACATAAACTAATTACAGACCTGGATGTTACTTAACTTATTCTAAGTACAAAATTTCAGAGCAAATTAGCTAGTCGTTTTAAAATGAGAGCGTAACTACGTTTGTATGGAGAACCGAGCTTGCCGGGGACTCTCAGTTTTCCGTACCAAAATTGGTAAAACGAAATACTTGAGCGATCACAGATAGTTTTCTCCAAAACTGGAGACCTTTGGTAACATGTTTAAAATCAAATTTCTTTACATTCAATTGTAGAGCAAAATCAATTAAACTTATTACCGTAAACCCGGGTTACTTTGGCCCTGGGGGGCAACATTGCCCACCCAGGAATAAACACTTTATTAGTCCAATATTCTTACAAACAATATCACACGCTACAGCAACGTTTGTTTTAACGTATCATAAACAGTCATTAAAATAATAAGAGTTTTAAGGATATTATATTACCCCCCAGATAAAAATTTCACTGGAAAAAAATGGTGGCCGAAAGACTTCACTAGCCATTAGACAACTCTCCATTAGAATGTAGAAATAACAAATAAATAAGTCAACTATGTGCTTGTAGTTTTCACATTTTCTCCGATTCTGAACTGTCTACATCAAAATTATTTATGTCACTATATTTTTTGCCTATTCAATTGGATTTAGGTAAGTGTTGACAATAGGGAACATTACTGCAATGTTCTGCCGCCAGAGGCAGCACTATCACTAATAGTAAACCACTATAGGAATATATGGATTCATACACACGTGCACAATTGATTGTCAAATGAGTGACAAGGATTCTTGCATAGACAATACCGCAAGTTCGAACGAGATACAATGTCAACGCTGCTATTGTCTCCACTTACGAAGAGTTTTGCGTAATGTTCCCTATTGGGTATTTGACAACAGTGAAAATAAATTGTCTTTTCATTAGCAACAGATAAACATTACGAAAATACTCGGAAAGTATCGAGCTTTCATTTATGTCCGCTATTTTAAGATTTTTTAATGATGATTGATTAATGAAAGATAGATAAGGACGTTGTTTGGTTGTGATGTCACAACATTGTAATCCCTACAAATTCCATACTAACTGAGCGTGTTTGACGTTTCATAAAAAGAAGTTGATTTGACTTCGACTTCGACTTTAAATACCGTATCGGAATCAGGTACAGTCGCCATCACATACATCGGAGCAAACAAGCACGTCACAAACATCGGAACACACCTCTATTTTCAATAGAGGTTTTAGGGTGCGTGTGCCGATATTTTTAAATACATAGTGTATCTATGTATGCGATGGCGAATGTACATAAGTGTTGACAATTTTCGGCGTTGACTGTATTTAAATTGAGTTTGTAAATGCAGTATGGTGTATCTAGTACCTACTAGATTCCATATCCCTTCCTCTCCCTGCAATCTGATGCTGGAAGGCCTGGAATTCCAACGACCCACATGTATGTCGGCATGTGTGGTCCCATTGGTCCAGCAGTCAGACCTCGAAAATGAACCCTGGAGTATTTTGTATATATGGTTCAAATTAAAAAATAAATCATGACCCACATGTGGGTCATTGGGATTCCAGAGTAATAAAAATGACCCACATGTGGGACCTACCGTATGACCCACATGTGGGTCGCGGGGAGAGGAAGGGTTTTAATACCGCGGCCGCTAATATCTTGCTATTATCCATACCTTTACAAACTCAATGCTGGTGATTGTCTTATGCTATAATGATTTTTTTTATTTCTGATGTCATATTAGGTATCATGGACGAACAAAAGAGAACGGCCAATGTCTGAAAAAGTCGTTTTTAAAATAAAATGTGTGCTGTAGCCGTTGTCAAATAGGATGTTTTATTTATCATAGAGTTTATAGATAACGCTATTGTGTTATCAGATTTTTTTTATACAACGACGGTGGCAAACAAGCTTACGGCCTGCCCGATGCTAAGCAGGTACCGTAGCCTATGGACACTTGTGACTCCAGCAGAATCACAAGCGTGTTGCCGACCCTTTATTCACTTGAGGATTCGCTGATTTCTAAGTGAGTGGTACATAGAGTGGCAGCAAGTATTTTATTGTGGAAAACTACAGACTTGGCGATCCTTAGATTTATTCGTCCATGGTATCTACATATATACTAGCAGAGCATAGTTAACTTGACTATATTATTATAGACGCGATGTAATAGCCTGAAGATTAGATATAGTATTGAGTTATATCGAGATAATAATTATAATGAATCAAGTATATTAGTGCACTACTCCGTTGAGCGGTAACAATTAAAACAATCTCAGATCGCAGAAATATTTGACGCCGAAGGCACGAATAAATATGCGATCTGCCGCGCTACCACGAACTTCGAATCTGGAACTTCGTATATCTCCGTCTCTGTCACTCGAGTAGCATAAACCATAAGTGCGATAGAGACGATACGAAGTTCGTGATTATAGCTCTTGAGGCTTTCTGTAGTACCGCGTACCGCCCGTGGTGAGTTTACATCCCTCTAGCCAGGAAGTTCGATTATGTGCATGCGTAGCGGGCGGTAATTGCCACTTTATAGCCTGGTGTGACGTAAATAATATTCGTTTTCGGAACACTTCTCTTCCAAAAGTTTGTAGTTTTCATATTTTTCAATACGGAGCGATATAAATCTTGTATAGGTACATAAGGAGGTATAATAAAAAGTGTGACAGATTGGTATGTAATCAGTTTTTCGAAGTTGTATGGGAGAAAGTAAGATTTTGTTTGTCATGAGCGGATAGTTACACTTTTTATCAGTGACATATTTACTACTGTACTGTAGCACTATAGAAAAAATGGTTTTTGTGTGTTTTCTTGTGTTATGCGTCAAGAATTTCGAAGATCAGTTATTTTCAAACACGGTTGATTATAGGAATTTGCTATATGAAAATAGTTTTATTTCTTTCGCTTTAGCTAATAGTAATTACTGTAGTAATTAGTGTTAAGGGAACTTCTCTCAATATAAACATTGTACGTATATATCTAATAAATAACAATTTGTCAATTATATATAGTTTTATTTTCCTTTTCAAAATTATGGGGGTTGAAGTTGCACCACGTCCGTAGGAATTACCCATCGCTACCCTACACGTGACCCCTGGGCGGTGCTAAAAGTGCAACAACCTGGCAACCGTACCGTCTTTTCGAAGATCTCACGGTTCTAATACAATGATTTGCCATACGATAAATAAATAAATTATGATATCCTTCTAACCGTATAATATGACGGGTCCAAGGAAAGATCATGCCTAGTCAAAACTTTTTTCATAATGAGATTTTAATGTCACGTAGTTCATAACGAGCTCAACATTTTGAGATTAAAATTTCATTTTGAAAAAAACTGACTTGTCAGAAACATGTTCTTTCCGTGGACCCTTCATATGGGATCTTATACAAGGTATGGTAATAATACCACGTCCGAGCGAGATGGTAACATACAAATGCCAGAAAGAAAATATCATTCATTGACCTTGGCATGGGTCCACTTTTTTTATTTGCCGCAACTGAGTTACTGAGTGCGAAAAATAAACTATTACCCACCCAAATTAACTAGATTATTTATGGTAAGTCATCAGACTCATCAGATATAAATCGCGGCCAATACACGGTGATTAAATACTGATAATACTGGTTTGCCAGTATTTGCAGCAATACTCAGTACAGAAGCAGTATTGAAGGGCCCTTTAAACGCTAATTATTTATCGTGTCAAGGGTGGCCAGACGGTTGTTCTGCTTGTTCCATATGCCCATCTCGCTCTATCTTATAGCTGCGTACCGCTCATACGATCCACCAAGCAGAATCGAGTGGTGTACCCTTAGTCGCTCCAGACTATTTATAAAAAAATAAATATTTTGCGGACAATTCTACACAAATCAACCTAGTCCCAAACTAAGCAAAGCTTGTACTATGGGCACTAGACGAAGATAAACATACTTATATAGATAAATAAATACTTAAATACATAGAAAACATCCATGACTCAAGAACAAATATTCATGCTCATCACACAAATAAATGCCCTTACCGGGATTCGCACCCAGGACCTCTTGCTTCGTAGTCAGGGTCACTACCAACTAGGCTAAATCTTAATCTGTGGGCGGATTTCAAAATCATTCGGATATTCTGCAATATATTGTCAATCCTGTGATACATGTCAATATGCATGTGATCCAGATTGTGATATGGGTGGATCATCAGTATTTATCACCAGACATCGTTAATTTTGTAGCATTTTTGGTGCAGCGTAGTGCTGTTATCGGAATTGGCATGGACAATATCAACCAAAATTATTAATTAGGGCAATTAGGGTAAATATTGACAGTAACGCTACGCTAATTAAGCATAACGATTGAAAAAGTTTATACCAATTCCGTTAACAACACTACGCTACACCAAAAATGCTACAAAATTAACGATGTCTGTTTATCACAGTGTATAAATACTTTGACAGAAAACATTTCGCACTTTATCTGTAACTTTAAGTTGGTATCTTTAAGCTATAGTTAATAATTCTCGTAAAAGGCGTAATCATCTAACCAAAATAGGTAGACTTGTAATTACGTATTAAATAATTACGGAATAACTAATTTAATTTGTTGTAGCCAAAAATCTATAATAATTATCTCTACTCGTGGGTCACCGTAATAGAATTCCAAATTGAATCTTATTCCGTGGTCGTAGGTTGATATCACCCTGCGAGCCATGACGATCTAAATAAACGACAAAAACTAACGACATCTAGTGAAATTCTGACAAAAGTTAAGTTCCAAATCACAATGTCACTGTTGTTCAGTACAAGTTTTTGCCACTACTCGCCGCTAGATGGCGCCTTGATGCAATTACTAGTCGAAAGTGAAAATATCCAGCTTAAATAACTTAATCCTATACTATTAAACGAGTAATATTTGTATATATATATGTATGTATGTAAGTATATATATATATATATTTGCAATCACGTTCTCGGAAACGACTCTAACGATTTCGATGAAATTTGGAATATAGGTGGTTACGGGGGCGAGAAATCGATCTAGATAGATCTCATGTCCGGGTAAATTAGTTTTCAGGGACTGTAACTAATTTGCTTTCTTTTGTCCATTTACCTAAGTTTTGTCTTATCATGTGGCCTGTCCAGCGCCACTTTTGTTGCTTACCATTGACTTTTGCTCTTTGATTTGGCTTTAAATAATTAAAGCAGAAAATACTTAGCAGAATAATATCTATATAAATATAAAGTCAGGTTAGTAAAAACCACAATATAGTAATTGGATATTAGTAAACACCCGGCCAAGTGCGAGTTGGACTCGCGCACGAAGGGTTCCGTACCACTATCTATAAAAACGGCAAAAAATCATGTTTGTTGTATGGGAACCCCCCTAAAAAAATATTTTATTTTGTTTTTAGTATTTGTTGTTATAGCGGCAACAGAAATACATAATCTGTGAAAATTTCAACTCTCTAGCTATCACGGTTCTTGAGATACAGCCTGGTGACAGACAGACGGACGGACGGACGGACAGCGAAGTCTTAGTAATAGGGTCCCGTTTTACTCTTTGAGTACGGAACCCTAAAAAGAAAGAACAAAAATAATAATAATAATAAAGCCCCAACGCCTGTTGGAACCGGTTCACGGGTATCTACCGATGTACCCGTGAATGGGTTCTAGCAGGTGTATTACATCACATTAAACTTCGTCTCCAAAGGGCCTCTACGTGTTGGATCTATATCCCCACGCACGCCTTCCAAAGGACCGGGCTTTGTCCCGTGAATTTAAACAGGAGATACATAATAATAACTAAAACTAAAGGTAAAAATATTGCCCCAGATCGCTGCCAGGCGGCAGTGTGCCCAGAAGGCTGGCCACGTTGGTATGGCAATGCTGATTCTCCGGGCGAGGTAAAAGCCGGCCTTCTGGTCACGTGAAGCCTGTCGAGCGCTTGCACAATCTAATGTAGATTCTTGCAGATTCTGTGCGCGCCTGGTCCCCACGGTCCGAGGGTCTCTACGCCGAACGGCTCAAATATGAAGCCACTGTCGATGGCTCCATACTTGCGCCGTTTGAGACCCTCAGCATAGTCAGCAGGTTAGTTACATTTCCATTTATAAGTCAAGAACGGCCTCGACCCAATTTTATGATGTTAGATTTTTTGGATTTGTCTTCGTTCCAAATAGCAGAATAAGTATTAAAACATGGACAAATAGTAGTCGGGCCAAAATGATACAGTAGAAGCGAAAGCCCCACAACCCTTCAGTTAACAGTTCAGTCTAAATAAAAATAACAAACAAAAGTAAGCAACAATCGCCACTCCACTTCCTGCCCTAGGGCCGCCTACGCTCGCAAATTAGTATCGTCGCCTCCGGCTCATCATAATTACCCCTATAAGCTTTTTACTACCTTTACTCCAAGAAATGAGGAATATAAGGCCGTCAAATTTATCACTTTTTAACCAAAATCTGCATTCATGTTACATTTCGTTTTGTGTACAACATTTAACTTGAACCGTAACACAAAATTTGTGTTATACGCAGAACAGAAAGTATCATGGCTTGGGGGTCGTTGGGGCGGAAAGGGTAGGCCAAGGTGGACTGACGACCGGCTGAAGGTCGCAGGAGTCCGCTGGATGCGGGTGGTGCAGGACCGGTCACTTTAGCACTCTTTGGGGGAAGCCTATGTCCAGCAGTGGACGTCTTTCGGCTGATATGATGATGAGTGGGCAATTATGAAACGTGTGTTTGAACGCACGCACTGATGAAATATAAAATAAAAAATAACATTCTTGCGAAATTTTATTTTTTATTTTTTGTTTGCTACTCATTTGAATTAAGCGCCGAATGTTCGTGTCCGAATGAACACGTGAAACACTTTATAATCGCACTGGCATGCGAAACGCATGTTTCAGATAGACCTCTGAAAAAAAACACAACATTAGCTTTGTGCCCATCATCGACAGCACAGTGGTTGTATATATCTACTAGCAACAGAGTATGTATTTGTGTACTATATTTTCTAACAATTAGAACTCTGGAATTATGGTAAAGTTCAACGCCTACGTTGATTAGTCTATTACTTAAACAATTACTTGCCCGAACAAGTAGTGGTACGTGTAGAGATTTCTACGCGACTATTTTGGTATTTAATTAAGGAACATAAAAGGCCCCCTTTTAATGTTTTGTTTGGGGGTTCATCTTTGTGACTCTACCTTTACGTTTCTGCTTTAAATCAGTAGTCATTGCTATCAATATAGTAGTAAACGCATGAGAAAAGTTGAAATATATATACAAACATTCACGCCTGTGTTCCCGAAAGGGGCAGGCAGATCATCATCATCATCATATCAGCCGAAAGACGTCCACTGTTGGACATAGGCCTCCCCAAAGAGTGCCACAATGGCCGGTTCTGCGCCACCCGCATCCAGCGGACTCCCGCGACCTTTACCAGGTCATCAGTCCACCTTGTGGGGGGCCTACCCACGCCGCGCCTTCCGGTACGTGGTCGCACTCGAGAATCCTTCCGCCTCAACAGCCATCGGTTCTACAAAGCATCTTAAATTAAATTTTCAGTGGTATGTCTAGCGAATGTGGGTTTAAAGGCGGAGATGTGATATTTGTAGTAACAGGTTACACCTAACCTGGCCTAACAAAAATACGTTTTTTTTGGAAATAATTCAATTTTAGTCTAGTTTTTTGTACAAAGCTCTTATAAGTTATTTTAAAAGCTTATTATTGAAATCAGTAAATATACGGCCGAGAAGTTAGGAAAAAAACCGAACACGCAAGCAAAAATGTTATCAGTATTTTTATGATGAAAATATGTTTGAATATCCTAGTTACAAGGCTCACGACCTAAATGAAGGAAATAACAGTATTTTAATCAAATATTTACGACCTTGAGATGATAATATTGAATTTCACCTGGCCTATGGAAAAGGTTGTTACATTAACAAAATTAAATGGATTATGCGCGTATTCCAAAGAACTTATATAGAAGTAGTAAATTAAAAGTAAATACAGTTTATAGGTACCATTTTCACCTGATTTTTACAGAATTTATGTAGATTACTTTTCATAATTTTTTACCGTCCCGGTATTAAATGTAAGTGGATTGTTCAAGAACACTTAGCCACATTGCCTTACCAAATTTTTGATGTGAAAAAAATGCTGATATCTATATATTGTTGTTTTTTAGGGTTCCGTACTCAAAGAGTAAAACGGGACCCTATTACTAATACTTCGCTGTCTGTCCGTCCGTCCGTCCGTCCGTCCGTCTGTCCGTCCGTCCGTCTGTCTGTCACCAGGCTGTATCTCACTGATACCGTGATAGTTCCAGTTTAAATTTTCACAGATGATGTATTTCTGTTGCCGCTATAACAACAAATACTAAAAACAAAGTAAAATAAATATTTTTATTGATAATGGTACGGAACCCTTCGTGCGCGAGTCCTACACGCACTTGGCCGGTTTTTTCATATATAGCGCGACCGTAGATCTATTAATAGCAAACAAGCATACCTAATACGTCCACTGCTGGACATAGGCCTCCCCAAAAGAGTGCCACAACGACCGGTCCTGCGCCACCCGTATTCAGCGGACTCCCGCGACCTTTACTTAAGTCACATAACATAAGAGGTCGCGAAAATGTCATTATATTATTTTTTATTTGAAACACTGCATCGAGTTTCGTTTGAGAAATGCGAACTGTAGAAAACAGGGGGGCCAAATTTTTGTCTTTTGAGCGCTCGAAAATTAAATAAAAGTAAATACGATTTTAGTGTCAAGTGTCTCGTTCAACTAACTACTCGTATTTATGGTTTTGCAACACAACTTTTTGGACAATCCAAGTGCTACGTTTGAATGATCTGTTTCTGTTTTTATTTTCATTTTCACTGTTAATTGTTGCATGCCATTCCTTCTGTAAGTATAATAAGGTAATTAGTTTTTCATTTGTGATTGTGCTATATTATGTCATAGTATGTTTATTGTTGAAGGTCCTTAATAAATAAACAAATAGGTACGTTGCGTTCCGAAAGAGAGCTAATAATTTGTACCTACTCAAATGATTTCTAAGTTACTTGGCTATCCTTTATTCAATACCGGCTCTTCAAAAGTTCACTGAATAGTGCTTCAATCATCATACTACGCCGCACAAAACACACACTTACCCTTACAATGCTATGCTTAAAGAAATGCATCTTACGTGACCGCTATTATGAGAGCACTATAAGACTATTATGCTGTAAGCATAAGTGTTGGCTGTCCGACCGTAATCCTACTGTTGGGGTAATCTTTTTGATAGATTTTTTTTGGTACGTATTGAAGATTAAGATTGACCGGTGTATGGAGAAAATAATAGGTTAAATGCATCGATGGACACGCACAGCGAGGGTTCCATATAGTTGAATTTAGCTAGAGCTTATCATTGATTATATATATAGGTAGGTACCTAATTAACTTTTTACGACTATAGACAATAAGCTGTAATAATGTCTGAACGCGACTAACTTTCTGTATTTTCAATCATCATCATCATATCAGCCGAAAGACGTCCACTGCTGGACATAGGCCTCCCCTAAAGAGTGCCAAAATCCAGCGGACTCCGTATTTTCAATAATGGTGGGCAAAGACAGTCAGCATCAAAAGTAGCTACGCAATTGAAGACGTCATAGTTCTTATTCCCTTTTAATAAAGACTTTTGACGTCTTCGTTTGCGTACCTACATGAAATTATATTTGTACATAATCAGTCCTAGGCAACGCCATATTTGCGTGTACGCATATTCCGACGCGTTCCCGCGTCGCTAATCGCACCGCTTGTTCAAAGACTCTGCCTAAAACTCACTACTCAAATAGCTTGCTGCTTAACCTATTGTACCCTCTAATTCTAAAACAGCTTAACTTTATGCAATTATTTAGACTCATAAGACTTCTTTTAAAGTATTGTAGTCGCTCGACTGATTTAATGCGATTAAGATTAAGTAATGCTTATTTTGGTTAAACTCCATTTGTAGGAGCTTCGCGGCTTCCAATAACAGGGGTTAAGTGTATGGTCGAAGAATATTTTATTTTTACGTAACAATACTGTCGTAAATAGATTGAGAATTGAGAAATAAGTTTTCAATTATACTTATAAGCAGCATCATTTTCATCATATCAGCCGAAAGACGTTCACTGCTGGACATAGTCCTCCCCCAAAGAGTGCCAAAATGACCGGTCTTGCGCCACCCGCATCCAGTGGACTCCCGCGGCCTTTACCAGGTCATCAGTCCACCTTGTGGGGGATCTAATACCCACGCTGCGCCTTCCGGTACGTGGCCGCCACTCGATAACCTTTCCGCCCCAACGGCCATCGGTTCTACGTGCAATGTGCCCCGCCCACTGCCACTTAAGTTTAGCGATTCGGAGGACTATAGCCGATATATCGGTTACCTTGGCTCTGCTGCGGATAGCCTCATTTCTGATGCGATCACGCAGAGAAACTCCCGACATAGCCCTTTGGGTGACTTTGAGCCTTCTTATGAGGCCCACTGTAAGTGACCACGTTTCAGTGCCATATGTCATCACTAGCAACACACACTGATCAAAGACTCGTCTTGAGAGGCTGCGGAATATTGGTATATACTTGCATATGTCACCGTTATATTGTGAACACCGTCAGTTTATAATCTAACTCGCGATATTATAAACTGACGAAAAATTGTGAACTGTCAAAACTGTTCACAATTTAACGCATTATTTTTCGTTAGTTTATAAACTATCAATGTCGAATCGTCAAATTGTGAACTGAGATCAAATCGGCTTGCTACGGAACGTACACAAAGACTAGGTAGGTTAGGTTAGTTAGGTATCTTCAGTTTCCCGAAGGGCAAAGCGCCCAGAAATAGGAGCCCCGCGCAGCGGGGCTCCGTCGACACTGCTGGATGCCGAAATAAATGGAATAAAATGTCTGAATAACAAAAAAAAACAATCATGTTCTGACGTAAGTGGCAATTGATGCGAGTGGAATAATTCGCTCAACCAAACAGCGCACAGGTTGCGTTCCGAATCAGGCAAATTTGATTCAGTTCACGATTTGACGATATGACATTGTTAGTTTATAAACTAACGAAAATGAATGCGTAAAATTATGAATTATTTTGGCAGTTCACAATATTCCGTCAGTTTACAATATAACGGGTAAGATTATAAACTGACGGTTTTCACATACACTGCATAGATTATGCATATATTCTCGGCTTTAGCTTGGGCAAAGATTCTTTTGTACGAGTATGTACGCCCGTCCGACTGTTCACCTCTTAGGTCACATTTCTCAACCGGCTCTCCTGAAATTTTGAGAGCAGGTTCAATTATATATGAAGTTTCTTTTTCAATTATTTTTTTCGAAAAAAAGACAGACTCGCTAATCAATGTCATTGGGCGCTAGTTGAAGTTTCATACTACAGAAACTACGCATAATGGTAACACCATTAAGTACCTAAAATCACCGGCATCAATATATGATGAAACAAAGGCCGCATGAACAATAATTATCTGATGACAACTTTATTCCTAGGGCCGTAAGAGCGTGTCAGATATTTTTGCGGCCTTTGATCCATCATAATATTGATGACGGTGACTGTAGGTACATAAAGTACCTACACTTAATAGAAAATGGACTCAAATTGTCACAAATTGTCCTGGGCCTACATTTATACCGCCTCGATGACCTTATCCAATTTAACAAAAAAACATTTCAAGTAAATCCTCTTGGACTTCGAGTGTTAAGTATGTACAAGTTTAGTTTAAATGGCGACGAAATCGTCCGTCCGTATTAATCCTCACACAATGTCTAAGATCATGAGATTAAGAACAAAATTATTCTCAGAATGTTGCGCAAAGGCATACCATCCTAAAACCGTGATGATATAACAACCAAAACTTGACGTTTAATTTTGAGCTTTCACTGTGATAGATAAAGTTGAATTTTGATTGAAGGGGTTGGAATCGAAGATATGACGATATACAAAATATTGGTGACGCTCTATCGCATGCGTATAGAATGCGAAGTTCCAGTGACTACTTAATGTTTTTTAGGGTTCTGCATTTTGAATATCAGTCTCTTTATCCGAATTTTTGTTTAAAGTGGTAATATGAGATCAGAGGAATGTATATCCTGAGAATATGTCTTAATTATCACATTGTTGTAGGCTAGATCCCAACTAACCTTTGCGATAAGTCAAAAAAAAAGAAAAACATTTCCCTTGTAAATGAATGACCATTGTAGACCATCGACTAAAATAAAACTACATATTTAATACTTGACGACCGACTAATACCTATTTGCCGCGGACCCACCCCTTATATCTCTACCTACCTAAGTAAGTGGGCTAACAATTTTTCGCATAAAGGGACGGACATAGGATAGGTACTTCTTATCCTGAAAGTCACCCTCTTAGGGGGGTTAAATGGGGGACGAAAGTTTGTATGGATCTACGATAAGCGAGCTCCGCGATAACGAAGTCGCGGGCAGAAGCTAGTGTTTTAATATATTTTAATAATTTACTTTAAAAACAATGTTTGATTGAACCGACTTCAATACAGTACTTCGCCAAGCCACGATAGATAGGTACATGCAAGTTTCCAGATTTCCTTTCCAATTTACCACATGAACTGCTCTCCGAGAGCAAATGCCTTGATTATTAGTATTATTACAGACTAGCTGTTGCCCGCGACTTCGTCCGCGTAGAACTTTTTATCGTCTTAGAAAATGATTTCTCTCAATACAAAATTTGAACCCTCTTTTAGGGGATAATTAAAAAAAAAGTTGATGTTCATTTTCTAGTTTGTGAACAAACAGTCTAAAACCAAAGTTAAAAATCTCATACTTTAAAAATGCCTTGAAATACTCAAACTTTGAACCAATTTTAAGACTCTTAGGGGATGAATTTTGAAAAACTCTGAAATCAGTTTTGTAGTCTTTTAACGTACAGAATAAGACCGAAGTTAAAAATCTCTTACTCACACTTTAAAATTTTATTGCTCGCCATTTAAAATTTGAACCCCCTTTTAAACCCCATTAGAGGTTGAATTTTTCTAATCGCTGAAAGAACTTTTTTCGTAAACTTTTAAGTCTCTAGCTCAAAAAAAGAGTTGCCCATACAAAGCTTTCTTAACCCCCTTAGGGGTGGAATTTTCTAAAACTCTGAAAGTACTTTATTATTAATTTTAATAAGTAACATTTTGAATAGTTTTAAGTCTAGTAAAAATAAAAATTTTTCGCACACAACACTGGCTACCCTTCTTAAGGATCTTAAGGATCCCCTTAGGGATGGAGTTTTCTAAAACGCTGAAAGTTCTTTTTTAGTATTCTAATAAGTAATCTTTTTGCAAAGTTTTAAGTCTAACTCAAAAAAAAGTGTTGCCCATGCAAAGCTTGCTCTCCTTTTTAACCCTATTAGGGGTGGAATTTTCTAAAACGATTTGTGTTCTTTTTTTGTATTTTAATAAGTAATCTTTCTACAAAGTTTCAAGTCTCTAACTCAAAAACATAAACTTTCCCTGATAAAAACTTTGCACCCCTTTTTATCCCCCTTAGGGATAGATTTTTTCAAAACGCTGAGTCTTTTTTTTTTGTATTTTTATAAGTAATCTTTCTACAAAGTTTTAAGTGTCTAGCTCAGAAAAAGTGTTCCCCATACAAACCTTGCACCCTTTTTTAACCCCCTTAGGGAATGATTTTTGTAAAACGCCGAATGTAGTATTTTTCATGTTCTAATAAGTAATTTTTCGTCAAAATTTTAAGTCTCTATTAAAAAAAAATATGTTTTTCCCATACAAACTTTGCACCCTATTTTACCCCCTTAGGGGTGAAATTATCCAAAACGCTGAAAGTACTTTCTTTGTATTTAAATAATCTTTCTACAAAGTTTTAGGACTCTAGCTAAAAAAATAGTTTCCCACATACAAACTTTGCACCCCTATTTTAGCCCCCTATTTTTAGGGGTAGAATTTTCTAAAACGCTGAAAGTACTTAATTTGTATTCTGATGACTAATCTTTCTACAAAGTTTTAAGTCTCTATTTAAAAAAATATTGTTTTCCCCATACAAAATTTGCACCCCTATTTTACCCCCTTAGGGGTAGATTTTTTTAAAACACTGAATCTAGGTACTTTATTTGTATTCTAATGAATAATTTCTCTACAAAGTTTTAAGTCTCTATTTAAAAAAAAGTAGTTTTTCCCATACAAACTTTGCACTCTATTTTACCCCTTTAGGGGTAGAATTTTCTAAAACCCTGAAAGTTCTTTATTTGTATTCTAATGACTGATCTTTCTACAAAGTTTTAAGTCTCTATTTAAAAAAAAAATGTTTCCCCCATACAAACCTTGCACCCCTATTTTACCCCCGTAGAGGGGTGGAATTTTCCAAAACGCTGTAAGTGTTTCATTTGTATTCTAATAACTAATTTTTTAAAGTTTAAGTCTATAGCTCAAAAAAAAAAGGTTCTCCCATACAAACTTTGCACCCCCATTTTACCCCCTTAGGGGTAGAATTTTCAAAAATCCCTTTTTATCCCTAGCCCACGTTATAAAAGCAACATACTGTGCAAAAATCAACTCTCTAAGATTAGTAGTTTCGGCTGTGCGTTGATGAGTGAGTGAGTGAGTGAGTGAGTGAATAAGTCAGTCAGGACATAGGCATTTATTATGTATAAATAGATAGAAGATAATGAAACTCCCATTCAAATATCTCAAAAAATTATGAAGCTACATCCGTTTTAATGTCGCTTGTTAGAGTGAGAAAACGATGAGGGACTGTGACGTCAATATACTCGAGCGTCATAGTAAAAAACAATCGTTTCATATGAAGGTGCGCTTTGCGGAAAAGGGACTGAACATACCCCCTCTTAAAACTTTGGACTCTTATAACTTAATCATTACCTATATAACCTCTTGCTTTGTTTTTTTCTCCATTTGACTATATTTATTTTAAATTCTTTTTCGAGAAAATACATTATGATTATTTACCATATTTTCGATTCCTGAGCTATAACCACGAACTTCGGAATTCGAAAATATTCGGGTATCTCTATCTCTATCGCACTAACCATACTCGAGTGACAGGGATGCAAATATATGAACATTGAGTATCGGTTTTCGTGGTAGCGCCGCAGGTACTTTGGCTGAATGCGCCGAGCGCGTGCCATTGTCATTCAAAAAAAACAAATTCGTGTTAATTATATTATTCAAATTTGTTGATTTCATTTATTGAAATTACGACATAAAACGACATTTGCGCATATAAGTTCTCATATCAGAATCGAATATTTTTTTATGGTTTATATTTTAGCATTTGTCTCGTAAAGGTCTATCGTAGACGGGATTTAAATTATTAATAAGTGAAAGGCAAAGCAATTCCGCCATTTTGACGAAAATTTGACGGTTCTTATAGCTGACAGTTGGAGCAGCGTTTGATTTCAATAAAAATAAATGAAAAATTAAATGAAGTCGTATATTTCGGAAAATTAATTAACTGTCGCAGTCGGATAAAAACTATCCTAAGTTGCAGCTAGAATAATAATGTACCTATATAAAATGTTTCATATTTTTCCGTTCATGGGATGCTGAGAACATTCGAACCGCGCAAAGCTTAGTTTCAAACTGGCTGATTCTTTTTTTAATTTAGAGATTTATTATAAGTGGAGATAACACAAGTGGACAGATAATATCTGAGGAGTTCCGTCGATTCCTCAAGGATCTCGGAATTAACACTTCATTAGTTGCTACTTCAACGGAACCATGTCAGAAACTTTGACCTACTTTATGTACTTACATCTTTAAGGAGTTCCATAAGTCATCTGTGGTCTTCATCATCAGTTCCACTTCACCAAAATTGCGATTTCCGCGGGTAAATACACGAGTTATAATAGAAAATACCGAAATTACTACATGCGTGCCTATAAAATTTGAGGATTGCCCTCAATTTCTCTGGCATCTCTTCATCATACCCTGATTTGGTGACAATGGGACCACCCCAGGAGTATACTATTTCAATAAAAAAATAATTTTGGAAATCGTTCCACAATTGACGGACAAATCGGCGAACATACATAAAAAAAATACATACAGTGGAACATATAACCTCCTCCTTTTTTGGAGTCAGTTAAAAATATAGGTACGGAACACCACAATCTTTAAACTCATTCGACCTTACCACACTTTACTTTTAAACCTCTCATGGTAGATACCAAATCCTCGTTATCGGCTCATCGGTGTCGCGAAGAACACTTTCGGTGCTATTATTATAGAAACACGACACCCTGTTTGCGAAATGTTTGTTTTGTACGAATTAGCCGAATTCCTGTGTTTATTGTGTTTTTTTGCTTCCTTTGGAGCTCTTCTAGAGATTGTGATATTGTTAAGTAGGCACAGGTTATCTGTGTAAGTTGGTGATTGTGTAGGTACGGCGCGCTTAATGTTTTAGATATTGGGTTTAAATTTATATGTCGCATTTAAACCATATCATGTTGCAGTAGCTTCCATACATTTTAAATGCATTTGCAAATTTGGGTGTTTTAAAGAGGTAAGCAGTGATCGGAATTAGGTGAGCCAAAATACCTACCTATTCTTCGCAAGAGGACATAAGTAATAACCAGCCCGTACTGTAAGTACGGCACAAAAGTTTGCGTGTCTGAAGTTAGCCTCGAGTCGCCTCCCGCATACCCGTCCGAACCCTCTGACACCTTTGCGGCGCTACTAGTAGCTAACATCAGAATCGTTAACTGATTTTAATCGTATTGTAAAAACATGTATGTTTAACATTTTGACTAGAGCACGGATAAATATCGAATAGGTACCGGGTATTTAAGAAAAATAAAATCTACCTGGTTGTAACCATTCTATATTATGCACTCGTGCGAAGATTCAATATTGGGTATTTAAGAAAAAAAATCTACCCGGTTGTTAACCACTATATATTATGTCCTCGTGTGAAGATTAGGTATTTTGGCTCACCTGATTCCGATCACTGGAGATTAGCATGAATATTTTTTGTTTAATACTCATTCATAGTAGGTATTCATTAAGTATGGTTAGGTGGTAAGATTCTCGAGTGGCGACTACGTACCAGTAGACGCAGCGTGGGTAGACCCCCCGTGGGTGGACTGATGACTTGGTGAAGGTCGCGGGAGCTTGCGAGTTACGGGTTGCGCAGGACCGGTCACATTGGCACTCTTTGGGGGAGGTCTATGTCCAGCAATGGACGTCTTTCGGCTGATATGATGATGATAAGTACAAGTATTATGTACTATCTGGGAGCACGGTAGTGCCATCGCCAAGTCGAGCAAAACAAAGAGGCACGGCCGTACTATCCTTTCTCGAATTATATTATTTGTGTAGTAAGCTTGCTTAGTTTTCTTCTGTTTTAGAGACGATTTACAACCACTTTAGTCTAGTAACTAATCTAGTTGTTAGTGAGTTACTCTGGTAGTCGAACTTTTAAACAACACAATAATTGTACCTAGAAATCACTAAACAAAAGCTTAATTTTTTTACCTTTGTACAAATAAAACAGAATTCTCCACCAAAAATAACGATTGAGAAACCTATTAGAAATATAAGGTAGTAGAGTCTGGCCCGCGGGTACCGAGTTGTGTGACAAGCATTTATTTTATATGGCAACAATTTCACCTATGAAATAAGCTATTAGTAAAGCCTGCATCACGCTGGCGCTGCCTGCGGTAGCAGTCGATAGTAAATTTGATAATAGCAGTCAAATTTGATAATAGCAGTCAAATCTGATAATAGCAGTCAAATTTGATAATAGCAGTCAAATTTCATAATAGCACTCAAATTAGATAAAAACAGTCAAATTTACTATTGACCGCCACCGCAGGCAGCGCCTGTCTGTGAAAGGCTTTATCCTCCTGTGAGGGGGCATTGCACGTAGAACCGATGGCCGCTGGGGCGGAAAGGTTCTCGAGTGGCGACCACGTACCGGAAGGCGCGGCGTGGGTGCCCCACAAGGTGGACTGATGACCTGGTAAAGGTCGCGGGAGTCCGCTGGATGCGGGTGGCGCAGAACCGGTCATTTTGGCACTCTTTGGGGGATACCTATGTTCAGCAGTGGACGTCTTTCGGCTGATATGATGATGATGATGACGATGAGGGGGCCTATCCGCATCGGCACCCTGCATTTCTAGTTACCAGCATGCGTATTTTTAGGGTTCCGTACTCAAAGAGTAAAACGGGACCCTATTATTAAGACTCCGCTGTCCGTCTGTCCGTCTGTCTGTCTGTATGTCTGTCTGTCTGTCACCAGGCTGTATCTCACTGATACCGTGATAGTTCCAGTGTGTATTTCTGTTGCCGCTATAACAACCAATACTAAATACTGAATAAAATAATCATTTTTATTGATAATGGTACGGAACCCTTCGTGCGCGAGTCCTACTCGCACTTGGCCGTTTTTTTTTAATTTGTTGTATTTTACTTGTGAAACGACTCGTTTGGTCATCAATGAAATGTTACTTTTCCAACTAAAATGATCTCCACCAAAAGCCTAACCAATTACCTTACCTTCACCAATATGTTGGTATAATGAATATTTTTAATGCCCAAATCATGTTACCCTCTTAATGGGTAAATTAATGGGACTCCTAATTGCTCTCAACGATGTGGAGGGTCCAACGGCCCTCACAGAGAGGCTGTGGGAATTGATACCTTATTGTGTTCCATAAATGTGAGGGAAAATGAGAGTGAGAGGGTTAAAAAAACCGGACAAGTGCGAGTCGGACTCGCCCACCGAGAATTCAGTACAAATTTCTTCCTACATCGATGATTGATTACGATCTTTAAATAAAGACTATATTTTTTATGATTTAATTACAAATGTAGAGCTCCCTAGGATGCGCTGTGTTGGGAGTGAGGGACCTGCATGTCTCTATCTGCCAACACAGCGAATCCTCAAGTGAATAAAGGGTCGGCAACGTGCTTGTGATTCTTCTGGAGTACAAGTGTCCATAGGCTACGGTACCAGCTTAACATCAGGCAGGCCGTAAGCTTCTTTGCCACCGTCGTTGTATAAAAAAAACCCTAAAACAATATAGTTTTTAGATTTTTCCCTGGTACTTGTAGTACGATATCAATTGCCAAATTTCATAGTTCTTGGTCAACGGGAAGTACCCTATAAATTTTGATTTCCTTGAGAATGTATACGTTTTTTGCGGCGTGAACAGTCGTATCATTTTTTTACGTTAACTTCGACGTTTTATTTTTTCAGATCTTCAGGGGACTGTAGACTTGAGTATGGTTTTAATTTAACCTCCACGCGTTCCCAAGATAAAGTGTCTTGACAGACAGACAGACGGACAGATGGACAACAAAGTGATCCTATAAGGGTTCCCATTTTTCCTTTTGAGATACGGAACCCTAAATATCAGAAAATGTAATCAAAAATCTGAAAGTTTAAATAAATTATTTAAAAAATGAACATAGTTCTAACTGTACCTAGCTCTATATTAAGCCGACTACACACAAGCATATTCGTTGGCTAAACCAGTAATGGGCGGCGCGTGCCAGTAACCCTACACTCAAGTACTCGCGCGAGTACTTAACTACTTAATCACAAGCGCTCTAGTGTACTTGAGTATTTGATCAATTATTTGTATTTTTGGCTGTGAAAGGTAACGTTTTGTGGGAAAGTTTCATTTTGAAGGGTGATTTTTAGTTCATTTTGTGGTAAATTATTATTATTAAGTACTAAGTACGGTTTTTTATATTTGCTCCAGTTATACATATAAACGACTTTAAAATCGAACATTTTGTAACCTAATTGAGTAATCACAACCATTCACATTTTTTTAAGAAATGTAAGTATTTGAATGTTACCGCCGGTTTACCTATTGGCGTCTTAGAATAATAAAGCCTAGAAACGCAGTTCACGCGCAACGGTGAGGCCACTAAAACTCGGCCATAAATGGCCCAGTACGCCGATCGGTGGAACAAAATTGGTGCGTTTGTGTGCGTATTGGCACGTGTGAAATTGAGTTGATCACAACTACATGAATCCATTTTATGCCTCACGCTTGGCGCGTCGGCCGTATGAAACTATCCTTCTATGCGTTATTATTCTAAGCTTGGCGTCTATTTAACTTAACGTTAACCGATCTGTTAAATTTTGTTGATTCAACTGGCCCTCAATATTCGAAAGACATCTTTGCATGTGTGGTGCGCGGTCACTGGGGACCGATTTTTGACTTTCGAGCGCTCGAAAATTAAGGTACGATTGTAGTGTCAAAATTGCAGGCACATACTTTCTACCGATATAATTGAATACGAGTGGTCAATACCACTCATTTTTAGGGTTCCGTACTCAAAGAGTAAAACGGGACCCTATTACTAAGACTCCGCTGTCCGTCCGTCCGTTCGTCTGTCTGTCACCAGGCTGTATCTCACTGATACCGTGATAGTTCCAGCTGAAATTTGTTGCCTCTATAACAAACAAATACTAAAAAAGAATAAAATAGTTTTTTATAGATAATGGTACGGAACCCTTTGAGTCCGACTCACACTTGGCCGGTTTTTAAATTTTCTATCGCTATTTCAAAATAGCATTTAATAATTTCCTAAAAATTACTTGCTTCGTCTGGGAATCAAACCGACTTAAATGTGAATAAAAATCACCCGTACTTTTATGATGCCAATCGAAAGAATTACTAATAATATCATTATAAATGCGAAAGTGTGTCTGTCTGTCTGTCTGTTACGGTCACGCTTAAACCGCTGAACCGATTTAGAAGTCATTTGGTATAGAGATCGTTTGAGTCACGGGAACGGACAGAATAGTGTTTATCCCAGAAATCATCCTCTAAGGGGATGAAATGGGGGGTGAAAGTTTGTATGGAGCTACGATATAAAATGAGTTCCACGCGGACGGAGTCGTGGGAAGAAGCTAGTAATCCTATAAATCTTACTATTTAAGAAAAAAAATGCATTAGTTTAAAACATTCGGTCCAAATAAGTATTTAGGGTTAAAGACATTTGGTCTGACAAGGGAGAACTACACGACTTCTACTAGTACACACTTTTACAAAACCGTTTCACAAACCATCTACTATCTAAATAAACAAGCAAATAAGAACGGCCATAAAACCAGCTCCACACCGTCTCATTTTCGTGAATTGCCGTCCGCGATTACCCCCGTAAATAACGATCCTCGGCCGGAATTACCCCGGCCAACTGGCTACCTTAAGGGTTTTAGCGAGACGTGATTGGGTGTCTGTACAGTAGGGTGCCATCCAAGTAGTATTGGAGACTCCATTTTGCAATAATACTTTTTTTTTAACCCCATCTGATTCTCAGTGTAACATCTTATTAAGGCCTCTCACAGATTGGAGCGGCCTCCGGTGGCGGTCAATTTACTATTGACATTAGCTGTCAAATTTACTATTGACATTAGCTGTCAAATTTACTTTTGACCGCCACCACAGGCCGCGCCATTGTGTTGCAGGCTTAAAAAGTTTCCGTCGCCATCGGACTCGCTGAACAAACATTTTTTGCCATTTACATTTCCACAGGTCATGTTGAAAAATTATAAACAAAACTTAAAACTTAATTATCTCGGCACCGATATTGTTTAACGCGTTCATTTTTACATATCTATGCTACACGATTATTAAATAAAAACCGGCCAAGTGCGAGTCGGACTCGCGCACGAAGGGTTCCGTACCATTATCAATAATATTTATTTTATTCTGTTTTTAGTATTTGTTTTTGTCCTTGTCCGCTATAACATAGCGGACAAGAACAAAAACGAGCGAGGACAAAGTTAGTCAGCGTAACTAAGTGTAAGGCCTGAGTGGACGCTCGGGTCCGGGGGAGCGGGGCGTGCGGCGTGCATGTTAAACAAATGAAACTCATACAGGCCCCTATCACGCGACAAGTGACAGGATAGAGCATCCGTCCCTGGCTGACACCGTTCGATAGAACGAGGCGACGCGCTTATCCTATCACTTATCGCGTGATAACGCCATCCATGCTACGGGGCCTGGTGTCCTGAGTAGACGTTGCACAATGCGAATGCACGCTCGCCCGCCCTGCTGTACGCCCCGCCGAACGCTCCTCTCCGAGCGTCCACCCAGGCCTTATAGGTTATAGGTTATAGGTTGTACGCGGGCTGGGTTTCCGCAACTCGACGTCATAAATGCGCCTATTTTGCGTAGGGGTTTTGGCACTACTGTTATTCGTGCGAACCCAGTTCCACCAGGAAGCCTAGCAGACCCTTTACGTTGCCGACGGCCTCCGGTAGTGACCCCGGTGTTCCGAGGTACTTTGCCCTGTAGTCCGCCACTCCAGGACATGTCAGGATGACGTGGGCGGCTGTCTCGACCTCTTCCATGCAGGCTCTGCAGAGAGGACTGTCTGTAACACCTAAAGTAAAAAGGTGTTTGTTTAGTAGTGCATGACCAGTTATAGCTCCTGTCAGAAGACGGAGTGCCGGCCTCTTTAGCTGCTTTAGCTTCCTTGACAATCCGGGGTTGATTGTCGGGAGGGCCTCCCTGGTTTGCCTGCAGGTTCCTAGGGTGTTCCAATGTTTTTGGTGTTCTACCTTGGTGTTTAGTCGCAGTGTGCTCCGCAGCCATGCAGAGGGTAGAGGAATTGTGGGTTCCGGTCCTTACCACCCAGGCCTTACCCTAAGAGTGATAGATTGGAATAAGAAGCATACGACGGACGACCGGTTATCCTAGTGGGTATTGACGCTGCATACAAAGCTGAAGGACCTGGGTTCGAATCCCGGTAAGGGTAAATATTTGTGTGTTGACCATATTTGTTTCCGAGTTTTGGATGTTTTCTATGTACATATTAAAGTATTTAGTCTATTAAATATAGCTTTGTCTATAGTACCCATAACATAAGCCTAATTGAGCTTACTATGGGGCTAGTTCGATTTCATAGTCCCCTAATAGTTTTTTTTATTATTTATTGATAAAATTTCTGGTTCAACCAATGATATCGACTACGCGCGTAGTGCTACGAAAAGATTGACAGCGAAAGTATTCATTATGAAGTCAATATTATCGTAGCTGGTGCTACGATGCATACTCGTAGCACCAGCTAGATTTGCATCGATCATACATTCGTATTCTAATTTGATATCAATGTGTTTTTTATTACCACGATGGTTAAATAATAATAATAATAAATTAATCTATACCGATCAACTAGGATCACATCGAATATACTAATTTAGATATAAAAAACACAGCGGTTTAAAGACGCAAAACATTTGCAGCTAGGTTTGACTGTCAGTACTTGAACCATTGCCACATGATTCATCTACTGACAGGCAAACCAATTTACTGTATGTAGTGTACTCGTAGCGTCTTTGTTTTGTATGTCCCTTTTTTAGACTTAGGATGATTATTTGTAATTATTTTGTATTTTATTTTGTATTTAAAATGAATAATTGTAGAAATTAATTGTATATGGACTTAGTCTGAATTAAACGATTTGATTGATTGATTGATTGATTAAAAATGCAAAACGTGTGTTCATTGCAACATCATCAATTGTATTATCAAAAAAATCAATTTATTTCGCGCGCTCTCTTTGACATATTGACTTGGAATCAAGCGAGCGAAACACATTTAAATCAATATGAATCCGTGCGTTACTTTAAGATTAATCCGTAGGTAATTTGTTGATACATTTAGGCCTGATTTGACTAACTGGAATAATTAATTAGAGTTGCATCAATCATCACACTTATATTCGTAACGCTTTATTCGTAGCTGACATCCCATAGAAAGCTGTCAAAGTTCCCATACAATCAGATTTCGTCGAACGTAATCTACGATAACTTCCGATTTGAAACAACCAACCCTAAATCTGACATCAATCGTCAAAATTGTATAGACCTCTAAACTGGTACAGTCAGCTGAGAAAGTGGTCTGCCACTTTAGACTATAATTTGTGCTCAAAAGTGGCAGACCACTTTCTTAGTTGAGTGTATTTATTTATTTAAACTTTATTGCACGAAATACAAAAAAAAATTACAAATGGTGCCTTAATAAAAAAAAATACTTAAAAAACAAATTTGAACTGTCTCTCAGATCTGATTGTGATTTATTACATGCCACGTGTAGTACATACAATCTTTAATATTTAAGATTAAATACTAAACTTTTTTATCTATATTACTATTGGGGGCCTTAATGAATATTTTCTTAATTATATTTTTAGTTGGTGTTTGTTTGGCCAATTGGCAGACTACAAATAGTATAAACTATACTTAAAAATAATTTTACGATAAATTTTGACGGCATTACGTATCAAAAATCAAAATCAAAAATATTTATTTGGTATCAAAAATTTGGTTTTTACAATTGTACGTGGCTGACCCCTCCAGGTAAGTATGACAATACTTGTGTTAGGAGAAGCCGCCCCTCCCATCCGGAGTTATGCATAATTTGAATACACAAATCTTACATTAATTTTACATTTCGTAACCCAACAATTAATTTATAAGCTTTTAACATCACTAGACGAGAGTAAAGTAATAACTAATGTACCAAACAAACTGAGAACCATTAAGCCATGGATTACGCCAGGAGTTTTGCGATGCATCAGAAACAGGAACAAAATGCAAAAAGACCTACGCTCTGATCCCTACAATGAGGTTATGCGTGTCACCTACGGAAGATATCGCAACTTCTGTACTAAATTAACTAAAAAACTGAAACAAAAGTATGATAGAGAGCTGCTCACTAAATCGGCGAACAACCCTAAGGATTTATGGAATGCAATAAAACAAGTAACTCATTATAGATCCACTAAATCGCAAAACATACAGTTGCTGAATTCAAAATCATCTCCAACAGATTCAGTTAATCATGTAAATACATTTTTTTCGAGTATAGGCAGGAACCTTGCGGAAGATATTAGCATGATATCTCCTGAAGAACATCACTACTCTTTAAAATCAGTTTCTTCATCTTTTGTCTTATTTAACACAGACCCGGCCGAGGTAGACAACATTATTACGAGTCTGAAATCTAACAGTGCTCCTGGATGGGATGGTATAACAACACGGTTCCTGAAACTTGCTAGACCATTTGTTGTCCCTATTATAACCCACTTGGCTAACCTTTGTTTCCGTGGCGGCGTCTTTCCTGGTCCATTAAAAAAATCCGTAGTAACTCCAGTATACAAGGGTGGTGAGAGAGACAGTGCTAATAACTACAGACCTATCTCAGTGCTACCTGCCATTTCTAAAATCATAGCAAAACTCCTAAACACTCGACTTAAATCTTATCTTAATAAATTTAATATCCTTTCGGACTCACAATTTGGGTTTAGAAATGGCAGATCCACGGAAGATGCCGTCTTGGCACTTACATCTTTAATTACTAAACATAGTGATAAAGGTGAAAAGTGTCTTGGGGTATTCTTGGATCTAAAAAAAGCTTTTGACACTGTCTCTCCCTCCATTCTAGTTAAAAAACTTGAACAAATAGGAATCAGGGATACGTCGCTGATGCTTTTCAGGGATTATTTGAGTGGTCGTACACAGAGGGTGAAGGTCGGAGACCACTTAAGTCAGGAGGAAGAAATCACTTTCGGTGTACCCCAAGGTAGTGTACTCGGCCCCACTCTCTTCTTGATCTATATCAACGATCTGACCAACCTGGACATTAACAAAGGGCATATCTACTCGTACGCAGACGACACAGCTGTAGTTTTCATAGCGAAAACATGGCAGGATGTCTATAGCTGCGCTGAAAAAGGTTTAATATTGATATCATCCTGGCTTAAGTCAAATCTCCTCACCTTAAATCTTGACAAAACGAATTATATGTGCTTTACCAAATACAATAACACCCAACCGGAGTCTATGCTACAATTAAAAATGCATTGCTGTGATCTGAGTGACTGCAGACGCTGTAATTGCACACAGCTTAAAAAAGTATCTACCATTAAGTACCTTGGAGTCATTCTGGACCAGCGGCTATCATGGCACTCACACATAGATTACGTTAACAATCGAGTTAGAAAATTAATCTGGATCTTCAAAATTCTTAGACACATTGCAGATAAAACATTACTCAACCAACTTTACAAATCACTTGCACAATCAGTAACCAGTTACTGTATTGTAGTTTGGGGTGGTGCTACCAAGACAAAATTTCTTCAGGCTGAAAGAGGGCAAAGATGCCTTCTTAAAGTAATGTATAAGCTACCCTTCAGACACTCAACATATGAGCTTTATAGAGAAAATAACATTCTTAGTATGCGAAAATTATACATTTTATTAACTATATTAAAAGTACACAAGACTCTGAACTATATACCTGTTAAACCAAAACGTATAAATCATAAAGTTGCTCCTATTTGTGCTGCAAAATCAGCGTTTGCCAAGAGGCAATACAATACAATATCGTCACATTTATACAATAAATTAAATAAAACTATCAATATTTACCCGATGCAATTACGAAACTGTAAAGAAAAAATAACGGAATGGCTGATCACACTTACTTATGAAGACACTGAATCTTTATTAGTTTAAGCATGAAAACGTGTGTATTAACGCTTAAAATAATAAACAAACGCGCAAACACTCACTCACAAACACACACACACACACACACACACACACACACACACACACACACACACACACACACACACACACACACACACACACACACACACACACAAAACACACACACTCACACACACACACACAACACACACTAACCTAAATTAAAAATAAATTGTTTTTAGCTTGTAGTAAATGTAAACGAATCAATGAATGTAATGTTATTTAAATCGTATCTACTAAACTATATTATAACCATGGTACAAATGGACGAAGAGCGGTGCCTCCCAACACAAGTATTGCCATACTTACCGGGAGACGCCAGCCACTAATGTACTTTTACCTACTTTAGTATGATACCAATAAATATTTTTGATTTTTGATTTTTGATTTTTTTTGATTTCTAGTTATACTGATAACATAGTTGTTATCAGAATTAAATTTAGTTTAAGAATTTAATTACGTATGCTTAATATGTACGCACGCAGAGTTAAAAGAATGCGTAAACTACGACATTGTCCTCTTTATTTACTTTCATATAACTTTTATGTGTATTTGTCTTATTTTATATCGCTTACTTGTCAACAATTCAGTAGTTAACACCAGTAATAATACTTTATACTTACATTACCATATTAAACTCACGAAAATACATGGAAAACATAAAATTTCATGGTTTATACAAAATGTATGAAAAAACGTCGCAAATTGGACACACTGGAATTGATAATTGGGTTTTTTTCATTATCAGAATCAAGAGTGCAAACAAGCGTTAAGAAAAAATCGCCACAGCATGCAATATTATAAATTATGAAGTGATATCGAAAGATTTTTCAAAACCCCAACTGTTTTTTTCATATATAACATTCACACGATTATGAGGAATCTGATCAATCGTTTAGCCAGTGAAATATAATCTTCTTGTCCACATACATATACATAGGTACATACATACGCTCGAAAAACATAACCCTCCTTCTGAGGCAGTCGGGTAGTAGCATAAAATGAATTTCGAAGCGAGTCGCTCATCGCTCCAAAAAAACAGAAACTAAATTACCAAAATTACACACGTAATACTTCTATTCCAATTTCAATTTTTAATAATCCGCATTTACCCCTGTGATAAAAAGCACGAAATAAATTTCGCGCGAACCTCGACGCGACAGTGAAAGTTAATTTGAAAATGGAATAAACACGCGCCAGCCAATGGGGTGAGGCGTCTTCCCTCCGCCGGCCAATCAGAGCGCGGGGATTTTCGCGCGCTGAATTTTTATTAGCCCAGATAATAACGCCATTTTGTGACAGGTTCCCTTTTTCGTTTTTACGCCATTGCGCGGTGTTGCCAGATGGGACGCGACGTAAATGGGGTATTAGGCTGATACGTGAGCGATTTTAAGGATTTACTTTTCGATTTTCTCAGTTGATACGTTTGTGTTATTTTGTTATGGGGAAAATTGGGAGTTTTGTTATGTAATCTAGCGGGTGTGTCGTTGGGACGAGGAGTTAGGTGGATCAACCTGGTTTCGTAAGATCCTATGCAACAAAATTTCTTGTACAAAATAATACATAGTTGAAAACTAAGTATAAGGTAAAGGTCATAGTCCTACCTACAGTGTATGATATGGGCATTTTATGGGTAACCAAGGGTAACCAATTACTATGGCGATAGATGCCTGCGGAAACGCCTACCCTACACTCTAAACTGCGTGTCGGCAGATTTTAGACTGGAGGCCAATAGAGCCACATTTAAAAGAAAATTATTTAATTATTTCTTAGATAGCATATAGGTATAGTAATAGTCATAATTTAGTTAGTGAAGTGATTCAGATCCCACAGTCAAACTGTGTAAACCGTTTTGTGGGACAGACCTTATTTGTAAAATTATACCCCTTTTATGATAATAATAAATTAAAAAAAAAAAATGTCAAACCAATATGGGTTGAAAAATCCTACTAGTATTAGTTTGAATTCATTGGATTTTTCTTCGTTCGAATTTAAGCCATGGCGCTTTGACATAAAGTGCCCATGTCATACACTAGTGCACCGTCGAAGACTAGGACGCTTACCTTAATGCGCAAAGATAATTAACACTAAATGAATAAGCGTGGATTTCTCTCGAAGTCTCGGATACTAATGTCACGACGTCATAGTATTTGAGAGTTAGCCTCATCCGGAAAAAAACCCTCTTAAGCCTGCATCACACGGGCGCGGCCTGCGGTGGCGGACCATAGTAAATTTGACAGATAATGACAAGTTTTCTATTGTCGGCCGCGGCCAGGCCGCGCCAGTCTGTGAGAGGCCCACAAAGTACTTTGTTATATACTGAAATAGAGAACAATCTCTGGGCCTAAAAACAGTAACCCTGTAATTGATGCGCCATCTAGAATCGTTAGTTGAAATACTCCACTTCAATGTTAAAACATACAAAAAGTGCGTCGGTCGCAGGGTTTGAACCCCGACTCATCGACTCCAAATACCTCCGTCTGTACCCCTAGGCTACTGATGTCTTATGACAACACGGCGAATTTTGAAATACCTTGACAGCCTCTAGTTGACTTATTATGTTGTCATTACCGCGCAACTAGTACTAAGATTGGCCGCCCTGGAGAGGCCTTACAGACTGGTGCAGCCTGCGGTGGCGGTCAATTGTAATTTTGACAGTTATTGTCAAGTTTACTACGCCACGCCAGTGTGATTTGGGCTTAATGAAGGCAATTCCATGCTGATAGGTTTAACGCGTTCATTTTTCTCACACAAAACAAAATGATCTGACAACGTCACACGTCCAAGTCTGCTCCTAGTTGGAAGCTGTGAATCTATTTTGGAAGCTCGGACTGACATGCGGACAGGGAATCTGTTAAATTAAAATAGGTTTGATATAGACGCGAGAATTACTTTAGTATTTACCGTCCGATTGAGATTAAATGAGCGTTATTAATTGTATTTTTTTAGGAGTTTTATGTTATTTCCACTCAGAATCAGGAGCTCTTTCGATCCTGGTAGGACAAACAATGTCCCAAAGATATTTTTCCTATTGTGTTTATACCATTTATAAATGGTATACTTTGTATAGCGGTAAAAGAATAAGTAAGTTAAAAAATGTATGAAAGTTTTGGGACACTTTTTTCTCCTATTGGGACGGAAAGATTCTGTGTTGAGTGTTGAGTGATGATAAACTGATTCTGAGTAGAAATAACATACAAGTTACATAAAATCTCGGAAAAATGAAGTGGCGTTTTTTTTGAGAAACGCTCAATTTGCTAATACGTCAGGTCTCATAGAGCCTCAATACGTTTTGTATTGATTTTAATTACTTTGGGCTTCTTTTTCACAAAAAAAATATGCGAAAGGTGCCGCGTTACATGCAAAAATATTTTTAATAAGTAGGTATGTCACAACCACAACATTGCATAGCTGACAATAAAATGGCAACATTTTAAAAAGCATGGAAAAACTAGCAGCCAACATTAAAATAACCTCAACTCCTTATAAACCTTGGCTAACATTAAAAACTGTAATTCTAAATCGCGCGTTTTCCCCGCGACTCTGCCGTGGCCTAAAGGCCCAAGCGACCTGATTTATTTAAAAAGTTACGCCTGTTTGTCTATGGGCTGTGATCGCTTCCTCGCCCGCGGCCGACGCGGCTAATTATTTCCCGCCCTTTTCCGCTTCCTGCGATCGCTTCGAACTTGACGCCTTTTCAAATTTAGAACGAGTTTTCTTTTTAAAGTCTAGCAATTGTTACCGATCGTGAGTTTCTAACTGTGTCAAAATGAGGTTTTGTAAAGAATTCTAACCTCGAAATTGAATGAAGATGATTCTAAAGAAGATTTGCTAATAAGATATCTTTTTTAATAATAGTCTTTTCTTGCTTGGGCTATTGTCGTCTGAGTTACAATTCAATTATGGTGGCAAATTTTCCATTCTAAAATAATTTATCCGAGAGCTTAGTATCCTAATCTGAGGTTACCATCAGGGCGGCCAATCTTAGTACTAATAGGTGCGCGGTGATGACAGCATAATAAATTTACTAAAGGCTGTCAAGATATTTTGAAATTCGCCGTATTGTCATAAGACATTATTAGCCTAGGGGTACAGACGGCGGTAAATGGAGTCGATGAGCCGGGGTTCAAACCCTGTGACCAACGCACTTTTTGTATGTTTTAACATTTAAGTGGAGTATTTCAAATAACGATATTAGATGGCGCATCAAATACAGGGTTACCGTTTTTAGGGCTAGAGATTGTTCTCTATTTCAGTATATAACAAGGTACTTTGTGGTTACCATGGATATCCCTTAGGTATATAAATCATTTAGAAGTGCTCCTTAAAATAAACAGGTTTTTGATGCGTGTGTTGTGACACACATGTTGCAGTACAGTCACCGGCATAAATATATGATGGAACAAAGGCCCCAAAAATATCTGATGACAACTCTATTCCTAGAGCCGTAAAAGTGTGTCAGATATTTTTGCGGCCTTTGATTAATCATATATTGATGCCATTTAGTTAGTAAAAACTACTCAGATTGAACATGATGTACCGTGTTACCATTAAGTATTTTGACTACATAGCTCGGTACTTCAGCTAGTAAAACTACATGGTTATAGCACGGGTTATTTTTCAAAACCGTATCTTATCTTAAGATCCATCGGTCCAACAGAGCAATTTTTTAGCCACGTGCCACAAACGCTACGAAATGTAAAGGCCATATTGTTTAATAAATCTTTAATCGAATAGTGACCCTATTGTTTTAACAATTGTCAACAATTGCTGAGTAGTATTTTTTATAATATGAATCTACTTTCATCATCATCATACTAGCCGAAAGACGTCCACTGCTGGACATATGCCAAAGAGTGCCAAAAAGACCGGTCCTGCGCCACCCTCATGCAGCGGACTCCCGCGACCTTTACCAGGTCATCAGTCCACCTTGTGGGAGGCCTACCCACGCCGCGCCTCTCCTTAAACCGCCTTAAACTTAAAGCCGCCTTTTGATTGAAAAAGTATTGATGTTTACTACCTACGTTTATTTTACGGTATCAATTTTATAATCGGTTACACTCAACATTTAAAGAAAAAACACACTGGTACATACTCGTATCTGTATTCGTATCGATGTCGCTGATAGAGTTCCAGTGTGCGCTGCGAGGTTCAGAAGGAACAGTGCAGCTGCCGAATTTGTTGTTCTTTTAGCACCACCCGGAGGTCACGTGTAGGGTTTCTAGGGTTATTCCTACGTACGTAGAACAACAACGACCTCCATCCGTAGGTAGGTACTATACACGATTACATAAAATTTACTTACCAAAATAGTTAAAATACCTCACTTTAAAAGGTTGCTTAAAAGCAGCTTAGACTTCACGTCCACACTTAAGAAAAATCTGTCCATTACCAGCTCTCTCGCACTATGCGTCTCTCTTTTATTAGACCACTTAGAAAGAGACGGATAGTGCGAGAGAGCTCGATAGTATGTCGCGGCCGTCTTGTGATAGCCGTGCAGGGGAGGTTCACTCTGTGATTCCGTCGCGCCGCTACAAGTACATGCCGGCGGCCGCCAAATTGGCGGCCCATTATAATTATAACCTAACCTAACCTAACTTTTTTTTTTTTATAGTAGCTGCCGCGTGTTGGTACAGGACGCTCGCACGGGTTGCCGCGCGCTGCATGCGATAGAACGGGATGGCCACATTTAGGCACGTTTGGCGTACCTAAACAGGGAATTTGTTAACAGAGAACCTTCTGTACGTAGTACTATTACTTATTCTGTGCCATTACGTCGCGCAGTGCACTGCGCGCACTAAAGTCTGTAGCGTTAGGGCCCACTCTTTAACATACCTACCTTTACTCGTAGTTATTAGAAGGGTGGCGTAGATACATAGGTACATATAGCCGTAGACATAAGTATAAGCTAGTAAATACCGTTAAGTGTATAAGTTGTAATTAGTCAGTCTCTCTGACTAAACTTTATTTATGTTGAGTCGCCTTTAAGATATCTCGTACGTAGCGCGCTGCAGTCCGCTTGATACTTGGCTGTATTTAGTTTATAGTAGCTTTTGATACTAGGGTGGTTCTAAAGTTACGATCATCAATTCAATTCATTTATTCAGGGACCAACTCGGATCATTATTGTTAGAAGATAGCTTAATATTAGTAAGTAAGTAAGTATAAAATACGTAATACACGTAAAGTTAATTTTAAGAAATATTAATAACTAGCTGTTGCCCGCGACTTTGTCCGCGTAGAACTTTTTATCGTCCTAGAAAATGATTTCTCTCAATACAAATTTTGAACCCTCTTTTAGGGGATAAATAAAAAAAACGTTCATGTTCATTTTCTAGTTTGTGAACAAACAGTCTAAAATAAAAGCAAAAAAATCTCATACTTTAAATACACATACTTTGAACCCCCTTTTAACACTCTTAGGGGATGAATTTGGAAAAACTCTGAAATTAGTTTTGTAGTCTTTTAACGTACAGAATAAGAACGAAGTTACAAATATACTTTGCACCCCTATTTTACGCCCTTAGGGGTGGAATTTTCAAAAATCCCTTCTTATCCCTAGCCCACGTTATAAAAGCAACCTACTGTGCAAAAATCAACTCTCTAATATTAGTAGTTTCGGCTGTGCGTTGATGATTGAGTGAGTGAATAAGCCAGTCAGGACATAGGCATTTATATGTATAGATAATACAATTTCACCCATTTCGAAATTTATATCCGATATTTGTACCCGCGCGGCTTTGCCCACGTATTGCAAAGAACGCAGGCAAACCCGCGGCATAAAATATAGCCAATGAATTCCACTCTTTAGTTGTCCTCGCGAGAAAACTGGAAGCAAAGCGTTTCGTGCGAATCAGTGGTAAATCAACAACATAAGGGATCATTGAATCTGAATCACTAACTGAAACTGAACTTAAACTAACACTAATAAAATTGATTACCAGAGGCGTAACTTTTGGAACGTATGTCAGAACAACACACGTTTTGATCTAACTAACGTACGTTTGAAACGTTACACAATCGACTTGAAGTACCCTTATTGTGAGATACAATCGTAACCTAACGTTACGTAACTAATACGAGATCGAATAAACGCGATTCGAATAGATTTCGATCTCGCTACGGTATTCTTCGATTCGACCCGTCAAACTTGTAACTCACACTGCCGTTGGACTACGAAACCAACTGCAAAACGTTAGGCACTTTGCGTTTAGTTTTCGATGCGTAATTTAACGTTCGATACGTACTACCAATCGGTAGTGTGAGACATTTCGAATCGAAGAATACCGTCGCGACTGTAGTTTACAATTTCACTTGCAAAATGGCCCGTGATATCGTATTATTCCGTCAAGAGTTACCGTAGATCCGATCGAAATTTATCTCAAATTAAAGAACTTATAAAAATAAGGGTTTTGAATTGACAACATATATCCGCAAAATTCGGATTGTCGCGTATTTTGTATTTAAAAATGCAAATAAATGGCCCCCGCGCCGCCATATTGTATCGACAGTCGACACTGTCGACGTCGCGATGCGCGTATTCTGTAATGTCATAACCGACAAACATTTAAATTAAAACGATAAATGCTAGTGATATAAGGTTGAATATTGGAAAATCGTGAACGAACGTGAAGTCGATCGCTAATTAAGTAATGTATAAGTGCCTCACGTTACAGTTTGGATTTTTAGTTCTATGAGTGACCACCAGGGGCGGTGTATAGACTTTTCATACTAAATCTTGACGATAGGCGGTAGCGTCGATAGTAGACGCGACTCACTTCAATCCCACGCTAAGGGTGCAGGTTCACCAGTAGGGTTACTATTTACCAGCAAGGGTCTTGACGGTTTAGTCGGCGTGTAAAAGTTTATTCATGCTCTTTAGAAGAATATCTCAAAGGTGTAGCTAAGATACAATATAAGGGTACACTTGCGGGCGAAAGTGTTAAGCTAAGGTAACTTAAATTATACGTATTTTATGTGTAATAGAGTCAGAGTGGCAACTGGCAAGGAACGCGACTTTAAATCTGAAGATCGTAAGTACGAAACCCGGCTTTAAAAAAAATTTATATACGAAATAAGTATCACTTGACACACCTTTTCGGTGGAGGTATGTGAAGAAACCGGTTTGATCCCAACAAGGTTTTCCCTCTGGCTTGGGAGGTAAGAAAGAAGTCGCTTTTGTAGAATTACTGCCTACGCAATATCTATGGGATTGGATGCTAAAGCGAACCTCAGGCACCTTTAGGATAGAACAAGTTAAACATTTTGGATCAAATTGGCATTAGTGTAGGTAATCGAAATGTAAATGGCGCTAAGTGCGTTAGATTAGTTTTATATGCAGAGAAAAAAAACGAATACCTACCTATTTTTTTTTTTTTTTTTTTTTTTTTTTTTTTTTTTTTTTTTTTGTTGGACTTTCTACAAGCCGGGCCACTACTGGGCCCTTTTGCTCGGTGCGGATAGGCGCGTGCCGGCCTTGGGGCCAACACGGCAAACCTACCTATGATTATGATACCAACTTTATATACCATGTAAATTTTTGTGCGATACTGTTAGTTTTTCATGAGGAAACCGGTCTATTCCCAATAAGGTCTAGTTTTCCCTCTGGGTTGGAAGGTCAGATGGCAGTCGCTTTCGTAAAAACTAGTGCCTATGCCAAATCTTGGGATTAGGTGTCAAAGCGGACCCCGGGCTCCTTTAGGGGCACAACTGGGAATAATAACGCTAGGAGGATGATACTGTTAGTTTTTCATCAACGAATCCAAAAAAATCGGTACTCGTATTGTTTTTCGAAATTCTGAAACTGTGATATCCATTGCAACACCAAACAAACTCGAATTATGAATTGTATTGGTCACGAAGGATCGTTCTCATCGCAATGAATATTCCCATCACATTTCGACAGAGTGTTTTGTGAAATAGAAGTAGGTAGGTATACATGTTACATTAGTCGTGATACAAAATGTGAATCTATCCACGATTCTGAACAACTTTTACTCAGCTTTGTATTATGCAAAAAAAACCAGACTGTTCATACATTTTCGTCAGTCGCCCACTTCTGTGGGCGTGGGTTCGAATCCCACTTCTGAAACTGTGAGGTTAGTTCCAGAAGTAAGAAAAACTATGTAATTGCTATAATAAGATTTATTCAATCAGCACACTTCAGTCGTTTACAATCACTTTCATAACCCTCCGTACTATCCGGCTGCCGCCAACGTAATGATCGTGCGCCGATCCCGCCGCTCGACTATCACTCGGTAACCGTTAAACCACACCAGAGGGCGCTCTATCGGAAATAGTCAAATCAAGAACTTCGGTTTATCGAGAAATAGTTAAGTGGCTTACATGTAGTCATTTATACACTTAAATTATATAATAATAATATTATACATGTCATCATCAAGGTAACAAAAATGAGCAAAGTGTATGAAATAGATGTTTTATTTTGCAAAACACTAAGTAGGTCCCATAGTAAAAGTTTTTCAGAATCATGGATAGATTCACATTTTGCTATTTCGTATCACGACTAATGTAACACCTGGTATAGTAACGTACCACTTGTGCACTCGCCTGTACCGGGCCCGCTAAGACGCCGCCCGCAAATTTGGGCGCGTTGCTTAACATTTAAATGTTGAATCATACCGCGCGCGACTGTACTAGGGAGGATATTCCTTAAATATGAAAACTAGTCTAATCCGTATTTTTAGTCAAAAAAAACTTAATTTCAATTCTGTGATCATACGCGTTTTTGATTTGCGCTACGATGTAATTTAAGTAGTCTCAACATGTTTGATGATTGCGTGATATCATAAAATGGACGTTGTTTATTTAAGTTTTTTAGTATTTGACCCCAAAATCCGCTAGCCTAAAATATCAAAAAAATCGCATCCACGGCATCCCTGGTAGAAATGACGTCTATGTTTAAAAGAAACCTGTGTTTAGTTCCCTCGTGGTTCTCTCTTACAGTCGCCATCACATACATCGGAGCAAACAAGCAACCCATAAACATCTGAACACAACTCTATTTTCTTTTCAAGGCATTATTTATTTATTTATCGTATGGCGCTTACACACTAGTACATATATGTATTCGTATCGATGTCGCTGTTAGAGTTCCAGTGTGCGCTGCGAGGTTCAGAAGGAACAGTGCAGCTGCCGAGTTTGTATTGGTTTCAAGGCTTTAGGGTGCTTCTTCTTCTTCTTCTTATTTAAGAGCTAGGCTCTTGTCGGTGGAGTAATTTCCAACGTTCAACGTTGTTCTACATTCTGCCTTTCTTTTTATTTCTCTGTACGATGAAGCGTTTATTTTCTCTTTTATTTGCTCCATGTAAGATATCCTCGGCCTTCCCCTTTTTCTTTTCCCTTCTATTTTTCCCTCTATTATTGTTTTCATCCAGTCGTCGTGGCGTAACATGTGTCCTATCATTTTTCCTCTCCTGTTTTCAATCATTTCTATCAGATTTCTTTTTTCATTGACTAAATCCAGAACCTCCTCATTAGTTTTCTTTTCCGTCCAACTGACCCTTTCTAACCTCCTCCAACACCACATTTCAAACGCCGCCAGTCTCTCTCTGTCCCGTTGCGTCATGATCCACGTTTCGCAGCCGTAGAGTGCTATGCTCCAGATGTACACTTTAACCAGTTTCTTCCTAGTGGGACTTGCTATTCTGGCAGTGAGTAAATGCCTTTTCGAATTAAAAGCTTTCTTTGACATGGCTATCCTGGAAATAATATCAGGTGTAGGTACATCTAGAATCATCTGTAACAACGCTGCCTAGATATCGGAATGACTTGACTTGCTCAATTAATTTATTACCCAAGAAAATTGAACTAACAACTGTTCTTTTTGACACAACTAGAGTGCATTAGGGTGCATGTTCAGATATTTTTGAACACCCTGTAGTATACAGATGTATGTGATGGCGACGTACATTTCTTCGCTAGCTCGACTTGGCTTTCAATATGAGCACTCGCGCAACACAAAATTGTTAACCAAGGGTTGGACCCATCCCCCATTGAGATGTTTTAGCGCTCGAACGAAGTGAGAGCACAGAATAAGTAATAGTACAAGTGAGAGCGCCAATAGTTCGAGGCTGAAATGGGTGGTTTCACTCGATTCTGATACGAGGAATCTAGACGGAAGCTAAATATGCAGAGGCATTATATCAGGGTTTTATTTAAATGGGGTCCATGGACCCCTTAGGGGTCCGTGACAATTGCTACTAGACCATTTCGTTCACTCTTAACGTTTTTATTAGAAATATGCAGTATTTCGCGCACGCAATGTTATTCTGCTTATTTTTTTAAGGCCGTGCGGTATAAACACATGACATGAGTAAAATATCTAATCAACGTGATTCTTTAAATGAGTTTTTTTTTCTACATTTCCTTCAAAAGGGGTCCGCGGTATTTTGGTAATTCTGAAAGTGGTCCATGCCTAACAAAAGTTTAAGAACCACTGCAATAATATGAATCATTCTATACCTAGATCATAGATGGCGGGAAACTGTTAGCTGACGTTACCTAATTGCATTTGTGCGTGCACTAGGTATTTCTGCGCAGTTCAGCGGTGAGATTCAAAAACGAAAGGTTACAATCTATTCCTAATTCAAATACTTAGCAACAATAATTTATTTATCTAACCCAAAATTATTATCAACAAACTTCAAAATACATAATAGATACAGTTTTATTAAAGTATGGCTGTCTGCTTCTGGCATTGTTATTTTATTATATTTTCAGCCCTGGAGACGAAACGCATCACTTCAAACCGCTTTTTAGATAAACAATGACCTACTTTCAGAGTATTGTATTCTTGGATAACTATTTCCACACATGCCCTAATGTGCCACAAAGAATGCACACAACAAATGGTTACATGGTATCAAACTAAGTTTATCATCCATTGTAGAAATGCCAAGTTATCAGTAAAAAACATCGCGCAAAAGCATGTTCACGACACAGTAAAACTTAACCCTAAACAAACCATGAATCGCTAAATTCAATTGTCCGCAAATCCGACTCACAAAATGCCCGACACCAGCAGAAGTTCTGAATCCTCCAGGGGCTGGGGCGGTATACTCGCCGCTGTATTCTTGGCTGCACTCGCCATCGCTTACAAAGTGTACCAATACCTTGAATATCGGAAGCGGTGCCCAAGGATAAGGCCAGAGTTACGCCGGTGGCCCCTCGAAGACCAAGACCAAGATACGAGTAATAAACCGTGGTATTGCTACCTTGTAAACCTATTTAGTGGAAAAGGCAAGAAGGAATAAAACGAAGAAGAATACCCTTATCTCTGTGACCCAATTGTGTGAACGCAATATCTGTTACATGGCGCCTATTTTCTTTGTATTTCCATATTTGAAGGCGTCTTTGATCCCCCTTATTGTCGTGGATAAGGCATCTGCACTCTGTCACAAAGTGTAGTCAGATAGGAACGGGAGCTGCCTATATTATGACGCTAATCGGGACTCCAATGCGCCTTCAGTTCTGAACACTTGTCTGTACTTATGTAAAACTCGTTAATATAAGTATATTACCCACGCGAACACTGGCGCAAATGGGCATAAACAATGATACTTAGATGTTATTCGTGTCATTCATTCCATTCGCGCCAGTTGGCGCTGCTCAGCATACAACCCACCCATGTAGTTTTACGAAATATGTAAGTAATAATAAGTCAAGCCAAATAGTACCCTGACTTAACCCATCAACTGCGATAGGCTCGACCGGTTCACGAATGTATTTAGCTTTAGAGAGGTTACTGATTGGATTGGACTGGAATCTTGTTACAGAAAGCATATAAATCTGCGATAGAGCAGAGTGCAGGTCATAGTTCATGTATTTGCGGGATGTGGAGATCAAAATTCATCGATATCGATAAGTAGTTTTTACCTACCCTCATAATCATATCAGCCGAAAGACGTCCACTGCTGGACATATACCTCCCCCAAAGAGTTCCAAACTGACCGGTCCTGCGCCACCCGCGTCCAGCGGACTCCCGCGATTTACCAGGTCATCAGTCCACCTTGTTGGGGGTCTACCGACGCTGCGTCTTCCGGTACGTGGTCGCCACTCGAGAACCTTTCCGCCCCAATGGCTATCGGTTCTACGTGAAATGTGCCTCGCCCACTGCCACTTAAGTTTAGCGAATCGGAATGGGATAATTCGGGGGATTTTTACCCTAAACTTGGCAAAATTAAGAAAATGTAGGTCGCGCTGATTAGAGCAAAAAAATCGTTCTTTATATAAATACAAAAAGGAACTAACTAAATATGAGTACTTCACAGTGTATCTTTAATGCAATTCCAGAGTGCGCTTTTTGGCACACTTCATAGCTCGTCAACTCGTAAAATAGTAACTAAATCATCTTGCATATGGCAAAGTATGTGTGTGAGTGTACACTACAAAGTGTTCTTACCCACAGTTGCATAACTGATAGAAAGTATGTATTTAGTTGAAAAATATGTATGTACATGTATATGTATGTATGTGTATGTATTTATCTATATATAAGTATGTGTATCTTCGTCTAGTACCCATAGTACAAGCTTTGCTTAGTTTGGGACTAGGTCGATTTGTGTAAGATTGTCCGCAAATATTTATTTATTTATTTATGTTTGTATTGCAAAATGAAAGTTAGGAAAGTTATACAACATCGACCGATTTTCATGTGACTAGACATGACGTGCGACATATCGATATCGACATCCTTTCCATTATTGAACCCGAACATCCCACTATATGGTCGACCTATTCGTCTAAAATTTAGGATAACTCGGTCACATAGGCTCTCCACACTAGGCTTTCCCGCTCTAAAAGCGCGCAGATATGTAAGGCGTATCCACACTAACCCGTGTCTCCTAAAAACGCGCATATTTAAGGCGTATCCACAATTACACGTTTCTCCTAAAAACGCGCATATTTAAGGCGTATCCCAGCTAACCCGTTTCTCCTAAAAGCGCGCGCATATTTAAGGCGCAACCACACTAACCCGTCTATCCTAAAAGCGCGCGCATATTTAAGGCGCATCCACACTAACCCTCCTAAAAGCTGGTCGTGTATATTTAAGTAATTATGAGCGGGATCTCGCGTTCATCTCGATTAGGGTTGCCGCGGATCTGACGACAAATCCGAGGCGGGCTTGGAAGCTTGCCGAATAGACATGGCGGCCATTATTCAAACACTGGTTTTGAGCAGAGATGCACAAGTTGGACTGATGACCTGGTAAAAGTCGCGGGAGTCCGCTGGATGCGGGTGGCGCAGGACCGGTCATTGTTGCACTCTTTGGGGGAGACCTATGTCCAGTAGTAAACCCCTTTCGGCTGATATGATGATGATGTTTCGTTATTCGGCACATTTTGAATATCAATATGAAAAAATTGAATTGAATATCAATATGAAAAAGTTGCAAGAATGTAATATAAACATTACCTTGTGAAATTATTATTCTTAAATGCAATATTATTGTTATTAAACATAATCTATTGTCCATTATTCACTTTAAAAATAAAGAAGAGAAACAGAGTTAATAATAATAATAAATCCGACCGAAGGTCCATAATATGTAGTATTTTTCACAATCGTGTTATAATAGAGAGCTTTTTAGTCGAGTACCGTGTTTAGGCCACGAAGCTTGCTGAGTAGCCTAAGTAAGGTACGAGATTAAAAAGCTTGATTATAACACTATTGTGAACAATACTTTTTGTACGAGTTCATTAAAATTAATTTTCTACGAGTCAACTGAACTAATTAAACAAACTCGATACTGTTGAAACGAAGTGCAGCCTATGGCTCGCACGCTCGTTGATATCTTAAAAGACATCAACGAGCGTACGACATCAACGAGTATAAACTCAATAATCAAAGCGATTCTATTGGTCCAATTCATTACAGTTCGGTAAAGCAGCCACGTGATGGGTCGAATTTATTTTAGTTCTATTTTAAAAATTTTTTCGGCTGTCTAGAGCGTATCGAAACATTTATTTCGGTTGTTTCGGAAGTAACAGACTATTCAACGATGAAAAGAGTGACGTTGCAGTATTCTCTATGAAATCTTAATACACATATTTTAATCGTCGAGTACAAAAAAAATAAATTACAAATAATTACATCAAACTAAAACAAATTAAATTAGAATCAAAACACATTAAAATTACCATCTACCCTTTCACTCTCCATGAGTCCTCTAAGACCATGTTTTCATAGAGTACGTAGTTTTCAAACAAAACGATTATGACATAATTATACTGACTTTTATATCATCATCCTCCTAGCGTTATTCCCGGTTGTGGGTTGTGCCCTAAAGGAGCCAGGGGTCCGCTTTGACACCTAATCCCAAGATTTGGCATAGGCACTAGTTTTTACGAAAGCGACTGCCATCTGACCTTCCAACCCACAGGGTAAACTAGACCTTATTGGGATTAGACCGGTTTCCTCACGATGTTTTCCTTCACCGAAAAGCTAACGGTAAATATTCCGTACATAAGTTCCGAAAAACTCATTGGTACGAGCCGGGATTCGAACCCACGACCGCCGCTTGACAGCCGCATGCCTGAACCACTAGGCTACCGTAGCTTCCTAATTATACTAATAGCTAATTATACTGACTTTTATATATTGACATTAAATTACACATATATTATATTGTTATTAATATTTTCTCTTTTTGTAGCTTTTTAAATTAATTTGTCCATGTAATAATTTACTTTAAAAACAAAGTGTTAACCGACGAAAAATCAATCATCCCCTATTTTCCTACCCTTAAGGAAGGTTTTTTTTATTTTTATTTATATGGGACCAACTTTCCAATAAAAAAATAATTATCAAAATCGAACTAAGTACTCTGTAAAAAGTTATGCGTGGTCATAAATAAAAGAAAACATACTTATTTATACGCTCCGATTTTTTCGTCAGTGGAACATTGCTACGTTCTACCAGTAGGTCAATCACGTAACGCATTGTACGCGCGTCTGACAGTAAAATCACAATCTAAATCTAACTGTCATTTTTCCATATAAAATTGACATTTAGACCTTACAGACGCGCGTAAGAAAAGTTACGTGATCGACCCACAGGGCCCATATGAAACGAATAGCGAAAGTACCTATTGTGTAAGACCTGTACAACTATGGACGCAATAAATGATATGATATGATATGATATGAAACCGGAATGTCTTACGGATGGTGTACATTTTCCAAGATGGCAGCCGTTCTACAAGGTCCAGCCAGACCCGGGGACTTTGATGAAAACACGGCTTCCAACGAACATTCGTACCAAATTTCATCAGTCCCCAAGACTTTGAGGTCAGACATTATCGACTGTACTTAGCTACTAAATGTCAAAAGCCTTAAGGTGGTTCGATTGCCATACAAAACGTTATTTGACATTCGTAGGCTAACGGCGTGATATTTTAAGAAACTTATGTACCTAACAAACTTTCATAAATTGGCTTCCCATTTGCGCCAAATTCCCCCTTTCCTAGAATAAACTTGTATAAACTAGATTAATTTGAGAAATTGGTTTGTCACGTGATATTTTGGGAAAACTATTTTTCTCAAATTAATCTAGTTTATACAAGTTTATTCTAGGAAAGGGGGAATTTGGCGCAAATGGGAAGCCAATTGATGAAAGATTGTTACATAAGTTTCTTAAAATATCACGCCGTTAGCCTGCGAATGTCAAATAACGCTTTGTATGGCAATCGAACCACCTTAAAACGAATTCTTAGTTGAAATAGTAATTCAGTGTTGTCAAGAAGAGAAATTACATTTTGAAAAGAATTTATATGCGTAGGGTTATTTCAATGTTAATGGGTTAAACTAAACAAAGGTTCAACAGTATCTACTAGTACAGCTAATTATCTTTTAAACCATTTCTACCCATTCCTAACTCGCGGGCAAGACGCCAACTTTAAAGTCGGACCCTCGGCGACTCGTAATTCTGAATTAAGAAATTGGATTGGTTTATTTGTTTCAACGAAAGGGATCAGAGGTACTTGGCTGTTAATTAGCCGACTACGCAGAAACGGTCGTTTTGTTTACTTAAGGATAAGTTGTAGTACCTACACAGTGACATCCCTGGGACGTATACACACACATGCCTTTGCTTCTATTTCAGAAGATTTAAATATTGCCATGGAGACATCGTTTTTGGTGACTGTAGAAACCAATACGAGACCAGCATGATCTTCCACATTTCTGGCAGACGAAATTCGTGCCAGGGGCTCTAGTTTCAGTTTGATGTCTACGCAACCTTCTATTGGCCTGTCTCGAACCAGGTTCCATCGCACAACGCTCTGCCGTCCACAACGCGTTTGCGCCATCCATCTCTATCTTCGGCAAGCTTTCCCCAGGCCTGATAGTCAATTTAAAAGCAGCCATGTCTCGCTTAGCGCCATCCTTGAAACGCAACATCAGTCTCCCAACGTTTCTCTTGGCGTTTGCTACTGCACTAAGCAAGGTACGCCGAGGTATTCGAGAAGGTTCCAGCAGGTGCACATGCCCCAGCCACCGCAACCGTTCTGCTTGAGGAGAGCAGTCAAACTAGCTGTGCTATGTCAAGAACCCTCTGATTAGTCACTTTGTCCTCCCAATTAAGTAATGCCTAATATATTACGTCATCAGAAATGAGGCTATCCGCAGCAGAACCAAGATAACCGATACAGCCCTCCGAATCGCTTATTTAACTTACGTGGCAGTGGGCGGGGCACATTGCACGTAGCACCGATGGCCGTTGGGGTGGAAAGGTTCTCAATTGGTGACCACGTACCGGAAGGCGCGGCGTGGGTAGGCCCCACAAGGTGGACTGATGACCCGGTAAAGGTCGCGGGAGTCCGCTGTATGCGGGTGGCGCAGGACCGGCCACTTTGCCACTACCTGGGGGAGGCCTATGTCCAGCAGTGGACGTCTTTCAGCTGATATGATGATGTTGAACATATAACGTATTAGACAGCGCGTCCCTAGGATGTAACTACATAATAAATGATAATGGGTACTGTAATGATGGTGGGTGGCTCAGGGGTAAAATAACGAACTGATAGCCAGAACAGAGCCAAGATGGTTATGATTTCAGCAGTCTATGTTTGTATTTAGGTACTGTTCTACCGTAGCGTTTAAGATACTGAACCGATTTTGATGAATGAGGTATGAATCGATTCGAAATTACGCTCCAGGTGACTTTTGTATGAAGAAGAAAACAGTTTTTTTTCAGTACGTTTGCGTAGTCGAGATAAAGTCTTTTGAACTTTTTATGCCAAATTGTTAATCATGCCAAATAAGTTAGGCAAATGGTCACGCACACCTAAAATAAATTGCACACTATGTTTCAGTACCTACGTGTTGCAATGCGGTCAAGATCACACATTTCGAGTTTTGTGCAATTTAGTTTGTATATAGATATGTGATGCGTAAGCGTGTGCTTAACTTATTTCCCATGGTTAAAACCGGCTGCAAAAAAAAAACATGCTCGCAACTTATACAGCTCACATCGCCACTAGTATTTATTTATTTACTTTAACCTTTTTAACAATCTGTCAAAGAGAAAAGTCGCTAAATGCTACGTCAATATGACATTTAGTGTGGAGTTAAATCTTACGTCAATGCATGTAGGTTGCTTTTGCATTGCACTCCTTCACGGATTAATCCGTCATTGGCGTTGTACCAGCACGGCTATCTCAAGACGGCACGCGAGCTCTCTCGATTTTTCTCGAGCTATACGTCTTTTTTTTATACCACAACGTAGTATAATTCTAAATGCATGGAGTAACACTATGCTCCTATGACCGTGAACCCAAAGCACACCCACCTATGTGTGAAATCTGTCTGACTGACTAGCGCGGTGCACAAAATCAAGTGTGGGCGACTCTTCGAGTTCGTCAGGTCACTGTCACACACATAGGTAAGTGATAGCCGTCTACGTATAGCATCAGTAAAAAGTGCAGCAGTGGTGCGGATATATCCGTCTCTGGCACTGAAAAGGTTAAAGCATAAGGCGATCTATGGGTTTAACCTTGAAAGGTGCTGGAGAACGTATACGAAGGTGGATACTCGCTCATATTCGTCAACCTAATGGAATCTTGTCTCGTATTGGAAAAATACGTTGTTGCAAATCGAAACTCCATTTGTGTGACGTGGCTGATTTAGACGGATTGTACTAAAGCCTGGTTTGGAAATAAAAATACCATAAAAACATTCCATGTAAAAAATTGTACAAATACCGTATTTGACTCCGCCCCTATCAGCCATTTTTAGGGTTCCGTACTCAAAGAGTAAATCGGGACCCTATTACTAAGACTCCGCTGTCCGTCTGTCTGTCTGTACGTCTGTCTGTCTGTCCGTCTGTCACCAGGCTGTATCTCATCAACAGTGATAGTTAGACAGTTGAAGTTTTCACAGATGATGTATTTATGTTGCCGCTACAACAACAAATACTAAAAAAAGCGGCCAAGTGCGAGTCGGACTCGCACATGAAGGGTTCCGTGAAATAAATTGCGGTTTACGATTTATGACGTATTAAAAAAAACTACTTATTAGATCTCATTCAAACCAATTTTCGGTGGAAGTTTACATGGTAATGTACATCATACATTTTGTTTAGTTTTATCATTCTCTTATTTTAGAAGTTACAGGGTTCCAAAGTGGTAAAATGTGTGTCCCCCCGGACACACATTTTACCACTTTGGAAGTGTCTCTCGCGCAAACTATTCAGTTTAGAAAAAAATTATGTTAAAAATCTCAATATCATTTTTGAAGACCTATCCTATAGATACACGTATGGGTTTGATGAAAAATATTTTTTTGAGTTTCAGTTCTGAGTATGGGGACCCCTAAAACTTAATGTTTTTTTTTCGATTTTTGTGTAAAAATCTTAATGCGGTTCACAGTATACATCTACTTACCAAGTTTCATCAGTATAGCTCTTATAGTTTCGGAAAAAAGTGGCTGTGACATACGGACGGACAGACAGACAGACAGACGGACGGACATGACGAATCTATAAGGGTTCCGTTTTTTGCCATTTGGCTACGGAACCCTAAAAACAGAATATTTTTTTTTCTTTTACATCATCATCGGCCTTATACATCTATAAAAAGATGATTTAAACAGCGTCCATATTAGAGTTGCGGCACTTACGTACGTAAGGCTCGTAAGGCCGATACGGGAGCGACAGCCACGACCACATAATTGGCAAGTAAATGTCCTGCCCGGAGATGAAAGAGGAAGAGCAGCGCGTTGGTGTCTTAATTCGCGTCTATAGGATAAGAGATCGAACCAAGCTTTATCGTGTTTCACCACTCCATTACCTAGGGTCTCCCTCCAATGGTCTCGATCTTGGGAATGTTCTTCCCAAGTTGAGGGGTCGATCCTAAAGGACACCATGTCCCGTTTAGCACTGTCCTTAAAACGCAACATAGGTCGCCCGACCGATCGTTTAGCGTGTGCTATTTCACTCAGGAGAGTTTTTCGTGGCAAACGAGAAGGCTACATTCTTTTACAATCTTACACAAATCGACCTAGTCCCAAACTAAGCAAAGCTTGTACTATGGGTGGGTACTAGACGACGATAAACATACTTATATATAGATATCCATGACTCAGGAACAAATATTTGTGCTCATCATCATCACACAAATAAATGCCCTTACCGGGATTCGAACCCGGGACCTTCAGCTTCGTAGACAGGGTCACTACCAACAGTACCAACTAGGCTACAGGGGGCTCCCATACAACAAACGTGATTTTTTTTGCCGTTTTTATAGATAATGGTACGGAACCCTTCGTGCGCGTTTTTTTTCATTAAATAAAGGAACTGATCTATTATTTTGGTGACAGATCTATATTTTGATGATAGATCTAATATTCAGGCTAGAAAAAAAGTGATTTATACTTAGATACAGTTTTGATTAAAATGGTGACCATATAATTAAATAGATATTATAATTAGGGTATTGCAGATTAGTGACACATCTAATACTTAGGTGACAGAAAATATTGTTGTCCTTTATTTAATAGATATACTTATAATCCAAGACTCAGAATAGTAGATTGTACAACAAGCGCATAAAACGAGCCATTTAACCTGAGACGTTTATATGCACCCGAGCCACCGGCGAGGGTGGATCGTTAAGTCGAGGGGTTAAATGGCTAATTTATGCTCGAGTTATACACACTGCTTTTCACTTCGATTGCGAGAAAATAACAAATAATTGCAAAATAAATTAAAATAATAGCTCATTCCTGTCACTTAACTTTTTAAAATGTTTAATTTTAATTTTCGTCTAGTGATGTTAGACTTAGTTACTTCATACTGCTAAGTCATTTAATGGTTCTATACGTTTTAAAATAATAGTTGAAAACACGGATGTGAAATTTATTAAAGCAAATCAAATCAAAAGACAAGCTGTTAGGCCCGATTATCTTAGTCTTTAAAACAATTTTACTTTGTGCACTAGAGCATAAAAGTGTCATTTTGTGCAGCATACATCCAGCACAAAGGCGAACTTTGCGAGCATGAGAAGTGAAAACAAATTTTCATGCTCATTATACAAATATTTGCCAGCATATAAGTATAGATAGATATACACATCATCATCCTCCTAAAATGATGAATCCCTCCATCCTTTTAGCGATTTCCCAAAAAACTAGACCTTATTGGGATTAGACCGGTTTCCTTCCGATACCATTTGACATGTAAATAAATAATTGATTTTGTTTTTAGATTTTGATGTTTTCCTTCGCCGAATAGCCACTGTGAAGTATAAAATGATATTTCGTACATAAGTTTTTTTTAACCAGTGACACGAGCTGGGGTTCGAACCCACGACCTCCAGATTGAAATTTTCAGATAGATAGATATACATATATAGTATAGTAATTTGGCAAGGTTTTCTTGGACACTTGGACAAACCAGCCGAACACACGTAAAATCACTGCAGCGGGAAACGGTGCCCTAAGGGTTGCCAACCCAACTGTGCTAGAGTCGAGTTCATAATAATAATATACCATCTATTTCGGGCATCTAAGGCCTATATTAACAAATACCTTAAAGACTAATATAACTACGTACAATAATAAAAAAAAAATTAGGTTAGGTACTACTCCAAAAACGGTTTACCGAATTTTCACGATTCAAATAATTTGTTATGCATAAATATGTTTGTAATACCACTGATTCATTTTACCACCATTTCATTTGCCAGAAATTCTACAGGCCGTCTTACACTTCCCATTTTCATAATTTCGATGTTACGAAAAGTCGAAGTAATGTTTTCCATAATTTTGTTATACCGCTAATAGCGGAAAGTAGGAGCCCCGCCAAGCGGGTCTCCGTCGTCATAATCGTGTTGCACAAATGGAAGGTAATCAATCAAACATTTATCATCATCATCATCATATCAGCTGAAAGACGTCCACTAATGCTAATGGAAATAAGCAATGGGATTTTTAATCAACTGGGAAATAGAACAGCAACGGTAAAAAAACCGGTCAACTAAAAGCATTTTAAATGAAGCTTCGGACCAACGAAAAAGTAAGGAACGAAAAAAATCCTTTTTTTTTTGGGATTGTGACGGGCTTACGTTTCTCGAGGTTGTGATAGGTAACCGTAAAATCTTCCCTTATTTATTTTTTTCATAAGTACAGTGTTTTACATACTTAAAATAAAACATTGCCCCACAAAACTGTAGTGACAGTTTGACTGTGGGGCGGCAGTCTCTGTTACCATTTTACTAGTATTTAGGCAGTGAATATGAATTCACAAAACTGGGCGTGACTAAATGGAATGAGTGCAATATTACAGTTTCTCAATCCACCTACAATTGCTAGAAATGGAATTGAAAATTCGATTTCATGTGCCTGTCCGTTTAACCCTTTTAAAAATACAGGCATGAGTTAATGTATGTATACGAAGAGAGTCCTTTGAAATATTTTCTTAAAAAAAACAGCTATGGCAACCCTATCCAGCCAGATACAATTTCGTCACAGCACTTTCATGCTGTTTGAACGTATAACGAAACGCAACGCCAACGAACTGGAGTCTTTGACGTTTGAAAATCGAAGCCGGCACAGTAAATATATTAGCTAAAACAGTATCTTAACTACAGCCTCTTAAGAGTGCCCGTATATTACAGCCACTAGTGGCCGCCACTAAACGCGACCACTCTGCCCTTAAGCCTGCATCACACTGGCGCGGCCTGCAGTGGCGGACCATAGTAAATTTGACAGCTTATGACAAGTTTTCTACTGTCCGCCGCGGTTAGGCCGCGCCAGTCTGTGATGGTCGCACTACACTTGGCGGTGTTTGCTCAAATAATCGTGTTGCATCTTTTTCCTTCCTACGGCAAATGGAAGAGAGGCAACGACGCAACGCGAACACACGAACCCCCAAGTGTGGTGCGACCATCAGATACCGAAGGCCTATTGTCCACGTAAACCTTCAAAACTGTGTCCACGGAGTGGCAACGAACGCATGACGAGCGGCTGACGCGACGTTGCCGCTCCGTGGACACAGTTTTGAAGGTTTCTACGCAAGATGCAAGCGTTCTTCTTGCAATCGTCAATTGACGAAAGCGTGCGCATGACGTGCGGTTTACGTGGACAATAGGCCTTACGCGGAACTGATGTACCTATCTACCGCAGACTACCCAGAGTTGCGCTTAAGTTTATTGTAGCGATGCGTGTCTATGTAAGCGCGTCACAGAGCGGTCGCTTGTACTGACTTCTGCTGCTTCAAGCTATACTCTATTTACTGTGCCGGCGGCGCGTCAATCAGCTAAAATGGAAGACCGAAACGCAGCGTTCTCAAATCAAAATTGGAATTCGAAATGTTTGGATGAATGAGTTCGGATACACGCCTCAAGCTTTGTGAGCAGACTTTGTGTATACTGTTTGGATATGAAGTTTCACCACAGAAGTGATGCTACATATATATGTTACTTGTGTATCGAAAGGAACTGTTGTGTGTGTAAATCAGTTCGTGTGTTTAAGACATAGTTTTCGGAACATTTGAACGTTTGTTGTAGACACAACGAAAGGCAAATACTCCAAACACAACAATGTTAAAGATGCTGTTTTTCTCTGAAACTTGAAATTTCCTGGATTATTATAAAACAAACCTAACCGTTAGGTTACTAATGTGTTCTACACAATCAAAAACTGTGCGGTATCCCAGAAAACTGCCTTTTTGCCGATTTGAAAGCATATACTTCCAGATTGGTCCCGTTGTCACCAAAATCCAGTTCTCATGATGGGATCCTGGAGAAATCGAGGGAACTCTTCAAATCTTATAGGCAAACTTGAAGCAATTTGGCTACTGATTTGAAGTCGGTTAAAACTTTGTTTTTAAAGTAAATTATCTATTAATATAAACACGAAATCCTAGTCTTTTGAAATTTTTTTTGCCTCCCACTTTTAATTCTGTAAAATCCCGGTAGAATAAATTTTCAAGGTTGCTCGGCAAAATCTTTCCCGCCAAAAAGCAATCAATCAAACATGTACGCTTTAAACCTCCTTTCCAATTACGACCCTCGTTATTTCAATCAGGCAACACTAAATTACCGAATAACATGTTGACGACAAAACGCTTTTCAATCCTCTAACAATATTCCCCTAAAGGAGCCCCTTTTTGTGCGTTGCCCCAAATGCCAATCTGAGGAGATTGCTTTTTTTCTTTTGTTAGTTTTGAATACACGTATGCTCTCCGAATCGCGCAATACTCGGCGAGGGCCTTTGAACGTGATTAAATACGTACCATAGACGTTCTGCCAACATTAAAAAAAGATTTGGCGCCAAATACGAGGGCGTAGAGTCGGGAATGCGCGGGAAGTTTGTTATTCGAACGCGCGAGTTGTCGTCATAATGCGGACTGGTTATTTAATGGTTTCTTGATTCGCGTATTTGACTGGTGATTAATTTTGTCGTGTGCCAGCGTTTGGGATGCGTTCAATCGATTCATTTGTATTTGTTGGGTGTCCATTATTTTTATTGTTATGTCATGTACGTAAGTTGATACAATGATCTCAACATTTTGGATTTTAACACAGTCTTCTTAAACTTGCATGTGTTTTTATGTACTGATGTTGGCTTGGCTTTACTCCATTAGGCTTCTTCAAGAGATCGTGAAAGGCTAGCTTTTATTTTCGTTCTAGTTTTCCATAATGATGCCCTCAAGTCTTGTATCGACTTTGTTTTGATATTATCTGCAATTACCTTCATTACGTTACTAACCAGCCTTTTGTTCTTTAAGTAGGTATGTACATTTTCCCTTTAAGGCTTTTATTAAAGGATTTGTTTTAATTCGACTTGCGTGTTTGGTTCACCTTTGCGGCTTTGACCTTTGTTTTCAAGGTATGTAAATTCATAGCTTGCTACGGGTAAGTACTAGAAGATAATTTAATTAATATGTAGATATAAATACTTAAATATGTACAGCCAGCCAAGAAAGTAGTCTACCAGTTTTGACAAAAGTTTCTGTTACTTAGATCTAAATATCACTAAGGTTATTGACATAATATTATTGCAAGTGGAAATCGACCTTTTTGTTTCATGACGTTCTGTGGCGGCCAGCCACCTGTCTATGGTCATAGAGTTGGAGCGATGTCATGGATGTCATGTGAATGTTGTTTTTATGTAATTTAGTTGTCACATAATTAATTCAGTATATTCATTGAATTATAGGAGACCTGTTAATAGTTGTGTTTAATTATCCTCCGCCCGAAGGCTCTCCTATATTGGTGACCCCGTTTTTGAACTAATTCGCAAGCATAATATATTATAAATACAAAAACCGAAATGCCACTAGAAAACGTAAAGGAAGACCCAAGTATGGTGTGCAAGGTAACGGTACGAGCGCCGCCTTTCTGGCCTGAGGAACCTGTGCAGGACGGCATAGAATAAACCCGCTATAAACATAAAATTGTCAGTCGCGACCTAACTTGTAATAATCTAGCTTATAAACCTTCTTATAACATAGGCATTGCGCTACTATTGCCTTATGTCATCGGCACCTGAAATAAAGAATAATAGGCCTCACATTTCATTCCTACATAGTAAAAAAGGGTAATATACCGCTGGTTTCCTAAATAACGAGTGGATAACACTAAGTTTCCACTAAGAAATATAGACAGACTAAAGGAAACCTAGAGATCCTACTCGCGCGCCAGTCAGGCAACGACTGATGGGCGAGCGAGGGGGGAAACCCGGTATTTATACCTCAGGTGGGGAACGAGGTACGTATATACGGGCGGACACGGAATCCCCGCGTTTCAGATGCATTTTGACGCCGAACGAGCGGGATCTCGTGTAATAATGTATTATAAATAGCATAGAAATAGGTATAAGCACTGTAAATAATGTATTAGAGTAAGATTGAAGTATAATAAATGAACATGTCATTTCGCGCCAAAATTTCCCGCGCAAATCGCTTTCCCGCCTAAAATACGGGGCGAAGGGGCGTCCGGCCGAGGTAACTTGATAGTATAAATTGGGCGGCCAGGCCCCATGAAATTCAGTACCTACAGTAGCAGCGAAGTGACATTACTTGAAAAAGTAAACAAGTCTTTCAATTCAGAACCCCGACCCGACCAAGTTCCTGCTAAGCCGTAACGACCAACGCCGAAGGTGCAGGATTTCCCTTCAATTCTACTCAGCCCAGAGCCAGTCATAGGTGCGTCTCGCACATGCTGGTCCTTCGAGCCGGATCCTACATAGAGGATGCCCCTTACAAGATCGAAAGCAGGAAAACGCACGTTCGGTCAACTTATCGCAGCGAACATCAGAGAAGCCATGCTGGAAGAAGCAACCACGTCCACGTCGGGAACTGCTACTACTCAAGAAGGTTCGAGGCCCTCGCAGGAGACTTCGCGAACAAGCACTCCTGCGACGCCGGCGCCTCGGCCAGACCTGCAGCCAAGGTCACACATAGGGCAGCAACCTCATGATGCCGCGCAGTGGAGAACACTGCCTCATGAAACCCCACAGTCAACGCTGCCACCCATAGTGCCGTCAAGAACTACGTGTCAAGACGGCTCGAGGCCCTCGCAGGAAACCCCACAGACAAGCACTCCTGCGACGCCGGCGCCTCGTCCAGACCCACAGCCGAGGTCACCCATAGGGCAGCATCATGATGCCGCGCAGTCACAAACACTGCCTCATGAAACCCCACAGTCAACGCTGCCACCCATAGTCCCGCTGCTGCAGGAGAGCCTACACCCTGCAGCAACACTGCGGCAGGAAACCCCACAGTCAAGCCAGCATCCTGCCGCACGGCCGCCGTCAAAATCGGTGAAAACAACGTCGAGTCATCGCGTCCGCCGTCTCGCACAAGCGCGAGAAGAAGCCCTCCGAATCAAATTGGAGCTCGCGCAAGCGCGCATAGCCGCCATAGAAGCCGAAGACAGCGACGATGACACCGGCACAATATCTACAGTCCAACAAGAACGCCGCATAGATGAATGGCTCGAGACCAGCCAGAGACATGTCCTCGCCATCTCCAATGCACCTTACATCGAAGAACCCGAGCCTGCAACCCCACAGTACGCCGAGCAGGCTCGGGAGAGGAGCCCCGCCGAGGGCGCGGGACAGGGCGCCGCTGCCGTGCGCCCCGCCGTCCCCGCCCCTCCCCCCGCCGGGGGAACCCACGTTCCCGTTTTCGCGCCAACGCCGCCGCGCCCACGCGAAACAGACGCATATCCGCCGCCGTTAATGTATTCACAAGCGAATGCGCAAGAAGATAGCGCCATAGTAATGAAGAATCAACAAAGTGTGAACCTGAGTAAGCTCGCCTCTGCCATCGCCATCGCCGCGCGTGCCGGCCCGAGAGAGTCATCACGCTACCACGCCGAGTTGCCGCCATTCAACGGCTCGCATCAAGAATGGCTATCATTCAAAGCCGCCTACAACGGAACCACCGCAAATTATAGTGAAGTGGATAATATAGCAAGATTAAGAAGATGCCTCAAAGGGAGGGCCAAAGAAGCCGTCGAGAGCCTCCTCATTTACAACGCTCGCGCAGACGAAGTAATGAGAAGCCTAGAAGCCCGCTTCGGCCGCCCAGACGCCATTGCCCTCGCCGAGCTCGAGCGTTTACGCGCCCTACCGCGCCTTAACGACGGGCCGCTCGACATCTGCGTCTTCGCCAGCCGTGTAGCCAACGTCATAGCCACACTCAAGGCTCTTGACCGCGCTCACTATCTACACAGCCCGGAGACGACAAGGGCAATGATGGAGAAATTTACGCCCGCCCTACGCTACAGATGGTTCGACTACGCGAATACGCAGAAAAACGACGAGCCTGAGCTAATAAAGATATCAGCCTTCCTGCAACGCGAGGCGGACTACTGCGCGCTCTACGCGCAGCCCGAGAACGTCGACGGTGCAAATCCTCATCCTGCAAAGAGGACACACCGAGCCTTCGCGACCACAGACAAGCCTTCACCTAAGTGCGCCGCCTGCAACAACACCGGTCACCCAATAGATAAATGCACTAAGTTTATCGAAAAAGCCGTTGAAGACCGGTGGAAACTAGCCAAAGATCAACGGCTATGTTTCCGATGCCTGCGCTACAAGAACAGGATGCACTCATGCAAGCGCACGAAGTGCGAGCGAGACGGCTGCGAATACTTCCACCACAACTTGCTACATTATCAACGAATCGAAGAAAGAAACGAGGCCGTCACATCGACACGCGCCTCCCGAGAAGCGAGAGCTTATCTAAAAATTATCCCGGTCACAGTCTCTGGACCGGCGGGAGCCGTCGAGACCTACGCCCTCCTCGACGACGGCTCCACGATAACACTTGTACAAGAAGAGCTCGCGAACGACTTAGGCCTGGACGGCCCGACAGTGCCGCTACAAATAGAAGCTATAACGAAAGAAAAAATCGACGCATCGAGATCACGCCGTGTTACGCTCAGCATCCGCGGCACCGACCAACCTTATAGGGTCGGTGCGCATACCATAGACGATCTGAGCCTATCACCACAGTCCGTTAAGAAGGAGGATCTCCGCGAGTGCGCACACTTATGCGACATAGAAGATAGCCTGCGGTACGAGTCAGCGAGACCTAGAGTGTTAATCGGACAAGATAACTGGCATTTACTCGTCAGTAATGAAACACGCCGCGGCCAGCGGCATCAGCCAGCGGCATCCCTAACGCCGCTAGGCTGGGTGCTACACGGTGCACACACACGCATCACAGGCAAACAAGTACATGCGACGCATCGCTTGACCACTATTGAAGAAGCCGAGAAAAATGAAGATTTGAATTTACAACTCAGTGAATATTTCGCGCTCGAAAACCTACTTATCGAGCCGAAGTTACCCCAGTCAAGCCCGGAAGAGCGGGCGCGTATCATGCTAGCCCAGTCAATAACGACTACAGCCGACGGCCATTATGAAGCACCGCTATTATGGAAACAACCCGACAGCCGCTTGCCTGACAACTACGAAAATACACTGAGAAGACTTCATAACATAGAAAAGAAACTCGACAAAAATAAAGAGCTTAAAAGCAAATATAGTGAAGAAATGGACGCCCTTGTCTCGAAGGGCTACGCCGAGCCTGCGCCGCCTACCAAGTCATCGAGAGTGTGGTACCTCCCCCATTTCCCGGTGCTGAATCCTAGCAAGCCCGGGAAAGTCCGAATCGTCCACGACGCCGCCGCGCCTACAAGGGGCGTGTCGCTCAATGACCGCCTACTGACGGGCCCGGCCCTCCTACAGTCGCTGCCAGGCGTCCTTATGCGCTTCCGGCAACACCCAGTCGCCGTGGGGGCGGATATTAAAGAAATGTTCATGCAAGTGAAAGTCAAGTCTGAAGACAGAGACGCCCTGCGCTATCTATGGCGGGGCGACCGGCGGGGCGACGACGCGCCGCAAGAATATCGCATGACTTCACTCATTTTTGGCGCTACTTGTTCACCGTCAATAGCAATATATGTGAAGAACGTCAACGCCCAGAAACACGAAGAAACGCATCCAGAGGCCGTCAAAGCAATAATAAGACATCACTATGTCGATGACTACCTACACAGCTTCAAAACAGAAGAAGACGCGATTCGAGTGTCAAGTGATGTACGCGACATACATAGAGAGGCTCATTACGAACTACGCCAATGGACCTCTAACTCCACGCGGGTCCTCCGAGCCCTCACTTCGGAGGACGCCACGTCCGCGCCCGTCGAACTGAATAAGAGCGAAATGAAAAATGAACGAATCCTGGGACAAATATGGAAACCCGCGAGCGACGAACTCGCCTTCAACTTGGACCTCAGCCGCCTACCTCCCGGAGCCCTGGACGACATCGAGCCTACCAAAAGGCAAATATTGAAAATAACAATGTCGATCTTCGACCCCCTCGGGCTAGCGGCGCCGGTAACCATCATAGCAAAGAAAATCCTACAAGAGGTGTGGCGGCGCGGAACTGGCTGGGATGACAAGCTGGATGCAGACTTAGCGCGCCAATGGACGGAGTGGACGCTGCACCTAAGGGCATTGCGAGACCTCGCGATTCCGCGCGCCTACCCCTACTACGGCGACGCCCTCGAAACCGACGCCGCGCAACGCGGTATCAGCTGGCGCTTCATACCGGCGGGAGCCCCATTTATGGGCGGGGCATGGGAGAGGATGGTACGAGCCGTCAAGAGAGCCCTACACGCCGTGCTCAAAGAGCGCCGCCCCAGCGAGGAGACCCTGACTACTCTGCTCGCCGAGGCCGAATATACAGTGAACAGCCGCCCCCTCACTCACGTGGCGGTTGATCCTGACGAGCCAGAAGCCATCACGCCGAACCACTTCCTCCTCGGTGGCTCAGCCCGGGCCCCCAACCCCGGGACATTCGACGACACCGCACTCATCGGCCGCGCGACTTGGCGGACGAGCCAACGCCTGGCCGAGCACTTCTGGGCCCGCTGGCTCCGGGAGTACCTGCCCTCACTCCAGTACCGGCGGGAGCCCTACGGTCATGGGCGGCCTATCAACGTCGGCGACATCGTGCTAGTGGCCGACGGGAATCTGCCTCGCAACACATGGCCACGAGGCCGGGTTACAGCTATATACCCGGGCCCCGACGGCGTGACACGAGCAGTGGACGTGACCACCAAGGGCGGAGTCTTCAGAAGACCGACCAAGAAGCTGGTGATCCTGCCGACGGAGCCTGAGAACCTGCACGCAAAAGAAGATCCAACGTTCACCCGAACGATGGTCGGCGGGAGAGATGTGCAGGACGGCATAGAATAAACCCGCTATAAACATAAAATTGTCAGTCGCGACCTAACTTGTAATAATCTAGCTTATAAACCTTCTTATAACATAGGCATTGCGCTACTATTGCCTTATGTCATCGGCACCTGAAATAAAGAATAATAGGCCTCACATTTCATTCCTACATAGTAAAAAAGGGTAATATACCGCTGGTTTCCTAAATAACGAGTGGATAACACTAAGTTTCCACTAAGAAATATAGACAGACTAAAGGAAACCTAGAGATCCTACTCGCGCGCCAGTCAGGCAACGACTGATGGGCGAGCGAGGGGGGAAACCCGGTATTTATACCTCAGGTGGGGAACGAGGTACGTATATACGGGCGGACACGGAATCCCCGCGTTTCAGATGCATTTTGACGCCGAACGAGCGGGATCTCGTGTAATAATGTATTATAAATAGCATAGAAATAGGTATAAGCACTGTAAATAATGTATTAGAGTAAGATTGAAGTATAATAAATGAACATGTCATTTCGCGCCAAAATTTCCCGCGCAAATCGCTTTCCCGCCTAAAATACGGGGCGAAGGGGCGTCCGGCCGAGGTAACTTGATAGTATAAATTGGGCGGCCAGGCCCCATGAAATTCAGTACCTACAGTAGCAGCGAAGTGACATTACTTGAAAAAGTAAACAAGTCTTTCAATTCAGAACCCCGACCCGACCAAGTTCCTGCTAAGCCGTAACGACCAACGCCGAAGGTGCAGGATTTCCCTTCAATTCTACCCAGCCCAGAGCCAGTCATAGGTGCGTCTCGCACAGAACCTGCATTATGGTTCGCACAAATGGAAGCTCAGTTTGATCTGTCCGGAATAACCGCAGACGCCACGAAATTTAATCACATTATTGGTCAGTTGGATCACAAGTATGCCGTAGAAGTTAAAGATATAATAAGTAACCCTCCAGCGGTCATGAAATACGACCAAATTAAGTCGGCACTTATATCAAGGCTGTCGGTGTCAAAAGAGCAACGGTTCCTTCAATTATTGAGATACGAAGAACTGGGTGATAGAAAGCCATCCCAATTTTTGCGACACCTCCGCACGCTGGCTGGAGAACAAATACCCGAGGATTTCTTGAAAACCGTGTGGTCCAGCCGTTTGCCCGGCAACTTACAGGCTCTTATCGCGTCTCAAACCAAGGCATCATTGGACGAGTTGGCCGTATCAGCGGACAGAGTAAATGATATTGTCCCTCAGCCGCTGCACGTCCATGCCATGAAAAGCGGTGAACATGTCACAGAGATGTCAGATATTGCAAGACACATGGCGGAGCTTACTAAAGAGGTGGCTTCCCTAAAGGTGCAGTATGGTAACCAAGCACACGGATTCAATTCCCGTGGTAGAGGTCAAGCGCCATTTGTAAACGCCCATCGAGAACGCTCCGCATCAAGACCGAGGGACACGTCAATATGCTGGTACCATAACAGATTTGGCGATAGAGCTACTAGATGCACCAGGCCTTGCAGCCACCCAGGAGCGGAAAACTTCCGCGGCAGCCGAAATTAGCGGCCAGCGTCTGCCATATTACGCCGGGCCGCCTGTTTGTGACGGACCACACCTCTAAAGCTCTCTTCCTAGTAGACACAGGATCAGATTTGTGCGTGTATCCGCGCACAATGATTAGAGGGACCCGCACAAAATCGAATTATGAACTTTTCGCTGCTAATGGCTCGATCATACCTACATATGGCTCGGTACATTTACAACTAGACCTGGGACTTCGTCGTACCTACAGCTGGAAGTTCGTCGTTGCCGACGTGTCCAAGCCAATTATCGGTGTTGACTTTCTGTCATCCTACAACATTTTAGTTGACTGTAGAAACCAGCGCCTGATAGATAACTGCACCACGTCCTTCGTCACGGTTCCAGCGCACCCGTCAGTGGAAGCTATAGCTTCGGTCAAAGTTATGTCAGGAGAATCCGTTTATCACGATATCCTGCGTCAGTACCCAGACATCACTCGTCCCGCTGGGATACAGTCCAAGCCTAAGCATAATACAGTACACCACATACGCACAACACCCGGACCACCAGTTGCAAGCAGACCACGACGCCTTCCCCCAGATCGTTTGAAGATCGCGCAGAGGGAGTTCGAAGCTATGCTGGAGAGCGGAACAGCTTGTAGGTCTGAAAGTCCCTGGTCGTCCCCACTCCATCTTGTTCCAAAAAAAGATGACGGCTGGCGACCTTGCGGCGACTATCGCGCTCTAAACGCGCGCACCATCCCAGACAAGTACCCAATACGCCATATTCAAGACTTTACGCAGCAACTGACCGGAAGCAAAATTTTCTCAAAGGTCGATCTCGTCAAGGCATATAATCAGATACCGGTAAACCAAGCTGATATCCCGAAGACGGCCATTGTAACTCCCTTCGGCCTGTTCCAGTTCCCGTATATGACGTTTGGTCTCAAAAACGCGGCGCAAACGTTCCAGCGATTCATGGACGAAGTGCTAAGAGGTTTGGACTTCTGCTACGGGTATTTGGACGATATCCTGATTTCCTCATCCAATGAAGAAGAGCACCAGCAGCATCTGCATACCCTATTCCAGCGGCTGAAAGACTACGGCGTTCTAATTAATACCGCAAAATGCGAATTTGGGTTGGCTAGAATCACCTTTCTGGGACACGAAGTATCCGCTGAAGGAATCCAACCTCTTCAGTCTAAGGTTCAAGCAATGTTAGATTACCCTGCACCCAAAACTGTCAAGGAACTGCGCAGGTTTCTTGGAATGTTTAATTTTTACCGGAGGTTTGTACCGGGAGCGTCAGCTCTGCAGGCACCTTTGAACGTCGTGTTATCGGGGCCGAAAAAGAAGGCCTCGCAGGAGATCGAGTTTTCACAAGAAATGATGGAAGCGTTCGAGTCTTGCAAGAAAGGTCTTTCCCGCGCGGCTACTCTAGCTCACCCTCAAACAAATGCTGAATTAGCCATCCATACCGACGCATCAGATTCTTCGATCGGAGCTGTACTGCAACAGCGAGTAGCACCTGGAGCATGGGAACCACTGGCATTCTTTTCTCGACGCCTAAAACCATCGCAGAAAAAATATAGTCCTTACGACCGGGAGCTGCTGGCCATTTATGATGCCATTCGTCATTTTCGTCACATGGTCGAGGCCAGACCATTCACCATTTATACCGACCATAAACCCCTGACTTACGCATTCACCACAGTAAGAGATAAATGTTCACCCAGACAATTTCGCTATTTAGACTATATTTCACAGTTTACAACAGATATACAATTTGTGGCAGGGAAACAGAATGTTGTCGCCGACTGCCTGTCGAGGGTAGAAGAGATTGGAAACTACACGATCGACTACAAAGCCCTGGCACATGCCCAAAACGAAGACAGTGAGCTTCATCAATTGTTGCTTAATGGCACAGGACTACGCCTGAAAAGGTTGAATGTACCTGACTCTAACGTTCAGGTTTACTGCGACGTTTCAACTACTAATCCGAGGCCATACATCACTGAGTTTTTTCGGCGAAAAGCGTTTGACGCAGTGCACAGACTTAGTCACCCGAGCGTGAGAGGAACAGTCCGGCTGGTATCACAAAGATTCGTGTGGCCAGGTATAAAAAAGGATTGCCGTTTGTGGGCGAGAGAATGCACAGATTGCCAACGGAATAAAATCACACGCCACACTTCCTCTCCCATTGCATCATTTTCGACTCCATCCCATCGATTTTCACATGTTCATATGGACATAGTAGGGCCATTACCCTTTTCTTGTGGTTTCAGATACTGCCTCACGATCATCGACCGTTTCACGCGTTGGCCGGAGGCATATCCATTGCCAGACATCACTGCAGAAACCTGCGCGTTAGCCTTCGTAACCGGCTGGATAGCTCGTTTTGGCTGTCCGACCAGAATCACTACAGACAGAGGCAGACAATTTGAGTGCGAACTTTTCCGGAGTCTATCCGCCATCCTCGGCTCTGAACACCGGCCAACCACTTCATACCATCCGGCTTGTAATGGAATGGTTGAGCGTCGGCATCGTCAGTTAAAAGCAGCCATAATGTGCCACACGAATACTAACTGGGTGGAGGCCTTGCCACTGGTGCTGCTCGGGATTCGCAGCGCGTGGAAAGAAGACATCCAATCTTCGGCAGCGGAGCTTGTCTATGGCGAGCCATTACGTTTACCGGGTGATTTCTTCAAGGCTCCAGAGAACACTCCAGTGGACTACTCAAGCTTTGTAGCCAGACTGCGCAATCATATAGCCAAAATCAATCCAGTACCAGGCTCACGTCATACTCAGAGAGCTTTCTACATCCCAAAAAGTCTCAGTTCTGCAGAATATGTGTTCCTGCGTCAGGGGCCTGCAAAGGGATCATTAGAATCGCCGTACTCTGGGCCGTATAAGGTTGTTGCCAGAGCAAGCAAAACATTCAAGATTGACATCGCAGGGAAGACAAACACTGTTACAGTAGACAGACTCAAGCCAGCATATATAGCCATCGATGACGACCGGACTGATTCCGACGCTACATCGAGTTTTCCTTTAGAGTCTGAGCTCCAAGTAGCTGCTCCCACCAATACGCTGATTCAACCTGAGCCTGTCGGAGCCATAAGAACGCGCAGTGGTCGTTCCGTGCATTTCCCGGCTCATCTTCGTGACTTTCGACCGTAGCAAGCAACGGTCTTGGTGGGGGAGTAGTGTGGCGGCCAGCCACCTGTCTATGGTCATAGAGTTGGAGCGATGTCATGGATGTCATGTGAATGTTGTTTTTATGTAATTTAGTTGTCACATAATTAATTCAGTATATTCATTGAATTATAGGAGACCTGTTAATAGTTGTGTTTAATTATCCTCCGCCCGAAGGCTCTCCTATAGTTCAATTGAACCTCGATACGGTGGTAGACCACCTTTTTGGCAATCTATGTACAGTCACATAGAATTCATCCAAGACTCTAGGACAAATATTTGTGTTCATCACAATTGAATTTTTGGCAGACCATTATTACAAAAATAGTTTCCGAAGGGGGTGAATGTGCGGTGAACATTTGTTAGAGAGCGATATAGGAACGACCACATAAACGCGAGTGAAATCGAAGACAAAACCTAGTCATAAATAGTCTAAATTTGATGTATTTAAATTTACCTGCCGCCCATTTCCCACCTCTCACTACGAGACATAAAATTATTTGACGGGTGTTTATATAACAATGTTATTAAACATTCCCAATAGGTTCCCCAGGGAAATACGCTTACCACCTCGCCCGGGACAACTTTTAATATGAAAAATGCTATTATCATAACCACCAACCTCAACTTACTTACAGCCAACAAAATCCCAAGCAAAACTAAACCTTATCGTTACCGCATAAGGCGCTTAGCTGACTTTCACGAGTGCAAACGCGAGTTTGCGGGAAAACTCCGCGTTTGCGGTCGACGAAATCAATTTTCTTATTTATCTGTTAAAACCTTCTTTGTAATAAAGCTAAAATTTCTCGTTTTCTAAAAAACCAGCCGCAAAAGTATGTTTGTTTAAGCTGTTATATCTTTTACGCGACTTGACATCTTCTTATAGAAATTATTTAGCATTCGACGCGGTTTTTTTTTCGATAAATATTAATAAGTTCGGTTCGTGTTTCTTTTGTTTGATTAATAAAGTTTTGTTGAGCTGGTTTTGTGTTTTTTAAAGCGTGTTATGGTGGCTGGCTGACAAATCAAATCAGCAATGTTTTTTGACATGGTCGTCGGAACGAACGAGTATTGTATGGATTAGGTATAGTCTGGTAGAGGTAAAACGCTTATGTACATACTATGATTTGAGTAGCTTTTTAGTGAAGGAAAAGATCGTGAGGAAACACTGATCGTCTGATTTTCCGTCTGGATGGGAAGAGTTGCTTTCCTAAAAATAGTGCCTACGCCAAATCTAGGAAATAGGTGCCAAATCTGACCCCTTTGGATACAACCGGGAAAACGCCAGGACGATGATGATGATGGGATAGGTAGGTACTGAAGTAAATAAGTATATCTATTTTTTTTTCAGTGACACCTTTTCTTTCCTCTGGCTATATTTTATTTCCAAAGTGTTGTAAATGTGTATATAAATAGTTATTTTTACATTTTACAAATCTTAACTTCTGTTACGCGAATAAAACGGCGTAATATTGGATAGACCGTATTTCTTTGTTCATACTTACATAGTTACGAACGCACTGCACGTTAAATAAAAGCATGAAAATATAACAAGTATCATGTTAAAACAATTCACTTGTTCCTTTTTCAAAACCAGAATAGAAAAAAAAAACAAAAACCATAAGCAACGAGAACTTCAATCGGGGCGGAACGTCATTTTTTATTTCAGCCAGTGACAAAGGCGCGCGTCAAATGGCATTGCTCGAACGTGTCTGGTGGCGCGGCAAAATCATCCGGGAATGACGTTCGAATGATTCGCACCCGTTTTGGAACGGGTACCCGCCATTTTGTATTTGTGTGATTGTTTTATTTTCGATATAGTGTTAGTGTTAAGGCTGCTCCACACAATGGGAGGACAGGACGCAGTTCTGCGGTGGAATGAGATGAAAGTACGTCTTACTCCCTTGGAACATAGTTGCGTCTTGGTTGCGTCAAGCAGTCTTAAGCCTTTCACACACTGGCGCGGCCTGGCCGCGGCGGTCAATAGTAAACTTGTCATTAGCTGTCAAATTTACTATTGACCGCCACCGCAGGCCGCGCCAGTGTGTTGCAGGCCTTAAGAAGGGCATAGGTTGAGTCGAAGATACCCTCGAGCGACGTGACATGAGTGTGTCGGTGAATCCAAAGGATAGTTATTCGTGTTTTTGGTGGATTTCTATTAAAAATGCCCTTAATATTCGGTCAAACGTTTGCAGCACAATTAATATCCATGTTCTAGAAATGCGTATTTGTTTGACATGACGTATCTAACGATGTCGGTATCATTGTAATTTTGATATTCCTTATTAAATTGTTATGAAAATCATAACAAAAAGGACTATCCTTTTGGATGACATTTTTGACATGCTGTTATAATTTATTTGTTGATTTCCTTATTCATCTTGTTTTTATAATTCAGATTTATTTGATTCAATGCATGTAATTTATTACAGTTCGCATCTACAAAACTGTAATTAGAACAATTTTATTGTATGGCTGTGAAGCCTGGACATTGACACTCAAGGAGGAGAACAAGCTTTTGGTGGCTGAAAGAAAGGTCCTCCGGAAAATCCTCGGCCCAACGCAGAGACCCGATGGCAGTTGGAGAATTCGGAAGAACTTTAAAAATTGAGGACGTTGTTGAGGAGCCTAACATCATCGGTGTGACGAAATCACTTAGACTTCGGTGGCTCGGTTACTATAATTAAAAATGCTCGTTACCAGGTTATAGTAAACGACACCGTAAAAAGCGATATCGTAAATAAAATGAATCGCTGAAAGATTACAACGCTCGCGGCATTTCGCAGCACATAATGGAGTTAACAGTTCAACTGCAGCAGTAGCATAACACGACTTTTAATACATTCGCTGAATAACTACATACACACATCATACATCATCAGTCTGTTTATCATAACCTCTTTTTACAAGCTTTATATTAACTTGCACTGTTCGGTTCGTATGTATGTAAATATGTAAGAAGTATGTTAAAATGTCAAAATTTGCAATCCATTTTTCAGTCACTTCCCGTTACCCAATTGAGCTGAAATTTCGCAAGCATATGTATATCGCATGACAATGCAATATTATGATGACTTGGAGCTGATCTGATTCTGGAGCTGGAAGGTGGCCATATGAACTCCGCAATAAAACGACACAAACACATCGGGTTTGGGCTCGTTAGAATCGTATCAATTAGTACTTGATGATGGTATGCATAAAAGTACAGTCGGCAGTAAAAGATTGTACCAAAAATTTAATTATTGCCTGAATCTTATTCGTTAGGAGTTGAAAACTGGTCCTACCTGTCGTAGTTTATTTTGAGCGACTCCACTTCTTCTGCGAGCCCTATATACCACTACTACGCCGTGCTGTTAACAAATAATTAAAGATATGTACTACTTTTGAAAAAAAAATGAAAAACAAACATTCAATGACCATGCAATAAATTATTTTGAATTTGAGTGCCGGGAACCCGATATTGAGTCCCTACGCCGTAGTCGCTTTCCGCTACATACGAGGAATCTCGTAGCACTACGCCGTAGTTCGTAGCAGGTTAAACCTCGTATGTAGCGAAAAGCGATCGTAGCGCTCTGACGCATATGTGTCGTCGTGGGCCCTGAATGGGTTACGTGCGGTACGGCGTAGCACACGTAGCGTTATTTAACACATTCACTGCCAAGAACCGCTACGCGCTACGGAAAGCGACTACCGCGTAGGCACCCCCTAGGCGGGTTCCTGGCATTGAAAGTGTTGGCCTCGAATCGGCAACACATTCATGGCGAGAGACTCATTATATGAGTCGTGCCTCTACGTGCGATTTCCGCTACATAGCAGATAAACGCTGCTACGCGCTAAGCGTAGCACACGTAGCTTTGCGTGGGCGTGGGCTCGAATGGGTCAAGGTGCTACGGATTACAGTGTAGCGCTACGTGCGGTTATTCTGACATGTTGGCTCGGTGCGAATGTGATAAAATTGGAAGCCATGAACAAAAACAGTCCTCCTAACCGCTTACCTTTAACCTATGTACACCAAAATTACTTTTTTATAGTAACGCATCCATACTCCATACTAATAGTATTAATAAATAAATAAATATTTGTGAACAATCTTACATAAATCAACCTAGTCCCAAACTAAGCAAAGCTTGTAACTACCTATATGGAAATAAATAAATGCGAAAGTGTGTCTGTCTGTCTGTCTGTTACCTCTTCACGCTTAAACCGCTAAACCAATTGAGATGAAATTGGTATGGAGATAGTTTGATTCCCGGGGAAGAACATAGGATAGTTTTTATCCCGGAAATCATCCATGAGGGTGTGAAATGGGGGATGAAAGTTTGTATGGAGCTACGATATAAACGAGTTCCACGCGGGCAGAAGCTAGTATAATAATATAAATGTGATAGTGTGTCTGTCCGTCTGCCTGTCCGATTTAGATGAAATCAGGTCTAAATATAGTTTGAGCACATAGGACAAGGACATAGGATAGTTTTAATCCCTGAAATATGAAATCATCCCCTAGGGGGGTGAAACGGGGGGTACATTTTTTTATGGAGCGGACGGAGTCGGGGGCGGAGCTAGTTCTTTATATTCTTCACCATCAGATACAGGACGTTAAAGTGACACGGTTCTAAATATCGGGCGTTCCGCTTCCCTTTGAGGCTTCGAAATTTAAAATGTAAAGATGGAATCGTCTGCGCCGCGCTGATTAGGGGAGGTGAGGTAACCGGTGTTAGGCCGTAGGGCTGTCACTTCCCAACTGTCACAAGATTTTTTTTATACTAATTCCAAATCCGGAATAGACACAAGTGCGTTACCGTTTCTTTTTATTTTTTTATTTTTATTTGGAGAACAGAGTTAAATGTACTTCATAGTTACCTAGAGGAATGTATTTGAGGATTCAATGTGTTGATAGAGACTGATGCAGGTTTCTCACTCTCAAACATAACTAACCTCTGTTAACTAAATGTCTCTTCTTTGTCTGATTCCCACAAACAATAATTTACTTTGAAAACAAAGTTTAAACCGACTTCAATTCAGTACTTCGCCAAGCCACAATGGTACATGAACATTTCCACATTTCCTTTCCAATTTACCACATGAACTGCTTTCAGAGAGCAAATATTATTACAGAAAAAACCCAAGTCGCTATATTTGGGCTGATAATATTTGAGGAGTTCCGTCGATTCCTCAAAGACCTCAGAATTAACACTTCATTAGTTGCTACTTCAACGGAATCATGTCAGAATCTTTGACGACCTTTACATCTTTGAGGAGTTCCATAAGTCATCTGTGATCTTCATCATCAGTTCCACTTCACCTAAATTGCTATTTCCGAAGGTAAATACACGAATTATAATAGAAAATACCGAAATCACTACATGCGTGCCTATAAAATTTGACGGTTGCCCTCATTTTCTCTGGGATCTCATCATCAGATCCTGATTTGGTGACAATGGGACCACCTCGGAAGTATATATGTTATCGTTAGATTGTGAAAACCGTCAGTTTATAATCTTACCCGTTATATTGTAAACTGACGGAATATTGTGTTTTACGCATTTATTTTCGTTAGTTTATAAACTAACAATGTCATATCGTCAAATTGTGAACTAAATCAAATTTGCCTGATTCGGAACGCAACCTGTGCGCTGTTTGGTTGAGCGAATTATTCCACTTGCATCAGTTTCTACTTACGTCAGAACATGATTGTTTTTTTTTGTTATTCTGACATTTTATTCCATTTGTTTCGGCATCCAGCAGTGTCGACGGAGCCCCGCTGCGCGGAGCTCCTATTTCTGGGCGCTTTGCCCTTCGGGTAACTGAAGATACCTAACTAACCTAACCTACCTAGTCTTTGTGTACGTTCCGTAGCAAGCCGATTTGATCTCAGTTCACAATTTGACGATCCGACATTGATAGTTTATAAACTAACGAAAAATAATGTTGTGAACGGTTTTGACAGTTCACAATTTTTCGTCAGTTTATAATATCGCGAGTCAAATTATAAACTGACGGTATTCGCAATCTAACGGTGACATATATACTCTTTCGAATAAAAAAGGAATTTTGGAAATCAGTCCACAATTGACGAAGAAATCGGCGAACATATAACCTCCTCCTTTTTTAAAGTCGGTTAAAAATATCGAAGTGACAGTGAAAGAGCAACGAACTGTCAAACACCATTTTGACTAAGATGGGTTTGATATTTCTTAGAAAAAAAGAACTCCTAACCTCCCTAGAAGATGTTCCATGATACAGTGGGTTTTTGTCACAAAACTATATTTGGAGTTTTTAAAGCAGCAAGAATATTTTCCCTTACAGGGATAAGTTCAACTTTGTACCAATTTTACCTATTTTTGTCTGTATTTTTTACCTGTGTCTTATGTACAATAAAGTATTTTCATACATATACAGTCCACTGGATGCGTGTGGCGCAGGACCAGTCATTTTGGCACTCTTTGGGGGAGGCCTATGTCCAGCAATGGATGTCTTTCGGCTGATATGATGATGATGATATAATATATATACTTTTAAACTCTTCGAGGGGATCTGATCAAGGTGACAAACACCAAAAAAGTCAAGTGACCTATTTAACAAAATGTAAACGCGTTTTTCCGTGTGACAACCCTGGGCCGGTGGAGGCGAGCTGTGATTGGAGCATCGTCACGTGCCGCTGGGAAATCAGCTTCGGCCGTATTTACTCCGCCTCCACAGAGTACCGTAGCGACAGATACTGATTGGCACATAAATAAAAAAATTGCACTGATGTTTTTGCTAACAAGCAATCAGCCTCTATTTTCCGTTTTCCTTTTAAAGAGAGTGTATGAAGGAAGTTGGATGCGGGTGCGTAGGACCAATCACTTTGGCACTCTTTGAGGGAGGCCTATTTCGGGTTGGTCTTGGACTGTCTAGAACACAATTTGACTACGATTGATTTTTGCCTAGATCTTAAAGTGACTACCTACTACATAATGGGTCGAACACTCAAATCTCCTAAATCACAAGTTGACTAGTGCATATTTTTCCAACATAGCATATGGAACCCAAGACAAGACAAGAACCCAAACTGTCTGGACATTCAGGTATAAAATTGAATACATTGCTCTTTTTCCTTAGCATTTTATTCCATTTATTTCACCATCTGGCAGAGTCGACGGAGCCCCGCGCAGCGGGGCTCCTATTTCTGGTTTGTTTGCCCTTCGGGCATCTGAAAATGCCTAACGAACCTAACCTACCTAGTGTTGGAAGAAGTCAAATATGGCCAGTGAGACCACTGGTTCTTTTTAAATCCGTTTAGACCTACGATTGTACGCGTAGGACAAAACGAAAAAAAAACCATTTTGTCCTACGGAAATTGAGTATCGTAGGACAAAACGGACGACAGTTTATTTTTCACCTCGCCTGTACATTCAAAAACAAAATACAACAGTAGGCGAAATGTGTTCTACGCTTTTTCGGCACTAGTCAATTTGTGCTTTAGGAGATTTGAGCGTTCGACCCATTATGTAGACCCACTTTAAGCTCTAGGCAAAAATCAAATGTAGTCAAATTGTGTTCGAGACAGTTCAAGACCAAACCCAGTCTCTGACCTTGCGGCGTACTCTGTGCTACCGCAGTGTCATCGCGACATTTATTCCGCGCCAAAATTTGGTGACGAACGCCGAGCGCCGCGAGCGATGAGCTAGTGAACTATTTCAGGACATTTTGGAGCGTGAGCGATTCGATTGTGGAATTCAAATGTTTTGAGAATTCGAAATTTTTTGTGTGATTTACCCATTTGATTTTTGTATAGGTACTACATATGATTATTTCACGTTTGATAATTATTGCGATGTGTTCAGCAATCAGACATTCTATATATTTTTTTTAAACATAACAACATGCAAAACATAATATTATGCGATTTTTTTATATCAAACAGTACGCACCTACCCTCAAACTAATTAACCGTGCGGCTCCGCCGTATTGCAAAGAACGCAGCTCGCAGGCAAAATAATATAGCCTATAGGTACAGTCGCCATCACATACATAGGTACACTATAGGTGTTCAAAAATATCGGCACATGCACCCTAATGCCTTGAAAATAGAGGTGTGTTCCGATGTTTGTGACGTGCTTGTTTGCTCCGATGTATGTGATGGCGACTGTACCTACACCTACCCACCCAGAACGCTCGTTCTATACATAAATTAAATCTTTTTTGTAACCGGAGTACAGGTACCCCCGACGTATAAAGTTAAAAACTTTACCTCGTTTTAATATTTAGATGGTGCAGCAAAATCAAACTACTTAGATAGAATATATTGAATACATTATTATTATTTCAATAAGTGTATAACACAAAATTATCCTAACCTTCCCAGTTCCCACCCGGACATATCCATAAATCTTAAAGATTATAACTTAATAGCGGATGTCAGTACCATATTACAATAATTCAAGCCCTCTTTACAAATATGTTCTCTATTACAAAATTACAATTACATCAAATAGAGCTAAGCTAAAAACTGTTCCGACCCCTCCAATCATTCCAATATCCCGCTAAATACATTTTAATTTACACTTACTCACACATACAAACGAAAAACAACCTTAAACACAAGGCCTTAAGACTGTATAATGAAACTAGAGAATGAATGACATCTCTTAGCATTAAACACAATCATAGAAATGTACGCACCCGAAACCAAATGAAAAAGGTGTCAAAGATCGAATTTACGATTCATTATACTTAATCTGTACAACAACGGGGGTGTATTTGAAGAGACGGCAATGAAATACACACTCTAGCAAACACTAATAAAGTTCACTTTCGTTTGGAGGCAAACCACATCTGATATTCGAAAAACGAAATCTAACTTGCTCAACTGACAAAGCAATGTAAACTCTAACGGCTTTGCAATAAAGTTTAATCTCGTTTGAAGTGGAAAGACATTCGATTTTCGAAAAAAGCATTCCAAGTGCGCACGCATGTAAGTGCCCATTGTGGCGGCAGATGGTCCGTTTGAATACGGAATACAAACGTCAGAACTCACACACTTAAAACCGAAAGGTCTTATCTTCCATGTAATTCATACTTCACATACGTCTTTTTTGTATTAAACGCGCGCTCGTGTTTAGAAAGTCCTAGGCGCTGTTGTTTTAGATATGGTTATCCGCCATTTTGTTTCTAGAGATGTGCTATCATTTTGATGGCGTTTTTTATAAAGCGTATGAAGATGGATCGCAGAGTGCTTTAAGTAATTCGTTGTAGAGAGGGTGGCAAAGTAATTAAGTCTATATGAATCAGTTGTCGTGTCAATTTGGCTTTATGAATAACATTACTACTGTCGTGTTTTTGTTTGGGCGTGGTTTTAATATGGTGGCTTATTAGTGTAAAATACTAACCTATTTGCGTTGACATGGATTATATCTTTAAATATTGCGTTAATGTGTGCCGAGTAGTTTAGTTATCACCAGTAGACAAATATGAGCATCAGTCTTAATTTTACATTCATATCAAAATAATAGTATTGTGGGCTGTAGAATACGAGTCTGTGTTTTAATAAAAAACAAAAAAAAAATTGTCAAAAATTTCATTTTTGGTACAAGCTTTTACTGCCGACTGTACTTTTCTGCATACCATCATCAAGTACTCATTGAGACGATTCTAACATGCCCAAACTATGGCCACCTTCCAGCTCCAGCATCAGATCAGCTCCAAGTCATCATAATATTGTATTGTCATGCGATATCATTTCGCCGGTTACGCGACCACCTTCGGTTAGCGACCACTTGAAGAACATGGTTTTTTCAATTGAAGATAACATCAATTCTACAGAGCCTATTGAAACAGTCAGCCGTATGCCTTATTGTTTGTAGTTATGGAATAGGAATTTACAAAAAAAACGACAAAATATTCTTTCAGTTCACCAAGTCAGCTAAGTGGTCGCTAACCGGCACATGAAATTAGGTGGTCGCCAACCGGCGAAATGACCCTACATATGCTCTCAAAATTTCAGCTCAATTGGATAACGGAAAGTGACTGAAAAATGGATTGCAAGTTTTGACGGACAACATACATACTTACATACCTATTTACATACATACGAACAGTGCAAGTTAATATAAAGCTTGTAAAAAAATGTTTATTTTCCAAGAACGGAATCGTCAACAAAATTCTATATAATTATCGACCCTGCTCACAAAATTTCACGTAAATCGGTTGAGAAATGCGACCGGTAGAGGAGAGCCGGGACGGACATACGAAAGATTTTTTGCCCAAGCTCAAACGGAGAACTGAAGCTTTTTCCGCTCGATCAATAGTTAATTAAAGATAGAAATTGTATTTTTTCATCAAATTTATGCCATGAGAGGTTTCCGCTGGTGTAAAAAATGTATACCAAAATGTACTACTCAAATTAAAAAAAAAAAAAAAAACATATTTGTAGTAGTTGTAATGAAAAATAATAGATGACAGGTCATATTAATTACGAGTACCACATAGACCAGGGTTTGATTTTTTTAGTTCCTTGTTGGTATTTTTTTCATCTTCATCATATCAGCCGAAAGACGTCCACTGCTAGACATACCCCTCCCCCAAAGAGTGCCACAATGACCGGTCCTGCGCCACCCGCATCCAGCACACTCCCGCGACCTTTACCAGGTCATCAGTCCACCTTGTGGGAGGCCTACCCACGCCGCGCCTTCTGGTACGTGGTCGCCACTCGAGCCATTGGTTTTTTATGGACATATTATAAAAGAAATTATACTTAAGGAAAAGACGGAAAGTCTATCTCGCCGCGACACAGCTGGCTCGCCGCACACAACCAAACGTACATAGGTAATAAATAGTTACTCTTTGGCCATATGCCATTACCTTCCCCATACTTGTACTTTTAGTACATGGCGACCTTGCCAGGATACAAGTTAGGTAGCGCTGATACAAGCAATGTACGGTATCCCCTTGGATCGCATAATGGTTTTTAGACTAATGCAGTTTCGCATAATTGCTTTCGCATAGTAATATTTTGGCCTACTGTTTTTCTGGCATACTACGCTATTAGCATAATTTTAGCTAGACTAATTTGTATTGGCCGAATATACATTAGGCATACTATTGTTTGGGCTAATAATTATTTGTGAAACTGGTAAAAATACCTAAAATGATATTATTAGTTTTTTCGCTCTTTTATAAAAAAAATAACCACGAAGACGAAAGCGGGAGCAAAGATCCGCGATCCGAGTCGGTTTTGCCAAAAACATATTTGATGCCCACCCTTTGAACAGGGGCTTAGTGGCAAAATCGACTCGGATCGCGGATAGGTTTCGTCTTCGAGGTTATTCTTTTTATAAAAGAGCGGAAAACCTTTTATTAAAACTTACTACTAATGACAATTAGGCAATTTACTACTAAGAAAACCATAGGCTAAAATCACTAAAATCTAATTATGTGTTTTGATATGATGTCAATTGATTATTATGGGTATTCATGTTTATGCTTTTTGTTATTTATTAGTTTTAATGAGGGTTATGCTTTCTGTATTTATGCTTTTTAATATTATGCGTAAAAAAATATGCGAAATGTGACTTATGGCCAAATGAAGTAGGTTGTTTATGGTAAGCCGTCAGCCATTTATAAGACCAGTTCCTAATTTAGCTGTATAGAAGCCTTTCCGTCCCTTATTGTGGCAACGCGTATATAGCTCCTCTGTAGAAATTTATACTCTAAGTTTGGACGCGCCTATTAATACAGTCGATATTGTTCACCCTCGAAATTTCGGGGAGTTTGATGAAATTTGGTATGAATGTTCGTTGGAAGCCCTGTTTTCGTCTCCCAAAAGTCCCCGCATCAGGACCTTGTAGAACGGCCGCTATCTTGAGAAATGTACTCCATTCGTAAGAAATTCAGGTTTTGTTCGAAAACTACGTACTCTATGAAACTATGGTCTACAGCAACATTAAAGCTGAATAAATTCTGCACAAGCTTGTAGTACACAACCTTGACGAGAAAACGTGTCTTCGTGGAGAAAAATGCATCCACATGTGAGATTTTCCCTCAATGTCCTTCCAGGGAAGATTCTCCGAATTTGGAGCTCGGGAGAATTTCAAATGCACTTTGATTTACACAATAGGATATGAACTACATTAATAATAACATTTTACCCGACTACGGCTAAACCCAAAAAATGGTAATGGGTTAAATTTCTTGTTAAGTAGTGATAATTTGCTACCACCTCCAGGTCAAGATGCTTGATCAATTCCAAAAAACGAGGTGGTGTTAGATTTCTCTTAATGCTGACAACGTGTTGGCGCACATTGAGTTTAAAATAAAACAATATAGCGGGCGTGAGTGGAGACCAAATCTAAAATCACAACTTTGCTTCTAGCACTTAATTTATCGGGTGGATTTCAATAAACATGACATCAGTAGATGGGTCTGTAACACGCCAGTGCTATACATTATACATTTAACATTATTGATGCGGGGCGTATTACTGAAACTTCATAATGTGATGGTCAAAACATATTTTAGGGCAAAAATGGGGCAAAATGCAAGTGACAGTAGTAAAGTTCACTACACACACTCACCGAAACCTCTGTTTACATGTCTTAAAATTTCAATTTTAGGGACCATATGGGTTAACCGCTATCTTGAAATGTATACTTCATTTTGCATTTTCCTTGAAAATTATTGACTTTATGGGCATGCCATGCCATATATGACAAAATGAAACCTTATTTAATTTTACACAAAAAAGAAGCAAAGTTGTGATTTCAGATTTGGTCTCCACTCACGCCCGCCATATTGTTTTTTTTTTATTTCGATGTGCGCCAACACGTTGTCAGCATTAAGATAAATAACACCACCTCATTTTTTTGGAATTCATCAAGCATCTTGACCTGGAGGTGGTAGCAAACTATCACTACTTAACGAGAAATTTAATCCATTACCATTATTTTGGGGTTAGCCGTAGTCGGGTAAAATGTTATTATTAATGTAGTTCATATCCTATTGTGTAAATCAAAGTGCATTTGAAATTCTCCCGAGCTCCAAATTCGGAGAATCTTCCCTGGAAGGACATTGAGGGAAAATCTCACATGTGGATGCATTTTTCTCCACGAAGACACGTTTTCTCGTCAAAGTTGTGTACTACAGGCTTGTGCAGAATTTATGCAGATTTAATGGATTTATATCTGAGATAAATGATTACAATTAACAATTAATGTTGCTGTAGACCACGTTTTCATAGAGTACGTAGTTTTTGAACAAAACCTGAATTTCTTACGAATGGAGAACATTTCCCAAGATAGCGGCCGTTCTACGAAAACAGGGCTTCCAACGAACATTCGTACCAAATTTCATCAAACTCCCCGAAATTTCGAGGTTGAACAATATCGACTGTATTATATTGGCTATTGCCGAGTTTAACCGAGGTGGCAAAAGGCCTGGTATTATCAGCGCCAATAAAACATTAACAGTGTGGTATGAATTGAAAATATCTGTTTGTGCCATTATGAGGCATTACGGTGTCCCGCGAGGCCCGTGCAAAGATGAGGGGGACTTGAGTCTTGTTAATTGGTCGGTTTAACGGATTTACGACAGATGGCGCTCAAAATTTTGCCTGATTTTTGTAAGCTGTAGGAATTATCCTTATAGGTGCGTATGGACTTGAGCGAATGCTTGTAATGAGCATTCTAGTGAATGTAACATTACAGGTAAAGCTCATTAAATAAACAATGCTTGCTAGAATGCTGGTTTTAGAGTTCATCATCACCATTAGGGCGTTTTTCAAAAAAAGTGTACAAAACTTTTTTTTTTAGAATTCGAAATTTTTTGGTTTTTCTTACTCAGAATCGCTGATATTATCGATCCTCATACAAGAAAAAAAGTGTTCCAGATTATGTAATTTTTTTCTTCCAGTGCGTCACGATCATATAATATCAAAGTTTCTGAGTAAGAAAAACAAAAGTTGTTTTGTACACTTTTTTTGAAACACGCTCATTTATCATCATCATATCAGCCGAAAGACGTCCACTGCTGTACATGGTCCTCCCCCAAAGAGTGCCAAAGTGACCGGTCCTGCGCCACCCGCATCCAGCGGACTCCCGAGACCTTTACCAGGTCATCACCGTCCACCTTGTGGGGGGGCCTACCAGGCCGTGACTTCCGGTACGTGGTCGCCACTCGAAAACCTTTCCACCCTAACGGCCATCGGTTCTAAGCGCAATGTGCCCCGCTCACAGCCACTTAAGTTTAGGGATTCGGAGGGCTTATAGGTATATGAGGCTATCCACAGCAGAACCATACCTTGGTTCTGCTGTGGATAGCCCAAACTCCCAACATAGCCCTCTCCATTGCCCTTTGGGTGACTTTGAGCCTTCAGAGGCCCATAGTAAGCGACCACGTTTCAGTGCCATATGTCATCACTGGCAACACAAACTGGTCAAAGACTCTCGTCTTGAGAGTTGAGATACTGCGGAATATTGGACGAAAAGATGTGCCGTTTTAGAGTTAGTTTAAAGTACCTAATACTTTGTTTCCAATGATTAATTTTCATTACATTTAATTTACAGTTTACGAGAAATGCGACTGGTCTTTTGACAGTTCAAATATGACGTAAAGAGTGATGTGGCTAGAGCAAATCGATTGGCATAATATCTGATTACGATTGATGGTGGCTAATAAAAGGAATCGATTGATTACAATCTAATACCGACCGATTACCGAGTGATTTTGACGACCGCTTTAGCCTAGTTGGTAGTGACCCTGCCTATGAAGCAAGAAGTCCTAGGTTCGAATCCCGGTAAGGGCCTTTATTTGTGTTGATGGGCATGAATATTTGTTTCTGAGTCATGGATGTATTTAAGTATTGATGATTGCTTTATATCAGTATGTTTATCGTCGTTTAGTACCCATAGTACAAGATTTGCTTAGTTTGGGACTAGGTAGATTTGTGTAAGATTGTCCGCAATTTTTTTTTTTTTTTATAAGTCGCTTTCGATCTATTTGTGGATCGACGTGATGCTATTTCGTATTATCGTTAAAGTAATTAAATAATACATTGTTAGTATCCTATTCACATTTACATATTTGATTCATACCGATTTATTTCTTAATTGACAGACTCCAATCGATTGAAGCAGTGTAACACAATTTTTTTTAAAAAGAAGTTGTAGGACGTATTTGTTCGCACACCTAGTTTTCAATGCTAATTTCTGCACAAATAAGCCGTAAAAAATACATATTACAATCATTTCATAAGTGCTAAAAAGAGCGTGCATGGAGATCGAACTTTTCTTCGTAACTCACCACTGACCAGTGCCAATTTACGTTATAAGGGTGTCGCGATGTGTCAAAAGACCAGTCGCATTTCTCGTACACTAGTATACAGGGTGACTGGTAATTCGACCTATTCCTTGAAAGGGGTTATACTAGAGCTAATTTGCAACAATTTATGTCCAGTCAACCAGGGGTCAAAACACGATTTTTTTTTAATTTTTCGAGTTTTTAGTTTGTTTGAAAAAAAATCGCCTTGCAGCCTTAAAGTGCTGATTGTGACAAAAATGTTTTTTTACCATCCAAATGGAAGTACTTTTGTCACAATCACAATCACCAGCTTAAGGCTGCAAGTAGAATTTTTTTCATACAAACTAAACACTCGAATATCTCAGAAACCAGCGAGTTTCGACCCCTGGTTGACTGGACATAAATTGTTGCAAATTAGCTCTAGTATAACCCCTTTCAAGGAATAGGTCGAATTACCAGTCACCCTGTAGTATAGTTACGAGTAGACGCGGATTATATTTCGCCGTCCATTATAGGTTTACTCTAGGAAAAGATGAGTATTAAATTAACCCACATTAACGAAGCTTTGCCCTTATTTCCCTTTTAGTGTCCTTTAACTTTCCACTCAACATCAGCATTTAACGTTCATGAATACGTATGAAAACGTTACCCATTCATAACCAGAATGTCGCATGTTACTATGAAACTTGTATGTAGATAGGACGATTTGGGTTAGTGTGGCAGTTTTATTGTTCAACTTTAGTGGGTAAATTGACCCGAGAGACAAGCCCGTAAAGTACGAGGACAGTGGGGAACTTGCATGAGACTTCATTTTCGAATAAATTTCACTCACTTGATGCGGATATACGTAGAAATATCATACAGAAGAAAAAAAATGAAAAAAAAAAACGATTGTATTCGTTTTATCTCGCGTTATAAAGACGAATTTTTTTTTTATTACTTTTGCGATAAAATAACATAACAGTTACACAGAATATTGAATTAGAAATGACATTGTGTATGACAAGTATAGACTTAAACGCAAATGTTGTGGAGATAATTGCAAATTAATGACTTACTCCATAGTAAACGCGCCGAGAATATATGTTGTGACGTCATATCATAAGCCAGTTTAATATAGAGCGTTTTCGGGGGGTGCCGGCGCGTGCAGTTTTCAAATGCATATAACATCAGAATAATAAATCATAAGACAGTTTTAATGCTACAGTTGTTTTAATGCTGGATTATACTTTTGATTTTCGTTATAAAATAAAAATATGCAAGTTCCCTATTACTATTATTAAGGCTAGAACTGGAAGAGATCCCGTTAAGGGATAAGTTCGCTTTTCAACCGACGAAAAAAAACGGAGGAGGTTCTCAATTCGACGCGTATATATATATTTTTTATGTATGACCACGCATAACTTTTTACAGAGTAGTTCGATTTTGATAATTATTTTTTTATTGGAAAGGTTATAACCCGAAGTTGGTCCCATATAAATTTAGAAAAAAAAAAACCAACCCTAAGGGTACGAAAATAAGGGATGATTGATTTTTCGTCGGTTAAAACTTTGTTTACAAAGTAAATTATGTACTCATCTTGTGGTCACACAAACATGTAAATGTATACGAGTAGCTTTAACCTGTTATTCTGTAAGTACAATAAAGTGCTTGGATACAGTTTCATCATCATCATGATATCAGCCGAAAGACGTTCACTGCTGGACATAGGCCTCCCCCAAAGAGTGCCAAAGTGACCAGTCCTGCGCCACCTGCATCTAGCAGACTCCCGCGACCTTTACCAGGTCATCAGTCCACCTTGTGCGAGGTCTACCGACGCTGGGTCGTCCAGTACGAGGTTGCCACTCGAGATCCTTTCCTTACAGATACATACAGTTATATTTCTAGAACTAGCTGTTGCCCGCGACTTCGTCCGCGTAGAACTTTTTATCGTCTTAGAAAATGATTTCTCTCAATACAAAATTTGAATCCTCTTTTAGGGGATAATTAAAAAAAAAGTTGATGTTCATTTTCTAGTTTGTGAACAAACAGTCTAAAACCTAAGTTAAAAATCTCATACTTTAAAAATGCCTTGAAATACTCAAACTTTGAACCAATTTTAACACTCTTAGGGGATGAATTTGGAAAAACTCTGAAATCAGTTTTGTAGTCTTTTAACGTACAGAATAAGACCGAAGTTAAAAATCTCTTACTCACACTTTAAAATGTTATTGCTCGCCATTTAAAATTTGAACCCCCTTTTAAACCCCCTTAGAGGTTGAATTTTTCTAATCGCTGAAAGAACTTTTTTCGTAAACTTTTAAGTCTCTAGCTCAAAAAAAGTGTTGCCCATACAAAGCTTTCTTAACCCCCTTAGGGGTGGAATTTTCTAAAACTCTGAAAGTACTTTATTATTAATTTTAATAAGTAACATTTGGAATAGTTTTAAGTCTAGTAAAAAAAAAAGTTTTTCCCACACAACACTGGCTACCCTTCTTAAGGATCTTAAGGATCCCCTTAGGGATGGAGTTTTCTAAAACGCTGAAAGTTCTTTTTTAGTATTCTAATAAGTAATCTTTTTGCAAAGTTTTAAGTCTAACTCAAAAAAAAGTGTTGCCCATGCAAAGCTTGCTCTCCTTTTTAACCCTATTAGGGGTGGAATTTTCTAAAACGATTTGTGTTCTTTTTTTGTATTTTAATAAGTAATCTTTCTACAAAGTTTCAGGTCTCTAACTCAAAAACATAAACTTTCCCTGATAAAAACTTTGCACCCCTTTTTATCCCCCTTAGGGATAGATTTTTTCAAAACGCTGAAAGTCTTTTTTTTTGTATTTTTATAAGTAATCTTTCTACAAAGTTTTAAGTGTCTAGCTCAAAAAAAGTGTTCCCCATACAAACCTTGCACCCTTTTTTAACCCCCTTAGGGAATGATTTTTGTAAAACGCCGAATGTAGTATTTTTCATGTTCTAATAAGTAATTTTTCGTCAAAATTTTAAGTCTCTATTAAAAAAAAATATGTTTTTCCCATACAAACTTTGCACCCTATTTTACCCCCTTAGGGGTGAAATTATCCAAAACGCTGAAAGTACTTTCTTTGTATTTAAATAATCTTTTTACAAAGTTTTAGGACTCTAGCTAAAAAAAATAGTTTCCCACATACAAACTTTGCACCCCTATTTTAGCCCCCTATTTTTAGGGGTAGAATTTTCTAAAACGCTGAAAGTACTTAATTTGTATTCTGATGACTAATCTTTCTACAAAGTTTTAAGTCTCTATTTAAAAAAAAATATTGTTTCCCCCATACAAAATTTGCACCCCTATTTTACCCCCTTAGGGGTAGATTTTATTAAAACACTGAATCTAGGTACTTTATTTGTATTCTAATTAATAATTTCTCTACAAAGTTTTAAGTCTCTATTTAAAAAAAAGTAGTTTTTCCCATACAAACTTTGCACTCTATTTTACCCCTTTAGGGGTAGAATTTTCTAAAACCCTGAAAGTTCTTTATTTGTATTCTAATGACTGATCTTTCTACAAAGTTTTAAGTCTCTATTTAAAAAAAAAATGTTTCTCCCATACAAACCTTGCACCCCTATTTTACCCCCGTAGGGGTGGAATTTTCCAAAACGCTGAAAGTGTTTCATTTGTATTCTAATAACTAATTTTTCTACAAAGTTTAAGTCTATAGCTCAAAAAAAAAGGTTCTCCCATACAAACTTTGCACCCCTATTTTACCCCCTTAGGGGTAGAATTTTCAAAAATCCCTTTTTATCCCTAGCCCACGTTATAAAAGCAACATACTGTGCAAAAATCAACTCTCTAAGATTAGTAGTTTCGGCTGTGCGTTGATGAGTGAGTGAGTGATTGAGTGAATAAGTCAGTCAGGACATAGGCATTTATTATGTATAAATAGATAGAAGATAATGAAACTCCCATTCAAATATCTCAAAAAATTATGAAGCTACATCCGTTTTAATGTCGCTTGTTAGAGTGAGAAAACGACGAGGGACTGTGACGTCAATATACTCGAGCGTCATAGTAAAAAACAATCGTTTCATATGAAGGTGCGTTTTGCGGAAAAGGGACAGAACATACCCCCTCTTAAAACTTTGGACTATTATAACTTAATCATTACCTATATAACCTCTTGCTTTGTTTTTTTCTCCATATGACTATATTTATTTTAAATTCTTTTTCGAGAAAATACATTATGATTATTTACCATATTTTCGATTCCTGAGCTATAACCACGAACTTCGGAATTCGAAAATATTCGGGTATCTCTATCTCTATCGCACTAACCATACTCGAGTGACAGGGATGCAAATATATGAACATTGAGTATCGGTTTTCGTGGTAGCGCCGCAGGTACTTTGGCTGAATGCGCCGAGCGCGTGCCATTGTCATTCAAAAAAAACAAATTCGTGTTAATTATATTGTTCAAATTTGTTGATTTCATTTATTGAAATTACGACATAAAACGACATTTGCGCATATAAGTTCGCATATCAGAATCGAATATTTTTTAATGGTTTATATTTTAGCATTTGTCTCGTAAAGGTCTATCGTAGACGGGATTTAAATTATTAATAAGTGAAAGGCAAAGCAATTCCGCCATTTTGACGAAAATTTGACGGTTCTTATAGCTGACAGTTGGAGCAGCGTTTGATTTCAATAAAAATAAATGAAAAATTAAATGAAGTCGTATATTTCGGAAAATTAATTAACTGTCGCAGTCGGATAAAAACTATCCTAAGTTGCAGCTAGAATAATAATGTACCTATATAAAATGTTTCATATTTTTCCGTTCATGGGATGCTGAGAACATTCGAACCGCGCAAAGCTTAGTTTCAAACTGGCTGATTCTTTTTTTAATTTAGAGATTTATTATAAGTGGAGATTACTTCTTTTGAATAGGGTATTATCCTCATGTTAAAATTGATTACGTATAGTGTGGCTAAATGAATAGTAAACCATCAAATTCTTGTAATAGAGCATAAATTACAAAATATAGGTAATTAAAAACATGAAAAAGTTTCTGTCAAAATTTTCATTTTTGGTACAAGCTTTTATTGCCGACTGTACTTTTCTGCATACCATCATCAACTACTCTTGAGACGATTCCAACGAGCCCAAACTCGATGGGGTTGTGTGGTTTTATTGCGGAGTTCCTATGTCCACCTTCCAGCTCCAGCATCAGATCAGCTCCAAGTCATCATAAAATTGCATTGTCGTGCGATATACATATATGCTTGCAAAATTTCAGCTCAATTGGATAACGGGAAGTGACTGAAAAATGGATTGCAAATTTTGACGGACATACATACATACGAACAGTGCAAGTTAATATTAAGCTTGTAAAAAGATATGTATTTTTTATTTTCCGAGAGTAAATTTAAATGTAGCTATATAATCCTTACGCTTTTATGGAAACAAAATTATACAACAACTATGGACCTAAAGGCAGCATTTTACGCCCGAAACAGCAATTTAATTGATTTTCCATATAACGATTAGTACCAATATTACACTGTGACGTCACAATTCAACATCAATTAGTATGAAGCGTTTCGCCTGCCGCCAGCGTGGGTCCGTCTTTAACTATTTTTTTTGGGTATTTATGTTCCTTAATTGTAGTTGCTGCCATACAAACATTTGTTCTTCTCCAAAAACTGGTTCGAATTGCATCGTAAAAAAATGGGAAACAAGCCTATTATTAAATGGGTCGTGCAAAGAGTCCCGCTTTGGAAGTGTCAATAAAGCGCTATTTCCGTCAATAAGACATTATGTCAGTACTTCGGCAAGCCAACATACATGAACATTTCCACATTTCGCAAAAAGTAAAGTGTGCCTATTTTCTTTTTATACAATTACTGTGGCAAACAATCTTACGGCCTTCCTGATGTTAAGCAGTTACCGTAGCCTATGGACATTTATATGAAGAGTTCTCTCGATTACTCTAGGATCCCATCGTCAGATCCTGGTCTGATGACCATGGAACCTGGGAAGGATACACTTTCAAACAAAAAAAAAACCAAGTCGGTTCAGGCGTCTTCGAGTAATTGGGGATCATACATGCATACTGCATATATTATAAATGCGAAAGTGTGTCTGTCTGTTTGTTTGTCTGTTAGTTCGAGTCCCAGGGAAGCACATTGTATAGTTTTTATCCCGGAAATCATCCCCTAAAGGGGTGAAAAGCTGGGTGAAAGTTTGTATGGAACTGCGATATAAACGAGTTCCACGCGGACGGAGTAGGGGGCAGAAGCTATCTATCTATCTATCTATATTCAGCCCGTATCCACCCACTGTTGAGTATAGGCCTCTTCTTTATTACGCCACTCTCCCCGATCCTGTGCTAATCTCACCCAGAAGCTATAGTAAAAAAAAAATTGGTTGTCTGTAAAGTCGGTTTACGGACGATAATTTTACGTGATAACGTCATAAAGTCGAACGCTCGACTCAGGCGGAACGGGACAATGAGTCATACTTTTTCGTGCGTGCTGCCGGTGTTCATTGATTTATATGACGTTTTCACGTCTTCCCAATCTAGGCCAAGCAGCGCCGGATCTAGAATTTTTCCGAGGCGGGGCAATAACTATAAAATGCCTCCCCCGCCTGCATATATTTTTTATATATTTTTTTTTCCTTTATAATTATCATAATTTCTTGACCATCTGATGCCCACTGATAGACATAGGCCTAACGTAACGGAAAGAACGCTACAACGACCGGTCTAGCGTTGCTTCTGTCTGTGTTAAGCCTATGTTTTTTTACGAATATGTATTGTAAGACGTAATATATACAGTGTGAGTCTTTATAATGTGCACATAGCGAAATGGGAGAAACTACGCCCAATATTATGGTCGCAAAAAATTTTTTTTGGCTATTTTGTTGTTTTTTATGATTTTTTTAGTTTTTTATTTTGCAATTCCATACCATTGTAGATAAAACGTTACTGCTCCTAAACTACACCGCCTATCGACATGAAACAAAAACAAAAATGATCATTAATAACAGGCTAAGGCACTAAAATAATATTTGTCGAAAAAAATCACGCTCCCAATTTATTATTACGAGGTTTTTCATAAAGTTATGACTGAGATACAACTTTTGTTGTCAAAATATGTTTGTATTCAATAGATCTATCATAATCTACCACTTTTACAAGTGACCGTTCACCTAAAAAAAAACCGGTCAAGTACGAGTCTGACTCGCGCACCGAGGGTTCCGTACAAACTTTCATACACCATACCCGTCATGTCAGGACCCCATTCAATCTTGAACATTCTTAAACAGCTCATAGTAGAAGTTACCGTTGCAAAACGCCTTCTGCATTTTGGTACTAACAACTTACAAGTCTTACAACCTACATAGTAGGAAGGTATGTTTATCAGCGATAGCTTTTTATCACGCGTACCGATTTCGATTATTAATTTTTATTTGAAAGAACTAACGAAACGATAAACTTTAACGATGATCTGCCCCCGTAGCATGGATTATGCCTTATCACGCGATAAGTGATAGGATAGAGCTGCCGTCCCTGGCTGACACCGTTCGATAGAATGAGACGACGCGCTTATCCTATCACTTATCGCGTGATAACGCCATCCATGCTACGGGGCCTGATAGGAATTTGAAGATATAAAATTTCATACAAAAGTAATGAATTTGAAGTGAATGACAAATTTAATTAAACAATTATTTTTGATAAATAAAAAAAATAAGCTAGATAGAGATATCGTTTTATTTTTCCTGTATTATTTATGTTACTCTTAATCATATTTAATTATTTCAGAATTTTCGCTGCGTAAACTTCGGAGATAAGGGGGGGGGGGGGGGATTGTGGTATTTTTTTTCTACATTTTCCTTAATAAATCAAAATTTAACCACTGTAGAAAAAAAATAAAAACGGTTTTAGAAAGTGCAACTCAAGCCCTTTCATATGATACCACATTTGATATTTTTACTAGACTTTCATTTTTGAACCCCCCGTCATTTAAACAAAAAATAAAAATGTATATTATTATTTTCATTTTCCATACACGTGTACCCTTTTATCAGTTGTTCCAAATTTAAAATTGAGATATTTAACGTTGTGACAGACGGACGGACAGACGGACAGAGTCGTAAGGGTTACTTTTTTACCTTTTTGGTACGGAACCCTAATAACATTTTTACCCAATGCCCATTATTCACATTTTTTATCGGCCGCCATAGTTTCCCTTTAAATTATTTTAGTAAAAGTAACGAAATGAAAACCAGCGAGCATTATTTTTGGTAAGTTCAATTGAAATACATTTAGTCGTAGATCCACAAGATTAAATAACTGAATAATTTTTAAATTCATCAATAAATTACCGAGAAATTGCTTATTAAAGTTTAATTATTTTTACGTGGATCTTATTAAAGTATATACCTATTAACTTAAAAAGCACAAGATTTTTTTTTAATATTTACCTAGTAGGAGTATATAATTCGTGAGTAGGAGGGATCGGTGAGTTGTTTTTTGACACAAACACTTTTTTTATTTTATACTTTTGTAGATCGACAATAACTAAGTAAATTGAATGTAAAAAACAAAACACGGCCGCGGAGAGATATCGACGAAGGAGTTCTGTTACCAAATATAACTTCATCCCTTTCGCATGCAGGCTAACCGTCCTTAAATGTCAACTTTCTCTAGAGACGCCATAAATTAAAACAATAGTCTCCCAAAACAATAGCGAATAGCCCAGAATCTGGGCTCCAGATGTGCTATCGCCGCGCCCCGCAGTCCGAGCGAGCGGTTTATCCCGTCCCGTCTCCTTGGCTGATATTCTTTTAGAGCTCATGCGCATCATCACCTCACTCGTGTTCAAAGTTGCGTTGATGATGAGTGATGGCGTGATGAGACGTGTATTCGTCTGCCGAAGATCGAATTTGCCGCCCTCTGAATTTGGCGCCCGGGGCATGGGCCCCGGCTTGCCCCCCCCCCTAGATCCGGCGCTGAGGCCAAGCAAAGTAGATAAAAAAAAACGTTTTGAGGAATTAATTCCCATAAAGCTGGAAATCGTTTTAATAACTTCATTTGGTCCTAAATGCATGTGATCCGAGTTTGCACCATCCCAGGAGGTGTGCATAACTTTTGGGAGCCCAAATAACCGCGAAATTTTTGCTCTCTTTTCAGTTTTTTGCATGTGCACAAAAACAGTACGACGGACGAAAAATGTATTCTATTCAATATTAAAGAAGGTCAATGTGAAATTTTATTTTCTATATTTTTTATTCTATGGATTTTTCAGCCGGTACCTTACAAATACGTAAAATGGAAGTTTGCAACCTATACGACACAATTTTCCCAGTTTCTAACCTTTGATTTCGACTATACCACTGAGTCTAATTTGAAGTTTTAGATATTCATTCGACGCAGAATTTGACCTTCTTTAATATTGAATAGAATACATTTTCTGTCCGAAGTACCGTTTTTATGCTACATGAAAAAAGAGCAAAAAATTTTGCACACCTCCTGGGATTGGGCAAACTTAGATTACACGTATTTAGGACCAAATGAAGGTATCAAAACGATTTCCAGCTTTATGGGAATTAATTCTTCGAAAAATTCTAATTTGATTGGCATAATCTTTGTGTCTTCGAATTGAAAACCTCCCCCCTTTTTAGATTCGGTAAAAAAATGAATTATTTCTTTGAAACAAACAGGTATACCTGTGTATTAGACCTCCCAATTTTACGTATCAATAATGCGAGTAAGTAATGACACATCGTCATTACTTAACTGCCCCCAGTCTATGGTCCATTATCTCCGTAATCTGTTGTCTACGCCCCGCGAGGGCTCGGGTTTCGCGCCATTTGGCCAACCGGTCGTGTAATAGCCCTCTTTGGGCGCGGCGCACACTGAGCGCTGCTTAAAATAATAAAACAAAAAACTCAGGGCATGGCTCCATATAATATGTTAGTAACAAAAGTTACTTACTCCTAGTGTAAGAAAATACAGAAAATGAAACAAATAATATGAAATAGGTACAATAAAATTAAATTAGTGAGATATAGCAGGAAGGAGGCTTACAAGTCAGATCCAATTCCAACTGAGTGAGAGGCCAATCAATATAAGCGAATATTCCTTTTCTGTTGAACGAGATGACATGTTTTTTTTGGATATCGATTGAGTGTCCCACTGCTGGGCAAAGGCCTCGACTTCCACTCAGATGGTGGGACAACCTGGCCACTATTTCACCAACTTGACTAATGTCACCTGACAATGACAATTCGCCATACATTGCTTTTTCTAGAAGTTACGGGGATCGCTTGTGGAACCAGCAATGTATGGAGAATTGTCAAGATGGTGAAATAGGGGCCTGAGGGCCTACCGCGAACGGCATTCGAAGTTTCCTCTCTCTGTCATACTTACGAGTTCGTACATAAGTGCGACAGAGAGGGAAAACTTCGAATGCCGTTCGCGGTAGGCCCTCTGAATGCATTTCCTACCGATTGGCTAGAGATTGCTCAAAGCCGGAATTATAAAAAGTACCTATAAAATTAACTGCGTATTAGCGAGGGCGAGGAATACTTGTCTCCTGTAATATATGATAGTCTTTAATATATAGGTATATACTAGTGGATCAGTGAGCTGTAAAACTAAACAATTTTTTTTTTCTAAAAGCTGAATCGTCAAATGAATCTTTATAATAATCGAACTTGCTCACACAATTTCACGAGAATCGGTTGAGAAATGCGACCTGTAGAGGAAAACAGCCGGACAGCGGGACAGGGGAACACCCGGACATAATTCAGAATTTTGGCCCGAACTGAAACGGAGAACTTCGCTCGCTCATTCAATATTACGGGACAATCTTACACAAATCAACCTAGGCCCGGGCCAATCTCCGAGCGTTTGAACCGCTCGGTTCTAAAGTCATTGTCGGCTCAAAATTATTTCAGCAGAGGTAAAACATACCGCTGAAACTTAAATCAAAAAAGATTCAGCACCGGTATTGGCTTACGTCTTCATCAAAAGTGAACTCTGATATTCGTCTCTTTTAATAGTATTTCCAGGAGACGACAATGACGAAAAAAAAACGCCTTTAAAACGCTGAATATTCGCCCGCCCACGGTAAGCTCAATAAGACTTGTGTTGTGGATACTAGGCGATGATATATATAATAGATAAATACATATAGATACTTATATACATATATAACATCCATAACTCAGAAACAAATATTCGTGATAAACACACGAATAAATGCCCTGACCGGGATTCGAACCCGGGACCTCCAGCTTCGTAGGCAGAGTCACTAACCACTGGGCTACGGAGGCCGTTTAAAGGGGTGTAGACTCAAAATTTATTATTACTTCAAAAGAAAGAAGGCAAAAAAATATACCTAATTACAACAATCCCATTCAAAAATCTCAAAAAATTACGAAGCTACAACCGTTTTAATGTTGCTTGTTAAAGAGAGATAACGCTCCGGGATCGTGACGTCACGATCGTCTAGCGTCATAGTAAAAGACATATGAAGGTGCGTTTTGCGGAAAAAGGACAGAGAATACCCCCTCTTAAAACTTTGGACGCTTATAACCTTGTGGTTATTTAATTTTTTGCGTTGCTTTTTTCTCCATTTGACTACATTTTTAATCCTTTTTCGTGAAAATGCAACATTATTGATTATTTTATTTTGTGTCTATGTGCGTAGCGAAGGTGAGGAATATATACTTATCTGCAGTAATATGTGATAGACTTAAATATATAATATGTCGACCGTTTAACCCATTCAAGGCGTCGGCCTTACTGAGACATTGTGAGTCATTGGAATCACAAGGCATGCCTCTACAAGCGATTTTCGCTATACTTACAAAACGTAAAAGGTGTCGGCCTTATTGGGACATGTGAGTCATTGGAATCACTTGTCATGACTCTACAAGCGATTTTCACTATACATAAAAATAATTTTACACGCTACGAAGCTGCATAGCGTTGCTTAGCCTCGAAACTGAGACGGCGCCATTGGCTGGACCAGGAGCGAGTGATGAGACGTCTCATCTTTAAATTGGCAAATAAACTGTTCAAGATGTTATCTATATTTCATATTTGAATGGACTTGCGACCCGATCGCGAATTCGTTGCGATGCGGCGGCAGACAACTCGGCCCCACTCGGTTGGTGGAAATCGTAAGTACCTATTAAACTTAGAAAAGGGTAGGTACATAAAAGTAATAAAAAACATGACAGCAGCAGGTATTGTAAACAGCATAGAAGTTTAAAAACTGCGATATTGTATTGAAAAAGATATACCTATAAAATATTTGCCCAACGCGACCATATTTGAAAGTGCCAAGTTAAAAAACCCCATAGAAGCCAGTGTCCGCCGCCCCTTCAAATCCCTAATGTTCCTCTCCAGCCAGCATTGTCTATTTGAATTCGGAATAAGCCTGTTCCAAATTTGAATTGAGATGTTTGTTTTCGGCTCGGTGGTTAAATTTGATTCTGTTTCCAAACAAGGAGTTTGATTTTAGAATCCGATTATTGCTGTGATTGGCTGTTAGTTTCGATGTTTATTTTGTTGTGCTTTAAATAACACAGGTTTTAATATAGTTCATTATTTTATACAGTTTTTAAATAGGCTTGCATTAAAATAAAATGTGAGCAAATTAGGATTATTTAACTTTTTTTGGTGTCTCAAAATAGAGGTTGTTCTCATCTCGAATCTACATTTTATTCCATTGGTTTTTCGTTGTAAGGGCAAGTATCAAGTTTGTTTGTATATTTGAAAAACAGTTAGCTGATTAGAAAGTGATTTTTTTATCCTTAAGATAGAAAAAAGAAACATAAACGCCTAAAATGCTAGTCAAACATACCTACGCATTCATGTACCTAATTAATTTTACTCGCGTGTATCTTAGACGAAATGGGATAACAAAATGGGATAAGTTCAAACAAATGATGTCTTATGCACTTAGTAGTCTAATGAATTCTAATGTAACAATATATGATAATCGCGCGCAGCTTGTTATAGTTCAAAGCAGGATAATGACTCCATTACCGCGCACGCGTAATTGGGGGGAGACCCGGGCATAGTGTCACTGGTGAGGTTTTGTCCTTTTTCAACTTATTGCGTTTCAATGTACAGTAGGGTCATTTCGCCGGTTACGCGACCACCTTCGGTTAGCGACCACTTGAAGAACCCTACGCGGCACAAAAGTTTGCGTGTCTGAAATTAGCCTCGAGTCGCCTCCCGCATACCCGTCCGACCCCTCTGACATCTTTGCGGCGCTACTAGTAGCTAACATCAGAATCGTTTACTGATTTTAATCGTATTGTACTTACCTATACTACCGGCACCGATCTCAGAAGAAACTATATTGATATATTGTACGTACAGTCAAGCAATTTGATTCCTAGGCTATCATAGAATTTTGCCGTTGTAAATGCTATGTCAATACACCCGTATTGGATTATTGCGTCGCTTTATAACAGTTAAAATTACAGGGTTCTACGGTGGCCTAGGAATCAAATTGGTTGACCGTACCACGTATGGGTATTATCATCCTCATCCTTATATAGTACGCAATATAATACCTATACGTAGGTACATTATAAGTACATAGTTTTAGTAATTTAGGTACCATTAAGGCAGGAGCGATTCACTGCGTGATTTCGTTGCGCCGCAACAAGTATGCGTGCGAGGGATTGTCTCAGTACTAAATCACGAAAAACTTTTTCACGAAAACTTCACGAATAGACTTTATCACGAAAAATCTAAATCAAGAAAACTTGACCACGAAAAGACTAGGTATATCACGAATAGATTTTATCACGAAAAACCTTAGTATAGTTTAATATAGTTTTATATTAAAATTATACGTAGAAAAACACCCTATTTTACACATTATGCCTTAGATATTGCCGATAATCTGCTAATAATAACAAATGCGTATATACTTTATTTTACGATAATATATCTAGTCTAATTTTTGTCACAATATTTCGACACCAAAAACCACTTAAACTCACCACATAAACATCCCCCAAAAAACGTAACAGCATCATAAAAAGATTGCCTAAACAACTGGCAAAATGCTGTCAAATTATTCTACAAAAAGCCTTATAAGTTTCACTACGTATACTTGACATTATTTTAGTAAGCCGAATTGAATCGAAGTAGTCTATTCAAAAAGCAACTCTACTGTCCAATGTAGAAGGTTCCAATTCCCATGACAGATTTATAAAAATTCGGCCACATTAAAACTCTCAACCATCACCGCTAATACTTTTAACTGAACATTTGTGGACCTTAATCCAACGTGATAAGGTCTATATGTCGATACTCTAGATTGTCTTCGTTTGTGCGGCGCTTACGTCGTTTTATATGGGCTGGTAATGGACTAGGCCCCAGTAGGCCCATCAGATTCCTTAGGGATAGGGAGATGGGAGTGCAGTGGGGTATTTAATGGGAATAAACACGAGTTAAATGATTGAATGGGGTTGTTTTGGGATTGGTCGTGTAAATGTAATCATTGGCTGGCCCTTGTGTTGGTTTAGTTGGTTATGCCATATATTTTGAAATTTTAGTAAGTGTCATCATTTTAAGGAGACAAAAAGGGAAATGGCCAGGCCACATTTTCAGAGGCAGAGAGAAAGGGCCTGGCCAGTGGCCACATGTCTGCGGTGCAGCGCTGCGGCAATTTTGGGTACTCCCTTGTTAGATCTAACAACTTTAGCCCTAATATTTAATTAGACCTAATGTTTCACTAGACCTAATGCATTTCTTTCTTAAATAGTAAACTTTATAGGATTATTGCAAAACAAACCTAACCTAACCTAATGACTTATGTTTGATGATATTCAAAGAAAACCGGAAAAGTTCACTGTTGCAAAGGAAAGTTAGGTCTAGTGAAACATTAGGTCTAATGGAACATTAGGGCCAAATTTGTTAGGTCTAACAAGGGAGACCCACAATTTTGTGGCGCGCGCGCCGCAGTAACCCGCGTATAGTACCGAGAAACGCGGGTTTTGCGGCGCCGCACCGCAGACATGACATGTGGCCAGGGCCAGCCCCAAATGGAGCCAAATTGTCACCCACTGGTACCCAAGAGAAGGGAAAAGAAAGAGAGGAAGGCCACTAAATCAATGGGAGGATGACGTTAGACAGGTAGCGGGAAAGACATGGGGCAGGGTGGCCACAGAGAGGCCAGAATGGAGAAGTTGGAGGAGGCCTTTGCCGCTTGGACACGCAGAAATTGAAGAACAACCAAATCTTTGATTATGCTCCATAATAGAACACTTATATGTTACATTTTGTGTCTGAATAAAGGGCAATAAAAATAAATTGTAAAGAAAGTGAGTGCAATCCTCGCCAATAAACACTGTGTGTAAGGCGAACTTATAAGTAATATAAAATGTAACTTATTATTTTTAGAAAAAAATAATTATATAATGAGTATCAACATTTTACTGCATTCTTAAGTTACTCCTGACACCAATGATGTAATATAAAAATAGGTAGATATGTTGTCTATACGAAATTCCGTGTTTAAAAATGGCCACCAAATTCTGACAGCATTCGTTTCCATTGACGACGAAAACTATGGCAAGCTGTGTGACTTGACCAAGTTTTAGTGTGCCACTTTTGGACCGCTTATAACATATCTACGTATATTTTATATTACATCATTGCCTGATCATTGTACTGTCATTGTACGTGAACAAGACGGAACTTGAAGACTAAAAGAAGAGGCAAACATCAGACAGTCTTGTCACTAAATAGCGATTTCTTCCTGACAACAACAAGGGTAATAAGTAGGGGAAATTGAGCCACATTATCAATAGGCAATAATAATTATTACTAATCATTTAATTCCGAAGACGGCTGTGGAATACCCTCCATAGAACACTAGATTCCTCTTCTTTTTTATGATATTGTATGAGTTAATATTGTATTATTTAACGCAATAAACTATTAGTCACCCCAGAATAATATTGCTTCCTTTAATTCCGAAGTATTTCCATAATTCGTTAGTAACATTAAACTATTTAGTACTTATCAGGCAGCACGCTCTGAGACCCTTTTTGAAAGAAAATTGCCCCCTCCTGAGACCCTTTTTGAAATAATCATGTCCCCTCCTGAAACCCTTTTTCAACCGACGAAAAAAACGGAGGATGTTCTCAAGTCGACGCGTGTATAGTTTTTTTTTATGTATGACCACGCATAACTTTTTACAAAGTAGTTCGATTTTGATAATTCTTTTTTTATTGGAAAGGGTATACCCCGAAGTTGGTCCCATATAAAACCAACCTTAAGGGTAGGAAAATAGGGGACGATTGATTTTTCCTCGGTTAAAACTTTGTTTTTAAAGTAAATTATTAATGAATATTGCCCCCTCCTGAAACCGTTTTTGAAAGAATATTGCCCTCTCCTGAAATCCATTTTGAAAGAATATTGCCCACTCCTGAAATCCATTTTGAAAGAATATTGCCCACTCCTGAAATCCATTTTGAAAGAATATTGCCCTCTCCTGAAATCCATTTTGAAAGAATATTGCCCTCTCCTGAAATCCATTTTGAAAGAATATTGCCCTCTCCTGAAATCCATTTTGAAAGAATATTGCCCTCTCCTGAAACCGTTTTTGAAAGAATATTGCCCCCTCCTGAAATCCATTTTGAAAGAATATTGCCCACTCCTGAAATCCATTTTGAAAGAATATTGCCCTCTCCTGAAATCCATTTTGAAAGAATATTGCCCTCTCCTGAAATCCATTTTGAAAGAATATTGCCCTCTCCTGAAATCCATTTTGAAAGAATATTGCCCTCTCCTGAAACCGTTTTTGAAAGAATATTGCCCCCTCCTGAAATCCATTTTGAAAGAATATTGCCCACTCCTGAAATCCATTTTGAAAGAATATTGCCCTCTCCTGAAATCCATTTTGAAAGAATATTGCCCTCTCCTGAAATCCATTTTGAAAGAATATTGCCCTCTCCTGAAATCCATTTTGAAAGAATATTGCCCCCACTCCTGAAACGCTTTTTGAAAGAATATTGCCCCCTCCTGAAATCCATTTTGAAAGAATATTGCCCTCTCCTGAAATCCATTTTGAAAGAATATTGCCCCCACTCCTGAAACGCTTTTTGAAAGAATATTGCCCTCTCCTGAAATCCATTTTGAAAGAATATTGCCCCCACTCCTGAAACGCTTTTTGAAAGAATATTGCCCCCTCCTGAAAAAACTCCTGGTTCATAAAACTGTAATAAATTTCTTGAACGTAATCTTACTTACAGTGCCTATAACGTTTGCATATAATTTCTTAAGGGTAGAACAGTTTGCTTTCGTCAATCGACAAGTCTAGAATCTTAAATTAACATATTTACGATAGTCTTATGACACGATAGATGTGGAACTTTTAAAATTGACTTATGGGTTAAAAAAAAATATGGTAGTATTCAGTCTGTCCTGTAGGCACACCCAAATAATATAAAGCTTTTTTAAGGCCTATTTTATATAAAGTGCATTTGCGAGTTATGAAATGAACTGAACATAATTTATATATATCTACCTTAGCTGTTAACTATTGTATTTTCTACACGAAAGACGTATTGTTGTTCATATTTTCAACCTTTACCCTTTTTTAGGGTTCCGTACCTCAAAATGAAAAAAAACGGAACCCTTATAGGATCACTTTATTTTAAGTAGTTCGTGTTAATCGCACTCGCAGGCGGCCAAGATACAGGCTCAGCCTAGTTTGGCGTCTGACGGATATAACGTTTATAATTTAAGTGTGTTTTTGTTAAATAAATAAATTTTATTTTTTATTTTATTTATTTTATTTACTTTGTTGTCCGTCTGTCTGCCAAGACTCTTTACCTCAGGAACGCGTGGAGGTATAAAGATGAAATTAAAATCATATACTCAGTCCCTTGAAGCTGTGAAAAAAATCAAACTTCTACTCGTAAGTTAACGTAAAAAAAAGATACGACCGTTTATGCCACAAAAAACGTATATTTCGACACTCTCAAGGGAATCAAAATTTATACGGTATTCTCCGTTGACCTAGAACTATCAAATTTGGTAAGGAATATCGTCTTATACCTACTACAAATGCAAAGAGAAATCTGAAAACTATACATTTGTAATTTTGTACAGAACAATTTTTTTAATAATGTAAATGTAACCCATACATTAATAAAAATGTCTTGGTGTTTTTTTTCCATGTTTTTGTATGTACATAAGTTGCCATCGTTAAATTACTTTTTTTATTGACCAAGAAAAGGGGGAAAATAAACTCGTATGTTCATGATTTCAGCTAAACACTGATTATAACGAAAACATGTAAAATTTATAATGAACGCTCAGCGTATATTCCACTAATGAGAATAATTAACGTATAAGCATATGCGATTAGGACTAACGAGGTCGTTAGAAGAGGTCTCGGGTTTCGTGGATCCTCTGGCCTCAGACTAAGCAGGCTTTTATTCGGAACGCGCTAATGCGCCTCACCTCACCCGTCACGCCTAACGAAACTAGACCTCCACATACGCTTAGTTACTACGAATCACGGCGTCAAGATATATTTGTAGGTGAACGGTGAGGCGAGGTTAAAACAAGTAATAAAATAGCGGGGCAGACTCGCCACGGTAATGAGCGAGATGGTCTTATGCAAATCTTAATAAGTGTGACAGAAAGATAAATCATATGTTATATGTGTTTGTCATAGTTTAAACTTTTTTTCTTTGCTCCAATTTTGAGTGAAAGTATACTACCGTTTAAAGGTCATGTATACACTGATGAAAGATATTGTAGGACAATAGTTTTATTTTTAAGTATTACAAGCTTTATATTAACTTGCACTGTTCGCATGTAAGTATGTATGTAAGTTGTCCGTCAAAATTTGCAATCCATTTTTCAGTCACTTCCCGTTATCCGATTGAGCTGAAATTTTGCATGCATATGTATATCGCATGACAATGCAATATAATGACACGGAGCTGATCTGATGCTGGAGCTGGAAGGTGGCCATAGGAACTCCGCAATAAAACGACACAACCCCATCGAGTTTGGGCTCGTCAGAATCGTCTCAATGAGTAGTTGATGATGGTATGCAGAAAAGTACAGTCGGCAATAAAAGCTTGTACCAAAAATGACATTTTTGACAGAAATTTATTAAAATACTGTTTTTTCCGGGTCTAACGCGGTATTTACTTACACAGACATAACTATTAGACTTAATTTAGACAGTTATCTGCGACCATGACCGGTGCAACACGTGTCGAAACGTTAGAAATAAATGTAAGTAGGTAACTAAATATCGCGTTAGACCCGGAAAAACAGTATTTAAATATGTGTACAAAGCGCGAGAGTTTAAAGTGTTATAGAAACTTATTACTTTTAATAGCCTTAAGTGTCCCACTGTTGGGCAAAAGCCTCCCTCTTTTTCTTCCACGTCTTGGCAGCAGCACCTAAAACGTCAAGTGTTCGGTTGTGTGGGACTTGGTGGTGACCACTTGGTGGTGATTTTAGCCCACAAGTTTTCCGACATGCGGGAGATGTGCCCGGCCCAGTACACGTTCAGTATGGCGGCAGCGTGTGCGTTAAAAAAAAGAATGTAAAAATAACAATTTTTCTTAAAAAACAAAACATTAAACGCATTAAGCCCCTTTGAAGCAATTATGATAAATATCTCCCGAATGCAACAAATTGGCAAACACATTACGCACCCTTTCGTACCTACATCGTTTGGCAATTAGACCTAGGTCGGGTAAAAGGGCTTAAGTGTTCATTTCATTATGGAGCTATATTATTCTGAATGCACACACCCCATTCTGGCGAATGGAGAGTTAATCTAGTACAAGTACACGACTAACTTAATGATATTAAGAGTATTAAATCAAATAGTTGTTATAAATTTGTTTTATTGAGTTAAAGTTTTTGAATACATTTTTTTACAAGGCAAGGAGATATTTGCAATATATAATTCCACAGGTCAAATTGAAAAGTTATACTTAAACAAAACTTAAAACTTAAATATCTCGGCTCCGATATTGTTAAACCTGTCTAATTTTATATATCTATGCGTAGGTAATAAGGGGTCCTTTAATCCAAACACATTATTTTTTTCATATGGAATGCCCTTTTAGCTCATTCATGAACACTCTATCAGTAGGTACCTACCTACAGCATACGTCTAAATAAATACAGGAGGAACTTTATCCATAATAATACTACAAGTAGTTGATATTCCTAACAAATCGGATATATTTACTTACAAAGAACTAACAATATTAAACAATATACTAAACAATCACTTTCTTCAAAAAGGCGGCATCAACAAACATTAAAAAAATGGCAGACGCCAAGAAAAAAAGAGCTGTCTATGGTAAACAATAGAGCTACTGCCTTTAATGCCAACAAAGGAGCTGATCGAACCATAGATAAATAATATTTCATATTCACCGCTCGTTGGGTTCTGCCAAGGCATGAGCGGAAGCGGGTTCGATTATTTATGAATTTTACCGTTGCATAAATGGAACTGTAAATAACTAAAACTACGATTGTTTTTTGGGTACGTTGTTTTTGAAGTGGAAACTTCTTTGCTCGCGTTCTTGTACAAAATACAGTACAGTAGTAGTAGGGGTACAGTTCAAAATGTATCACGTGACTTCCGGAATAACTTTTTGTAGAGAAGCCTAATCTGATTTCAAATAATTGTTTGTTACATGTTTTAATCCTTCTTTATTTGCCATTAGTTGTTAATCACAAAATGCTATTTCGTTTATGTGGCGGACATGAAAATAATGCTGAAATGACCGCCATTTTCAATGTATCGCGAGTCAAATGAGCTACGTCAGTCAATGTTGCCATATATACCAATTTATCTGTAATTATACAGATCTTAGTGAATTAATTCAGATATATATTTTACGGGTACAGCCAACAAAGAAGTATCCACTTAAATTAACGGTTGTATCTCCGACACAACCCGCTTCTTTTTAGGGTTCCGTAGCCAAATGGCAAAAAACGGAACCCTTATAGATTCGTCATGTCTGTCTGTCTGTCTGTCTGTCCGTCCGTATGTCACAGCCACTTTTTTCCGAAACTATAAGAGCTATACAGTTGAAACTTGGTAAGTAGATGTATTCTGTGAACCGCATTAAGATTTTTACACAAAAATTAAAAAAAAAAACATTAAGTTTTCGGGGCCCCCATACTCAGAACTGAAACTCAAAAATTTTTTTTTTCATCAAACCCATACGTGTACATCTATGGATAGATCTTATATTAAAAATGATATGGAGGTTTCTAATATCATTTTTTTCTAAACTGAATTGTTTGCGCGAGAGACACTTCCAAAGTGGTAAAATGTGTCCCCCCCCCCCCCCCCACCCCTGTAACTTCTAAAATAAGATAATGATAAAACTTTAAAAATATATATGATGTACATTACCATGCAAACTTTCACCGAAGATTGGTTTGAACGAGATCTAGTTAGTAGTTTTTTTTTTAATACGTCATAAATCGTAAACCGCAATTTATTTCACGGAACCCTTCATGTGCGAGTCCGACTCGCACTTGGCCGCTTTTTTATTTAAGATTCAGTTTCAGAGATAATGTTATCCAAGTCAGCTAAGTGGTCGCTAACCGGCACATGAAATTAGGTGGTCGCCAACCGGCGAAATGACCCTACTTAAATAAATTCATAGAAAACATCCAAGACTCTGAAACAAATATTCACGCTCATCACACAAATATATGCCATATTCGTAGGAGTACGACATCCAGCCAGGGGTCGGCAAACTTTCTAACCAAAGAGCCAATTTCGATCTCATATTTCCTTGAACTGATCTTTATGAGGGGTCCTCTAAGAGCCGCAAATGGCCCTCCAAAGAGCCGCATAGCCGCGGTTTGCTTTAGGCTAAACCGGTTCTCAAATCGGTTGGATATTTTCATTTCTTTCACCGAAAACCTACTGTTAAAATTAAATATCATATGATATTTCCAAAATAAGTTTTTTTTGCCAACCCCAGAGGTTCGAGCCGGGGTTTGAACTCACGACCTCCAGATTGAATTGAAACTCGCGTGTCTTACCGCTCGGCTACAAATGGTTTATGGATGTGCCCCTTAAGGCTCGACCTTTAAAATTTTCGTAAAAATGAGTTGTTTAGTAACCAATTTATACATTATGACGTAAAAATGATAGCGTCGGAAAAATATATCATAATCTGCAAGATATGAGGAGTAACATAGTTTTCGTAAACATTTATTTTAACTTGATTTTAACAAAAGAAAGTAGAGAAAAAAAATCTAATGTGAACCCTATTATCAAATCAAATCATTTATTGCACTCATGTTAGAATACAGTTCTTAAATTATATGTTACAGTTCTACATGAACCCTGTAAGGGCACAGCAATGAAATAAACAATAATTCACATAATAATTATAATAACCGTCACATAATTTTCACATTTCTTATGCGAACTTAAGAAATATAAAAAAATTAAGTGACAAAATATTAAAAATATTAAACAATACTATTAGAAATTTCACATCATAAATTTATAAATTAAAAAACAAAAATTTAAATTTAAGTTAAAAATGTCACAATAATCAATTAATAATAATTCATAATATCAATCCGTTACAATGACCTACAATTTAGTCCACTCATCAAACTGATCATTAAAAAAATCGTCTAATGTATAATAAGCTTTCTGCATGAGGTATAGTTTTATTGTATTTTTAAATATTTTGTAATTTTCAATGTCTTTAATAGTATTGGGGATTTTATTATAAATTTTTATTGACATGCCATAAGGGCTTGAATGGATCATTTCTAGTGCTGAATTAGGCGTAGCTAGTTTGTTTCTGGGTCGTAAGTTTTGAGGGCGGGAATATTGCGGGAAAAGATTGTAATTATTTTAGACAAATAAACATACTTCTAAAATATACATAGACACTAAAGTTAGAATTTTTAATTTTTTTAAATGTGGTTTACAGCTTACCATGGGATCTATATTAACAAGTATTCTAATACAACGCTTCTGTAATCTAAAGAGATGAATTATATTCGTACTATTACCCCACAACACAATACCGTATTGTAGCCAGGCGTGTGCGTAAGCATAGTAAGCGCTCGTTGCTATTTTCATGTCCGTGCATTTTTTCAGATTATACAGTGCATAAGTGAAGCTGCTTAATTTATTCTTTATTTTATTTATGTGATCTTTCCAGTTTAGTGCCGAGTCGATGCTAATACCTAAAAATGTAGTTGATGTGACTGATTCTAATTTCGTGTTAAGGTAAGAGTAACTTATATTTATTGTCCGTTTTTGATATGGCTTGAACTGTATCAGTTTTGTTTTTTCAAAATGTACTTATAAGTTATTTTTATTTAGCCAGGTAACAATTTCCGTCAGAATGGAGTTTAATTGATAGTTTAGATTAAATTCATCCTGGCACGGTATAACAAAAGAGATATCGTCGGCAAATAGTGTACATGGGCAATTCATTATTTTAGGCAAATCATTTATAAAAATTAAAAAAAGGATACATCCCAGGACACTTCCTTGGGGAATTGATTGTTCTACTTTAGGTATTCGTGATCGGACGTTGTGTATCTCTCCGGTGATATAGTTTGAGTGTTCTATTTCAACGCACTGTACACGATTTGCAAGGTATGAGGAGAACCAATCGTGAGCATTTCCCCGTACACCAATAGATTTTAATTTTTCCAGTAATATACCGTATGGTACCCGATCGTAGGCTTTACTCATATCTAGTAGGCAAGCTATGGCGTTTTTTTTTTCATTAATAATATTCAGAACTTCGCGGATAAACTTATACACTTCCAGTGTTGTAGATCTTTTTTCTCTGAAGCCATATTGGTAGTCACTGAAAATTTTATATTTTTCGCAGAAGGAATATTGGCGTTTGGACATGGCAGTTTCGAATATTTTAGAAAAGGTAGATAAAAGCGCTATTGGCCTATAATTGTTGCAATCTTTATCACTTGTAACCATTTTACTGCTCCATTTTTTATCAGAAAAAGACGAAATTTTATAATCTTCTTCATAAAGTAATGAACAATAACTTTAATTTCTTACTTACTAAAATTTCTTCTCGTTTTCTGAAATATTCCGAAAAACATGATATCCGCGCTTTCGAACACGCACTTCCACCTCGCTCACGCGTATGCTCAGTGAGAGAGAGAGAAGACCATGAACGTGCGGAGCCTTAATGTAGCTCGCTGTCAGCTTATGACTTGGCTCCATCTAGCCACCGAACGTTAAGGGTGCTTCATACGAGTTATTAGCCCTTTTGTAGAGTGCTCTTGTATTACGCGCCGTCGCACCGTGTGGGGGGCATTGTTTGGCCCGCTTAATGGCCGATAGATATGCGTTAATCTTCGATTCGTCATATTTGTAGTAAGTAATTGTAGAAGTTACTTAGTACTAGTAGTAAACATAATATACGATTAATAAAAAGAGAAGTTACGCATAAAGTGAACTTATTCTTTTGAGGGATCTCTTCCAATTAACCGTTGGGTAGAAAGTAGTTAAATGCAACATGTACAACAAGATAAGTAGGTACATGAAAGTTTTTGTGTAATATTATGTATATGACAGAAAATCATAACTATTATAATACTCTACAGGTATTTACTTGGCCCGCAATTGGGAATGGATGAAAATTTTAGAAGTGCCCGTTTTTTTTTTGGTGATATGTATTTTTCCTTAGCAGCAGTTAACAGCTGCGTCAATTATTTTTGAAAAATATAAACAGTTTCTTCACTTAGGTTTTGGCTTTAGGATGGCGAATAAGACATTTTGCTTGTTTCGTCTCATATTACAAAAAATATCTTAAAAATCCGTGGTAAACTGACACTGGCAATGATATTGACAGCTGCAGCAGCTACATTTGTCATTACCAGGGTCAGATATTTAAATTTTTTTTTGGAATATGAGACAGATTAAGGAAAGTGTCTCATTCGCCGTCCTAAACCCAAAACGTAAGTTAGGAAACAATTTAAAATTTTCAAAAATAATTGACGCAGCGGAACAGTCTGCAACTTTTTTCTGGTGCTAAGGAAGATTATTCCTATCACCAAAAAAATAAATAGGCACTTCTTAAATTTTCATCCATTCCCCATTCCTTTTCACTATTTTCGCGGTCTCTGCAGTAATGCATATTGGTGTTTCAGTTTCTTCCAAGTACATTTCACCGTGTCCTGTATCGCTTTTAATTATGTCTTATTCCTATAAACAATCCTTTCCGTCATTCCAATACACGACAGTGACGAGTAGGACAGATCTTGCTTGAAGTAATGTCTTCCGTCACGTAGCAATCATTTGCTTTAACACGGATATTTATTTGAATTTAAGGTCTCATAGTTTTAGTTACTCTCACATGTCATGTCTACAGCACTCCATAAAAATTAAATTCTGTAGTGTCTTTTGTTAGTTTTTACTCCGACTCAAACTAATTATAACGGCAATGCTTCGCCCAGTTAACATGCCAAATCAGCCGAGAACTAACAATCACACAAAACAATAATGGCAAAACTAAAAGGATAGAGTGCGGGTAATTTCACCCAACTGTATGCAATGGCGCGTAAAATCGCAAATTTGTCTATGGCACTACAAACTTAGGCGGTGCAGTCGGCGAAATAAAACAACCACCCACGCTACATACTATAGTGTTCAAGCACGCGCGATAGCAGCGCGGCTTTCGACCGCAAAGTTAGCTTTGCCCTTTAATTTCACATTGCAAACTTAATAGTGCGCGTGGCAAACTTAAGAACTAAACTTTGCACGACTAGTTTAACATCTACACGCGACACTAGCGCCACTATTGCTTGCAATTATATGTTTGTATAGTTTCCAAGATGGCTCTTTGACAGATGCAAAAAGCGCGCCAAACCCTTTGGGGATCAGCAGATGGCGGTAATTTGGAGTTGGTTTCTGTTGACAATTCCGTTGTTATTTATTGTAGTGCGATAATTGTGTGGACAGCGGCAAATTAAGTGGTTTGATGGTGCATCAACTGAATTATCTTGAATTTATAGTTGGGACTGTTATTTGTAGTTTTTGGGGCGATGCTGTTGCCGTCCCTTAGTTACTGTTACATCTAAATGCTCATCCTCCGCTTTAATCCGAGTTCTCACCAGGGTTGGCTAGTTAAAGGATAAATATTATTTATGAAATAATAGGGTAGTAAAAAAAATAACGTCTCAGATTGCGGGTAGGGCCATTACGCCGGTTACGCGACCAGTTTCGGTTAGCGACCACCTGAAGGACCCTTGTCCTTTTTTCCAATAAAAGATAATAACATTTTAACAGACGGGTTTATTCACGTGAGTGGTCACATACCAGCACACTAAATTAGGTGGTCGTTAACCGGCAAAAAAACCCTATTTCACACCCGAGCCGAAGGCAAGGGCGATAAAATATGCGATCTGAGTAGCGTCGGCTACAGTGACTCTTCGTAAGGCAGGCCATTTGCTGCCCCACCATGGTGGAATTAACGAACATAACATTTCTAGTAACGTTCGCTGGTACATATACACAGTGGGCCCGAGTGACCCGAAAGATTTTAACCACGCATTCCTGAGGTCATTAGGAGCCAACAATGTTATATGAACCCCAGTCAAATCCGGCTTAGTTTTGAAGATATTATCACTTTCGTATAAACTATTTATTGTGATTACTAAAGTGCATTAAGCTCTTTTGATAGCGACGTTACCACCGATGTAGCCAAGTTTAGCGTCGCTATTGACATGACATCAAAGTGATAGCTACCACTCACTAAATTTATCCTTTTTTGGAAAAAATATCGTAACCATTTTATTAAAAGGGATAATTTCCATAGAGAAGCGGTATTTATCCAATTTTTATTTACAAAAACCGCAAAAACAAAAAAAAAAAATTTTTTTGCTGAATTTGAATTGGGTTCATATCATATTACATTTTTTACTCGTAAAGACCTCAGGAATGCGTGGTTAAAAACAATCTGGTTACTCGGGCCCACGGTGTACATATGTATGGGAGTAGATATTATATGGGCTGACTTGTAAGACAGGTGTTGACACAGGAAATGTCATTGTGCTCACATTTGGAGCAGTCCCACTCAAGTACCACTACCTTTCAGAAGACCATCATAACACCACTACTCTGTAAATAGGTATCTGTTTCCTATGGATTTACTCCTACTGGCGCGTTCATAGCCCAGCGGCGCCTGCGAATCGGAAACGATAACGCAGGTAAAGCAAAGATGGCAGCGGTCAGTCCTTGGATGGCTGACCGCCTGTTTGAGTGGTTACTATAAATGAGCGCTTCCGTGCTTTGGAAGGCACGCTAAGCAGTTGATCCCGGATGCTGTTTATGACAGTAATTAAGCCGAGTTAGAGGCGTTCGGGCGGCTTAAGAACGTCTAACAGTCGAGTTGCCCACTCAATAGGCAAGATGCAATATTTTCATTTTTGCTTTCATTTGAAACAATTTCATGCAGAATGGACCACGAGTGTATTAAAAAATGAAAATACTATAATTTATAGTAAAAAATGTCTGTTACAAACTGACAATTCAAACGTTCATGTTTATTTAATGCAGAAACCATGGTTACAAAGGTGTTACAAATAAGGTAAGGTCATACATGGTAACCCTGTAAGGGCGTAGCATAATATATAATATAATATAACAATTCACAAAAGTATTTGAAACGTACCTATCCTAAATTTATAATCCAAAAATTTTTGCTTTAGAACAAGTAAAAATTAAACTTAAATTTAAATTTAATAAGAGGGAAGAAATTCTTGAATTCCATAACATTCATATAGTCTAAAATACTACTAAAATAATAATGTACTTATACGAATTTGTCGTTGAAGTATTCCGCGACTGTATAATAGCATTTTGAGATCAGCAGTTTTTTTAAACGTTTAATGAAAACTACATCTAGCTTTTCGTTTCTTATTTCATCCGGCAATTTGTTGAAGATTTTTACTGACATAACGTAGGTACTCTTTGAGTGCATTGTTAGTTTTGACGAAGGCAGTATTAGCATGTTTTTACGCCTGACTGAATGGGATCTAGATGTCACTTCTTCACGTTTTTTAAATAGATCTATGTATTTTTTTGTAAATTTACAGATTTCTAAGATATAAATTCCTGGTAGAGTGAGTAAATTGTGTTCTCGGAAATGTGGCTTACATGTATCCGTGTTTTTGATATTCACTAGGATTCGAACGAGTTTTTTTTTGTAGTATGAACAGATCTGGGGCGTCCGTACTGTTTCCCCACAAATAGATACCATACTTTAACCATGCGTATGCATACGCATAATAAGTAGTTAGCGCAGTTTGCTGGTCAGTAGTTTTCTTTATTTCACAAAATGCATAAATGAAGCTTGACAATTTATTCCTAATTTTGTTGACATGTGCTTTCCAGTTTAAATGTGTGTCTATGACTAAACCTAGTAGTGGAAATTCTTGTACTGTTTCGATTTGTGTGTTTTTATAGTAAAAATCGATGTTTAAAGGTTCTTTTTGATAGGGTCGGAAAGTCATTATTTTAGTTTTAGTGAAATTAAGTTCTAGTTGGTGATCGTCCATCCAGCTTGTAATATCATATAATATTTGTTGAATTTTTTCGTTTATGTTAGTGGTATTTTTACATGTTATTAGTAAAGATATATCGTCTGCAAATATAGTGCATGGTATGTCCATGATTTTTGGCAGGTCGTTTATGTAGATAATAAACAGGAGACATCCAATTACACTTCCTTGTGGAATAGAAGCATTGATTTCTGTCTTATCTGATCTAATGTTGCTGACTCTACTACTGTTTGTATCAGTATATTCTATTTCTACGTTCGCGCCTAAACGGATCTACAGTTCCTGTGACGTCACTCGTGTTTGTCACTCGCCATAATTTAAGACCATTTCAAATATTCCATATTCAAAATTCCTAATTTCAGTCTTTCGCTGTACAATTATAACCTTTCATTAGTTGTCATAACAGCAGTGACGTCACCAGTCGCTGATCGGTGGATAAAAACACGTTCCGTTTCACATTATTTGAAATCGTGATTATTGTTTGAAATTAGTATAAATTAAAGTAAAAACGTTTCAGTAGCTATTATTTTATGTATTTTCAACATTTTGATTACAAAATAATGGTAAATATTAAAGCTGCATCTTCCCTATTGACAAAGGGGGGACAACTGCCACTTGCGTCCGCAGGAGCTTACCTACCACAACCCTGCACGTGTCCCCTGGGTGGTACTAAAAGTGGCAAACTCAAAGGCCAAATAATCTACTATGTTTAGAACTTGAGAGTGAGTAGCCTCTGAAGTCGCAAGCGTCGGTTATACGGTGTCTTACTGTAAGGCAGGCCATTTGGTTATACGGTGTCTTACTGTAAGGCAGGCCATTTGGTTATACGGTGTCTTACTGTAAGGCAGGCCATTTGGTTATACGGTGTCTTACTGTAAGGCAGGCCATTTGGTTATACGGTGTCTTACTGTAAGGCAGGCCATTTCGTTATACGGTGTTTTACTGTAAGGCAGGCCATTTGGTTATACGATGTCTTACTGTAAGGCAGGCCATTTGTTTCCCCACCATCATCCTCCTAGCGTTAATCCCTGTGCCCCTAAAGGAGCCCGGGGTCCGCTTTGACACCTAATCCCAAAATTTGGCATAGGCACTAGTTTTACGATAGCGACTGCCATCTGACCTTCCAACCCAGAGGGAAAACTAGACCTTATTGGGATTAGACCGGTTTCCTCACGATGTTTTTCACCGAAAAGCTAACATAATTTAAGTTCCTACAACCTCATTGGTACGAGCCGGGATTCGAACCCACGACCGCCGCTTGACAGCCGTATGCCTGAACCACTAGGCTACCGTGGCTCTTTCATTTGCTTCCCCACCATGATGGTATTAAATAACATAAAAAAATTACAGCATTTTTTTTTTTGCATTTTTTTTTCAATCGCTAATCAAATCAATATATATGGTCGGTTCCATTCCTGTGACTCCTCTCGTCGCAAGCGTCGACAACAGTGTCTTACCTACCGTAAGTGAGGACATTTACTTCCCCACCATTATGGTGTTATTAACGAACATAACATATCTACTGACGTTAGCTGATGCTGTTACATGTATGTATGGGAGTGTATGAACTGGCTGTAAGACCGTAATCCCTCAAAGCTAATACTCCGCTTTCATTAAGCATCGGTGTCGATGCTTTTTTGCAACCCATTTGGAGTGCGGTGCTTTTTAATTCTTTTGACACTGCCTCTGAGTACGGTTTAGGGTTCCGCTGGGAGGGTTCGGTTTTAAAAAGAAAAATACGCACATATATTAATTGCCTTAAGCACATTACAGGCCCTAGCACATTAGGTTACGAAAATGTACTGAAACGTCACGTAAAACGCAACTTAAAACCTAGTGTGCTTAAGGCCTTAGTAAATTGTATAATTCAATTTGAAATAGGTGTAGTGTGTAATAACACGATTTAAAATAGTGATAATAATGGAAGGAAAGATAGAAGGAAGGAGAGGCAGGGGAAGACCACGGCGCAGTTATATGGACGAAATAAAGGAAAAAGCTGGTGTCGTGTCGTATCAGCGAGTCAAGGAGATGGCGCACGACAGAGAGAAGTGGAAAATACTCCACCGACAAGAGGATAACTCTTAAATTTAAAGAAAGAAGAAGGTGATAAGTAGGTATATTACTGCAGTGGCCGGAAAAATAGGAATAGCTATGTAACTAGATATAGACCAGATAGGGATACAAGGCACGCATCTTTACATGCCGAGATACTTATGTAGCTTTTCTCAAACGTGCATCAATGAAATAAACAGAAACTACAAGTTTTTTTTAAATGGCTGTACGCCACAATGTTATGTTACAAGACTATGCCGGAAATTTTCCAATGTTTCCGGCAGTGGAACATCAGCCTCAACAGACTCGCTATGATATTGCATTGTGACCAAAATTATATCATCATCGTCATATCAGTCGAAAGACGTCCACTGCTCGACATAGGCCTCCCCCAAAGATGACAATGACCAGTCCTGCGCCAGCGCCACCCGCATCCAGAGAACTCCTGCAACCTTTACCAGGTCATCAGTCCACCTTGTGGAAATACTGCCATCGCAGACCCGCATGCCAAGCGTGGCAATTACGACAGTATGTCAAAATTACATAGGTATGTAGGCCAAACTCCAGCTCATTCAACCTGCAAGTGTTTAAAAATATGCATATTTAGAAACGAACAACTCTCACACAAACATCACATATAATATACATGAAGCTCGTAAAAATAAACCCCGTCAACAATCGAGTAATTAAAACGTTGCAAAATTCGCTAAAAATATTCCTGGTTTTCATCGACAACGGCCCTCCCTACCCATAATCCCATCCCTAGCTGGCAGCTCCATATTTCATTTTTATCATTCCATCCAATCCTTTGCCGAAACCATACTTTTAGGAGCTCTTTTAATTCGTTTTTCTGATAACTCGGGTCGGAAAACCTCTTTTTTATTTGATGTGTATTACTTTACTTTTCGGCTTGGATGTGTGGGGCGGGGCACTCCCGGTACGAGTGGCGTATTGGAGGCCAACCATTTCTCTATACAGAAAACTAACCTACGTATATCACAGAACAGTATGATATGATAGTATTACATACTTCTACAATATCAGCATAGGGAACATGCCTCCCGTCGTTGTCGTAGTTTAAGGGATCGTCCTAATACAACGCGACTACGCGATTATCGCAAGTTCGCGCCAATTTTACTCGCGCGAACGCGCAATCAAACATATTGGACTCGAATAGGTGTAGTAGAATAGTGTAGGACACTATTCGAGTCTATGTTTGATTGCGCGTTCGCGCGAGTAAAATTGGCGCGAACTGGCGATAATCGCGTAGTCGTATTGTATTAGGACGATCCCTAACGCATTCCCTGTCCGAGTGCCCCCAATGATGAGTCACCTGCTTTTCAGGAGTCCGTGCTTCCACAATGGATTCATCAATCAATTAATCAAGCAAATGCAAGCGCAGCAATCTTATTTCATCATTATATCAGCCGAAAGACGCCCACTGCTGGACATATGCCTCCCCCAAAGAGTGCCACAATGGCCGGTGCAGCGGACTCCCGCGAACTTTACCAGATCATCAGTCCACCTTGTGGGGGGCCTACCCACGCCGCGCCTTCCGGTACGTGGTCGCCACTCAAGAACCTTTCCGCCCCAACGGCCATCGGTTCTACGTGCAATTGGGCGGGGCACAATCTTATTTAATTTTATTTTAATTGTCAAAAATTGGTCCTCTGGACGTGAGACATTATGAGATCATTTTGTATAGGGAAATTGGGGACAGTAAACGAGTTAAGGAGGTAGATATCGTCGTAATCCTCTTGAAAATATGCAACATCCGTCAAACAATTTTGCTAGTCCAAACCGGCAACACTAGTCAAATGGCTGATGCACTTATAATATTGTAATAAATAAAAATCATTTATTTCAGACTCAAAGAATCCATAAGTTTGTTAGTACATAAAATAATTTAAAAGCTAAGTGTTAGTAGGCAAAAAAGAAAAGTATGATTTGTACAGGCACTGCATATCGTTTAGGGCAAAACTCAGAGTTATTTTACCCTCCCCGTCACAATGCCAACCCAGTGCCCTAACATAGGGCAATCCCAACGTCCTTCCAATATCCTCAGAATGCTATTCTCACTTTAATAAACTTTAATAAAAACCAAAAAAAAAGTTTATTGGACAAAAAAGACACACAATATGCTTATCACGACATTCACGACGCTTGTTTTGTGCCTGCGTCCTGTAGGTCGATCACGTAACGCATTGTACGAACGTCGGTAGGGTAGGTCTAATTGTCACTTTTTATATGGAAAATTGACAGTTAAATTGTACCGACGCCGACGCACATTACGTGATTACTCATTACCCCTCTGAGCTAGGAACCCCCGTGGTAGTGTCGTTTGTATGTATTTATTAGCAAATAAGTGAATATCCAATAGTATCCAATACGAAATACATACCCCGCGTTCGCGAGCGTCGCGTAAATATCAGTTATACAGTCATTACGCCATTCGGCTTTATTATATTTATGGCGATCCCGACTTATGGGACCGTTACGCTGAGTGGAACACGGACACTTTTGTACCCCTTATTCGTAGGTACATGAAGCCGCGGTAGCCGAGCGGTAAGGCACGCGGCTTTCAATCTGGTCGTGGGTTCGAACCCTGATTAGGTTCTTAAAAAAACTGGTCAAGTGCGAGTCAGACTCGCGCACCGAGGGCTCCGGACCACCCCGTAGAATAGAAACGAGTTTTTCACAGCTCCAAGGGACAGTAGACTTGAGTATTTGATATAAATTTCAGCTTGATCTCCACGCGTTCCTGAGAAAAAGGGTCTTGACAGACGGACGGACAACAAAGTGATCCTATAAGGATTCAGTATTTTCCTTTCGAGGTACGGAACCCTAAAAACCGTGTAGGCTCGGACAAGAATAGGTCTACGGTCTCCCTCGCCTGTCGTTAGAAGGCGACTAAAGGGGGTCATCGGGGTCGCAGTGTTTCTGGCGACCATCATCATCCTAGGACGAGCCAAATGTGGCGAGGCGCGAGGAGGGCTCCAGTGCGTTCAGAATGAGATCCTGGAGTCCTCCGCATGAGAGCGCAGATGCCAAGCTGCCATCCCCCGATGATTGGGTACATAGTTCGCAGGTTTCGTCCACGAAAAAAAAGGGTTCTTTAGAAAAAACTTATGCACCAAATATCATTTGATATTTAAACACATTTAGCCACATACTTATTTACATAAGCCAAAGATTTCGTAGTGCTACGCTCGTAGCCAATACCATGCGAAAACCCGTATGTAGAGGATTGCGGTCACGAAAAGATCGCCTACCTAGACCTGTTCCTGGCACTGAAATAAGTGTAGACGCCAAATAATAACCAATAATGATGATTTTTCTCGAAAAAGGATTAAACATATTTTCAAATGGAGAATTATTGTAAAGCAGAGAATTAATTAATCACAAAGGTTAGTGTCCAAAGTTTGAAGAGGGGGTATATTCTCTCCCTTTTCCGCAAAACGCACCTTCATAAGAAACGATAGGGAACATGCATCTTTAACGAAATTCAGCCCCGTGCCGGTATTTAATTGAGATGGTGGTTGTTACTAGATTTATCAATCTCAATCAAATACCGACACGTGGCTGATTTTTTTTTGCAAATTTTGGAGGGTAACTTACTTATTTCCAATAAAAGCTTGTAAAAATATTAAATCCTACCTAAGGACGAGTTTACAATCCAACCAGGCCGAGTATTTTGTGAACATATAGAGGAAACTAGCCATTAATTCACCTTTCACCCATTGACATTGAAATATTCCCCATTTACAACGGCTCGTGCGCATCGGAACGGGGACATCAATTAATCGGAGCAAGCAATTAGCGGGACACTTTTAGTTTTAATTGTCTATGACATCTGGTGTCTATGAGCATTCGTGTTTTAATGGTTTGTCGTTAGAAATAGGTACCTACCATACCTACGTTAATATTCATATACTTACATAATAAATCGAAACTTTTATGTTATGTGGGTTTTTAAATTTTTATAGATCCGTTAGGCCAGTATATGCCGCACTAATAAAAATATTTTCTAAAATGGCAACATTTCTCGCGCTATCTCGCTCTCACTCTGGCGTAGTTAGCGAAATGACTCGAGAAATTTTGCCATTTTACAATAGTTAGAGAGGTAGGGCACAGTGACATGTCATCTCACTCGTAAGTGGAGCAGCCCAACTGGGGAAGTACCTCCACCTTACAGAAGACCGCAGCCATAATAGCACCACTGATTTATAGTGTTGCTATATTATTGCGTGCTATGAAGCATGTGGTGTTGTGTTCCTGGTGGTGAGTAAGGTCGCCAGAGCTCCCTAGGATGCGCTGTGTTGGGAGTGAGGGATCTGCATGCCTCTATCTGCCAACACAGCGAATCTTCAAGTGAATAAAGGGTCGGCAACGCGCTTGTGATTCTTCTGGACTGACAAGTGTCCATAGGCTACGGTACCTGCTTAACATCAGGCAGGCAGTAAGCTTGTTTGCCACCGTCGTTGTATAACAAATAAATTAAAAAAAACAATTTTTTATAGGGGCGGCGTTATGTAGGTAAATACCTACCTATAAAATAAATATTGTTGAACGAGGAAGCGAAACAAGCGAAAAAAATGCATGCGAAGCATAGAAATGCTTCAGTTTGGGTCGAAAATCGTTTGTATGGCCAGATGTCCGGATTTTTGACTTTCGAGCGCTCGTAAATTAAATAAATGTAAATACGATTGTTAGGTCAAAATTGCAGGCACTTACTTTCTACAGATATAAGGATGACTCACGCTAGAACGGGCCGTGTCCGGCCCGGGCTGTTTTCTAAGAAATACGACGGCGTTTTTGCGCGGCTAAGCCATACCAAAGCCCGGCCGAGCCACGGCCGAGGCTCGGAAGCGGCTCGGTGTCAGCACGGCCCGGCCGTGGCTCGACCAGGCCTGGGTATGGCTCCGCCGCGCAAAAACGCCGGCGTTTTTCCAAGAAAACGGCCCGGGCTGGACACGGCCCGTTCTAGCGTGAGTCATCCTATAATCGAATAAGAGTGGTTGTCAATACCACTCGTTTTTAAATTTTCTATTGCTACCTATTTCAAGATAGCATTTCATCATTCTGTGAATCATCGAGTGAAAAAGTCAAACGCTCGAAAGTCAAAAATCGGTCCCCTGAGGGCCTACCGCGAAAGGCATTCGAAGTTTTCCCTCTCTGTCATACTAACGAGTTCGTACGTAAGTGCAAGAGAGAGGGAAAACTTCGAATGCCTTTCGCAGTAGGCCCTCTGGTCGCATTTCTCAGCCGATTCTCGTAACATTTTGTGAGCAGCGGCGCTACCACGAACTTCGAATCTCGACCTTCGTATATCTCCGTCTATGTCGCTCAAGTACCATAAACAATAAATGCGATAGAGACGGAGATTCTCTTTGGTTATAGTGGCAACAGAAATACATCATCTGTGAAAATTTCAACTGTCTAACTATCACGGTGCATGAGATACAGCCTGGTGACAGATGGACAGACAGACAGACGGACAGCGGAATCTCAGTAATATCCCGTTTTACTCTTTGAGTACGGAACCCTAAAAACGGAAAAAAGCTCGCTAATTCTATAGCTCACCGAGCCGTGGTTCTAGTTTTGTTAAACCAAATCCTAACGTAAGGAATTAACAGTAAAATTGTAAGCGACATAAGCACAAGTATTATCTAAAGTAATAATCAGCCGCTTGTTACATTAATTAATTAATATTTAAAACGTCCGTAAATTAATTCCCTTTTGACAAAAACACGGGAGTCAACTTTGGAGTCTTATCGCTCAAATACAGTGGGGTTGATAAAATGTTATTTTATTACTGTTTTATTACATTACTGGGTATTATAATAATCTAAATAGAGTTAGGGTCATATATGACTTAGGGCGGGGCACATTGCACGTAGAACCGATGGCCGTTGGGGCGGAAAGGTTCTCGAGTGGCGACCACGTACCGGAAGGCGCGACGAGGGTAGGCCCCCCACAAGGTGGACTGATGGCCTGGTAAAGGTCGCGGGAGTCCGCTGGATGCAGGTGGTGCTGGACCGGCCATTGTGGCACTCTTTGGGGGAGGTCTATGTCCAGCAGTGGACGTCTTTCGGCTGATATGATGATGATGATGCCTAGTTTCTGTTTGGCCCTATAAGTAGTTGAGTAGTAAAAAAATGCTTTAAGAGTCCCCGGCAAGCTCGGCCGAATTTCACCTTCACATTAGGACTCTTCACAAACGGAGTTTCGTTCTCATTTAAAAATTACGTGTTGGATTGTAACGAAACTTTGCATAATCCATAATTATACCATTGCATTGATTTTATGTCATTACATGAGGTATATCTAGGTCTATAATTAGTTTATATGGCTCCCAGTTTATAAAACAATTGAAATACAGCAAAAACAAGTATTGTATGAAAAACTTATTTTTATTTATATTTTAGTATATTTTGAATACATCATAACCTTACGATACAATAATAATCATAATGTTGCTGGATTCGTCAATCTAAGCGTCCAAAGTTAAAACGGCCGTTTTTGTTTGAGTTCCCGACCGCCGCTTTATCCTAGTTGGTAGTGACCCTGCCTACGAAGCAAGTGGTCCTAGGTTCGAATCCCGGTAATGGCATTAATGTGTGATGATGAGCACGAATATTTGTTCCTGACTCATGGATGTTTTCTATTGTTTTTTATTTATTTATTTATCTATATAAGTATGTTTATCTTCGTCTAATACCCATAGAGCTTTGCTTAGTTTGGGACTAGGTCGATTTCTGTAAGATTGTCCGCAAATATTTATTCATTTATTTAGTTCATAGATTGACGAATCCAGCAACATAAAGACTAGTTTGAGGTACTTAAAAAAATACAGTAGATAGCGGCCTACTTTTTAAAATATCTATGGTTAAATTTAAATAATCACAATTATTTACCAGTGGCGCTAGTGAGCACGTTAATGGGCTCTTAAAATGATAGCCAAACTAATTTAATAATAATGATAGCCAAAATAAAGAAAGAAACATTTATTCGAGACAAACAACGCACAGCGTTTGTGAGGTGCCGACTTGGTCGTACCTAAGTCCTTTTTCCAGATTGGTCGATTTGGGTCCTGACCAAAACTACAGTCGAATCTAATAACATTTTTTTCCGTTGAAAGCAACAGAATTGAGAACATTTTCCCTTTTTTAAAGTCGGTTGAAAACTAGTATGTCTCGTGTTGCTATTTACGGTCAACTTCAACTCGTTTTAATGAAAAATAGTTGAATTTAAATAGCTTCAAGTTAATACAAATTAAAACTTTAAAGCGTGCCCTTATCTTGAACCAAATTAGTCTAACGCAGCCGTCACAAAGACACGGTTAAAGTATTTCGAGCCAGCATATTGATTTCATACTTCGTCATACTTACAAAATACAAAACTTACTTTTTAATTATGTCTTTTTTGCTCCTTATTTTAATCATTAGGTATACTTTGAAAAATAAATAGCATAAGAATGTTGAAAAGTCTGATATTTCACCTGATTGCAGCATGGATTCTTACTTGAGTCATGAAAATACCAAGTTTGTTTGGCTATGCTCATTATCAAACAAAATCAATAATAACAAATAAGTATCCCAGGAATGTAGGTTGTAGTTACTCGATAATTCCATGTCTAATAATACAATTCAACACACGTAAGAGTTTTCTGAATATCCCCTTAGTAATTTTATGTCTATGTAAGAAACATTGTTTTAGGCTATAAGCTGATGAAGTTGCATGCTCGACCCGTACCTAACTGTTGAAACTACACTATAAATTGTATGATCTATGTACACAGTTTGCAATAAATATATTATTTCTTTCTTTCTTAAAAATACCTGTAGGTGTAATATGAAATGTAAGGCAGCTGAAGTTCTTTTCAAGTGTGTTGACTTATATCAGTTATATTAATACCTACGTAACAAGGTTTTTCAGAATACCAGCTGGCAACACTGTGTTGAATGGTCTTGGTGTCAAAATCCACTATAACTATTACTAATCATCATGAATTTACAATATGAATTTTAATATAGCTGATGACCATATTGTATTTTGCAAAACCTTGATTAAAATACTGGATGTGATTATAATATGTATACTGTGACAGCATGCCCTATTTCTGTTTTTATTCCCCTGTCAAGGAGGGTAGCTTAGTCACGGTGACATGAGTAATTAGAACATTACAATAATCTGTTAATTCCTACAGACCATTGTTTTTATTCGAACAGTTATATTTTAATAGTAGAGATATCGAGTTAAGTAGTAAGTTAGGGCACATTGCACGTAGAACCGATGGCATTTGGGGCGGAAAGGTTCTCGAGTGGCGACCACGTACCGGCAGGCGCAGCGTGGGTATTATATCCCCCACAAGGTGGACTGATGACCTGGTAAAGGTCGCGGGAGTCCGCTGGATGCGGGTGGTGCAGAACTAGTCATGTAGCACTCTTTGGGGGAGGTCTAGTATGTCCAGCAGTGGACGTCTTTCGGTTGATATGATGATGATGATGATGAGTAAGTTAGTTACACAGCCATGAGACAAAATATTTGGGAACTATAGGTGCGAAGTAGGCCAGATCGCCCCCTAGGGTGCGCTGTGTTGGGAGTGAGGGACCTGCATGTCTCTATCTGCCAACACAGCTAATCCTGAACTGAATAAAGGGTCGGCAACGCGCTTGTGATTCTTCTGGAGACACAAGTGTCCATAGGCTAGTAGGTTCCTGCTTAACATCAGCCAGGCCGTAAGTTTGTTTGCCACCGTCGTTGAATAAAAAAAAAATATTTTTTTGTTCAGTATTTATTTTATTCCTTCCCCAAAACAGCTTATTGTATATGAGGAGGATTACTTGCCATGAAGCATTCTTTCCCAGTCAACCTTCCCCAGTAATGTTAATGCTACTTCTATTAATATTCAAAGAGTTACCATTGTTAACATTCGAAATTAAAACTACCAACCTACTACATATTACTACTGCGGTAAGTGTAAATAAATCAGCTATTTAGGTACAATGCATTATTTAGTGCACTCGCTCCAGTTCGTGCTCGGTAATTAATTACTTCGAACGATTGGTCACTTTTATCCTTTACTTTATAATCCAGATGTAACTTGTAAAGAGTTAAAAATGGTTTTGTCACCTCAACACACTTAATGTTAATTATCAACATTTATTTCTGTTTATTTAATTCCGTGCTCGCCCAACCGCCAATAAAACTTATCTTCAAAATTGAATTAATGTAACGTCACAACATACGAGGAATTAATTGTTATTTTATTCAAATGCATTTATGCACCGGAAAATGGTCCTAAGTAACATTAAATTCCAGCCAAATACTGCCCTTTTTTGTGAGCATCGAAAATTAGGATGCACCCGATAAGAATTTAAAAACCGAACGCACCCGACAATTTTATACATTTGCGGTCAATAGCGGCGCTATCATCCTTGCGTATTAAGAATTTAATTAGAAATAATAACTTCGCCATCGGTAAACGTAATTTTGTCATTTGGAAACAAAAGACGGCGTTCGACAAATTTATTTTAGCTGTTACCAGCGGTGATGTCATCGAATTAATGTTATAGATTTGGTATGGTGGAAATATTTGTTACAGATCTCGTGAACTGAATTTGTAATTTTGTACCTACAACAAAAATTAAAATTTTGGCACACGGTTGCATAATGAATATAATGACTGAATCGGCTGCTCAAAGTCAAAAACAAGTAACTTGGTTTTAGCAAATTTTACAGGAGAGCGAAAAAACAAATTTTCTCTTCAAAAGCCATATTCTTAAAAACTGCAATATGTATCAGAATGGTTTTTTTTTCAACAGATTTGTACATGCTGTAGGTACTTACACCGTGACTTATTTGCATCACCTGTAACTGAAGCCGTTACAGTCATGGAGCTGAAAATCGTTTTTAGCTTGGGATTTTGTCAAAAAAAAACATAAATAGGTATCTACGTTAGAAACAAGTAACTTAAGTTACTTGTTTTTGATACGGTGATTTGTGGTTATTTTTAATTCTTACAATCCATTTGCTTGATTTTAGCTAATTTATTTTATACGTCGTTAGACATAGCACCCCGTAAACCATCCGAAACCGATGTATAAACAAGTAATTGATTTGAGCTCGTCTTTGATTGAGATACTTGTATTTAATTAGAGTTACTTAGTTGTTTTGAGTTAGTTGTAATCGTTTTTAACAAGTTACTGAAAAACTATACACAATATAGAAAAAATAAAAATGTAGGTACATATACCTACCTAGTCAAATGCGCCTCGATACAGGGTATCGAATGAACCAAAAAACGATTGTCGAGAAAAATAGACTTTTTTTTTTTACTTTTATTTATTCAAAATTATAAACTTATTCTACTACATTTATATACTCTTTAGTTCTTACTGAAGCCTCAATTAGGCTTATTTGTAAGAAACATCTAATTAATATTAGTTTGCTACCTATCACATTTATCCATAGGTATTATTCCTCAGTGCTGGTGTTATGAGAGTCTATATAATGTTTTTTTCAACACACCTGCTCGTAAAGTAGGTCTTATTACAGCGTATTTACACTGATAATGCAGAATATTACCCATGCCGTGCCTTTTACATTACATTATCGCACTAGTGCCTTTTCATTACATATCTTTTTAAATATTAGCAAAATAATGCAGAATATTACCCATGCCGTGACTTTTACATTACATTATCGCACTAGTGCCTTTTCATTACATATCTTTTAACATTTTCATTTTTTATTTATTTATTTTTTTCCTCGCAAATGTGTTGAAAAACGTCGTATGAAACACGTGAGCATTGGTCATTACACTTCTCGTCTCCATTAAGCCTTCGCCTTCGGCTCAGGCTTAAAAACCGACTCGAGTGTAATGACCAACTTAGCACACTTGTATCATAATGTACTATTTTTACTACTAATGTTTTTTTAGCGTTTTACTTACTAACTTACCTACCTATATTTTTTTTCAAGTTTCAAGTATTTTATTGCATTCATGTTGTTATAATATAGTACATTTTATAAATGTATATTACCAATTACAATAAGTATACAATATAACAAAGTGTACAGTAACAAATTCAACTTAAAAACCAGAAAAAAAAGAATAAATAAAACTAAATAAAACTACTTATGACTAAACTAAGGGGTCTCCCCGCGGCATGGTGCCGAAGATGCTGGCAGCATTTCCCCGCTGTATCGCAATACTAATGCGTTGAGCGAGGAAGCTGCCAGCTAATTTTTTGGCGAGCTCTTTGATTAGGTTGAGTGCGCTGGGACCCCATGGACCAAGGGTCTCGACGCCGAATGGAACAAAGCAGTATTCAGCGCCGAGACCCCTATATTTATTAACTTTGGCCTTTTCCGCAGCCTCTGCTGCCGCACCGGCTCTGGAGGATGTTCCGTGGAGATGGGATGGGGCCAATGTGTTGACACAGGTGGCGTCCCACACGAGCACCCGACCCATCTTCCACGGAATTAATGACATTCCATCCGGTCTCTTGCCATCGTCCCTGAAAATGCCGGGCGGCTCTAACAAGGCCGGCACATTGACGCTGGCAAGAGAGCGGCGTAGAATGTCATTCAGAGCGGTGTGCCTGGAAAACCGGCCAGCGCTTTTCTGGCAAGAAAGCCCATGATGTCCCAGTGAGTCTACAGAACTGCCGCAGGGACATCTGTGTGGAGTGCATATAGGAATCCCGAGTCGCAGACATGTTGAGATACGGAGCGTTTCAGGCTCCAAGAAAGTGCCAGTGTTTGGCGACGGGTAAGCGTGGAGCCATTCACCGGATTCCTTGGTACCTGACGCCAAAAGTCTGGCCCGCTCCGCACCTGTACTGTGGCTCAGGAGAGAATCAACATAAATTTTGCAGCATACATCGTCCCAGCTCCTTTGGCAACGAGGATGGTCTGGGAAATCTTTTCCCGGGCAAGCGGATGACCAAGCGTTTTTTGCCTCCATCAAGCCAGCAGTTTCAAAGTTTGAGGGGGCACCCCCAAGGATTTTGCCTATGAGACTAGCTGAACTGTGGATGGAAGACAAAAAAGCTGGCAGAGAAACACTAGAAATTTTTCTTATCCCTAGCCCACCATGTCTAATGGGGAGGGATGCTTGGGTCCAAGACTGGTCGCTGAGCTGTATATTCAAAATTGATTCTAAATTTGATTTTATAAGGTCGTCTAGTGGTGCCAATATACTTTGAAATTTATAAAATGGGCTGCAGCGAAGTACATACGTTAATTTGGGCACGAAAAGGCAGAATTTTAGCAAGGTTAAGGCGTAATGGGGGCTTATTTCTAAAAGACGGTTGGAACAGATTTGGAATTTGGAAATTGAATTTTGTATATAATCTTGAAAAGAGTCCTCGAAAATAGGGGACCCTAGGAGGCAAAGTGTTTTTGTATCTACAATATTTATGTTAGGCGTCAGAGTATTAAATTTCTGCTGGAGATCTGAAACATTTAAGCTGGAATTTTGAACATATAGTTCGCATTTGGTGAAATTCAATTCCAAGCCAATATTTTTAAATTTCGACTTTATCGTTGCTAGATCGGACCTACCTATTTGTTTTTAATTTCGAGCAGCCGTGTTGTTTAGGAATAAAATGATGTTTCGAATCGTGAAAGGCATTTTCGAAGGCATCCAAAAATAACTCCATGGTGTAGGTAGGTACCACCACTTGCTATATACCTTATATACATACTTAGTAGATAAATGACGCGATCATATTACCTCTTCCCGGTTAAAAAAATACGTTAAATTTATGAAAACTCAAACTAAATAAGCACAATGTATTTTTTCACGAAACAAATCTATGTAGATTGATATTTAACATAAGTTAAAATAAAAAAAAACCTTTTAAAAATACAATTCATTGCGTAAATTTTTTACAATTTTCATTAAGTTCAGTTGACAAAATTAACCAAAACTTAACTTTAGTGGCATAACACTAGAGTGTATTTCATTTAAACTGATTGTCTCACAAAGTCTAATAGTTTCAATGCTTTGTAACAAGAGACGCTAGTATTTACCTATTCATTTTCAAAAATAGTAGATTGTACAACAAGTGCATAAAACGCACCATTTTACTCGAGACGTTTATCCATCCGAGCGAGCTTGCGAGCGAGGATAGATATAAAGTCGAGTGTAAAATGGGTTTTATGGACGAGTTGTACACTCTACTTTTCACTTCGATTGCGAGGAAATGAAACAGCAACACGTAAAATAATAAATGAGACGAAATACAAATTATAAGTTTATTTCATGAAGTTTTATTGTGTACTTTGGCTGTTGGTATCTTTGCCTTGGTCTTAGAATACGAACGAAACGAAATAAAATAAAGAGGTTGTTGTATGAAGTTAAAGATGTTCGTGTGCCTGTTGCAGCGATTGCCTTGGTCTTCGACGAAGATTTTACTTTATGCTCTAGAGCATAAAAAGCGACTTTATGTCGCCTACGCACGACATAAAGACGAACTTTTAGAGCATGAGAAGTGAAAAGGAACTTAACGCCCAAATCGACGCATTAATCCTGAACAAAGAGAAAAATAAACGGCTTTATATAATTCAACACATTTATTGATACCGCTAAATTATATTCACAAGCACCTAAAGACTGTAAAAATAATGCTTATAATCGAATAAAAGGAGTTTTATTCCCTGCATGACATAACTCGGTAGGCAGTAGGGGAAAAAAATAAAAAACAGCTCCCTTCTTTTTTCAAATTGTAATTCGTAGGTTCAAATATCGAATGCGGCGTTGCCGGCGTTCTTATTTCAAAACATCAGCGAGGTGTCATTGGACACTCCCTCCTATGTACGGCAGATCGAAAGTTCGAACCTATTCAAGAAACAACTGACGCATTACAATTTGATATTCATTTCTTTTAAATCTGTTCTGCGATTTCTTTGCAGAGCGTGTGTCTCAAAACGACCAATCCGATTATTTGAGGTATTTGTTTTATTTGCGGGTAGATCGTGTTACAATACGCATTATTTTTGGTTGTTGCATCAAATTGTGTAAAGTTTTGTTATTTACTTACAGTGTGTAATGTCCTAAAAAATACTCTTTGTTCAGGAATACCTTTAAAAAATCACCAAATATGATGTTTTTAGTGAAGACAACCAACTGGTTTTTTGTTTGCTTGGTAACAGCAGTATTCGGCCGATTGGCTCGCAATATTGGATCGAATACAAAATAGTAAAAAAGTTGCCGAATATGCCAAATACCGAATAAGTAGTACCTGAATATTCGTGGCATCTATTTTGTTACACATTCTCATACACGTTACATTGTGGTTGTAAATTCTATAATTTATGTAATTCGATTGAAAGATCCCGTGTGAGTAATTAATTTTACCATTTGCAATCAACTGCCGTGTCAATAACACAATTCCGTGTTAAATCAGTTCAATATATTAATCAGTTAATTGATGTTCCCGCGAATTGTATTATTCCCAGTATTATTTACGAGTAGTTACATATGAAAACGTAATGCTATCACATTCACATCAGCCGTTTATCAGTATGTTTTCTTTGTAACTCATAATTTACCAAACGGATTTTCATATTTTTTTGCATGATTTTATGGATAGAAAGCGTCCTTTGCTTTAATTCGGGTTACACATTTTATTATTACTATGCCAAATTCCAACTAAATCGTTCGGTCTTTTTTATGTGAGTTAAGTAAGTACTTGACAACTATCTATATATCTTACGCAAACTTTCCTACGCAAACGAAGCTACAGGCGCAAACTTAGTACATAATATCTATTTTATAATTTGAGTCCCGTAATTTCGCGTATCCGTGCGTGGTCTTAGCATTTTTGAAATTCGAATCGAATGTTTTTAAATGTCGCCTAAATGGTGTTCGAATAGTCGTCACTTTAACACCTTGGAATCGAATTACAAATTACGTTTGTCAGTATCACATTCCTTATTTATAATGTAATAAAGTCTATAGTAGCTTGCACATTTGTTCCTGGTATGTTGGTTTCGTTCTTTTGTCGTTATAATCTGTAGCTTTCTTTAAAGATAGCATCGGCAGGTAGAGATTAGGGGCGATTTGAAATCGGTATTTTTATTATGCAACGTTTCGCAAGGAATGGCGACGAGTGAACTCAGATACTAGGTTCTGGGAAAATAACAAACGGTTATTTAATACGTATTTGCTATCTTTGTTAGCTACACTGCCTCCTTTGATGAATCAAACACCGGTCGATCTTAGTTTACTATGATTTTTTTTCATGCGACGTGCTTTACTAGCTAGTTTTACTATCTGGGTCATTGTCAGATTTAGGTTCGCGTCTCTTCGGTGGACATTGCCAAAGTTAAGGGCTATAAAGCCTAATTTTTGGTTGAACTCTGAATCCGCATAAACGGCGTTGCCTCTTCTATAATTATATGTGATAAAAACATATTATATATGCCGTAGTCGCTCGCACCCTGCCCGATCCAGGCCTTCTTGCAACACTGCCAGTCTCTTGGAACCGATCCCACACATTTTGGATGGCTCGGCGAGAGAAACCCAATGAAAAAGCTACAGACCGCTGTGAATGACCTTCAGCAATCAATGTAACGGCTCTGGTGCCAGTAATGGTATCCATATGCCTTCGTTGACGTGGCATTATTAACAAAAGATGTTAAAAGAAGCAAAAGATGGACATAAATAGTTTTTTAACAGAATAAAATTGTGATTCCATCTGAAAGGAATTTGACCTGAAACTCGTTTTTTTTATTTGCTTCAATTTCTGGCCAGCTGTAAGACTTAAACACCAGCATTAAAGAGGTTGGATACTGAAGGAGGCCGGACATCGTTAATTAGTCACTTATTAATTAGTTTACATCTAAAAATTTACTCAAAAACAGAAATATGTAAGTGGCCCTTATTTTCTTTTGAGTAGTATACATATAAACATAAGCTCTTAACTATTGACCACCGGAAAGATGATTTTTGTTTTTGTGACTGGCAATGACCCATCTACCATTCGACGTTTTAACCCTTTTTTAACCCTATTCTCGTTGTAACTTGCTGTCTCTCTATTTTTACAAGCTTTATATTAACTTGCACTGTTCGTACGTATGTAAATATGTAAGTATGTAAGTTGTCCGTCATAATTTGCAAACCATTTTTCAGTCGCTTCCCGTTATCCAATTGAGCTGAAATTTTGCAAGCATATATGTTTATCGCATGACAATGCAATATTATGATGACTTGGAGCTGATCTGATGCTGGAAGGTGGCCACAGGAACTCCACAATAAAACGACACAACTCCATCGAGTTAAGGGCTCGTTAGAATCGTCTCAATGAGTAGTTGATGATGGTATGCAGAAAAGTACAGTCGGCAATAAAAGCTTGTACAGAAAATGAAATTTTTGACAGAAACTTATTCTTCCTAAATGGCGCATCGTTACATCTTTTATGGCTCGGACACGACTTCTAGCGGCCTTCTTTATTACCGCCCGTGGTGAGTAACAGAATTGTACGTCTGCTGCTAGGAAGTGGTATCTTCCGCACGTGTAGTGGGCGGTAATTGCCACTTTACAACCAAGAGCGACTTGAAGGTTAAACAGGCTTTCAATGAATGCTAATATTTATTGGATAGTAGAACACCTACAGTTTCACTAAGTGATAGACTCACTTGCATCTAGTTATTGAAAATCTATATACTCAGTGATAGTCAAGCGGCCCTTAAAGCGCTTACGACGCCGAAAGTGGACTCTAGACTAATTTATAATGGCGTCCAAGCACTAAACAGACTTGGAAGGCACAATAAGGTGTAACTAGTTTGGATACCAGGGCACAAGGGCTTCATCGGCAACGAAAGAGCAGATGAGCTTGCAAGAGGGGGCTCTACAAATCACTTTGTAGGTCCAGAACCATTTGTGGGACTCTCGCAGGGGACCATAATATCGGCCTTTAAAGCCTACGCCAAAACCAAACACCAACACGAGTGGAGGAATGAGGCTGGCTTAAGGCACTCTAAGCTCTTCATAGAAGGAGTGGACTCGGGCTGGACCAGAAAACTCTGGAAATCCAGTAGGAAGCAACTCAGAATTATATCTGGGGTGTTCACAGGTCACTTCGGGGTCAAGGATCTCTTGGCCAAGATGGGAATATCTGATAGTTTAGACTGTAGAATGTGTGGCGAGGAGGATGAGACTATGGAACACTTATTGTGTGAATGTCATGCCCTTACCAGACAAAGAATGAACTACTTTGGTAACGGTTACCCGCAACCAAAGGAATTCAAGGTGCTCCCGGCGAACTGCAACATCCGCTATGTGGAAATGATGGAGCAAGCCTGGGAGCAGGTATAAAGGAGAGGGCAAATGCACAAAAGATCCCACTGGGTCGAAGTGCATCCGAAAGGGCCCTCACCTAGATAGATAAGATAAGTTATTGAAAAGGTGCGTTTTTTGACGTCGTGTTAACTGTTACGTGACAGTAAATGTACCTAAGTAGTCTCTCAACTGGAGTCTCTTCTTACCTTTTAAGAAACCGTTTACCTTTGAAAACCAGTTGTATGCGGCACATGCGCAGCACGCGGGCTGACGTACCGCCGATTGCCCCGAGTTGCGCTTAAGTTTATTGTAGCGACGTGTGTGTGTGTGTGTGTGTGTGTGTGTGTGTGTGTGTGTGTGTGTGTGTGTGTGTGTGTGTGTGTGTGTGTGTGAGTGTGTCACGTTGGACGTCAGTATGAACGTTTTACCTATGACAGTCCCCAAGTGGTACATTCGCCTGAATCTGATATTAAATTAGTTTCTGTCAAAAACATTATTTTTGGTACAAGCTTTTATTTCCAACTGTACTTTTCTGCATACCATCATCAACTACTCATTGAGACGATTCTAACGAGCCCCAACTCGATGGGGTTGTGTCGTTTTATTGCGGAGTTCCTATGGCCACCTTCCAGCTCCAGCATCAGATCAGCTCCAAGTCATCATAATATTGCATTGTCATGCGATATACATATGCTTGCAAAATTTCAGCTCAATTGGATAACGGGAAGTGACTGAAAAATGGATCGCAAATTTTGACGGACAACTTACTTGCATACTTACATATTTACATACATACGAACAATGCAAGTTAATATAAAGCTTGTAAAAAGGTGCCAATTTTTTTGACGCTGACTGTACTAACCTACCTACGTTGAGTGCTGTCTAATAGAAGCATTAACCGTTTTTAGAATACAGAGTGCTCTCGACATTTCGGGGTAATGCGTTATCCAATTACGAGTAACCCGCGCTTTACATAAAATAAACATTAGCGCGTGCCGGCGTCGTGGCTACACCCTATATGACTGAGACTGGTGAGAGTTTTTGACTTGATGACGTCTTATAAATCGATGAACGCCGGCTGCACGCACGAAAAACTGTGACATTGTCCCGTTCCGAACGGCTGAGAATCGGCTCTCCATAGAAATAGACAATATAAAAGTTAAGGATTAATATATTTTCCGGAAATGGCTTCTTCTAGTGATTATCATACCACAAAATGATTTTGAGATAATTTGGCCCGCTATATAAAGCCTTATAATTTTTTCTAAAAAAAATTGTACGTATGTGAAAAGTCGGATTTTCTCTGAAAAAAAAAACGAAAAAATTTCATTATTTATGATTTTTTGACGTACTTACTATTTTTTTAAAGAATGGCTGCCTGTTTTTTTTTAATCTGTTTATTTGAATTTTTTTCTAAAACATATTTTTGTTTGATTTACCTTTTACTCATAGTTTTGACTATAGAAAATGCTTTCGAGTCATTTTTTCGAATAAAATGTATAGAGCCGTTAATTAAAACTTATTTTTCTCCTAAATGATGATGAACTTCGTTAATTCCTCGCAGCAAAAAAACTAATCATTTCAGATTTTTTGATGCACTGCGCGTACGTCGTGAACCAAAGCGACCAACAGGTTAAAAACACTGGGCTACGGTATTTTCTTACCATCACGCAGTCGGTGGATGCGGGTGGCGCAGGACCAGTCATATTGGCACTCTTTGGGGGATGCCTATGTCCAGCAGTGGACGTCTTTCGGCTGATATGATGATGCAGTCGGTGGGTTTGTGCCACTATCGTACTTATTTAAATAAAGAAAAAAGTTAACTACTTATGTATAGAAAAAACCGCACCTAACCTAGTCGAACGGGCAACGTTCTATCTCACTCCAACATCGCTCATAAGTAAGTTAATTTATCGTCTAATTACACACATATCTGTTTGTCTGTCCGTCCGTATGCAAATGTGACCAAGCGCACAATCAGACTTCACAACCAAAACGTCATACCAACCAAACTACACTAGTCAACAATAAACCTTATTTCTAAGGATTTTAGGTTGAAAATAGGGGTGATGGTTGACGTTAGATATTTTTGAAAGTGTAATCTAATGTCAACCATAATGGCATAACCACCAAATTAGAACTGGCAAAAATGAACCTTATTGTTAACATGATAAGGTTGAAAATATAGAAGTGGAGGTTGGTATTATGTTTTTGTTTATGTGTTGTATGGCGACAATTAAATTAAGTAAGGTATATTAATTGTTTTTTGGTAATAAGGGTAGATAAGGCTTTTAACATCGTCTTATTGATAGCGCCACGTGGCAACGTGTTAGGGCTCCGTAGAAAATTAACAAGAAACCTAAATGGATATTAGTTTGTTGGCTAGATTAATAAATTATAGGTACATACTTTAGAGAGGTAGGGCACAGCGGAATGTCATCTCGCTCGTATGTGGATCAGCCCAACTGGAGAAGTAGGTACCTTACAGGAGACCGCAGCCATAATAGCACCACCGCTTTGTAGTGTTGCTATATTATTGCATGCTATGAAGCATGTGGTGTTGTGTTCCTGGTGGTGAGTAAGGTCGCCAGAGCTCCCTAGGGTGCGCTGTGTTGGGAGTGAGGGACCTGCATGTCTCTATCTGCCAACACAGCGAATCCTCAAGTGAATAAAGGGTCGGCAACGCGCTTCTGATTCTTCTGGAGTCACAAGTGTCCATAGGCTACGGTAACTGCTTAACATCAGGCAGGCCGTAAGCTTATTTGCCACCGTCATTGTACAAAACACACAATGACACGATGGGAAGACGACATCAAGAGAACAGCCGGCTCACTCTGGTACGAAGTGGCACAGGACAGAGACACATGGTTATCCTTGGAGGAGGCCTTTACCCGCCCAGGGGTTCTTATACAGACCAGCATAGTACTAATACCTAGCTAGTTTAAACAAGTAATTTAAGTTTAAGTTCTTTACTAACCAACGTTATGTAATTTGTATTCTGTAATAAATAAAAGGCTTTTTTATTTTATTTATTATTGAACACCGTTCTAGCTGTCAACGCGAAACCTTCAGAAACTCTGGTGACTGGTCATATCAATATACTATTAGGAATAAGATTGGGTAAATTGGTTTTCTACAAAATAGGTCTACCTATCTATGAAGTCAAGATACCTAGGTAACAATGTCCGAAAATGTACAATTTTTGTTTCCCAGTTCAATGAGTGCTTATTAGACTAATAAGCACTAAGTGCCATTTAAACGGTAAAATAAGTTTCTGTCAAAAATTTCATTTTTGTGACAAGCTTTTATTGCCGACTGTACTTTTCTGCATACCAACATCAACACAATGAGTGTGACGATTCTAACGGGCTCAAACTCGATGGGGTTGTGTCGTTTTATTGCGGAGTTCCTATGGCCACCTTCCAGCTCCAGCATCAGATCAGCTCCAAGTCATCATAATATTGTATTGTCATGCGATATACATATGCTTGCAAGATTTTAGCTCAATTGGATAACGGGAAGTGACTGAAAAATGGCTTAAGGCACTCTAAGCTCTTCATAGAAGGAGTGGACTCGGGCTGAACCAGAAAACTCTGGAAATCCAGTAGGAAGCAACTCAGAATTATATCTGGGGTGTTCACAGGTCACTTCGGGGCCAAGGATCTCTTGGCCAAGATGGGACTATCTGATAGTTTAGACTGTAGAATGTGTGGCGAGGAGGATGAGACTATGGAACACTTATTGTGTGAATGTCATGCCCTTGCCAGACAAAGAATGAACTACTTTGGTAACGGTTACCCGCAACCAAAGGAATTCAAGGTGCTCCCGGCGAACTGCATCATCCGCTTTGTGGAAATGATGGAGCAAGCCTGGGAGCAGGTATAAAGGAGAGGGCAAATGCACAAAAGATCCCACTGGGTCGAAGTGCATCCGAAAGGGCCCTCACCTAGATAAGATAAGATAAGACTGAAAAATGGATTGCAAATTTTGACGGACAACTTACATATTTACATACATACGAGCAGTGCAAGTTAATAAAATACAAACTTCTGCCCGCGACTCTGTCCGCGTGGAACTCGCTTATAAATATCGTAGCTCCATATAAACTTAGGTACACCCCCCATTTCACACTTTTAGGGGATGATTTCCGGGATAAAAACTATCTCTATACTAAATTTCATCTCAATCGATTCAGCGGTTTAAGCGTGAAGAGGTAACATACAGACAGACATACACACTTTCGCATTTGTAATATTATATTAGTATGGATTTGTTACGTTAATAAGACTATAGTTCCTGGGTGACCGAGCTCTGCTCGGGTGAAAACGAATTTTCCCAGACATGAGACCTAGCTGGATCGGTTTCTCGCCCCCGTAAACCCCTATATCCCAAATTACATCGAAATCGTTAGACCCGTTTCCGAGAACGTGATTGCAAATATATATATATACAAATATTGCTCTTTTAATAGTATAGGATTACAGAACCCTTAACGTGTGATTCGACTCCCGCTAGCCTATTTGAAGCAGATACCTACAACAAAATATAAATGTGTATCGGTGTGTATGGTAATTTTCATTTCCTGAATTAGACAATTCTTAATTAAGCTCCATTACTTAACTAAGATACATTAGGATTCTCTGTAAGCAAGATAATAAGGAGCTTGAAAATATTGAAATGACTCTTGAGGTGTCCCAAGCGCGTTGCTGACCCTTTATAGATTTGGGGATTGTTATTATCGTCATCCAGTTTTCGTAGCCCAACTAAATATAACTTATGTGGTACAGTCGCCATCAGATATATCGGAGCGGCCATAGTGCTCACAAATATCTGAACATGGCTCTATTGTCGAGGCATTAGAGACGTTAGTTGAGCTACGAAATCGAATTGAATTGATGCAAAAATCAAAACACGTAACCAGTCCACTGCTGCAGTAATGATTGAAATAGATGGATACACAAGTTCTATATATATAAGAAGTACACATACTCCTAAAATCCGTCTTTGGATAGATTTGTCAGCACAATAGGGGTGTAGAGTCAATATTTATTATTACTCCAAGAGAAAGAAGGCAAAAAATATCCCTAGTGACGAAAATCCCATTCAGATATCTGCTGAAGCTTGATCTTGAAGAAAACGGTTGTGTTTTAATATTGCTTGTTAGAGAGATAAACGCTCGGGGATCGTGACGTCACGACACTCGAGCGTCATAGTAAATGACAATCATTTCATATGAAGGTGCGTTTCACGGAATAGGGACAGAATATACCGCCTCTTAAAACTATGGACAGTTATCATTTTGTAAATATTTACGTTATTATGTTAATTTTAGATAAAAGGTCTGATTACCTTTTCCTTCTCAAGCTGAAACGGGGAACGGAGGTTTTATGTACTGTGTGTGTAATAGGGAACTTGTAAGTATGGGACATACATTTTAAATAAATTACACTTAATCGATGCGGATATACGTAGAAATATCATACAAAAGATGATATAAAATAAAATAAAAACTACCGTTTTCGTTTTATCTCACGTTAAAACACTAAAAAAAAAACTCAAACGCAAATGATGTCGAGATAATTGATTTACTCCATAGTAAACGCGGCGAGAATATGAGTTGTGACGTCATAGCATAAGCCCGTTCAATATAGAACGTATTCGGGGGGTGCCAGCGCGTGCAGATTTCAAATGCATATATCATCAGAAAAAAAATCACAAGAAAGTTTTAATGCATTGTGTTTTGTTTTTTAACTAATTCCGAATTAAAAAAACGCAAAAATAAAACAAAGGACCTTGGTTTGAGACTAACTTGGTCTTTTATTCATTTGTTTATTCTACAACAGTTAGTTTAAAAAAAAAATAAGCGTGCTACGTCATCTAATAACGACGCAACCCAAAGTCCGTTATTAGGGCCCTATCTCTTGCCCATCGCTAATTCTAACGCGATAATATCGCTCGACATTTCGGGGGTCGTCTGCTTAAAAACTCATTATAATTAATGCTTAGCTCAAAATTATACTGTTAATTTAATTTATTTGTTTTCTGCACGATATGGCGCGTGTTGGCGATTTCTCGCTGTTTTTACAGATGTTATGTTGTATACCCATAATTTTGTATTTGATCAGTGTGTTAGCATTTCAATTTCAAATATGTTATAGTAGTTTATGTGACTGTACATAATGAAGGGCATTAAACACGAGTGTGGGTTTATGAAACAAGCCGAACATCACACGAGTGTCTTAATGCCTAATTATGTACAGTTACATACACTACTTTATCTATCCACATATCTTAAGCCTCCATGATGCATCCAGGAGCCGCATATTATGACCGGCATCGCAGCGTTGTTTTCTGGCAGCTGTCATAGTTTTTGTTTTCTTAATTCAGAGACAAACTAGAGTCGGATAAAACTATCATATCGTTCGATATCTTACTTACGTGCGACATTTGTCAAATTTGTATGCAAATTGACAATCCATTTCGAACTAAACGTTATCTCGACTGATATTAGAATAGAGGTCAAATCAATTTTTTTTGATTTCAGAGATGTTCGAAATATTGAATGAAATAATATTATCGAAAACGATGTTAATATTTTGCAATAATAACATTTTACAGATAAGAAATTTGTTCTAACAAAACAGTCTATTTTTATGGTGGTCATAATGTGCGGTTCTTGAACGCATCATGGAGGGTTTATGATATTTGGATAGATACAAATACAAATACAAATACTTTATTAATAACGCCAAGTTACATGTCAGGTTTTTACATATTATGTCATTCAGTTCAATAATAACATTTTATGGTAGGTATATTACAATTTATATTATCTATTTATTAATAACATTTTTTAGGTACTAGGTATGTATGTATACCGATATTGGTAATTATATTAATAATTATTCACTGAGTAGGGAGTTCGTAAAACTCGCCTATGGAATAAAACGAATGGTCAAGAAGCCACTTACGCAATCTCAACCTAAACGCCACTGTGGAAGTTGCATCTTTTTTAATAGTATCTGGCAGCTTGTTATATACCGACGGGCCCATGATGTACACCGATCGCTCCGACTTGCGCAGCTTGTGAGCGGGCGTGACGAGGAGGTGCGCGAGCTTGTTGCTGCGCATCATGCGGTATGCGTTGACGCCCCGCTGACGAAACACATCCAGGTTGTTGTGTGTGAAGAGAGCCACCTGGTAGATAAGTTCACAGGGTAGGGGCATGATATTTAATTCTTTAAATAGTCCTCTGCATGACATATCATCGGGTATGCCCACTATAGCGCGTACAGCGCGTTTTTGCATTCTGAAGGCTCGCTCGGCGTCCGCTGCTCGCGCCCACAGCTCCACGCCGTAGGTGAGGAGACTGTGGACGGTCGCGAAATAGCACGATAATACTACACCGCGATAAGCGGTGCTAGCGAGCCGACGGAGTGCAAAACATGCGCGGCCCAGCTTGGAGCAGAGCTCGTCAATGTGGTATTCCCAAGTGAGACCGCTGTCGATCTGAAATCCCAGCAGCTTTGCTTTTTTAACCATTCCTATAGCGGTTTGTTCGGCAGTTACTATACAGGGTGGTGGTTTTGTGCCATTTAGCTGGAATAAAAGAAACATAGTTTTATCTCTGTTTAAGGCTAGGCCGTTTAATCGGAACCACCACTCGAGCCTACGAACCACTGAATTCAGCTTATCCTCCAGTTCACATGGTGTTGGTGCGGTGACAACAGCAGCCACGTCATCCGCATACATATAGATCTCCGCTTCACTTATGGCGCTGGGCAAATCGTTAAGCAATAAGCTGAAAAGGGTATTTGATAGGCATGAGCCCTGTGGCACGCCTATCGAGCTCGTCATTTCAGATGATTTGATTCGTCCGTTTTCACCGAATACTGTTTGGGAGCGTTGGGACATAAAAGATATTAGTAAGGACAGGGCCGGGCCGCGAATACCGTAAAAATTGAGTTTGTCGGCAATAAGATGGTGGTCCGCGGTGTCGAACGCGCGCGAGAGGTCACAGCACAGCAGAGCGATATAGCTTTAAACAGAGGGCCTACCGCGAAAGGCATTCGAAGTTTCCCCTCTCTGTCATACTTACAAGTTCGTACATAAGTGCGACAGAGAGGGAAAACTTCGAATGCCGTTCGCGGTAGGCCCTCAGTTGACATATTAAGTTGTTGCGGGAGTATTTAGTTGACATGTACTTACATATAGGAATGCTCTATTATTAATAATGTTTATCGTTTTTTTTATTATTATTTCCTTTATTTCATTTCTTTCCTAGATTAGGTTTTTACAATAACTATATAAAAAGTAAAATATAAAACTATACATACAAAACACAAAATCATTATAAAAACCTAACCTAGGGTGCCGCTGGCAGCGAGGCGGGGCCTAAGCTACCGGTGGTCAGGGCGACAGAGACAGGAACCTCCTGACTATCCGCGCAGTATCCAGGAGTACCGCCTTCTGTATCTGGCCCTTGATCCAGCCATCTAGCGAGAGTCTCTTGAGGTGATGGTCGAGACTCTTCGCTATTAAACCGTTCGCCGAAACGACTATCGCGACGATGATCGTCGAATCAACATCCCACATAGCAGTTACCTCGTGTGCCAGGTCTAGGTACTTGCTGGCTTTGTCCTTCTCGGCTTTCACGAGGTTCCCGTCATGGGGGATGGTGATGTCGACGAGCACTGCCTGGCGTTTCGATCGATCTGTCAGCACGATATCAGGCCTATTGGCAAGAATAGTCCTGTCCGTGATGACAGATCGATCCCAATAAAGCGTGGCACGATCATTTTCGAGAACTGGCGCAGGTGTGTACTTATAGTAAGGCACCTCAGAGACCACAAGACCGTATAGCAGAGCAAGTTGCTGGTGAATAATTCTGGCTACAAGGTTATGTCTGTGCAAATACTCGCCGTTAGCAAGATGACCACAACCGGAGATAATATGCCTGAGTGACTCCCCGGGACGGCGGCATGCCCGACCAATGACGACCGTGCCGTCCTTCAGGATATACCTCCGGTAATTGTTCGTCATGATTGCTTCGTCCGCAATTGCACAGACAAAACCTTCGGTTTCCCCGAAGAGATCCCCGAAACGTAGCCAGTTCACCGACGCGAGCAGATCTACATCGGGCCCTGTGAGGGCCTTGTAGAACCGCCCGTGAAGCTCCTTGCTCCTCCACACCGCCCTGCGGTCATCGGCGCTCATTACTTTAAGTCTGCGCCAGTTCTCGTTTGCCAAGGAGAGCGGGGTGAAGTTTCCGTCTACTGCTACTACGTCGCGATGCATCCCACACTCGTTGCTTAGGAAATAATCCCTGAGACTGCACACCTCGCGGTTGTGGAGGTCTTTGGCATTTAAAAAACCGCGACCTCCACACTTCCGCGAGATTTACAGTCTCATAACAGACGAGCGTGGGTGTAGCATGCGATGCGCAGTAAGCACGAACTCTTCGGTCCAGGGCATCCAGCTCAGTCTGAGTCCATCTTAGTACGCCAAAGGAGTAAGTGAGCAAGGGCATCACCCAGGCGTTGAAGGCGCGCACCTTGTTGCCGCCCGACAAAAGACTATTAAGTACTTTTGTCAGGCGACAAAAGAAGCGCTCCTTCACCGCCCGCTTTACGGCCTATTATTATTATTATTATTTATTTATTTCAGATAACTATGTGATCCATATTGACAACAACAACAGACACAGACAACATCACAAAAGTAACAGTTCTAACCTAAAACAAATAAAAGAACACAAGACAAAATAAAATTACAATAAAAATGAATAAATAACTACCTACTTGTCGTATGTCACACAACCTCTGAGACAATCGACCCACTGTTTTTGGAAGAGACATTGACACATTCTGTCTGCAATCATTTTCAGAATGCTGTTGTGACTACCCCTCAGTCGCTGCTGCAGCGACGCGTACTTCTTGCGCATGATAGCGTGGAAGCCGTCGACGCGCGCGCTCACGAACATACCTGACGCGCTGCATCGCCGGGGCAGTCCCATCAGCATTCTGAAAGAATTATTGTAGAGGACGCGCAGGGCGTCGTACCGTACGTTTTGACCAATTAATCACGACATTATTTAGTTTTTGATATATGCAATTTGAAATTACGATTTATTACAATTAATATTATTTAGTTTTTAGGTAAATATTTGACATTTCATTACAATGTATAATTTTGATCGTGCTGAAGTCGTAATTTTAATTTTAACTGAATTTTGTATGCCTTGTTGCAAAACACAGTGAGACATATTTTTTTGATACCCTACCATACCTAGTACCTATATACCTGTATTTGACAAATAAATTATTTGAATTGAATTGAAAGAAAAATCACTGAAAACTCGTCCAAAATTCACCCAAAATAATCTTGAATGGTCACTTGTATCCCAAATATTTCAATCGCTCTCTTGACTTGGAGCGGCGGCGGCAACGGTATGCCATACGTGGGAGCGAGAAATCAGAGCGCGGCATCTCTCCGCCGCCGCTGTCGCCGCCGCTGTCGCCGCCGCTGTCGCCGCCGCTGTTGCCGCCGCGCCGCTGCCGAGGCCTTAGTTCAGAATAAATGACAGTAGGTATCTGCCAGTGGCGGCGCGTGAAAATGTTCGATGGGCAACCCGGAACAAAAAAAGTTATGAGAGAGTTTAGAGTAGCTGGTATGTAACTTTATATAGATACATTTTAGGCAAGCTGGTGGTACTGATAAGTAGGTATAGTTTAGATTATATGAAGTGGGATCATGAATGGTTCTTTGGTATACAATGCCCTTATCTGGTTTTGTTTGCGAGCGCGTGCCATTTTTTGCAAGAAAAAGGTTAGCGCCACGTGAAATGTTCATTGAATAATGAACTCTATCTTCTTTCTCAATATAATCCAAAATAGCTACGAGATAAAATACCACACGCAGCGCCTTATAGCTGGCTTGATGGGAGCGTTTTTTTAGGGTTCCGTACTCAAAGAGCCCTACTACTAAGTACGGGTTCCTATTACTAAGACTCCGCTGTCCGTCTGTCTGTCTGTCTGTCTGTCTGTCAGCAGGCTGTATCTCACTGATAGCTCCAGTTGACATTTTCACAGATGATGTATTTCTGTTGCCGCTATAACAACAAATACTAAAAACAGAATAAAATAAATATTTTTATAGATAATGGTACGGAACCCTTCGAGCGCGAGTCCGACTCGCACTTGGCCGGTTTTTTGTAAAATTGTAGTCCATTTTGAATCTATTGAATAAGCCGATAGAGTTCATTATTCTATGAACATTTTACGTGGCGCTAACCTTTTTCTTGCAAAAAATGGCACGCGTTCGCAAACAAAAGCAGATAAGGGCATTGTGTACCTGGCTAACAAAGAACCATTCATGAGCCCGCTTCATATAATCTAAACTACACTAGGGTCGGCAACGCGCATGTGAGATTCGAGGCCTTGGAGTTGCAAGCGTCTCTAGGCTACAGTAACCGGTTGCCATCAGGCGGGCCGTACGCCCTTTGCCACCAACTTGGTATTAAAAAAAACACAGGGCTTGTATTCTTGCCCTTAATTGCCTCATAAGAGTGTGGTTTAGAGCACGGCATCCGCTCGTTAAACAACCATATCACATTCTAATTGTACAAAGCGCTGTATCATGCCATGACTAGGGCTTACAAATACCGGATCTTTCGCAAAGCCGTTATTAATACCGAAACTGTCTTCATCAATCCCGGGATCCCGGGATCCCAGCCGACGACCTCTGTAGTCTAGTTGGTAGTGACCCTGCCTACGAAGCCGGAGCTCCCGGGTTCGAATCTCGGTAAGGGCATTTATTTGTGTGATGAGGTATCTAGACACATGCACATTAGGCACAAGCGACTTTTAATTCCGTAGCGCAGCCAAAATTAGTCGTTTTGATGGATGATATTAAGCTTATTAAGCATATTTCGCTACTTTTTAACCGCACCGGGATCCCGGTATTGTAGTTGTAAATACCGGTATTGAAAAAAGTCCTAAAACGCGGGATTGGAAGCTCTAATCACGACATATATCTTTGACTAACCTATTGTGAATCTAATATGATGCCACTTGGTCCAGTTTTTAGAGAGGATCACAAGTCGGTATGGGACCAGATAAGTAAAGTACAACATACGACGAAAATGACAGGCAAAGTCAGAAGAAAAGCTCATCGAAATACGCTTGGAGTGGTATAGCCACGTCATTTTAAGGCCGGAAGACCACATGACCAGAGCCGTCCTTAAAATCAATACCAGTCCTAAGATACGTGTCAGGCCCATTTCACCAAGATATATCCGTCGTCAACAAGACCTGAAGAAATCCCAATCCTCAACGACCCAGAACAGATAGGTACCTTACCTACGCCTGGCGAATACGAGGAGAGCCGTACTCAAAGAGTAAAACGGGACCCTATTACTAAGACTCCGCTGTCCGTCCGTCCGTCCGTCCGTCCGTCCGTCCGTCCGTCCGTCCGTCTGTCTGTCACCAGGCTGTATCTCACTGATACCGTGATAGTTCCAGCTGAAATTTTCACAGATGATGTATTTCTGTTGGCGCTATAACAACAAATACTAAAAACACAAAATAAAATAGTTTTTTTATAGATAATGGTACGGAACCCTTCATGTGCGAGTCCGTCTCGCACTTGGCCGGTTTTAGGTAGGTTCAGACTTGACCAAACAGTATGAAAAACTTCCTGTGACATCGAGCAATAATAATTAAACACGTCATTAATTCCTTTGCTACAGCTCGAAACATACATTTTGAAAATTAATCCTATAACTTTTACCCCTTTCTATTAAATTACTTTGGTACATCTCTCAACACTTGGACATAAAGCTCAATTTGGCAAATTATTCGATAATTGAACTGAAAAAATAAATTGGTCGTATCTAGAACTTACCATTTTATAATGTACCCAGAAAAACGGCCACTAGACCTAGATACCTACGTTTTAAATGTTACATTTGTTCAAATTTAATTTCACCATACGCAAAAGGAAGCATCATGCGAGTCAAATCGATTATCGCTTTCGAACGCATCTGCCATTCCAAATTTGAATAATTACAAGTTTTAAAAACAAACATGGCTGACATGGAACCGGCCATTAGGCAGTGTTACCTGTTAAAAAACTGACGTCCCGTAAATTACCTTTTAACCATTTATTAATTGGGATGTTTTTCGGGTATACGTGCGTTTAAATTGCTATAGTCAATTTACAATATGTGGGGTGTATGTGATGTGGGCAACTGGACACGTATTTTTGTTTTGCTAAATTATTAGTATTCTTGAACTTAATCGGTATTTATTCAGAACTTATTTGCATTTCTGATAATAGGTAAGATTCTAGTTCATTTGGACGAGGAAGAGTCTAAACAAATTCTGAAGGTTTACCTATTTATAGACAATCAGCATCCATTGCTTGATTTTATTTATTTAAGTATTTAATAATCTTTAGAATGGCAAAAATTATGTTTGACTTAACTAATTGAATTTAATGAAATATGTAATTATTCCTAACTAGATGGTGCATAACATTTAGTAAACTAATAACTTATTGGCATTTAGCAGGTCACCTTTAACCAACTTAAGTTTTAGTAAAAACAACCCTAATGCATTCGTGGACACCGAACCAGACACAAACAGTCGGTATATATTAACACTAGAATAACGCCCTCAGATGCCCTAGCAGGCCTAGCACACTAGGTTTTATGTCGGCGAAACGGTACCTACTGAAACTTCACGTGAAACGCAACATAAAACCTAGTGTGTCAGCCTACCTAGCACACTAGGTTTTATGTCGGCGAAAATGTACTGAAACGTCACTTAAAACGCGACATAAAACCTAGTGTGCTAGCCCCCCAGGGGCCCATTTCTCAAAGCGTATTAGTCTAATAATATTAGTGTTTTGTCACGTAAATAAAACCAAAACATGAGACAAAACACTAGTATTATTAGGCTAATACTTTTTGAGAAATGGTCCCCAGGTGGGCAGATACGATTGATAAAGAAAGACTCCTTACAACCCAACTAGCACAGACTTAGTTTGTGGCCTGACTTGGTGCAAATTATGTTTTGTCTATTTTGAATCTTGACATAGAATAGGAGTAATACAAATTGTAATCTGTTTTTATTTTCACTGTTAATTGTTGCATGCTGTGTCCTTCTGTAATTAATAAGGTACTTAGTTTTAGGTCTGGGTTATGTGGTATTTCTACCAACTAAAAACTCCACGTCAACCGCCATCTGCGCTTAGTAATTCGGAGGACTCTAGGATCTCAGGTTGAACGCACTAGAGCCCTCCTCGCGCTTTGCCCCTGCTGGCTCGTTCTGGGCATCTTCGCCGCCTTCTCTGGGGTGGCCGAGTTCTGTGGCCCCCACCACAAAAAATCACTGGCGACCCCGTTGACCCCCTTAAGTCGCCTTTTACGACAGGCGGGGGAGACCGTAGACCTATTCTTGCCCGAGTCTATGTGACAGTACCTAGGAAGTGCACCTTTGACCTTTGACGATGTTGCATCACTTATATGGATAACACACCCGTCACTCTCGCACTAGCTTGTTTTTTTTTCATTTTGTATCCCTTTCAAAAAAAAAAATATTTAAGTTGTATTTTAATACAGATAATATATGTGGAATCCTCCTTTTAAGGCGCCGTTGGTTCATGGTCTTCTCTCCCTCTCACTGAGCATACGCGTGAGCGAGATGGAAGTGCGTGTTCGGAAGCGCGGAATCATGTTTTTTTAATTTTAATCGTTTGTGCGTTCAATTAAATAAAAAAGTTATCACTAAGTTCCCTCAAACATGATATTGCCGATTTTTAGAACCAATTTTAATATGTTTTGTGCATAATTTGTTACGAATGTTTTAAGTGTATTTTAGACCTATGTTCGTGATTTTTTTCTATCGAGCGAAAATCGCTTAGTCATGTTTTGAATCACTGATCTCCCTGCAGAAAAGCCTCAAGATTACTTTTCGTATTTTTTTGAAACCATATTATTATAAACAGACGCATTATATTGTTTCGAAAACTCTGTTCGTTTAACTTCGCTGAAAGATTCCAAATCGCTAGAAGATTTAATAGAATTCAAAAAAAGCCTGTTTACCCTTTTAGTAAAAAAAGCCTATTATTCACTGAATGAATATTTTACAGATTGTGAACTATAATAATATAATACTTACTCTAAATTAGATGCATGCTGCTCCATCTTCTCATAAGTATTTGTATGCCATATGGCAAAACATAGTGGTACATAATTTTAAGTTCTTTGACCATCCATATACCTATGTTTACAAATAAATGATTTTGAATTTGAATTTTGAATTTGAACCTACGGCGACTTAAGTTAAACAACTTGTGTTAGGAGGTATTCGCTATTTCATACAAGGATCTTTAAAAGGAATAAGACCGCCTATTTGTCACGTATTTTCTAATGCACATTAATATTGTAAATTGAATGAGGGTACCTATACCATTTTTTTTCTAGCTTGAGTAAAATTACATATGACAAACTGACGGTATACCTACCGTGAAAACACTGCGTAATATACGTCAGTTTGGCATCTGTCATTCTACTCAAGCTAGAAAAAATATGGTATAGTGGTTGATATATTTGTGTTCTTTTGTTTTTGCTTTGCTTTTCAATTTCCTTGCTATTGTGTACTTACATGTGTTAATATTTAATACTCATTTATTTTTCTTTGTTTTTGACGATCGTGATAAAAATTCTTATTCTTTTGACATATGTTTACAAATTTGTAATGTAATTTTTTTATCATGAAATAAATAATCTCATCTACGAGTTATCTAATCTATTAATACCTAGTTTCAATGTTTAGTTGACCGACGATCGTACATAATGCCACATGGAAATTGCTACTACTATATAATTATAATGATGATGATATTTTAAGAATGATCAAATTCGAATTTTAAATCAATGTGTCTGGTTTTTTACTCACCTTCACATTTTTTACAAGCTTTATATTAACTTGCACTGTTCGTATGTATATGAACAGTGCAAGTGTAAGTTGTCCGTCAAAATTTGCAATCCATTTTTCAGTCACTTCCCGTTATCCAATTGAGCTGAAATTTTGCTAGCATATGTATAAGTATCGCATGACAATGCAATATTATGCTGACTTGGAGCTGATCTGATGGACGGAGCTGGAAGGTGGCCATAGGAACTCCGCAATAAAACGACACAACCCCATCGAGTTTGTGATCGTTAGAATCGTCTCAATGAGTAGTTGATGATGGTAAGCAGAAAAGTACAGTCGGCAATAAAAGCTTGTACCAAAAATGAAATTTTTGACACAAACTTATTTTTAATTAATCTGTATCCATATCTGTACCTAAGCGCCAAGCTTATGCTAATGGGCGTACCTACAATAAGAATTCACTCTAATCTAATACTTAGATAAGAGACAGTTTTGTCACGATATACTTTTCTCGTTCATGACGAGAAAAGTGTATGTGTGTGACGCTGTATGTGTGTGGTGTTGCCAGATCATTTTAAGCGTCTGTAATTAATTGGATGCGTGGCTATTCGCCACATACTCATATTTCAGCGCCGTCTACATTTCATCTTTTAAATACAATTACTTGAAGTCTCAGCTGTGTTTACAAAACAGATTCCTAATAGGATTAACATCTCAAACAACGCGAAATTGTCTCTGTAATTCGCACAAGCTAAACCGCCACAATAAATTACCCAAAACCGCCAAACAAAACAAATAACAATCGGAACAAACCGTCAACGAATTCCAGTTTCAATTTGGTAATTAAGTGACAGCTGATAACCGGAGAGCCACGAAAATCCCCGGCAATCGGAGCGTGGCAACACTTGGGGGCATGCGACCGATCGCGCGATAAACATTCCAAATTTAATTAAATTAAGATTCCGCTACTTTTAAAACGTCCGAGAGATGGCGTTGTATTCAAACCTAATACAATTTCAACCTAATTTTTGTAAGAAATAAGGTTGACTTCGCGTTGAGGAGACGATGTGTTTGGATGACATAATTAAAAGCTTCCCAAAACGCAAGCAGTAATAAAGTGTATCACTATTGTTTTAAGGTTCATTTTAATAGTGATTGAATCGAATAGCGTGCTAACGCGACTCCGTAACAGTAATTAAAGGATCGTAGTGATAAACCAATGTAATCTTTATTGCTCGGTGATACAATTGAAATTTCTTTACGGTTATAGGGCTGTCGTGCCACGCTATCGTTTGCGCTAAAAGGTCTGTTTTGTAGTTTTTACGTGAGGTAATAATCGAATTAATATTGCGGATCACTTAATTAAATAGATATCTTTATGAACCGTTTTTATTGGAATTAATAGGCTATTGATAATGTTATTGGCAAGTAATTATAAGTCTTCATATAACGACCTTTTTGTAATTTCGTATATTGGGGATATTTCTGTAAATACCTACATGGAGTACCTACTCTATTCTTTAATGTTTTTACCACGCCTAACAAGGGCTAGTCTATGGTTAGTTTTAGCATGATTATAATTAGTTATTGTTCACGAAATGTCAAAAACGGTTAGGCTAAAAATTATTAGTACCTAAGTATCCCAATTATATAGTAGCTAAAACATCACACGATGCCTTTTTGTGGGTTGATTGATATATATGTATAACCTATGTATTAATAAGAATTGAAAAGAGAATGCGTCAAGATATTTCATCAAAAATAAGCCGACCAAAATAAACTTTTAATCAAAAATAGGTACTCAAATCAGTCGCCTTGTATGAAATAACCAAGCAATTTATTAGGTACATACATCCGTCTTTACATGCGAGATTAAATAAAAGTGGCTATTTATAAGTTTCTGACAAAAATATTATTTTCGGTACAAGCCTTTATTGCCATCTGTACTTTTCTGTATACCGTCATCAACTACTATTTAAGACGATTCTAATGAGCCAAAACTCAACGGGGTTACGTCTTTTAAGTCCTGAATCTCTCAGATCAGCTCGATGACCATAATATTGAATTGTCATCCAAACTATACTTAAACCCCAAAGTTCAGCTCAATCAGTTGAAGATATCTGCTACAAAATTTAGTTGCAAGATTCCACCCGAACAAACATAGTTACATAAATTGCAAGTTAAATAAAAGCTTGTAACAAAGTAGCAAATTCCTATTACAAATACATCAGTGTTGCCCACTTCCGGGCATTAAAAAACCAGTGTTACACGGAAGCGCGTCCGGATGTGGCCGTTTAGTGTTGCCAGTGAAATGGGGTAAATTAAATATACCCTACCAGGGTAATCGTGACTTTTATCAGATCGCTCCGGTTAACCCGCCACGCGACCACTTTTGAAATTAAAATGAATTCGGAACTAACTTTGCATTTGATGCAATCCAGTGCAATGTTTTTTTTCTATGACTGCCAGCGTCACTCCGTCCGCGCATTGCAAATAACCCCGGCGGGGAGGCGGGATAAATTACAAAAAAATATGAAGCTTATCTCCTGAAAATCCATTCTATATAATAGTGTATTTTTTTTATTTGATGACCAATTTTGTAGTTTACCACATACAAACTTACATTTCACAAACTCGCATAGATCCAATCGCCATCACATACATAGGTACACTATAGGTGTTCAAAAATATCGGCACATGCACCCTAATGCCTTGAAAATAGAGGTGTGTTCCGATGTTTGTAACGTGCTTGTTTGCTCCGATGTATGTGATGGCGACTACCTATTTGATCATGTGCCAATATTGCATAATTAAAAAAAAATTAGGTGCATCAATTTGGAATCATAAAACTCACAAACCTTTTTGGTAGGAACGTAATTGAGTGTCTAAATTATTGGCACTGCTCTGAATAAACTCAAACCTATATTTCTATGTGAAATTATGCGAACACCTATAGTGTACCTATGTATGTGATGGCGACTGTACCACCTCTTTATAATATTAGTAGCTTGATATGTTTGTTTGACTAATTGGCCTCAGTTTGGCGAAACAGGAAATGTATACTTACCGTTAAGTTGTTTTTTAATAAAATAAATAAATAAATAAAGTAAATTATTTCTATCTAGGAACCGATTTTTTTTAATGTGATATTTTCAGGATAAAGTAAAAAATATATGTACATCAGCGTATTTGTTTTATTCTTCTTATCTTATAATATTACAATATGACGAAGATCTCAACTACTATCAATAAATAACATTAATATTTAGAATTAAGCTTCGTTTAATTATTTAGGCTAGCAACATTACGGAACGAACGTCCAAGCGACATGGCAACACAGTTCTGTACAAATGTCTAATAACAAATTAGACAAATCGCATTTTAGAGCAATGTATCAAAAAAAAACATTACTCGCCTTTTTCTAGAAGGTTAGCATGTAAGTAAATCATGTACACACTCATGTATGTTACACTTTCAAATCGCATTCCAATTTTAAATGTGTTTCGAAAACGCGTAACCAACTATCATATATGAGTGAGTGAACATACTCATGAGTATGAGTGTCAAATTAGGATGCGAAACCACTGTAAAGTCCGTTCACACCTTGCTATTTGTCACAACAACTGACAGACACGCAGTTATAGTTGGTATGTGTCTCTGTCAGTTGTTGTTCTGCTCCGCTCCGACACATGCTAAGTGGACTCCTTGTTGAGACCACCCTCAACATTGTACTTCTTTTTATTTTTTCCTAGATTTAAGCATTTGTATTTAATGTTGTGGTTGTGTTTTTCAAATAAAACATTCATTCATTCATTGTGACAAATTGTATCGTTTGTAGTGTACTTACTTAATCGAAACCGTTCACAGGCACCACGCAACATCTTTATTTATTGTTCCGGATTTACAATCGGGTTTTTTTGTATTCAAATATAGAACCCAGAGTTAGTTTATACGTAAAACTACTCGGTTTTCCAATTATTGTTGTGCCTTTCTTCTCCTCTATTACAATTTATGTCGAGTACAAAATCTCTTCTAAAATGCGATTTACATAAGTTGGAATAGACTGTTAGTTGGAGACTAAGATAAAAATCTGCTGCGAATATTTGTTATAATAATGTTAAATAAAATAATGTTTTATTTTACATAAAATTATCACTCCTATTTCCCAGTGAGCTCTTTAATTAGTCCCAACTATTACGCATGAAAATACTGCAAATTAAAAAGAAACAATTCGGATGTCAAAAAAATTATAATGTAGGTACAGTCGCCGTCACATACATCGGTACACTAGGTGTTCAAAAATATCGGCACATGCACCCTAATGCCTTGAAAATAGAGGTGTGTTCCGATGTTTGTGACGTGCTTGTTTGCTCCGATGTATGTGATGGCGACTACCTATTTGATCATGTGCCAATATTGCATAATTAAAAAAAAAAAGATGCATCAATTCGGAATCATAAAACTCACAAACCTTTTTGGTAGGAACGTAATTGAGTGTCTAAATTATTGGCACTGCTCTGAATAAACTCAAACCTATATTTCTATGTGAAATTATGCGAATTCAGTTATTTATCTGTAAACAAAACAAGTGTTCAATTTAAGCATGTAAGCTAGCGCGAAAAACGAAAATCGAAGTTCGCATCACCCTCTCTGTCGCTCAAATAAGCAAGTGCGATAGAGGTAGAGATACACGAACGAAAGAAGTTGGAGTTTCGCGGTAGCCGCATTTGACATTATGTCTTTTTAAAGAGCCCGTTAACGAGCTCACTAGCGCCACTGGTAAATAATTGAAATTATTTATATTTAACGATATATATTTAAAAAAGTAGACACCTACAGTGTGTACCGGCGTACTTTTTTAAATATCTATCGTTAAATATAAATAATTTCAATTATTTACCAGTGGCGCTAGTGAGCACGTGAAAGGGCTCTTAATTATTCTCTTTTTTCTGATGTTAGGTAAGTAGGTAATTCTCAAATAAAAATTAAAAGATGGTATAAACAATAACTGCTTGATAAAATTTCATCCACTTTTGCACTTGAAATATGAACAACGTATTTATAGTCTGATAAACAAATTCTAAGTTTTTATTTTCATATCTTCAACAGAACCTTATGAGCATAACTGAAAAGATTTTTAAATATTTTTTCTTTCTCTTATTCTATTGTGTGTTGCATCAATCACATTTTACTGGCCAGTAAACGTTAAATATGGCGCCCGTATCTGTCAACCGATGGAAAACTGCCAAACTTCGCACATAATAAGGTTACCTCATACCCTGTAAACTAACATTGTGGAATGCAATAAATGATTGAGTATTGAGTATTACCAACGGTTACTAACGATTACTTACCGATGGTTTGAAATAACTGACCCTATGTTAAGTTCGTAAAAAAATTACTGAATGGGAAGTTTGACAAACTTATATGGATGGCAGCTGCGCCGGCGCCATATTTAAAGTTTACGCCGGATAAATAAAGTGTGGTCGACGCAAACCGCCCTAAATTTCAAACTTTAAAGTCAATATTTTATTTTATGAGGGCTGGTAACTTGTGTTTGTGTGTCGCCAGATTTACTGGTCAAATTACGACTCGGTGCTTCCGAGCTTACGCACATGGTCTGTGCTAGCTCTATGTCGAATGTTATATTAAATTTAGACCGGGTAAATATTTATATTTTTTTTTTACTGTAACGAAAACGTATTTAAAAATCTTTCCGAACACCCTATTAGTTAATTAATAGAATTACATATAGCTAATCGATAAAAAGCATAGTCAGTTCTTTGCGATATATTTACATTTACATCTAGCTTACTACAGAATAAATACAAGAGAATTTTACTATTTTCTATTTACAATAATTTACAACATGGAATGACGATTTGTACGTTACAATTTTACTTGTCTAGTATTCCTCCAACCGAAGTCTGTTCTCAGAAGTTTGAAAATTCAAAGGAATGTCGGAGTAATTCGATTTTTAAACTTCAAAAAAAACGGTCAGATCATGACGGCGTGTTGACCGTTAAAGATTCTTAAAAAAACACTTTCCGATCGATCTGACCGTATTTGGAGGCAATATTTACTTATCCTACATTTGAGTTCAGCTACGCAATTGTCAAATTAAATAAAAAAAAATCATAGGAATACATTCCATGATAAAAAAAAAACCAATGACACTAATGTGTCACAGAGTTTTTAAACATTCCTTCATTCTTTTAACAATTTGACAATTCCGTTAAGCCTCGTTTACAACGGGGTAGTAAGCGATCAAGTAATAAGCAACTGTCTGGAATATTAGTCACAAGTAACTTAACCTCTGACTACCCTCAAAATGTTTAATAAATAGGCATTAAAAGATAATCTAGCTTACAATACCTATACATATATGTCACATTAACGATTTGGCATTTGACATTCATGATATGACTAGTCCTTTCTTTCGTACACTCCGGCTCCCTAACACTTGTCAACCGCGCACTACTGTCAAAATTATATAAACATATTGCTGCTGCTTTTATGGTAACAATTTGTATGTAAAAAAGTTTACATATTTAGCCAATATATCTGAACTGACAAGCCGCTCACAAATATCTGAACACGACCTTATTGCATTGTCTAAAGTGTTCAGATATTTTCGAACAGTTTCACACAAACAAAATACATGAAATCATTTGTTTTTACTCGTAGATTCTTACCTAAAAGCCCTAAAAGGTGCACAGCACACAATGCAAAGCAATTAGACATGTTAAAAATCATTTAAGCAGTTCATGCGTTATATCCTGCCATTAGTCCTTTCAGTTTAGGAACCGGATGCTAAATCACTCAAAAACTCGGCCTGCGCGGCCGATGACTGACACTACACTAAACTGCTCAGCGGCGCGCGTGACGTCACCGGTGACGCGGGCAGCGGCTGCAGTGGCTGCGGCGGCTGCTGCGTGAAATACACCCCAGGCTCGTTCGAGAACTGGGGATGCATAGGCATTGGTGTATGTGGCATGCCAGAAGGCCGGGACTCGTGGTACAGAATCGGGACGCGAACCAAACGCTGAGCCGCATGCGCCATGTTCGCAGCCTCTAGCTCAGCGGCCAACTGCCTCTTCCATTTATTCCGTCGGTTCTGAAACCATATCTTGACCTGCGTTTCTGTCAAGTGGAGACTAGCCGCTAAGCCAGCGCGCTCTGAACTGCTCAAGTACCGCTTCATGTCGAAAGTAGACTCAAGCTGGAAGACTTGAGATCTTGAGAACACTGTTCTTGTCTTCTTCTTCCGTTTCCCTAAGTTGCTGTTCGGGTCTCGCTTCTCGTCTTTATCGAAGTCGTCGCTCTCGTCGACGTCCGGGTCTGAATCTTGAGGGTCTTGTTGTTGGGGGTAGAGTGCGGGGTGGAGGCGGGGGGAGCGAGGTGAGGAGCGGGAGGGTGAGGGAGGGGTGGGGGCGCGGGGCGGGCTGCGCGGGCGCGGGGAGCCGCCAGCTGAGCCTTCCTCGTTCGTGATGTCTTCTGTAACAATGAAAGAGGGTTTAGTATGCTGCTGACGTGCTTGCTGACGCGACGTGTTGGGATTGGATAAGTTAATGAATTGTTTTTTCTCGCTTGCGGTATCGCATAGCTAAACGTGTGAGAAGACTAAGGTAGAGAGCGCATTCTATAGCCGTAACGTCATACTGGGTGATTGCAAACACAAAAAGTGAAGATGATGGTAGTACTGAACAATTTTTTTCATGAGCTCAACGCCTAAATCGCAATAAAACGCATTTTCCATAAATTCACTCTCAATTGGCTCTTAATCAGCTACAATTTTTTCGTGATTTTGTGTCGGTCCCATGGAATAAGTTGATCAGTACCTACACTATGATCTTCTTAATTTTTGTCATTCCCGATCATGCATGACCCCAAAGTCACTTTGTATTCACATTCTACTTCTTATTATGAAATTATATCCTACCCTACCAACCCAATTTCAAGACCTAAAAATGTGTAATTAAATGTACACTCCGTTTCAATGGGATATGAAACAGTTCATAAAACAATGTAGAATTTAATTTGTTTCTACGCAACTAAATTCAAATTACCCCAGCAACAAAGTCACCGTGTGTAACGGCTCTAAGAGGCTAAGACACGATACAATGGCCATTACTATTGGCCGTGTTGCCGCTACATTAAATCTCAGCTAACCTACAAAAACAGCTTATTCCCCGCTTTGATTACAATCGGTTGCGAGGCTTCCGCGGATCCAATTACCGGCAGCGTTTCACGCCTTCGATTACATTCTGGGTTGACGCGTTAGCGGTTTAAACAGTTTGTTTTAATTTTAAGTATTAAAATTACTATGTAGTCAATTTTAAGTACCTACTCGTATACACATTAGACATTACAATCATCCAACCATCTAAACATATCCCTCCAGTTATCATGTTGGTACAGTCAGCATCAAAAGTAGCTACACAATCGAAGACGTCAAAAGTTCTTATTCCCTTTTAATAAAGTCTTTTGACATCTTCGTCTGCGTAGCTACTTTTGATGCTGACTGTACTTATAAAGATCGAACTAAAATTTCTCGGCTACTCTTAGCCGAGAAATGAGCCCCATTAAAGCCTGCATCACACTGGCGCGGCCTGCGGTGGCGGTCAATAGTAAATTTAACAGTTAATGACAAGTTCACTATTGACCGCCGCGGCCAGGCCGCGCCAGTCTGTGAGAGGCTTAACAAAGTTACAATTTTATTAAACCAGCAACACTGAGGCACTTTGCCGAGAGGCCATTTTGTCTGGGACCTAGACAAAATGGCCTCTAGACTCTAGGGTTACCGGTTAAAACTGTAACTAGTAGCTTTGTAAAAAACAAAGACTGCATAACCGAAAAATACCGGTATTCTATTTTAACGGTATGACGTCATATCGGTTGTCAAATAGCGGTTTCGGTAGCGGAACCTTTATATTTCACTACCGAAATATAAAGGTACCTATATTTTTTCCGGTACCGTAACCGCTATTTAAAGGTACCGATATATCGACATTGGCCTGGAGTTGTTGCCAAACCGCCGGCAAAGGCTCTGCTGCTTTGTCTTTTAGTCTTTAAATGTTTAGTAGCCAATGCTTCCTCTGTAGAGTGCCAGCTCGCTTACTTTTCTCGATAACCTTTATAATACCGGTATTATAAAGGTTACGGTATCGTTTTAAACTGGTACCGCTAACCGTTATTTCAAAACGGTTACGGTACCGTTATGTTCGCGCGGCGCGCATAACCTTTACGACATAACGGTACCGTAATGGAATACCGGTTTCATACCGGTATAACCGTAACCGAAATCAGTCCCTGGTAAAAAACTCCTGTCTGACCTTTCTAAAGATTGCCGACATTCTTTCGTGTTTTGAAGTTGTATGTAGGTATACATCGATTGGGAGTATCCAATTAATGGTTGGGAGTGGTAAAGATTTACGAGGGCTGTGTTAGTTTAGACAAAGTAGAGTTAACGTGCCGGTAATGGCTTACTACAAGTCAGTTGTCTATACATAGTATGCGCTCTGGTATATATGGAAGTGCTCTATAGGAATAAACATATTGGATTGAAATCAGTTTGAAAATTGCTGCTGGCTCTCTTTGACACGGTAGGTTTTCTACTTACTATATTCTATTATTTGTCAGTTTGAGTTGGTATTTAGTTACTAAACAAGATTAAACGCGGCTTTTCATAACCTCAAAAAGGTTTAACTCTCACAGATTGTAGCTAGTCATTATATTAACTGGTGATGTAGGCTTAAACCCACAGATGTATGAATATAAGGAGATCGGACATGGCGGCCGATTTGTATAGAGTGAGCCTGTCGCAAGTACATTAACCCACACAACGCCCAAGTAATTGACAAGACAAAGCACGCACACATCTAAAACATACACTCTTGTATACCTACACGCTTATTTGACAATAAACGCGCATCATATCAGGCATTTTGGAAAAAACGTAATATTCTCTGCGATCAGCACGCGTGCACAGTATGGCAGTGTATGCCCATTGAGCAAACAGCTGCGACACGGCCGCCGGCGGCTTGTCCTCTCTCTAGTATTCTATGCTCTGAGCTTAAACCAGTCGAGTCCAGTAAAATGTATTATAGTACATTGTGCATTAAGGGCCGTAAGAAGGGGATTACTCACGAGAGTCTATTAGAAGCCCGACGCCAAAGGCGGAGGGCTTTTAATGAGTCTAGTTTGTAATCCCCTTACTGCCCGTGATACTCACAATGTTTTTCATCACATTTGCGAGGAAATAAATAACTACAAAAGACAGAAAAATCTGAGTTTCCTACAACCGCACCACTCAAAAATTTACGAAATTGACAACTTCACTTATAAATTTGAGGAGGGCGAGGGGGCGTGGCGCCGCATGGCCTGCTAGATTTATTTCAACCAATCACCGAGAATAATTCTTGTGACGCGCGGCCAACTAGATTTGCCAACCAATTTGTTTGATTTGTTTTTAACCAATCAGATCACACACAAGCTCATAACTCCCGCGGGAGGTAAATCGGGTATAGCTGTTATAGAGCAGCTTGCCTATAATACACCCTTTGCGAGCAAGTGTGATGAAAAAGGTATTCCGCTATCTCTAACTATATTATTAAATTAATTCGAGTAAAACCAATCACCGAGCAAAATTCGAAGTAAAACCATTATAATAATTTAAATCAACACGGAATTTCCAAACGTCATTCCAATTCTGCAAATTCCGAATTCAAAATTGGAAAACGGAAGCGTGAAACCAAATGTCATCAACGCTGTTGAACGAATCACTACAATCGAATTCAGATCATTCTACATTCAAACTGGAACACACCTTATTAGATTAGGAATAGAGTTTAGATTCCATTGAGCGTGGTTAGTTTTAAAGTTAAAACAAAGACACATCGCCAGCATAAGTTGAGTCGAGTCTTTCGTTTGTTTTCAATGATTGGAGGGATCTTGTTACGGTGGATAGTTGGCTGTGATTGGAATTGATTTTCGAAACCGTACACCGTAATCCTTTGTTACCGTTGCTTGGTTTACACAAACGCTCACTAGTTTAAGCAGTTTATGAGTTTGTTGGATGCATTAGATGAGTGCGTTGGATATTTCCTATTGGCCACCAAATGCATGGCGTCTTTAAATTAATTCGTGTTAAAAGAATTAATTGGTGTTAAAAGAATTAAGGTCGGTTGTGTACTGGGTAATTACTTATCAATTTCGGTTGCTTAATATGCCTTTGTATTACTAATCATCTTCGGTCATTGTGGCACTCTTTGGGAGAGGCATATGTCCAGCAATAGACGTCTTTCGGCTGATATAATGATGATGATGATGATTATTAATCGATCAATACTTACCTATCTCATCTTATCATAGGTGAGGGTCCTTTCGGATACACTTCGACCCAGTGGGATTTTTTGTGCATTTGCCCTCTCCTTTATGCCTGCTCCCAGGCTTGCTCCATCATTTCCACAAAACGGGAGCACCTTGAATTCCTTTGGTTGCGGATAGCCGTTACCAAAGTAGTTCATTCTTTGTCTGGTAAGGACATGACATTCAAACAGTAAATGTTCCATAGTCTCATCCTCATCGCCATTGCCACACATTGTACAGTCAAAATTATACGATATAATCTTGGCGAAGTGACCTGTTAACACCTGATAGGTATAATTCTCATAGTTGGTTCCTGTTGGATTTCCAGAGTTTATTTTTACTTATGTACCTTATTTAGGTACTTTGTGTATATGAAAGAGAAATCGATAAATATAATCCAAATAACTTTACTTTTAAAAACAAAAGAAGCATATTGTCCAGGCAATGAACTGACAACTTGTATGGAAAAAATGACAAATTTGGAAATAATTTATAATAGCAGATTTTTTTTTTAATGGATATATTATCAATTAAATAGTTACCTAGCGACAAAATCCAACAAAATTTCAGACATCAAAAAAATTATAACTTAACTAGCTTTTGAAAAGTCAGAAATAATATTAATAATTGGTTTTATCTCTATTTTGGTTCATTTACATTTGCTCTATATAATTCAATATTAATTATATTATTTGAATATTAATTCAAGATAAATAATAAAAAAAAAAACAATTCATGCTATGTTTAAATCTATTTAAATACTTCCGGATGGAAAAAGTTTGTTGGATTCTTGAATAAAGCATCTTAGAATAATGTTTTAAAATGATATAAAAAAAATGTTTTTCAAAACCGTATTTTGCCTGGAGTATATTTAAATCAGTCTACCTCTACTGATTTCAGTGTATAATGTGCCGATTTATGTTGAAGCCAACTTGTCATGAATAAAATTCATATTCTATTCTAAATGAAATAACTCCAACGTTTATAACGGTCTGCCAACATAAGGACAAAAACCATTAACCTCAGACCAACTAAACAGCAATCCGTATAAACCGCGTTCTAAAATTAAAACAACCGCACGCAACATTACATACATCCAAAAGCGACGACACCGTTTTTGGCGCGAACGCGCCCGTCGCGAGCACGATAGATACAAATCGCGCGCTCGCGAGCGGGATGGCCATAGTTCTGAAACTTCGTCGTCTAGCAGTGTTGCTATACGCGAATAATTGTAGGTGGATGGTAGAAAAGCATTGTTCAGTCGGTTTGGGTCGCGCGAAATGGCCCTCTTTGTCTAGATGGGTTTTCCGAAATTAAAGGGAAACGTGGGGTTGAGAGAGTAAAGATGTGATGATGATTGCTTTTCCAGTTGAGATGGGCTCGGATTGGGGTTTACTGGGGTTATACGAATTGTGTCGTGCTCATTTGTGATTTATGAGACTTGTGATCACTGGTTATTTAAAGCAAAATAGAACACTTATAAAACCTCATTCTGCCCAAGGAATATTCCTCAAAAACCGTTTAACGATGAAAGGTACAATAGGCTTGTTGCGTGGTGTTAAAATTGATAACGTCGTGTTGCTAAATGGATAGTAAACCATCAAATGATTGTAATAAAGTATGAATATGAAAAACCTTGAAAGTTTAGAAAAAAAAGTTTTTTAATTTATTGTCCAAGAGTAAATTTAAAGGTACCAATAGAATCCTTACGATTTAATATAAACAAATTTGTAAGATAACTATGGACCTAAACGCAGTATTTCGCGACCGTAACAGCAATTTACTTCATTTTCCATGCAACGGTTAGTACAAATTGCACGGTGTGACGTCATACTTTAAAGCCAATCAGTATGAAGCGTTTCGGCTGCTGTCAGCGAGGTCCATCTTTAACTCGATTTTTTGGGTATTAATGTCCTTCAAATGTAGGTGCTTCTATACAAACATTTGTTCATCTACAAAAACTGGTTCGAATGGCATCGTAAACAAATTTAAGGTCACAAGCCCATTTAGTATAGGTATTAGGTACAGCAACTAACGGCTAAAGAAATTTAAATAATGCGTAGTTTTGAGGACAAAAGGGGTCAAGGAAGAGTGTAGAAAAAAAGAAAAAAATAAGTGTGAAATTTACAAATATTACGAGTCAATATCCTTTCGGTTCAACTCATCTAAGTGGGTGTAAACTGGCGCACTTAAGTATATAGGTGACCCGTTACCCACAGAAGCCTGACCTTTGGGAATATGATTTCTACCGGAATTGAAGTATTGGTTTGATATCAAAGTAAAATTTATTGCGAGCACTTCAACAGATAAGCGCCGTTTAACCCATTCAGCGCCCATGACGAGACACATGCGTCAGAGCGCTACGAGCGCTTTTCACTACGTACGGAGTTTAACCCATTCAGCGCCCATGACGACACACATGCGTCAGAGCGCTACGAGTGCTTTTCACTACGTACGGAGTTTAACCCATTCAGCGCCCATGACGACACACATGCGTCAGAGCGCTACGAGTGCTTTTCACTACGTACGGAGTTTAACCCATTCAGCGCCCATGACGACACACATGCGTCAGAGCGCTACGAGTGCTTTTCACTACGTACGGAGTTTAACCCATTCAGCACCCATGACGACACACATGCGTCAGAGCGCTACGAGTGCTTTTCACTACGTACTGAGTTTAACCCATTCAGCGCCCATGACGACACACATGCGTCAGAGCGCTACGAGTGCTTTTCACTACGTACGGAGTTTAACCCATTCAGCGCCCATGACGACGCACATGCGTCAGAGCGCTACGAGTGCTTTTCACTACGTACGGAGTTTAACCCATTCAGCGCCCATTACGACACACATGCGTCAGAGCGCTACGAGCGCTTTTCGCTACATACGGAGTTTAAGCTGCTACGGACTATGGCGTAGTGCTACGAGCGTAGTGTGGCCGGGAATGGGTTAAAACGCTACGGGCGCTTTTCGCTACAATCGAAATTTAACTCTCACTGCCGCAGAAACCCGCTACGAGGAAAACCACGGGATCGGCTACGAGCGTAGCGCGTAGCGGTTCTTGGCAGTGAATGTGAGCTGATAGCAGCTGTGGACAACGGCGTAGCTCTATGTATGAGCGTAGTCGGTGAAGTTAATATATATGTAGTTCGGTTTCTTTACTTTCTATTATGGACTTCAAAAAATATAATAGATTTATGGCCTTTTTTTAAGAGATTGGGTCGTAATTGGGCGTTTTCAAGAAAAGTTGTTCAAAGACGTATGATTTTATTTCTGGATAAAAATCGTTTTATTCTACTCAGAATTTGAAGCCCTTTCGATTTTAGTAGCAGAAAAAGTGTCCTAAGTTTTTTCGTTCCGTTACGTTACCGTCTTCATAGAAGTTTGTAGGACGGTAGCGTAATGGAAACAAATAATTGTATGAATAACGCGTTTTTTTCTCTTATTAAAATCGAAAGGGCTTCAAATTCTGAGTAGAATAAAACGATATTTATCCAGATATAAAATGATACGAAATTGAACAACTTTTCGTGAAAACGCCCAATTACAATCGACTTCAAATGTACAAGGATAATGTACCTAATTGACAATTTTTTTTTCAAGGGTGTGTTTTTATGATTTAGTTTGCTAGACAATGTTTTTTACCTTAGATAAGTATTTATTTATTTCTCCCTAACTTGTAATTTTCATTCAGAAATATCAAATTGAAAAGTAGCGAATGATTCAAATGGTCGTAAGTAAATTATATTACTCGCTGACTCCCGTTTCATAAAACCACACTCGTGTTTTAAGGCCTCTTATTATGTATCAGTTGAATAAACTACTACTAAAATGTTGTCAGCCGTACCGGATTCGTTTTATTCCTTAAAGCTATAAAAAATACTGTGATATGCTGAACTGTAAATCATCCTGTATTTGAAGAGCACCCCCCAATATTTACTCATAAAGTAGTCGCAGCCATAGCGCGGTAATCAGTGCGGTAACCCAAGTAATCGATTACTGCGACGCCTTACCAGTGTAATCCGCTGACGCAACCGCGGGTGAGCCCGCACATTATACCGGCGTTTTACTACTTTAAATAGTAGTAGATTGTACAACAAGTGCACAAAGGCAAGATTCCTAAGATTTATTAGGATGCCATTAGAATAGAATTGAATACTTTATTGTTCACCGTGTATGTGATAGATGGTATACAGGGAAAAGGTATCGACAGGTTATGCGGGGATACAATAGTATTATTGTTAAACCTACGTTATTATTATAAATTTTAAAATTCAATTATTGTTACTACATGCACTATTATTTTCTTTGGATCATATTTAGAAGACTCTTTCAACCAGCCATATTTTGCCTGCACTTAAAAGGGTTTCCTTCCAACATCCTTATATCATTGGGAAGTTCATATATATTGCCGTGATAAAAGCACTCTTGTGATACATAGTATCATTCGTACCAGTTTTTGGAGAGGAACAATTGTTTGTATGGGAGCAACTACAATTAAAGTAAAGTACATAAACACGCAAAAATTAAAATCAAAGTCGGACCTCGCTGGCGGCAGCCGAAACGGTTTATACTAGTTGACATAGAAGTATGACGTCACAGTTTTCTATTTGTACTAATCGTTCCAAATGAAGTAAATTACTGTTTTGGTAGTGAAATACTGAGTTTAAAGGTGAATATTTGTAAATAATTTTGTTTTTATTAAAGTGAGAAAGATCCTATTGGTAGCTTTTTTTTACTCTTGGCCGATAAATAATAACTTGAACTTAAATTTGAACTTGGTATAATTATTAAGTCTCATATCTTTTTTTATGATTTTAATAAATATTTTGTAATTTACACAATATTATAATAATTTGATGATTTACTGTCAATAGGAACACTACGTTATAAATTTTAACATGAGTACCCAATTTGCCCCATGTGCTACTCTGTACTCTATATGATTCAATCCAAAATTACAAAAAGATCTAAACAAGAACTTAGTTTTATTTGTGATTCAAGAAACTCCGTCAAGTTGTCTCCTAACTAACGCGCCAGAATATCAACAACAAGTTGTTTTTTTTTTTTACAATTTTACACAAATCGACCTAGTCCCATACTAAGCAAAGCTTGTACTATGGGTACTAGACGATGATATACATACTTATATATAGATAAAGAAATGCTTGAATAGATAGAAAACATCCATGACTCAGGAACAAATATTCGTGCTCATCACACAAATAAATGCCCTTACCGGGATTCGAACCCGGGACCTACGGCTTCGTAGGCAGGGTCACTACCAACTAGGCTACAGAGGTCGTCCATTGTTCATAAGTTGGTGGTAAACAAGTGCTTGACTCACCTCTTGGCGGTGACCTGTCGTGTGGGCGCCAGTACCAGGGTGGCATAAGTCCGCCGTACCTGCCCGCGAGCGCACTCCATTGCGAGAAGAGGCCCAATCTGGAACAAAACAACTGTGAACAGGAGGCCTATTTGTTTCCGACGTTTCCGATCCTAAAAGGCATACAATGACTGTGTAGCGTTTTTTAGTGTAGGTAGATTCTATATTGTTATTTCAAAAATGGAGGAGAATCTCAATTCGACGTTTTTTTTATGTGTTTGTTACGCGGACATGTCCTCACTGGATGGACCCAACGGAAGACCAGGAGTTGGGTCCATTTCGTAACACGGCACAGATTGTCTTTTTATTTGACTTTGTCTTAGTGTGTCACGAATAAATGTTTGTTCCGATACTGATTCAAAGATAATTTACTTTAAAAACAAAGTTTTAACCGACTTCAAATCACTAGCCAAGTTGCTTCAAGTTTGCCTATAAAATTGGAAGAGTTCCCTCGATTTCTCCAGGATCCCATCATCATAACTGGATTTTGACAACGGGACCAATCTGGAAGTATTATGCTTTCAAACAAAGATTTTTTTTTCAAATCGGTTCATAAATTACTGAGTTATCGCGTAACAAACAAAAAAAAACTGACAAATTGAAAACCTCCTCCTTTTTTCAAGTCGGTTAAAAAGCGGAGCGGTAAGGCACCTGACTTTTTAATCTGGAGGTCCCTAGCTCGTACCATTTGGGTTTTTCAAATGTACCATATATCATATAAATGTACTTAACAGTAGCTTTTCGGTGAAGGAAGGGAAGTAGTAGTTTTCGTAAAACTAGTGCTTAAACCAAGCAATTCAGCACAAACTTAACTGGGGGCCGATTTTTGACTTTTGAGCGCTCGAAAATTAAATAAAAGTAAATACGATTATAGTCCCAACATTGCAGGCACTTACTTTCTACCGATATAATTGAATAGGTACGAGTGGTCGATACCACTCGTTTTAAAATTTTCTATGCTTATTTCAAAATAGCATTTCATAATTTTTGTCAATTTTCGAGTGAAAGCGTCGAGCGCTCGAAAGTCAAAAATCGGTCCCCTGTAATACTACAATTTCTTCATCAGAATAGCATCAACCCAAAACTAACATTCTAACCTCAAAATAACATTGTCAGAACTCCAGTGAAATCTTCCACACTTTTAGTTTCATTCGAATCGTTTTCACAAAGAGGATCTAACTTTTCACTTACATCCACAATATAAGAATAACAACAAAAAGAAAAAGTAATAAATCACTTTGGTGGGAATCACGAGGAAATAGAAAAAAATCGTCTATCGTAGAGAAACAAGCTTTCTCACTTTGCGGGGAATCGAGATATCGAAAGTATCGATTGTTGAGAACAAAGAGGATTGCGCGGCCCTGGGGGCTAGGGGTGGGGGAATACTTATCGATGACTTTTAATTTATCGATAAACTAGCTTTTGCCCGCGTTGAAGTTTATATCGTATCTCCATATAAACTTCCACCCCCGATTTCACTGTCTTGAGGGACGATTTCTGGGATAAAACCTATCCTACGTCCTTTCACGGGTTTCAAACTATCTCCATAACAAAATTCATGTCAATCGGTTCAGCGATTAGCGTGAAGAGGTAAGAGACAGACAGACACACTTTCGTATTTATAATATCACTAATAGATCTCCATACAAACCTCTGCTTCACCACCTTGGAAATGGGAGCCGAGGATGTTTGTTTCGGGAAAAAATCTATTCTAATGTCTTTCCCCGGGAGTCAAACTATCTCGATACCAAATTTCATCTCAATCGATTCAGCGGTTTAAGCGTGAAAAGGTTTAGTAACTCTGGTATGGATGGTTTGTATGGATCCGTGCTGAGCTATCGCGTAAAAAAAGATCACACCAAAAACATTACCTATTAAAATGATCCAAGCGCAACAAAATGTTCGTATACTAAGCATCTTTGGGATATCAGAAATAAAATCCAGTCTAGCTCCTTATAACTTTAAAACCAATTTACAGTTACAAAGTGTATATTGATAGTTTTTACGACCACCCGGTAGTTTTTATTCTTGAAAGCTATAATGTTTTAAATAACTGAGACAAAATTACACGGACACGTATTAATTATCTATGGGCAACATGTTTCAAACCCTTCAGGATAGTATCGGATCCAGGATTTCGCGGGGTCCACTATGATCACCTAGGTGATGGTATTGGACGAATACGTCTTATGAGATCACCCAAGTGATCCTATCGTACGCCATATCCAGCACGATCCCCTGGGTGATTTTAGTGAACAGAATTACATCGAATAGGATACCCCAGAAAGAGTAATATTACTTTCTGGGGTATTCGTCCAATACTATCACCCTTTTTTTTTTTTGTACGTGGAGTAAACCTGCGAACCAGGTACCCAATCATCGGGGGCTGACTGGGTTATGTGGTATTTCTATCCACTAAAAACTCCACGGCGGCCGGCATCTGCGCTCTCATGCGGAGGACTCCAGGATCTCATACTGAACGCACTGGAGCCCTCCTCGCGCCTCGGCACATTTGGCTCGTGCTAGGATGATGATGGTCGCCTTCCCTGGGGTTTTTAGGTGAGTGCTCCGGCCCCCGCCAGAAACACTGCGACCCCGATGACCCCCTTTAGTCGCCTTCTACGACAGGCGGGGGAGACCGTAGACCTATTCTTGTCCGAGCCAATACTATCACCTAGGGTTTTAGTGGATGCTGATTTTGGCTTGGGGGGAAGTTGACCCCGCTGACTTTGGATTTTGGGTAAGGACCCAGATGCTTTTAGGGGGATGGCAAACCTCTTAGCCCCACTCTGCGCTTCAGGAGTTAAATTAAAACTAAGAGAATTTAGAATTTTCGATAAACAGTTTCATTATAATAATATCGATGATAAATAAAGAGCAGCACTATAAAACAGAGATGTACTATCGTCACCAGATTGCAAGTGCTACCAATAGCTATTCAAGCTGGGGACCATCTGTAGCATACATTTCGCATTCAAATTTGATGTCAATGTGTTTCGCCTTCTGATACTTAAGTAGTTGAGAAGAAGTTAAATCATTGGTTTTGAATCACTAGATAGCTTAAAGCAGTTAAGGCGACGTACGCTCAGAAAACGGATTTTTAAAATGTCGTAGCGCTTGTTTGGGTCGTAATACGGCTGCCGTAAATTTAATAAGCAATTATGAGGCTTTTCTCGAGGTACTATAGCTAGTTGAACCTGAGTTTTTGACTTTCGATCGATAGAAAAAAATCACGAACTTAGGTCTAAATTACGATTAAAAAAATTGTAACAAATTATGCACAAAAGCTAAACATATTAAAATGTTCTAAAACTCGGCAATATCATGCTTGAGGGAACTTGGCTATTACAATCACGATTTTTAGGATTGGGTTTAAAGAACTTTATTTCCCATAATAATTACATGAATTCACTTACATGAGAAAGTATACAAATCAAAACTAAAACTAAGCAAAAGGAACCCTTATGGTGCGACTCCGGGTCCGTCTGTCCGTCCGCCCGTCTGTCACAACGTTAAATATCTCAAGAACTACTTAAGCCATCAATTTGAAATTTGGAACAACTGTTAAAAGGGTTAAGACACGTGTATGAATAATGAAAAAAAATATTTTCTGTTTAAATGACGAATATGAGGGGGGTTAAAAAATTAAAGTCTAGTAAATAGATTAAATGGGGTATCATATGAATGAGCTTATGAGTTGCACTTTCTATATTGGTTAAATTTTGATTGATTAAATAAAATGTAGAAAAAAATACGACCCCCCCCCCCGGAGATAAGGGGGGGGGGGAATCGTATTTTTAAGTTTACGAAGCGAAAATTCTTAAATAATTACATATGATTAAGAGTAGTATAAATAATACAGGAAAAATAAAACGATATCTCTATTTAGCTTATTTTTATTATTTATCAAAAATAATTTCTTAATCAAATTTGTAAATACTTACTTTTGTATGACATTTTATATCTTCAAATTATTTATTATCGATATAATCCCTTCTTTCAAATAAAAAATAAATAATCGAATCAGTACGCGTGATAAAAAGCTATCGCTGATAAACAAACATACTAGGTTGTAAGTAAGTTGTTAGTACCAAAATGCAGAAGGCGCTTTGCAATGGTAACTTCTACTATGAGCTGTTTAAGATTGTTCAAGAATGAATGGGGTCCTGACATGACGGGTATGGTGTATGAAAGTTTGTACGGAACCCTCGGTGCGTGAGTCAGACTCGTACTTGACCGGTATTTTTTTTAATAATTAACAAATAGAAATAAATTAATAAAGATATCAATTAAAATGCGATACGTTAGTCTCTAATCGTCCCTCTGTTCTAGGTTGGCGATATCGTTCTAGATTGCGATTGGCTTGTCAATGGCCATTCAACGTCTAATTGCAGTGGAACCGCGGCTGAATATACCTTGGGAACAATCTCTTATAATGCTATTGTATCTTGATTATGTTACTGTCTTTTGATCGACTTCAATTGGGAATGGATAAACATTTTAGAAGTGCCTGATAATTTTTTTGGTGATATAACCTTCCTTAGCACTAGAAAAAACTTGCAGACTTTTCAGCTGCTTCAATTATTTTTGAAAAATATAAACAGTTTCCTCACTTAGGTTTAGGGTTTAGGACGGCACTTCTCTTGATCCGTCTCATATTACAAAAAATATATCTTAAAAATCCGTGGTAAACTGACACTGGCAATGATATTGACAGCTGCAGCAGCTATATTTGTCATTGCTAGGGTCAGATATTGTAGGAATTTTTGTAATTTTAACTTTTAAAGCGAAATTAAAATGTAGTTTTTATCGTGAAATAAAGGAATATAATCTTATTGATAACAACTATACGTTTGGCCATATAACCCCTGAATGGGTTACGTATACGTGGGTTGCAAATAGGGAATGCAAACCGGTTAACCGGTTTACCGGTTAACCGGTAAATTGACTAAATATTAGGCCGGTAAATTACCGGTAAATTAAAATCAAAACCGGTAATTTACCGGAACACAAATTATAAGTAAAATACAACATTTTAACGATTGTTAATGCTTCATCGTCATGTTTATACCTCAATAACCCTCCTTTTATCATGTAAAAATGTAAATTGAATAAACTTGTTAGCGTTATTTAGCTTAGCTCATGTAGGATCAAATTAATGCAATCGTTTGTAGAAGCTTCTTAAAATATAAACACGTTCCTGGTGCCGTTCTATAAAATGTGAATAATGATCAGTTTGAATAAGTACAATAGAAACGCCTTATTTAACATACTTTAGAGGTATACTTATCATAACAATCCAAAGAAATACCTCTCTTCGTCTTACTGGGAGGGAGAAAAAGGCAAGGAACAGAGGTGTGGTGGCGCTTTTCTTCAAAAAGGGTGACAACACCCCACACACTACTAATCCATCTGACTTCTGAGCCATGTCTATAAGCCATTTTCGAGAGTCATTACAAATCGCCTCGTACGCAAGCTAGATGACTTCAAGCCCCTCGGACAAGCCGGTTCCCGGAGAGGCTTGAGCACCGTAGACCACATCGATATGCTCCGTCAGGTTATACAGAAGACTGAAGACTGAGGAGTATAACCTGCCCCTCTGCTTAGCGTTCACGAACCACGAGAAAGCCTTCGATTTGATCGAAACCTGGGCTGTACTAGTCGCTCCAGTGGCACCAACCCACCCGCCGGCGCGGTTGACTACCGCTATATCGAAGTATCGAAGTGTTTGTACGAAAACGCACTTTGTCAGTCTGTCTCCAGGATTTGAACGTAAAACCTATTCTGCTGCAGCGGGGAGTCAGTCAAGGAGATGTTATTTCCCCAACCAGTTCACCGCTGCACTGGAGGATTTTTTCAAGACTCTGGACGGGAGAAGGCAGACATCAACGACGAGTACATCACTCACCTTCGGATTTCTGAAGATTTAGTAGTCTTGGCTGAGACCATGAAGGACTTTAGTACGATGCTCGATGACCTCAGTAAAATCTCCGAGCGAGTCGGTCTAAAGATGAACATGGATAAGACGAAGATCATGTCAAATGCCGATGTAGTGCCAACTTCCATTACAATCGGACGCTTTACGCTCAGAGTTGTAAACGACGAGACTGTCCAGTTTCAGTTATGTGGGCTCGGTTTGACCAGTGTGTGTTGCCAGTGACGACATAATATATGGCATCTGAAATGTAGTCGCTCACTATGGGCCTCAATAGAAGGCTAAAAGTCATCCAAAGAGCAATGAAGATGGCTATGCTGGGAGTTTATCTGCGTGATCGCATTAGAAATGAGGCTATCCGCAGCAAAACTAAGGTAACAGATAAAGCCTTATGAATCGCTAAACCAATACCACAATTTGGAACCCCCATGAGCTCCACTCCTAGAAAAAGTTATAAAACCGTTTTTACGAACGCTCGTAGGTAAAATGAACTGTTACTATTACTAACCTTTTCTCTATCCAACTCTTTTTGACCTAGGAATGGTTGGTTATATACACATCTCTTGAAGCCCGTAGAAATATCTATTTAGTGAATTATTATTTTAGAATACTAAGTGGGCTTGTAGTTAGTTTCTGTAGAACTGGGGACAATTCCAACCTACCTGCTAATCCCCAAGGAACGTTTTCAGTTGTGTTTTTTGCCCTCATACTACTGAGCAAGTTTTAAATATGAAAGAATCTGATAATTACGGCATTTACGGCACATGAAAACTCTTTATATTATATCATAGCTTATTTTTACGATAAATAAACGTCAAATAACGATACTTATTAGCCAAATTGAATTTACCGGTAATTTACCGGTTAACCGGTTTTGCCTCACTCAAGTCGGTAATTTACCGGTAATGAAATTTGCCCGGTAATTGCATTCCCTAGTTGCAAATGAGCCTCGTGTATAGGGTGGCAAACAAGGCTCTCGTGTTACCAATTCGTTCCCCGTGCTCTAATCACGTCTTGCAATTTAATTTGGTTATTTTCATAATTAAGTGGACCAGTTTTTTTTTTTTTTTTTACTTCTCCTGCTCGAAAAGTGTGTCATATTAGGCTTACCAAGCGGGGCTAAAGTAGTACATTAAGCCCCCAGGGAAAATATATATACATATTTATGATTTTAAAACATTTTAATTTGACCAATCACAACCCTTTAAACAAACATTTGATTTGTATTATTTGTACCATATGTATTTGCTATCGACCAATCAGGATGCGGGTGGCGCAGGACCGGTCACTTTGGAACTCTTTGGGGGAGGCCTATGTCCAGCAGTGGACGTCTTTCGGCTGATATGATGATGATGATGATGAATCAGGAAACAGAATTAATTTCAAACACCAGGTGTTTTTTATTCCCTAACTCACAATCATCCCGTTTGGACGCGCCTATTAACGGTCAGAGGCGTTTATTCTTGGTATCAATATTTTGTATCTGTGTCAAAGCAGTTTATTAAAAAAATCATGCCGCCAAATAGGACAATCTCTTCACCGTGGAATTTATTATTGATTGTGGATGAATAATCTTTGTATTTACTATTTAGAGTGTATAACTCTGGCCTAAAAGCCATATTAACCACTCAAACAATTTCCCCTCACTTCGTTCGGGGCAATAACCATCTCGAGCTAAAATGGCTTATTTTAGACCCTGTGCTACATGCACGTGTCAGCATTTTTCCAGTTTTTAGCGAAAGTTACTTGTAGAGGCATCACTCATATACGAGTCATTAGCTTTGAAGGGGTGATGGGTTTTTAATATGAAGAGGGCTTATAAGAATTTGTAGAAGCTTTTTTGTTTGACTTGAAAACGGGAAAAATTGGATATTGAATTTGTTGCATGTTAATATTTTTTTTTATTAAGACCTTTTACAATATATACTATACTATACTACATTTAATCTTGCACGCACAATTGAATACTGACTATCTAAGTAATAATAATGACAAAACAGTACAAATATAGTGTCGAAATAGGGAACATTACGCAAAACTCTTCGTAGGTGGCGACACTAGCAGCGTTGACACTGTATCTCGTTCCCACTTGCGGTATTGTCTATGCAAGCATCCTTGTCACTCATTTGACAATCAATTATGCATGTGTGTGTGAATCCCTATATTTCTATACTGGTTTACTATTAGTGGTAGTGCTGCCTCTGGCGGCAGAACATTGCAGTAATGTTCCCTATTATTAAACTCGCGTAAGTTTTACCAAAACGGGCAGGCATTTAACATGTTTTTTTGTTCAATTATTGTTGTTTTGTTCAACAGTAGTAGTGTTTATTGTTATTGAAATACAGAACATTAAATATCAAATGGTTTTTAATTTTATTAACAGCCAATACATTGCAAGCAAGATACTAAAAGGTCGTAGCTGTCTACGTAGCTACATCGTAGCACCGTAGGCCACTGCCTCGTAGCCGTACCGCGTAGAGCCTTGTAATGTTCAGAAACGTCTCATAAACCAGTTTCACTTTTTGTCTAAAATAACCTTCCAAATAAGTAACATATTCTTATCAAAATATATTTGATGATTGATAAAACATCAAATAAATTGACGATACGAATACTGACTTCAAAGGTCAAAATCCACTTGAGACCAAGAAAATAATTGGGCACCAATTAGCAATTAAAAACTCCTATAAACGCTCCAGGCCCCTTCTCAAAGCTAATTAGCGAAAAACGCCACGAATCGATGAAGAAAAAAAAATCCGGCGGGTAATCCCGGCGTTCCAAAGTTCTGAATTCAAATTCCATTACAGCGTTCCAAGAGAGGAATGGAAGAGACCACGCGATTGGTCGGTTCACCGCGCCCTGATTGGCTGGCTGTCTGACCCCGCCCCCCTGCGAGGGTATAAAAATCGATGCGCCGAGAAATTTTACTCTTTTTGCAGCGACGCGGCAGGCGACAGTTCCCTCTGTTGATACTAATAATGGCATTTGTGCTTTTTCACTTTAAAGTGTTTAGTTGTATCTGAGCTGTCGCCTTTTGTTGGGTTAAGAGCTTTTTACTTATTGTGAGTAGTTATTTGAGGAAATGGAGACGCTTAGAGGGACAGGGGACAATAGGTGTCTTGCTTACAGATTGCAAGTTCGCATTGGACTTTGTTCAGGTCGATACATCCTTGTATTTTCAAAAACTTCTATCTGTGTCAGGTTAAAAATGTTAAGTTACTCATAGGCTCCTTGCGCTAGGCTAGTGATTTTCGATATTTTCAAGTAATATCGCGACGTAACATTTAAGATGATAGGATGAAAAATCTGGATTCAGAGTGACTCCTTAGGCTAGACGATAATTTTTTTTTTTAAATTTTGTTGGCGTTGTTTTATACTTTACGCTGTCACCGCCACGCTACGCCGTAGTCCGTAGATGAAGCTTAATGTAAATTTGTAGCGAAAAACGCTCGTAGCGCACAATACATCTCTATTCAACCTAAGATTGTAACCAAAAATAACTTTGGCAAAATACGTTCACAAGAAAGATAACCTCTTCAATTTGCAGATCAGTGTCGCCATATTAAATTGAATTGATGCGACATTGTCATTCACGCTGATGCAAAGCAAATTTGAGTTTTAAGAGTATTTGTTAAATTTATTATGGAGGTTAAGCTGCTAACAGACAAATTTTAGTTTTACCCGTAGACATGAATTTATTGTCTCAATTGTAATAAAAAAAATGTTAATGTATTACACAATAGATTACATTATCATTTTTTTTTATTATATTGTTCCTTGACTTCAAAAAGCAACGTTTGATTTTGATGGATTTTTGATTTTGTGTAAATACCAACCCCGGTATTAACCACTCTATAAACATCAAAATCCCAACGCTACTAAAGTAATATTGAAAAATGTTTCCAAATACCGAAATCAGTGAACCAACCAAACAGGGGAGGGGCGCCCCTCCGCATAAAAACATTCCGACCCTTATATCAAATCGACTTTGCCGATAAGTAACCTCTTAACTTAGCACATAGGCTCAGATTTTGTGGTGGCGCAAGTTAATTACTTGGGCGGGTAGAACTTTTTAACATTTAATAGAATTTTAATACACTTTCATTGCCAGTAGCTCACCTAGCAAGCGCCTACACCGTAGTCACTTTTCGCTACAAACGGAGAAAATCACGGAATAGGGAATGGATGAAAATTTTAGAAGTGCCTGAATTTTTTTTGGTGATAGGATCAACCTTCCTTAGCACCAGATAAAAGTTGCAAACATGTCACCTGCGTCAATAATTTTTGAAAAATATAAACAGTTTCCTCACTTACGTTTTGGGTTCAGGACGGCTAATGAGACACTTTGCTTGAACCGTCACTTATTAATTTTTTTTTAAATATCTGACCCTGGCAATGGCAAATATAGCTGTTGCAGCTGTCAATATCATTGCCAGTGTCAGTTTACCAAGAAATTTAAAGATATTTTTTTGTAATATGAGACGTATCAAGCAAAGTTTCTTATTAGCTTTCTTAAACCCAAAACGTTAGTGAGGAAACTGTTTATATTTTCCAAAAATAATTGACGCAGCTGTAAAGTCTTTAACTTTTTTCTGGCGCTAGGGAAGGTTATTTCTATCATCAAAAAAAATAAAACAGGCACTTATAAACATTTTATGCATTCCCCATTGGCTACTAGCGTAGCGCGTAGCTATTCTTGGCAGTGAATGTGTTATTATTATTTGGACTTAACGACTTGGGCGGCATACAAGAAAAATTGGCAAAAAAGCTTGAATTAAATACATTAATAGTCGAAAATTTGTTTTGTTTCAAAATAAACCGAATCCAAACAAATGCAACTGTTTTCCAATTGAGAACGGTATAAATTCTATTAATTGTTCCTCGTTAAGAATTTCAAATTGCAATGTTCTGCCGCCAGAGGCAGCACTACCACTAATGGTAAACCAGTATAGGAATATAGGGATTCACACACACATGCACAATTGTTTGTCAAATGAGTGACAAGGATGCTTGCATAGACAATACCGCAAGTGGGAACGAGATACAATGTCAACGCTGCTAAGTGTCGCCACCTACGAAGAGCTTTGCGTAATGTTCCCTATTGCACTGTGCGTTTCTTAACTGTCAAACTGTACACATTTGGTATAAGATAAATAAATAAATTGAAGAAGAGTATGCCTTTTACTAGCTAACTAATTAGGTAGTTTGAGTTATCGTATTTTTTTGTCAAAGACTGGTTCTTGCTCAGCACAACTTTCTCGACCGTGTCCTATGCATTTTATCGTGTTGTCATCAGACGTAGGTTGAGAGCGGGCTTACGGACTATATGGGTGACTGGTATAGAATAATCAGTAGAGATAAAGTACAAGCCGCGCGAATCAAGAATAAATTTTATTATGGCAACACTTTTCGCGCTATCTCGCTAAAACTATAGTGTACTTAGCGAAATGGCGCGAGAAATGTTGCCATCTTAAAATGTATCTTTACTGGCGTAGCTTATACCTACTAACGATTTGCACTTATTTACTGTGCAATCAACTTTAAGTACCTAAGGGCGAGTTAGTTATATTGGGCGTTTTCCGCAAGTCGACATCCATTGTGCCTATTTTGCGTGAAACGGCGGTGTGGCGCTACTCTAACCGCCCCAGCTCGTCTAGAAAGTTGGTGAGTGCCTTGGTGTTGCTGACTGCGTCCCGTAGTGTGTCTGGAGAACCTAGGTGCTTTATTCTGTATACTTCTACCTGCTTGCGAGTTACACCAACATAAGATTACAGGCCGATTAACGTCAAATATGGCGCCTGCAGCTGTCATTCCATAGAAACTTGGCTAGCTTTTCATACATTCAGATTTTAACGAACAGGTGGTGCAACCCACCCTAAATAAGTCATCATTTCCTTGCCCTTATCCCATTTACTTGGGGTCGGCGCAGCATGTCTTTTTCTTCCATACTTCTCTGTCAGCCGTCATATCATCACTCACTTCTTTTCTCTTCATATCGTCTCTCACACAGTCCATCCACCTTTTCCTTGGCCTACCTCGTCTTTTACATCCATCCACATTCATACCGAATACTCTTTTGGTCACATGACTTTCATCCCTCCGCATTACGTGCCCATACCACGCAAGGCGATTGGCCCTCAATTTATCCGCGATAGGTGCTACTTTTAGGCTTCCCCTTACATACACATTTCTTATTCGGTCCATCCTCGTCACACCACACATCCATCTTAACATCCTCATCACCCACCCTAAATAAGTATGTCACAAATTTTGAAGACAATCATTAGAAGCACCAAATACTCGCTACATCTCATAACTTACACCACAGTTGAAGGGCGTTAAATTATTTATACCCAAAGGGTCCCCCAAGACGTTATTCGCCGTATTGTTGTATTAGCGGGGAGCCGACTAATCTCTTTATGGACTAAGACTATTAGCTACGAATAAACTAATTATTACTAAATCTATGCACAGATTTGAGTTTGTATCTTGCAATCGGCTCAGTATTTTTCACGCATTTTGGGTTATTCCCATTTTCTTTTTATTGTAATGTACTGTTATTGACATGCCATGTAATGCACATATTACTTTATGGTGAAATAAATAAATAAAAATAAATATAAAACAGCTGGGTATTCCCCCCCCCCCGTCTGCACGGCTATCACAAGACGGCGCGCGAGCTCTCTCTATTTTCCTCGCCCTATCCGTCCCTCTCTTATTAGAACACTTGGAAAGAGACAGTCCGAGAAGAATCGAGTGAGCCGTCTTGTGATAGCCGTGCTGTTACCAGATATTAAAGTTTCCATCTGTTACCGCTAAAGGGAATTGGTGGTAACTACTTGAATTGTTTTTCCCAATAGTTACCACTTAGTAACAGAACTAACAGATACCATGTTCTTATTTCTTGACAGCTATCTTCCGACCTAGTAATCATGCTATTATTTTGCGGTCTTCTGGGAGGCGGAATAACATAAAAAAAGTTCCTTATTATCTATAAAAACGGCAAAAAAAATCACGTTTGTTGTATGGGAGCCCCCTTAAATATTTATTTTATTCTGTTTTTAAGTATTTGATGTTATAGCAGCAATATAACTACATCATCTGTGAAAATTTCAACTGTCACGGTTCATGAGATACAGCCTGGTGACAGACGGACCGACAGCGGCGTCTTAGTAATAGGGTCCCGTTTTACCCTTTGGGTAGGTACGGAACCCTAAAAAAGAAGAAAACATCCAAGCCATGTTTCATGTTTTGAAGTGGGTGTTTGAGGGGTTTAGTACGTTAGGTAATAACACAACAATGTTTTCACCTCACTAGCTCGGAAAGCCCATTTTTATTCTTTAAAAACAGATAGCAAAACTGCATTTTATCCACAAGAGTGCAAAGAATATTTGAAATCAGAACGTGTTATTAGTTACTTTCTTAAACATAATAACATGTAAAGGCCAGTCCAGACAGGACATTTTTCGCCCATCAGATTTATTTTTACCTTACCTTTTTTTGAATGTTTTATTCTTTTTTTAAATGTTTTTAATTCTTTTTTTCTTTTTTAAATGTTTTTTTGTTTTATTAATCTTTTTTCTTTTTCTTCTTTTTTAAAAATGTTGTTTCTCTTTTTAAATGTTTTGTTTCTTTTTGAATGTTTTTCTGTATTTTTTCTCTTTTTAATGTTTTTTTGGTCTTTTTATGCGTTTTTTTTCCTTTTTTTTTATTCTTTTCTTCTTTTTTTAATGTTTTTTGAAATTCTATTTATTTTTTTGATGTTTTCGTCTACATTTTAATGTTTTTTTTTTATATTTTATTGATTTAAATGTGTTTATTCAAGGTTTTTTTTATTTTTTCCACTAAAAAAAAAAAAAAATTAATGTTTTTTCTTTTTGATTTAATTTGTGGTTTTTCCACTTTTTTCTCTTTTTAAATGTTTTTTTTTAAGTTTTTTTTCTTTTTTTATCTTTTTTTTACGTTTTTTCTCTTATTTTAATGTTTTTTGTAACTTTTTTTCTTTTATTATGTTTTTGTCTCTATTTTATTGCTTTATATTTCTTTTTTCAATGATTTTTGCTTTTTTCTCCTTTTTATAGATGTTTTGTTTCTTTTTGAATGTTTTTTTTATTTTTTTGTTTTTTGGTCTTTTTTCTCTTTTTTATATGTTTTTTCCTTTTTTTAATGTTTATTTTTTATTATTTCAAGGTTTTTTGAAATTCTCTTATATTTGTTTGATGTTTTTGCCATATTTTAATGTTTTTTTTTAATTTTTTATTGATTTATATGTGTTTTTCAAGGTTTTTTCTTTTTTCATTATTTTAATTTCCACTCTTTTTACATGGTTTTTTTTTTGTTTTTTTGTCTTTTTTTACGTTTTTTCTCTTAATATAATGTTTTTTGTAACTTTTTTCTTTTCACATGTTTTTTTTTTGTTTTTTGTCTTTTTTGTCTTTTTTTACGTTTTTTTTCTTAATGTTATGTTTTTTGTAACTTTTTTCTTTTTTAATGTTTTTTGAAATTATTTTTGCCTTTTTTTAAAGTTTTTCTTTATTTTTATGTTATTTTTTTTGTTTCTCAATGTTTTTTCTCTTTTCCTCTTTATTAAATGTGTTTTTTAATTTTGTAATATTTTGTTTCTTTTTTCATGTTTTTAATTTATTTTTTCTCATTTTTATTGTTTTTTTTCCCCCTTTTTAATATTTTTTTTTAAATTTTTTCGTTACTTTACTTTTTTGTTTTTTTTGTTTTTTTTCCTCGCTTTAGTGAGGTGAAAAGATTTGTGTTACACACGGGTGCAAGTTATTTTGACGTCTCGTGTGTTGCAACACTCGCTACGCTCAGGATTCTATTTTAGAACCACTCGCTTCGCTCAGGATTCTATTTTTGAACCACTCGCTTCGCTCGTGGTTCAACCATAGGATCCATTCGCTAGCTCGTGGTTCAACCCTAGAATCCATTCGCTAGCTCGTGTTTCAATTCCACACTCGCGGTTAAAATACAACTTTGCACCCTTGTATAACAAATAACTATTAACTGTTAGAAACGAGCGCACATTCGCCGACAAACTGGCTTCAGTTTGGCGAAACAGGAAATATGTACTTACCATTAAGTTGTTTTTTTTTTATAAAAAAAAAATAACATAATAACTACTCTAAGTATGAGTGAAATGACGTTTCGCTATGCCCTACTTTTCTAAGGGCGGGCACCACCTTACGGACTGATCAACGTAAAATATGCCGCCGGCAGCTGTAATCCTGTAGAAACCCGTCAAACTTCCCATACATTCAGATTTTATAACACTGCTTACGAATGCAGACCCACCCTTAATCTCGATTATATTAGCCCGTACATAGATATAAGAGTATTTTTTATAGATCTATAAGATATAAGGTAAAATAACATTGGAAAGTCACCGAGGGTTTGCGCGGGGATATCGTAAATAACTCAGCAGCGAGGGATCACCTTGGTTTTAACATCGAAGGAGATCGACCCTGGCTATAAAAGAGAGGGAAGGTACGTCGAAATCTATTGTAAAATAGTGTGGTATAAAGTATCTTAGAAATGTATGGCGTTTTGGACGAATTATGACCAGAGAACGAAATTTTCCAGGCATTTTTGAGCTGTCATATTAACTTCTCATTTATCGACTTTGTATGGGTATCGATTGCATACGTACGTAATTTCAAAATAGATATTGAGCAACTTATATATTTAATGTGCTATGTAATGGGGAATGGATGAAAATTTTAGAAGTGCCTGCTTATTTTTCTGGTGATAGGAATAACCTTCCTTAGCACCAGAAAAAAGTTGCAGACTTTTCAGCTGCAAGCAAGGTGGCCTATTCTGCAGTAGATTTGAATTGGCTATGAATGCATTTTTAAAAAATCGTAAAAAATTGAACATAAATAATACTGGAAATATAAAACTACCAGCGTGTTCCTCTTTTCGAGTAGAATACAATGAGCTAATCGAACTAAGGGCTAAAAGTTATGAAATGTTGTAATTTATTCACATTTTAGTTTGTTTTATTATATCTACTTAAAATGATGTCGTCAGCGTCATTTAATTTTCTACAGTCATTTTCCTAAATCCAACAATAGAAGGAAAATAACACAAAAAAGCTCTCAAAAAAACCTGTATTTTTATTGAAACATAATACGACAAAGAATTTCCCCTAAATTTCGAGACAAAATGTATCACTCTTAATTAGCGTTACAAAGATAAACAGCCAAAGAATTAAAAAGTTAAAGACGTCAAGATAGCGACTACACGAATTAACAGAATGTCCAACACCGAATAATTATGAAGGGTGTCCTTTTCAGACTTGAAATATGTTTCTTCAAGTTTCATTGTCAAGTTAATTTGCTGTGAGAGGAAAGATTTCAAGTTAAAGGTCCCCCTCGCCTGTAACTTCTAAAATAAGAGAATGATAAAACTAAAAAAAATATATGATGTACATTACCATGCAACCTTCCACCGAAAATTGGTTTGAACGAGATCTAGTAAGTAGTTTTTTTTAATACGTCATAAATCGTAAACCGCAATTTATTTTACGGAACCCTTCATGGGCGAGTCCGACTCACACTTGGCCGCGTTTCTTAGAAAACGGCCCGGGCCGGACACGAGGAACACAACACCAAATACCGTTGTTTTATTATGGCTGCTTGCTGCTGCTATGAGTACTTCCTCAGTTGGGTTGCGCTTTCAGCAAAGCGGCCAGTATAAGATAATCTACGATAGTGAGATAAGATTATTTTAACCATCCTAACCGAGTGTGGCCCAGACTATAACTACTGTAACCCAGCCGGCTATTCAGCAACCGGCCACTTGCGGCGCCGGTAATGCTGGCATCGATTAGATGGGGCCGCAGCCTCGATTACACGGGCCAGTAACTATCTAGTCAGAGTTAGTGCCTCGTTTACACGGACCAGTTACTGACTGGTCACAGTAAGTGCCTCGTTTACTCGGCTCAGTAGATCACTAGTTGGCGCCTCATTTGTATTATTAATATGAGCAAGTGCACTGACGATATTCCGGTATGCACCAAATCGTATAGATACCCACACATTCATAAAGAGGAAGTTAAATCCCAAATCGACAAAATGCTTCAACAGAAGATAATACTACCCCCCGAGTCGCCATGGTCCAAGTGCACTTGCAGTCGTTTGTACACAGTGGACTCCATTGTTAAATACTTACTGTACTGTAACTTCACTCTGTAAAACTTAACATGCAAAGCCTCTGACGTGTGTAGAGTCAGCTTGAGCTGTCCCATAAAAATAATGCCGTCACTTACTAGGTATATATGTCTGGAGATATGAACTACAAATAAATAACCGTACCAGAAGATAAATGAGAAGTAATCTGAACGAAACTGTCATTATATATAAGGAGTTAAGGACACATGAAGAGCTACGGGATAAAATATAGCCAATGTCTATTTCTAAGGTTCATCCTATATCCCATCATCAAAAGGAGCCCGGAGTCTGCTTTGGCACCTAATCTCAAGATTTGGCATAGCCTCTGGTTTTACGAAAGCGACTGCCATCTGACCTTCCAACCAAGAGGGAAAACTAGACCTTATTGGGATTAGACCGGTTTCTTCATGATGTTTTCATTGACCGATAAGCCACTGTTTATTATCAAATGATATTATTTTTCATCCGATATCCCAGCGATTTTTTTTAAATCGGGAGTTTAGTTCTGTTCACAGACATAACTTGTTTATTATTAATATAGGATATACAAAAGCTAAGATGGTTTAATCGCAGTCAGAAACCGAGCTTTATTTCATGGGTCAGTACTTGTGGCCAGTACCTATCTCTAGGACTAACGTATACAAATAATCTGGGTAACTATTCAATAGACGTTCAACCGGCCACTCACCAGTGGTTAATGCTCGGTATCGATTAGAAGTGGCTAAAGCTTAACTCAAGCCGCATTTACACGAGCCAGTAGGTACTTACGGCTACTTATGGTTTGTGCCTCGTTTAGATTGTTAATACCACTCGTGGCTAGTAAACATTTAAAGCATAGACAAATGCGAAGTAATCTTGGTTAACTATTCAATAGAAGTTCTATCAGTCACTTGTCCGTGTCAAATGCGCTGCCTTGAATAGAAGTGGGCTGAGCCTTAGTTGTGTTTCCATAAGGACAGTACTTGCACCTAGTATTTAGCTTCTAGCCATATGACTGGCGGTTACGAATAATTTGGTTCAAATACTTAATAGAAATTCAACTTGCCACTAATTCATTAATTATGCTTGTGATTAATAATGCGTATCCACTATAATTGGCCAAAGACTGAGCTGTGCTGACATAGCGCATATGTTTACTTATAGCTAGAAGCCAGAGCATAGATGAGTAACTCTGATCAACTATTGATTAAACGTTCAACTAGCCACTTCCCAGTGTTTAATTCTCCACATCAATTAGAAGTGGCTAGTCTGAGATGTGTTTAAATGGGTTAGTACTTGTACTAGTAGCTAAACATAGTGATGATACAATAAACGTGATTTGCCAGCAAGTAATGCTCGGTTTAAAAAAATACGAGTTGATACGATGAATAATTGAAGGGAAAATAGAAGGAAAAAGAGGTCGTGGAAGAAGAAGAATGTCTTGAACGAAGAATGTAAGAGACAGGTTGGAGGTTGAAAGCACGGCAAAACTAATTCGCATGACTACACATAGGTCGATATATAGGCAATATGGTCGCCGACCTCCGAGATGGAGATGGCACATGACGAAGAAGAAGAAAAATGCTCGGTTTCTAAATGACTGGTAATTACTTACGCTCACAATATAACACGTTACTATGTTAAAACGATCCTTCATAAGGGTAAAGAGGATGTCAGTTATAATTAGAACATTAGAATATGGTAAAATTTATGAATAAGATCATTAATTTAAAAATAAAAAAACCGGCCAAGTGCGAGTCAGACACGCGCACGAAGGGTTCCGTACCATTATCAATAAAAATATTTATTTTAATCTGTTTTTAGTATTTGTTATTATAGCGGCAACAGAAATACATCATCTGTGAAAATTTCAACTGGAACTATCACGGTATCAGTGAGATACAGCCTGGTGACAGACAGACGGACGGATGGACAGCGGAGTCTTAGTAATAGGGTCCCGTTTTACTCTTTGAGTACGGAACCCTAAAAAACGCATTTAATTCTGACAAAATAATCCATAAATGTTAGTATTACAATACATAACTATGTTAGTTCCTACACTTAAGTGCTGAGATGTCCAGTGCCTGATTAGGATTAATGCAATAAATACAATTTTAACGGCTTAATGCGTAAATAAGTATAGAAAGGATTGACTTTTACACTCTATCCAATCCATTATCAAGCTCCTTTTGCTCTTACTTCTTTATTATTACTCATTTCTTCGGCATAATTTTCAAGAAGTGGCATTTAATAATACAATTCATAATCTAGATTTCGATTTATATTTACAATTCACGAAAAACTTGGCACTCACAGATTTCGAAAACTTTAGCTACTTGCCCATTAGCTACTAAACTCGCTTGAATAACCAATGTCTGAACGAGGCACGATCGGGAAGATCGCCGATCTACTTAGTTTCCAGCACTTTAAGGCTATTTGGGAATAATTACCGAAGTTCAAGCTTTGTCGAAAGTTCCCGGGAGCTTTATTATAGCAATTTAAATGGGAAATTTATGGGCGTTTTATTTTAATTAGAGTGGAATGTCTAGGAGCTTCTTCGATATTCACTGAAACAAATGTTTACCTATTAAGATTTTTGATCCTGTTTATTTTTTCAACTTTTAAGGACTTACGTGGTGCAAATAGCTTTGGCAATCAAAAAATATAGGGTCTTTATGTTACAAAAAAAATATACCAATCTGACATGTTTGCGTCGCGCTCTTACATTAAATATGGCAGGTAATTCAGATCATGTTTACAGATCAAATAAGAATAAGAATAAGAATAAGAATTTTTATTAATTCACACATAGGTTAACAGTATTACACCAAATCACTTATGTGGTAACTACAAAATACATAACATAACAAGATATTTATACACACTTTATGCGAAATTTAAAACATACGGTAACGATATAAAACAATAAACAAAAACTAAAATAAACTCATAAACAACTTCAACAAGAAACATGTCCCAGTTTAAATCTAAACTCTGTTATGCGATAAGAATGTTAATACTTTTCTACAGAACACACCAATACTGTCAGCAAATATGTCTATACCGTCGGCTTCCTGTATTATATGGTTTAGAGCTGTGCGCGCTCTGGCAGTAGGAGCGTTCGCACCGCGCCTCGTGCGCTCGCCGGCTACAGCGAACAGCCGCCGCGGGCGCCGCGCCGCCACCGCGCCGCCCGCGCCGCCCGCCGCGCCGACCGCCGGCCCACTCGCTCGCGGCACCTGCAGGCCCATGCGTTCCAACACGGACGCTAAGTCTACTCTATTATTTAGCAGCTGGTAATAGTGTACTATATGTATAAATTTTCTCCGAGTCTCAAGCGTGTTAAGGCCAGTCATTCCCGAAACAAACAGGGATGGGTACATGAACGGATAGTATCCGTATCGTCGCTTGTAGATATGCCTGGCGAATTTCTTTTGGATTTTCTCCAACATTGTGCTGTATTTGATCTCATGCGGATCCCACACTACTGCACCGAATTCAAGTCTACTGCGGATATACGCATTGTATAGCATGATTGCAACTTTGGAGGTTGAAAATTGGGAAGCTATCCTCATTATGAATCCCAGCGTTTTAGATACCTTTTTGCAGGTCTTCGTAATATGTTGTCTAAAGTCGAGTTGGGTGTCCAGAGTAAGTCCTAAGTCTCTTATTTCGTCGGTCCGTTGAAGTGGGTTGCCGCGAAGGTTGTAAAAGTCCAGTCTATTGTTATCACCACATCACCCCATTCAGCAATAAACAAACGACGAGTGAATTAGTTCATTGTGACGTCAGAACCCAACCCAGCAGAGATACTAGGGTCATTTCGCCGGTTGGCGACCACCTAATTTCATGTGCCGGTTAGCGACCACTTAGCTGACTTGGTGAACTGAAAGCATATTTTCTCGTTTTTTTTTGTAAATTCCTATTCCATAACTACAAACAATAAGGCATACGACTGACTGTTTCAATAGGCTCTGTAGAATTGATGTTATCTTCAATTGAAAAAAACCATGTTCTTCAAGTGGTCGCTAACCGAAGGTGGTCGCGTAACCGGCGAAATGACACTACACACAGTCTTTTTGAAAAGAAGACAGACTTATTAATACCGTATTTGTATTATAACAACGCGTGATCTGCTAAAAAGCTAGCTAACACAAATCTTGTTTCAATCACGTTTTCAATGCAGTTAAAACATTGTTATTCAAAACAAACTATCCATATATTTCAAAAACCGGCCAAGTGCGAGTCGGAAATAAATTGCAGTTTACGATTTATGACGTATTAAAAAAAACTACTCACCAGATCTCGTTCAAACCAATTTTCGGTGGAAGTTTGCATGGTAATGTACATCATATATTTTTTTGAGTTTTATCATTCTCTTATTTTAGAAGTTACAGGGGGGGGGGACACACATTTTACCACTTTAGAAGTGTCTCTCGCGCAAACTATTCAGTTTAGAAAAAAATGATCTTAAAAACCTTAATATCATTTGTAAAGACCTATCCAATGATACCCCACACGTATGGGTTTGATGAAAAAAAAAAATTTGAGTTTCAGTTTTGTGTATGGGGACCCCTAAAACTTAATGATTTTTTTCGATTTTTGTGTAAAAATCTTAATGCGGTTCACAAAATACATCTACATACCAAGTTTGAACAGTATAGCTCTTATGGTTTTGGAAATAAATGGCTGTGACATACGGACGGACAGACAGACAGACGGACATGACGAATCTATAAGGGTTCCGTTTTTTGCCATTTGGCTACGGAACCCTAAAAACTGGCCAAGTGCGAGTCGGACTCGCGCACGAAGGGTTCCGTACCATTATCTATAAAAACATTTATTTTATTCTGTTTTTAGTATTTGTTGTTATAGCGGCAACAGAAATACATCATCTGTGAAAATCTCAACTGTAAGTAATCACGGTATCAGTGAGATACAGCCTGGTGACAGACAGACAGACGGACAGCGGAGTCTTAGTAATAGGGTCCCGTTTTACTCTTTGAGTACGAAACCCTAAAAACATGAAAATAAAACACGTTAAACTAACCGTTTTCCTACTGTCAGTTAAGTAACTCAACGCAATTTATCCACCATCCGACATGACATCTTAAACCCTACATTGTCCTGTCCTCTGTCCGTCCCTTGTCCCATTTACCCCATAATGGGGTAAACCCTCCTTACTGAGATAAAGGGATGTCTGATTAGCCGGGTAATGATCTTGGGGGTGTTTTATGATGCCTTATCTGTGGAGGTTTGTCGGCGCATTTGTTGGTGGTAAAACTGGGGGTAGCTTATTGCTTGTTTTGTGGAAAAGCCTTATTTGTACGAGTCATACCTACATAGATTTTTGAAGAAACGTTGCATAGTCACTAGCCTCTTTTTTAGGATGATAGTATTTCCTTAAGAAAGAGAATGCTGTCAGCGAAATACTACTTTAAACTCGCGTTAATGCTATACTATTGATTATCTTACCTTTATTTCTGACTTTTATCAAATAATGTACGATCTAATGCTGGAGCTGGAAGGTGGCCATAAGATCTCCGCAATAAAACGACACAACCCCATCGAGGTTGGGCTCGTTCAAATCGTCTCAATGAGTAGGTGATGATGGTATGCGGAAAAGTACAATCGGCAATAAAAGCTTGTACCAAAAATGACATTTTTGACAGTACCTTTTATTACATTAAGTTAATTTTCCTTCACAAAAGGTTAGGTTAGATTTTCAAACCCCGACGCAAAAGAGGGTTTTACATCTAACATGACTTTTTTATATACAGGGTGTTTCCTGTAATAGGAGCAATAAATTAAACGGTAGATTATTAAGCCTGTGAACAATTATATCCATGCGTAACATATTTTTATTTTTTTTTATTTTTTCAAAATAAGTTTACTTGTATTGTTTTACTCTACTGGAGTGCTATTAGTATCTTTAGTACCTTTTTATTTTAAAAACATAAAATTGAATAAAAATAAAAAAAAACACAAACATATCTTTTTAAAACAAAAATGCAAAAACTGTTATGACTCATTACATGATGTTACCTCAAAATTTGCATTGACTGCTGTGCTATGATGTCGTGGTGCCAAGATACATTACTTGGAGGTCATAACTTTCGATCAAAATTTCTCCGAATCCAAAAAAAATTAAAATGAATGGGACACTACAAATCTACATGGGTTACTACAAATGCTCTAAGGAAGCGTCCTTTTGAATATTTGCTCATATTACAGGAAACACCCTGTATATTAATAAGTTAAGAAGTAAAATACCTGGTACCTAAGTCTAATTGCCAGTTTGTTTTTGGATTATAATTAACAATTCCGAGTAATGGAAGAGCGGGATCTTCCGACACAAGCATCTCTATTGTTACTGGAAGGTTCCAACCTTGCTTTTGTTTCAACATGTGTAAATAACCCAATAAACTATTTTTAATTTTTCATGTCTGTGGCAACGTATAACAAATGGATCAACCGATTTAAGTAAGGTTTTCTTCAATAGAAAATCTTGTCTGTCGAGATAATTCCTAGCTAAGTATGTTTGTGGGGGGGGGGGAGGGGGGGGGGGGGGTTTAAATTTTTAACATATGTGCGGTGGTGGATACATGGTTTTGGTTTGGGCTTGACTCCGTTTGGGGACCGCTTGATCTCGCTGAGGTTAGATTTTGGTAATACTCCAGGCAAAATACGGTTTTGAAAAACATTAATTTATAATAGCGTTTTTTTTTGTGTATTTCATTTCAAAACGTTATTCTAAGATGCTTTATGCAAGAATCCAACAAAATTTCCATCCGGAAGTAATTATATAGGTTTAAATAAAGCCTGAATTATTTTTTATTATTATTTATTTAGAATATTATAGAGCAATGAGCATTATGAACCAAAATAAAGATAAAACCGTTTATTAATATTTCTTCTGACTTTTCAGGAGCTTGTTTAGTTATAATTTTTGTTGATGTCTGAAATTTTGTGGGATTTTGTCGCTAGGTAACTATTTAATTGATAATATATATCCATTACTACATAGAAAAAATCTGCTATTATAAATTATTTCCAAATTTGTCATTTTTTCCATACAAGTTGTCAGTTCATTGCCTGGACTATAAGGACTCAGATGCTTAGCTCTATCATCTTGTAATGGTAATCTAATGTTTAAAAAAAACTCACCTCGAAAGCATAGCGTCATTATTCCCAAAATGATTTGCCGCCAACGCCGCTTCAAGCACATTACTCTCCCTTCGCGGTTCCGTTCTATTCAATATCGAACTGATAGAAAAACTAGTGTACGGCGCGCTTCCCGTCGCCTTCTCTTCTTTATCCTTCTTTAGCTCATAAAATGGACTCTTCTGCGTGCTTCTAGAAGGAGATATGTCGGGGCTGGAGGCGCCGGAGACGACGTTTACTTCGATGTCACGCTCGTCTTGGGAGGAGAGCGGGGAATCCATGGTGACTAGTGCATTGCTGGCCTGGGGAGAAATGTGGTACATTATTGGAGGCCAGACAATTTATAGTAGGTATCGCATGAGTGACATTTTGTACAGTTTTTAGATTTTTCAAGAACAATTTGCTTGTATTCTTGGTCTAAATTTTTCAACTAATAATTCTAATATCAGTATTAGATGAGCAATATAAAGAACGAGTAAAAAAATAAATAATTGAACTTTTTTTATTTCAGAGAAAAAAATAGTAACATACTATGTTGCTTACTAAATGCCGATTTTTCAACCCCCAGATAAAACATATCTGTCAGATAAATGTTAGCTGTCCTTCTCTTTTATATGTCTGGGGAAAAGGATAGTGATAATTTTATCTGACAGATTGATTTATCTGGTGATTGAAAAACCGGCCCTTAGCTAACTATTTAAGATTAGAGACTCCTGTAAATCTTGTTTTTTTCGCACTCGCAGACTGCCAAGATACAGGCTTAAGCCTAGTTTGGAGTCTGATGGATATACCCCATAATATCATGTAACAAGTGTTTTTGTGAAATAAATCATTTATTATTATTTATATATGTCTTTCCCGCTCACGGGACAATGATGTCCCGGACCTTTGGGAGGCGTGCGTGGGGCTAGGTACCTACAAAGTACCAACTGAGCCAACACGTAGAGGCCCTTTTGACAATTTAATGAAATGCAAGGAGTACACCGAGCGGATGCTGTCCCTGCCCGTGTCATGGGACGCACACAGAGACAGCACCCGCTGGGGTGTATAGGGACTATTGCTGTTGATGGAATCTAAAGAAAATTTGGTTATTGGGTGAAAATGATGGACTAGTGGCTGGGCTATTGGGTGAAACATCGGACGCCTGCCTAATAAACTGTCTCATTTTTTATCTCTGGCAGACGGTGACTCGCCAACTACTAGATTAGAGCGACATTAAAAAATGGCCTAAGGGCAACACCAGTCAGAAAGGCTGGGGGGGTAGAGAGGTGGCACTGGACTTTAAACATATAGCCAACTCGCCACTTAGGTGTCCACATCTACCCTCGAGCAACAGCTCTTGCGACTCCACTCTGGACAGCCAGTTAAGGCAAGACAGAGGTGGAGGGCCTGTCCAACCAACCACCCGATCGGCTCAGCCTGACCACAGGACACCCCCAGGAGCACTCAGGTACGTAGGGTCGCTACTCCCTAACAGCCCGCCACAAGCTGCCTTACGTTGACTGATTGCACCAGAAATCTGGTGGGCGATGGGGCCGTCACATCCCTACGCCAATTTATTATTATTTATTATTATTATGTATGTCTTTCCCGCTCACGGGACAATGATGTCCCGGACCTTTGGGAGGCGTGCGTGGGGCTAGGTACCTACAAAGTACCAACTGAGCCAACACGTAGAGGCCCTTTTGACAATTTAATGAAATGCAAGGAGTACATCGAGCGGATGCTGTCCCTGCCTGTGTCATGTATTATTATTATTATTATTATGCTAAGCCTCTTTCAAGTGGAGCTGCAAATGATTCCGATTCTTCTGGAGTCACAAGTGTCATGCAGTGTGATCAGGCAGGCCGTAAACTTGATTGTCACCGTCGTAGAATAAAAAATAAAAAAACTACTTTTCCGGTCTAGTCCTGCAATATATATTAATGGCGTATTCGAATTAAAACTTCCGTGAGTCATGTTTAGTAGTTGATAATAAACCGTGTAATTTGATTATTAGTCTGTATAATGGCGTATTTATTTATAATTGGAAACTCAACTTAGTACTAAATTTTACGTAATGAAATGTTATAGTTTGCAATTAAATGTAGGTATTATAAATTATAATAACAATTCAACTTAAACGTAAGGTAAACGTCCCAGTGCTCGTCACTGGCCTAATACATGACACTTTCAATATTACCTATGTCAAAACAATAGGAGTCAACTGTTAGGCAGCGCCCTTCGTGTACAATATAACAATGCCTTCAGGGTGTTGATGGGGCTACCCCGCTTCTGTAGTGCATCAGGGATGTTCGCGGAGGCCAGGGTAGATTGCTTCTATGCTACAATGAGGAAACGCTGCACATCCTTGGTGCGCAGGGTCAGGTCTAGCTCCAATAGCATCCTGAGGGCATTGGCTGAGAGATTTGATTGTCATTACTTGAATCATTGTCATATGATTCATGTAATGACAAACAAATCTTAGTAAACTGCGTCGGTAGTGGGGGTAAGTGACCACATAATGTTGTCATATGCGTCCAGCTGTCGCCGTACTTTACATATTTAATTTTACCTATTTTATAAATTTTTGCTGTGTTTTGTATTTTTGTAATTTGTATGATCCTAGTTGGTCGAAATAAATGAATTTATTTATTATTTATTTATTTATTAATGTGTCGAGCATTGGGACATTTACCTTACCTACAAAATTGAAGTTTAAAGAAATGTTTTATAGAACTTGGTAGTTGCATATACTAAGGGTGGGTTGCAGCAATCTGTCTGTAATAGTATATAAGCGGTGTTTGTTATAATCTATGGAAAGTTTGACAAGTGTCTTAAAATGACAGCTGCTGGAGCCATATTTCACGTTGATCGGTCTGTAATCGCAAGTTTGGTGCAGCCCGCCTTAAGTCACAGAATAAGTAATACACCGTGTATTTTTTGATTTCCATTAATTTTGACACGATGTCCGGTTCATTAACAGAAGCTACCTGGTATGTTGCTTTTTGTTAAATTCGATTTTTTTTTTTTTTTTTCATTTTTCATACAAACTAAATCAATATTACAGTGTGGGAGGGCTCTAACACTTAATCTCAATTAACACAAAGTTAATTTTCACCTAAGACAGCACTTGTCAACACATGGCTCAGTGGTAAATAGTATGCTTATGGAGTGAGGGGTCCCAGGTTCAAATCCCAATATTTCCCTTTTTCGTTTAACGAAAATTAAAACGTAAATAAAATAAAGGACCCTTCACACTGATTCGGTCATTGATTTATTGAATATCTGAAAAATAGTAAGAGTTAAGACACTAGTTTCTTAGAGAAATTAGTTCCATTTAACCTGAGGATTCTTCCCTTAAAGTTAACGGAAATCAAAAAAAACACGGTGTATAACTACGTACAGAAGGTTCACTGTTAACAGATTCCCTGTTTAGGTACGCCAAACGTGCCTAAATGCGGCCATCCCTTTCTATCGCATGCAACGCACTGCGACCCGTGCGAGTGTCCCGTACCAACGCGCGGCAACTACTAATGGGCCGCCAATTTGGCGGCCGCCGGCATGTACTTGTAGCAGCGCGACGGAATCACAGAGTGAACCGCCCCTGTGAATTCCGGCTCCACCCTAATTTCTACCTCAAATTACTAGCGCAATATTCCCAATGCTACTAAAAACTTCCTTTCAGTAAAAGACGTCTTCCATTATTCAGTATACCCTTAAGTGCGTTATTGTGAGACCCTCAGGACCCTCCGGAGAGTCTGCATAAATAATAAGGGATTGTTGTCTTAAAAAATGAAAATAATCGCATTAGGAAATATGTATTTCAAGAAAACTGGATTGTCTTATATCCGGATTTGCGTGTAATAGAGTATTGAGGATAATATGGAATAAGTGACTTTGTTGTGTAGAAAAAGGTTTTGTTATGTAAATAAGCTGTTATAATCACGTTTCAAGTAAAAACCCTCGAGTAATCGGCCTACGTCAGGCGAACTGAGTCATCTGACGAAACATTCGAGCATTTACTGATAATATTTTTCTGAAAATCCCTTTGTATATTGAACTTTAAATATTATATTATTACTGTTTGACATTGCCAATTATAAGTAACCTTTTCTAAAAGGATCCATGTGTGTCGTTGCGCCGGTTAGTGGCCACCTACTTTAGTGCGCCGGTTTACAACCACTTATATAAATTATGAGTTGATAAACTGAAAGGATATATATTATATTATTACTGTTTGACATCGTCAATTATTATATGTCAATCATTTTCGTTGTATACTTATATAAAAAAATTGTATAGTTATTGTTTTTTTTTTATTTATTTATATTTAAATGTGACAATATTCATGTGGTATAATTTTTGGTGTATTTCTTTTGCATCTAGACAAATTAATTGTGACTTTATTTTTAATGTTATAAATAAATACCTACGGAGCGTTCGTATGAGAAAATTCTATTGAAACCTCAAAAGATTCTCCACCCACGTACCTACGCTCCAAATATAGAATGAGATGCAATAGGTTTTCCCGAGGGATATGGATTTCTTCAAGAAACCATCGTACCACCAGGCGGGCTGTACGGAAACACAGAAAAAAATCCGACGTCATGTCCGAAGCCATATTTAAATATTTCGAAATTTCAAAATTCCGAATATAAGTTCGCTTTGTTGTTCACGCTTCATTTTGCCATATTGCGATGTTCCATTGTCCGAAAATTTGGACGCATATGATTCATTAGAAAAAACAAAAAATATATATATATATATACATAAATAAGTTAGGTTAGGTTAGTATAACATCCTGAAAAGTCTTAAAATTCCTTCAGCGGAACATGGCTATCAGAATTATTAAATTTCGAAAAAATGCGCTTTAGCTGCTTTTGTGCTTTGTGCTTTTGCTTCCCGCGTTGTCCGCTTGTTTATCACCGACGTGGTATAAAAAAATAGATACAAAATGCCATTTTATCTATTCAAATATCATAAACCCTCCATGATGCGTTCAAGAACCGCACATTATGACCACCATAAAAATAGACTGTTTTGTTAGAACACATTTCTTATCTGTTAAAATGTTATTATTGCTAAATAATAATATCGATTTAGATACTATTATTTCATTAAAATTTCGAACATCTCTGAAATCAAAGAAATTTGATTTGACCTTTATTCGAATATCAGTCGAGATGACGTTTAGTTCGAAATGAATTGTCAATTTGCATACAAATTTGAAAAATGTCACACGTAAGTAAGATATCGAACGATATGATAGTTGAATTCGACTTTAGTTTGTCTCTGAATTAAGAAAAAACTATGAGAGCTGCCAGAATACAACGCCGCAATGCCGCGGTCATAAAAAATGTTTCGAAAATTGATTTCGTGTTAATTAAAAAACAATGGCTGAAATGTAATGATGTGGTATATTTTAAGAATCGCCTCAAAATGCCCTTTCATTAGATACCAAACACGATAGGATTCAAAAAAATTTTTTTAGAAGATTTTTTTCCTAAGGGATTATTTTTTAGGAACTGCGGGGCAAAAAAATTGTTTTGACCTCTAGTATGCGTGTGCCAAATGGCTAAACTGTAGATCGATTTGCGGTTTTTTTAATCGTACAAGCTACACTATAATATGCGGCTCCTGAATGCATCATGGAGACTTATGATATGTGGATAGATAAAGTAGTGTATGTAACTGTTCATAATTAGGCATTAAGACACTCGTGTTTAATACCCTTCATTATGTACAGTCACATAAACTACTATAATAATGCAACAAGGGATCACTTTACAAAATTAATAACCTATGTGCGTTAGCATAGTGCAATTAGCACCGAAACACAATTCTACTCATATATTTAGATAATATGGTAAAGTGGCTGCTATAGTCCCTGAAGTGTTTGTCAATTAATATAAAGTGCCATGCAAAAATTATACACTTGAATTATGGAAAAGCCACGAACAATATCATTATTTATACTAAATGGAATTTAATCGCGTATTAAGGTTAACATGCAAACGGCGCTCGTGGGTTCAAATCCCGGCTTGTACGTACCAATGAGTTTTTCGGAACTTATGAACGGAATATCATTTTTTTTTATACAACGGTGGTAAACAAGCTTACGGCCTGCCTAATGTTAAGCTGGTACCGTCGCCTATGGACACTTGTGACTCCAGAAGAATCACAAGCGCGTTGCCGACCCTTTAATCACTTGAGCATTCGCTGTGTTGGCAGATATAAACATGCAGCTCCCTCACTCCCAACACAGCGCATCCTAGGGAGCTATTTCATATTTATCGTTAGCTTTTCGGTGAAGGAAAACATCGTGAGGCAACCTGCATACATCTGAGGAGAAATTAAAAAGATGGTATGTGAAGTCCCCAATCCGCACCGGGCCAACGTGGGGACTACTGCTCGTTCCCTCTCATTCATTGCCTGTGCCCAGCAGTGGGACGTACATACTACATAGGCTGATGATAAATAAATAAATAAAATAAATATTACGAGACAATCTTACACAAATCAACCTAGGCCCACGGTAAGCTCAATAAGGCTTGTGTTGTGGGTACTAGGCGACGATATATATAATAGATAAATACATATAGATACTTATATACATATATAACATCCATAACTCAGGAACAAATTTTCGTGATAAACACACAAATAAATGCCCTGACCGGGATTCGAACCCGGGACCTCCAGCTTCGTAGGCAGAGTCACTACCAACTAGGCTACGGAGGCCGTTAATGATGATGATGATGATGATTTATTTATTTACCTCATTGAGGTAACTCGAAGTTTCCGATGTGATCACAACAACCTTGGTCGCGAGCAGACTGGCGTAAACGGGTATTAACATGTTCTAGGTTAAATTTAATACACGTGAGTAATTACCGTTACTCAAAATAATATGTGAAAAAATCGTAAAAGTTTAAATATTAATATTTTTATCTGAAATTGTGTAATTGTGTCTTAATCTTTTGATTGACTACTCTTTTGCCGGCCTAGTCCCACAATGTATTTTTAGTAGATTTTTAATCGCCTCGATTTTTATTTCGTGTTTTTGTCAATGACATTTATGGCAATGTTATAAAATACTTTAAAGCACTTAAATTATGTATGACCCATTTCTTTACCGACTTATCGCTAAAGAAATAATCGTCTGTTATTCGCCTGATAAATGCTTGCATAAGCAGCGACCGCCCAACTAGCCATGCAGGTGGTGCCGACTGCCGACTCAGCATTTCGCAACACCGTGCCCCGTTTCCGAAAAATACTAAAGTGTTCGTCACTCTTGGATCTCACATCGACCATGAGGCACCTGTACATAGTTAATTTTATTAGATTTATTTTAATCTGTTGTAATTCCAACATTAAAGGAATTCAAGCTTGCTGGTTTATCTCGAATCCTCCGACTCGCAGCCTACATATTTCGCTATTTGTTGTTCTGTACTGTTCTGACTTCTGTACTATTGAGGAGTACAATTTTTTTTCATCACACTTGCTCATAAATGGTGTTATTCCTTGCCTGTATACAGAAGGACAATGACCTAAATTGTTCCCGCGGGAAATAATGGTCCCAAGGGAGTAATGAGCTTGTGTGTGATCTGATTGGTTAAGCAAATCTGGACGGCAAGAATTCTGCTCTGTGATTGGTTGGATAATAAAATCGAGCATGGAGCATGTGATTCATGCCCTGCAAAAACCACATGCTCCATGCTCTGTGATTGGTTGAAATATTGAAGCTCCGCCCTCCACTCGCACTGATCTAGAAGTGAAGTTGTCAATTTCGTCAACATTTGATTGATGCGCTTGTATAAAACATAAGTTTTTCTGTCTTTTGTGGTTATTTATTTCCTCGCAAATGTGATGAAAAACATTGTGTATAACACGGGCGTAAGAATATTGCAAACTCGAGTCATTAAAAGCCCTCCGCCTTACGGCGTCGGGCTCCTGATAGACTCTCGTTTGCAATATTCCTCATACGCCCCTTGTTAAACAATGTAGGTACTATTATCAATGCGTGAATCAAAACCGGAAACAAATATCATCAATAGATCAACTAAATAACACTAAAACATGTACAACAAGCTTTTATGAAAGCACATTTAATGCTAATTGCAGCGAAATAACCGCAAAGCTGTCACTTCGATGCCGAGATAGCCGGAACAGTTTTCAAACATGAATTCAGTGATGTTTTCAGAGTCGTTCAAAAAGCTTAACATCAGGCAAACCAGTGTACTAACTGAGCGTTTTATAAAAAAACATTGTTCATTTTGTCTTGTTATTTTTGCAGAATTCCATTTTTTTGGGTTATTCTAAAACGTCAGCTAGACGGTCGCCAACACCCCCCTCCGACCGAGCAACCTTGGTCGGCACCGACCGCTGTAGTATGAAATTTTGCTACAGTAAACAACTGACTACACGGTCGATGCGGACCAAGGTCGCTCGGTCGGAGGGGCGTGTTGGCGAACGTCTAGCAGACACTTTACTCAGAATCGTTGATACTGTCGTTCCTTATACAAGAAAAATATTGTCCCAGTTTTTACTATGTAATTTTTTTCTTCCAGTGTGTCACGCGACTAATAAAAAGACGGCATACGAAAATGAGACGATCCGGATTCGAAAATTTGGGACATTTTTTTTCTTGTATGATGATCGTCAGTTTTAACGATTCTGAGTAGGTATCAAAACAATAACAATAAGAAAAAATCGAAATAATAGAAAAAAAAGTCATGTACGGTCAACCAATTTGATTCCTAGGCCATCATAGAACCTTGCCGCTGTAAATGCTATGTCAATACGGGTTACTAGGATTATTGCGTCGCTATGTAGTAGTTACAATGACAGGGTTCTACGGTGGCCTAGGAATCAAATTGGTTGACGTACCTACTACACTTTTTTGGAAAACGCCCACCACTTGAACTTCGATCGCGCAGCTATTACAAATTGTTGTTTTTTAGAGACGTTTTAAAACTCTTCAACTTACCTCATTCTTTCACAATAGAGACTTAATTTTTTACATCTCTGTTGTCAAAAACTTACGAACGAACTAAATGCTTTTTAATTATGTAACATTGCTGGTTGTAGTTTTATGCGAAATTGTTTAGATTTTTAATTGTAGGGTAATTTTATTAAAATAAGACAATCTTACACAAATCAACCTAGTCCCAAACTAAGCAAAGCTTGTTCTATGTTTTTTTAATGATTGTGAGTTATGGAATAAAAAACGCCTCATGTTTGAAATTTATTCTGTGTCCTGATTGGTCGATAGCAAATACAAATGTTTTTTTAAGGAAATAGAAATAGAAATATTTATTCGACAAAAACATGATACACTAGGATACAAAGTCATTGGGTCCCGAGCTAGGATTCCCTGTGTTACGGGACCCAGTAGAACAGCAAGCATACGATATACGAATAGACAAGTATAGAATAGATGTTTTACAAATTACAAAGCTACAATAATTTTAGTTCTTAAGGGTTGTGATTGGTGGATTTAATACGATGTAGTGTTTTGATTGGTCAAATTAAATGTTTTTATGGGTACTAGACGAAGATAAACATACTTATATAGATAAATAAATACTTAAATACATACAACATGTATGCCTCTCTATCTGCCACCGTAAACTGATTTCTTATAAACACGTGATAAATAAAAAATATGAGGTGTAGAACTCGCCAGCCTGTCTTTTTTCAATATTTTTTTTTTAATTTGGAAGAATTTTATTGACAGCAAATCTCTATATAGTTTACTCACAAAATTTTACGAGAATGGGTTGAGAAATGCGACCTGTAAAGAACATTATATAGTTTTTTTTTGTTGATTCAGTTATTCGTTTTTTTTGCACGTAGCCACTAGTTTATTAAATAAACTGATTGAAAAAGATTGTAGTTTAATAAAATTTTTATTAAACTACAATCTCGCTGTCTATACACCGTGGCCGTGAATAACCCGAAAGATTTAAACCACGTATTTTTGACGACAGTACGAGTAAATAATGTTGTATCAACATGGGTCTAATTATGTGTCTTAATTAAATTACTATCTCAGTACAAATTAAATCTTATTAATTGCCCGCTTCTTTGTGAACAACTCTTTAGTTGAGAAACTCAAGTTGAAGAACAGAGAGCGAGCATAACACTTCACGAATCGCTCCGAAATCATACGACGAACGGCGAATGCCGTGACTTGTGTTCCATGACAAGAAGTGTCAAGTTATGCTCAAGCCTTTAGGGTGTGTTAGACTGGAGATTTTTTAACTTTTGATTTGTTTCAAATAATTAATATCTCCTTAATTATGAGTTTTTGGACTATATGTTACATAACTTTATATACTCTAATTAGGCTCTAGTATCGTTAGCTTAAATCTTTCGGGTTATTCACGGCCACGGTGTATAGTTATAAGTTATTCAGACGAGAGATGTTTGTGAATAGCCAGCCGATTTACATTTGATTCGATGCGATCGGGTGTTTAACGGACAGGGTTCGAGCATTACCAGTGATATATACGGGTTATTTCATGTGGCAGGTATTAAAATGGCTCCGGCTTATAGAGAAAATTGACTATTCATTTTTGTGCACACACAGCCGTGGATATCACTTCCGTGGATGCAATTATAAAATACCATGACCCCATAATTCCATTTGCCATAACGCTAGTGTTTGTCATAAAAGTGACTTTCTCCGAAATCGTAACATTTTCAGGACAAATTATATCAACTTTGTATAGAAACCGTATGAATAAAGTAGGTTAGGTTGTCAGTTTCTGAGAATAACAAATGACTGTGGCAAACGTTACATTTATGGCAAATTAAATTATGGATTCATTAGTAACCCAGCGTTACCTGCTCGAATATACATTACATATTAAAAAGTTGGTACTTTAATGCGCCGGTTTACAACCACTTAGGTATATGAGTTGATGAGCTGGAAGGATATTTTCTCGTTATTTTATTCTTCTGCTTAAAAAGTTGTAGACGTCTCATTGTTTTTAGACTCCATTCTCAAATTATTGTTGAAACAAACATAAATTACTCAACATAGTTTAATAAATGAATAAATTAATTTGCTTTTCTAAAGGTCAGTAATAATATCAACCGTAAACGCGATGACATGTCACGGGGTCGTTAGTTTTAACTATTTTTTCGCTTCGGTCACACCCTGTCGTAAAGTTAACTTTATGTTGTAGGCGATAATGTAGGTAACTGGATTGTGTTATGTTAAAGTATGTAATTTGTCTGCTAAAATAATGATATGTACCTTGTGGGATTGGGCCGGTTAGCGATTACCTAATTTGGCGCGCCAGTTTGCGACCACTTACATACGCTGTAAGAATGTTATTGTATTTAATAGAAGAAACTTTGGTCTGCGGGTGGCCGCTTATTGAAGATTGTCGCGTAAACGGTGCAATGACACTATATTTTTAAATTTTTGTAGATTATAAAATGGGACATCTCCATGTAAGTTGGCCTGGGATGTTTTTCGAGTAGGTATGTTCGTGAGTTTAGTTTATTGATAATACGCTGAAGAGCAAAAAACCGGGTAAGATTTATATGAAATGTCCATGTTTTTGCACTTGAGTTATCATAATTAATTTTATCAGTTATCGTTTAACTTTTTAACAACCATCAAAATTTGAATTAGGAACAAAAACTCCACTAAAACGAGCTAACAACCTCCCACGCTTATCTAAGGTAACTCGATACCGCAGATACAATCACACCCTGGCAGCGTGGCGTAATCGATATTTTACCGAATCGATTAACTTTTTTACGGCGGTTGGCTGTTGGCAAAATATGAATTAATTAGAAATTTGAGCTGGAAATGCACCTGCGGTGGTTTTTAAAGTTAAAAAATACGCTTTATTTGTTAAAAAGAACTGGCGCGGCCTGTAATAGTAAACTTGTCATTAGCTGTCAAATTTAGTATTGACCGCCACCGCAGGCCGCGCCAGTATGAAGCAGGCTTAAGTGGCCTTTAAATAGAGAAGCTGTAGAGATTTAAAAAATAACGCACTATATAATGATTATATTGAACCTCAACGGTTCTTTTGTTTAAAATAACGTAATTTTTTGTTTATTTAAACTTTTTTGCACCTGTATAAAAAATACAATTGGCGGACTTTACGCCTTCAGGCAAAGAAAAAAAAAGTTGTAAATAGTTAGTAAATTAATAGTAGTTACAAATTAAAAATGCAATAACCGAGTGTTTTAATCTTAAGTAGAATCACGATTTACATGAAAGGACTCAAGAGATTTGTTTATGAAGTGATATTGTTTGTTTAGAATCCTTAGCCTATTTCATTGACCATTAAGAAAGGTGGCTGTTTCTTTTATTTAAGGAACGTTTCAAACTGCTAATGACGTCAAGACTTATTGTAAAATACCGTAAAATACCGTTTCAATTTACTAAAACCTTTAAAATGTACATGAAAATGTTTTAAAATCAATGGAATAATTTTCCGTTTCACCGCTTATTCAACCCTAGCTTAGTTTTCGACTAGATGCATTTGCGTAAAAGTATCCAAATATTTGGTATCCATTTATATACTATAAATTAAGTACCATTTGACTTTTGAAAGTGTGCTCGTGGCGTGGCCGATTTGCAGTACACAATATTTGATACCTGTTTCTTTGTACTCTATATAGGGTCATTTCGCCGGTTACGCGACCACCTTCGGTTAGCGACCACTTGAAGAACATGGTTTTTTCAATTGAAGATAACATCAATTCTACAGAGCCTATTGAAACAGTCAGCTGGATGCCTTATTGTTTGTAGTTTTGGAATAAGAATTTACAAAAAAAACAAGAAAAAATGCTTTCAGTTCACCAAGTCAGCTAAGTGGTCGCTAACCGGCACATGAAATTAGGTGGTCGCCAACCGGCGAAATTACCCTATATGCATAATTGTATATGGACCGCTGTCGAAAACTTAAATAAAACCAATATTACAGTATACAGTACCTCCACCGAAATAAAACTTCTAATATGCTGATTAGATATAATAGCGTGTAAGGGCGTCCGTCCAGCGGCACGCGGTCAGGATGACGTGTAAAGGCAGCTGCCTCGATAGCATCACAACTTAACACCGGAAAATGGGCCTAACCCCTTACATGCTAATCAGGCTTACTGTCACACCGAAAGATATTTACCGAATTATATTTCATTATTTTTAGATTTATTGCACAAAAGAACCGTTGTCTTGTACCTAGTACCTACCTACCCATGACACAAGATAGACATCGTTGATATTCTATACTTCTGATTATGTAGAGGACTTTACAGCTTGCAAATATCTCTGTTATACATTGAGTTTTTAGTGTGTTACAAAAAATTGTTTTTCTTTGATTTAGGAAATGCCGCAAGCATTTTCAGCAATGCCAGGTTAATTTAAGGTTAAAAGATAAGTTTATTAATATGATCTTAAGATTCATTTTCTTAACAGAAATTATGAGAGGTAGGGCAAAGCGGAATGTCATCTCGCTCGTATGTGGAGCAGCCCAACTGGGGAAGTACCTCCACCTTACAGAAGACCGCAGCCATAATAGCACCATTGCTTTGTAGTGTTGCTATATTATTGCATGCTACGAAGTATGTTTGTGTTGTGTTCCTGGTGGTGAGTAAGGTCGCCAGAGCTCCCTAGGGTGCGTTGTGTTGGGAGTGAGGGACCTGCCAACACAGCGAATCCTCAAGTGAATAAAGGGTCGGCAGCGCGCTTGTGATTCTTCTGGAGTCACAAGTGTCCATAGGCGACCATAGCATCCATAGCTGTTAACCTATGTGTGAATTAATAAAAATTCTTATTCTTATTCTTATAGCACCAGCTTAACATCAGGCCGGCCGTAAGCTTGTTTGCCACCGTCGTAGTATAAAAAAATAACTAATACTTTACAGCTTGCAAATTTCTCTGTTATACATTGAGTTTTTAGTGTGGCAATAATTTTTTTTTCTTTGATTTAGGAAATGCCGCAAGCATTTTCAGCAATGCTAATGCCAGGTGTAGTAGGCCAATTTTAAGGTTAAATTTAGGTAAGGTTGTGTACAATTGTGTTTTCAAAAAGCGGCCAAGTGCGAGTCGGACTCGCACATGAAGGCTTCCGTGAAATAAATTGCGGTTTACGATTTATGACGTATTAAAAAAAAAACTACTTACTAGATCTCGTTCAAATCAATTTTCCGTGAAAGTTTGCATAGTAATGTACATCATAATTATATTTTTTTTAGTTTTATCATTATCTTATTTTAGAAGTTACAGGGGGGGGGGGGACACATTTTACCACTTTGGAAGTGTCTCTCGCGCAAACTATTCAGTTTAGAAAAAAATGATGTTAGAAACCTCAATGTCATTTTTAAAGACCTATCCATAAATACCCTACACGTATGGGTTTGTTGAAAAAAAATGTTTTGAGTTTCAGTTCTAAGTATGGGGAACCCCAAAAAATTTTTGTTTTTTTGCTATTTTTGTGTGAAAATCTTAATGCGGTTAACAGAATACATCTACTTACCAAGTTTCGACAGTATAGCTCTTATAGTCTCTACTACTCTTATAGTTCGGACAAAAGTGGCTGTGACATACGGACGGACAGACAGACAGACAGACAGACATGACGAATCTATAAGGGTTCCGTTTTTTGCCATTTGGCTACGGAACCCTAAAAATCGAGATGCAACCAAGACGAATGACCTGTAATTTGAATACGTCAAACACGCGTTCCAGACTTCTCTTCTTCTTGGTCGTTACGTTCTTGTCAGAACGGCCGTGGTCGTTATGAGTGGAGCAGATGTCACTCCACTCGCCTCACGATTTCTTGCCATTTCGATCTATTCTCGGCCTTCCTGCTACATTCATACAATTGACCGCCCACAGCAGATTTGATCTGTAATATCCATAGCATGGGTGATCTTCCGCGCGGTCGGGGTAGGTTTCAGACTTAGGTACCAGTTATATCCAAATACTGATTCACTTACTACGGTGTGACAAGCGCCCCTAACGCATCTTAGCTGTAAAGGGTTATCCATTTGACTTTGTAATGTAATTTTACGACACTGCGTCAAAACTCACTCAATAATTAAACCATCTAACCATGCCGTTTATGGCTTAACCGATTTTATGGCCCTTACTATGTTAAACGGGTCGATCCAATTTTTTTTACATCCTGGCGCACTACTTATTCAATTTGAGAGTAAATTTACGTAACTACAAAACATTTTCGCAAGGTTATTGACTAGTATTTGCCCGTAACTGCGCCCGCGTGCCAACTTTCATCCCACAATCATCCTTTTGGGGTAAATTTTTGGGATAATTAGTACCTAAATATCATAAATATTAATCCAGGCTATATACCTCTGGGGAGTAAAATACCAGCGATTGCAGATTCTTTGTAATACCGCCCTAGGTGCTTAATGTACCTACTAATATTGCGATTAGCATTAATTTGCTTCAAATTTTATTGTTTTCTCGCAAATGTGATGAAAACATTGTAGCGCGGATGGTAAGAACTTTACAAATTTGAGTCATCAAAACCCTGCAGCGACGGGCTTCAAATTAGACTCTTGTTTGCACTCTTGCACAATGTACTTTGTTTTTTGACAGTTCATGACATTCTTCATAAAATCGCCGGTCACAAAAGAGTATTGTAGGTATTAATTTCCTTATTTACCCGTAGTAAGTATAACATAGTTTAGGTAAATGTGGAAGTTTCCGGCGTCCATTGATAGGCCATCGATGCGGCGTGGGTAAAAAAAAAGTTAAAAGTGAATATTAGATTCATGATAGTACCTAATATACTGCTGACTATGCATTCGTATGAAATGTTTCTATCCGTCGGCGGAAACTTTACTTATAGTAGCCAATTTCTGTAATCGTGAAAGATTTAATTACGATTTCAGAATAAAAGTTACCCCCCCCAACCCCCCCTCCCTCCTACCTGTAAAACTCTTGAAAAAAAATTGTGAAATGTTTCCGATTAGTAAGGTACCTAAAGTATGTTATCTTATCAGTTTATCATGTTCGTCAATTGTATTAAATATATAAGTAAAATAGTGCTATAAATAAATTGCACAATTTGTTACTTATAGGTACTTATAGGTACCTATACTCCCTTCATTTTGAAATATTTATAATTTTCGTTAGCTGATGCGGTAATACCTATATTATTTGACACTTCTAATATTGTTGTTAAACTCAAGTATGTTTATATTTAAATCAAGGTCTACAATCATATATTTATAAATACATCTTATGAAGCATAGCGACTAGGAAGTGAGTCTGTTGACTAAGGCTCGGAGTAAGACATAGCTAGGCAGGATGAAACTTGGTTCGATCTTATCTTCCTTTTTATGAGCATAAAAAGTTCCAAAAGTTTATCCCGACTATAGAAAACTAACTAAGAAAAAGCATATTTTTTTTTCATTCAAAACGTAACTTATGTCATCCCAAACGCAATAAAATCGATTGATACCGCATTCATCAAAATCGGTCCAGTAACTTAACACACGTAAATACAAAGTTTGTATTTACGTGTATTTATATTACAAACATAGACTGTTTGAATTATATCCATTCCTTTCGGCTCTGCCTTATGTGCCTAGTCAGGCAAAAAATAAGCATTAGTTGATAGTTATAGCATGCCTAATGTTAAGCGGACTTCGAAGCCTTTACGCCGGCTGTAGGCACACACTCGCGCGAGTCGACGCGAGGCCGAGATACATTGACGTTATTATAAAAGTTTCACTGTCAGTCTCGTATTTAAAGACGGCAGTGTATCTCGGCCTCGCGGCGACTCGCGCGAGTGTGTACAGCCGGCATTAGAGACTTGCAGCTCCACTCCAGAATAATCATTAAGAACGCTACCGACTCTATATTGAATTGGGAGTTTGTCGCCTTAAATATGCAGAAATTTATGTTTTTGTTTTCCATTTTGCACCGCAGACCCTACTTGTGATGAAGGCTTTAAAAACGAGAAAAAGTCCTTTCAGTGCACCAGTCATCAGAGTGGTCGCAAACGGGCACACTAATTTCAGTGGTCGCTAACCGGCGCAACGACCCTATATCACTTTCAATAATAGTATCTGATTCACTTTACAACTTTTACTCCTTAAACGAAACTATCTTATACATAGGTACTGGATAGTAATAGCCGCGTGTATAATCTATAGTTAACATCACAAATATAGGGTCATTTCGCCGGTTGGCGACAACCTAATTTTATGTGCTGGTTAGCGACCACTTAGCTGACTTGGAGAACTGAAACCATATTTTCTAGTTTTTTTTGTAAATTCATATTCCATAACTACAAACAATAAGGCAACTGACTGTTTCAATAGGCTCTGTAGAATTGATGTTATCTTCAATTGAAAAAACCATGTTCTTCAAGTGGTCGCTAACCGAAGGTGTTCGCGTAACCGGCGAAATGACCCTACGGATAATGTGACAAAAGTACATACCAACCTAAACATTACATTATTAGTATCAATATCTAAACAAATTATGAAACAAAAATATATATATGAATATAACATAATATCAAGAGTTTAGGAATGTTCCTAAACATATAGATATATTCATGTCATGACATACTTAGGTATCACGTTTTAAACATAATATCCTGAGATATGGTATAAATACAATGTTAACCTTTATAAACACCAAAAACCTTTTTTACACGACATCAACATACCTCAACATCAAATCTCAAAATTCCTCTCAAACCAACACAGTCACAACATCACTGCACTGTCAATCCTGTCAATATTGTCAAAACACTCCCGTCCACTGAGAGAAACGTTTACCAACTGACAGCTACCCTTAGAATAGGGGCGTCACTCTTTCGCAGTACCACCCCTTAGCGACGCAGCCAACCGTTCCCTAGAACACCCATCCCTTTCCCTCAAAAAAACAACCCTATATTCCACATTAAATCACACTAAAACCACCCCTATTCATTGAAACCTAGGGTGGTCTATGATGGTACAGGATTCTTTGTATTTTCAAAAGGCGCGATCGATGTTGCGAGCCTAAAGCAATTACGTGGAGGTACTTAGACACTAAATTGTTGAAACTATTTTCGCGTTCACAGATGTTTGGAATAATGTAATTATTTGGCAATTAAGTCTCTTTACGTTGGTTTGGCTTGGTTTTTATTTCGTTAACCGTTTTTTTGGTTGAGATAAATTAATAAGTACCTACGCTTTTATTATGTAGAGAGATCGTTTTAGCAGTTGTAATTTGGATGCTCGATGTTATAAAGTTCTGAAGATTTTATGATCGAATTAAATATTAAGGTAACACAACTTCTCAAAAAACATGCACTTTTATTAATTGTAAATTATTCTAGGAGTTTTATGTTATTTCCGCTGAGTATCGTGATATTCAGCGGAAACTCTTTCGATCCTAATGGGACAAAAAATCTCCCAAAGATTATTTTTTCTAGTGTGTTACCATTTCCCATATACTTTTTAAGGCGGTAACACATTAGGAAAGCTCAAAAATGTACGGAAATTTTGGGACACTTTTTTTCTCCTTTTGTAATGGAAAGAGATCGTGATTCTGAGTACAAATAACTTAAAAGTTAAAAATCGAGTAAAAAAATTAGAAAATTTTTTTGAAATAAATGCTCAACTAAGTGACATTTTTATTTATTTTATTTTATTTATAATATAACAGATCTTTATATTTTTAACCGTGCCTTGATAAACATTAAATTAGAACAGCGTACGAATAAAGATTGCACTAAACATCGATATACTTGACTCTTCCAAATTTAATTAATTACAATAGGGGTGAAGAATAGGCAAGGGTGTCAATCATTTGTACTTTTACCTTAGTTTGCGTTTTGTCTATAGGAGTGGGTGGGACGCGTCTTCTTAGATTGAACATTAAATAGTTAAATTGCAGACATTTGCTAAATGTGCATTTAGCATTCGAGCCGAAGGCGAGTGATTTGGATCCCCTAGGCACTTCGTATAAGTATAGTATAATTTTGTCTAGTCCAGTTAGCTCAGTGGGTAGTGACCCTCCCTACGAAGCTGAAGGTCCTGGGTTCGAATGCCGGTAAGGACATATATTTGTTTTATAAGCACGCATATTTGTTTCTGAATCTTGGATGTTTTCTATGTATTTAAGTATACAGCCTGTATTTTTAATATTACCTCAAATTGTAACCAGATGTAGGTAATAGGGCTATGAACCGATATTACAAGAAAAACTCGAGTTAGTCCTAACAAAGTAGGTATAACAAATTTTTGAAAATGTATGGAGCAGCAATGTATTGCGTACACTCCTTTGACACATGGAAGACGCGGGTCACTTGTAACAATTGTGACGTCACGTCAGTAAGACAAAGTAGTGATAAGAATTTTAGAAGGAAAAATAAAATGGTATGTTAAGAAAATTTTCTTGCATAATCGGTTCATATCCGTAACACCTACTACGTCTGGTTACAATTTGAGGTAATATTAAAAATACACGCTGTACATACATACATATATCCATTAAATATATCGTCGTCTAGTACCCACAAGCCTTATTGAGCTTACTATGCAAAATGCTAATGGGGCAAGTTCGATTTGTGTAAACATTGTCCTATAATATTTATTTATTTATTTTATTTACCTACAGTCAAGAGTACCTAATTTTTTTATATAGGTGCATACATCTTACTCATAAATATGTACCATCGCACTGATGTCAGCGAATTAAGGTTTCAGAACATACATTTATTAGGTAGGGAATGAAATTCCTTGACTTATTTAATCGTATGGCATATATTATTTTTGGCCTTTTGAGTTTGTCACTCTTTAGTACCACCCAGGGGACACGTGCAGGGTTGTGGTAGGTAGCTCCTGCGGACGCAAGTGACAGTTGTCCCCCCTTTGTCAAGTGAGTGGGCAACTCGACTGTTAAGAGGTTCTTAAGCCGCCCGAAGGCCTCTAACTAGGCTTAACGACTACTGTCATAGACAGCAACCGGGATCAACTGCTTAGCGTGCCTTCCAAAGCACGGAAGCGCTCATTTATAGTAACCACTCAAACAGGCGGTCACCCATCCAAAGACTGACCCCTGCCGTCTTTGCTTGACCTGCGTTATCGTTTCCGATACGCAGGCGCCGCCGGGCTATGAACGCGCTTCAATTCAAATTCCTTGACTGCACCTACCGTACCCATATTTTTGCACTTAACAGTACGGGTCAGCACAAGGGGCTTAACACCTTTGTACTGTGTCACATTAAACGTCATGTTAAACTGACATATGAAGTTGTCAAACGAGTGAAAACGACAAGGTACTTGGGTGTTCAGCTACTTATGAGCCCGACTGTTGTACCTACCAGCTTTAGTTTACGACTTAGGGGACCGATTTTTGACTTTAGAGCGCTCGACTCTTTCACTCGAAACCGGTCAAAAATGATGAAATACTATTTTGAATGAGCGATAAAAAATTAAAAAAATAAGCGGCCAAGTGAGAGTCAGACTCGCATATGAAGGGTTCCGTTAAATAAATAGCTTTTTACGATTTATGACGTATAAAAAAAAACTACTTACTAGGTCTCGTTCAAACCAATTTTCGCTGAAAGTTTGCATGGTAATTGTACATCATATATTTTTTTAGTTTTATCATTCTCTTATTTTAGAAGTTACAGGGGTGGGGGGGGGATACATTTTACCACTTTGGAAGTGTCTCTCGCGCAAACTATTCAGTTTAGAATTAAATGATGTTAGAAACCTCATATCATTTTTGAAGACCTATCTATACGTGTGGGGTATGATGAAAAAAAATATTTGAGTTTCAGTTCTAATTATGAGGAACTCCAAAATTTATTGTTTTTTTTTTCTATTTTTGTGTGAAAATCTTAATGCGGCTTACAGAATACATCTACTTACCAAGTTTCAACAGTATAGCTCTTATAGTTTCGGAAAAAAGTGGCTGTGACATACGGACGGACAGACAGACAGACATACATGACGAATCTATAAGGGTTCCGTTTTTTTGCCATTTGGCTACGGAACCCTAAACACGAGTGGTATTGATCACTCGTACATTACATTCATTATATCGGTAGAAAGTAAGTGCCTTCAATTTTGACACTACAATCGTTATTTAACCCCCGACGCAAAAAGAGGGCTGTTATAATTTTGACGTGTCTGTCTGTCTGTGGCATCGTAGCGCCTGTACGAATGGCCCGATTTGAATGCGGTTTTCCCCGTATCATCAGAATCGGTTCAGCCGTTTTTGAGATATTGAACTTTGAAATGAAAATGTCGGGGGTTTTTCTATGTTGTTAGTACCTAATCCTTTTATTGAATTTCGAGCGCTCGAAAATCGCCCCCTAACAAATAAATAATAAATAAATAAATATTACGGGACAATCTTACACAAATCAACCTAGGCCCACGGTAAGCTCAATAAGGCTTGTGTTGTGGGTACTAGGCGACGATATAACATATATAATAGATACATACATATAGATACTTATATACATATATAACATCCATAACTCAGGAACAAATATTCGTGATCAACACACAAATAAATGCCCTGACCGGGATTCGAACCCGGGACCTCCAGCTTCGTAGGCAGAGTCACTACCAACTGGGCTACGGAGGTCGTTATATTAGGCCTAGGTCGATTTCTGTAAGAATGTCCCTAATAAATAATTCCACGCAAAGTGAGGGTGAAAGCTAGTATGTATGATATAATAATGCATCCCCTTATACCCCAAATAGGCTAAAAGAGTTTCGATCTTGGCATCAAAGACCAATGAGAGAGGGAAAATATGATAAAAGGCATTTTCATACGATATGAACGCAAAGTAATACGGCTATTACAAAATTGGATTTGTTTGTTGTGCTAGCTTGAGGCGCGTCCGGGTTTGTTTAGCTTTATTATATTTTAATATGGCACGCCGAATCGCTAAACTTAAGTGGCAGTGGGCGGGGCACATTGCACGTAGAACTGATGGCCGTTGGGGCGGAAAGGTTCTCGAGTGGCGACCACGTACCGGAAGGCGCGGCGTTGGTAGGCCTGCCACAAGGTGGACTGATGACCTGGCAAAGGTCGCGGGAGTCCGCTGGATGCGGGAGGCACAGGACCGCACCACTCACTTTGGAACTCTTTAGGGGAGGCCTATGTCCAGCAGTGGACGTCTTTCGGCTGATATGATGATGATGATGATATTTTAATGGATACGAAATGTTTAAGTTTTTTTTTAATAAATAAAAATTAAGTGACAATCTTACACAAATCGAACTAACCCCATGGTCAGCTCAATAAAGCTTGTGTTATGGGTACTATCATCATCATCATATCAGCCGAAAGACGGCCACTGCTGGACATAGTCCTCCCCCAAAGAGTGCCACAATGACCGGTCCTGCGCCACTCGCATCCAGCGGACTCCCGCGACCTGTACCAGGTCATCAGTCCACCTTGAGAGGGTGCCCACGCTGCGCCTTCCGGTACGTGATCGCAACTCGAGAACCTTTCCGTCCCAACGGCCATCAGTTCTACGTGCAATGTACGCACTGCCACTTAAGTTTAGCGAGATGGGTACTATATGATACATCTAATGGATATAAATACTTAAATACATAGAAAATATCCAAGACTCAGAAACAAATAGGTATTTGTTCATCACAAATATTTGCCCTTACCGGGATTCGAATCATTATTCCAGTAACTTTATGCATCTAGAACTAGTTTTTGATAGTACTTTTTCAGGTAGTTTTTAAATTAGACTAGATTTTCTACAATATGAGACTTGTATTGTATCTGTAGACCCAATAGTTACCGAGATAAAACCTTTCAAAGTTTATAATTTTTCGAACTTCGCAACACTATTAGCAAACTCCATCGGGGGTACTTGGAACTTCATCCCGGTAATAGAGTTGTTGGAGCGACGCCGACGTCTAAAATACCTATTTCAAAGTACGAAAAAATTATGAATTTTGAAAAACTTTATCTCGGAAACTATTTGGTCTACAATGACAATTCTAGTCTCATATTGTAGCAAACTTAGTCTACTTTAAAAACGTCCTGAAAAAATTCTATCAAAAACGAGTGCTTTAGGGATTTCGCGGTATTTTCGATTTTTAGGGTTCCGTACTCAAAGAGTAAAACGGGACCCTATTACTAAGACTTCGCTGTCCGTCCGTCCGTCTGTCTGTCACCAGGCTGTATCTCAAGAACCGTGATAGCTAGAGAGTTGAAATTTTCACAGATTATGTATTTCTGTTGCCACTATAACAACAAATACTAAAATCTATTTTTTTTAAATGGGGACTCCCATACAACAAACGTGATTTTTTTGCCGTTTTTATAGATAATGGTACGGAACCCTTCGTGTGCGAGTCCAACTCGCACTTGGTCTGTTTTTGACAAAGTTGCGTTCAGCGCTCGAGGTCACAAACTTGGACTATTCATTGGGCCAACATCATAAACAAGTCTGCAAAAAATCACAACTACCGGATTTGACGCAAACTACCCCGTATATACTTTCAGGCGACAAGGTTACTGGATTATGTATATCAATCAACATGCCTATTGTCACTGTGCCTAGAGTGACGTACGTTATTTAATTTCCTAGACTGTATCTACGACTCTACGAGTGCCTAAAGAACTATTTTATTACCAGCCTCTGAACCAGCACAAACAGACGAACTTCATATATCCATGATGAACTACGTTACTTAGCGGATTTCTTGGGGGAAGTTTTGAGGGATTGTCAGGGGGGCGTGTACGTAGGTATGTAAGTAGGTATGTGTGGCGTATTGTGGCGGTTGATGGAAGCTGTATTACCGCTGGAGAGTGTGGAGGAGGCTTTTTAAGTATGTTTGAAAAGAGTTTCAACCTGAAAGTTTTACTTGAAGCCAAAAGAGAAACCCTTTATCAATAGGGCAACTTAAAAAATTCAAGGCAAAAATGACCACATGTTAAGGTCATTTTTTAGGGTTCCGTACTCAAAGAGTAAAACGGGACCCTATTACTAAGACTTCGCTGTCCGTCCGTCCGTCCGTCCGTCCGTCTGTCTGTCACCAGGCTGTATCTCAAGAACCGTGATAGCTAGAGAGTTGACAATTTCACAGATTATGTATTTATGTTGCCGTAACAATAACAAATACTAAAAACAAAATATATTTTTTAAGGGGGGCTCCCATACAACAAACGTGATTTTTTTGCCGTTTTTAGGGTTCCGTACTCAAAGAGTAAAACGACCTCACCGGCAACGGACGACTCTCGCATTTAAATTAACTTATGTTTGGCCGGGTTCCCACATTGTAATTAAGGCGGATTAAACCAGCCTATAGACCACCAGAACCAGAATATACAGTCAATTTCATTTAGTCCCAGTAGGACCCTAACATACCCATCCAAAGAAAGTGGTGCTTACACAATTTGAGCTTGAAAAAGAATTTGATCTGAGCTTGCCTAATCAAGAGACGGAGATCGTTCTAGACTATTCTAGAGTCTTGCCTTTGCAGCAAAATAAATAGAAATGTCATCACACTGTAATTGAGAGACACATGAAAATACGTATGTTTTTAACCGTTCCGTTCCGTTTCGCAATTAATAAGGGCCATTCCTTGTTTATGTTTTATATTTATTAATAAGTTTCTTTCAAAAAGTTCATTGTTGGTACAAGCTTTTATTGCCGACTGTATTTTTCTGTATACCACTACTAATTCAGACGATTCTATAACGAGCCCAAACCACACCCAAACTCAATGGGGTTACGTCGGTTAAGTACTGAATTCCCATGGCCACCTTCTGTCTCCATCATCAGATCAGCTCGATGGTACCATAATAAATGTCATTCAAAATTTGCCCAAAATTTCGGCTCAATCGGTTGAACATAATCTGCCTCAAAATTGAGTTGCAAGATTCCACCCGAAGAAACATAGTTACCTAGGTACCTATATACCACATACTTAAGTACATAGTTAGTTAGGTAGATACATACATTGCAAGTTAATAGAAAGCTTGTAAAAAGATGGTCTCTCTCCACACGTCCCTAGCTAATCTAAGCCCATGACACCACACCACCCGTTCATATTTTACATCCAAACACCTAATGTTCCCCCTCACCCGCCTTCGGAAAGGCGCGCTATGCGTTTTAGCCGGTTAACCGGTTTTGATGAGATGAAAAATGTCACTCTCACCTGGCTTTTCATTTTTAATAGGTAGGTACGTTTTTAGAGTTGAAAGTAAAGGCTGTGTTTTACAAATATTACCGACCTTTTGATTTTAGAAAACGTATAAACTGCTTGAATACCTACGTAGGTACTACCTAATGCTATTCTTAAAGAAAAATATATATTATCAGATTGAGTCCCTATAAATTTCTGTTTGTCCTAAGTAGACTAAAATTTAGCCTAGGCACAGCTTTTACTGTGTGTACATACATACATAAATACCATCACGCCTTTATCCCTAAAAGGGGTAGGCAGAGCACATGAAACTTGTGTTCCAGTGCCACTTTTAGCATAAATGTGGGTATAAAATTACTTACTGTGTGTACTGTAACATATTTCGCCTTTCACCTCTTGAATTATGTGTTGTTTTTATACAAAGCGTATACGAAGCGTTCATAGCCTAGCGGCGCCTGCGAATCGGAAACGATAACGCAGGTTAAGCAAGTATGGCAGCGGTCAATCTTTGGATGGGTGACCGCCTGTTTGAGTGGTTACTATAAATAAGCGCTTCCGTGCTTGGAAGGCACGCTAAGCAGTTGATCCCGGCTGCTGTCTATGACAGTAGTCGTAAAGCTGAGTCGGCTTAAGAACCTCTAACAGTCGAGTTGCCCACTCACTTGACAAAGGGGGGACAACTGTCACACTTGCGTCCGCAGGAGCTACCTACCACAACCCTGCACGTGTCCCCTGGGTGGTACTAAAGAGTGACAAACTCAAAGGCCAAAATAATGTATGCCATACGATTAAATATAAATAAAATACAAAAAAATGTACGTCCCGCTTGATAGTAAGCAAGTACTGTACGCCTATGCCTGCCTATGGACGCTTACAACTCCAGGCATGCCATGCGCTTTGCTCAAATGCTTTCCATGCATTAAAAAAATACTTTTACGTCATACCTGGCCATAAAGTAGGAATTACCGCACGCTATGCGTGCGGAAAACCCCACTTCCTGGCCAGATAGAGACGTAAAATGTTGTACTCACCACGGGCGGTAATAAAAGAAAGCCTCAGAGCGCATATTTATCGCCCTTGCCTTCGGCTCGGGCGTTAAATACCTGCGATCTGAGACATTCTTTGTTTAACCGCCCTAGGTAAGTAATGTACTATTACGTCATACCTGGCCATAAAGTAGTAATTACCGCACGCTATGCGTGCGGAAAACCCCACTTCCTGGCCAGATAGAGACGTAAAATTTTGTACTCACCACGGGCGGTAATAAAGAAAGCCTCAGAGCGCATATTTATCGCCCTTGCCTTCGGCTCGGGCGTCAAATACCTGCGATCTGAGACATTCTTTGTTTAACCGCCCTAGGTAAGTAATGTACTAATTGGAGTCACATAAGTACCTACATGACCTAAGCCATCTTGCGAGTGATAATTAATTAATAGGGAAAATTACACAAAACTCCGCGTAGGGGGCGACACTAGCAGAGTGGGCATTGTATCTTGTTCCCACTTGCAGTATTGTCTATGCCTGCATCCTTGTCACTCATTTGACAATCAATTGTGCATGTGTGTGTGAGCACCTATCTTCCGCTACTGGTTTACGGTTTGTGCTAGTGCTGCACTCTGGCGGCAGAGCATTACAGTAATGTTCCTTGTTTAATTTATTTATTTAGTACCTTCAACAATAAACATACTTACCATTACATAATATTGGTCATGCGCAAATTAAAACTAAGTAGGTACGTTATTAATACAGAAGAACACAGCATTCAACAATTAACGGTGAAAATAAAAATAAAAACAGATGACAATTAGTTTGACTCCTAATCTATGTCAAGATTCAAAAACAGACAAAACATAATTTGTACCAAGTCAGGCCAGGCCACAAACTAAGTCTTGTCAGCAAATAATTAGTCTAATATAGTTAGGCTTGTTTAATGTGTAGTACAGTGGCGGAGCGCCCATACAAGCCGATTCCCACCGGCTTCCCTAAAATTCCATGCTTTGAAATGAAATGAAATGAAAATTTATTGAAATGAAAATGAAATGAAAATTTATTTGAGAAAAAACAAGTCACAAAATGATAACAAGGTTGCTTTATATTACCAAACTCGTAAATCATCAAAAAACAGCCCTTTTATTTGGCTCCGGGTTGTCCAGTAAAAATTCTTACGCGCCGCCACTGGTGTAGTATCATAACTTCAATGTAATTGATCCATTGAGATTAGATCAATAGAAGAACCCATATATCGGCAAACTCCAAATTGAAACGAAAACGAAATTCCTTCATGGGAGACCTACTTCAGAAATCAAGTACGCATAAACACTCGAAAAAACTCAAAAGTATCGGCGGTTCCTTTTAACGTTTTTTGAAGCAAAAAAAAACTACTTTCGATTAGCAAAACACTTACCGAACCGAATGCTTTAGATCTGCTTTACACTAAACTGCCATCTTATATTTGCGAGTGACGAAATACTGAACTAAAATTTGCAGAAGCAGTTTTGAAGAAAGATGTCGACGGTGCGCCACTATTGGCGGCAAAATTAAATTTGTAAAAGCACAATGATGTAGGTAGCGAACACGACTCATTGAGTCTCAATAGCTTTACACATGCATCTAAACGAAATTGTATTCTATTGATAGGAGACAAGGGTAGAAAATGGCTTGTAGTTAAAAGTATTATTGTGCATTGTACGCCACCACCCGCGGTGTTGTTTAAACATAGTATTTTATCCGATTTGTGTATTGTTGTATTTTTTCTTTTATAAAGTATGCCCTAAATACCGAAGATAATGAGTGTTAAAATTGGATAATGTATTGTTGAGATGGCTGTCATATTTGTTTTGTTATGTATTTATTTTGGACAAGCGTTCTGGATGTTTATGTAGCTTTAGGGCACAAATTGAAACGATATCATTTCGGTTCGCGCGGGGGTCTCTTAGTTAGATGATGTTGTGGCTATTATTGAATATTACCATTTTTTCGTACAATGATTACTTAACAAAATTTACGACGCGATGCGTAGAAATTAGAGAGAAGATTTATACAAACTCTTATTTAACTTGAAATTTTCGTATACAAGCTAGGGTCATTTCGCCGGTTGGCGACCACCTAATTTCATGTGCCGGTTAGCGACCACTTAGCTGACTTGGTGAACTGAAAGCATATTTTCTCGTTTTTTTTGTAAATTCCTATTCCATAACTACAAACAATAAGGCATACGACTGGCTGTCTCAATAGGCTCTGTAGAATTGATGTTATCTTCAATTAAAAAAACCATGTTCTTCAAGTGGTCGCCAACCGAAGGTGGTCGCGTAACCGGCGAAATGACCCTATGCTTTAAAACTTAAATTGTCATAGGGTTACGAGAGCTTCAATTAGTGACCAGTAGGATTTTTCCATTGTAAATAACAACAATAGGGTTGTACTAGACTCAAAACGTCATAGTAAATGATAATCGTTTCATATGAAGGTACGTTTTGCGGAAAAGGGACAGAATATCCTCTTAAAACTTTCCGGACACTTATACCTAACTTGGTGATTATTGAATCCCCTGCTTTACTGTGTTCGCTTTGTATGTCCGTCCGTCCGCGGATAATCTCAGTAACCGTTAGCACTAGACAGCTGAAATTTGGTACTAATATGTATATCAATCACGCTGACAAAGTAGTAAAATAAAAAGTGTGTGTTTTTTTTTTTATTAGGGTACGTCCCCTATACGTAACGTGGGGAGTGTTTTTTTTTTTCATTTCAACCCTAACGTGTGATATATTGTTAGATCGGTATTTAAAAATGAATAGGGGTTTGCTGAAATCATTTTTTGATAATGTTAATATTTTCGGAGATAATCGCTCCAGAAGTAAAAAAAAATGTGTCCCCCCCCTCTATTTTTTGAACCATATGTTTTAAAAATATGAAAATAATCTCAAAAGTAGAACTTTATAAAAACTTTCTAGGAAAATTATTTTGAACTTGATAGGTTGAATAGTTTTTGATAAAAATTACAAAGTAATTTCACACACTTACTGTGACGGACGAAAAACTACGGAACCCTACACTGAGCGTGGCGCGACACGCTCTTGGCCGCTTTTTTAACCCTTTAACCGCTTAGAATATTTCAACGGTCGTGTCGCCGCCGATACGAAGGAACCACCCAGAGTAGGGCTTGCATATGCATGTCGCTATTAAAATATATGAAATAAGTTTCTGTCAAAAATTTCATTTTTGGTACAAGCTTTTATTGCCGACAGTACTTTTCTGTATACCATCATCAACTAGACGATTCAAACGAGCCCAAAGTCAACGGGGTTACGTCGGTTAAATACTGAATTCCCATGGCCACCTTCTGTCTCCATCATCAGATCAGCTCGATGGTACCATAATATTGAATTGTCATCCAAACTATACTAATACCCAAAATTTCAGCTCAATCGGGCAAAGCAAATTTTGACGGACAACTTACATACTTATATAACTTACATACATACGAACAGGTCAAGTTAATATAAAGCTTGTAAAAAGCAAGTCAAAACTTTGTCCCACATATCAAACTGCGGCAAAATGAGCTGGATATTTTATGTCTTACTACCTACTCCGTCGGCGTGGACGGTGAGTAGTGGTCTAGTGTTGTCTGTCAACATAAAGTCGGCAATAAGACATTAACAAAACAATTTCATGTAATTATTGTTTTATTTACCCTTCAAATTATCTATTTTTATTTACTAGCGCCATCTCTCGAGCAGTAGCGGTACAATAAATCTCAATATAACGCCATCTACCGTGCAATAGCGAACTAATGACAACACGCTTAAGTTTAGCTCTGCAATACGACTGCATTTTCAAGTAGTTTCACGTGTAAATCATAGATGGCGATGCATTCTGCGTAGACTGTATTCAATACCAATTTTATAAACGTAGAAGTCTGTTACTTCTGTTGACTGTCTGTCTGTTACTTTGTCACGCAAACTGCTGAACCGATTGATTGGTAAGGAGATAGTTTGAAATCCTGGGAAGGAAATAGGATATCATCCCATATAGGGGCGAAAAGGGGAGTGAAAGTATAAATGGTAGTGAGATAACTGATGCTGCGCCTGTGGGAAGTCTATTAGCGGATTTGCAATTAGGTGTATAACAAAAAAGGCGGTTAAAGACGCAGGCAAAAGCTAGTAAGAATATAAGGTAAGTATATCAGTAGAAGCTACGGTAGCCTAGTGGATCTGGCATGCGGCTGTCCAGCGGCGGTCGTGGGTTCGAATCCCAGCTCGTACCAATGGTTTACCCACGTCTTTGTTATAAGGCAAAAAGAGCTTGTGTAGATAATTTTGAGCCGTTCGACCGCTTGGTTACTTTTGCTGCAAACTGTATGCTGCCCAAACTTGACATTATTCGAAAATCTATCGTGAGTACCTTAAAGTAAGCCATTTTTCTCCCCTACAAGGTGGACTGATGACCTGGCAAAGGTCGCGGGAGTCCGCTGGATGCGGGTGGCGCAGGACCGGCCATTGTGGCACTCTTTGGGGGAGGCCTATGTCCAGCAGTGGACGTCTTTCGGCTGATATGGTGATGATGGAGCATTTTAATATTATCGTTCGGGTTTTTTAGAAATAAAAAACAATTCATAAACAAACACAGCCTTTAAAATGTATTTTTTTAGTAGATATAATAAAACTATATGGCGTAAATACAATGTACAGTAAAACATATCTAGTAAATAATGGTTACCAACTAAGATCGATTCAATAAAAAAATACAGTAGGTCTATTTTTTGGTTTTGTTCTCGTCTCAATGAGTAGTTGATTATGGTTTACAGAAAAGTACAGTCGGCAAAAAAAGCTTATACCAAAATTTTTGACAGAAACTTTTATAAATGAATATAAATTAAATATCAACTCAGATATAGTATACAAAAAAAACTTGTAAAATGCATTTATTTACAATTCAGTCCTCTGCTTACTAACACCAATCTTCAAGTTATCAGGCGTCCAGCCTTCCTCAATTATCCTAGTTTGTATGATCCTTTTGTAAACAAGGGCCGATTGCCGCGCTCTGCGGGTCCGTTCTGTTGAGTCAAAGTCCACTTCGTACAGACCGAAGCGTTCACTGAAACGGGTATTTAGATAATCATTAATCAAGGGGAAATCGCCAGTAGCTGGCCACCCTTCAATAGTGACACAAGTCAGTAACACAAGTTCCCAAAATTGTAGGTGCTTTTTTTGCATGGACTCCGCGCAGGTCAGGGTAGTTAGTTAAATTGTTTTGTTGAAATTAATAGTTAGTATTGACTGTTATGGATACAATTCCGGGCGGACTAGTATTCTTCACATTTTGCTCATTATTTATTTAAGGTTCTCTCTTGTTAGACCTAACAACTTTAGCCCTAATGTTTCATTAGATCTAACAACTTTAGCCCTAATGTTTCATAAGACCTAATTTTTCAATAGACCTAATGCATTTCGTAGTAAACTTCATACGATTACTCGTATTGCAAAACAAACCTAAAATGCATTAGGGCTAAAGTTGTTATAGGTCTAATGAAACATTAGGGCTAAAGTTGTTAGGTCTAATGAAACATTAGGGCTAAAGTTGTTAGGTCTAATGAAACATTAGGGCTAAAGTTGTTAGGTCTAATGAAACATTAGGGCTAAAGTTGTTAGGTCTAATGAAACATTAGGGCTAAAGTTGTTAGGTCTAATGAAACATTAGGGCTAAAGTTGTTAGGTCTAATGAAACATTAGGGCTAAAGTTTTTAGGTCTAATGAAACATTAGGGCTAAAGTTGTTAGGTCTAATGAAACATTAGGGCTAAAGTTGTTAGGTCTAATGAAACATTAGGGCTAAAGTTGTTAGGTCTAATTAAACAGTAGGGCTAAAGTTGTTAGGTCTAATGAAACATTAGGGCTAAAGTTGTTAGGTCTAATGAAACATTAGGGCTAAAGTTGTTAGGTCTAATGAAACATTAGGGCTAATGTTATTAGGTCTAATTAAACAGTAGGGCTAAAGTTATTAGGTCTAATAAAACATTAGGGCTAACGTTGTTAAATCGCCAGTAACTGGCCAACCTTCAATGAACAAAAACAAACTCTTGTTCCCCTTACAAACAGAATTCAATTTAGTATGACGTGGCCAGTTATTGAAGGGTGGCAAGTAATTGAAACCTTATACAAAAGTTAATGCCATTATAGGTGAAAAGAGTTCATTTATAGTATGAAGTGGCCGGTTATGGGACGGTGGCCAACTATTAAAGATTTACCCTAATCATCATCATTATAATGAACGTCATCGTCATCACCGTCATTATCATCATCACAAATCACCATCAGCCTCGTAATAATCATCAGAATCATATTAACCGTCAACATCACCTACATAATAAACATCATCATCAGAATCATAATATATTAACCGCCATCTTCAGCATCATCATGTCCATCATCATCATACCAACAAATTATACAACAATAACTAGAGATGCGCCGTTCGGAATATTCATTCGGTAATTATTCGGTATTTGTCATCAATCATCATCATTATAATCAACACCATCATCATTACCATTATCATCACCATCATCCTTACCATTATCATTATCATCCTTACTATTATCATTTCCATCATGTTTACCACTATCATCAACATCGTCATCATTATCATTACCATTATTTCATCATCAACATCACCATTATTATCACCATAATCATCATCATTATCATTGCCATTATCCACCAACATCATCAACATCATATTTTATTATGATTACCATCATCATCACCACCAAAAATAATTGTGTATCTTACCTAGTGCCAGCAATCCACTCGACATTGTCCATGAGACTCCAGTGCGTGTACCCTAGCGCGTCCGTGCCGTCTTCGATGGCGTACAACAGAGCTTTGAGGTATTGTTGTATGTACACCGACCGGCTTGTGTCCTGTAACACACATAGAACCAGGGATTGTAACCGGTTATTTTTTGTATGGAAACTGTAACCGGTTTTTTTCGTTCTTTGTTAATTATCAATCAGAGGCAATCAAGCTGTGGAAGTTCACCAAAGGACAAAAACAAGCTAAAGCCCTGATCGAAGGGTTCAATAGTAAGCTGTCTAAAGAGTTATTACAACTCTAAAGGCACAAAACCTGCGCAGTGACAAGAATCCTGACAGGACATTGCAAATTGAACAAACACCTGTTTCAAATGGGTTATGAAGCAGGACACAAACTGCAGGTATTGCCAGGAGACAGAGGAGATTGCAATGCACATTCTCTGCTCCTGCGGACCACTCATGCATAAATGAAGTACCTACCTAGGGCGGCACATAGTGCACCCACAAGAAGTACAACATATCACCGCCCAAAGAATCTGGAATTTCCTGGAGGCAACGGGACTTAACGGTGAACTCTAAAGCAAGGGCTGCCACAATAGATCACTTGCTGGTCGAAGCGGCACATTAAGGCCCACAAACAAAATAATAAATAATTATTCCATTTTCTAATTGGGCAATCTAATAATACGCACTCGTTACCTCAAAACACAACTGAGTCCTACATATGAAGTATAAAATAGTTTGAGATATGTGGTTATTTCGAGGTTTTTGCAAAAAACCGCGGTTACAATCCCTGCATAGAACATACACATAGATACATTAACCGTTGATGAAGTGGCCACAAATACAAATATTTAAACACAGCATTATTAACGAAACAATTTATTGTATTAAATATCTGTCTGCCAACATAGCGAATCCTCAAGTGAATAAAGGGTCGGAAACGCGCTTGTGATTCTTCTGGAGTCACAAGTGTCCATAGGCGACGGTACCAGCTTAACATCAGGCAGGCCGTAAGCTTGTTTGCCACCGTCATTGTACAAAAAAAAATTGTTTCGTATTAATTTAACGTGGAAGTTACCACGATCAAATTTTTAAACGATATGATACTGAGAACGAATATAATGGAAAAATAAACCATCATCGTCTGTAGCCCTAGACAGGACTCGAACCTGTACCCCTGTATTGCCTTGTAGTGCTAGCTCTCACCACTGAGCTACAAGGGCAGTGACAAGATTTTAGATTTAGATTTATTTATTTCGAGATAAAAATTACAATATAGGTTTGCATACAATGTCAAAATTATAAGAATCCTTATCACGATCGTCAATAATCAGAAATAAAATTTAAAAATATTCAAAATGTAAATACACAAAGTGGAAATTGTAGCTCCAATTACGGATTGTCATTTAACAACTAATAGACACATACTATTAAACAGAAATAAACAATGTCAATTTATGCATTAGGTACGATTTAAAAGTTGAATATAGAATATAAATGTTACACAAGAAATCATATCAAATTATAGCTGTCAATAAATGAAATAAACTCTTAAAAAACCATTTCCATGAACTCATGAACAGAGTACAGAGGGTTATCCAACAAAAGATAACAAGTAAAGCGTATAAATCTTTAAAAAAAAGATTGCCTAGGGCCCATTTCAGGAAGCTAAAAGTGACTTTACACCTGCAACACTGGTCAAATGGCCACTTGTGATTGGTGGAGAGCCTCAGTGTTGCCAGTTTAGACATATAACAGTGTAACTTGTAGATTCCTGGAACGGACATTCCAATACATTCCCTGTACATTTATTTTTTACTAAGCAGAGGCGTCTGCTAAGCTTTACTTTGGCACTCTTTGGGGGAGGCCTATGTCCAGCAGTGGACGTATTTCGGCTGATATGATGATCACCAAGTTTTTTACTAGCAAGCCTCGTGGCTTAAACACGGTACTCGACTTTAAGAGCACTCATTCTGTAACGATTGTATAAAATACTATTATGAATAAGGAGGCTACACTATAAAATCAAATAAAATGTGAGTGTCTTACCTGTAATTCCTTGTCGGTGGACCAGCCATTCTCTGTAATAAAGACTTTAGGGTAGTCGTACTGCTTGTTGAGATATAGGCAGGCTTTATACAGGCCGTAGGGAGCGCTCTGCCAACAAAAAAAAACTATTTAAAACACTCCGATACAACAATAGTACATTATTGCCGTGGCCGGGAAGGAGGTAATTGCAGGCTGAGTATTTTGTTTAAAAGGACGAGCTTGCGAGTCCGTTTAATTATAATACGAAGCCTGCAATTGCCATTCCGGCTGAGGCTAATATTGTGCTTTTCTCAAAAATGGGGGAATAAAAAAGACTAAATTGAAATCAAGCGTTATTATTAAATACAAATTGAGGATACTGCAAATTACATAAAATTAAACGTCATAATATTTTTTTAAACAAAATCGCAAGTGTATTTTTTCACCGAAAAACGCAATCTTTTTAATATTTTTATGACACATACAAAAATGTCGCTTATGCAACAGAAAAATACTTGATTTGGCTGAATACGACCTGTGCTGTCTTTTATATGCCAGTTTCTATTTTTTTTAAAGTTTGGTACTCGACAAATAAAGGAATTCATATGTAACATTCCAGGCGGCCTGCAATGTTTTTTATTTTTTAATTTTGATCTGGCCTTAAACTATACACTTTACCTTCCAATATGTAGCGAGTTATGTTCACTTTGCGGGCCATTTTTGAGAAAAACCTTATTAACCATGTCGACAGACAAGAATATTGATTAAAAAACCGTACTCAAATAGTTTAGTCCTTTTGGGTTGGGAGCTACGATGCCACAGCCAGATTTACATGTTAGATACCGGTACTTTGATTCGCGGGGCGACTTTGATCAAATAGGTTTTTCTCCGAAATCATTGTTTTTACTTGTGGGTGAACTGTGGCAGTGAATATATTAGTTATCTATATTGCTGTATACTCGATTAAATCTTCTTAATTTCAAATAGTTTAGCTTTTATACTACATTCTAAATGATCAAAGTAGCCCCCATTTTTAGGGTTCCGTAGCCAAATGGCAAAAAACGGAACCTTTATAGATTCGTCATGTCTGTCTGTCTGTCTGTCTGTCTGTCCGTCCGTATGTCACAGCCACTTCTTTCCGAAACTATAAGAGCTATACTGTTGAAACTTGGTAAGTAGATGTATTCTGTAAACCGCATTAAGATTTTCACACAAACATTGAAAAAAAAACATAAGTTTTAGGGGTCCTCATACACAGAACTGAAACTCAAAAAAATTTTTTTCATCAAACCCATACGTGTGGGGTGGTATCTATGGATAGGTCTTCAAAAATGATATTGAGGTTTCTAATATATTTTTTTTCTAAACTGAATAGTTTACGCGAGAGACACTTCCAAAGTGGTAAAATGTGTCCCCCCCTCCCTGTAACTTCTAAAATAAGAGAATGATAAAACTAAAAAAAATATATGATGTACATTACCATGCAAACTTCCACCGAAAATTGGTTTGAACTAGATCTAGTAATAGTTTTTTTTTAATACGTCATAAATCGTAAATCGCAATTTATTTTACGGAACCCTTCATGTGCGAGTCCGACTCGCACTTGGCCGCTTTTTTCCTAAAGTATTCCACGGTACCCATGTTATGTGTCAAGTAATGTCTCGTTTTCGATGGTGGTTAAAAATAACTTGGCTGAAACCACATGAATTTGATATCGCAATTTAGATCCGTCAGTGGGTGTGACCCATACCATCTGCTACTAAACTCACTCAAGTTTGATACCACAAGTCAGAATATTTAAATAATGTTGTATCAACATACATATATAGGTCCAATTATATAATTTTAACTTTTTTTTTCGTACATATTATTTAATTAATTATAGTGTTTCCGAATAAAAAACCTCTGAAGTCAAGCTGAAGTTGAATGGGTTATTTTAAAAAGAGACTTTACAACGCGTGAATTTTCTAGAATAAATCTATATTTCGGAAACCAAGAAATTTTCGACTAATCATCTCATACATTTTTATCCAATTAATCACATAAATCGATGGCTAAAGTATTTCGGGCCACTCGGGCCCACGGTAAATAAGTGGTGTATTTGATTATGATTAATTGATTATCATCAAACCCAAAGTTCGGGCGCCAAATTGTAGCGTGTATAAAAAAAAACCGGCCAAGTGCGAGTCGGACTCGCGCACGAAGGGTTCAGTACCATTATCAATAAAACTATTTATTTTATTTTGTTTTTAGTATTTGTTGTTATAGCGGCAACAGAAATACATCATCTGTGAAAATTTCAACTGGAACTATCACGGTATCAGTGAGATACAGCCTGGTGACAGACAGACGGACGGACGGATGGACGGACAGCGGAGTCTTAGTAATAGGGTCCCGTTTTACTCTTTGAGTACGGAATCCTAAAAACAATAATATTAGATGCCATGTAGGCTGCTGCTTTACACAAAATAAGTTAAAAATAAAAGTTTTTTTTTAATACTATATATGTGGTAATGTCTATGTGGTAAGGTTAGGAACCTGCCTTCAACCAAGCACTGTGTGACCGCGCCCACTCGGCGCGGGTACTTAAGTCAGCGCTGACGTCATCATCGAATGACGGAGAAGGGTGTTGTTTCGTCGACGGAGAAGCGAGGAAGGTTGTATAATGGTTCAGACCTAGGAAGTCTGCTGAGCCTGGAAAGAAATACATAGAATGTTTAATAGTCATGTCAGTCAGTTTTAACGGCGGGTGGGTGGCAACGGTGTCAAACTTGAGTTCAAGTCGGTGGCGGCGAATGGGTTAACCTTTTCGACGCCAACGACGCATATATCCGCACCGCAGGTTCAACGCGAACGACTGATATACAGGATGTCCGGTAATTCATGGTCAACCTTCTAACCACGAATAGGGCACCTAAGACTGGTCCAGAAAATCGCCTTTAAAGTTTAGTAAAAGTACCCTGGTTTTCGAGATATTCGCACTTTTGAAGAGCGCTAAACTTCGCACTAAATGTCACGTTGACTTTGGCGTGTGGTTGACAACTTTTCTCTTTGACAGAGCGTCGAAAAGGTTAAACAGCTAAAGTAAATTATTCATGACTATTTTATGAATTTTGTTAATTACAAGGGAATTAGGTGATATTATTTATAATAAAACAATACAGGTGGTTCGATTATCATACAAAACGTTATTTGACATTCGCAGATTTACGGCGTGATATTTTAACCCTTCTTTGCATGATTTTTTATTTACTTTTGAAATAAATCACGATAATGTCAGTTGACCTCCACATTTCGGTAAAAATATATATATGAGGTAAGTTTTACATGATATCTTTATTTTTTGATATGATGGAAATTTCCATCATTATGCAAACTCTGACCTTAAGCATATCACAAATACGTTTCATTTCAAGCTATACTGTTCTTGAAACATAAAAGTCTTAAAATAAATATGAATCTCCCGCAAAACTACCTTTAATTAACAGGACAATGTTATGATGGAAATTTCCATCACCATGCAAAGAATGGTTAAGAAACTTATGTAACAAACTTTCATAAATTGGCGTTCCATTTACGCAAAATTCATAGAATAAACTTGTATCATCATCATATCAGCCGAAAGACGTCCACTGCTGGACATAGGCCTCCCCCAAAGAGTGCCACAAAACTTGTATAAACTAGAATAATTAGAGAAGATGGTTTGGGACGTGATATTTTGTGAAAACAATTTTTCTCACATTGTTGTAGTTTATACAAGTTTAAATATTCTAGGAAAGGTGGAATTTGGCGCAAATGGAAAGCCAATAGGGAACATTACTGCATTGTTCTGCCGCCAGAGGCAGCACTACCACTAGTAGTAAACCAGTATAGGAATATAGGGATTCACACATACATGCACAATTGCTTGTCAAATGAGTGACAAGGATGCTTGCATAGACAATACCGCAAGTGGGAACGAGATACAATGTCAACGCTGCTAGTGTCGCCACCTACGAAGAGTTTTGCGTAATGTTCCCTATTTATGAAAGTTTGTTATATAAATTTCTTAAAATATCACGCCGTTAGCCTAGGAATGTCAAATAACGTTTTGGATGGCAATCTAACCACCTTAACGACTAATTTTTAAGAAATTTAGAAATGTAGTCCGTATAACGTTTCCATGGAAAGTTCACGATTTCGAACACCCTTAAGTCTTTACCTTTGATAAGTTTGATCTCGTCTTTCGAGAGTGTAGGTAGCCTGGACCGAAGGAACCCCTGTTCTTTGCTCCTCGTAGCCACTCTGTCTATCACCAGCCTGGGGAAGTCTCCGGATTTCGACCAGATCGGGTTCAGGTATATTCCATACTGTAAATACAATGTCACATAAATGAATACTTGAAAAAAATCTAAACTTTAATATTCCTTCCACAAATAGGTAGGTTCCAATGGCTTTTTAACATGTCAAAGTTTTACAAATACATTTATTCAGCTTTGAATGTTTATTAGTAATATTAGGGTGGATTCTAGTTGATATTTACATTCGAGGGTACTTGCATTTGCTACAAACCCGTCTCCTATCCCTTTTTACAAGCTTTATATTAACTTGACCTGTTCGTATGTCAATATTATGGTACTGTGACAATGTACTAACTACCCTCCCAGCTCCCAAATCCTAACTCGCCGCTATCGACGCTCGGTGCGGGCACTGTGCCGCCGAGCTCGACACGCGTCGCGCGCGTCCGTTTTGGAAAATACTGGAAAGGACTCCAAAGGGTAAAATCTAGCCACTCTCCGTGTCGCGAGTGACTACCGATACTCTGAGCCCCGGAAACGCGAGTGAAAGGAGTGAACAGTGCACTGGTGATTGGACTGCAATTAGACTTGAGGCGTGAGTACCTTCTCTTAACCTCCCTACACCCCCTACACATTGTCACAGTACCATCGAGCTGATCTGATGATGGGGACAGAAGGTGGCCATGGGCATTCAGTATTTGACCGACGAAACTCCTTTGAGTTTGGGCATGTTAGAATCGTCGCAATGAGTAGTTGATTATGGTATACAGAAAAGTACAGTCGGCAATAATAACTTGTACCATTTTTTTTTTGACATAAACTTACTATCACAACCTTTAGTGATACACAAACTAAGCTATCCGGTCATCATGCTAACATAATAAATGCGCAAAATAACTCTGTTTGTCTGTTTCGCACGCCTCAACTACTAAATCGACTAATAAAATTGATGAAAAATGGCAAATCGAAATTTTAATGCAAAGCGGACGAGCTGCGGGGCACAGCTAATAAGTAGTACCTCAGATCATAAAATACTAGAGAGAGGAGGCGCCGCCGGCGGCCGTGTCGCAGTTGTTAGCTCAATGGGCATACTCTGCCATACTGTGCACGCGTGCTGATCGCTGAGAATATTACGTTTCTTCCCAAAATGCCTGATATGATGCGCGTGTATTGTCCAATAAGCGCGTAGGTATACAAGTGTGTGTGTTTTAGATGTGTGCGTGCTTTGTCTTGTCAATTATTTGGGCTTTGTGTGGGTTAATGTACTTGCGACAGGCGTACTCAATACAAATCGGCTGGCATGTCCGATCTCCTTATATTCATACATCTGTGGTTTCTACCCACTAAGCTAACCGATCGTCATGCTAATATAATAAATGCGCAAAATAACTCTGTTTGTCTGTTTCACACGCCTCAACTACTGAATCGACTAATACAATTGACAACATTTCATAATTCTAAGTCCACGATTTGACTAGCTCCTTGTATTGTACTCGAAAAGAGGAACACGCTGATAGTTTTATATTTCTGGTATTATTTATGTTCAATTTTTAGCGAATTTAAAAAATGTACTCATAGCAAATCCAATTCTACTGCAGAATGGACACCTTGCTTTAGTCTTGTTTACATATACCAAATTAAAAACAAACATTGTCAAGATGACGTCAATGTAACCCACCCGAAAATGACATTTAAATTTTTTTTACGTTTTCGTCGAAACGGGACTAAAGCAAGGTGCCTATTCTGCAGTAGAATTGGATTTACTATGAATGCATTTTTAAAAAATAGTAAAAAATTTAAGAAATATTACCGAGTTGCGTATTTCAGCGGCAAGAGGTGTACAATTTGTTTTCGACACTTGGCATTCAATGGGTTCCAGAAATATAGAGGTAAATCGTATATAATAGTTACCGAGAACTCTCTGTATGCTTCAGCGGCCGCCACATTTTCAGTACTGTTCGTGAGAGGGTCCATCCAGTTTACAGAGATGGATATTCCGACAGACCCTGAAAGGAAATTAAATTTTTATTTATTCAAATTGAAATATTTACCCTGCTCAGCATGTTGCTAGCTTTGCAGCCAGCGCTGGTCTTCCGCAGGGTCCATTAGGTGAGAGCACGGTGGGCAACAACGACAGATACACATCCAATATAAAAAAATAAAATTTAAAAACCGGCCAAGTGCGAGTCGGACTCGCGCACGAAGAGTTCCGTACCATTATCAATAAAAATATGTATTTTATTCTGTTTTTAGTAATTGTTGTTATAGCGGCAACAGAAATACATCATCTGTGAAAAATTTAGCTGGCACTATCACGGTATCAGTGAGATACAGTCTGGTGACAGACAGACGGACGGACGTCGCGAAGCGAAGTCTTAGTAATAGGGTCCCGTTTTACTCTTTGAGTACGGAACCCTAAAAATGAACTATCATGTACCTAAAATACACACTTGATAAAAAAATGAACAATTTTGAAAAAAACTAACAGCGAAAAGTTGCAAGTATTCGTAATGGCGTCAATCAAGCATATAGCCTCACTAATAATCTTAAATATTAAAGATTGTACTAAATGTAACTGATATATACAACGTGTCCCAAAACTCAACGATAAGCCGGCACCAGAGGATGGAGCTACTTATTTAGATATATTTTTTTCCTTATTTTTTCTCGACTAATCATAAGCAGCTCCATCCTCTGGTGCCGGCTTATCGTTGAGTTTTGGGACACGTTGTATAATTTAATCACAGATCTGAAAATAAACAGTTCAAATTTTTTTTTTGATGATAATACACCGTAGCTTATAGACCATGCGACTGAGGTGTCATGCTATAACGCGCTACAGAATCAAGGCAGTCTAAAGCACCCTAGACATAACTTAACCTATGAAAATCTTAATGATCTACTATATAGTTCTATGACCTCTGTACTGTAGCCTAGTTGATAGTGACCCTGCCTACGAAGCCGGAGGTCCTGGGTTCGAATCCAGGTAAGTGCAAATATTTGTGTGATGAGCATGAATATTTGTTTCTGAGTCTTGGATGTTTTCTATGTATTAAGTATTTATATCCATTAGATGTATCATATAGTACCCATCTCGCTAAACTTAAGTGGCAGTGCGTACATTGCACGTAGAACTGATGGCCGTTGGGACGGAAAGGTTCTCGAGTTGCGATCACGTACCGGAAGGCGCGGCGTGGGTAGGCCCCCCACAAGGTGGACTGATGACCTGGTAAAGGTCGCGGGAGTCCGCTGGATGCGAGTGGCGCAGTACCGGTCATTGTGGCACTCTTTGGGGGAGGACTATGTCCAGCAGTGGACGTCTTTCGGCTGATATGATGATGATGATAGTACCCATAACACAAGCTTTATTGAGCTGACCATGGGGTTAATTCGATTTGTGTAAAAAATGTCCCGTAATTTTGATTTATTATTTATTTATTTATGTGTGGCGTTTGTAGCACTGGAAAAAGTCAGTGTAAACCACTCTTGTATATTTTAAGATCAACACAAATGAAAAAGGCAATAAGATGATTTGGGTTCAAGTCTCACTAATTAAGTCGCATTTTTTTTGTTTTTTAGGGTTCCCTACTCAAAGAGTACAACGGGACCCTATTACTAAGACTCCGCTGTCTGTCTGTCTGAATGTCCGTCTGTCACCAGGCTGTATCTCATCAACCGTGATAGTTAGACAGTTGAAATTTTCACAGATGGTGTATTTCTGTTGCCAGTATAACAACAAATTAAATACTAAAAAACAGAATTATATAAATATTTATAGATAATCGTTTGGAACCCTTCGTGCGCGAGTCCGACTCGCACTTGACCGGTTTTTTGTTTCAGTAACACCCTAAATAACTACTTTACCGCCGTATTTCTTCTTATACTCCTTCTCATAAAGCCTATAAGCCCTAGCATGGGCCAACAGCACATTTTTAGCACACAGATAGTCCATGACACCTCTCGTACTGGGGTGCAAGTGGTTCTCAAAGTTTCCCACCTCGCAGACTGAGTTGGGTTGGTTCACTGTTATCCAGTATTTCACCTAAAACGTAAAGACGAACTGACGGCTGAATGATTAAATTTTAGTCTTATAATTACAAAACTTAACAACATTTATATCTTAAAACAAGGTTGTGACCAGGATGGTCCCTTAAAATTTTGACCGGAAGTGAAGATTACTTTTGAACACAGAACTACATAATATGATGTACTTAAAACTGTCTAACATTACTCTTGAACACAAAACTACATAATATGATATACAAAATAGTAAATACTGTCTAACATTACTTTTGAACTTAAAACTGTCTAACATTACTCATGAACACAAAACTACATAATTAACCAATAAACTTACTTGTAATACAAGTATTAATATAAACAATCAAATTTGAAGATTTCTTACAAAAAATAATAACATAAACCTACACAATATGAGCACACCTCTCAATTTACCTAATATTTTATTAATAATTTATTTCGGACATCAACGATCCATAGAGTGTTAGTTACAAATTCCTTATCACTACGTTAGTTAACTTTATTTAGGACATTTATATAAAGTAACGTGAGTTGATACCCAGTGCAAGTAAAAGGGACTATCAAGCCTCTCCCCTATCTCGACAAGAAAACTGTTGGAGCTGTCTCTCACTCGGCACATCTGGGAAAAGATGCGTTTTCGCATTATTGCATGGAAATAGTCCATGCGAGCCTCCGCAAACATCCCAGATGCACTGCAAAACCGAGGTAGCCCCATCAGCATTCTGTACCCGTTATTAAACTGGACACGCAAGGCACTGTAAGCTAGTTTCGTATATTTGATCCACAGGCTGCACGTATACAGTGTTTGGCAATACGCAATATACCGCATCCATCCAACCAAGAGCATCACCGTATTTCTGTTCGTACATCGTAGTGTTGTTCTTAACTTCTTAGTGCAGTTAGCAACGCGGAGATACGGTCCGCGCGCTTAGCGCAATAATTATTGTAATGGTTTTCTACCCTCATCGATTTTTTATATGTATACCTACTTATCCTATATTTAAACACTGTATGCTTAGCTTTACTTTTAATTTGTAAACATTCTCATGTAAGTGGATTCTTGTAATTCTTATGGGAAATAAAGTTCTTTAAACCTAAGTGAAGGATTTTCCCAAACTTTCGGCCAATTTTAGGTGCGGATTATTGCTCAGTACAACGGAATGCGGATGCAACCGGGAAACACGCTCGGAGCAAGATGAATATAAAACACTCCTCTTTAACATCATTATATCCGCCGAAAGACGTTTACTGCTGGACATAGGCCTCCCCCAAAGAGTGCCACAATGGTCGGCCCTGCGCCAGCAGCGGACTTTACCAGGTCATCGGTCTACCTTGTGGGGGGGGGGGGGGCCTACCCACGCTGCGCCTGCCGGTACGTGGTCGCCACTCGAGAATATTTCCGCCCCAACGGCCATCGGTTCTACGTACAATGTGTATAAAACACTAAATTATGCTTACCTTACTGGCATACCTATCAAAAACGACTCTAGCATAATCCTCAAACCACTCTACGGAGTGGGGGTTGGCCCACCCACCCAAGTGTTGCAGTACCACTGGTAGGTCAAAGTGGTACAATGTCACCAACGGTTGTATGTTGTATTTTAGAAGCTCGTCTATTAAGTTGTCGTAGTATTGGAGGCCTGCCTCGTTTTTTATGTTGCTGAAACCTGAAATAAAAAACGTTTAAGAAGCATGAGTTTTCGAGGTAATGGATAAGATAAGATATAATTTATTGTCAAAACTGTGTACACAACATGTCTTAAAGTAATAAGTCTTAACAGTCAATAATAATACACTTAAAATGATGAGGTGGAAACAAGTACACGGCTGCTCAAACGGAGTAGTGAGCGAGAGTGGTGAATGAGTGAGTGTGGTGAGTGTGTTTGTTTGGTGAGTGAGTGTGGTGAGTGTTTGGTGAATGAGTGAGTAGAGTAACTATTGATTGGAGAGGAGGAGAACTAAGTGATTATGAGTGAGATAAGTGACTGAGAGCGATTTATTGATGTATGGTACCTCCAGGCAGCACCCTCGGCCAGGACACGGAGAACCTGTAGAAGTCCACCCCCAGCTCTCGCAGCATCTCCACATCCCGCTTGTAGTTGTGGTACGAGTCGCTGGCCACGTCACCGGGGGCGGAGCCCTGTTCAGGGTCTTTGTGGAAGTAGAGGTCCCATACTGATGGTCCTTTACCTGCCGAATTTTAATTTAAGTATGACTATGATAATTTTTATGCAGCTGTTTCCGGCAATTTCGTCCGCGTGTAGTACCAATTTCATGCCCCTAGGATATGTATTATTGGAGAGTCAAATTTCATCTTTCATATACTTACAAGAAATAATCTATTAATTACGTGACGATTTTTCTGAAACTTGCAGTGAAAATGCGTTAATTAGTATACTAGCTGCCCACTGGCTCCATCAGTATATCGCAAATTAAATTAATGATAATCAAAAATCCAGGTAAAACACAAATACAAAATTGAACAAGTGATTCCGGAGACTACCCTTTTACATACAAACTTACAAAACTACCATCTCACAGTATTTTCCTCTTTACAATAAAAGTATGAAATAATGTCAAAGATGTACCATCTTCATTCCAAGCTCCCTCCACTTGATAGGCAGCAGAGGCTGCTCCGAACAGGAACCCATCTTTAAACCTCCGCACACTGTGGTCTGTGTACCCAAGTACTGCCGCAGACAAGCTGAAAATATCAGAAAATATACCTACATACAAATATGTCGCTGTATGTCGTAACTTGTTAATAGCCTTTGTATTTCATGTATGTTGTATGCCACCATTTGTCGCTGTACATAGATAACCTCCTATAGATAGAGCCTATGAACGATTTTGTTCGAAGGAGGTTATCTGTGTTGCTGTAACAGGGCTTTAACTTTTCAAAATGTTTTTCTATCAACCTTGATAATTGTCTAATATGAAGACAACAGTCTAGAAACTTTATTTGACATCACATCGACACTTAAGAATCAATACAGTCTAAGTAACAAAAATACAATTTTACAGGAAGCATGGCATGCTATTCAATATTTTTTTCTGGAACTAACTGCGTTAAAAGGTAAAAAACGTCAAAGATGTTAGTTAAACAGTATTGATTCTTAAGCATCAATATTATACATACAGTGTACCTACAAATTAGACTTAGAATTACATTGAAACCCTATACAATACCATACGACCCTACAGAAACATAACATTGTGATGCTAAAAAGGGCCTAGACTCAGCATAATGTTGCACTCAATAAGTGCTTACACTGCAACCCTGGTTTTCAGTTAGACCCTCACATACAAAACTTTAATCATAATATTATGTCGGAACGGAATGAACATGTATTTTGCATGTGAGTAATGTTGTGTGTGTGCTGTGAACCTATTTTAATTTAATTTATACTAGAAAATAGTTGTAGGTAAGTATTTTTATGTCACCGTTAGTTCCAGTAACTCTAAATATTTGTAGAATTATATTTTGTTACCTTAAAATACTCGTTAGCGAAACGATCCACATATTGCTTATATCCAATTTATAAAATAACTATTTACACAATTACAGATAGCAGTAATATGTTATCTCTCACCGGCATGAATTAAAACTTATCTAATAGAAGATACAAAAAGCAAGCTGATAATTAATTCACTTTATCAATAGTCACGACGAGACGATATTATAATTTATTTATATTTATATTAGTGTAGCGTAGCGCCAAAATTAAAATGCAGTCAGGTCAGTGTCAAAAGTAACGATTGCAGTCCAAATCATACAATATACAAACTATAGGGCCTTTTGTTCAATATTTCGATTATACAAATATTTGATTGAAATGCAATAATTTATGATTTTTACTGCATTGTTTCATTATTGTTAAGTCATGGGCTACAAAAGCAAACGGTGTGACTATTTTTTTCTTACAATTCGGACTATTACCCGTCTAATTGGAAAATAGAAACGGCTCCATAAAAAACCTATAGAAAAGGTAACCAATCATATGTTGTCGGTTACTTGCGTTTTACTATCCCGTAGCATGGATGGCCTCGGATCACGCGATAAGTGATAGGATAGAGCTGCCGTCCCTGGCTGACACCGTTCGATAGAATGAGACGACGCGCTTATCCTATCACTTATCGCGTGATATCACTTACGCCATCCATGCTACGGGGCTAAATCCTGACTATCTTGACAGTTTGACACATGAAAACCTATGCAATTCACAAACTTTCCTAGCTCACCACATTACTTACTTTATTCCTTGTATAATAAGATCCCAAAATCCATAACAGATAAGAATGGTTGAAGATTAGATCTATACTGGTTTCTTGTGGAGTTTTCGATAAGCGTTGTGAATTCTAACCAAGCTCGTGACAGTTCATTTGTGGTCTGCTATTGATAAACAATAAAGTTGTCCTTTCTTCTCCGCAAGCGCAGGTTTTATAGCTTTTCAGCGAACAGCACATTCCAGGCGGTCGATAACAGTACGTATAATGTACCATGACGCCGGGCAGAGCAGTGCCAAAACTGTAAGTCGTCTTGGAATAGTAACTTTACAAATGTTATACACAGTATTTAGGTTAACCTAGTTTGTACATTTGCTGTTACAGCGTATTTTTAAATGTAGTAAAGTGTGTAGTGAATTAAACCTCATCTAATTTTGAGTCAGAATTACAGAGTACAGTGGATTCTAGTTGGTGCTTTAAGATGGAATATAGGTCAAATTCTTTTAAAATTATGTAGCCATTGAAGATTGAATGAAAGTCGTGCTTAACATACAAACTATAGTCTTGGTAGGATATAATATACATGGTGTTACAAAAATAACCGTAAAACGGAAAGGTCGTTAAATGGTCCCTTATAATGAGTTGATTTACAAAATTTTAAAACCGTATTGCAGTGGAAATAAATAAAAAATGCCCATAGTTAAGAGCCTTAATCTAATCTACGCTTTAACTTTTCTCATTTTCATAATGGCAATTACCGGGTAATTGCCGTATCAATAAAAAAAAGAATTAGAACATTTTTTATAGGGTGTTTTGTAACACGTTGCATATGATCTGATGGTATTTTATTACAATTATATCTTAATAGTCTTTGTTTTAGTTGGATATGGCCCTAATACATTGATTTTCTATTTCACAGAGAAGCTTCCAACCAATTAAGCGACAGAACAAGTGAGTATAGTGTCAGAATCCTCGAAATCATGGGTCTTATTATTTATGCCATATATTTAGGCATTGCTTGGATGCCGTATGTGATGTATATATTATCAAACTATCAAACCCCGCAATGAAATTAAACTTGCATGCAATTTCATGCATGTGTAGCTTGCGATTAAGGATAAAAAAAAACACTGCTGGGCACAGGCCTTCTCACATGGATGAGAAGGAAGGGGCAGTCCTTCTATGGGATTTATTTGTTACTTGCGACTCGCCCCGGCTTCGCACGGGTTTATATGTTCATAAACCTTCCTCTTGAATCACTCTATCTATTAAAAAAAACCGCATCAAAATCCGTTGCGTAGTTTTAAAGATCTAAGCATTTTCTTTTGAGTTCATGGGTTGATGAATCCAGCAACATAATAATTTACTTTAAAAACAAATATGTTCCAGTGTGCGCACGGGGTTCAGAAGGAACAGTTCTTCTTTTGTGCAATAAAGATTAAATAAAATAATATTATCATATGAGACAATTGTATTTTCAATAGTCTTTGCCAATCAACTTTTAGAGTCCAAAGTAGTCCCCTCAGTCACTTTAAGTTTACGACAAGATTAGAATAGGTAAAAAATATAAATAAAAAAAATTGCACTTGCAAATTTTGTGAGAGCACCACTTGATTTGTCTCCTGGGTTCACGGGGAAAAACCGCTTTAGTTTATTCATGTACAAATATTTTTCAGACGCTGCACTGTTGCTCAAAAGAAGGCATTAGTTGATTACATGTCAACACACATTCAGCTAGCCAGATATCAGTGTGATGCTGTCACTGCTAATGTAGAGTGGCAACTCTTGGCAAAGACTCTTAATAGAAGTGGTACGGTTAAAACAGCTGAAGCTTGGAAAGTTGTAAGTATTTTGAATTATTTTTAACCTAGTTATAGGTTGTACGTGGGCTGGGTTTCAGCAACTCGACGTCATAATGCGCCTACTTTGCGTATGGGTTTTGGCACTACTCTTATTTGTGCCAACCCATTTCCACCAGGAAGCCTAGCAGACCCTTTATGTTGCCGACAGCCTCCGGTAGTGACCCCGGTGTTGCTCGGTGCTGTTACTCAATTGACGAGTTGTGCACACTCGTAAGGATCCAGCACCGTAATGTGTGACTGTGTGTACCTAACTTAATTTAATTTAATTGTGTTTTAAAAATTATGACTTGTAAAATGTACTTTTACCAATAAATATCTGTATTCTGTGCCCTGTATTCCGCCACTCCAGGACACGTCAGGATGACGTGGGTGGCTGTCTCTTTGTCTTCCATGCAGGCTCTGCAGAGAGGACTGTCTGTAACACCTAGAGTAAAAAGGTTTTTGTTTAGTAGTGCGTGACCAGTTATGGCTCCTGTCAGAATACAGAGTGCCGGCCTCTTTAGCAATTTTTAACCTGACGTCTCCCATATGAATCGCGAAATTTGACACCGTCGTTTGTTGGAGCCGGATATTTCCTGCCAAATTTTTGACCACTCGTGTTTGTCGTTTTCCACCACCACATGCGCCCCGTTCACCCCTCGACCAATCACGGTGCTCGTTTTGGCGACTTTTTGACAAATAGCGGGGGGAAAAAAATGGCCGGAAATCTCCGGCCTCCGCGAAACGTTAATGTAGAATTGCCAATAACTGGCCACCCTAAGAATAACTGGCCCCTTCATACTAAAAATGAACTCTGTTTCCCTACAAACAGAATCCAATTTAGTATAGCGTGGCTAGATTCGAGCTATAACCACGAACTTCGAAATTCGGATATCTCTATCGCACTTAGATTATCTTATCTAGGTGAGGGCCCTTTCGGATGCACTTCGACCCAGTGGGATCTTTTATGCATTTGCCCTCTCCTTTATGTCTGCTCCCAGGCTTGCTCCATCATTTCCACGAAACGGATGATGTAGTTCACTGGGAGCACCTTGAATTCCTTTGGTTGCGGGTAGCCGTTACCAAAGTAATTCATTGTTTGTCTGGCAAGGGCATTTAGGTTACTCGAGAATCTAGTGACAGGGATGCATGTATACGAACTTCGAGTTTCGATTTTCGTGGTAGCGCCGTAGTTGGAGAGGTAGGGCACAGCGGAATGTCATCTCGCTCGTATGTGGAGCAGCCCAACTGGGGAACTACCTCCACCTTACAGAAGACCGCAGCCATAATAGCACCACTGCTTTGTAGTGTTGCTATATTATTGCATGCTATGAAGCATGTGGTGTTGTGTTCCTGGTGGTGAGTAAGGTCGCCAGAGCTCCCTAGGATGCGCTCTATCTGCCAACACAGCGAATCCTCAAGTGAATAAAGGGTCGGCAACGCGCTTGTGATTCTTCAGAAGTCACAAGTGTCATCAGGCAGGCCGTAAGCTTGTTTGCTACCGTCGTTGTATAAAAAAAATATTGAAGGGTGGTCTGTAATTAATGAAGATAGTTAGGCTATATTTCCGTCTGGGTATATACGGGCAGTTAGTATTCTATATACAGTACGCAGCACAAAAGTTTGCGTGTCTGAAGTTAGCCTCGAGTCGCCTCCCGCATACCTAAAGATACGCAAAGGTATCAGAGGGGTCGGACGATATAATTGTGGTATAATTACTAGTACGGGGAACAGAGGAAGCTTACTCGTAGTATTACAAAAAATTTATTTACATACGTAATTGATTACCTACACCATCATCAGTCAGTACTTGCGTATGCTTAACTTATAAAAGTTTTTACAGTGTAAGTAGTAGTAAGTCTTGTTCCTTACCAATAAAGTTATTTTTATTTTATTTATTTAATTATTTGAAATCAGATTAGGCTTCTCTACAAAAAGTTGTTCCGGAAGTCACGTGATACATTTTGAACTGTACCCCTGTAAAAGAACGCGCGCAAAGAAGTATCCACTTAAAAATATACTTTATCGAAAGAGCTTAAAGTCGTTATTGGCTTGTGATCGTTTGTCGGAATATATTCTTACAGTTTCGGATAGAGTATACCACCGCTCAAAGTCGAGGCTGAGCGGTGAAGAAAGGCGCATAGACATTTTTACTAGGCACTTGGTTTTTTTTATAGAGGTGCGAGGCTTCCTGATACAGGTATTACATACTTAAGGGGACGTAGGTTCGTGGTCTTCTCTCCCTCTCACTGAGCATAAGCGTGAGCGAGATGGAAGTGCGTGTTTGGAAGCGCGGATATCATGTTTTTTTATTTTATTTCTTTGTGCGTTTTAATAAATAAAAAAGTCATAGCTGATTTCCCTCAAACATAACATTGCCGATTTTTAAAACGATGTTTAGCTGTTGTGCATAATTTGTTACGATTTTTTGAAGTGTATTTCAGACCTATGTATGTTCGTGATTTTTTTCTATCGAGCGAAAGTCAATAACTCAGGATTTGAATAGTGGATTTCCCTCGTGAAAGGCCTCAAGATTGCTAATTAAATTTAAGGCAGAGTATTATAATCCAAACAAGAGCTACGTTTTTTAAAAATCCGTTTTCGGAGCTCACGTCGCCTTATTGTGTAATCTGCATATAACTGTGTTACGAAAAAAAAAACTTTTTTTTTTTTTTTTTTTACAGTTTTTATAAAATTTTCAGACATGGCGGGACCTTAAAAGGAAAGCGGCTAGGGACCAGCAGGAAGCAAGAGCGACAAATGCCAGTATTAATGAGATATCCGGGAAGATTAGAGAAATAATGGCGGAGTCGGATGAGGACCTGATTGGGATGCCCAGTGATATTGTAAGTGTCTTTATTATTTCACGTGAGCGAGGAGACAACAAAGAAAATTAGAGTAACAATAGCGGACTCAGATGAAGACCTGTTTGGGATGCCCAGTGATATTGTAAGTGTCTTTATTATTTCACGTGAGCGAGGAGACAACAAAGAAAATTAGAGTAACAATAGCGGACTCAGATGAAGACCTGTTTGGGATGCCCACTTGCCCAGTAATATTTTAAGTGTCTTTATTATTTCACGTGAGTGAGGAGACACCAAAGAAAATTTGAGTTATAATGGCAGACTCAGGTGATCACCTGATTGGGATGCCCAGTAATATTGTATGTGTTTTTATTCTTTAACGTGAGCGAGGAGACAACAAAGAAAATTGGCGAAATAATGACGGATTCGGAAGAGGACATGATTGGGATGCCCAGTAATATTGTAAGTGTTTTTATTCTTTAAGGTGAGCGAGGAGACAACAATGAAAATGAGAGAAATAATGGCGGATTCAAGGATGCCCAGTAATATTGTAAGTGTTTTTATTATTTAATGTGAGGCTAGGAGACTACAGAGAAAATTAGAGTAACAATAGCGGACTCAGATGAGTACCTGATTGGGATGGCCCAATATTCTAAGTGTTTTTTAGGGTTCCGTAGCCAAATGGCAAAAACCGGCCAAGTGCGAGTCGGACTCGTGCACGAAGGGTTCCGTACCATTATCAATAAAAATATTTATTTTATATTGTTTTTAGTATTTGTTGTTATATAGCGGCAACGGAAATACAACATAATCAGTGAAAATTTCAACTGGAACTATCACGGTATCAGTGAGATACAGCCTGGTGACAGACAGACGGACGGACGGACGGACGGACCGACGGACGGACGGACGGACAGCGAAGTCTTAGTAATACGGTCCCGTTTTACTCTTTGAGTACGGAACCCTAAGTTTGGTAAGTAGAATAGATGTATTCTGTGAACCGCATTAAGATTTTCACACAAAAATCGAAAAAAAACAGTACGTTTTGGGGGTCCCCATACTCAGAACTGAAACTCAAAAAAAAATCATCAAACCCATACGTGTATGGATAGGTCTTCAAAAATGATATTTAGGTTTTTAATATATTTTTTTTCTAAACTGAATAGTTTGCGCGAGAGACACTTCCAAAGTGGTAAAATATGTGTCCCCCCCCCCCTGTGACTTCTAAAATAAGAGAATGATAAAACTAAAAAAAAAAATATGATGTACATTATCATGCAAACTTCCACCAAAAATTGGTTTGAACGAGATCTAGTAAGCAGTTTTTTTTTAATACGTCATATCATCGTAAACCGCAATTTATTTTACGGAACCCTTCATTTGCGAGTCCTACTCGCACTTGGCCGCTTTATTTTATTTTTCCCGTCAGCAAGGAGACAACAATGATAGAGTATCTTAGAATGAATGATAGAGCATCTTAGAGTGAATGAGTGAGATACTCTATCTTAGAGTGGTGGTTGTCATATGGATTATTATACTCATTGCTTTACATTATCAATATTATCATACTCATCAATACAAAGTATAAAACAAAGTCGCTTCCCGCTGTCTGTCTGTCCCTATGTATGCTTAGATCTTTAAAATTACGCAACGGATTCTGATGCGGTTTTTTAAAATAGATAGAGTGATTCAACATGCATGTATTATACATATAAACCCATGCGAAGCCGGGGCGGGTCGCAGGTTATTAATAAAATATAAAATTTTACATGTCAAAAAATGTTAAGTACCATAATAATTATATTAGTTATTGTAATCAGTTCAATAGAGCAATGCCACTCTGTAAGGCTAAGACAGAATAACAGTGTTGCAATTGTACAACTCACAATTGCAACATCAATGCTGAGTCTTAACCTATTCTTGGTTCTCCATTTTTAGACCTAATGCATTTTTTTCTTAAATAGTAAACTTTATAGGATTATTGCAAAACAAACCTAACCTAGCCTAATGACTTCTATTTGATGATATTCAAAGGAAACCCGAAAAGTTCATTGTTTCTGGTCTAGTGAAACATTAGGTCTAATGAAACATTAGGGCTAAAGTGGTTAGGTCTAACAAGGGAGGCCCCCTATTCTTTATAGCATACTTTGCTGAAATCATAAGATATCTTTGTTTGTTTTCATTTCTATATTTAAGTCTCAACTTTTTTGTTGTGTAGTGTGTGCTTTATTGGCATAAATATTTTTCTATTATATTCTAATAGTTCTATGTCAATTGAATTAGTTATTTTTTTCCAATTTGATCAAATATTTATCAGTTTGCCTATACATATCTAATGTCAACGTTATTAAAATAATAATAATTAGTAGTATATTAAACATACTCATTTATTAATTATAAAAAGCTTTGTCAGACAGCCATTTTTTACTAATAAAATAATAACAGCAATGAGATCCATATAGTCCATTTATGTTTATGTTATGTTTTTTTTTATTTTAGATAGGTATATAAGTAAGTTCTTAGTGAATATGACATATTATTATCAATCAGTAAAGTAAGTAAGTAGTAGTATTATTTACTTTATTTCATTTCCTTCTTAGATTAGGTTTTTACAATAATCATATAAAAAGTAAAATATAAAACTATACATACAAAACATAAAATCATTATAAAAACCTAACCTAGGGTGCCGCTGGCAGCGAGGCGGGGCCTAAGCTACCGGTGGTCAGGGCGACAGAGACAGAAACCTCCTGACTATCCGCGCAGTATCCAGGAGTACCGCCTTCTGTATCTGGCCCTTGATCCAGCCATCTAGCGAGAGTCTCTTGAGGTGATGGTCGAGACTCTTCGCTATTAAACCGTTCGCCGAAACGACTATCGGGACGATGATCGTCGAATCAACATCCCACATAGCAGTTACCTCGTGTGCCAGGTCTAGGTACTTGCTGGCTTTGTCCTTCTCGGCCTTCACGAGGTTCTCGTCACGGGGGATGGTGATGTCGACGAGCACTGCCTGCGGCGTTTCGATCGATCTGTCAGCACGATATCAGGCCTATTGGCAAGAATAGTCCTGTCCGTGATGACAGATCGATCCCAATACAGCGTGGCACGATCATTTTCGAGAACTGGCGCAGGTGTGTACTTATAGTAAGGCACCTCAGAGACCACAAGACCGTATAGCAGAACAAGTTGCTGGTGAATAATTCTGGCTACAAGGTTATGTCTGTGCAAATTTAGTAGTATTATTATTAGTGAGTTAGGTCAGTAGTATTGTGTGAAGGATTCAGGTTTACAGAGATATATATACAGGTAGTCACATTTATTTTTTTTGAATCACGAAACCCTACATTATTCGGCTTTTAATGACATTGTAATTTAATTTTAGGGTATTGGATTATGACAATTTTATTTAATTACAGGGTACTTTCTTTGCTTTTTTTTAGTTTCTGAACTCCAGTTGCTGATGAAATGTGGCTTGCACGTATTTGTACGATGATACCGTTTTATGTACCACATGTTATGCAGAATAAAGATACCTAATTGTATTTGTTCCAGCGTCTATCACCAACTCGCTCTATCTCTCGCAGTCCCGCAGAATCTGATCAGGACCAGGAAGAGACCGTAGATTTGCCTCAAGCCCAGACTCTTCAGACCATGGAGGTTCCACGTGAAGAGGAGACTCGACCCTTGAGTCCAGCTAGTGAGTTGGAGTCACTACAGGGCCCTCCGGAGTCGAGTTCAGACAGTTCACCGTGCACGTCGCCTACTCCAATGAATAAGGCGTGAGTTATGTTTGTTTTAATTTATTGAATCAGGCGTTACTTTGCGGAAGTCCATGATATGATGATGATGATGTCCTCCCAGACGTATCCGTCGACGGCGACATCCTGATGATTAGATTGTTTGATTTGTTGTTTGCGTGCATGGGCGAGAGAGTGACTTGCAAATCCAAACTTGGTTTTAAAACTCCGGTGACATGAACAACAATAAATGTCTCCACTTGAGTTGTAAGTGTAATGGTAGGAGGGCTTGGGCCGAGTTTTACGAATCTGACGTTTGGCGTCAAGATCTTCGAGACGGGTACGTTCAAAGTTGCTGAGCCCCGTGTTGACAGCAGTTCGCCAGTCCGATCTCCGAGTAGCAAGTCCTCCCACGACTCACAGGATATGGCGGTTGCAAACAGATGGCGTTTGAGGACATCCTTGTACCGCAGATATTGTCCGCCAACTTTGCGTTTGCCTGAGGCTAGTTCAGAGTAAAAGACTAGTAATTTTTTTAGCGGAATAGCAAAGGAGTACTGTTCTCGTAATTATGTTTGTTTGTCGTCTTGTCCAAAAACGCTGCAAACTATGAATAACTAACAACTTAGAAAAGTTGAAAAACCCCCGACATTGGCATTCCAAAGTTCAATATCTCAAAAACGGCTGAACCGATATTGATGTAAAGTAGCTAAGAACCATCTCGATCACGTCAGCCTTCGGATAAAAAAAAACCGCATTCAAATCGGTTCATTCGTTTAGGAGCTACGATGCCTCAGACAGCCACACAGACACGTCAAACTTATAACACCCCTCTTTTTGCGTTGGGGGTTAAAAAGGATGTACGATGGGTGACCTTACCAACACCGTGGGATGTAAAACAAACTATTTACTGTCATTCAGCACACATGGAAAGTTGACAACTGGAAATTATTGAATCAGAATAATGTCAATTTGAAAATCCTCGACATCGAAAATTGTCTAGCCTGAATGATGCTAAAAATTAATGACGTGCTTAGAGTAAAATTGACATACTTGATTTAGATCGTATTAAATTTGCCATATGGATTTACGTACACTCCAAGAATATGACCAATCGGAAGTACGTCATACTTATATGAATTTTGTACAAATTATGTAGTTGAATTTCATTTTAAATTATGACCCTATTTCATACGGGAAAAAAATATCCGTTTTGGCTAGATTCATTTTGAACAAAAAAACATTGGTATTACAGTCTCCTCAAGTTGCTGAACACCCAAGTACCTTGTCGTTTTCACTCGTTTGACAACTTCATATGGCAGTTTAACATGACGTTTAATGCGACACGGTACAAAGTTGTTAAGCTCCTTGTGAGGCTTACCGTACATAAATATCTGTACACGCCCTTATGACATTGACAATAAAGACATGTACAGATAATAGGGAACATTACGCAAAACTTTTCGTAGGTGGCGACACTAGCAGCGTTGACATTGTATCTCGTTCGCACTTGCGGTATTGTCTATGCAAGCATCCTTGTCACTCATTTGACAATCGATTCTGCATGTGTGTGTGAATCTCTATATTTCTATACTGGTTTACTATTAGTGGTAGTGCTGCCTCTGGCGGCAGAACATTGCAGTAATGTTCCCTATTATGTCCTTATTTATGCACGTATATTAATTAATACCCCTGACTGTACAGTCGCCAACACATACATCGGAGCAAACAAGCAGCTCACAAACATCGGAACACACCTCTATTTTCAAAACATTAGGGTGCATTTGCCGATATTTTTGTATGCAACCGACCGAAATGTACATGCACCGACGTAAAATTTTATTTGCTAACTTGATGACACTGCAAAAATACACCTACATTTATAAAATGCACGTATAATGTATAAAAGCAGACTTACAAAGTAGGTTCGTATGTAATACATATATGTTAATTTGTAGTATGCTGATACATATTATATAACACTGCTCAAATGCAAACAAGTGATGACCGCATATTTGTTTCAGAGTGTTGATTATGTAGATTTTAAATAAAATAAATAAATATTTGCGGACAATCTTACACAAATCAACCTGACGTAATCTTAAGTGATTAAATGTTCCTAAAACTATAAAGAGAAAAAAAAAACCTTGTCCCAAACTAAGCAAAGCTTGTACTATGGGTACTAGACAACGATATAGATACTTATATAGAGAAATAAATACTTAATAAATACATAGAAAACATCCATGACTCAGGAACAAATAAATGCCCTTACCGGGATTCGAACCCAGTACCTCTCGCTTCGTAGGCAGGGTCACTACCAACTAGGCTAAAGCGGTCGACATCATATTGCGAGTCATCACTTCATCAGTCAATATTGTGTTAAAATTTAAATAAAATCTCGAATGACCTACGTTAGTTTACGTCCTAAACGCTACCGTGGCAGCATATGACTATAAATGTTACGTTATATGCACGTCTATGCCAGTAATGTTTTATGACGACCATAAAAATGTAACACCGGTTTAGGGCATAAAACCTATCGTGCTAGCTGGGCTGATTTTGCTACTATTATTAGATTTGCTAGGTTACTTCTAGTATTAACCTTTTTGTTGACTACGTGTTACGAGTTTATACGTTAACAATTGAAAAACAAAAAAAAAACCCAACCCCATTTTTGTACCCATGTCAATCACACGATTATTAGGAATCCAACGACACCTCATATGTCAAAATACATCAAACCGTTTGGACTGTACTCACTGTAGCCCGTACAATATGTATGATTTTCTTGTCCACATATTTACATACTATACGCTCGAAAAATATAACCCTCCTTCTGAGGCAGTCGGGAAAAAAATTATCAGGTCCTTAATTCGTCTTGCTTAGATGCAAGTTACACACTACACATATTTAACAAATGTTCGTTTGGAATACATAGAAGATCTCAAATATCCATTATTTTCATTAACTTTAATTTAGTATTTGGGTATCTTCACGATCTCTTTTGACCCTGATAGGAAAAAAAGTGTACACAAATGTTTAGTCCAAAACGTATATCTAAATTTTTAATACAAATTTGGGTATTCTTTTCCCATCAAGATCGAAAGAGCTCGTGATTATGAGCAGAAATAACATAAAATTTCCAAAATCTTAAACGAAAGTTGGGGGGTTACAAGTTTAAATAAAAATGCCCAATTATGTAATCGGACTTAAAAAATTATATGTACTACTCATAACATGATACAAACATTCTTGTCTAGTGCTATGGTAGTCGAAAAGTTTTGGATTCGATTCGGTTCCTCGTGAAATTTTGTGAGCAGGTACAATTATATACTTATTTCGTCTTTTTTTAAACAGACCCGCGAGTTTACACCTCACACACCATTTGTTTATTTGTTTCATTACGACCCGCCCGGCTTCGCACGGGTTTATATAAGTTTATATGTATAATACATGCATAGGGACAGACAGACAGACAGCGGGAAGCGACTTTGTTTTATACTATGTATTGATAACTCAAACGATTCGTGACCCAGGGGAAATTTAAATATCTTAACCCGAATTTTTGTAGCCGCTGCACCCAAGATCAGATCAACACTTTAGTGGATTGCATGGCGATCAACACTTCCATGGCCTTCGGCAGACAGAATACTCCAAAAAAGGCTGAAGACTGGAGAAGACTGCGACAGTTTCTCAATAAAATGGGGCCTGTTAAACGCACAGTTGCTTGGCAGAAGGTAAGATTTGTTCATTATACTTAATAAATCTTCTAATTAATAAATATAAATAAATATTATTTTCCGTTTGATCTAATAATATTACCCGTTGCCCATGTGACCAAAAGAGTGTTAGGTATGATGACAGTCATGTGACCAAAAGAGTGTTAGGTATGAACGTGTAGGGATGTAAGAAACGAGGTAGGTCAAGGAAAAGGTGGATGGACTGTGTGAGAGAGGATAATTATGAAGAGGAAGGAAGTAAGTGATGAGATGACGAATGACAGGGAGGTATGGAAGAAAAGGACATGCTGCGCCGACCCCACGTAAATGGGATAAGGGCAAGAAAATGATGATGCCCATTTCAGAAAGCTATATTGCTATTGAAATATTTTTCGTCTATGCAAATGTTCATAATTAATAATAGCAAAACATAATAGGTATCCCGGAAGAACATAACCCATGTCCAATTATTAAAACATAGAAGCGTAAAAATCCTTAAAAAAATATGATTTAATTAATTATATATTTTTTTTGTATAAATTAATAGAATGATAATTCTTTCTTCTAGTCTGAACTGGCAACACTGCGCTTGACCAATAAGCTACTAGCTATTTGATCTGTTATGCCGTTTTAGATTTGTAAAAATATAACTTGTTGCTTCGTGAAACGGTCATCTGAAATAAACTGTTGCTGGTTTTTAAATTGACTCTGATATTTACCTAGCTGGTCAGAATATAATTGGCGCTTATTGAACTGACAGAAACACTAATTATTTATTATTACAAGCTTTTATTTAGTTTCACCTGTCCCGTTGTCTATATAGACCAATCAAATTAGCTAAACCCGGACATAATTCGATAACTGTAATTTTCTTTTTCTATGATGTAAAGTATTGTTAGTTATAGTTAAAATAAAAAGAATTAAACATTTTAGGGTTCCGCGTCATTGTAAAAAAACCAAAAATCTAAATTTTTAACAAATTCTGATTTCATAAGTGCAGCATAATATGTAACTTTGTAAAAGTGCCTCTATTATGATATGACGCTTGCATTCCAGTTAAAGAAATCAAAATTAATCTAATTAATCAACCGGGACTATCAATAATAAAGAAAGTTCAGTAAGTTACACATTTTCTGGATTATCTTACCAGAAAATATAGATAACTGCAATTTAACAAATTATTCTGAATAGTATATTATGTGTGTAAGAAAGGAGAAACAGTATATTAAACTTAACTAAAACTATCACATTTAATGTTCTTACAATACAAACAACTAATACTAAACAAGAAATAAAAAATAAATAAAAACTAATTACAAAAAAAATAGCCCGTCCAAAAGTTATGTGTGTTGATAAATTATTAAAAATTAAACAGATTCTCTTTGCGGCTTTCTAAAATCACAAATATTGTTAGTTTTTTAAAAACCAAAATACATAACTACTTGGAAAGTGTTTGATTTATGCTGTCAACATATTATTAGTACTATAAGAAACAAATTAAACAAAAAATATCCACGATTATTAATTAATTCATATTTTTTCGTACTAAAGTTTTAATATGAACCTTATCTCTTGCAGAATAAGGCCAGCATTACTTTGCGTCTCAACTACCGACCGTGCTGTCGCGAGTCGCAGGCATTCAAGGCCGAAACGCACTGACAGCGGTGGCGAAGCGGCGCGGGGTGGCGCGGAGGCGGTACTTGTAATGTTCGAGCTAATATGAAAGGATCCGAACGCTTTTTCCCGGCTTTATTAGATCGAACAATACAGCCGGTACCACCTCTACACTGCGCCGCGCCGCCGCTTCGCCACCGCTGTCAATGCGTTTCGGCCTTCATTTATTATGGATAGGTCAATGATTGTCAAACATTTATAAAGACGAACGTGGCGTTTACCACGGTTCGGCTAGGGTGGAGATTTATTGAAATATTGTGTTCATTAGATCGATAATAACTAAATTGTTCAGCATGAGACATAATTGTCGTGGAATGTCGAATACCTATTTATAAGCGCTCAGTCTTCTGTATAGAATTATTTAAATAAAATATGTTACTTGTGTGGGTGCAGAAAGGGGCATTGTTGGAATGATTCTTATTCGAATAATTATTCGAATAAACATTTATTCGCGAATAATTTTATCGTCTACACTTTCGAATGACGAATGATTTATTCTCATTTCATTCCAATAAATCCACGAATAATATTTAAGGATGCGGTTGCTCGTTGTAACACGTACACGAATTTAACATGATCACTACAAGTGTACCTATTTTCAAGTATTAATATCCTTTTCTACTAATTAACAATATTTTTGTGAGTTAAATGAGTCGCTTCTTGGGTCATTTAACAGGTTTGTTTCAATATGTCATGTGTGTGGGCTTGTCCATATATTACGTCATCGTTTTTAGGGTTCCGTACTCAAAGAGTAAAACGGGACCCTATTACTAAGATTCCGCTGTCCGTTAGTCTGTCTGTCTGTCTGTCCGTCTGTCACCAGGCTGTATCTCACGAACCGTGATAGGTAGACAGTTGAAATTTTCACAGGTGATGTATTTCTGTTGCTGCTATAACAACAAATACAAAAAAACAGTTTTTTTTTTTTTTTCTTATACAATCATACAAAAATCGATCTAGTCCCAAACTAAGCAAACTACTATGGGTACTAGACGACGATAAACATACTTATATAGATAAATAAATACATAGAAAACATCCATGACTCAGGAGCACATATTTGTGCCCATCACACAAATAAATGCCCTTACCGAGATTCGAACCCGGGACCTCCGGCTACGCAGGCAGGGTCACTACGAGGGTCAAACTGAAAGTTTCGGGAATATAAAAAAATATGCAGTTACATTGATTTAAGTATTTTTATTGTTTTTCAAAGTATTCTCTTTTATATTTTATGCACTTTTCCATGCGTTCAAACCAGTCGTTAAAAATTTAAAAAGCCTCCACTGCTTCTGCTGGCCGCCGAAACACCGCGCCCACCACGCAATTTATCCTTGATTTTGGGGAATGTGAAAAAGTCGTTGGGACTTAGGTCAGGGCTGTATGGAGGATGGTCCAGTAGTTCGACTTTTTCACTTTCCAGGTACTCATTTGTTTTACGAGCGGTGTGAGGGCTGGCATTGTCGTGGTGAAGGATGATGCGGCGACTAGGCCTTTTTTCCTAAGTTCAGCAAAGACAATCGGCAAACAAATACTTGTATACCAATCGGCTTTGACCGTTCTACGATCTTCAAGTGGAATAGTAGCCACGTGACCCGATTTGGAGACAAACATAACCACCATCTTCTTGGCCTTGCTGCGAGAGCGAATAACTTTTGTTGGCTTGAAGCTCGCCTTCGTTACCCCATACTCGAGATTGGTTTTTAGTTTCAGGCTCATATGCGTATATCTACGACTCCTCACCTGATACGACACTAAAAACTGCATTTGAGCTTCCTCCGTTGAATTTATTCAATGTTTTGCGGCACCAATTGACACGAGTCGTTTTTTGCTCGTCAGACAGTAAGTGCGGGATCCAACGGGAAAACAACTTTCGCACGCCTAATTCTTCCTGTAAAATAATTTGTATCTGACTCATTCCAATCCGCAAAGACTCCTGAATTTCCCGATATGTCACATGCCTGTCTTCTTTTATCAGCTGACTCACAAGGTGGACGTTTTCTTGCGTAACTGCCGATTTTGGTCGACCTTCACGCGCGTCGTCCGTGAGGGATACTCGGCCACGTTGAAATTCTGAATACCACCTGTATATTGTCGTCTTTGAAGGTGTTTCATTACTAAAAGCAGCAATCATCCGGTCTCCACATTGTTTTTGTGTTCATCCACTTTGAAAGTCGTAATATTTTTTTACGGGACAATTTCATCTTCAGCGGCGACTCAACAACTCGAAAAAACAATTGAAACTGAACCATTGTTTTTTTAGGGTTCCGTACTCAAGGAGTAAAACGGGACACTATTACTAAGACTCCGCTGTCCGTCCGTCTGTCTGTCTGTCAGTCTGTCAGTCTGTCTGTCTGTCTGTCTGTCACCAGGCTGTGTCTCAACAACAGTGATAGTTTGACAGCTGAAATTTTCACAGATGATGTATTTCTGTTGCCGCTATAACAACAAATACTAAAAACCAGTTTTTTTTTCTTTTACAATCTTACACAAATCGGCTTAGTCCCAAACTAAGCAAAGCTTGTATTATGGGTACTAGACGAACGATAAACATACTTATATAGATAAATAAATTCTTAAATACACAGAAAACATCCATGACTCAGGACTTGGCCGGTTGTTTTTTGTCAATTCTTGCCCCCCCCCCCCCCCCCTCCTATCATCATCCTGATAATTCCTAAATGGACACTACCCGCCTCATAAAATGACTACCGTCATCCAATAGACCCCCCCAGTTTTGAAATGACGTAATTTATGGACAGCCACTGTCTGTAATTGGATCAATGTATGTTATTAGAGGCGATTACACATGTAAGATTGTTCAACTATATACCTGTAATTGTACATTGTATGTACTTAATCATGTTATATTCTGATCTGTGTTTTTAGGGTTCCGTGCCTCGAAATGGAAAAACGGAACCCTTATAGGATCACTTTGTTGTCCGTCCGTCTGTCAATACCCTTTTTCTCAGGAACGCGTGGAGGTATCAATCATTTAAAGTTTGAATTCCTGTGCATAGTGTGTGCATGCATTATTTTAGAATTAATATTTTTTATATTAATGTTACTGTGCCCTAACAGGGTTTTGCTGGAACTGTATTTATATGTAACATCTTGTAAGACCCATACTGCAACAAATAAATGAATTAAGCTGAAATTTATATCAAATACTCAGGTTTACTGTCTCTTGGAGCTGTGAAAAAATCAAACTTCTAAGCCAACACAATCAAAAGATACAGCCGTTTATGCCGCAAATTTCTGCAAGTTTTCGAAACCCGCAAGGGAATCAAAACCTACTTCCCGTGAACTCAGAAACTTGAAATTTGGTGCGAAGCAACGCCCTATAGCACAGATAAAGGAAAGATAGCGAAAACCGTAAATTTTTAGTTACATCACTGAAAATTTAATGTCCAGTATATACTGACACGTACTAAGTATGTGAATACATACTTAGTGAGTGTCAGTTAATAGTGGACTTGGTTTTATTGTACGGGGTGGTCCGGAACCCTCGGTGCGCGAGTCTGACTTGCACTTGACCGGTTTTTTTTTCACCCGTGGTAAAGCCGAAATAGTAAAAATAAAACAGGTGAAATAATTACAATTAATATCCGTTTCACCATGCACGGCGATGTTACTTGGTACCCTTGATGAAGCGGTAACCTTTTTCTAACAAATTTAGAAACTAAGTATCACTGTTCTGTCTGTAGGAAAATATTACGTTTTTGAGATATATTCTATTAAAAAGCATTCCTACAATATTCGTTCAAAATATTATTCCCGAAAAGCATTACGAATGATTATGCGAATTAAGAAGTTATTCGCGAATAAATATTGGCGAATAATTATTCGAAATATTTATTCGTCATTCGCGAATAATCCTATTTATTCTTAAACTTTATTCGTATTTGAATGAATTTATCCCATCTCTGGGTGGATAAGCATATCTTCTCTTTTTTTTTGGCGTTCTGGCCAACAGTGTCGGCTCAATTTTGCCAATAAGGATATCGACTACCGTAGGCTCAAAGGGCGTAAGGGATGAAATGCCCATGCCCATATCCCGTGAACTCTGAATCTTGAAATTTGGTACGAAGTATTTATAGTAGCACAAATAAAGGAAACATTGTGAAAACCGTAAATTTTTAGTTACATCACTGAAAATTTGATGTCCAGTATAAACTGACACGCACTAAGTATTAAAATACATACTTAGTGAGTGTCAGTTTATAGTGGACCTGTTTCTATTGTACGGGGTGGTCCGGAACCCTCGGTGTGCGAGTCTGACTCGCACTTGACCGGTTTTTTTTATGCTAACCACGATCATGGCATCATCTCTTTCATTTACTTAACAGTTAAGAGTTTACTTATGTTTTCGATGATAAAAGCAAATCAATCGTTCCTTACGCCCTTTGGACCAGAGTTTTCAAAGGGCGTAAGGGACAAACTGTGATTTTTCATTAGAGCTAAAAATCCTACAATTAGGATATTCCGTTATATTTGTTTTATTTGTACACGGCGCGGTCGGTGCAAAACACGTAATTGAAATAAGCTCGTTAAGACGGGTTCGCCGTGCGCTCGCCCGCTGGCGCCCCACTCTCTCCCCGCCTCGCACCCACCGCATGCATCTGACTCCACGACAAGGTCGCGAGTATTTTCAATTAAATTTTCAATTTCTTAAGCGTGAAATTAACATGCTTAATTTTGATGAAAACATGATTATCGTACACAAAAGGCTATTAGTAAACAAAAAAATCATAGTTACTATTTATAATTACTGAGAAATACATTATTATTAAAACGTTAAAAATAAATGTTTAATTATTGTCTTAAATGTCTAAAAAGACGCAATATACCTTAAACAGATAAAAACATCATAGTTACCATTTTGGCTTGTCTAGATAATGAGATCAGAGGAAAACTGTGAAAAAAAACGTATATGCGAATTTGATATCAGTTTAATTTTGCTATTAAGTGATCGAATTTGAATGCACCTCAAAGTTATACTAACAAGGTACTTGGTTACCTTTTTTACTTTTAGGAAAAAGTTAGGTAGTGTACGTTAACTCGTGTTTTTTTTAACTACGGTTACGATCGCGGATTTTTTACTTAATATATTTCATTAATATTTGATACTGAATAGTAAAATCCGATAAAACAATAAAAACAACGAGTTTACGAATTATGTCCAGGGTAAGCTAATTTGATTGGTCTAATAATCAAATCTTGCAAGTTAAATTTGACCCACTTCCCGGTTTCCGATTGAGCTGAAATTTTGCATGCATATGTACAATATGCATATGTACCATCGAGCTGATCTGATGCTGGAGCTGGAAGGTGGCCATAGGAACTCCGCAATAAAACGACACAACCCCATCGAGTTTGGGCTCGTTAGATTAGTTTCAATGAGTAGTTGATGATGGTATGCAGAAAAGTAGTAAGCAATAAAAGCTTGTACCAAAAATGAAATTTTTGACAGAAACTTATTTATTTACAGACATGGCGTGATTTAAAACGTGGCGCCATAGTTAGTGAGAAAGCCAACCCTGTATGGATCAAACCATCGACAAAAAAAATACTGGACATTATTGAGGCATACACGAAGAAAATAAAAGACAACCCTAACGATGTTTCGGTGAGTATTTTCTTTGTTTTTCGCAGGACTTCTATGTTTGTATTTACGTGGTTTCCACCATAGCGTTTAAGATTTTATTTATCGTATGGCGGTTACACACTAGTACATTTATATTGTATTCGTATCGATGTCGCTGATATGATAAGGTTCCAGTGTGCGCTGCGAGGTTCAGAAGGAACAGTGCAGCTGCCGAGTTTGTTGTTCTTTTAGCACCACCCGGAGCGGGGTTTCTAGCCACGTGTAGCTGGAAGGTGGCCATAGGAACTCCGCAATAAAACGACACAACCCCATCGAGTTTGGGCTCGTTAGAATCGTCTCAATCTGATGATGGTATGCATAAAAATACAGTCGGCAATAAAAGCTTGTACCAAAAATGAAATTTTTGACAGAAACTTATTTGAAGCAACACTAGATTTCTTCTTTATGCGGATATTACATTGTCCTTAATTAAGCATCCTGAATGACCTAGGAAGCTGATTCACGAAGGTGTAATCGCATCTAGATTTAGGATCCTTACTAGCTAAATGCGATTACACCTTCCTGAATCAGCTTCCTAGGTCATTCAGGATGCTTAATACTGGACAATGTAATACACGCTTTAGATCTAAGCCTTATATGATGTATATGCCAGTTGTTCTTCCAAAATAAATTTATTCTATTCTATTCTATTCAATGATAACATCAGTACTGTTTGGTTTGTAGGCAGATGATGACCTGTTTCTGCCGCCAGAGCCGTCCGTACATCGCACACGCTCAATATCGCCGCAGAGCGAATATCTCATCTTGTCCGACGCAGATCGTTCCAAGATGCGTGACACAAAACATAAAAAAGTGTCCCCTGCGCGACGGAGTTCTAGCATAATGTCATCTATGCACAACTCGTCACATGACAGCCCAGTTTCGTTTGACGCGAGTGAAAATGAACATTCAGAATCTGATTCGCAGCGGTCTCAAGGGAATAAGAAAGTTAAGAAAATGTAAGTTCTTTTTAGTGTTACCTACTTTAACTTTGATTATTTTATTTAAGTTACGTTATTTGCTATCCAGCGACTTGGCAGATGTCATCGTCCCATCTTTTTCAGCCCAAGACAGAAACCTTTGCAGTAAGGCAAACAGATATTCAAGAAATAACTTCTACAAGTTTGTGTTGCGTTTCTTGGCTAATGGATTTCCACTCATATTGCAGTATCTCCTATAGAGCTGTTGCAGATGTCGAACATTGTCTTTGGTCGAGTTCATCCCATATAAACTCGATCGGGTTATGGTCTGGTGATTGTGGTGGCCAAATAGAAAGAAAGAAAGAAAGAAATTGATGTTTTTTAGAAGAATTTATAACTATGAAACTAAACACTATATAACGAGAACAATATTCCTTTGCTATTCCGCTAAAAACGTGCTGGTCGATCAGCGGAGATCAAATGCAACTATTTGCGTATAAATATGCAAATAATTACAGCTAACCACCACCAATAATGAAAAAACCTCGACACGTGTTTCGCCTCTCTACGAGGCATCATCAGGAGATGCTGGCAGGAGATGTTGCTTGCGCCACGTCCACTGAGCCAATCAATGAGGCGAAACACGTGTCGAGGTTTTTTCATTATTGGTGGTGGTTTGCTGTAATTGTTTGCATATTTATACGCAAATAGTTGCATTTGATCTCCGCTGATCGACCAGCAAGTTTTTAGGGGAATAGCAAAGGAATATTGTTCTGGTTATATATCATGGACTTCCGCAAAGTAACGCCCGATTCAATAAACTAAACACTGTTTTTGTTCTTAAACTTTTTGACGGTATAGTGTATTTAGACCGGTGAGCCTAGTGGGTAGTGCCACTGCCTACGAAGCTGAAGGTCCTGGGTTCGAATACAAACTTTAAAGCTTCTATCTCAAAAAAGAGTATCCCTCATACAAACTTTGCAACCCTTTTTTAGCCTCTTAGGCGAGGAATTTTCCAGAATTCTGAAAGAACTTTATTTGTATTCTAATAAGTAATCATTGTACAAAGTTTTAAGTCTCTAGCTCAAAAAAAAAGTTTTCCCCATACAAACTTTGTACCCCTATTTTACCCCCTTAGGGGTGAAATTTTCCAATACGCTGTAAGAACTTTATTTGTATTCTAATAACTAATTTTTCTACAAAGTTTTACGTCTCTACCTCAAAAAAAAAAGTTTCTCCCATACAAACTTTGCACCCTATTTTACCCCCTTAGGGGTGAAATTTTCAAAAATCCCTTCCTGTCCCTAGCCCACGTTATAAAAACAACCTACCGTGCAAAAAATATTTGTGTGATGAGATGAGCATCATGAATATTTGTTTCTGAATCTTGGATGTTTCCTATGTATTTAAGTATTTATATCCATTCAATATATCGTCGTCTTGTACCCATAACACATGCCTTATTGAGCTTACTATGGGACTAGTTCGATTTATGTAAGGTTGTCCCCTAAAATTTATTTATTTATGTAGGTATGTATGTGTAAGATGGTCCGCAGTAAAAAAAAATGTTCCATTTAATACAGGCGCTGCACCAACGCCCAAAAATACGCCATCGTGGATTACATGGCTCGCCACCCGGGCTTGGCCACATCCCGTAAGTCTGACGGGGACTCTTACTACGCGGAATGGCGGCAGCTCAGCAAATACCTTAACAAAATCGGCACAGCCAAAACCACTGCTTCCTGGAAACGGGTAAGACAAAAGGGCACGTTAAGGTATCTAATGCTTATACTAATTAGTCTAAACATAGTCTGTTTCATCCCTATTATAGTGTTAAGGAATTTGTAGAAGACAATAACTTCTTTTAAGCCAATAAGTCATTGCTCAGTGAAATTCAATTTTATTCTAGTTATTAATTTTTATAATTTTTAAGTGACATTTTATTTATTTGACTTGTTATTTTTGATGTGAACTGTTTTTGGTTCTAATTTTGTGTGGACTGTCAGCCGTTAAATTTTATTATGTATTTTTTTTGATACTTATGATTGACTTTTTTGTATGTTATCGTAATGTTTTCCGTGTATTTAGTCAACTTTAACTTTCTTTTGTGACATTTCTTAAGCACTCTTTGAGTCTATTTGAAATAAAATAATTTTGATTTATATATATAAGTACATACAGTTTTGCTTGACCAGTAATATATGAAAATAAAAAAATGTGAGTCATTTTCAGCTTGCTTTATGTAATTTTTTACGCCCCAGGGCCTCAGGTTTGTAAATTATCTTACAGACTTGGCGGGAGCTAAAAAAGAATGCACGTTGCAATCGATCGTCTAACGGCAAATGGGTGGAGATAAATGAGAGAATACTGGAACTATGTGATATATCAGCGACTTTTCAACGTCAAGCTAAATCCGGCATTGGAAGTGTGAGTATTGTTTACTAATTTTGTGATTTTTTCCGTTTACTACTGGCGTGGAGTTTACAGAGTTGCTTTAAAGTCAAAAATAATTATAAATAAATAATAATAATAACGGCAATGAAGTATTAGGCAGCTTTTAGCGAATAAATTGTCAAATAAATAAGCTTTGTCTGCCAACAAACTGCCATGTGATTTGGCAGATTAATTGTATGTATCTATAGGGCGACGTAGGCTCAGAAAACGGATTTTTAAAAAGTCGTAGCGCTTGTTTGGATCATAATATGGCTGCCCTAAATTTAATTAACAATCTTGAGGCCTTTCTCGAGGGACAATAAGCTATTCGAATCCTGAGTTTTTGACTTTCGCTCCATAGAAAAAAATCACAAACATTGGTCTAAAATAAACTTTTTCTACTCGTCGACTTTAATCTTTGAATTAAGATTTCGTACACGAAACTAAGATCACATACTTTTTGATCCTGGAGCTCCACGAGCTCGTCACGGAGCTCGTATAGTTTCATAAGATAACCGCCAGCAGTCATCTTATGAATCCAGGAGCTGTATAAGATAACTGAAGACACCAACGCGCAAAATTACTAAGCCGCTGCGCTTCATTTCAGCAGGGCGATTTTCAATAGATACCAAGTTTGTTTAATAAATTATTATTTCCGTTGACTCGTAGAAAAAGTATTGTATACAATAGTTATATAATTAGCTTTTTAAGTCTCGTACCTTAATTAGGCCACTCAGCAAGCTTCGTGGCCTAAACGTGGTACTTGACTTAAAAGCATCCATTATATAACGATTGCATAAACTACTATAAAAATTTCGTAACAAATGATGCACAAAAGCTAAACATATTAAAATTTGTTCTAAAAATCGGCAATATCATATTTGAGAGAATTTGGTTATTAGTTATTACTTTTTTATTTATTTAGACGCACAAAAAATTAAAATTAAAAAACTTGATATCCGCGCCTCCGAACACGCACTCTATATCGCTCACGCTTATGCTCAGTGAGAGAGAGAGGAGACCGTGAGCCTACGTCGCCAAAATCCATAAAGATAATTAAAAAAAAAATTATTACACTTACATTACAGGCTGTAGAAGATGACAAACCGTGTCCAACGGATGACCTGCCACTTTTGTCCTTCATGAAACAGTCGTCACATTCGCCACCCACCCCGCCCGAAGTAATACTATGTGAGGTAGACCAGTCTACAGATATTACGGAATCCAACCAAGACGGACAGTCTGAGCGAACTGAGGGGTCCCCTGAGCGATGTAACATATCTCCTGGACAAAGCTCCGGGCCTTCGCCGCGAATTAAGAAAAAACGGACAGAGCAATCTCAGAAAAATACGTGAGTACAGATTCTATAGATAGAAAAAAAAAATTTGTGTCTCAAGGGAGCAAAATTATGTATTTACGGCGAGGGCGGTACGTTAAATCCAGAGCGAATCGAAGGTTTCCAAGTTAGAATCCTGAGCGTAACGAAGGATCCCAGCGTTAACGCCCATGATGAAAATATTTTTTCTCCTGAGTTTGGGCTATGAGGTAAAAAAAAGTTCGTTTTTAATCGACTACGACGAAATTACAATCGATTATTTTATTAAGATCTGTGTTCAATTGGCACATTGCGTAAATGCTGCATGCCGACGAATAAATTAAAAAAGTAGCCTGAACAGAAAAGTAGCATTTTGCTCCCTCTCGTCGTGGAGCAAAACTTGCTTTTTGTACTCGACGATTAAAATATGTGTATTAAGATTTCATAGAGAATACTGCAACGTCACTCTTTTCATCGTTGAATAGTCTGTTACTTCCGAAACAACCGAAATAACTGTTTCGATACGCTCTGGACAACCGAAAAAAAATTGAAAATAGAACTAAAATAATTTCGTCCAATCACGTGGCTGCTTTACCGAACTGTAATGAATTGGACCAATAGAATCGCTTTGATTATTGAGTTTACTCGTTGATGTTGTACGCTCGTTGATGTCTTTTAAGATATCAACAAGCGTACGAGCGATGAGCTGCACTTCGTTTCAACAGTATCGAGTTTGTTTAATTAGTTCAGTTGACTCGTAGAAAATTAATTTTAATGAACTCGTACAAAAAGTATTGTCCACAATAGTGTTAATAATCAAGCTTTTTAATCTCGTACCTTACTTAGGCCACTCAGCAAGCTTCGTGGCCTAAACACGGTACTCGACTAAAAAGCTCTCTATTATAATATAACACGATTGTGAAAAATACTATTGTCGTGAAATAGCCGATTGAAACAGCGGTTGCCTGAAAGGGTGTACGCTGTATAATGAAATGCTGTTTCAATCGGCTACCTCGCGACAATGTTTTTCTCAACTCCGTCCAATTTCCGCCATAGTTATATTTTCAAAAATTATTCACGCAATTGAAAAATCTGAAACTTTCTTCTGGTGCTAAGGAACGTTATACCTATCACCAAAAAAAAATCAGGCACTTCAGATAGTGTCATCCATTCCCAATTTGGAATTCTCTTGTCTGTATTACAGGACTCGTACAACCTTGATGTCTTCAAGGCAAGACTGAACATGCATTTTCTGTGTCAGCGTGGTCTATCTTAGGCCATGTCTTAACTTTCCATCAGGTTAAGTTGAGGTCAAACGCAATCCCATTTATAATTTAAAAAAGTTTCCGTTAAAAATCTCATTTTAGGTACAAGCTTTTATTGCCGACTGTACTTTTCTGCATACCATCATCAACTACTCATTGAGACGATTCTAACGAGCCCAAACTCGATGGGGTTGTGTCGTTTTATTGCGGAGTTCAGATCACCTCCATGTCATCATAATATTGCATTGTCATAATTACATATTTGCAAAATTTCAGCTCAATCGGAAACCGGGAAGTGGGTCAAATTTAACTTGCAAGATTTGATTACAGACAGACAGACAGACAACGGGACATGTGAAAGTAGATAAAAGCTTGTACAAGCGTATATTATATATTGGTCCATTTAGTTATAAATCTGAAAGGCAATCACGTCGGGTGACAACAAAAACTCACTAAATGCAGATATAGTTATTTGTTCAACAAGAGAGCAAAGTAGATTTTTGCTGCGAGTGTTGATGTTGAGTCCCGAGCAAGCGAAAGATTCTATATTTGAATCACGAGCGTGGCGAGTGATTCAAAATTAGAATCTTGAGCGTAGTGAGGGACTCAAAGGCACGAGATGCAAATATCTTTGCTCTCGTGTGATACATACAACTTTTCACCTCAGCAGTGAGAACATCGTCACGTTAAAAAATATATCGCTAGGCTTTTACGCCAGCGTTCGTTTCAATCGACATCTACGTACTTACATAACGTAGGTAACACTATGTGTCACTTTGACTCACGGAGTGAGCAAAATCGCATTTTGCTCACTGTTTTCACGCAGCAAAATATGCTTGTTCGAGCTGCTGAGGTGAAAAATAATTTTGGAAATTACAACTGTGTGGATGTATTAATAAGGTTGAGTTTCCCTTAAACTTTTACGTGTAATTAGTGAGTTTTGATTGTCACCCGACGATCAGGCCCCTATTTTACCAACTTGACAATTGTCACCTGACAATCCGCCATTTTTTTTTTGTGGAACCAGCAATGTACGGAAAATTGTCGTTGTCAGGTGACAATTGTCAAGTTGGTGAAATAGGGGCCTGGAACAGTTGGCCAAAAGTGTGGTCTACCACCCTACGGTCGAAGTTAATTTGAATGTCATGAAACGACAAGGTCGATTTCCACTTGCAATAATATTATGACAGTAACCTTAGCGACAATCAGATCTCACAGAGACTTGTCAAAACTGGTAGACCACTTTCTTGGCCGACTGTATATGGTTGTTTTTTTTCAGACGCTGTACACCGGCTCAAATACATGCATTAATGAACTACCTGGCCAAACATCCCAGTTTAGCCAAAGCCAAGTGCCTCTATGTGCCGAAAGGGAGAGACCCTTGGTACAATGAGTGGCGTCGGGTGACCAGGTATCTCAACAGCCTCAACAAAATGGGACCAGCTAAAAGTACAGCAGGTTGGAAAAATGTAAGTAGACTTTTCTACATAACTTCATTTTTGAGACTCACAAAGTGCTATTATGTTCGATTCTAAAATAAATACTTACGCCTGTTGTACACTTGTAAGTTCTTACGTAAGTTCAGTACAAATACTCCTCACGTAAGTCGTCTGTAAGGGCACATTGCACGTAGAACCGATGGCCGTTGGGGCGGAAAGGTTCTCGAGTGGCGACCACGTACCGGAAGGCGCGGCTTGGGTAGGCCCCCCACAAGGTTGACTGGTGACCTGGTAAAGGCCGCTGGAGTCCGCTGGATGCGGGTGGCGCAGGACCGGCCATTGTGGCACTCTTTGGGGGAGGCCTATATCCAGCAGTGGACGTCTTTCGGCTGATATGATGAAGTCGTCTGTAAGCAATATTTGTACTGAACTTACGTAAGTAACTTACAGGTGTAAAGGCCGCCTTAGGTAAATATTTACACAGCAAGACTTACAAATCGAGGGATGACAAGCAAAACTGAGTATAATTACCTACTTAAATCAAAGGAGCAGTGACCATGCTATGCGAACTTAGAACTTAATGCAAATCCAGTTTCTTATTGAAAATAGTGTCACCTACTAGATAGGTCGCGAAGTCTCTGAACCTCTAGCGATTGCTAGGCTAGGCTGTCAAGGTATTTCAAAATTCGCCGTATTGTCATAAGACATTAGTAGCCTTATGACAATACGGCGGTATTTGGAGTCGATGAGCCGGGGTTCAAACCCTGCGACCGACGCACTTTTTGTATGTTTTGTACATTCAAAGAAAAGTTTTAAGTATCGCAGAAGAGATGGCGCCTGTATACGCAAGCATTAAATGCCTTCTCAATTTGGTCGAGTTGCCTGTCTATCTCAGTATGTATATTGTAGTCTTTGGCAGTGACAGTTTTGGTAGTGACTTTTGCTTGTCACCCGACGAAATTTAGGACTTCTCTATTTGAAAATAATTAAATTTCATGCAAAATGTGGATCACGTACGGTGCTGTATGAAAATCAGCGCTGTAGGTGTCTGTCTGACACCTCGGCATAATGCTGAGACATCGACCGATTCACTGCCGCGAAGACACACACAATATGTGTTAAATTGTAATGTACATATGTCTCTGTGTGTCTATTGTGTAGTAAATAAATGTGTTCTTTCTTTCTTTCTTTCAAAATGTACATATTTGGAATAGCATGTTATAGGTATATTTTCGTAGTGTAGGATTGATATCATGCTTGTCCTCTGTGACCTTTTCTACTGGTAGTTATTCTATTTCTTACAAATATTAATGAAGACATTGACTGCTAACGATTTCGTAGCGCTACGCTCGTACTGCGAAAAACCGTATATATGTTCCTAAAGTATTGTCTCTATCTGCCAACACAGCGAATCCTCAAGTGAATAAAGGGTCGGTAACGCGCTTGTGATTCTTCTGTAGTCACAAGTGTCCATAGGCTACGGTACCAGCTTGACATCAGGCAGGCCGTAAGCTTGTTTGCCATCGACGTTGTATTAAAAAAGAAACCTGCATTATACAAAGATTCTGCCCGCACCTCCGTCCGCGTGGAACTCGTTTATATCGTAGCTACATACAAACTTTCACCCCCCATTTCACCCCTTTAAAGTAACAAAAAATATCCTATGGCCTTCCCCGGAACTCCAACCATCTCTATACCAAATTTCATCACAATCGGTTTAGCGGTTTGAGCGTGAAGAGGTAACAGACAGACAGACAGACACACAGATATGGATATTAGTATGGATATGGATTGTAATCATTACCTACTTAAGGCACTCTAAGCTTTTCATAGAAGGAATGGACTCGGGCTGGACCATAAAACTCTGGAAATCCAGTAGGAAGCAACTCAGAATTATATCTGGGGTGTTCACAGGTCACTTTGGGGTCAAGGATCTCATGACCAAGATGGGACTAACAGATAGTTTAGACTGTAGAATGTGTGGCGAGGAGGATGAGACTATGGAACACTTATTGTGTGAATGTCATGCCCTTGCCAGACAAAGAATGAACTACTTTAGTAACGGCTATCCGCAACCAAAGGAATTCAAGGTGCTCCCGGCGAACTGCATCAACCGCTTTGTGGAAATGATGGAGCAAGCCTGGGAGCAGGCATAAATAAATAAATAAAAATAAAATAAAAATGGTTTATTTTCAGATTTCTTAGATCCATAGCATTACAAAACACAAAACACTTATACAACTATATAACTATATTTTTTTTTTTTTTTTTTTTTTTTTTTTTTTTTTTTTTTTTTTTTTTTAGGACGTGTAGGTCGGTGGATATCCAAGTCCCACCTCTCTGCTATCATTTTCAGGATGCTATTTGAGCCTCCCCTCGTCTGCATCACCACAGACGCCGTCTTCTTCCGTATTATGGCATAAAAGTCATCTACGCTAGCATCGGCAAACATCCCAGAGGCGCTGCAGAATCGGGGAAGCCCAAACAGCCTCCTGAAAATGTTGTTGTATTGGATACGCAGGGCGCTATATGACTTCAGCCTGAAACTAGCCCACAGGCCACACGTATAGAAACTTTGACAGTAAGCTCTAAATAAAGTCAGCTTCACTTGGGCACTACAACGTGCGAACCTGTGCGCCAGCATCCCGCCTCGGACTGACAACGCCCTGCGCTCCCGCTCGATATCGAAATCGTCTTTCAGGTCCTCGGTCACTATATGACCCAGGTATTTGAAATGAGTAACACGATTCAGAGGAACTCCGTTCAACATTATTTTGGGCGAGTAGCCTGGACACTTAATTTTACCCCTGAACATCATGAACTCACTTTTGCCCGCGTTGTATTTCAAACCGTGCTGTTGCGCATACATCTCACATGTATCGATTAGCTTCTTTAGCCCTGACACTGATGGGCTCAGCAGCACCATGTCGTCTGCATAACTGATATTATTTACACAAACATTATCAATTCTACATCCGGCACGTATACTGCTGAGCCCCTCAATCAGTTCATTAACATACATGTTAAACAATCTAGGCGAGGTTAGCCCCCCCTGCCTCACCCCACATTTTAGCACATATGGATCTGAATACTCTTTTGCCCATTTTACCACGTTTATCTGGTTGCTATACCAGTGAGACATGATTTCTGTCACAGCCGGATTTATGCCTGTCTCCTTCAACTTTGACCACAGTTTATCATACGACACGGTATCGAAAGCCTTTGAAAGATCTAAGAAACAGGCATAAATAGGCGTATTTCTCTTAACATAATAGCTTACTGTATGTTTTAAGGCTAATATTGCACTTTCCGTAGATAGTCCTTCACGAAAACCGAATTGCGCATCATGTAATTTAACATGTAGGTTCAAACAATTGTCAAGAAACCTATCTAGTACCTTTGCGATGACTGTAGCCAAAGAAATCGGCCTATAATTACTTTTATCCGCGAGATCTCCTGTAGAATTCTTAACAAGGGGAATGACCACTGTTTTTATCAAATCTGGAGGCAAATATGTGTGCCTCAGGCAGAGCGTGAACAACATAGATAAAACCTACCAATGTGCGAGCCCGCGTGTTGCAGGTGCTCAATGCTGAGTCCGTCGTGCCCTGGAGATTTACCTCTTTTCATATTAGCTATAGCTAGTCTAACATCTTTAGCGGAGACTACGATTGACGTATCTTTAAGATTGGACTCAGCATTGAGCTCCTCCCTCACGGGTTTATAGGGGGGCTCCACCCTAAAATAATCCCTGAAAATGTTAGCAACATGTTTGGGTTCACTAATACCATCTACACTAGCCGACAGACTTGGTTTACAATTCATTTTTTTGGTACTTTTCCAGTTTAAATTATAAAGGAGAGGGCAAATGCACAAAAGATCCCACTGGGTCGAAGTACATCCGAAAGGGCCGTCACCTAGATAAGATAAGATAATCATTACCTATGAAATCACAGTAGCCAATGAAAATTTGAACATTATTCTATTTCAGACATGGCGAACTCTCTGCCTAAATGCACGCAGGAAGAAATCTAAACAATGCCCATCTTACGAGACCGTTTATAAGAAAGTTCTGAAAATTCTTGGCGAGGAGCGAGTCAACGAAGATGGTCCTGCTGTGGCGAAAGTGGAAACAGTGAGTGTCTTAATGTAAACTTACAGTTATATAAGGTTTAGTGGGTTATTAAATTCCGTTAGGTAATGCCAAAGACAAGACTGGGGCCCGTTATATATTTGAAATGTTTTGTCTGTTTTTACTTTATTTCGATTTTAATTGCATTATTGTATAATTGTAACGAATAGGGAGGAACATTACGCAAAACTCTTCGTAGGTGGCGACACTAGCAGCGCGTTGACATTGTATCTCGTTCCCACTTGCGGTATTGTCTATGCAAGCATCCTTGTCACTCATTTGTCAATCAATTGTGCATGTGTGTGTGAATCCCTATATTCCTATACTGGTTTACTACTAGTGGTAGTGCTGCCTCTGGCGGCAGAACATTGCAGTAATGTTCCCTATTTATATTGGTTTTATTTGAAATAATTAATGTCTAATTTTATTCTTTAACTTTTTACTAACTAAATGACATGTAAACCGGTTTTATGAATAAATTGAATATGATTATAAGCGAAAAGACCGTAAAGACATCTTTGAAAAAAAATACATGTTGTTTTCTGACATACTGTCCATTTGTCCTGCTGACGAGGCACAATAGGTACTTACTTAACAATAAGTTCAAAATAAAATTACATTCAGTCGACTCATCATCATCATCATCATATCAGCCGAAAGACGTCCACTGCTGGACATAGGCCTCCCCCAAAGAGTTCCAAAGTGACCGGTCCTGCGCCACCCGCATCCAGCGGACTTCCGCGACCTTTACCAGGTCATCAGTCCACCTTGTGGGGGGCCTACCCACGCCGCGCCGCGCCGGTACGTGGTCGCCACTCGAGAACCTTTCCGCCCCAACGGCCATCAGTTCTACGTGCAATGTGCCCCGCCCACTGCCACTTAAGTTTAGCGATTCGGAGGGCTATATCGGTAACCTTGGTTCTGCTGCGGATAGCCTCATTTCTGATGCGATCACGCAGATAAACTCCCAACATAGCCCTCTCCATTGCCCTTTGGGTGACTTTGAGCCTTCTTATGATGCCCATTGTAAGCGCACCACGTTTCAGTGCCATATGTCATCACTGGCAACACACACTGGTCAAAGACTCTCGTCTTGAGACACTGCGGAATATTGGACGAAAAGATGTGCTGTAGCTTCCCGAACGCTGCCCAGCCGAGTCGGATTCGTCGACTAATATATCTTTATAATTTGGGCTTGTGCACAAATCACGCGAGGTTCGATAGGGGACGGGGGGTCAGGATAAAATCACGACAGATCACGTTGGGGGAGGGGGGGTAGACCTCACGTGTATTTTTAGGGTTCCGTACTCAAAGAGTTAAACGGGACCCTATTACTAAGACTTAGCTGTCCGTCCGTCCGTCTGTCTGTCACCAGGCTGTATCTCAAGAACCGTGATAGCTAGAGAGTTGAAATTTTCACAGATTATGTATTTCTGTTGCCGCTAAAATTAGCCGAAAAAACCTCGCGTGATTTATGCACAAGCCCTTTCAATAAATGAATTGAATTGAATAATCTGAACTAGACTAACCAACTCATACCTACTTTATCTAAACGTACTGTTATTGCAAAGTTACAAGGATTTACAGCTTCCGAATGATTAAACTGAACATGACAGCTTGAATATTAATACGATTAATTAAACCATTTAACTATTAGTATTAATTTTATAGTCTCACGAAAGTTTATACTCGAGTTTGAATATTGATTTAATTTACAGATGGACTTTGACGCACTCCCAACACATACTGGAAGCAACCAAGCCATGTCAGACCCTCTGCAATGTGATAAAGATCGCTCTGATATTTATAAACACAACCACGAACATAGGACCGACACAGTCAGCAGTCATACATCGAGGCAATCTGACGAAATGTCTCTACAGCGGGGCTCACGAATGTCCCCTGTCCGTATCTCTGACAAAGTGTCCCCTGCGCGACCCTCTGACATAATGTCTCCTGGGTGCTCCAGCGTGTCTGTACACAGGCCAAGTAGGACATCGACCGTAGTGGATGAGGATGTGGATAATCTAGTGGATTTAGATAATTTACTGAACCGATGGGGAAAGCCGAGAAAAGTGTAAGTACTTTTATATTAGCTAAGGGCTTATTTCTGCCGAAGGTCGAGAGAATTCCCGTAATATCATATTCATCATCATCATCATATCAGCCGAAAGACGGCCACTGCTGGACATAGGCCATCCCCAAAGAGTGCCAAAGTAACCGGTCCTGCGCCACCCGCATCCAGCGGACTCCCGCGACCTTTACCAGGTCATCAGTCCACCTTGTGGGGGGCCTACCCACGCCGCGCCGCGCCGGTACGTGGTCGCCACTCGAAAACCTTTCCACCCCAACGGCCATCGGTTCTACGTGCAAGGTTCTACGCCCACTGCCATTTAAGTTTAGCGATTCATATTATGTGACCACAATCAATAAAAACAATCAAGCTTCGGTAGCCTAGTGGTTCAAGCGGCAAGTAATTAGTTTTTCGGAACTTATGTACGGAATATTTACCGTTAGCTTTTCGGTGAAGGCAAACATCGTGAGGAAACCGGTTTAATCCCAATAAGGTCTAGATTTCCCTGTAGGTTGGAGGGTCAGGTGGCAGCCGCTTTCGTAAAACTAGTGCCTATGCCAAATTTTGGGATTAGGTGTCAAAGCGGATCCCGGGCTCCTTTAGGGTACAACCGGGAATACCGCTAGGAGGATGATGAATCAATAAAAACAATAAAGTAGACAAACCCATTGATTGCTTATTACCACGTATTCTGAGTTATGAGAAAATTGTGATATAAAAGTGTGCAAATCAACAACAAAATATAATTACAATATATTTATAGACTAACCCCAAAGGAACACCTTCTTTTTGCAACTAAAGTTTGGCAAACTGATTCATATCGCAACTTTTCATTTCCCAAACTCTGAAACTGTAAATATTTCAGTATTTATTTCAGGGCCATCGTGTAGAACCCTATAGGTTAGTTTATAAAAATCCTGAAAAGTTTCAGAAATATTAAGAGGTTGGGAAATGAAATAATGTGAAATGAATCAGGTTGCCAAACGTTAGGTTGCGAAACATTAGTGAACCTTCTCCAAAGTATACCTTGTTTGTCTCCTGAGTCACGCTTGAACAACTAAGTTAATAATATTATTTGTTTTTCCTGGGACCATACTGAAAACCATCGCCGGGCCTCCCTTTTATTACAAGCTTTTATTTACTTTCACCTGTCCCGTTGTCTGTCTGTCTGTAATCAAATCTTGCAAGTTAAATTTGACCCACTTCCCGGTTTCCGATTGAGCTGAAATTTTGCATGCAATATTATGATGACATGGAGCTGATCTGATGCTGGAGCTGGAAGGTGGCCATAGGAACTCCGCAATAAAACGACACAACCCCATCGAGTTTGGGCTCGTTAGAACCGTCTCAATGAGTAGTTGATGATGGTATGCAGAAAAGTACAGTCGGCAATAAAAGCGTGTACCAAAAATGAAATTTTTGACAGAAACTTATTAGTATGAGGTGGCCAGCTCATTATCATCATCAACATTTAAGAGCTTGGCTCTTGTCGGTGGAGTATGCGCCAGTTCTCTCGGTCCTCGGCTAATTTCTTTAGGTCCCGGTAAGACAAGACATTTGCTTTTACTTTTAGTTGCTGTGCAAAGCTTATCCTTGGTCGGCCTCTACCCCTTGATCCTTCGATCTTATCTTCTATAATATTTCTAAAGAAAATGTCGTGTCTTATCAAGTGACCTATCATTTTGCCTCGTCTATTTTCAATTGTGTTCAGCATGTTTCTTTTTTATCCCACCATTCTCAACACTTCTTCATTTGTCATTCTGTCCGTCAAGTTTATTTTCTCCATTCTCCTCCAGAGCCACATTTCAAACGCTTCAATCCTTTTTCTATCTCTTTGAGTCATTGTCCACGTCTCACACCCGTATAATGCAAGACTCCAGATGTAGACTTTGATCAGTCGTTTTTTGGTCTTTCTGGAAAGCCAAGCCAGCTACTAATTCAAAAATCAAAAGTTTTATTTCAGACCATGTGATCCATATACTGTTTATTTATTTTTAAACTTCAGTACTACTAATGATTTACCCTAATAATTTATTTTGTATTCTGTTAATTTAAGGCGTCAGCATTTTTTTATTCTTATTGTAATATTACAGGCGCAGCTCCAACGGGCAGCTCCGAGCCCTAGCTGACTACATGATCAATCACCCGGAGCTGGCCACAGACAAGTATATAGACCACAGGGAGCCCGCGTGGCTCCGGCTGGCCAAGCACCTCAACGACATAGGCCCGGCGAGGAAACGGACGGAGGCCTGGAAACGAGTGAGTCCATCATTTAGACGTAGATATACGGTAGATATATATAATAATAGTACATTACTGCAAAGGCCGTGAAGTAAGGGATTGATGGACGAGTTTGGGCTAGACGGATACAACGAGTCCAGCAATCCCTGTTCCGGCCGAGGCTTGTATAGTGCTTTTCTCAAACGATGTGAGGAAATAATAAATAGTTATTTGTTATACAAGGGTGCAGTTATAATTTAACCGCGAGTGTGGAATTGAAACACGAGCTAGCGAATGTGAGTGGTTTAAAAATAGAATCTTTTTCACCTCACTAAAGTGAGAAAGATTCTAGAGTAAAAAATCTAAAAAAGAAAAAAAAAACATTAAAAAAGAATAATATTAAAAAAACATTACAGGAGTAAAACAAAAAGGAAAAAAATATTAAAAAAAACAACTAAAAAAACAAAAAAAAACAACTAAAAAACAAAAAACAATGCCCAAAAAAATGACAAAAAACAAAAAAAAAGGGAAAAAACAAAAAAATTGACAAAAAAAAGCGGCCAATAATGTTTTTAGTTAGGTTCGCAATTTTTGCGAATCGCTTTCTGACTCTGATGTACAAGGTGTTCCCGGGAATTTTCGTTAACTTCGGCATAATAATCATAATCATAATCATAAATTTATTTCGTAAGTAAAAGTACAAATTGCTACTTACATTTTAATTTACAAATTTGTATGGTGAAAACCAAAAGTAAGTGTCAACTGACCCCCGTACTAGTTTGCACTGTGTCACGGTGGGTCAGGATTCACCGTCCTTATAAGTGTCACTTAGTTAAATAAGTAATTATGCTATCCTATAACATTCGTTCAGTAAGTATCGTTGTATAACTAAACTAAGTGGGTAGAAAATAAACGAATAGAATACAAGCATTAAGCCAAACAAAAGAATACTCAGGCGCTCGGCCGGCTTAGGCGTAAACAAGTAGTATATGCAAAAACTTAACATAAGATAACATTTTTACCACGGGATAAAAATCTAATGTTTTCCTTCAAGTTTCTACATCTATATGTAATAAAAAACACGTTGTATATTGTTTTTTTAATATCATCCAGACTTGGCGAGATATCAAGAACGGTGTGCGAGCGAGAGGACGTAGCAACCGAAGCAGCGGGTGTCTCGAGAGATTCAGGGAGAAGAGAGTTCTGAAACTGATCGGTATGACGTCACCAGATAGGAAAAACAATGCTGGATCTGATGACGACCATGTGAGTGACATTTTATACATCATATCAACCGAAAGACGTCCACTGGTGGACATATACCTCCCCCAAAGAGTGCCACAATGGCCGGTCCTGCGCCACCCGCATCCAGCGGAATCCCGCGACCTTTACCAGGTCATCAGTCCACCTTGTGGGGCGCCTACCCACGCCGCGCCGGTACGTGGTCGCCACTCGAGAACCTTTCCGCCCCAACGGCCATCGGTTCTACGTGCAATGTCTGACTTGTGAGCCTCCTTCCTGCTCTCTCACTCTCTGATTTAATTTTATTTTATTTTACTTCTTTTATTTTCTGTATTTTCTATTCTAACACTAGGAGTACCGAGGGTCTTTTGTTACTAACATATTATATGGAGCCTAGCTCTGAAATAAACGTTTTTTTTTATTATAGCCACTTAAGTTTAGCGATTCGGAGGGCTGTATCAGTTACCTTGGTTCTGCTGGTAACCGATATAGGAGGTTATCCTCATTTAACTGATTTGGGTATTGTCATTGCATAATCAACCAAGCTTCTGTCACTTCAGATGGATGAAGAATACATGGTGCCCGAACCCGAAGTCATATTGACCCCGCGTTCCGCGTCACCCCACTCTCAGTACAATCTCACCGAGATCCTCGCTCGAAGTAGCCCCGTGGGAGATGAAACCGCTGGGAACGAGAAAGAAGATAACAAGTTGCCGTCAGAAGAAGCAGCGACGACAACGAATAGTCTTTTACGGGTAATTCCTTCCTCTTACATACCACCTTGATCTCGCGAGATCTCGTCCATATTTTCGTACGAGATCTCGCGAGATTGCGATATTGAACTTTGTGACAAGCAAAAGTTACTACCAAAACTGTCGCTGCTCTTCAAAACCTCGTAATCTCGGTACGTAGTCGATATCAAGATACGACCTTTGATGTAGACATAGACATAGAAAAACTTTATTCAACATCACATTTTATACAAAAGGAACAGTGTACAAATTAGACTTAGGAATAGACAAACACACTCAAACAATATCGTACGAGGCATTTACATTTTGTGATGCCAAAAAGGGGCTAGACTCAGCATACTGTTGCAGTGAGTACCTACTGAGTACCTACACTGCAACGCTGATTTTCAGTCAGACCCTTACATATAATAAGTTTTAATTCTAATTAATATTGTCGGAAGGGAATGAATATCTTATTGGAATGTGAGTAATGTTGTGTATATTTTAAAGTATGTAATGAGTGTGGTTTGGTTGTACTTGTATATAAATATGTATGTTAAGTAAGCAAGTATATTAAAAATATGAAATAAAATAATAAACAATTTGAAATGACACGTATGTATATAGTAAGCATCAAAGATACGAGGCCAAGACTCGACCGCCCGATTTGAGTAGGTATTTGTTACTTAGTGAGTTTTGCTTGTCACCCTACGATATAAAACACAGTATGACAAAAGTTTCATCAGACTGACAAGTTAAAACTTACTAATTGATTCATATAATTAAAGTTTATAAAAACAGGACTTGACCTACATATGCGTCAGGGGTACACAAGGAGTGAAACCTGCGGTTTAAATAAATAATTAAAAAATATATATATTTTTGTTGTATTTGTATTTTGAAATAAAACGGGTATTATGAAGTTTATATTTGGAATTTATGGTAACCTATCGCAATCACTAAATTTCATCTCCCAAATATAAAAAATTATAAGTGTTTGCTCGATTACGAGGGCGTAGTGGCGTGATCTTATCTCCCTCTCACTGAGCATAAGCGTGAGCGAGATGGAAGTGCGTGCTAAAAGCACGGATATCGTGTTTTTTAATTATATTTTTGTGTGCGTACATTTATAAGCAAAATCCTTTTACCAGATTTGAGAACTTATCATTGTACAACTATTAAACCAAAAATCATTGTTTAAGATTAAATATCCAACCAAAAACATCCAAAAGAAGGGTTAGGTTTGAAGAATAAAAGTATCGAGAAAACTATTGCCAATCGTGTTTTCACTTTTAACAGACTGAAGAAAAACAGTTTAAAATTCATATACTGTAAGGACAGGTATGTAATCACTATAGATGTTGAGATCTAGGTCGATAAACATTGGCAAATTTGCAATAGGGGCTCTTAAGAACTTACGTGAAAAGGAGCGCATAAAAACTGTTCTGACTTGGCAGTTTCGTGTCAAAGACTACTGTCAGTATTTGTAAGCTGTCAATATTTTACGCCATTACGCCACTGACAGATCTAAATGTATAAGAAAATCGGTGATACTACCATCTCGATCGCTACCGACCACGCGTTGCATCTCGATCGCTGGGAGACATGTCTAGTGTGAGATTTTTAGAATACGGAAATTGTTTTTCGTTCGATATCCGCCATGTGTTTTCGAGATATATGTCTATTAGACATCATCTCGAACGGCTCGAGAATAGGGAACATTACGCAAAACTTCGTAGGTGGCGACACTAGCAGCGTTGACATTGTACCTCATTCCCACTTGCGGTATTGTCTATGCAAGCATCCTTGTCACTCATTTGACAATCAATTGTGCATGTGTGTGTGAATCCCTATATTTCTATACTGGTTTACTATAAGTGATAGTGCTGCCTCTGGCGGCAGAACATTGCAGTAACTATTGTCCTCCAGGTCTGAAATGCGACGAGATTGCATTCCCTAATACGTCGGTGTTCCCAGATGGGATAGGCAGAGGATATTAAATTTAAAAGTTTAAGACTGAAATAATGTGATATCTAAATGACAGGTTGCTAACCTATCGCCCACTACACATCTCAACCCAATCCAGTAGACTTGACTGATTAGATCGGTCCCCCAAACTCGGTAATTTTGCGTAGCAAAATTTCAATTCGCGTTTTTTACGACTCGTGTTTAGACCTTTGCCTTCATTATCATTCGCTTAATTTCACTGTTGCGTTATTCCCTGAAATGTATTTTTTCAAATTGTCTCAAAAAAATATGGTCACGTGTACTTAGTCAATATGCATGATGACATGTTAAAATTGATAACGTAGTGTTGTTAAATGGATAGTAAACCATCAAATTATTGTAATTAAGTATACCTACATTTTAAAATATAATTAAAATCATAAAAAGATATGGACCTTGAAAGTTTAGAAAATATATATAATTTAACGGCCTCCGTAGCCCAGTGGGTAGTGACTCTGCCTACGAAGCTGGAGGTCCCGGGTTCGAATCCCGGTCAGGGCATTTATTTGTGTGTTTATCACGAATATTTGTTCCTGAGTTATACATGTATATAAGTATCTATATGTATTTATCTATTATATATATCATCGCCTAGTACCCACAACACACGCCTTATTGAGCTTACCGTGGGCCTAGGTTGATTTGTGTAAGATTGTCCCGTAATATTTATTTATTATTTATTTATATATTATGTAGGTACTTATTTTTTGTATTGTCCTGGAGTAAATTTATAGCTACCAATAGAATCCTTACGCTTTTATAGAAACAAAATTGTATGACAACTATGTACCTAAACGCAGTATTTCGCGAGCGCAACAGCAATTTACTTGATTTTTCCATACAGCGATTAGTATAAATAACAGATGTGACGTCATCCCAGTGTCTCAATTAGTATGAAGCGTTTATGGCTGCCGCCAGCGAGGTCAATTTTTGTCTCAGATTTTTGTGTATTTATGTTCTTTAATTGTAGTTGCTCCGATTCAAACATTTGTTCCTCTCCAAAAACTGGTTCGAATGGCATCGTAAGAAAATCTCATTCATCATCCCTATTGCCGCTATACGTATTTTGTGTGATTACAGATGGTTCTACAAGAGGTTAGACGCAGCAACGAATTAAGTGTACAACATGACGGCTATTTAAAAGAAATATTAAAGGAACTTAGGTAAGGAGCATTATGTTTTTCTTTTTGTGTAAGTCTTAAGCTGTTTTTTACTCGCTATAAAAATATCTTAAAAATCTGTGATAAATTGACACTGGCAATGATATTGACAGCTGCAGCTGCTATATTTGTCATTGCATCAGATATTTAAAATATTTTTTTTGTAATATGAGATGGATCAAACAAAGTGTCTTATTCGCCGTCCTAAAGCCAAAATGTAAGTGAGGAAACTATTTATATTTTTCAAAAATAATTGACGCAGCTGTAAAGTCTGCAACTTTTTTCTGGTGCGAGGGAAGGTTATTCCTATCACCAAAAAAATAATCATGCACTTCTAAAATGAATTCACTAGACCCTATTGAATTAAATTAGCCACAATAACCGTTCCTGGCACTCTTTAAGGGAGCCCTATGTCCAGCAGTGGACGTCTTTCGGCTGATATGATGATGAAATTAAATGTATGTTTTCAGAATGCAAAAATGCATGCACGGTACAAGACAAGCAGACAGAAAAAGCCCAATAAATCATGAGGCCAACACACAAGAACCTAAATCAGAGGTTTTGGAAAACGCATTCGAAATGCTTCTAGAAGATGACGGCGCTAGTCTTTGTGATGAAGTCAACGATTCGCATGAGGTAAGATTTGCAAAGCCTCAAGCCGCAGCAGAACCAAGGTAACCGATATAGCCCTCCGAATCGCTAAACTAAAGTGGCAGTGGGCGGGGCATGCACGTAGAACCGATGGCCGTTGGGGCGGAAAGGTTCTCTCATGGCGACCACGTACCGGCTTGCGCGGCGTGGATAGGCCCCCCACAAGGCGGACTGATGACCTGGTAAAGGTCGCGGGAGTCCGCTGGATGCGGGTGGCGCTGGACCGGCCATTGTGGCACTCGTTGGGGGAGGCCTATGTCCAGCAGTGGACGTCTTTCGGCTGATATGATGATGATGATGAAGAATTGATGAGAAAATAAACCTCATTGTTTGAAAGATTTGATTTTCATTCGCATGTCAAGATTTGCAAATTATTTTGTGTCTATAACTCAATGCGTCAAGGAAAAAAGCGGCCAAGTGCGGGTCGGACCACGCACAACGAAGGGTTCCGTGACACATACTACATTAAGAGTCCGCAGTAAGCTCGATTCTCCATACAAACGTAGTTACGCTCTCATTTTAAAACGACAAGTTAGTTTGCTCTGAAACTTTGTACTTAGAATAAGTTAAGTACCATCCAGGTATGTATAGCTCTAGTATAAGTTTTATCGATACATATACGTCTTCGAACGCGTTTGCGTTTAGTTTCAATTTGTATGGCAACGCGTAGTTCCTAAAAGTTACCACCAGAGGCGCTCTTCGCGTTGCCATACAAATCTTGTTTATGCTGTATTTCGTTTGTTTTATAAACTGGAGCCATATAAACTAATGAGGTAATAAATGAATATATGGTCACAAGCCTATTTTTATACCCGGAACCTGCACCTGTTACAGGTTCCCGTTAACCATCCGCCACTCATCAAGCCGGTATCATTGTCAGCACTGACCACAAGCACTCGTAAGTGATATTCATATGAATGAATGAATTAATGAAATATTTTATTTCTGGTCTTCACCGACCCATATAAGAGGTGTTAGTTACATTTTAATTATAAGGTTAGATTACACAATACAAAGCTATATACAATTTAACATACATCATAAAATGACATACAGAGAACATACACTTACTTAACATATTGCAAGGTAGATTTGACCTGCCCAATCCAGTATTATACAGAAGTATTGGACAGTCAAACCTACCAGCCATCATTTTCAGGATGCTGTTAGTACATAATCGCATGAAAGTCATTAGTGCGTGCCTCTGCGAACATCCCCGAGGCACTACACCATTTTTTTGGGCATTTCTAACAGCATCCTGAAATAGTATTTTTCACAATCGTGTTATAATAGAGAGCTTTTTAGTCGAGTACCGTGTTTAGGCCACGAAGCTTGCTGAGTGGCCTAAGTAAGGTACGAGATTAAAAAGCTTGATTATGACACTATTGTGAACAATACTTTTTGTACGAGTTCATTAAAATTAATACGATTATATAAGAAAACTAAATATCGTAAGTACTATATTGTCTAGTTCTATCAAACCACCGGCGTCCGTAATGTTGCAGTACTGTGCTGTGTTTGGCTAAATAGTAGCCAATCACAAATCGAGTCTCCTTGACACATATTATTGAAATACGAAGTTCTATTTTCAATTTTTTTTCGGTTGTCCAGAGCGTATCGAAACAGTTATTTCGGTTGTTTCGGAAGTAACAGACTATTCAACGATGAAAAGAGTGACGTTGCAGTATTCTCTATGAAATCTTAATACACATATTTTAATCGTCGAGTACAAAATAGTATTTTTCACAATCGTGTTATAATAGAGAGCTTTTTAGTCGAGTACCGTGTTTAGGCCACGAAGTTTGCTGAGTGGCCTAAGTAAGGTACGAGATTAAAAAGCTTGATTATAACACTATTGTGAACAATACTTTTTGTACGAGTTCATTAAAATTAATTTTCTACGAGTCAACTGAACTAATTAAACAAACTCGATACTGTTGAAACGAAGTGCAGCTCATCGCTCGTACGCTCGTTGATATCTTAAAAGACATCAACGAGCGTACGACATCAAAGCGATTCTATTGGTCCAATTCATTACAGTTCAGTAAAGCAGCCACGTGATTGGTCGAATTTATTTTAGTTGTCTGGAGCGTATCGAAAAATAGTTATTTCGATTGTTTCGACAGTAACATGGACTACAACGATGAAAAGAGTGACGTTGCAGTATTCTCTATGAAATCTTAATACTCAGATTTTAATCGTCGAGTACAAAAACATTATTATACATAACGCGTAGGGCGCTATAAGCTCGCTTTGTGTGCTTAACCCACAGTCCGCTAGTGTAGAAAGATTGGCAGAAGGCTTTAAAAAGTCCAATCTTTACCTCTGCGTTCCACCTAGCATAGAACTTTTTTTTATTATTTTTTCTAAAGAGTGACAATTCAAAGGCCAAATAATGTATGCCATACGATTAAATAAAAAAAGATATTTATTCAAACTTTATTGCACAACCCGAAAAAAGTACAAATAGCGGACTTAATACCATAAGAAATTCTCTACCAGTCAACTATAAGGGTTCCGTTTTTGCCATTTTGGCTACGGTACCCTAAAAAGGCCCTATATGCATTGTACCGAGTATGCTGGCAGTATTTCCTCGTTGAACTGCAATGCTGATGCGTTGCACGAGAAAACCGCCAGCTCTTCTATTACCAGTTATGATGATACTAATGCCGAAATAACTCTCGATTCTGTAAATTCCTACAATTGAGGAGCTAAAACCTATAGTTCAATTCAAAATTTAAACGCAGAAGCTTAAAAACTACTATCTTGAAATAACTTACAAAGTTGAGGAAAGCCTAATTTTCGACCATTGTTTTCTACTATGTCGCTGAACCGAATTAATTGTTAGAACCTACATATAAACTATATGTACACTGGCTGTATAAAAACTGAAAGACATTGTCGTTGCATTGCTTACATGACGGTTACTAGGCTCCTAACAGTATAGCTGTAACTCACAATACGTATTCACGGATTAAACTAACTTTTACTCTACTAAAGTGGTTTTCCTCTATCATTAATATGTATTGGTACTCATTATACGCATAGTTTCAAGTTCTTTAATTTCCTAGTCAGTTACTTTTCGCTAGGATGCACCGTAAGAAGCTACGAGTGAGAAACCAAAAAAAAGTCCCAAAACTGCCAAAAGTTGTCCCGAGATATCTCGTGTAACCATTTTTGATATACAGGATGACTGGTAATTCGACCTATTCCTTGAAAGGGGTTATACTAGAGCTAATTTGCAACAATTTATGTCCAGTCAACCAGGGATCAAAACACGATTTTTTTTTAATTTTTCGAGTTTTTAGTTTGTTTGAAAAAAAATCGCCTTGCAGCCTTAAGGGGACGTAGGTTCGTGGTCTTCCCTCCCTCTCACTGAGCATAAGCGTGAGCGAGATGGAAGTGCGTGTTTGGAAGCGTGGATATCATGTTTTTTAATTTTATTTCTTTGTGCGTTTTAATAAATAAAAAAGTAATAGCTGATTTCCCTCAAACATGACATTGCCGATTTTAGAATCAATTGTAATATGTTTAGCTGTTGTGCATAATTTGTAACGATTTTTTTAAGTGTATTTTAGACCTATGTTCGTGATTTTTTTCAATCGAGCGAAAGTCAAAAACTCAGGATTTGAATAGCTGATTTCCCTCGAGAAAGGCCTCAAAATTGCTAATTAAATTTAGGGCAGCCGTATTAAAATCCAAACAAGAGCTACGATTTTTTAAAAATCCGTTTTCGGAGCTCACGTCGCCTTAAAGTGCTGATTGTGACAAAAATATTTTTTTACCATCCAAATGGAAGTACTTTTGTCACAATTACCAGCTTAAGGCTGCAAGGAGATTTTTTTTCATACAAACTAAAAACTCGAATATCTCGGAAACCAGCGAGTTTCGACCCCTGGTTGACTGGACATAAATTGTTGCAAATTAGCTCTAGTATAACCCATTTCAAGGAATAGGTCGAATCACCAGTCACCCTGTATACTAGTGAAATAATTTTTGAAATCGGATGTTATCCGTAGTCAGACATACATAATAATAAAACGTGTCATCATCAATACACAGTATAAAACAAACTCGCTTCCCGCTGTCTGTCTGTCCCTATGTATGCTTCGATCTTTAAAACTACGCAACGGATTTTGATGCGTTTTTATAGATAGAGTGATTCAAGAGGAAGGTTTATACAGGGTGTCCGGTAATTAATGGTCAATCTTCTAACCACGAATAGGGCACCTTAGACTGGTCCAGAAAATCGACTTTAAAGTTTAGTAAAAGTCCCCTGGTTTTCGAGATATTCGCACTTATCGAAGAGCGAATTGTACCAAAACAAGCTGTTTAAAAGTGAACATTTATAGCATCTTTATTTGTAAAGATGTAAATGGCATGTGTTATACCATTTTAGAAATAAATAACTACAAAAGACAGAAATGTTTTATACAACCAATCAAAAATTGATGAAAATGACAACTTCACTTCATCAGTGCGAGTAGCTTCATAGCTTCAATATTTCAACAAATTACAGAGCAGTATTCTTGCAGCGCATGGCCTGCTCGATTTTATTTTCAACCAATCACAGAGCAGAATTCTTGTAGCGCGCGGCCGTCTAGATTTGCTTAAACCAATCAGATCACACACAAGTTCATTACTCCGTTGGGACCATTATTCCCGCGGGAACAATTTAGGCCTTTGTCCTTTTGTATACAGGCATGGAATAATACCATTTGTGAGCAAGTGTGATGAAAAAATTGTTTCGTATATGCGGATGTCAGGATGTCCGGCTGTTCTCCTCTACAAATCACATCTCTCAACCGATTCTCTTGAAACTTTGTGTGCTGGTTCGATTTATTTTTTTCGAGGCATATTTTGGTTTTTTGCCCGACCACGGCAGAGCCTATCGCTAAACTTAAGTGGCAGTGGGCGGGGCACATTGCACGTAGAACCGATGGCCGTTGGGGCGGAAAGGTTCTCGAGTGGCGACCACGTACTGGAAGGCGCGGCGTGGGTAGGTCCCCCACAAGGGGTACTGATGACCTGGTAAAGGTCGCGGGAGTCCGCTGGATGCGGGTGGCGCAGGACCGGGCACTTTGGAACTCTTTGGGGGAGGCCTATGTCCAGCAGTGGACGTCTTTCGGCTGATATTATGATGATGATGATGATGACGGCAGAGCCGAAAAGAAGGGATATGATTTTAGCAGTCTATGTTTGTATTTGTGTATGTTCCAGTGTAGCGCTCAAAATACTGAACCGATTTTGATAAATGGGGTGTCAATCGATTCGAAATTATGCTCCGGGCTACTTTTTGTATGAAAAATAAAAACATGGTAGCTGTCACATACAAATAAGTCTTTGAAAAAAAAATGCTATCATTGTGTGTTGAGTATCAAATGAAAGAGGAGAAAATTTCGAGTTCAAATATATAAACAATATTATTTCTTTTTCCTTTCCCTTTTCGGGATATAGTTTTTTAGGGTTCCGTCCCTAAAGGGTAAAACGGGACCCTACTACTGAGACTCCGCTTTCCGTCTGTCTGTCCGTCTGTCACCAGGCTGTATCTCATGAACCGTGATAGACAGTTGAAATTTTTAGATGAATACTTAAAAAAACAGAATAAAATAAATATTTAAGGTGGCTCCCATACAACAAACGTGATTTTTTGCCGTTCTTATAGATAATGGTACGGAACCCTTCGTGCGCGAGTCCGACTCGCACTTGGGCGGTTTTTAAATTTTGTATGCTTGTTATTAAATACACTCAAGAGCAAAAGTTTCGGGTCACCCTAAATTAAATAACCGCAATAGGATTTGTTTAATATTTTACACTAGTCTTATTATTGTATTGAAATAAATAAATAATAATTGACATAATAAACTATTCTTCATAATACCCAAATGTATTAGCAATTTCCGGGATCCTATCATAAAAATATCAACATCCAAAAATTACGATTTTTGCGATATCTCGCTCCGTTAACGTTGTTTTTTTTTTACTGTTATTTCTGCAGATTAGATGTAAAATTTAATATAGATCATGACAGGGTTAAAAAACTATACAACCTTGCACTATTTTAGGAAATATGACGGTATTTCATCGACCCGAAATTTTTGCTCTTGAGTGTACAAGCTCGCGACGTCTATAGCTAACACAGCCACTACTAATATTAATATGGATTAGATTTTTATAGCAGTAACATATAATATTGTCCAACAGTTAAGCCAATTTATGAGCCGGTGAAAGTGCAATCCATCTTGCAGGGGAAAGTCAGACCTGCTACACCAAAAGGGAAACTCATCAGATTAAAGGTATTATAATTTTTATTTTGCACCCAAAGGGAAACTCATCAGATTAAAGGTATTATAATTTTTATTTTGCACCCAAAGGGAAACTCATCAGATTAAAGGTATTATAATTTTTATTTTGCACCCAAAGGGAAACTCATCAGATTAAAGGTATTATAATTTTAATTTTGCACCCAAAGGGAAACTCATCAGATTAAAGGTATTATAATTTTAATTTTGCACCCAAAGGGAAACTCATCAGATTAAAGGTATTATAATTTTTATTTTGCACCCAAAGGGAAACTCGTCAGATTAAAGGTATTATAATTTTTAATTTACACCCAAAGGGAAACTCATCATATTAAAGGTATTATAATTTTTATTTTGCACCCAAAGGGAAACTCATCAGATTAAAGGTATTATAATTTTTAATTTACACCCAAAGGGAAACTCATCAGATTAAAGGTATTATAATTTTTATTTTGCTTAACTAAAGAGAAGAATGGTTTACTATATGTATTGTTTTTCAAAGCCCTATCGCACCGGGTCGCCATTGCGTCGTACCCCATACAAAGAGGGTAGGCAAGCGTTGCGAATGGGGAACTTGCATGGGACTTCAATTTCGAATAAATTGCACTCAATCGATGCAAAAAAAAGAAAAAAAAAACGATTTTATAAGTTTTACCTAACGTTAAAATGACGGATTTTTTTAATTATTTTTTCTTTAAAATAACGTAACAGTTTCATAGAATATTAAATTAGAAATGATATTTTGTATGACAAGTTTAGACTTAAACGTAAATTTTGTGGAGATAATCGCAAATTAATTACTTACAAAGTTTTAATGCTACAGTTGTTTTAATGCTGCTAAATAAAATATTAAGATGCAAGTTCCCTATTGAGTGAACCTCCATACATTTCTATATGATATGTATGGATACCATGGCCGGCGACGTTGCCATGGCGCCGCTGTGAGGCACGGCACTTAGGGCTTGTCCATCTAAAAAAACAGAATAAAATAAATACTTAAGGGGGCTCCCATACAACAAACGTGATTTTTTTGCCGTTTTTATAGATGGTACGGAACCCTTCGTGCGTGAGTCCGACTCGCACTTGGCCGGTTTTTTTTTACTTTTTATGCTTTATTGCTTTAGTGTTCTTACATAATAAACATACATATACACACACATATGTGTGCATCACTAGCATGGGCGAGATGCCTTTTATTTTTTTTTTTTTCTTGGGGAAATAAATAAATAAAATAAATATTACGGGACAATCTTACACGAATCAACCTAGGCCCACGGTAAGCTCAGTAAGGCTTGTGTTGTGGCTACTAGGCGATGATATATATAATAGATACATACATATAGATACTTATATACATATATAACATCCATAACTCAGGAACAAATATTCGTGATAAATACACAAATAAATGCCCTGACCGGGATTCGAACCCGGGACCTCCAGCTTCGTAGGCAGAGTCACTACCCACTGGGCTACGGAGGCCGTTGTGCCGCCGCCGAAATGCCTTTAAGCATCCCACCTAGCCGAGGAACTAGGATGGGTATGCCTGACCCGATTGGCACTAAGTTCGACGACCTTTGTAGCCTACTTGGCAGTGCCTGCCTACGAAGCTGGAGGTCCCGGGTTCGAATCCCAGTAAGGGCATTTATTTGTGTGATGCCACAAATATTTGTTCCTTAGTCATGAATGTTTTCTATGTATTCAAGTGTTTATTTATCTAGATATAAGTATGTTTATCGTCGTCTAGTACCCATAGCACAAGCTTTGCTTAGTTTGGGACTAGGTCGATTTGTGTATATAAGATTGTATATTTATGTATTATTATTATTATTTAGCGGAAGTCCGCTGGATGCGGGTGGCGCAGGACAGGTCATTTTGGCACTCTTTGGGGGAGGCCTATGTCCAGCAGTGGACGTCTTTCGGCTGATATGATGATTATTATTTATTAACTGTGGGCCTGCAATAGTCAAGTGTAGATGTGTGTGCAGGACGGAACAATGGTGCTGGTCCCAGAGAACATGAAAATGAAGGCGGGGCCGAATCTTGAGAAGAATGGAGGTGAGTTAGAGAGTTACTGTTTGTCTTTAGTTTAGGGCCAAGGGGCTGTCCATGTATTACGTCACTTCAAAATAGGGGGGGGTCTGACCACAGAACACTAAACACTATAGCGCGCGATTTCCATCGGGACCGTTGTCGCCGCCTCGTCGTCTCCACCGAGCCTACAACAACACGGCGTCCGGGTGACGTTGGTAGGAAAGCTTGAGCGCATGCTCACACCCTATAGTATCCGCAGAATGAAGTGGCAAGCAGGGTCATAAAATATTAGAATCATGCTATTATTACGCACAAAAAGGTTTCATTGTTACTTTAGTAGTAGTAGTAGTTAGTAGTTAGTTATTTAAGTTAAACAACATTTAAACAGCGATGATGGCGAATCCTGTTCCACCGTGATACAGTATAATTACTAGTACGGGGAACAGAGGAAGCTTACTCGTAGTATTACAAAAAATGTATTTACATACGTAATTGATTACCTACACCATCAGCAGTCAGTACTTGCGTATGCTTACCTTATAAAAGTTTTTTACAGTGTAAGTAGTAGTAAGTCTTGTTCCTTACCAATAAAGTTATTTTTATTTTATTATTTTATTGCCATACAAAATGACAGCCATCACGCTTTGCGGTACCGCCTTAAAAGTAGTACATAAGTTTAAGTACTTGGGCCACTGGGTAACGGAAAGTATGTCAGATAACGATGACATAGATAGGGAACGTAGGGCATTGTGTGTTCGTTGTAACACGCTGTAGTAATGAAGTAAAGCTAACACTTTTTAAAGCATTTTGTCAAACATTCTACACGTGCAATCTGTGGTCTAGTTATACGCAGCGGGCATACAATGCTCTGCGTGTTCAGTACAACAACGCGTTTAGAGTGCTGTTTGGACTGCCGCGTTATTGCAGCGCATCGACAATGTTTGCCGAGGCGCACACCGATGGCTTCGCTGCCATAATAAGTGCGCGGTGCGCTTCGCTTCAGAACCGTCTTTGCCGCAGCTCAAACAGCATTCTAAACGTGCTGGCTCAGCGCTGGGACTCGCCGCTGCTCGCGCGCTGGTTCCAGCTGCACGCGCCTGTAGTCGCCGCACCACGCCGCTTTTAAGTTTATTTTATTTTATTTATTTGGTACTAACATAGCTTTATAAATCTCATTGTTACTAACATTTTATATGGATTACTATTTTCCGAAATAAAAACTTTGATTTGATTTGATTTGATTGCCCAACTCGCCACTTAATTCTGCGGATACTATAGTGGCGCGCGTGCCACGCCCACATCGCCATTGTAAGTATTAAGTGTTCTGTGGGTCTGACTATTGGAAGGCGGTAGTCATTTTATTTAGGCGCGGAGGGTCCATTCAAGGAATTAAAAGGATGATGATAGACGGGGGGTCAAAAATCGTCAAAAAATTATGACGTAATATGTGGACAAGCCCCAATCACAATGCAATGCGTCTGTTTGCCATGGTTACGTCTCATGTGGTTCAAACAGCTACAAGTTAAGTAAGACGACCGGTTAGCCTACTGGGCAGTGACCAGGGGCTGCATAACCGAAAAATACCGGTATTCTATTTTAACGGTATGACGTCATATCGGTTGTGAAATAGCGGTTTCGGTAGCGGAACCTTTATTTTAACCGATTTTTAAAGGTACCGATATATCGACTTTGGCCTGGAGTTGTTGCCAAACCGCCGGCAAAGGCACTGCCTTTTTGTCTTTAAATGTTTATTAGCCAATGCTTCCTCTGTAGAATGCCAGCTCGCTTACTTTTTTCGGTTACCTTGATAATACTGGTATTATAAAGGTTTCAGTATAATTTAAAACTGATATTGCTAACCGTTATTTCAAAGCGGTTACGGTACCGTTATGCTCGCGCGGTGCGCATAACCTTTACCCGGTATAACCGTAACCGAAATCAGTCCCTGGTAGTGACGCGGCCTACGAAGCTGAAGGTCCTGAGTTCGAATCCCGGTAAAGGCAAATATTAGTGTGGTGAGCATGAATATGTGTTTCTGAGTCTTGGATGTTTTCTATGCATTTATATCTATTACTAGCTTGTGCCCGCGACTCTGCCCGCGTAGAACTCGTTTATATCGTAGCTCCATATAAACTTTCACCCCCTTAACCCTTTGAAGCCCAAAACCTATGTATAAAGTGGTCGTGTGTCGTCGTGCCAACCACGCCAAAAACGCCTTGAAGTGTTATGACGTCCGCTGTCAAAGCAGCCTTCAGTCTTTCATATAAGGTTTATAGTCGTTCTCTTATGGAGAAAAGGTTGGCGTTTCAGTGACACTTTAGTACGTGAATTATGGCGTTCAAAGGGTTAAGGGATGATTTCCGGGATAAAATGTATCCTATGTCTTTCCCCTGGGATTCAAACTATCTCCATAACAAATGTTATCTCAATCGATTGGGATTGTAACCGGTTTTTTTGTTGTATGGGAACGTAACCGTTATTTTTTCGTTCTTTGTTAATTATTTCATTTTCTAATTGGGCAATCTAATAATACGCACCCGTTACCTCAAAACACAACTGAGTCCTACATATGAAGTACCTATAAAATAGACCGAGATATGTGTTTATTTCGAGGTTTTTGCAAAAAACCGGTTCACCAATCCATGTGGCATTAAAAATGACAATAGCGCATCGTAAATTGTTTGTCCCCAAACTTATTGCTATTATTTTGTTACAGAAACCCAGATCGATGACCAGAAATTGGAAGCAGATGAAAACGATTCGAAGCGTTTGAAGACTACGGATATCAATGAATATTAATAGTATATTATCAATATTATCATGTTTTAGTTATCTAGCAGCTATACGCAATAATTATGAAGGCAGATTTCCTCTTTCTAGTGTACACAGTGCGAGTGAAACAGAAGCCACTGAGTAGTGCGCGTTAGCAAGATGAGCTAGCCCACCTGGGGGCTGTCCATATATTACGTAATTTCAAAATAGGGGGGGGGGGGGGGTCTGACCATTGGATGGCGGTAGTCATTTTATTAGGCGGGGAGGGTCCATTCAAGGAATAGGCTTGATGCGTCATGTTAAAATTGATAACGTGGTGCTAAATGGATAGTAAACATTATTGTAATAAAGTATAAATTATAAAATTGAAAGTTTAGACAAAACATGCGTTTTTTTTTATTGTCCGAAAGTAAATCTAAAGCTACCAATAGAGTCCTTACGCTTTTATAGACGTCATACCCGTGTGACAATAAGTATGATGCGTTTCGCCCGCCGCCAGTGAGGTCAATCTTTGTCTCAATTTTTTAGGTTATTTATGTTACTTTATTGTAGTTGCTCCCATACAAACATGTGTTCCTCTCCAAAGACTGGTTCGAATGGCATCGTAAAAAAAGTTATTCTTAGTCATCATCCCTAATAAGAGGGGTCCAACATCGACAACAAAACAATGACGTAAAAAATGAAAAATTAAAAAAAATTAAAAAAAATCACAGAATGACAACAAGGTTGGAGCTTCCTAGTAGGTAAAAAACCTGTGTCAGGAAGTCCCGCTCCTCCATTACATATAGGCTGTTATATATGGACAAGCCCCTAGCAACAGCGCGCGACACATTTCCGTGTCGTTTACTCCCACAAAAGCGGGCGTAATTTGTATTGAAATTCGACTCATTGCTTTTGAGTATAACTCCATATCAAACTCAACACCAGCTGTTCTGTGGTAGGAAACTTTAAGACACACTTTGGCACTTAGTTATTAAAAGTATTCATTTATTGGGGCTTCTAAACGGGCCATATTCTCACTGCAATATGTGACCTCTCTTACTCACATGTTAGAGAAAGACAGATAGTTGCCGGCCACATATTGCACTGAAAATATGGCCCGTTTAGAAGCCCCATATTGATAGCATTCAAGACTGATATACCATATTTGCGTAAATTGTTTTGTACGCGTAACATATCAGTTTCTTTTTTATAAGAACCGCCAATAACGAATGTAAACTAAAATGGCTTCCACTCGCACCATCTCGCTTACACCATATAGTGCTGCTATTCACACACGTCGTTCATAATTAAAAAGCCGCCATTTTAGATTCCATTCATCATTGCCGTGAATTTTTCTTCTGAAAAATTGAAAATAAATATGGATTCCCGAACGCAACGTAATTATTAAATTTAAACTAATCTTAATGAGTCTAACTGCGCTAATGTAAGATTATTAGGTACGTGGTAGCATTGTAACTAATCTACGTATGATTAAATACAATATGTAGAAAATACGCACCGTGTTTCTTTTTTTGACACAATCTTTGACTGAATTTTAGGGATGATATTACGAATACCTAAAATATGATAATCTAATGGAAACCGAATCGTTGGTTCAATATTGGAAAATTATTTAATTACGAAGAAGGCCCAAAAGAGAATGGGGTAATTTATAAACTAGTGGCTATGTCCGATATGGTCAAATAAAAAATGAATTTAATTAAGAAATTTCTCGAGAATCGGTTGAGCAATGCGACCTGTAGAGTAGAACAGCCGGACAGCGGGATATCGGACACGATTCGGAACGATTTTCGGCCCAAACTGAAGCTTCATTCGCTTCTCTCACTTTAGTATAACGTGGCCAGTTATTGAAGGGTGGCCAGCAATTAAAACCTTATACTAAAATGAATTCTATTATAGGTGAATCGAGTTCAGTTTTAGTACGAACTGGCCAGTTATTGAACGATGGCCAGTTACTGGCGATTTACCCAACTAAGTATAGCTGCCCGTGCGGCTTCGCCCGCGTATTGAAAGAACAGGCAAACCCGCGGCTAAGTCCATCCAGAAATTCGATTTTATTCACGGGTAAAAAAAAATCGGATAAGCTGTTCCGGAGTTTACCCATTACATACTTACTCATACTCATTTATTCTTAAATAGATCATTATGCTGGTTACGCGACCACCTTCGGTTAGCGACCACCTGTCTGTTCGGTTAGGACATGGTTTTTTCAATTGAAAATAATATCAATTCTTCAGAGCCTATTAAAACAGTTAGCCGTTTGCATTATTATTTGTAGTTATAGAATAGGAATTTACTAAAGAACGAGTGTGGTCGCTAACCGGCACATGAAATTAGGTGGTCGATAACCGGCGAAATGACCCTATTACATGACAAAGGTTTTTCATGGCAAAAAAATTAGGATGTCAGTGGTAAATTTATTACATCAAATCATTAGGTAGTCAGAAATGTAGGCAATGGCTGACAAAGCACACAGAGGTCTTCTCTTAATAATATTAGTCCAGATGATCATTTCCCGTCATCAATGGTGATGTCGAGACTATCGGGAGAGTAGTTGTAGTCGATGAATCTGTTCGCGATGATGTGTTTGTAGACAAGGGCGGATTTACGCGCTGTTCGGGTCCGCTCGGGCGATTCGAAGTCCACCTCGTACAGACCGAAATGCGCACTGGGGAAAAACAAACATGTACGAATCAAAAAAAAGGACAAGTTGTAAATGATGAGTTGATGACTGTACTTTTCTTTCTATGAAGAAATCCATCATCATCGTCATATCAGCCGAAAGACGTCCACTGCTGGACATAGGCCTCCCCCAAAAAGTGCCAAAATGACCGGTCCTGCGCCACCCGCATCCAGCGGACTCTTTCTTTCTTAACGAACGACTATTAAGGCGGGGTTGTTTCAAAGTAAGCTTAAGGAAGTTGGTAAACGTTAGAAACGTTCTTTAAATTCGGAGAAGAAAATGAGAAGTTTGACAGTTCTCTATGGGATAACAGCTACCGATGCCATATTTAACGTTAAACGGTCTGGGAGATAAGGTCAATGCAACCGTAGTGTATGGACGTAGCATTATGAATTATTCAAGGTGTCTTTGAAATACACACCATCAAAACGAACAATTTCACAACTCTAAAATCAAGAGTAATGGTGGCCCATGAGGGAGGTACTTCAATAATTATATAAAATCAACATTACTTGCCTGTAACCCTCCATCCACTCAAAATTATCCATAAGGCTCCAGGCCATGTACCCCCGCAGCTGAACACCTTCGTCCAGCACGTCCAGCACGTCGTCCAGCGCGGCGCGGTAGTACTGCACGCGGTCGTCGTCCACCAGACCTCCAGTGCTCGACCATCCGTTCTCAGTCACGTATAATACCGGTGCGTTGTATTTGTTGTGCAGGTGGGTTAGGGCGTTGTATAAGCTCCGTGGTGCTTGCTGGAAAATGGGCGTATATTGGGTTCTTTAGTGAAAATAAAAACGTGAAGAAACGGAAAACAAGCGACGGGTGTGGACGGGATGTCTCTACTGTGCTCCTAATACCTACCTATCTACGTGGCGCGATCCACCTCGGTGTCTTACTGTCCCAATTAGAGGTAATTGCGTAACTTTTCGGACGAGCGTTAGGGCAACTCAACTTTCATTTTCCCATCCAAAAACAGTATACATTTGTACAAAGAACTATGTTAGGATAACGACACCCTTGACCGCGAAAACACTCTTGAAACTTATCTTTCAATATATGCTATACTGAAATCGTGTAGGTGTATAGGGATATCAAGATACATCACACTATTTTGATGCTAATATCGAATGTAAGGTAAACGTCCACTGTTTCGGCATGTTAAGCCTCTTATGAATTCGTATTTTTTTTAAGACATTACTGAACATGATATATCGCTTTGAAATCTTTTGTGTGATGAAAACTGATATCTTGGCTATTATTTATATTTCAATATCTATTTTTTTTTAATTTATTTGTAAACCTCTTATTTGAACCCCATTTCGTGATAAAATTTGGCTCTGCTCCTAAGTTTGTGAGTTCGGCATAAAGTTTTCGAGTACCTGATAGTAGGAGATACGTTTTACTTATGCATATACACCCTCATTTGTTATTTGGTATTTAACGAGATTATTGAAGAGGTAAGTAATATCATGAATATTGACAAAATCCAATAGAGGGCCTGGGTAAAACTCTGGTAAATTTAAAATACCGTGACTTTTGTTGTTTTTCCAGGATTTTTTTATGAAATGTAAAGTTTAATAACTTATCCAATAGTACAGGGTCACACTTTCAAAAGTATGTCACACATTAGGTTATCTATTTATATTAACCAAAACTGTTTAACTTGAGATAAATATCTAGACAACCTTTGGGACGTGACACATCTGTAAACGCTCTTCTGTTCAATAGAGTTTAAAGTTACCTTTCACTTCTTAAAAAAACCCCTTAAAAATAAAGAAAGTTCCGGGAGTAGTAAGTCCCGGGTTTACAAAAGTTTAAAATAAAAAATGACTTTAATAAGTAATTGTAAAATGTACCTATCTACCTAGTTAGATGCATTGATTATATAAGATTGATTTACCTGAAAAATTATCTGGTCAATGTTGTATGGGTCACACTTTTTAAAGAACAATCTTATGTTGTTTGTAACCTTTCATTTATTAAAAATAATCCCGCAAAAATAATTAATACCCGGTAGCCAGGCAACAATATTCCATTTTATCGAAGTACATATTACCTCTTCAAGAAGAATATCAAATAACAGACGAAGGTACACAATTCCCATACCTTATCTACTACTAGGATTGATTTGTGTTTACCTACCACTATATAATTCTCTGTCACGAACTTGGGAAAAAGTATTAAAAGTGGTAGTCCCTTGTTTCGTGTTACTAGTTCTTGGGTATTCCCGCAATTAATAATTTAGATCACATTTAAATTATGTTCAATAACCAATAACTATCCTACATGTCTATCCCCTTTGCCTATCACATTCCTCCTCCTCATCCTCATTGTTATCTGTGTAAAGCACTTGAGGATATCCGATTTGCGAAGAGGCCATCCCAGGTTATCGAGGGACTCGGTAGAGTGACGGGAGATAGCCACAACCGGAAACAGTAAGATAAAGTGGTCTAGCAACACGTTGCGTCAGAGCTTATATGAACGGACAGCTATTCCAATCCCATTCTAATCGCAGTTTTATAATTCAGAAGATCCACTTTGTTGTGTTGTAAAATTTACGTCATAAACACGAGAGTGAGATGACATACTTATAGGATCGACAGATCAAAGGAACATGCAATGAAATTAGATAAATATATTAGGTTACCATAGATAAATCCTAAGTATCAGTTTGCGGCAACATGGGAATATACCCATTCAGACCTAGTTAGGTAGGCATATAAAAACCATTTACTCACATTTAACCAGGAAGACGCTGATTTCGGCCAGTCATCTGGCACAAACGTGCCTGCATCCACGTCATCCATCATCCCAGGCACAGGATACACGTCTTTATAGTCATTAGCTGACACCAATATAGAAGTGTAGTGGTTTACTCCGTAGAAATCAGAAGCTCCTTTGACGAAGGCTATCTCTTCTTCTGTGAATTCTGGCATTCGAGATCTGGGGTAACCCTGGTCTTTGCTTTTAATGGCGACGCGTTCGGACAACTCTATAGGGAAGCCGCCTTGCTCGGAGAAAATAGGTTCGGCGTATATTCCCCACTGAAAAAGTCAACTTTAATCAAACAGAGCTTCAGACAGGGTCACCAACTCTAAAATTTCGTTTCGACGCCATCAGCAGCAATAGTACTTGAAGCTGCGCAGGAGAAGAGCAAAATTATTGACACAACTACTCATTTGAGTTTGCCGAGTTACAGACAACTCTACCGTCTAAGGTAGAAGATTTCAATTTCGATGACAGCTATATAAAAAGAAGGCAACATTAAATAATCTCAACCACACTCAGAGCTGCTAACTGGATCTAACATTTGATTTTAAGATAAGTCGTAAACTTACTTGCATTTGTGCAAAAAGTTCAGCAGCCGCCTTATCTTCCTCAGAATCAGTTAACGGAGCGAAATAGTTGGTGCTTATCGTGATCCCGCACTGCCCACCCTGGCTGGGCTTGAAGTCGTTGTTATACGCGTGGTACGCCCTCGCATGAGCTATCACCAAGTGTTTCGCGCACAGATATTCAGCTATACCAGTCGCGTTCAGCTGAGGAGCCTTCGTGGTCGAACCATAGCCCTCATAGCAGATCTCTCTAGGCTCATTAAACGTGATCCAATCCTTAACTCTATCTCCAAACAAAGAGTAGACGGTTCTAGCGTAGTCCTCGAACCATTCAGAGAAGAGAGGGTTCGCGAATCCTCCGAGTTCTTGCAGTTTCTGCGGCAAGTCCCAGTGGTAGAGCGTGACTAGAGGTTTGATGTTGTACTTGAGCATCTCGTCGATGTAGTTGTTGTAGAACTGGACGCCGGCAGGGTTGACGTGGTCGGAGAAGCCGGAGGGCAGCAGGCGCGACCAGGAAAGAGAGAACCGGTACGCGTCGAGCCCGAGCTCGCGCATCATTTCCACGTCGCGTCGGTACTGGTGGTAAGAATCAGTCGCCACGTCGCCGTTGCTCTGGTCTTTAATTACGTTCGGCTTGTTGTGGGTCATGTGGTCCCAGATGTTTTCACCCTTGCCTGAAAATGAAAGTCCATTACATTGCAAGTCCAGTTATTTAGTTGGTTTTAGTAACTGTAGGGTATTAGCTTAGAGGAAAGGTGTGGGGAAAGGTACTAGGGATGCACAAGTCTCTCTTCCGGTTTCCTAATCCTATACAATTTAAAGGATGAGTGTACGTCCTCAGTCCTCACCCATTTTACAGAGAATGACAATTTTTATACTATGAAGATAATCTGAACAGGAATTGCAGTCGTGGAACATACCTACAGTGATTAAAATTGCTGGACAAAGGGCTACAAGAAAAGGAATTCTACATATCTAGTGGTCACATGGTCGTCTGGTACGCCTTAGTACAGTCCCTAGCGGGGAAACATACCTGCACCTATGCGTGGTAACTTTGAAGAAGGTCTTACCGTCCTCATCCCAACCACCCTCGATCTGGTAGGAGGCTGTAGCCACGCCAAAGAGGAAGTCATCAGGGAACCTCCTCTCCCCCTTGATGGATGTGGCATCGCTGCCTATCGCTAGTACGCTGCAAAACCATAAAATAACTTTGTCAATGAAAAATTTTGAAAGACGTTCCCATTGGTATGGGGATATATTCAATAGTGAATTAACTTGGGCCGCGGTATAAAAAAGATACCTATCTATGTTATTTTGAATATTTCCAATTCCATTACCTATATGATGGAAATTACTAATTTAGGGATAAATCTTAATTTTGTGAAATTGAACTCTGCTCGTTTTCAATTAACGTTAAGTTTAATTGTGTGGAATCAAATCAAGTAAGTACCTAACTTGGCTTTTTTTACATTGACGTTTTACGTGGGATTATAAAGCTTGTAATAAAAATAGAAGCGGGTTGTGTCGGAGATACAACCGTTAATTAAGTTTAAGTGGATACTTCTTTGTTGGCTGTACCCGTACAATATATATCTGAATTAATTAACTATAATATGTATACTTAAGTACAGATAAATTGATATATATAGCAACATTGACTGACGTAGCTCATTTGACTCGCGATACATTGAAAATGGCGGTCATTTCAGCTTTATTTTCATGTCCGCCACATAAACTAAATAACATTTTGTGATTAACAAACAGTTATTTGAAATCAGATTAGGCTTCTCTACAAAAAGTTATTCCGGAAGTTACGTGATACATTTTGAACTGTACCCCTACAAGAACGCGAGCAAAGAAGTATCCACTTCAAAAAACTTAACTTGACTCTCGAGCATTAAATACTCGTACACGGGAAGAGTAGGGCGTGAGAATATAAATGTGTGCTATTCTGACCCGCCACCAAAGAGAAATAATATCATTAATTAATTATCTACCGACCGGTTTGCCTAGTGGATAATGACCCTGTCTATGAAGCTAACAGCGATTCGAACTCAGTGCGAGTTCGAATCGCCGCCTAAGTAGTTCGCATAAACACAAGCCTTATTGAGCTTCTAAGGGGCTAGTTCGATTTGCGTAAGATACTCTATTAATTATATATGTTTATTCACCTTAACAGAATAGCCAACAGCATCGCTGCAAGATCAGTAAACAATGATCAAGTGTGGCAGCATTATATATGTAGGTAGTGGTAATGCCCACCTGTTGAACATCATTGACTTTATCAGTACCAGGGTTATTCTAACATTTTACCTTTTTATAGACTTTCCCGCTCACGGGTAAATGGTGTTTCGGATCTTTGGGAGGCGTGCGTGGAGCCGAAACACCAAAGTACCAATTAAACATGTAGGTAGGTAGGTAGGCCGTAGAGGCCCTTTCGACAATTTAATGAAATGCAAGGGCACACACAGAGCTAACGCTGTCCCTTCCCGTGTCATGGGACGCACACAGACACAGCACCGGCTAACAAGGGTGTTGGACAGTCCTGGAATATTGCTGGTTGATGGAATCTAAATGAACCGGGTAATGGGTGAATATGATAATGGACTAATGACTGGGCTATTGGCTGAGACATCTGACGACTGCCGAATAGAACTACTTATAGACTTATTGTTACTTTATTGAACATATAATAGTAGTTTATCTATCCAAATATCATAAAACCTCCGTGATGCGTTCAAGAACCGCACATTATGACTATTTATGACCACCATAAAAACAGACTGTTTTGTTAGAACAGATTTCTTATCTGTGAAAATGTTATTTTTGCTAAATAATAACATCGATTTCGATGCTATTATTATAACATTCAAATTTCGAACACCTCTGAAAAACAAAGCAATTTGTAAAGTAAAGTAAAGTAAAGTAAAGTAAATTTTATTTGTAAAGTTGTTTTTTATTTGATTTGACTACTATTCTAATATCAGTCGGGATGACGTTTAGTTCGAAATGAATTGTCAATTTGCATACATATTTGACAAATGTCGCACGTAAGTAAGATATCGAACGATATGATGGTTGGATCTAACTCTAGTTTGTCTCTGAATTAAAAAAAAACGATGACAGCTGCCAGAAAACAACGCCGCGATGCCGGTCAGGCGGTCATAATATGCGGTTCTTGAACGCATCATGGAGGGTTTATGATATTAGGATAGATAAAGAGAATAAGTGGTTTTTAAGGAGTGTGTTCGAAAGCAGCAGATAAGCTTATCGGGGGGTTTAATGTCCAGTCGAGTTCGAAAATATGTGGACAGACAAAAGTTATCATTATCAAAAATGTGAGAACACGACTTCATTGGTTGTACAGTAATTTTTGAGCCTTTGGGAACTTGCATATACCTAGTCTATTTATGAACTCGCCTGCAAAGCTATTTATTGCAGAATTGTTCTTGTTTGTTATAAAACCAGCCACTTCACGTTTGGGAGGTGGTTATATAAAAGATTATAGGCGATAAGTACCAACTTAACCACATGGTTGATATACTACAAACTTTTTATTGATAGGAGAGTACCTACCTATGCAGTGTTTGTGTGCATTGATAAATAGATATACATGTAAATCAATCATTTGCTTATCTAGATCGACAGCTTGTTGTCTCTACATGGTGTTTGGAAAAAACCTAAATAATTTTAACAGCGGCGTGTTCCTGAGGTCCTAAGGAGTAATTAATCCTAAGGAGTCCTAAGGAATATATAAAGATAGTTTTATAAAGCTTCCGGACTCCAAGGACCGAGAGTTTCTACTTCGAAGGCTGCCAATATGTGGTTGTTAGTCAGGCCAGCATATTTGGGCATTTTTAGGGTTCCGTACTCAAAGAGTAAAACGGGACCCTATTACTAAGACTCCGCTGTCCGTCTGTCTGTCTGTATGTCTGTCCGTCTGTCACCAGGCTGTATCTCAACAACCGTGATAGTTAGACAGTTGAATTTTTCACAGATGATGTATTTCTGTTGCCGCTATAACAAAAAATACTAAAAAACTGAATTAATAAATATTTTTTTCTTTCACAATCTTACACAAATCGGCTTAGTCCCAAACTAAGCAAAGCTTGTACTATGGGTACTAGACGACGATAAACATAGTTATATAGAAAAATAAATACTTAAAATACATAGAAAACATCCATGACTCAGGAACAAATATTTGTGCACATCACACAAATAAATGCCCTTACCAGGATTCGAACCCGGGCCCTCCGGCTTCGTAGGCAAGGTCACTCACTACCAACTAGACTACAGGAGGCTCCCATACAACAAACGTGATTTTTTTGCCGTTTTTATAGATAGATACAAAAAAATCACATATTGGCAGCCTTCGAAGTAGAAACTCTCGGTCCTTGGAGTCCGGAAGCTTTATAAAACTATCAGAAAGAAAATGGCACAAAGAGAATGGAACACGGCTGACTATAAGGCTGGTTACTTTGTGATGTGTAGGGTGAGCTAAGCACACATATCCCCATGCCTGAAGGGCTCTAGGGGGTTTCCTAGATAACTCAGACGGGTAGGAGTCTTGCGGGAGTAGGGTAAATGACAACAGCGGTCGGGATATATTAGAAATGGGTCTTAACGCCCGTTTATTTAAATAACAAAGACTTAAGGTATGATTCGTGTTAAATCGTCAGCCTGTCGATTATGCTACGGGGTTGGTGAGATACGGAAGCGACTCCAGAAGGGAGTAGGGGAGAGGTCTAGGAATCCCACGGCGGTGCACTCGGCAAACCAAGCGGCTCATGGAAGGGAGGAGGAGAAGGGCGGAGGGCAGAGTTGTGCTATCGGCAAGCCGAACTCCTTCGTTCTGGCGGGCGTGCGCGCTAGTATATGGGCCGGTGGGGTATGGTGCGGTGAGGTGCGGTGCGGTGGGCCAGTCTGCTCCCCGCGCGGTTGACCCCGTGCGTCGGCGCCGTTCCGGCGGGCGTTGTGGCGTGCTCGTACGTCACAAATTCCTCGGTCAACGCATAGGAATAGCGATCAAGCGAGGAAATGTGGCAAGCCTTATGGGTACCCTTCCCACAGGCAGTGACCTCGGGGAGTACCTATACAGGGCGTCCCAAGCCTAAGTATGCAACGTGGAGGGAAAGTACCTTGAATATTGTAGATGGAACATTCTACTGAAAGAATACATTACTATAATTTAAAAAACAATTTAAACTGCATTCATAGATTTTTAAATAATTACTTGGTTGAACCGGTAATCGAACCAGCTACACGAGAAAAAAATACCCCGTAGCTTTAACTATTTACATTTTACACGTGTAGCCTGTGGGCGAGATTTACTCAGAGGGCCTAACACATCCTGATGCGTGTTCAGTACAATAATATCCTCAGAATGCTGTTGAAGCTGCCGAAGCACTGCAGTGCATCAGGCATGTTTGCCGAAGCCCAAGCGGGCGACTTTTTTGCCATTCGGCGGAAAAGAATAACCTCACTGCTAAAACGGATGCGCGGTAGCAGCAACAGTATGCTGAGGGTGTTGGCAGAGCGCCTCGACTGTCCGCTCACCAAGTATTGGGTTGAAGTGGTCATTGGTAGGGCCAAGTAGGGAATAAAATATTCACACTACTACACAATACTTAAACTTAACGTGTAATACTTATATACCTAGTCTTGTACTTAAGTCCTAATTGTTACTAACACTATTATGGATCTCGGTCTGAATAAAACATTTTTTTATTTTATTTTTATTTATTTGTCATACCAATCAAAAGGCTTCATTATAAGGATTATTTTTTGCTGAATAACATAGTGTCAGAAATAAAAGGAAGACCATGCATTTTAACATTTGATGTGAAATTTTGTGCAGAAATATCAAAAGCTGTCATTGCCGTGAGGAAAATACAACTGTCCATTTTAAACATTATCATTTTAAAGTACCTACCTATTACTAATGAATTAGTAACCACTTGAGAAGTACGCATCATAAACTAATGATAAAGAGATACGTAATTAGTAGGTAGGTACCTGGTTGTATGCAACAAATCTAGTTTCTGTCCAATAATGTTTCTGCCTTATCCTTAATCTGCCGAAATACGCGTAAATGATTTTGTCAATCGGACTCATTTTGTTTGATGAATTAAATTGATTAATTTTGAATTGAAAATGTGACAATTCATGGTCTTCCTTTTATTTCTGACACTATGTTATTTAGCAAAAAATAATCCTTATGATGAAGCCTTTCGATCGGTATGATAAAGCTACAGGGTATTTTTTTTTCTCGTGTAGCGGGTTTGATTCCCGGTTCAACCATGTAAATAAGTAATTATTTAAAAATCTATGAATGCAGTTAAAATTGTTTTTTAAATTAAAATAATGTCTTCTTTTAGTAAAATGTTCCATCTACAATATTCAAGGTACTTTCCCTCCATTTGGCATAGGCGTGGGACGCCCTGTATACATACAGGGTGTCCGGTAATTAATAGTCCACCTTCTAACCACGAATAGGGCACCTAAGACTGGTCCAGAAAATCGACTTTAAGGTTTTGTAAAAGTCCCCTGGTTTTCGAGATATTCGCACTTTTCGAAAAGCGAATTGTACCAAAACAAGGTGTTTAAAAGTGAACATGAAGTGGTGCAAGTAGTGCACCTTATTTCACTTTAATGACCTGGGCGTTAATAATTCTCGGAAATATTCTCTAACAGTGATGCAAATGAACGTGTATTAGAGTTTTATGGTGGCCAGACCGATTTCTGTTTAATTACGTCTTAATTAATAAAATCACATTTTCTTTAAAATGTTCTACAAGTTTGATTGCTTGTGGTGAAAAAAAATGTATGAAGACCAGAGTGGCCAACTTCCCGAAAAATAGTTTATCTAATACTGATTCTAAAATGGTATAACGCATGCCATTTACATCTGTACAAATAAAGATGTTGCTATCAATGTTCACTTTTAAACACCTTGTTTTGGTACAATTCGCTCTTCGAAAAGTGAGAATATCTCGAAAACCAGGGGACTTTTACCAAACCTTAAAGTCGATTTTCTGGACCAGTCTAAGGTAGTATTCGTGGTAAGAAGGTTGACCATTAATTACCGGACACCCTGTATATGTATATTAGTAAGTAGTTTTAAGTGTATAACAAGTTTTGTTTTTCATTTTATATATCCAAATATCATAAATCCTCCATGATGCGTTCAAGAACCGCACATTATGACCACCATAAAAATAGACTGTTTTGTTAGAACAAATTTAATATCTGTGAAATGTTATTATTGCTAAATAAAAACATCGATTGCGATAATATTATTTCATTCAAATTTTGAACGTCTCTGAAAAACAAAGAAATTTGATTTAACCTCTATTCTAATATCAGTCGAGATGACGTTTAGTTCGAAATTAATTGTCAATTTGCATACAAATTTGACAAATGTCGCACGTAAGTAAGATATCGAACGATATGATAGTCGGATCAGTTGGACCCGACTCTATATAGTTTGTCTATGAATTAAAAAAAACTATGACAGCTGCCAGAAAACAACGCCGCGATGCCGGTCATAATTAGCGGCTCCTGAATGCATCATGGAGGCTTATGATTATGTGGATAGATAAAGTAGTGTATGTAACTGTACATAATTAGGCATTATGTACATACAGTCACATAAACTACTATTATTGCACTCGTTATTGGTAATAAATAGGTAATGGTTGATAACTAAATAAAACAAAGAATCTACAGTATTGAAAATAAATATATATTTGTAAATTGGTTCTGAAATAGCTCTAGCATTTCGATTACCTACATTTACAATACAGTGGTTTACGGGAGCAAACATTCGTCGCATTTCCGTGAAATTCTTTTTCATATTTTTACTCAAAACGCTCGCTAAAACTCGATCTTCCAGCTCCTGTATTAACATACTTATTTATTCAGCCTTTTATAATAAAATATATGAATATGTTGTGTATAACCCGAGAAAAACTATTTCATGCGTGAAAATCTCGAAATAACAACAATACCTACCCAGACAAAGTCAAACTGTTGTTGAACTCTTTTTAATGATGAAACATGTAATGTAAACACTTTTATATTGTATTGAAACACATTAGGCGCCCATTTAGTTAGTAATTAGATTAGACAAGGTATTTACTGCTAATTGTACCTTTCCTTTGTAAGTTGTAAGTAAGCCGTTACAGCAACACAGTATGTTTCTTATTACTAATAAGTAATATCGAAATGTAATTTTAAAGCAATAAAGATTATTTATGTATTTATTATTGTGGAGTATGAAAAACAGCTCTACACAGATTGAGGTTTAGGTAATTTGTCTTCTGATGGCCCCTATATAAGTCCTTAAACTTTGGGTTTGTGGTATTCATAATGTTTAGCCGACATCAAAAAAGGAGAAGTTTCTCAATTCTTCGGAATCTTTTATTTTACAACCTTTCTATTAACTTGCAATGTATGTATATATGTATGGTATGTTATTATGTTTGTTCGGGTGGAATCTTGTAACTCAATTTTGACGCAGATATATTCAACCGATTGAGCTGTAATTTTGGGTAGGTAAGCTGATTTGATGATGGAAACATAAGGTGGCCATGGGAATTCAGTACTTAACTGACGTAACCCCGTTGAGTTTGGGCTTGTTAGAATCGTCTCAATTAGTAGTTGATGACGGTATACAGAAAAGTACTGTCAACAATAAAAGCTTGTACCAAAAATGAATTTTGTAACAGAAACTTTTTGTATGTATGGTTCCCAGGTGGTCCCATGGTTATAAGGTCAGGATCTGATGATGGGACCTTGGGAAAATCGAGGGAACTCTTCATATAAGGTGAAGTGCTGAATTGAACACGGTTAAAACCTTGGTTTTAAAGTATATTATCTATCAAACAAACTTACTGTAGTCGTGTAACCAATTAGTAGTTATGCTCGTGTAATTTTCGAACGAATCCTGTGACCATCGTCAACGAATAAAATTACAAAGTACCTAAAAGATACAAGATTGCATAATATATTCTCTCGATAGCTCGATATTGTTTCAGAATTCAGATAAATAGGACACGAATTGCGATCTGAATCTCAGTCGGCTTCGTGTGACATAGCGATGAAGATATCTGTAGCATTCAGGTAGATAACTATATTTATCATTATTATACGCCGTCAATATACTTAAAGGTAGGTACCTAAACTTCCCAATGTTTTACACCTTATTGCCTAATAGTTGACACCTATCATTATCATCATATCAGCCGAAAGACGTCCACTGCTGGACATAGGTCTCTCCCAAAGAGTGCCACAATGACCGGTCCTGCGCCACCCGCATCCAGCAGACTCCCGCGACCTTAACCAGGTCATCAGTCCACCTTGTCTACGCACAGACCCCCAGTGCGTAGACAAGGTGGACTGATGACACCTATTGTTCACCTCTATTGTTATGAATTATTAAGATTGAAAATGTCAAGTTGTAGGTATTAGGTCAGTGTTAAGTATTAGATCAGTGTTAAGTATATTAGGTCAGTGTTAAGTATTAGGTCATTATTAAGTAGTAGGTCAGTATTAATTATTATGTCAGTGTTAAGTATTAGATCAGTGTTAAGGCGAGTCCGGTTCATGGTCTTCTCTCCCTCTCACTAAGCATAAGCGTGAGCGAGATGGAAGTGCGTGTTCGGAAGTGTGTAACATCGCTTTTTAGTACATATGAATTGTGTTTTGGAATACTGGGTGATTTATTAAAAATCTATCCGGTTATTGTCTTAGAACAATAAAAAAGCTATCCTTTTTGTAAAAATAATACATAGATTGTCGTTGAAAATTACGAGATCTCGAACATTTAAGTTTATTTTTATGGTGATATTTAAGATTTTTTTGCAGAATTACCAAGTATTTTTTTAATATTATGTTCGGTTATTGTTTTTCTTTGTTTCTTTTTCAGTCTACAGTAATTTTTCTGTAGTAGGAGTCTTCATTATTTCTTCACACTGGAAGCTCAAAAATCAATCTTTTCGTCAGATCGTGAACGGCCTCGCCTTAAGAGCCCGTTAACGTGCTCACTAGCGCCACTGGTAAATAACTGTAATTATTTAAATTTAACGGTAGACATTTAAAAAAGCAGTCCACTACACACTGCGTTTTGTATTTAAGTATATTTTTAATACCATAAAAACATTCCATGTAAAAAATAGGCCAAGTCTCGAAACTCTTCCACAGTAAAAAGTGGTGAGATACCTATTTCGTAGATATTTCTAGCATCGTATTATACAGTAGCTGTTTCCCGCTACTTCGTCCGCGTAGTACTCTAAGACAATGATTGCTCTCAACTCAATACAAACTGTTGACTGTAGCTTAAGGTTTTCTAACTCAGGAGCTTGAAGAAATGAAACAACTGGTACTGGTTCACATGGCGCGGTCGGCGAAGGTGAGTGGAGGTGTTGCTCGTTGGTGTAAAGGTTGTAAACTGAATTGTGAGACTTGTAGTAATCTCACGAACCCGGTTTGGGCTCGGTAAAGCCGTGCGCGGCGTGAGCCGCATGTGGCGGGATCGGGCGCCGTCCGCGACTACGGACGGGTGGCTGGAGTGGGCGTAACGCCCGGCTGGTCCGGTGGGGTCATCTGCTTCGTCCGTCGGTGCGATCAAGCCCTGCCGGGTGGGACTCCCGAAGGAGAAGCCCAGCGAGCGATCTGCGAACCGACGGCACTACAGGAACGTCCATGTGATGTCAGTGTTGGTACAGTTCAGTCCAAAGTCCCCTCAGGACTATGGGGACTGGATCTGTACCTTTTTGCAGGGCGTCGAGCACGTCCTGCAGGATTGCAATGCATTGCGCATTCGACCTCTCCCTACTCATCGGTAGGGGAGGGAGCGCAATGTTGCGGGGGGGCCTAGTCGGCGCTGCGGTGTCGGTGGCGGGAGCGGCCGTTTGCGGCCTGCTCTGGGCGGTAGTCCGGGTGTTCTGGGCGGGGGCCTGGGCGGTGAAAGCCTGGGCGGTGGCTGCGGCCGTTTGTGCGGCGGCGGTGGCGGTCTGGGTGTCGGCGGGGGCAGCGGCGGCGGGGGCGGACTGTCCCCTGCCCCGTCTGCCTCTTCCTCGGCGGCGGAGGCGTGGTGTCGCCTCATTTGCACTCGCCATCAGCGAGTTTGGCGCGTTCTCGGAGGGCTGCACTGTGCGCTGCTGGGGCACAACTTGCCCGCGACGGTTTGTGCGGGGAGCTGTACCCGCCCTCTTTCTGCGTGCCTCTTGATGGTATTCGGGGCACGCCGGGTCGTTGGCTGTGTGAGGGCCGGCGCAGTTAGCGCAGGTCCCCTCCTGGTCTCTTGGCCGCTCACACACGCCCGCAAAGTGTGGTCCCGCACATCGGACACACTTGATGGGGCGGCGGCAGCCATGAGAGGAGTGACGGAAGCCCTGGCAGCGATGGCATTGCGCCGGCCCCTTCTTGCCGCGCCACGCCTCCACCACCACTCCCGTCATCCCCAGTATCTCCCGGACTCCGTAGATGGCCGGGATGAGGTCGGTCGTCTTCGTAAGCTGCGCGTAGAACACGCAGCCGGGTCTTCCTGCACGCGCATCTACGTGGCGCGTGTAGAGTGTGGCGAATCCTTTCGCCACCAGGTCTTCGGTGATGTGCTCTAGGTCGGTGCTGACGGGGAGCCCCCTGATGCACACCTTCAGGGGGATCTCTTCCCTCGGCTGGAGGGCCGTCCAGGAAATGGAGTCCCCGAGGGACGTCAGGTAGCTCTGAACTACCCGGTACTCGTCGTGGTCCTCGGGGAGGAATCGTATCCCGTTCCCATAGGGGCGGGACTTTGGGAAGCGGCCCAGTTGGTTTCGGATCCGCTGAAAGTGATTTTGCCAGTCCGGCAGATTATCTACCGTGATAGGGCGCGGTTTTTTCTGGGGCGGATGGGGCGGGGCCACAGCTGGTGCTGGTGTTGGCGCTGTTGAGTTGGGGGCCAGTGCGTCGGCGGCCGGGTTCTGGCGCTCGTCGTCGCTGGTCTCCACTTCAGCGTGGGTAAGGGGGGCTCCTCCAAGTGGTTGTGGTGGAGTCTTCCCGGTGCGCAGCGGCTGTGGCAGCTGGCCCGCTCCGAGGGCGGGCGGCGGCTGTCGCGCGGTCGCGGCTCTGTGTGCGTAGCTCGCCTGTCCCGCTCCGAGGGCGGGCGGCGGTTGCGGCGCGGCTCGGTGCGCGCGACTCACCTGTCCCGCTCCGAGGGCGGGCGGCGGTCGCGGCGCGGATGTTGTTGCGCGGGGCGCCTGTCCCGCTCCGAGGGCGGGCGGCGGTCGCGGCGTGGTTTTCGTTGCGCGGGGCGCCTGTCCCGCTCCAAGGGCGGGTGGCGATCGCGGCGCGGGCTTTGGCGCGTGGGCCTGGCGCTGCGTTACGGGCGCGCGCTGAGGCAGGGGCGCGGGGGCCGGTTTCACGACTTTCGCCCTAGGGCCCGCGGCGGGCGGGCGGGGGGCGGACGGTCCGGGTTGGGCGGCGGCGGTCTGGCTCAGCGGGCCAAGCCGACCGAGGATCTCCTGGATTTCCTCGGTTGGTGTTCCTGGAGTCGGCGTTCGCGCGGCTGTGAAGGCCGCTGCGGATGCGCGCAGGACATTCTTAAATGCCTGCTGGATGCGTGGGTCGCGGGCAAGGCTGGCCGCGTCTCCGATGCCGCGGGTGCGGCGGAAAATCCGGGGGCGGATCGCTCGCTCCTGCTGGGCTCCCGTAGAGCGCTGGGGCGGCGGGGCCATTATTGGTGCGGAGTGCCGACGACGCTTTTCACTGCCTCCGGGACCACAACCATGAACCCTCCCCCCATTCGGGTACACCCGGGAACACAGTTGCGGTTGGCGGCAGTGGGGCTGGTGGTGGACGACTGTTCTCCGGCCTAAGCCGGGTCGCTCATTTCGCTACGACTTACTTAAATGGAGCAGAAATTCGCGGAAGATTGGGTGCGTCCGAGTCGGTGCTTGCGCTAGCTCCGCGGCCGATCCTGAATTGTGAGAGCAAAAACCGCCCCTCTTATTCCGTTTTTGCTCCCGCAAGAGATGCTAGCTCGGCCGCGCGATACGTTTTCCGTCGCGTTGTGGGCGGGGCTTGCACCTTTTAGCAGCTTTTTACCGGGTTTGTGTGTATGTGTGTAATACCGTGAAACCGGCCTCACCATCTCTTTATTTAGTATAAATCTTACTATCTAGGTACATAATAAACAATAAAAGACAAAAATAAAATACAAACTTAATTCTATAGAATGATTGACTTAGATACTAACACGTTAAAAGGTAAATAATAGACAGAAGTTTTACACGTTTATTTAGGAACAGCAAATCATATACATAATGGATTATAGCGGGCTATTCCCGACACAAACTTTGAACCCTCTTTTAGGGGATACATTTAAAAAATGGTTGAAATTTATTTTCTAGTTAAACAGTCTAAAACCGAAGTTACAAATCTCATAAGTACTTTAAAAATGTCTTGAAATACAAACTTTAAACCCCCTTTTAACACACTCAGGGGATGAATTTGGAAAAACTCTGAAATTGGTTTTGTAGTCTTTTAACATATACAGAATAAGACCGAAGTTACAAATCTCTAACTTTAAAATTTTCTTGCTCTCCATATAACAATTTTAACCCCCTTTTAACCCCCTTGGGGGTTGAATTTTTCTAATTGCCGAAAGCACTTTTTTCGTATTGTAATAAGTAATCTTACTACTAAATTTTAAGTCTCTAGCTCAAAAAAGCGGCCAAGTGCGAGTCGGACTCGCACATGAAGGGTTCCGTGAAATAAATTGCGGTTTACGATTTATGACGTATTAAAAAAAAACTACTTATTAGATCTCGTTCAAACCAATTTTCGGTGGAAGTTTACATGGTAATTAGGGTTTGCAATCCGAATAATCTGAATATTCAATTATCCGAATATCCGCCGAAAATAATATTCAAAATTATCCGAATACTAAACCGCGAATTATCCGAATAAACGGATTTTCTGAAAACACTAATAAAATCATTTTATAAGCAGGAAAAATTCAAAAAAAATACGAGAAAAAACACGAATGACTAATGACGTTTTATGTCCATCTGTATTGCCCAAATAACAATCTTAGACAAATGTTCCATATTAAGTATTATATTTTATTAAATAAGTACCTGAATACCAACTTACATAAATTACATAATATATTAATTAAATCTAGCAGACACGAATTGTTACTAATGTTACTATACTATATAGCAACGAGAACACTTTAATTAATATAATATTGAAATTTATTTAAATCTAGAAATAAATCTATTATTACACTCGTTTATTTTAAGTTGATTTTTTGTTTAAACTCGTTACTTAATCTCATTTATTTTTAATTAAGTTAAATTAAGACACTAAGATGCATACTTTTTTATGTTATTTGACAGCGAAAAGAAAAAAACTATAGGACAAATCTTATATACTCTGTTGATTGATATGTGATGTGATGTGATTTATGATATGAATAACGAATATAACGATTTCAGATTATACAAGAATGTTAATAAAACAAACATTGATTTACAATTGTTATACTTAAAGTTGATTAGTTTTATCTCATAATTTTATGTGATTTATTATTGTGTAATTATATTAAGCTAAGTATCCTAGTTTCCAATGAATAAAACATTTTCTCAGTGTTAATTTTTATTATAAAAATTACAAATTACGTGGTGCGATAATGACAACTCATATAATGATTATAAAAGCATGTTACAAGTATTTTTAATTTTCAGGTATTTTGTTACTTGACTTGTTGATTTTATGCTTTACACACCTTTAAATACGCTAATTTTGTTTTATTTTATAAAATACCAAAATTATCCGAAATTATTCAAATATCCGAATATTCGGATAATAAATATTGAAGTATTCAATTATCCGAATATTAAAAAACTGGGCGGATATTTCAAACCCTAATGGTAATGTACATCATATATTTTTTTTAGTTTTATCATTCTCTTATTTTAGAAGTTACAGGGGGGGGACACACATTTTACCACTTTGGAAGTGTCTCTCGCGCAAACTATTCAGTTTAGAAAAAAATTATGTTAGAAACCTCAATATCATTTTTGAAGACCTATCCAATACCCCACACGTATGGGTTTCATGAAAAAAATTTTTTTGAGTTTCAGTTCTGAGTATGGGGACCCCTAAAACTTAATGTTTTTTTTCGATTTTTGTGTAAAAATCTTATTGCGGTTCACAGAATACATCTACTTACCAAGTTTCAACAGTATAGCTCTTATAGTTTCGGAAAAAAGTGGCTGTGACATATGGACGGACAGACAGACAGACAGACGGACATGACAAATCTATAAGGGTTCCGTTTTTTGCCATTTGGCTACGGAACCCTAAAAAGTGTTGTCCATACGAAGCTTGCCCCCCCTATTTAACCCCCTTAGAGGTAGAATTTTCTACAATTCTGAAAGTACTTTATTTGTATTTTAATAACTAATCTTTCCACAAGGTTTTAAGTCTCTAGCTCAAAAAAAGAAGATTCCCCCATACAAACTTTGCACCCCTATTTTACCTCCTTAGGGGTGGAATTTTCAAAAATCCCGTTGTATCCCTTTGTTTTAAAGTCTGTCATAAGTCATAAATATTGGCCAGTACAGAAAAAGATCGGTGCAACAAAGAATTTCTTACCATGCATGTTGTGTTCAAAACAAATGTGTTTTTTACAATAATTTATATTTTTTAAACTAAATAGTTATAAACGACAGAGCCAAGTGTTTGTCGTACTACCTTATTTATATAACAATGCCAATTACTACTTATAATTACTTCAATAGACATGCATCATGGAGTGCAGCTCAGAAAATAATTATATTATAAGGACTACACCTAAACGAGGTATCGTGAATATTCATGTAATGGTATAAACTACGATAAAAATAATAAATTCTCGTTCTCGAGAACATTCTCAGAAGTTACCGAGAATTTCTCATGTGGAAAGTTTCGCAACTTTGGAAAGTTCTCGTGAATTGAATAGTTTATGAAATAAATTACAAAATAATTTCACACACTTACTGTGACGGAAGAAAAACTACGGAACCCTACACTGAGCGTGGCCCGCCCGACACGCTCTTGACCGGTCTTATCTTATCTTATCTTATCTAGGTGAGGGCCCTTTCGGGTGCACTTCGACCCAGTGGGATCTTTTGTACATTTGCCCTCTCCTTTATACCTGCTCCCAGGCTTGCTCCATAATTTCCACAAAGCGGATGATGCAGTTCGCCGGGAGCACCTTGAATTCCTTTGGTTGCGGGTAACCGTTACCAAAGTAGTTCATTCTTTGTCTGGCAAGGGCATGACATTCACACAATAAGTGTTCCATAGTCTCATCCTCCTCGCCACACATTCTACAGTCTTAACTATCCGATAGTCCCATCTTGGCCAAGATATCCTTGACCCCGAAATGACCTGTGAACACCCCAGATTGATATAATTCTGAGTTGCTTCCTACTGGATTTCCAGAGTTTTCTGGTCCAGCCCGAGTCCACTCCTTCTATGAAGAGCTTAGAGTGCCTTAAGCCAGCCTCATTCCTCCACTCGTGTTGGTGTTTGGTTTTGGCGTAGGCTTTAAAGGCCGATATTATGGTCCCCTGCGAGAGCCCCACAAATGGTTCCAGACCTACAAAGTGATTTGTAGAGCCCCCTCTTGCAAGCTCATCTGCTCTTTCGTTGCCGATGAAGCCCTTGTGCCCTGGTTTTTAAAGTCAATTATCTAAGTCAATTATTTAGGTTCTTCTTTTGTCCACGAGTATGTAAGTAGTTGTATTTAAAAATTCATTTACTACAAAGACAAGTTAAGAAAGCGTAATTATTTCACTCTTAAAACTTAATATAGGTATGGTCGTGTCAGATATTTATGCTCGCTTTTTTTGTGCACGGGCACACGGACGGTCCTAGGAGCACCACTCGCCGGGCGCGCTAACACTGTGCTGGTGCGCGCTGAAGCCCATCGGCCCATCGGCTGACATGTGCTCTGGCGAGGTTTTCGCAATTTTTTTTCAAAATCAATTATTTATTCTGCAAATAGGCCACAAGGGCACTTTTACATGTCAAATGGTGTTCTACAATATAATATTAATAATCTTACACAATAATCATTTTAAAATTGCAGATTTTAACTAATTAGTACCTAAATGGTTACAAACTAAATGTCACTGAATGAAAACTAGAACAATCCAAAATTGTAAAATATTATCAAATACATTCGATATAAGGTCTGTATCAGAATTAACAATAAGTTTATGATATAATTTAGTACCCCAGAGATGTATAATGTCTCTGAGCATCCAAATACAATTAATAATTATTCTAATGTTCTTATAGAGATGTATACTGTCCCTAAGCGTTAAAACAGAAAAAAAAGGATCATTAATGTAATATTGTCAGAGATGTACAGGGTCAATAACAATAAAACGTGTCAAGAACAGAATGATGTCTCTCGTCAAAATAATGATAATAACACTAGTATTTAGGTAGTTACTATGCCCTTGCAAGCATGAACAGACCGGACTCCACAAACAGCACCCGATCACGAGTATGACGCATATCTCAGCCATCGCCTCCCTCAACCATATGTTAGGGAAGGTGGCGACCCGATCAACGACGCCACCGTAAGCAAAATTCGACGTCATAATTATATTTTCGTGTTAAGTTGTTGGCACTACTCTCAACAACCCAGTTCTACCATAAAGGCTAGCTGAAAGGATAGCGTGAAAGGACCACCTCTGGTGATCCGAGGATCCTGAGGAGAGGTGTCGATGTCCCGAGGTGTTTCGCCCTGTATGCTCACGCTGGTGTATACTTAACTATCTTAATATTTATTTATTGTGTTGTTATTTGCAGTGTGCTAGTGCTATCGGCAGCCACCGCCACCCCTCGGGAGCGTCGGTTCCCGGATGACTTCCTCTTCGGGGCTGCCACGGCCTCCTACCAGGTCGAGGGGGCCTGGGACGAAGATGGTGAGACACAACATCAGGTCGAGGGACCTTGATGAGCTTGAGTGATACGCCATGTTATGCCTGAATATCGCAGGAGCGATCCTGCTCGGAGCAATAAATTGTTAATTTTTTCTCTTTAATTTGAGATGTCTAATTTCAGATTAAAGGATGACTCACGCTAGAACGGGCCGTGTCCGGCCCGGGCCGTTTTCTAAGAAAAACGCCGGTGTTTTTAAACGGCCGAGCCATACCAAAGCCCGGCTGAGCCACGGCCGGGCCGTGTCGACACGGAGCCGCTTCCGAGCCTCGGCCGTGGCTCGGCCGGGCTTGGGTATGCCTCGGCCGCGCAAAAACGTTTTTATATAGAAAACGGCCCGGGCCGGACACGGCCCGTTCTACCGTGAGTTATCCTTAAATATACAACTGCTTTTATGTGTATAGTGGATTATCTGATTATAATGTTATCGCACTGTGTGTCAGCATCAAAAGTAAGACGTCATAAGTCTTTATTAAAAGGGAATAAGAACTTTTGACGTCTTCGATTGCGTATAGTTAATTTTGATGCTGACTGTACCTAGTTGGGGATAAACGATAAACACTGCAACTATTTACTCACATTACTCACAGTTAATCTTGGATCAGCTTCATTATACTTTACATTTAAGAATTTAGTTTAAATTGTTTATTAGATTACTGTTTCTCTTAGTTGTTTAATTTAGTTGTTAATTTGAATATCATAGTTTTAAAGTACCTAGGTATTTTTAATTAGACAAATGGTGTTTAAATAAAAAAAATCAAAAGATGTGATGTGATTCTTAAGAAATAATAAGAACTCATAAGAAGCTATTAAGTATTGAGAGTTTCTCTTTTAGGCAAAGGCGAAAACATTTGGGACTACAACACCCACCGCGACCCCACCATTATAGACGATCAGAGCAACGGTGACGTCTCCGCCGACTCCTATCACAATTACAAGCGAGACGTAGAAATGATGCGAGAACTTGGCCTGGACTGCTACCGTTTCTCCCTATCCTGGGCCAGAATCCTCCTGTCGATTACTACAACAATTTCATCGACGAAATGCTCAAATACAACATCCAACCAATCATAACCCTGTACCACTGGGACTTGCCTCAGAAACTCCAAGACTTAGGTGGCTTCGTCAATCCCTTGTTCGAAGAGTGGTTTGAGGACTATGCCAGGGTAGCGTACAGCCTCTTTGGAGACAGAGTGAAGTTGTGGATCACGTTTAATGAACCTAAGCAGATCTGCTTTCAAGGTTATGGTTCTGACGAGAAAGTGCCCCAAGTTAACGCCACTGGGATAGGAGAATATCTTTGCGCCAAGCATCTGGTGGTAGCGCATGCGAGGGCGTACCATGCGTATAATAACGACTTCAAGCCGACACAGGGTGGGCAGTGCGGGCTTACTATCAATTTGCAATGGTATATGCCCGATACGGATTCCGAAGAAGATGCTAATGCGGTTGATTTGATGAACCAATCTCAGGTGAGTTAGTCTTTAGTTTTCATGGTACAGTAATGTGGCACAATGAAGCAATTAAGAATCCGAAAAAAAATATTTTTTGAGCCTATTGTGTGTCCCACTGCTAGGCAAAGGCCTTTCCCCGTGATTTCCATGCGTCCCTACTAGATGCTTCTTCCGCCCAATTGCTGAGGAATACATCCAGGTCCCGCCATCTCCGTCTAGGTCGGCCCCGTCTGCGTCGCCCGTCATGTGGCACCCACTTGTTAGCAATACTAGCCCACCTATCTGGATGCATGCGACAGACGTGGCCGGCCCAGTCCCACTTGAGCCTGGCAGTTTTTACACCCACATCAGCTATGCGTGTTTTGGAGCGCAGTGTAGTGTTTCGGATCCGAACCGTCCTTTTTTTGGAGCGCAGTGTAGTGTTTCGGACCCGATCCGTCCTTTTGACACCTAGAATACTGCGCTCCATAGCGCGTTGGCAAACCTTCAGTTTTGACTTCTGGCTCTCAGTGAGTGACCATGTTTGGGCACCGTAGGTTAGGACAGGCCAAATACACATGTCGACAAGTTTCCACTTTAAGGATGACTCACGTTAGAACGGCCCGTGCCCGGCCCGGGCCGTTTTCTAAAGAAAACGACGGTGTTTTTGCGCGGCCGAGCCATACCCAAGCCCGGCCGATTCACGGGGGAGGCTCGGAAGCGGCTCGGTGTCGGCACGGCCCGACCGTGGCTCGGCCGGGCTTGGGTATGCCTCGGCCGCGCAAAAACGCCGTCGTTTTTCTTAGAAAACGGCCCGGGCCGGACACGGTCCGTTCTAGCGTGAGTCATCCTTTAGTGTCAGAGGAAGGTATCCGAAATATATATCAGTTTTTTGAGGATGAAACATAGAAAATCATTAGCGGCTATAATAAAACATATTTTTTCCAGTGGGCGCTATACACCGATCCCATCTACTCACCGGCCGGCGGCTTCCCCCAGGAGTTTTCAGAAGTTGTAGCCAAGAAAAGTGCTGATCAAGGCTTCCCTCGTTCCCGCCTGCCATCCTTTACAGAAGAAGAACGTGCTTATGTCCAAGGGAGTTATGATTTCTTAGGACTGAATCATTATTCGGCGCAGATTATTTCTGCAACGAAGTATAAGACTGCTCATCCAGTTCCATCAATATATGATGACATTGATGTCGGGTGGACTGTGGATGATGAGAACTGGGTTAAGGGGCAGTCAGCTTGGATGTATGTAAGTAAAAAGTAAATTATAGAGGCACATAAATGCCTTATGTAAGAGCACAACCAGCACAGGAGATATACGGTGAATTTTTGCAGCTACAAACGCATCGATCCGCACAAAACAATGATAGAAATAAGCATCCTTGAAGTCTCGCCCTCCTCCGGGATGTTCTAGAGTATAAAGTACAATAATCGAGTACAAGTTAAATACTCACAATCGAAGGTCGTTTTGAGAACTCTTTTTTGCCTTCGCTCACCCTTCAGTAGCAGTAAACACCACTTTGCGTTTGTTATCGAACAAGCAAAGCGAAGCGAACGACGTTTTCCGTGTCAGCCTGGGCAAAAACCCTTTCTTATTTCGATAATTATGTGGAAGTTTTTCGATGTTTTTGTTTTTTTTCGATATTTTGAATTCCTTTTTTTAATAGTGAGACTTGCGAGTTTTGCAGCTTACAGATAGCATATTGTTTAAACTTTCATTCCACTTCCAGCTCGTCCCGGGCAGCATCTACAACTGCCTGACCCTCCTGCGGCAGCGATACAATGACCCTGATATTTACATCACTGAAAACGGATGGTCGACCCATCCCGACGAAGGTCTGATGGACGAAAAACGCGTGGTGTATTACACTAGTATGCTGGAACAATCGTTGGATGCGCTTGATGACGGGGTGAAATTAAAAGGCTACATGGCATGGAGTCTGATGGATAATTATGAGTGGATGAGGGGATACACGTAAGTTATACACTTAATTTTATCGTTGTTCATTTGTAGTAAATGAAATAGTAGGTCAGTTACATTAAGACAGATTTTTATAGTAATCAACCTCAATATCTTCTTCCGCCCCAATCATATGGCTAGGAGTCAATGTAAGACTATTTTAATTTGGTACAGTCAGCACCAGAAGTTGCTAAGCAATCTTCTTTTGCCTGGCTCCTTCCCATTTACTTGGGGTCGGCCCTTCTAATCATGCGTCGCCAGGCCGGTCGGTCCTGGGTCGTCTCTGGTCTTAAATTTCCCTCTTCCATATCTTTTCTCACTACTGCCATCCAGGTTAACCGGGGTCTACCTCGCCCCTGGGGTGCAACAGTCATGTCTAGGACTTTTCTGGTCATGTGCTCTGGTGGTCGTCGCATCACATGACCGTACCACCTCAATCGGCTTTTTGCTAGTTTATCTTGGATAGGCTTTATTTTGAGTTGCTAAGCAATCCTGAAAATTATCTTCTTACGAACTCTAATGTCAAGGGAATAAGGATCTGTGTAGGTCAATTTGAGAGTGTTATTCTGCTTAGCTGCTTATGATGCTGACAGTCCAACTAGATCACTATCATCACCATCATCAGTCGTTCCTTAAATGCTGATGTCGTGGCATCATGTCGTATTCTTGATGACCAGACTTCTCCAAATGCTCCTATCATCCGCTTTATGAATCGCCTCGTGCAGATGTAGTTGCATGAGTGCAGTGATTTGTGTGCTCCATCTAGCGAGTGGTCTGCCTCGAGACCTCTGGCCCTTATAATACTGAACTTTGTCCGTCATAATATTCATCTCCAGGCTATCCGAAGAACGTCATGAGAGGTGTCCAGACTACTATAGTCTGTTTGGATATACATAACTACAACTGCTATAACTTAGAATAGTTGAAAAACCCCGACGTTTTCATTTCAAAAATATTGATCTTGAATCTCAAAAACAGCTTAACCGATTCTGTTGAAACATAGCTAAGAACCATTTCGATTACGTCAGTTTTCGGACAATAAAAACCGCATTAAAATCGGTCCATTCGTTCAGGAGCTACGATGCCACAGACAGACTCACAGACACGTCAAACTTATAACACCCCTCTTTTTGCGTCGGGGGTCACAAAGGAAAAAAAAATCTCCACTTATTTGCTTCGAAGAGTATAGCCCCTGCTAGACGGTCGCCAACTAGGGAATGCAAACCGGTTAACCGGTTAGCCGGTTAACCGGTAAATTGACTAAATATGAGGCCGGTAAATTACCGGTAAATTAAAATCAAAACCGGTAATTTACCGAAACACAATATATAGTAAAATACAAAATGTTAACCATTGTTAATGCTTCATCGTCATGATTATACCTCAATAACCCTCCTTTTATCATGTAAAAATGTCAATTGAATAAACTTGTTAGCGTTAGACATGTAGGATCAAATTAATGCAATCGTTTGTAGAAGCTTAAACTAAATATAAACACTTTCCCGGTTCCGTTCTATAAAATAAGAATAATGATCAGTTTGAATACGTACAATAGAGATGCCTTATTTAACATATCTTAGAGGTTTACTACATTCCAAAGAAATACCTCTCTTCGTCTTACTGGGAGGGAGAAAGCCAAAGGCAAGGAACAGGTGGTGCTTTTCTTCAAAAAGGGTGACAACACCCTGCCGAAGAACTACCAACCCATCTGACTTCTGAGCCATGTCAACAAACTGTTTTCGACAGTCATTACAAATCGTCTCGTACGCAGGCTAGATGACTTCAAGCCTCCCGGACAAGCTGGTTCCCGGAGAGGCTTTAGCACCGTAGACCACATCCATACGCTCCGTCAGGTTATACAGAAGACTGAGGAGTATAACCTGCCCCTCTGCTTAGCGTTCACAAACCACCAGAAAGCCTTCGATTTGATCGAAACCTGGACTTTACTTGTCTCTCCAGCGGTGCCAACCGCTACCGCTATATCTAATAGTATTGAAGTGTTTGTACGAAAATGCCAGTGTGTCAGTCTGACTCCAGGATTTGAACGCAAAACCTATTACTTCTGCAGCGGGGAGTCAGTCAAGGAGATGTTATTTCCCTAAAACTGCTCACCGCTGCACTGGAGGATTTTTTCAAGACTCTGGACTGGAAAAGGCAGACATCAACGACGAGTATATCACTCACCTTCGGATTTCTGACGATTTAGTAGTCTTGGCTGAGACCATGGAGGACTTTAGTACGATGCTCGATGACCTCAGTAAAGCCGAGCGAGTCGGTCTAGAGATGAACATGGATAAGACGAAGATCATGTCAAATGCCCATGTAGTGCCAACTCCCATTACAATCGGACGCTTTACGCTCAGGGTTGTAGACGATTATATATACGTATGGCAGACTGTCCAGTTCCAGATTTCACATGTTTTATCTCTTACTTATATTATTTTATATTTATTTTGTTACTCGCAATTATGCAACCATATTATTATTATTGTTTTGTAGCAACGATCACTGTACGACAAGTAATATGATCTGAAATTTATTATGTGAACCTTGTATAATGAGATTAATAAAACGAAACTAACTAAACTAAACAGTCCGGTCGGCTCGGTTTGACCAGTGTGTGTTGCCAGTGATGACATAATATATGGCACCTGAAATGTAGTCGCTCACTATGGGCCTCAATAGAAGGCTAGAAGTCACCCAAAGGGCAATGAAGATGGCTATGCTGGGAGTTTATCTGCGTGATCGCATTAAAATGAGGCTATTCACAGCAGAACTAAGGTAACATATATAGCCCTCCGAATCACTAAACCAATGCCACTATTTGGAACCCCCATGACCTCCACTCCTAGAAAAAGTTATAAAACCGTTTGTACGAACGCTCTTAGGTAAAATGTATTATTACTATTACTACCCTTTTCTCTATCCTACTCTTTTCGATCTAGGTATGGTTGGTTATATACACGTCTCTTGAAACCCGTAGGAACATCTATTTAGTGAAATATTATTTATTTTAGACTAATCGTACTGGGCTTGTAGTTGGTTTCTGTAGAACTGGGGACAATTTCTACCTACCTGCTAATCCCCAAGGAACGTTATCAGTTGTGTTTTTGCTCTCCTACCACTGAGCAAGTTTTAAATATTATAGAATCTGATTATTACGGCATTTAGGGCATATCTCTCACTCTTTATACTATATCATAGCTTATTTTTACGATAAATAAACGTCAAATAACGCTACTTATTAGCCAAATTGAATTTACCGGTAATTTACCGGTTAACCGGTTTTGCCTCACTCAAGTCGGTAATTTACCGGTAATTAAATTTGCCCGGTAATTGCATTCCCTATCGCCAACACGCTACTCCAAACGAGCGACCTTGGTCGGCACCGACCGCTATAGTATGACATTTTGCTCCAAATAACTGTCTACACCTCAGAGCATAGAATACTAGAGAGATGACAAGCCGCCGGCGGCCGCGTCGCAGTTGTTAGCTCAATGGGCATACTCTGCATACTGTGCACGCGTGCTAATCGCAGAAAATATTACGTTTCTTCCCAAAATGCCTGATATGATGCGCGTGTATTGTCCAAAAAGAGCGTAGGACAAGTGTGTGTGTTTTAGATGTGTGCGTGCCTTGTCTTGTCAATTACTTGGGCTTTGTGTGGGTTAATGTACTTGCGACAGGCGTACTCAATACAAATCGGCCGGCATGTCCGATCTCCTTATATTCATACATCTGTGGTCTACACGGTCGTTGCGGACCAAGGTCGCCCGGTCGGAGGGGCGTGTTGGCGACCGTCTAGCAGGGGTTTATCTGACTCGGGTAAGTAATACGAGATATAAGAACTCATCATATAACATTCATAATATATACGCTCACTTTGTATAAGCTTGTTGAGTATAACATTCACTGGATATAATAAACGAAATATATAAATTCAAAATATCTACTTTCGTAAAGTATAACGTTATTAAGATATAATACCAATTGATATAACGATTAAAGTGTATAATGTTCATAACTCCTAAGATTGAAAACATATATTATACAATTAATCTAACATCAAAAAGCATAATGCTCGTATAGTATAAACGCATACAATTATTTTAATAGCAATCGCTTGAAAAGCTGAATACACTGAATGTGAATTTCTTAGAGCGATAGCCTCAAATTTGTGTTTGAAGAAAAGTAAACATTGAAGATAATACATGTTATGTTAGTTAAAATAAAATATTTTTTATGTGTTATGTAGTCTTCCTAATTTAAAATCAACCTTACCTTACTTATTAATCTTGAGCATTTAGTTAAAGTAAATTGTCTCCTTGTAACCTTTTAAACTAACCAAACCGCCAGCGTGTCGACGTCACCCCGCTTCGCGGGGTGCCTATTTCCGCTCTAAGGGACACAAGATAACCATAACCTAAACCTACCAAAAATACAATCGTTGATTTGTTTTTTACTACGCCCCCCGAGCCCCCCTTTTTCTAAGCTGCCTTAACCTAATTCCGCGGGCTCTGATTTATATCTCATGTCTCTTATATCTTATAAGGCTTATACTAAAAGATATTATGTATTATGATCGTTATACGTTTTGCATGTTATACCAACTGAACTTAGTAAATTTGAGTGTTATGTAAAAAAACGTTATACAAAATGAATATTATGGCAACTGACCGTTTTTCCTTATAATTTTATTGATTTTGTTATTATAGCTAACGTTCATTATATCTTGTCAACGTTATTAATATGAAATTATATATTATGTTGTTATATTTCGTGAGACGCACCCATCTGACTCACGATCTCGTGTTTTGTCTTCCAGCGAACGCTTCGGGCTGTACGCTGTAGACTTCTCCTCGCCCCTGCGCACGCGCACCGCACGCCTCTCCGCGCTCTTCTACAAGCAGGTCGCGCGCAGCCGAGTCGTTGACGTCAACTACCGCCCAAGCGATATGAACATCACCATCGATGACGGACTTGAATAAAGATTTATTAAAACGAATGTTTTTTTTTAATAGACGTAGTTATGCAAACAGGAACCAACCCACACTTTCCCAGAAATTGAGATAAGTATACAGAAAACTATTAAAATGTACCTTCTATCGACCCTGTAAAGTTCAAACTGATCTGACAACTTTAACTTATATCTAGAAACATTACGTTGACAAAGATACCACACATAATATTAGTTTCATAATAAATCAAAACATCTAAATCACATGATAACCCGGCAATTAGCAAAATGTTATTATTCTGTATTTATGAAAAAGATCCATTTCACGTGGTTCCTCGTTTAAGTAAGTATGTTTTTAATTATTTCATATGAGACCATGCGGGTTGGTTCTTGTTTGCAGAATAAAAATTGCCAAAATTCATATTATCACAAAAATCTACATCGCATGGTTCTATGTTACAATAATTTTATTTGTAATACTTAAGGAACCATGTGTAGTGAATCTGGTTTGCATAATATAAATTGTCTAAGCGACTATTTGGACGTAGTTATGCAAACAAGAACCAACCCATACAATGACAGTTTTAAGATAAAAGCATATTAGCTAAAAAGGTGTATATAAAAAATCTACAAACTTAAAAAAAAGTTTGATCGTAATGTTATAAAAATTCATATGTTTTATGTTTTTTATTCGTATTTGGTCGAAGAAACATATTGTATAGGTACAGGTTTTTTCTTTAAAAAGTCAGTGGTTCCTTTTAACAAAAAAAAGGTCAAGTGAGGGTTGGTACTTTGTTGATTTGACAGATTTTTTATTAAAAAATGTTTATACAAATAAAACTTAGTCCAAAAAAAGTTTTATAGTACCTAATATTGTAAAAAATCATGTTTTATATTTTTTTACAAGTAATGTGTTGAAAAAATAAAATCTACATTTTTTTTCTTAAAAAAATGTCAGTGGTTCCTTTTAACAATAAAGGTTAAGTGAGGGTTGGTGCTTCGTTGATTGGATAGTAAGTATATAGACGTAAGTATATAAGCGAGACGAGCTCAAGGCTCGCCAACCAGCAGCCATCAGTTACAACTACGTCGGTGCAGTGTTAACTTGCACCAAGTGCGCTCGCACTTTTGTGAGAAACATAGGGTACATAAGCCACTTGAGAGCGCACCAGAGAGTAGAAGAACAACACACTAGCAATAATAATTGTTCATACCAAAGCCAGAATACACAGTCTCTGTGGCCGAAATCAATCATCAAGACAAACATCATTGAAACAAATCATCATCATATAGACGTATACAAAAAAATACAAAACACATGTTTTAATGCACTTTACTTTACAGTACTTAACTGTTTTTTTTTTATAATTTTAAGTGAACCTTAGTACAAAATGTCTGAAATTGTGATGTCATTAAAGTTGTTTACATATTTCTAGTTTTTTTTTTTGTTTCTTAATCGATTTTTATAATAAACTATAATTAATCATTAGTGAAATAATCGTTTTAGAAAGCAATAATTGCCAATTTTGTATTAGTATGTTTTTTTATGAATTATCAAAAATGACGTCTGACAGACTCCACATCAGTAGAATCTTTCTAAAAAAGTCACCACATTTGCAGAGGGTTAATATTAGACCTCATGTACCTATATCTTGTAAGTTTCATGTTTTTTGTTGCAAAGTTGAAAGACTTGAAGAGCTTTCTGCATATGATTTCTATGTTAAGTTGATTTCCGATGAAACTATTGAGGATGATTCTGAAGGCTTTTCAGGTAAACCTGACTTCGAAATGGGAGAAGAACTCAGCAAGGATTCAAGGCCGAAACGCACTGAAAGTGGTGGCGGTGCGGCGCGGTGCGGTGCGGAGGCGCGGTAGTGGTTGTAATGTTCGAGCTAATATGAAAGGGTCCGCACAGAATACCGCGGCGGGACGCGGCGCGGCGCGGTATTCTGTGCGGACCCTTTCATATTAGCTCGAACATTACAACCGGTACTGCCTCCGCACCGCACTGCACCGCGCTGCCACCGCTGTCTGTGCGTTTCGACCTTTAGGGCTTTACGTTTGTTTTTACCTACTCCAATATTCCTTTCAGGTTATAGATAGCTAATGTTTTAAGGTAATATCCTTATTAGACGATTTTTAGGTAGAGTATTCTACAATGAAAATTTGTATTTGTGTCGTTTTTAAATAAAGTCCATTAAAACGTGTGTTTTGTTTTGTTTTTGTATACGCTATATATTTACTATCCATTCAACAAAGCACCAACCCTCACTTAACCTTTATTGTTAAAAGGAACCAGAAACCTTTTTAAGAAAATGAAAACGTAGATGATATTCTTTCAACACGTTACCTGTAAAAAAAAAACATATGAGTTTGTATAATATAAGTAGGTACGATAAAAATTTTTTTGGACGTAAGTTTTATGTGTATACACTTTTTAGGGTTCCGTACTCAAAGAGTAAAACGGGACCCTATTACTAAGACTCCGCTGTCTGTCTGTCTGTCTGTCCTTCACCAGGCTGTATCTCACTGATACAGTGATAGTTCCAGTTGAAATTTTATTTCTGTTGCCGCTATAACAACAAATACTTAAAACAGAATAAAATTAATATTTTTATGGATAATGGTACGGAACCCTTCGTGCGCGAGTCCGACTCGCACTTGGCCGGTTTTTTTTAATAAACGTTATCTGTCAAATCATCAAAGTACGAACCCTCACTAGACCTTTTTTGTCAAAAGAAACCACTGACTTTTTAAAGAAAAAAACCTGAATACAATATGGGTTTTCGACCAATTACTAGTGAAAGACATAATAGTACATTATGATACAAGTGTGCTAAGTTGGTCATTACAATCGAGTCGGTTTTTAAGCCTGAGCCGAAGGCGAAGGCTTAATGGAGACGAGAAGTGTAATGACCAATGCTCACGTGTTTCATACGACGTTTTTCAACACATTTGCGAGAAAAAAAAAAAAAAGAAAATGTTAAAAGATATGTAATGAAAAGGCACTAGTGCGATAATGTAATGTAAAAGGCACGGCATGGGTAATATTCATTATCAGTGTAAATACGCTGTAATAAGACCTACTTTACGAGCAGGTGTGTTGAAAAGCATATTTATGAATTTGTATAACATTACGATCAAACCTTTTTTTTTAAGTTTGTAGATTTTTTTGTTGGTATACACTTTTTTAACAAAAATGCTTTTATCTCAAAACTGTCATGGTGTGGGTTGGTTCCTGTTTGCATAACTACGTCCAAATATAGCATATGTAATATTCAGAAAGTACATTGTAAGTATTATACATGTGTTTTTATATTTTATTTAGTGTTTCCGGAGATTACCGTCTACTTACACGCTTACAAAAACTTACAATTGTACAAAGCTACAATATCATCGATTTTTTCTCATTATACATTAGTTATACAGCTACCTAGTTAGGGTATTATTGAATATCGCATTGTGAATACTCTTGCACCCACCTTTGTTTCTGTTTAACCCTATGGTTGACTAATGGATTCCACCTTTTTTACTTATTTTTATTGCGCAACAAAGTGTAAATACATAAATCAAATAAGTATATATGTACGTAGGTATATACTGTAATACTTATTACAAACGATACATCATTTATTACACTATCTTATCTTTTATCCCCGTGCAATAATCTCAAGTAGCACCAGTTGGTCCATCTTTGACAACTCTATTTTTGTGTACGAAAATATTACCATAACATGTCAATCATCACATGTGTATGACAAGATGCATAATCTCGCTTCTCTCGCAAATCTATGTTCATAAATTTCATAATCCTAGTTATCTGCTGGTAAGAGTGTGTTCACATTATCCGTATATTGTACTTAGGGTCCAGCAACGATATCGGGGCAAGTACGAGTAAAAGATATGGAAAGCACTCACTGTATGGCGAAATGTTGTTGGAGGCTTTAGGCACGTCCTCACGGCATTCCTGCCGAGAAAGGTCAAAGGGGAACCAGTACTGTGTGACCTTGGTTTTACCGGATGCCGCGTGCAGCCTGCAACTGTCCAGATGGAAGAATCACACGGCGGACTGGATGACGGACTGACGCTCCAGCGATCGCGGCCCTACTGCCGAGGAAGGTCAAAGGGCAAACTTGTAACGAGTGACTTTGGGTTTACCGGATGATTTGCATCCAGAAATTATCCAGACGAGCCGAAATCTGGCCGCGCTTGATTGTCTAGACGCGCGAGGGAGGTCAAAGGGAATCTAGTACGGAGTGACCATGTTTTTCCCGGATGCCGCGCATCCATCACTTATCCAGACAGGCCAAAATCTGGCCGCGCTTGATTGTCTAGACGCGTGAGGAAGGTCAAAGGGAATCTAGTACGGAGTGACCATGTTTTTCCCAGATGCCGTGCATCCGTCACTTATCCAGACAGACCGAAATCTGGCCGCGCTTGATTGTCAAGACGCGCGAGGAAGGTCAAAGGGAATCTAGTACGGAGTGACCATGTTTTTCCCGGATGCCGTGCATCCGTCACTTATCCAGACAGGCCGAAATCTGGCCGCGCTTGATTGTCTAGACGCGCGAGGAAGGTCAAAGGGAATCTAGTACGGAGTGACCATGTTTTTCCCGGATGCCGCGCATCCATCACTTATCCAGACAGGCCGAAATCTGGCCGCGCTTGATTGTCTAGACGCGCGAGGAAGGTCAAAGGGAATCTAGTACGGAGTGACCATGTTTTTCCCAGATGCCGTGCATCCGTCACTTATCCAGACAGACCGAAATCTGGCCGCGCTTGATTGTCTAGACGCGCGAGGAAGGTCACAAGGAAACTAGTACGGAGTGATCATGTTTTTCCCGGATGCCGTGCATCCGGCACTTATCCAGACGAGCCGAAATCAGGCCGCGCTTGATTGTCTAGACGCGCGAGGGAGGTCAAAGGGAATCTAGTACGGAGTGACCATGTTTTTCCCGGATGCCGTGCATCCAGCACTTATCAAGACGGGCCGAAATCACGCGGCGGATTGCATGCAAGACTGGCGTCTGGGCGTGGCCTATCTTTGCCGTGTGTTACACTGATATCGCACTGGATAGTGTGAACACACTCTAAGGGGGGTTTAACTTTATAGTTACACACCTTTGTTTTATAAGACGGGCTTTATGAGAACTTCAGTTGGTTAGTCGTACGCAAACCCTACGATCTCGAATAAATTTATGTTAGACATAATTAAGACTTGCATACTTGCTTAGCTGTTTTTTTTAAAGAGGTATTTATACCTTGCTATAATGCGGTTATCAGTAATTTTAAGGTAAGATTGAGTTTATTTCAGTGCGTCTTGTTTTTAATTCAGCCAGCCGCACCGCAGGCATATTTCATTCATCGTGGAATTCTAAGATGTAAAGACTAAATTAGTAGTTCAGGATGTGTGTAATGTGGATATGTGGCAATATGCTGCTGCACCTATGCTGGCTATCTATTTTATGCAGAGTGATGAATCAATCACTCGTAATATACAGCTACAGTTGAGATCAAGTTATTAGCAACAGTAATGGGTTGGTTAATAACTCTTTGGAGCTGGTTTTAAATGTCCCTAAAGACGCTTTTCCCATCATCTCTATAATTACGAATATGTTTTTGCAGTTTCGCAGCATTGGCTCTTGGAAGCAATGCTCTCTACACGAAACAGATGAGACGGTTCCCTGATGAATTCGTATTCGGCACGGCGACTGCCTCCTACCAGATCGAAGGCGCTTGGGATGAGGATGGTAAGTACAATCAAACTCTTAAGGAGCTCAACACCTTGATACCTTGTCACTTTCACTCGTTGGACAACTTCGTATAGCAGTTTAAACATGACGTTAAAGCGACACATTGCAAAGGTGTTCAGCCCCTTCTCAGTTCGCCCACTTCGCTTATATAGGCATAGGCAGGGTAACTTGCTTCGACCACACCTTACTACGCTTACGTAGATCAAGTGTCTTTCTCATAGCGGGGAACTTTTTTGCAACTTCCTGTAGAGCCCCTCCTATACAATTGTTTACTTTATTCTAATTCATTTACAGGCTGGAACTTCTGGAAGTAGATACAAGTTTGATACCTATTGAGAAAATCACTTTTTATCCACATGTGAAGAAAGAGTTTTGACATTTCAACGCAGTTTAAGTGACATGTGACAGCTAACAAAATGTAGAACGTTAAAATTACTAAATGTTGGAGTTGTTTTCTTATTTTCCTCGCTGTAGTGAGGTGAAAAGTTTTGTGTTATACACGGGCGAAAAGTTATTTTACGTCTCGTGTGCTGAAACACTCGCTACGCCCAGGATTCTGTTTTTGAACCACTCACTTCGCTCGTGGTCAATCATAGAATCCTTTCGCTAGCTCGTGTTTCAAATGAACACTCGCTGATAAAATACAACTTTCCCCCGGCCCTTGCATAACAAATAACGATTTCTTGGACAAAACCAACGTCATGTAAAAGGAAAGAAAATTCCTACTAAATACAATACCCGGTTTTGAAGTAGGAATAATTTGTCCTCTCCCAGTGCTGGTTATGTTATATTGGTTGCCTCGCACAGAACTAACGTCAAGAATCAGGATGATGCACAAGCGGGTTATGTAGCAGGAACTTAGCAATCTCATTAGTCATTACAAAACCAAAAAGGTAACCAACCTTTAAAACAACAGTCAGGGAGGGAATACCGAGGTTTTGTTTAGTCATTTAGATTTCTGTATGAAATGTACATAAACAAAGACTTACAATCAGTTTCTTCATTCATACATTATATACAATTTGATATTAATAATACTTTTTGTACTCGACGATTAAAATATGTGTATTAAGATTTCATAGAGAATACTGCAACGTCACTCTTTTCATCGTTGAATAGTCTGTTACTTCCGAAACAACCGAAATAACTGTTTCGATACGCTCTAGACAACCGAAAAAAAATTGAAAATAGAACTAAAATAAATTCGACCAATCACGTGGCTGCTTTACCGAACTGTAATGAATTGGACCAATAGAATCGCTTTGATTATTGAGTTTACTCGTTGATGTCGTACACTCGTTGATGTCTTTTAAGATATCAACGAGCGTACGAGCGATAGGCTGCACTTCGTTTCAACAGTATCGAGTTTGTTTAATTAGTTTAGTTGACTCGTAGAAAATTAATTTTAATGAACTCGTCCAAAAAGTATTGTTCACAATAGTGCTATAATCAAGCTTTTTAATCTCGTACCTTACTTAGGCCACTCAGCAAGCTTCGTGGCCTAAACACGGTACTCGACTAAAAAGCTCTCTATTATAACACGATTGTGAAAAATACTATTTTGATTAATCCTTAACGACAGCCGGTTGGTAGATTAAAAAGGAAAGCCAGTGCAACATTATACCTTTTAATAATACACAACAAGGGAGATTTAGAGATTACATGTAAAAAATAGGCAAAGTCTCGAAACTCTTCCACAATGTGAATTTTATGGGATTTGATTTTTCTGTTTAGGTAAGAGTGAAAACATCTGGGACCACATGACCCACAACAAGCCGCATGTAATCAAAGACCAGAGCAACGGCGACGTGGCGGCAGACTCCTACCACAAGTACCAGCGCGATGTGGAAATGATGCGCGAGCTCGGACTCGACGCGTACCGGTTCTCTCTCTCCTGGTCGCGCCTGCTGCCCTCCGGCTTCTCCGACCACGTCAACCCTGCCGGCGTCCAGTTCTACAACAACTACATCGACGAGATGCTCAAGTACAACATCAAACCCATGGTCACGCTCTTCCATTGGGACTTACCGCAGAGCCTCCAAGACTTAGGAGGCTTCGCAAACCCTCTAATGTCTGTATGGTTTGAGGACTACGCTAGAACCGCTTACTCCTTGTTTGGAGATAGAGTTAAGGACTGGATCACGTTTAATGAGCCTAGAGAAATCTGCTACCAAGGCTATGGAGCCACGACCATGGCTCCTCAGTTAAACGCTACGGGTGTTGGGGACTACCTTTGCGCGAAGAACTTGCTGATTGCTCATGCGAATGCGTACCACGCGTATAACAACGACTTCAAACCTAGCCAGGGTGGGCAGTGTGGCATCACGATCAGTGTCACGTGGTTTGGAGCTTTGACGGATTCTGAAGAGGACGAGGCAGCCGCTGATTTAGATAGACAAGGACAGGTACGAATATATAAAATGAAACAGTAGACGAGGTACCTTAGATATTGAGACTCTGGAAGAAATTGTCAGATAGTGACACTGGTAATCTCCTTTCTGAACACAGTATCCAAAAAGAAGACTAGGTTCAGTAGGTATCAATTACCACTAACTAGCTCCAATGTTTCATCGACCCAAAGCGAGTCTTGGTTTGGTTTCTGACACGATTTGTCTTGTCACCACTTGTCCCAATCTTGCGCTATTCCCCGCCAGTTCATGGCTTGAAGATCTTATCTTCATCTCTTTAAGCCATTAATAAACACAGCAGTACCCTTTTCACTTATAAGTAATGCATTGATTACGTAATAAATTTCCCATGCCACATAATTCCGTGAGAACTTTACTTATGAACAGTTTACTTTTGCTCTTCTGATCATAACATTATCTCCTCGTTTTTTTCAGTGGGGCATATACACGGAGCCAATCTTTTCCGAACAAGGCGGTTTCCCTAAGGAGTTTTCCGAACGCGTAGCTGCTAAAAGCGAAGAACAAGGCTACCCCAGATCACGATTACCAGAATTTACGGAAGAAGAAAGGCTTTACGTGAAAGGATCTGCTGATTTCTTGGGAATAAACCACTATACGGCTATTCTGGTATCAGCGAATGATTATAAGAGTGCGCATCCAGTGCCTAGCATGTATGATGATATAGATGTTGGAGAGTTTGTGCCTGAGGATTGGCTGAAGTCTGCTTCGTCGTGGTTGACGGTGAGTTCATTGCGGCGTATGCTACCTCACGTTGGTTCATTACCTATTCAGTTAGTGTGTCGGATGTGCCGCTGTAGAAGCGTTTAGGTAAAATATGATCTTAATAAATGGAGCAGGTTGAAAACCTTAACCTTTAAATTAATTACTTATGAGTATGTAGTAGTGGGGCCTGGGGGAGAGTGAGGCCAGTGACGTCGCCGGGGACAGGGAGGCACTTTGAACCTCTGGGTTGTCCTAGGCGACAACAATGAAGTAACCTACCAAAAACTTAAGTGTGATTTGTCTCTTAATACAGTTCATAAAATGAATTTACCGTTCGCAGATGGCACCAAACAGCCTCTACAACGTCTTGAACCACCTGCACAAGAAATACAACGGTCCCGTGCTGTACGTCACAGAGAATGGATGGTCCAGCGAGACCGGTTTAGAGGACGACGACCGCGTGCTGTACTACCGCGCTGCGCTGGAAGATGTGCTGGATCTGTTGGACGAAAGTGTTCAGCTGCGAGGGTACATGGCCTGGAGCCTCATGGACAACTTTGAGTGGATGAAAGGATACGCGTAAGTGGCGGTGCTTACATTTACCTACCCCTCATGGGCCACCATATAAATAAAGCCTATAAAGGATGATGCAGACAGACCGTGACGATCAGAAGGCTCATCCGGACGATCCTTCACAGGGGTTTTCCCTATCTTGCTCTATCTTATAGCTGTCATTACGTGGTAGTTCGCGCGGCTCAGGTCAAGAGAGTGCTAAATATTATTATAGTGGATAGGCCACAGTCAGCACCGACTGAAATGATCTATGGCTAGAGATCTTGAACGGTGCTGTTTACTAGGCTCCATAAATTCAAGCATAAGCTTTATCATCCAACAGTAAACAAGTATATTTTTATGTCTACAGAGAAGTGTTCGGCCTGTACGAAGTGGACTTCACATCGCCCGAGCGGACCCGCACGGCACGTAAATCCGCGCTCGTGTACAAACACGTCGTTGCCAACAGATTCATCGACCACGGCTACACGCCAGACAGTCTCGACATCACCATCGACCACGGGAAATGAATTTAACGACCATGAAGAAATAAATGCATTGACCGAAATAAAGTTTAATTCACGTAAACATTTTTACCCGACTGTCTCAGAAGGAGGGTTATGTATATTTTTATACAATGACGGTGGCAAACAAGCAGTTTAAGCAGCTTAAACAGTATTATTAGCATGATGTACGGTAGAAGGCCTTCACAATGCACTGGGTGATAGCTGGAGCAGTACAAAGTATAATGGCGGCCGCGACCACGAACCGCCGAATGATGCCCTAGAATTGGTTAAAAAAAAAAATTAAAATTAAAATTTGAACTGTTTATTTTCAGATCTGTGATTAAATTATATATATCAGTTACATTTAGTACAATCTTTAATATTTAAGATTATTTACTAAACTTTTTTATCTTAATAACTAGTTATATTTATCTATGTTACTACTGGGGGCCATAATGAACATTTTCTTAATTATATTTTTAGTTTTTGTAGGTTTACTTTCTATATTTTCTACAGTAGTTTTGGGAAAGCTGTTTAATACAAAGGGTAGGTAGTTAGACCACACTCTTTGCCCATATGTGTTGTTATACTTGTTAATTATGTATACATTCTTACTGGTCAGGGTTCGTAGGTTGCCTTTCCTTGTGTACTTAACAAGAAAAGAAAGGTTATTCGCACTTCCAGGAAAATTCTTCATTAACTGTAGCCGTCACCTTTGCCATTCACTGCATAATATGCTATCAAAATTATACTTTAAACAGCAGGATGCAGATAATAAAAAACACTGCCTGCACGGCTATCACAAGACAGCCCGCGACCTGTCTCGCGCGTCAAAAAGCGATATAAGGCGCGACATAGCAAATTCGTATCACGAGACGCTTCTTGTCTCGCGGTCAAATGTCAAAGCGAATTTTTTTTGTCGCTGACAGTTGGTCGCGGGAGACTCTCGAAAATCGTATCACGAGTGCACTTTAGAGCGACACAATATATCGCATTTTTCGCGTCTCAACGTCAAAAGGCGAGACATTGTCTTTGAGCTCTGAAGTCGACGAGAAAAAGTTTTGTTCTCTTCTTGAAGGAAATAAAATACATTTATCCCTTGCGTAAGTATAACTTTCTAGCTACTAGTCCAAATTCTTTCCTAAACCTCCCCTAAGACACGCTTATCTTTAAACAAATGCATTTATAACACCAATTTCTTGGCATTTTGTGAGTACGTATGAAAGTAATTATCATCTTGTTTAAAGTTTAGACAATAAACACCAAATTGTGAACTTTTCAGAATGGCGTACTTCATGTTACTAAAAGAAGAAATCCGCCAACGAAAAATTTCTAGGAGGAGGTTGCGGGACAGTAATAACCCCTTCGAGTTGCCGAATACTGAGTTCCAATTTCTTTATCGGATCAATTAAGAAATGGGTTTATATCTGATTTGGCAACTCGAGGGGGCCCTGGGACCTACCTCGGCTCATAGCATCCCGGTCCACGTACAGGTATGATTCATACTTAATGTGATGATCATTAATAAATAGATACTTACTCCATTTATACGCACATATTTTAATAGAACGCATTTCATGAAGATAGCCTAAGCAAGATACAGTTGCGCTATATGAAAAAACAACAATATATATAAATTCACATCAATAATTTGTTAACTTAATATGACTTTAAGTCAAGTAAGTCTTAAATTTAACAATCATCATCATCATATCAGCTAAAAGACACCCACTGCTGGACATAGGCCTGCGACAGTAAAAAATAGGTAATGAAAACTAATCGTAAAAATTTCCGTCAAAATCAGGCGAAAATGGTATACCTATAATAAACTATATTTATAATTTACTACTTTGATATTAGTTCTTTAGGTCCATATCCGTAAATATAGTCCATATCCGCAAATATTTTTGATTAAAATGCTTTTATTTTAAGAAGCATACATTTTTGGATTCAGGTCATAAGTCTCAAAAATGGTAGCTATACCTTGGCTAAGAGGCCGAAATGAAACTGTATATTAGTTCCTACTCAATGAATATATTTTGTAACTGTATTTATTCAACATTGCAGATGCTTTCAGCCGTAATGTTTATGGCTGCAGGGAGCTACCAGAGAGGTGTGGGGCAAGACCACAACCTCTGCATGGCTCAAGCTACAATGTCAAAGTATCTTGACAAAGTGGCAGCAGCCATAAACCAAGAGTGAGTTAATTTATAGATATTAATTAGAATATCATATCCCTTTTATATATGCATCAATTTTATTACCTGTAAATGTACCTATTATGACCATTAGTGGTAGTGATTAGTAAAAGTATTATACAATTAATAAACTTGAAACTTATCCGTGGGCGATCGTAAAAAAATGGAGAAAACGATTTTTCCCAGACATGAGTATTTTTCGTCCCCACAAACCCCTATACTATACTGCAAATCTCATCGAAATCGTTAGAGCCATTTTCAAGAACGTGATTACAAGTATATATATTTAAGTAGTATAATATTGCAAACGATTAAGATTAAGGTTCAAAAGTGTATGCATAGGTAGGTACATATGTTTGATGTCGACCGTGCCTACTTACCCAGAACAAATATTATATTAGGTAGGTATGTAATAAATAATAATAATTGGAATCTCGTCTGCCACCAAACTGCACTGTGGTTTGGCAGAAGTTTGTAATTAATTTAAGTTTTTTAAGAACCAATAAATAATTATTACTATCATTATCATTATACCTATACATATTTCTCGTTTATAGGATAGGATAGGATAATCAGTTCATTAGTCATGGGCATAAGGTCATAACTGTTCCGCAGATTGAAGCCAAGATGGATTATCGTCCCTGGCACGGAGGCGAGCCGGCAGCAGGTCGCGTCCGGCTTCCGGGAGAAGTTTGGTCTCTCTCCTGGGTGCAGTCGACTGCACACATGTATCTATATTTCCACCTCGGCGGCCAGAAGGGCTGCAGTATATTAACAGAAAGGGCACACACAGCATCAATGTGCAGTTGGTAAGTTTCAGACCTTATAGAAGTAGTGTTATCTGTAGATAGATAAAATCCTGCATTATAAGTATAATATACTACTTTTACCCGCGTCTTCCTTCGCTTAGAACTTGTTATCGTTGTAATGTCTGGAAAGACTATTCAAATATATAAATAGTAACTATAGATTGTTGGAATGAATATTGAATGAGTAGGTTTAGAGACTGAACTAAACTAAAACTACATTTATATTTTAGGTGGCAGATGCAGAATGCCGGATACTAAATGTAAATGCCCAATTTCCGGGGCGGGTCCACGATGCATTTATTTTTCGGCAGTCGGTGGTGAATGGTGAGATGCGCCGGCTCCATCAACACCGGATAGGGCAGTTTTTCCTTTTGGGTATGAATTAAAAATAATACGTATACTTAATTAAAATAGGTATCATATCCCATTCGCCGCTCTGACTTTTGCAACCCACCTCCCACCTGCCACCGAGGTCAGTCATACGAAGTCAAACAAAAATATAGACTTAAACATTACCTACTTCTTTGTTGCAGCGAATGGACACATTCCACTTAAGTACAGTCGTTACCTGGGGTGTCTGTTAAGACATACATATAGTTACTTTGGCATTTAACCTCCTAAGGCCCCGCGTACAAAATTTTGTACAAATTTCAAAATCATGTTTGAACTTTTACTAAATGTCAAAAAGTTCCTAATTCAATGACACAAAATCGTAGTCTGGGCCCCAAGATGTTATAATATTAGTATGATTAAATACGGATTATCAATATTATCATTTATATCAGTCTTTCAAAAATATCTACATATGAGTCTTATGTCAGTAACAATAAAGACTGTGTATATGTTTTTTAACGGTTGTCTGTATAGATGTTGGAGAACTTGACTGTACATATATATGGTTACATGTAATGGATTACATTACGATGTATATAATTACAGGAGATTCGGGCTATGCCCTAGAACCATGGCTCATGACGCCGGTGCTACGCGCCGCGCCACATTCACCAGAGGACCGATACACCCGGTGGCAGCCGGACCAGAAATGTGGTGGAGCGGACCAACGGGTACCTCAAGGGTTCCTTGAGGTGCCTGGGTATCGACAGGTCCCTCCACTACACACCAGAAAAGGCGTGCAGCTTAATATATGCCTGCTGCACCATTTATAATTTATTGCGGTATTATAGGTAAATACACCAGTTGTCATGTATTTATTTGTTTGCGAGGTTAATCATCTAGCTTGCACAAGTTAAGGATGTTCCTACAAACAAACTCATGTTACGAATAGGTAGGTTTCTTATTTAACGGTAGGTTAGAGCAAACTATGCAAATACAAAAAAATGAGAATCAATGGAACTTCTCTTATATATTACTTTTAACCGTAATTTACTTTATATTTTGAATAACGAATGTCTTTTTAATATTTATAATTGATTGCGTGCAGGGTGGAATTGAACATTGCCGAGGATGATGGCAACAATGACGAAGAACGACCGGCGTTCGTGGCGGCGGACGAGATGCGGTCGGCCCTCGAAAGGCGAAATAATTGAATAGACGTACACTTTAACTGAAATCGGAGTTTCATTAAACGAGCCCATCGTGTTTACAACAGATCACAAATTAACTTTTCTCATATGCAGTTCAGTAAAATAATACAATACAATCATTTATTGGTAAAAATGTAATTTTACATGTAAACTTAATAATAATATTATGTAGTTACAGTTACATAATTATAAACAATACATGCAACAATGTATTAACATTTTATATATATTTATTGGGCTTGCGAACCAGTTTGGTTTGTTAACAAGTAAGGTAAACGTCCACTGTTTCGGCATGTTAAGCCTCTTATGAACTAATATTTTTTTTAATGCGTTACTGAACATGATATCGCTTTGAAATCTTTTGTGTGATGAATATTGATATCTTGGCTATTATTTAATGAAAGAATTATATAGTTTTAGTTTCAATATCTATTTTTTATAAATTTATTTGTAAACCTCTTATTTGAACCCCATTTCGTGATAAAATTTGGCTCTGCTCCTAAGTTTGTGAGTTCGTGGCCCCTGTTTCGGCATAAAGTTTTCGAGTACCTGATAGTAAGAGATATGTTTTATTTATGCATATACACCCTCATTTGTTATTTGGTATTGAGCAAGATTATTGAAGAGGTAAGTAATATCATAAATATTGACAAAATCCAATAGATGGCCTGGGTAAAACTCAGGTAAATTTAAAATCCCGTGACGTTTGTTGTTTTTTCGGGATTTTTTTTTTAAATGTAAGTTTAAATAACTTAATCAATAGTACAGGGTCACCCTTTCGAAAGTATGTAACATAGGTAACCTATTTAAATTAACCAAAACAGTTTAATTTGAGATAAATATTTAGACAACCTTTGGGACGTGACACATATCTGTAAACGCTATTCTGTTTAATAGGGTATAAAGTTACCTTTCACTTCTTAAAAAAATCCCTTTATAATAAAGAAAGTTCCGGGAGTAGTAAGTCCCGGGATTTTAAAGGTTTAAAATATAAATGTCTTCAATAATTTTGGTTTATTTTCTTTACAACGTATCTACCTATGTATTGATTATATGAGATTGATTTACCTGAAAAAAAATCTAGTCAATGTTGTATGGGTCACACTTTTTAAAGAACAATCTTATACTGTTTTATGTAACCTTTCATTAAATAAAAATAGTCCCGCAAAAATAATTAATACCCAGGCATCAATATTGCATTTTATCGAAGTACATGTTACCTCTTCAAGAAGAATATCAAATAACAGACGAAGGTACACAATTCCCATACCTTATCTACTACTGGGATTGATTTGTGTTTACCTACCACTATATAATTCTCTGTCACGAACTTGGGAAAAAGTATTAAAAGTGGTTGTCCCTTGTTTCGTGTTACTAGTTCTTAGATATTCCCGCAATTCATAATGTAGATCATATTTAAATTATGTTCAATAACCATTAACTACCCTACATGTAATAAATAAACATAAAAATACAGGACAGAAATCAAGCAATAAAAAAAATTATGCTACAAGGAAATATGCGAATTCACCTTAAAATTGTAAGTGTAGGTCACGTTCAACCTCGTTTTACGGGAATTCTAGTGAACAAAACATATACCGAATTTAGCTCATAGAAAACCTCATTAAATACATTATCTGTTTTTTAAATTTACATTAACAATTTCTCAAGTATTATTTAAATACAAAATATACATGGATGTATCTAGAAAGTCCTTGATTCGGTAGTAACACGAAATAGGGGCCACACGAAAAATATAACGGCCGCTAGTTCGTGAGTCCATTTATTGCGATTTTAAGGGACTCCTATACCTAAATATACAATTATTTCTTATTAAATCAATTGTTAAGGAACTACACAAAGCACTGTTAAAAGATTTTTTCAAATGGACTTCCGTTTGCCTTTCAATTCCCTTAAGAAGTGGAAGCGAGCACCTTACGTCTACAACAAGTTCGCGCATACCGCACAGCTGTTCTCAGCCGACTAAGAGTTTCCAGCGTTATATTGCTATTAGTTTAGTCGTCAAAATGTTAGAATTATTTTTTTTGTATAGATTAAATGATAGAGATTTTTTACAAATGTATTATTTCAATAAAAAATATTTGAATTGCTTATTATATGCGTCAGAAACAAAACTAACGAAATGATGTACTAGCACGAACTTGTGGCCCGTTACCTTAGATACTATACTTGGTCATCACTTAACTACATAGTATAAAAAAAGTCGCTTCCCGCTGTCTGTCTGTCCCTATGTATGCTTATGCCTTGGTCACACGTACCTAGCAAACGGGCGAGACAGTGGTCTCGGCCGAGTACTCGGTGCGTATAACAGTCACTCGCTATGTTATACTTGGTTATACGCACCGAGCACTGTCTCGCCCACAGATGTATGAATATAAGGAGATCGGACATGGCGGCCGATTTGTATAGAGTGAGCCTGTCGCAAGTACATTAACCCACACAACGCCCAAGTAATTGACAAGACAAAGCACGCACACATCTAAAACACACACACTTGTATACCTACACGCTTATTTGACAATAAACGCGCATCATATCAGGCATTTTGGGAAAAAACGTAATATTCTCTGCGATCAGCACGCGTGCACAGTATGGCAGTGTATGCCCATTGAGCATACAGCTGCGACACGGCCGCCGGCGGCTTGTCCTCTCTCTAGTATTCTATGCTCTGAGGTCTCGCCCGTTTATTCGGTACGTGTGACCTAGGCATGAAATCTTTAAAACTACGCAACGGATTTTGATGCGGTTTTTTAGGGTTCCGTAGCCAAATGGCAAAAAACGGAACCCTTATAGATTCGTCATGTCCGTCCGTCTGTCTGTCTGTCCGTCCGTATGTCACAGCCACTTTTTTCCTTAACTATAAGAGCTATACTGTTGAAACTTGGTAAGTAGATGTATTCTGTGAACCGCATTAAGATTTTCATACAAAAATCGAAAAAAAACATTAAGTTTTAGGGGTCCCCAAACGACCTTATAACAAAACTAAACAGTAACCGCTTCCTAACTATAGGATATGCAGATGACATAGTGATACTGGTCAACGGCCTGGTCATAAACACACTGTGTGAACTCACACAAACAGCACTGAAAATAACAGAGAAATGGTGCAAGGAGAATGACCTATCGGTAAACCCAAAGAAAACCGACACAATTCTCTTTACAAATAAACGAAAACTGGGTACCTACGAAATGCCAACTCTATTCGGTACCAAACTAACACTCTCGAAGGAGGTAAAATACCTAGGCATAACACTAGATGATAAACTAAACTGGAGCAAACACCTAGACAGCAGACTAAACAAAGCAACAGTAGCCTTCTGGCAATGCAGAAGGATGGTGGGGAAAAGATGGGGCCTGGCCCCCCACATCATACTGTGGCTATACAGAATGGTGATAGTACCAATGATAAGCTACGGTGCCATTGTATGGTGGCCCCGCACCCAAACCACGAGTGCAATTACCAAAATTCAGAAAACACAAAGACTAGCATGTGTCGCTGCTACAGGTTGCATGAGAACAACCCCAACAGCAGCACTAGAAGTCATGCTAGGGCTACTACCTCTACAAATGCACATACAAAAAGAGGCGGCTGCGACGGCAATACGCCTAAAAAGCCTCAACCTATGGACGAAACTAGACATACCCCACACAAAGATCCACAACAAACTGATCACAAGCCTACCTATGATGGAAGCTTCAATCGACAAAATACCAAAAACTGCAGTCTTTGGGAAAGACTACGAAATATTACTGACAGAAGACTCCAAAGAGGGGTTAAACCAAACAGACCTCAGAATCTTTACAGATGGTTCAAAAACAAATACGGGAACAGGATGTGGTGTGTTCTCAGAGGATTTAAACATACACATTTCCAAACCACTGGGTGTACAAAACACGGTATTCCAGGCTGAATGCGTAGGGATACTTGAAGCCTGCAATGCCATAAAGAGACGACAAGTCGAAAACACAAACATACGGATACTCTCAGACAGTAAATCGATACTACAAGCACTGAGCAGTGATAACATCACATCTAGCTTGATATACGAATGTCACCTAAACCTCACAGAGGTGTGCGCAGATAAAAACAAAGTTACAATACAATGGATCAAGGGGCACAGTGGCTCAAGAGGAAACGATGCAGCGGATGAACTGGCCAGGAAAGGCTCAGAAACAACGGCATACGGACCGGAGCCAATCTTGCCCCTGCCACAAAGCTACATATACCATCAACTGGACCAACACACCAAAGACCTACACCAAAGATACTGGGAGGAGATAGACACATGCAGACAGACCAAAGAGATTCTGTCGAAACGCGACCAAAAACTCACAACCACACTACTAAGGACACATAGAAACCAACTGCGCAAGATAGTGGGTATAATAACAGGACACAACACCTTGAACAAACACCTCTATAACTTAGGTATCACAGACAGCCCCATGTGCAGAGCGTGCATGGAGGCAGAAGAAACGACTAAACATATACTACTGGACTGCAAGGAGGTAGAAGTATACAGAATTAAGCACCTAGGTTCTCCAAACACACTACGGGACGCAGTCAGCAACACCAAGGCACTCACCAACTTTTTAGACGAGCTGGGGTGGTTAGAGTAGCGCCACACCGCCGTTTCACGCAAAATAGGCACAATGGATGTCGACTTGCGGAAAACGCCCAGTATAACTAACTAACTAACTAACTAGGGGTCCCCATACTCAGAACTGAAACTCAAAAAAAACTTTTTCATCAAACCCATACGTGTGGGGTATCTATGGATAGGTCTTCAAAAATGATAGTGAGGTTTCTAATATAATTTTTTTCTAATAGTTTATATATATATATAGTCTAATAGTGAATAGTTTGCGCGAGAGACACTTCCAAAGTGGTAAAATGTGTGTGTCCCCCCCCCTGTAACTTCTAAAATAAGAGAATGATAAAACTAAAAAAAATATATGATGTACATTACCATGCAAACTTCCACCGAAAATTGGTTTGAACGAGATCTAGTAAGTAGTTTTTTTTTAATACGTCATAAATCGTAAACCGCAATTTATTTCACGGAACCCTTCATGTGCGAGTCCGACTCGCACTTGGCCGCTTTTTTATTTAATAGATACGAGTGATTCAAGAGGAAGGTTTATATGTATGATACATAACTACATAAGTAATCTTTCTACTAAGTTTTGTCTCTAGCTCAAAAAATAAAGTTTCCCCCATACTAACTTTGCACCCCTATTTAACCCCTTTAGGGATGGAATTTCCAAAAATCCCTTCTTAGTGGGTACTTTCGTTATATAAACTACCTATTCTGAAAAAAACAGCTTTCTAGGTTCAACATATTCATATTCATTTTATTGGTAATATAAATTACAGGTCAGGTTTACTTACATACTTACAACGTTTACAATAATAATGTATATACAATTAAATTAAATAATCAATATGTCTAATTGTCTATTAATAATTCAGATAACATGTCAATGGTTATACCTAAGTCGTTTAGGGCTGTTTGGGCTGGGCGTTGATTTAAGTGAGTATATATATATATAGATTACTTGTTCCAAAGAGCACAGGTAAACCCATGGCATAAACTATAGCCTATGTCCATCGAAGTCTACGAGTATACACAGGTAAGAGTTTTTGAAATCAGTTAGTGTAATTCTAGATTCCTGCAAACTTTTTATCCGGAAGTAAATATTTAAATATAAATGAAAGATGCATTATCTATTTTTGTGATTTTTTAATGTTATAGAGTGAGAATAAATTAACAAAACAAAATAACTATAATTTTAAAAACAATGAAAATCGCTCTTTTTCGTTGGACAGTCGTAGGTATAGGAAATAAAAATAAATTATCATTCTCAAGGAAACCTAAAACTAGGTAGGTATATGAGTATTTAAAATACAAAATGTGACTTGTAACCTTGTAAGTCACAATTCTCTTCTTGAAAAATAATAAAAAAAATTCTAAAAATCTAATATCGTAAGCACAGGGTAAGACTAGATATATGAGTGTCACGTCACAATCGTGTTATATAAAATATAATAAATAAAATGAAAGAATAATAATGATTAAATCATATTGGTAGACTAGATTAGGTAACTATATGAGTATCACAATCATGTAATAGATAATCTACTTTAAAACAATGTTTAAACCGACTTCAATTCAGTACTTCGGCAAGCCACATGAAGGTAAAGATACGAATTATAATAGAAAATACCGAAATCACTACATGCGTGCCTATAAAATTTGAGGGTTGCCCTCAAGTTCCCTGGGATCCCATCATCAGATCCTGATTTGGTGACAATAGGACCACCTCAGAAGTATACTCTTTCGAATAAAAAAATAATTTTGGAAATCGGTCCATTACTCACGAAGAAATCGGCGCACATACATAAAAAAAAAAACATACAGTGGAACATATAACCTCCTCCTTTTTTGAAGTAGGTTTAAAATGAAATCATTCTTCTAAAACCCTAATAATAATGTGAGCACAATACTCGTATGTAAATGCTCAATGGGCATACACTGCCATACTGTGCACGCATGCTGATCGCAGAGAATATTACGTTTTTTCCCAAAATGCCTGATATGATCTTATCCTCTAGCTAATCTAGTAAGGTGCGTTGCAATGCAATGTATAAGATATGTTCATTAAAATCTGAATATTTGGAAATTTTTACTAGTTTCAATAAAATGACAGCTGCCAGCACCATATATGACATGTTTGTACGCCAAAAATTTATGCACATTCTAGCAAAAACAGATTCTAAAGAAAAGGTCTCTCAAATAGTTTCACATTTTGCATCACAAATCTGTTTGTATCATTAAGGTATGTATGTACCTAGCTAGGATTATCATGTATGTAAGTAACTAGTGATTTAAAGAGTTGATGTTGTTGGATGCTCTAAACTCAATGCTTCAACATATCCATCATAAACCAAAGCCTACACCTGGCCCCGTAGCATGGATGGCCTTTATCACGCGATAAGTGACAAGATAACAGCGCTGTCTCAGCCACGGTGAACGGTGTCAGCCAGGGACGGATGCTCTATCTTGTCACTTATCGTGTGATAAGGCCATCCATGCTACGGGCCTGAGTGTGGTAAACCACTTATTATCCATCAGGACGGTAACTTTTTGATCCCATAATGCATTACGCAAAGCTGATTTTCATTGAGGGAAGGTAAACAAGGAATTGGAAACTCAGAAAGTAGAATTGATTGTGATCCAAGAGTTATGTTGAAGAACAAATAGTAAAAAATATTACCTGGCGCTAGAGTAAGGCGACTTATTGATTTCTGTCTTATAATGCATGAATGCTTGCTTGAAGATCCAATTTTTTTGTAGCATGTGTGATCAGACTCGTAAGTCAAGTTCAGTTTCCGACACTGTGGCACAGACTCAGCATCGTCCCTAGCCCTCAAACAGGGTGGCATTATCAATGAATGAATGATATTTATTCAGGTAACACAACATAAGTAACAAAAAACAAAACACATTAACAAATACATTAAAGACGTAGATCGGGATGTTAACCTGAAATGGCCTCCACTAAGCAATGCAGTTGGCACGGCTAGCATGATAAACGGTGCTGGTTTTCTGTGGAGGCAGCGAGGTGTGGGGGACAGCGTACTGTGCAACTTGTGTTGGATGATACAATAATGTTATTAATATAAAATATAATTATAAATATGTACATGTTACAACGATAAAAGTATCTATATTATACATATAATTTTATAACTTAGCGGTAAACTAAATTGGGGCTAATAATTTTAGGAATTGGAGCTTATAATGGTGTTATGGATATCCTACCCTTAGGCGTTCTTTAGGAGCCATTTCACGCTTTTACTTCAAATGCCAATTTTTTTTTGCTAGTTTTTTCCGCCTTGTCATTCTGTCAGACCATTTCTAGACTAGACTAAGGACACAGGTGGACATAACGGTTACCTCGTGGAAGAAGAAGTACATGAAGGCATCGCTGGTGTCTGCCACGAGCGCGTCGCGCAGCAGCCGCGCGCGCGCCGCCGCGTCGCCCGCGCGCGCTCGCCGCACCACCACTCGCTCCGCGGTCATGCTGCGCTTTTGTCGTTGCTCATTGCTCAACCGGCCGACAAAGCCACCACTATACGACTATACTTCTGGCCTTGCAGCTCCCAGCTGTTTGGAGTTTGGAACGATTGTTTTGAATTAATTTTCAAGGATTTCGGCAAAACCCTATCGAGAAACAAAGCAAAACAAAGTTTTGTTTTGTTGTTAATGACGTCTGTCTTTGTCAAAACCATCTGGATGCGTTCGGAGCTACACTTAGTTTCTGCCTGTATTGATTTTTATATCTGGTCACACTTCAAACGTCACTATCAGAGCCTAAGGCCTGCAACACACTGGCGCGGCCTGCGGTGGCGGACCATAGTAAATTTGACAGCTAATGACAAGTTTTCTATTGTCCGCCGCGGCCAGGCCGCGTCAGTCTGTGAGAGGCCTTAAAAAGATCCGAAAATAGTCGCGAGGATCCGCAATGTACATTTCCATAATTTCTCAATATCGAGAGTATATACTAGTGTTAAAAAGATATTAAGTATGTCCTTACTAGCTTAAATCTACCATGAAAAGACGTTTTACTTTTATGGTCGCACCCCACTTGGGGGTTCGTGTTCGCGTTGCGTCGTTGCCTCTCTTTCATTTGCCGTAACAAAAGAAGGAAAAAGATGCAACACGAATATTTGGGCTAACACCGCCGCCAAGTGTGGTGCGACCACAACATGTTATCCGTCAAGCTCGGCAAACAAATTTTATTTGAAAAATGTTAGGTGTTTAAAAACAACGAAAACATGGCGCAGCAGGCGCTGCTTTACTTTCGCACCAATGTTATAAAAAGACTATAACCCGACTAATGTGTGTAGGACATGAAATGTTATAATTAAGTTTAATGATAGTATACTTCTCAATTTAGTCGGGTTAACATAATATATTTCTCTTATCTACCGTTGTCGAACCATAATGTTTTTTTTCGAGAAGTTGACACATGGTTTCTGGGGACTCACACTGGGCTGAAAATCGGCTTTCATAGACATAGGAATCGAAGTTAACATATTAAAGATTTTTTGCTTGAAATGGCTATAACTTGCCATTATTATGCTAAATTATGATCCTGGCGTGATTTGGCACGAAAACTTATGAGTTATAATTTTTTTCCGTAAAAAATGTATGGAGATGGAACGAAAAAACTGGATATCTCGGAAACCGCAAAAAAAACACAAATATCCTTACAGATGGTTATACTAATAATTATTTCAGATTTTTTGACATACGACATATTTCAAAGGTAGGTGCGGTTTTTTTTTTTAAAATCGACGAAATTTTTCATACAATCGGCTTTAATAGACAGGAATCGAAGTTAACATTTTAAAGATGTTTGGCTTGAAATGGCTATAACTTGCCATTATTATGCTAAATTATGATTCTGGCGTGATTTGGCACGAAAACATAGGAGTTATAAGTTGAAGTTTAATTTCAGCTGATGAATCCGTTATGGTTATGGTTGACTTCGGAGGATAGCACTGTAATTTGGCCGATTGCATCTTGTTAAGTAAGACGGATAAAGCTTCTGGGCACCTTCTCGAATAGCAGTCTCCCTTAAAGTGATGTATTGCCATTTAGATAGTTTTAATGAAATGAAAAGTCCGAGTGCTTTTTCTGGTGTAAATAAAGCGGAGAAATTTGGTTTCTTGATCATTCTACGTATGTTTGTAGCAGTTTCTGGGTTTTTGAGCATGTATTCAATCACAGATGCGATATCATCTCGACCATCCACTTTCAAAAGTGTTGCCGCTGTAAAAGCCAACTCAGTTGAGTTTTCACCTTTATGACTGCCAGATCTTCTCTTCTTTTGCTTGTTTGATAGGTCTTCGAAGGCTTTTCTTGGTCGCTTTGTCATTGTCCCAATTAAAGTTGATGATCTTGAACATTCTGAAGAGGTAAGTTCGGTGCTGGTTGATGTCGCAGAATACTCCAAACAAGTAGAATCTTCTTGTAGTTCAGGGATAAGAAGATTGGTTGGTACACAGCTGGGCCAATCAACATCTTTTTGAAGCCAATTCTCGTAGTACCTTTTGAAGTTATCGGTGTTTCTCTGACATTTCTTCCATCTCCATGCAGCAGATCGGGTGAATCTTCGACAAAATTCCTTGAGGGTGACACTGTCTTCTTCTTATAGACTAGAGCCTAGCTGAATTACCACTGCTTCGAATAATACTTCATTATTAAAAGAAGGACTGGTGGTTTGTAAAATAACAAATAAGTCTAAGTTGGTACAAAAACTAAACATATTTTTGTAAGTAGATGTTAACAGTTGCGTACAAGAATTTGTAGTGACTTTGTCATATAGACGTTCGATGCTTTTATTGTTGTGTACTAATGATGGTGCTTAAATCTCTCCTACTTCCTATCCTATAATCCTTCTACTTATTATGCTATTTGCTTATCAGAACTCATTACTGGATCTTGCTAAGGCGTATTACAACTTATTACTAATTATTGCTATGATCATTATCATTAATAATTAACGTAATTTCGTAATTATGTTTAATTAGATATCGTGATTCTTCATTACCGCAGAAAATAAAAGAAAAATTAATATTTTAAGACGCAACATGAGCTCGGAAATCCTTTTACATATTTCTGTATTTCACCTTTAAAAATTTATTCGATAAAAAAAAACCGTAGCTACCACTGAAATATGTAGTATGTCAAAAAATCAGGAATAATTATTAGTATAACCAGCTGTAAGGATATTTGTGTTTTTTTTGCGGTTCCCAAGATATCCAGTTTTTTCGTTCCATCGCCATACATTTGTTACAGAAAAAAATTATAACTCATAAGTTTTCGTACCAAATCACGCCAGGATCATAATTTAGCATAATAATGGCAAGTTATAGCCATTTCAAGCAAAAAATGTTTAAAATGTTAACTTCGATTTCTATGTCTATTAAAGACGATTGTATGAAAAATTTCGTCGATTTTAAAAAAAAAAACCGCATTTACTACTGAAATATGTAGTATGTCAAAAAATCATTAATAATTATTAGTATAACCAGCTGTAAGGATATTTGTGTTTTTTTTGCGGTTCCCAAGATATCCAGTTTTTTCGTTCCATCTCCATACATTTGTTACAGAAAAAAATTATAACTCATAAGTTTTCGTGCCAAATCACGCCAGAATCATAATTTAGCATAATAATGGCAAGTTATAGCCATTTCAAGCAAAAATTTTTTTAAATGTTAACTTCGATTTCTATGTCTATGAAAGCCGATTTTCAGCCCAGTGTGGGACTGCCCGGCTAGCACACTAGCAAAATGACGACTTTTATGCACATGTTTTATGTCCACAACCGACGTATAAAATTTTACCGTCATGAGCTAACATGCTATACCATCATTTACGTAAAATGTGACCATTTATATGTCTTGCACATAAAACTATTTGCTTTACGTCAAATGCTAACATGCTCTTGATTTTGGCACATAAAACTTGACGATATGAGCCGTTGACGGACGAAATTTTATGTAGGTCACTTGAGACCCCGGATAAATTTTAACACTATGAAAACAATATAAGTTCGTCTTTGACAAAAAGTACAAAGTTGAACTATACGAAATCCCCCAGGAAGGACTTAACCCCAGAGAGCTAAGAATCTTCACGGACGGGTCCAAGACAAGGTCAGGCACCGGATCAGGAGTATTCTCGGAGGACCTAAACATACGCATTTCGACACCATTAGGGACCCACAACACCGTCTTCCAGGCAGAGTGTATGGGCATAATAATGGCTGCTCACGCAATCGCCTCCAGGGAGGTAAGGGGATATCCCATCCGCATACTTTCCGATAGTCGATCCGTACTGCAAGCCCTGCAAGGTCACGCAACAACTTCTGGGCTGATACACGAGTGCCACAAAATCCTATCAGAGGTATGTAATAACAGCGACATAACCCTGCAATGGATCAAAGGGCACAGTAATTCACGCGGTAACGATGCAGCGGATGCACTGGCTAGAGAGGGTTCAGAGTCAAGAGCTGTAGGACCGGAACCCACAATTCCTCTACCCTCTGCATGGCTACGGAGCACACTGCGACTAAACACCAAGGTAGAATACCAAAAACATTGGAACACCCTAGGAACCTGCAGGCAAACCAGGGAGGCCCTCCCGACAATCAACCCCGGATTGTCAAGGAAGCTAAAGCAGCTAAAGAGGCCGGCACTCCGTCTTCTGACAGGAGCTATAACTGGTCATGCACTACTAAACAAACACCTTTTTACTTTAGGTGTTACAGACAGTCCTCTCTGCAGAGCCTGCATGGAAGAGGACGAGACAGCCGCCCACGTCATCCTGACATGTCCTGGAGTGGCGGAATACAGGGCAAAGTACCTCGGAACACCGGGGTCACTACCGGAGGCCGTCGGCAACGTAAAGGGTCTGCTAGGCTTCCTGGTGGAACTGAGTTGGCACGAATAACAGTAGTGCCAAAACCCCTACGCAAAATAGGCGCATTTATGACGTCGAGTTGCGGAAACCCAGCCCGCGTACAACCTATAACCTATAACAATATAATTTTCGCAGGATTTCTCCGATTTCTGTCACAACACATACGGTTTCAGTCTCAAAACTCCTATCGTCTCCTGAAACAATGATCTAGCATTTTTAATTTTAGCTAGATCATGATTACTAACTATAAATTAGTATAAATAACGCAATGATTATGATTTTTTGCTTGTGTTTTTTATAAAGTATATTACACAAATTTACAAATATTATTGATTCAATTATATACTAACATGTGTTTTGGTACTCGCTAAATTACTTACAACCACTACGTAAAACTTTTTGTGGGGTGGGAGTAACGTAAATAAAAACAAAAAACTATTATAACACAACTTAATACAGGAGAACAACTGTTTAGTAAACTGTGCAGTGCTTATCATTACTCTTTAATTAGGTAGTATTATAATAGGCTTCTAACCATAGACTACTATTGAACGAATGAAATGAATGTAATTATTTTGCTACGTATATTTTACGCTATGGCATAAATATATGTTGCGTGATTACCATGTTAGCTAAGTAACGTAAAAATGGTCACGATCGTAAAGTTATACGTCCGAACGTAAATATATGTCCGATTAGTGTGCTAGCTGGGCTGACGTATAGAAAGAATTGATGCATTCAGTTTTAATAAAAAAAATATATATACAAAATAACAGCGGCGCTAACACGAACTTCGAATCCAGAACTTCGTATGTCTCCGTCTCTGTCGCTCGAGTAACATAAACTATAAGTGCGATAGAGACGGAGATATACGAAGTTCGTGGTTATAGCTCTCCCGTAGGATAGGATCCGAAATAGTCCGATTTGATTCAGGATCCGTACAAGATCCGCCAGAGGTCTGAATTATCCGAAATCGGACCAAAAGATCCGCACCGGCAACACTGGATCAGATACACGGTTTACTGGCCAAATACCAAAAAAAAATGTATCTGGCTATTTCTGAAAATTTGATGACTACCTCTATGGTTTGTTTCGTAATGTTTATGTTTATATTCTCTTTGATCACTGCATTTGTTTTGTTCAAAGACTACAATATACATACTGAGATAGACAGGAAACTCGATCAAATTGAGAAGGCATTTAATGCTTGCGTACAGCAGGCGCCATCTCTTCTGCGATATTAAAACTTTTCTGTTAAAACATACAAAAAGTGCGTCGGCCACAGGGTTTGAACTTCGGCTCATCGACTCCAAGTACCGCCGTCTTAACCCCTAGGCTATGGATGTATAATGTCAACACGGCGAATTTTGAAATACCTTGACAGCCTAAGCCTAGCAATCGCTGCAGCTTCAAAGAGTTCGCAAGCTATCAAAAAGGTGGCACTGTTTTCAATAAGACACTGGATTTGCATTAAGTTCTAAGTTCGCATAGCAATCATAGCATGGTTTTGTTCATTTGTTCGTTACCGTCGGCTACCAAAGAAAGACTTCGTTGGAGACTTGGAGTAGCTGACGCTGACGCCGTATTTAGTAACAACACCAGCAATTTCTAATACACGTAAGTATATATTGAATTCTACATTTTCTTTTATTGATTGCTTTCTTATCGGTAGAGAAATGTAGATTGCAGTAATGCCCAGCTTGTGTTATGGGAACCTCCATGACTTTAAATTCCTTCCGGCTGATTTTACACTACACCCAAAATACTCTAATCATTAATAGACCCTAATTTCGAAATCACCTTCTCTCAAAAACCTCTTTTTTCGAAGGACACTACTCTTGATACAACCCAAATTCAAGTGAACTGCGTCCCATTACGAATGAGTCTCAAAATACTCTATTCCCAAAATACCCTAAAATGGCTACACCTAACAGTGGCGAAATAACCTAATGTCATAATCGCTTATTCACAAAACCCTCTAGTCCCAAAATACCCTAAAATTCAATTTTCGTGAATTTATGCCACTTTTTAATAATTTGCTTTAAACAGAAGGAGGTTCATTCCTGAAGTTTAGGGTTCCTTTGTTAAAAAGCAAACTTTATAGTGTCGATGTGTTGTCGGTCCTTCAATCAGTCTGTCCTCGGATTAATACATATATTGAGATGATTTTAATAGTTTCGTACCCAAAATGGCAAAAACGGAACCCTTAAATATATCTTCGTCATGTCCGTCTGTTTGTCTGTCTGTATATCACAGGAATTTTACTCAAAAACTGTAAAGGCCTATGAAAATTCAATTTTAAATACAGACTAAAGTATTTTGTGAGCCGATACATAGTTTCTTAGAAAGCTCTTTGATTAAGTTTCATAAATTTGGAGAAAATTGCTTTGAAAGTCGTAACATTCGAACCGTGGGGTAAACAAATATATGAAAAAAGTCAAGGACATAGTGCATATTAAATACTATCAACGATAATTGTTTTGAACAGCATTAGCTTTAAGGTTTTCGAATTGTCACTGACCACCATCCCTAACCAGTTATGAGACCTAATATTTTATGCGGACCTCCTTCTGTTTAAAGCGATTGATTAAAAAGTGGTATAAATTCATAAAAATGGGATTTTAGGGTATTATGGGACTAGAGGGTTTTGTGAATAAGCGATTATAACATTAGGTTATTTCGCCACTGTTAGGTGTAGCTATTTTAGGGTATTTTGGGAATAGAGTATTTAGAGACTCAATCGTAATGGGACGCAGTCCACTTGAATTTGGGTTGTATCGAGAGTAGTGTCCTTCGAAAAAAGAGGTTTTTGAGAGAAGGTGATTTCAAAATTAGGGTCTAATAATGATTAGAGTATTTTGGGTGTAGTGTAAAATCAGCCGGAAGGTTTAAATTGAGTGAAAGTATATTTATTTATTTATTTACGATTTTTAACATCAATAAAAATAAGACTTACAAACACCTAAGTGGCGAGTTGGCTGTATGTTTAAAGGCCAGTGCCACCTCTCTACCCCTCCAGCCTCTCTGACTGGTGTTGCCCTTAGGCTATTTTTTTATGTCGCTATTAATAGGGGCCCATCTAGCAGTGGGAGAGTCACCATCTGCCAGAGATAAAAAATGAGACAGTTTATTAGGCAGGCGTCCGATGTTTCACCCAATAGCCCAGCCACTAGTCCATCATTTTCACCCAATAACCCGTTTTTTTTTTTTCCATCAACCAGCAATAGTCCCTATACACCCCAGCGGGTGCGGTCTCTGTGTGCGTCCCATGACACGGGCAGGGACAGCATCTGCTCGATGTACTTCTTGCATTTCATTAAATTGTCAAAAGGGCCCCACGCACGCCTCGTCCCGTGAGCGGGAAAGACTTACAACTATTACATGAGGAGATAGGTGTTACAAGCACCTATAGGCAAACACAACGTGCGAAACATTGTCGTAGTTAGGTAAAATTAACACTACGACCGCGGACTGGACGCCAGCGGGCAGCGTGGCGGCGGGCGACGAGCGGCAGTTCAAAGTGACCCAAACATTTGATCATCAAGTTCAATCTATGAATGCCCGCTCGTCGCCCCGCTGCCCGCTGGCGTCCAGACCGCGGCCTGCTACTAGCTCAGCGTAGATTTATAGATATTGTCCTAGCCCTAGTGTCAGTGGCGGATTTACCAGTAGGCTGAGTAGGCCTAGGGCGGCAGATTTTAGGGTGCGGCAAATTTTGGCCAAACTTATTTTTTCCTAACAGAAAAATAAAGAACATTATTATATATGTAGGTACTTAAATCTTATTAGGTCCACTCAAGCAATTCAATCAACGTGTAATATGTATATTTTTTGTACTAAGTACCTAGTACAACCTACGTAACACAGATGGTCAACAAATGGGGTGGTCTTTTGTTTTTAGATATTAAACTCGCCCTCAACCACCCTCAACCCAAAAGACGACTGAGGCCATAAAACGCTCCATGCAATACAATGGAATCCCATTTTTTTATAGCTAGGTAGGCAGGGTAAGCGAGTAGCGCGTTTCGAAGTTAAAACTTAAAATTTATGGTTTAGTTACAATGTGATATTCTGAGCGGTAACTGGGTTTATCTTTGCCTTAATTTCAAAATTATACACTATAACTAATAAAGAAATGGCATTTTCACCTCACTAGCTCGGAAAGGCCTTTTTGTATGTTTGTTAACTATTGAGAAAATCGCTTTTTATCCACATGTGAAGAAAGTAGACGTAGAACGTTAAAAGTACTATGACGTAGAACGTTAAATGTTTATATTTTGTTTTTTGTAGGTATATTTTATGACATATTTTTGTTTAACTTTTATTTCTAACTTTATTTACTTTTTACTTTTATTAAAACTTTTTTTAAACTTTATTTTACTTTTTTTTGTTTTTTTTTTACTTTTTTTTTTACCCTTTTTCTTATTTTCGTTGCTGTAGTGAGGTGAAAAGATTTGTGTTATACACGGTGAAAAGTTATTTTACGTCTCGTGTGTTGAAACACTCGCTACGCTCAGGATTCTATTTTTGAACCACTCACTTCGCTCGTGGTCAATCATAATATCCTTTCGCTTGCTCGTGTTTCAAATGAACACTCGCAGGTAAAATACAACTTTCCCCCCTTGTATAACAAATAACTATTGTAGGACTTCTAATGATTTAATAACAAACAAGATATTTAATAAGATCCCAATGTTCTTGTTCACGCTATAGCAGAAAATATCCTATTTATAAAAAAAATGTGCTAGTGGGCCTTGCCTTGCTAGAAATCTGGTCGCCTAATAAGGCCCGTTATAAAATAATTAAAATAAGTATATGACCAGTATAAGTATTGACCAGCTCGGGCACCACGGTCTATCCTGCTGCAGAAGTGCAGGTCGTGCACCTCGACATGCTAGCCTGAACAATATCATCCGTCGGGCCCTAGCCAGCGCAGGAGCATCTGCCATCTTGGAGCCATCCGGTCTTGCCCAAGATGATGGCAAAAGGCCCGATGGTAATACCCGTAGCATCAAAAAAAATAAAAAACCGGTCAAGTGCGAGTCTGTCTGGGTTCCGTACAAACTTTCATCACGCTTTATTAATAAAAAAAATTATGTTGGTTGTCAGAGATAATTCTTTATCAAGTGAACCAATTTCGATAATTCTTTTTTTATTTGTTAGAAGGTATTTTCAGAATACTTCAATACAAATTTGAAGGAAAAAAATTCAACACAAAAGTATTAAATTACAAACTTAAATATTAAATGATTTTCGAGGAATAAAAAAAATACGCTAGATAGAGGTCTTGTTATACTTTTCCGGTAATATTTGCGTTAATATTAATTATATTATTTGAAAAATTTTCTCTCTGTAAACTTCGGAGATAAAGGGGCGGGGGGGTATGGAATATTCGAAATTTTACCACTAAGTATAGAAAAAAAAACTGTTTTAGAATATGCAATTTCATATAATACCCCACTTGGCCTACTAACTAGACAAAATTTTTGCCCCCCCTCTTATCCGACCTTTAAATTAAAAATATGTTATATTATAAAATAGTTACACTGTTGTCTTAGGTTCGATGCCTGTAAAAATAGTTGTAAGTGTGGATAATAAATAAATAAATAAAATAAATTATTAATTTTCCATACACGTGGATTAGCTTATTTTACAACTATTTCAAATTGATAGCATTAGTAGTTCCTGAGATATTTAACTTTGTGGCAGACAGACGGACGGAGTCGCACCATAAGGGTTCCGTTTTTACCTTTTTGGTCCGGGACCTTAAAAAAGGACCGGAATTATGACGTCATCTTTTTTTCATATGGTATTTTTTTCTGAATTATATCGTGTGTGGTATCAAATGAAAGGGCTTTCTGAGCCGTTTCTAAAAATATATCACACAAGATTCCATAGCAACAATGTTCCAAGTTCACAACCAGCACTATAAAGCCTCGTTAGGCTATATTTTTAACCGACTTCAAAAAAAGGAGGAGGTTCTCAATTCGGATGTATTTTATTTTTAATTATTTTTTATTTTTAATGTTTGTTACCTCAAAACTCCGTAATTTATGAACCGATTCGTACAATTCTTTTTTTAACTGAAAGTATATGCTTCCAGATTGGTCCCATTGTTTCCAAAACCCCAGTTGGATGATGGGAACCATGAGGAATTGAGAGAACTCCTCAAATATATTAGGCACGCGTGTAGTAATTTAGGTATTTTCTATTATAACTCGTGTATTATCGTGTATACCCGGAAATCATAAATTTGGTGAAGTGGAAGTGATGATGAAGACCACAGATGGCTTGTGGCTTGTGTGATGTCTCAATGATGTACTTCAAACTATACATATAAGTACGTCACAGATTCTGATATTATTCCGTTGAAATAGCAAACAATGAAGTGCCAAAGGTAATTCTGAGATCCTTGAGGAATCGACGGAAGTCCTCAAATATTATCGGCCCACATACAGCGATTTGGTTTATTGGTCTAAAAATCAACGCTTTTGTTCTCGGAAATCAGTTCATGTGGTAAATTAGAAAAAAAATGTGGAAATGGATGCTGGGACTGACATGGTCGGGGCCTGTGTCACAAGATTCTCTGCTAAAATGATAATACAAGTGATAAAGGGAATGAAGAGAGGCAAGTCCCCCGGCCATGACGGTTTGAGCATCGAACACCTTCAGCATGCCGGGCCACACCTACCAAGGGTGCTTGCAATGTTGTTTTCATTTTGTCTGACGCATTCTTTTGTACCAACTGAAATGACAAAAACTGTCTGTGTTCCTATTATAAAGAATAAAACAGGTGATGTATCATCCATAAATAACTACAGACCCATTTCTCTTGCTACGGTTATCTCTAAAGTATTTGACAGTTTGTTAAGTGCTGAACTTGATAAGTACTTGTTACTACATGATGCACAGTTTGGATTCAAACCCGGCCTATCTACAGAGAGTGCCATAATATGCATGAAGGAAACTGTCAGATACTACACTAGTAGGAGCACACCTGTATTTGCTTGCTTTTTAGATTTATCTAAAGCTTTTGATATGGTGCACTATGAACTTCTATGGAAAAAACTTTATGATGCTGGGGTGCCTCAGGAAATAGTACATATTTTTAGACATTGGTACTCGAGTCAAATTAATGTTGTTAAATGGGGAGATGCTATGTCTGATGAATATGGACTTGACTGTGGAGTCAGGCAGGGAGGGCTGAGTTCTCCTAAATTGTTTAACATTTACATTGATGCACTTATTGAGAGGCTCAGCAGCATGCATGTCGGATGCCGCATACAAGATACCAGTTTTAATAACCTTAGTTATGCGGATGACATGGTGCTGCTGAGCCCCTCAGTAGGAGGACTTAGGAAACTGTTGCATGTGTGTGAGCAGTATGCTAATGAGCATGGCCTTAAATATAATTTTATTAAAAGTGAAACTATGATTTTTAAGGCTGGTAATAAATGTCCTTTGAGTTTTCCTGCAATATTATTAAATGGGGTGCCCTTGAAAAGGGTGTCTGTTTTTAAGTATCTTGGACATATTATATGTGATGATCTCAAGGATGATGAGGATGTAAAAAGGGAGCGGAGGGCCCTGGCAACCAGAGCCAACATGCTGGCACATAGGTTTAGGCGATGTACACTACCTGTTAAATTAACTTTATTTCGAGCTTTTTGCACAACATTTTATACATGTGCCCTATGGACCAGCTATTCGCAAAGGGCGCTGAGTGCTCTCCGCGTCCAGTATAATAACGCGTTCAGGGCGCTGTTGCGGCTGCCACGCTGGTGTAGCGCGTCCGGTATGTTCGCGCACGCGCGCGTGGATGGTTTCCCGGCCATCATGCGTGCGCGATGCGCAGCCGCGCTCCGGCGCCTGCGGGACAGCCGCAACAGCCTCCTGGCCGTTATAGCTGACAGGATGGACAGTCAGCTTGTCATACATTGGACCAGAGTACACTCTATACACTCTATAGTCACCACGTACACGTGAGTGTCCTGGTTCTTTTACTTTGAAATAACTAACACTAGCAATTAAGTAGGTAAACCTAGATAATAATTTTAACATGTATGGACCCGTGGTTGTCTGAATTAAACGATTTTTTTTTTTTTTTTTTTTTTTTTTTTTTTTTTTTTTTTTTTTTTTTTTTATTTAATGTGGCTTGGCGGAGTACTGAATTGAAGTCGGTTAAAACTTTGTTTTGAAAGTAAATTTTTAAATCTTTGAATGCAGTTTTAACTTTTTTCTTACATCGCTCTCGTGACTCTTAAGAACAAACCTATTAGTTTATTACCTTATAGTTTCAGATGTTCCCTCACTGCCCCATTTGAATAGTAAACCCTGTATTGTAGGTCGCAACGGGGAGCGCCTTCGTAAATTGAACGATCTATAAATGTTTCCCTTGACGTAACGTGACACTTGACATATCGTCCGACTGTACATGGGCATATTTTTTTCTAAGTGTACCATTTTATTTGAATAGGCGACTAACTAACACGACTTTCTTTTATATACAGATTAAAATGTCTCAAGAGGCACCGGGCAGGGATGCAGAGGGTATGTATAATGTCGCGTTTTCTCCGTTTTCCCCTGTATGTATATTTTAGAAGTAGCAATTTTAGTAAAATGTAATCCCCACCTATATAATAAAATTCCCGACACACGAAAGCTCCCTACAAGACCACAGTATGAAAATATGTTGCGTCACAAAGCATGTAAAACTGCTATTGTGAGTAAGAGTGTACTGGGAATGGCACCTCAAATATATAATAAAATTCCAAGCATCATAAAAGATTTACAAATTGGACCCTTTAAGAAAAAGTTAACGCTATTATTAAAACAAAAATGTTATTACAATACTCAACAATTTTTAAATGACATTGATTTATAATTGACTTTAATATTGCAATTGTATTACTTCCAATTTGACATAAAAATTATAATTATATTTAAGTTTATTTTGACATTATTCCATTGTATAATTATTTTGCGCTGTAATTTCTATTTTTTGATTTTGTTATTAAAATTATGAAAAAAAAAAAAAACAACATTATAAAATATTTGTACGCCAACCGGCAAAACATAGTGGTTCGCTTTATGCTTTAATTTTAAGATCTATACATGTACCTATGTTTTACAAATAAATACATTCATTCATTCATTCATTAATTCCGTGTAGATTATGATAGTTATAGTATAGGTGAGAAACTTAAGTAAGTCACCTGTTGTATGTAGTAGTAGCGTATTCGAATACACAATACATGTTTAAAATTAGAACACAAACAAAACAAATGCCTATTGGTACACATTACTCACACATACAACGGGTCCTTTTCTAAAGTTTTTTACCTATAATCGTAAGAAACATAAATTGTTCGTTAAACAAGGCGAGGCGAGGCCGGTTCACGATCTGACGAAAAGATTGATTTTTGAGCTTCCAGTGTGAAGAAATAATGAAGAATTCTACTAAAGAAAATTTACTGTAGACTGAAAAAGAAACAAAGAAGTTTTATAACCGAACATAATATTAATAGAAGGGGAAATAGTGGCAGCAATGTATGGAGCAGTCTGCACTTTTGTCTCAGGCGTTGCCGCTTGGCACGAATGCTCCTTGGGTCAAGCTTAAGCTGATTTAATGTCCTAGCCACGAGATCAACCCCTGGCTAGTACCCAAAAAGGGGGGGGGGGAGAGTCGTCTCCCGAGGCTCTCAGCTATATTTCTGCCTAACCATAGCTACTAGGTTAAGTTTGGTATCATTTTCGTATAATTCAGGGGTGGGACTTTCATTTGTGGGTTTAACTTTTTACCTTTTTATACAAAAAAACAGAAAAAAACGCAATATTTGAAAATTAGCAAAAAAAATTTTTTGCTATTTTTTTCTATCACGATTGCGCACGATGGCGTTTTTTTGTATAATATAAAAACCGTAACATAACCCATTCATCTGTTATTAAAAAAGTATCACTTGAAAGGCAAGTCTTAAGTAAGTTGATATAACAAAAAAAAATTCTCTCGGGTATGCGAGACCTATTAAAAAGTAAAAAGTATCACTTGAAAGGCAAGTCTTAAGTAAGTTGATATAACAAAAAAAAATTCTCTCGGGTATGCGAGACCTATTTATGAAATTACAAGGAATACGATAGATTTTAAAACTAACACCTGGCCCCGTAGCATGGATGGCGTTATCACGCGATAAGTGATAGGATAAGCGCGTCGTCTCATTCTATCGAACGGTGTCAGCCAGGGACGGCAGCTCTATCCTATCACTTATTGCGTGATAAGGCCATCCATGCTATCCGTCCTGGGCAGCGGAGGATGCAAACGGAGCCTTACTAACGGAGATTGATAAGGTGGTAGAAAGATGGCGATGGTATTGCGAAAGCTTTTACACAGAGACACAGATATTTAAGAATTTTTGTCATTTTCTCCTCCTAGGCTTGATACCTAGTTACATTACAACCCTATTGAATTAACTCCGTACCTAGAGCTCATTGAAATGTTTGTACGAGCACCAGGTACGGAGTTTAACTCGACCTGCTGGTTGATCACGTAACGCATTGTGCGCTCGTAGGGTAGATCTAAATGTCAAATTTTACATGGAAAAATGACAGTTGCATTGTCCTAGCGCGCGTTCGGAACGTTACGTTGATAACCCCTGTTGTAGTTATTTAAGTGACAGCTTTCAATGACGAAACTCTCACTTTGCCAGTTAGTTTGTAGTTGTAAGTAATAAGTTGAATAAAAACAGTTTTAAACCCTTTATGACTTCGGGAATGCGTACGGTGGTATAGCCGTTTTTTCTCAGTTTAACCTTACAATTCCTACTTTATACCAAAAAAACCTTGTGGATCCGTATTATCCGAAAGATCCGGATATCCGGATCTGTTGAATTTAAATATCCGAAATATCCGGATTCGAAATATTGGCGGATCTTGCAAACCCTAAAAGTACAGTATTTACTTTGATCAGTGCTTCCATCCTGAGGTTTGCGGTTAAATAGAGTTGTGAGCTGCCTGGGTACACAATCTCTATTAAGGTATGCCACAGACATTCTTATCTAACGGAAGCACGGCGGTCAGCATTTACGCTATAAGGACGTGCTCAAACGACATCTGAACGCCTGCGCTATCGATCCTGCGAATTGGGAGGAGCTAGCTGCAAACAGGTCATCTTGGCGATCTACCATCTTTCGTAAGGTTAAATCTTTTGAACGAAACCGCTTAACAACCTTAGACACAAAACGCCAATTGCGAAAAGAGGCCTAAACCTTCATACCTGTACACCTATAACACAACTGGCCAACTCTACATGTCCCCCATGCAATAGAGTTTTCAAGAGTAAGTTTGGCCTAGCCAGCCACATTAGAGCTTCATCATCATCATCATCATCATCATATCAGAAAGAGTGCCACAATGGCCGGTCCTGGGCCACCCGCATCCAGCGGACTCCCGCGACCTTTACCAGGTCATCAGTCCACCTTGCGGGGGGCCTACCCACGCCGCGCCTTCCGCTTAGAGCTCACAATAGGGCAAATCCGTAATTGCTAGGGTCACCGTCATCGAAATCGATGAGGAGGACTATATATCTAACACAATCGAACGTTTTCGAGTAGACAACGAAGCACATCAATATTGAAATGTTAAACTCGCGACACTTCCCTTTATTCTGTCTAACACTCACTAACTTATGCTTCGTACTTTTACGAATCCAGCTTATTATAATGGGATCTGCCAGTGCAAAAATGCCTTGAGCCGTTCGTTAAAGACATAATAATGACGTAAAGTGGAATGTGAGCGCTACAGTCCTAAAGTTTCCACAGGACTTGGTCGAACCTTTCTTGTGCAATTGCCTATTGGTGATCCATTCGCTAGTCCTCCATATTGCATAAGGTGTGCAGAATATTGAAGCCAGTATCACTTATGAGCTTCAAGTTTTCGTCAAAATGCAGTCGCTACCGGCAGATTTATTCCGTTTCCGTTAGTTTAAAGCAGCAAATCGAATTTATGACTTTTGTAGTTGCGCCTACTGTGTCTGTGTAAAAGCTTTCGCAATACCATCGCCATCTTTCTACCACGTTATCAATCTCCTTTAGTAAGGCTCTGTATGCATCCTCCGCTACCCAGGTTTTAGTTTTAAAATCTATCGTAATGCTTTCTTATTTCATTTTATAGGTCTCGGGTATGCAACTTCTGGGCATGGTCTTCATTTTCGCGCACATGTTGCTGTAATATCGACTTTTATTCTCTCTACACCGGAGTTATACTTATCTTGAGAGTACCTTGTATCTTTCACGATCATCATCACATGAGATCAGCTATCCCAGCTAGCTGCTATCATGTGATGCATGCATTACGGTGCAAATGTACTGTAACGTCAGGTAAAATATAACGGTTAGCCGTATCATACCTAGTAGGGCATACGTTTGCAATTTGTATAGTTCCCTGATAGACATTCACCGCACACAGCCGCCACGCCGTTGAAATCTGTTACTTCGCGCGATAGAAAATATTTTTTTCATACCACTTTTACTTAAGACTTGCCTTTCAAGTGATACTTTTTATAATGACAGATAAATGGGCTATGTTACGGTATTTTTATTATACAAAAAAACGCTATCGTGCGATCGTGATAGACAAAATAACAAAAAAAATTTTGCTCATTTTCAAATATTGCGTTTTTTTTGTTTTTTTGTATGAAAAGGTAAAAAGTTAAATCCACAAATGAAATCCCTGAATTATACAAAAGTTATACCAAACTTGACCTAGTAGCTGAGACCGGACCGCGGGACCCGGCCCTTTCCCCCCTCTTTCTGGGTACTAGCCAGGGGTTGATCTCGTGGCTAGGACGCTAAATTAGCTTAGTTTGACCCATGGGACAATCGTGCCAAGCGGCGTCGCCTGAGACAAAATGGCATACTCACTGCCACTATTTCCCCTACTAAAAAAAATTGCTGGGTGACGCTGTAAAAAAGTCTTGAATATCACCATAAAAATAAGTTTCGTCAAAAATTTCATTTTTGGTGCAAGCTTTTACTGCCGACTGTACTTTTCTGCATACCATCATCAAGTACTCATTGGGACGATTCTAACGAGCCCAAACTCGATGGGGTTGTGTCGTTTTATTGTGGAGTTCCTATGGCCACCTTCCAGCTCCAGCATCAGATCAGCTCCAAGTCATCATAATATTGCATTGTCATGCGATATACATATGCTTGCAAAATTTCAACTCAATTGGATAACGAAAAATTTTTCAGTCAAATGGATTGCAAATTTTGACGGACAACTTACTCGTACATATTTACATACATACGAAGAGTGCAAGTTAATATAAAGCTTGTAATAAACTTAAATGTTCGAGATCTAGTAATTTTCAACGACAATGTATGTTTTTTTTTATAAAAAGGATATATTTTTTATTGGTTCCAGGCTCCGAAGAACTAGAAAATCTCTTGGAAATTTTCCAGGAGAGATTATCACAACGTGAGTAACTTTGTTTCCCTCCGGCAAAATGCCAAGAAATGAGGTATGGATGAAAATTTTAGAAATGCCTGATTATTTTTTTTGTGATAGGAATAACTTTCCTTAGCACCAGAAAAAAGTTGCTGACTTGTCAGCTGCGTCAATTATTTTTGAAAAATATAAACAGTTTCGTCACTTACGTTTTGTGATTAGGACGGCGAATGAGACACTTTCCTTGATCCGTCTCATATTACAAAAAAATATTTTAAATATCTGACACGGGCAATGACCAATATAGCTGCTGCAGCTGTCAATATCATTGCCAGTGTCAGTTTACCACGGATTTTTATGATATTTTTATGTAATATGAGACGGATCAAGGAAATTGTCTCATTCGCCGATCCGAAAAATTCCCGATTCCGATTCGATAAATCTGAAACGTACAACAGACGCCACATTCGCACTTCGTCAACTATGCGAAAAATATAAACATACGCAAAAAAAGGCTTAGTTCCTCGCGAGGTTTTGTGTCGGGCCTTGAAAGAGAAAAGTGTGCCAGAGAAGTATGTAAGGCTGATTCGATCTATGTATGACAGATGTTGTAGACGCGTCCGGTCGAAAGCTGGCAGAACCGACAGGTTTAGTGTCACGTCAGTGGGCTTACAACAGGGCTCGGCATTAAGCGGACGTAGGTTCGTGGTCTTCTCTCCCTCTCACTAAGCATAAGCGTGAGCGAGATGGAAGTGCGTGTTTGGAAGCGCGGATATCATGTTTTTTAATTTTCATTTTTTGTGCGTTTTAATAAATAAAAAAGTAATAACTGGTTTCCCTCAAACATGACATTGCCGATTTTTAGAACCAATTTAATATGTTTAGCTGTTGTGCATAATTTGTTATGATTTTTTAAGTGTATTTTAGACCTATGTTCGTGTTTTTTTTCTATCGAGCGAAAGTCAAAAACTCAGGATTCAAATAGCTAATTTCCCTCGAAAAACGACAATGTATGTTTTTTTTTTATAAAAAGGATATATTTTTTATTGGTTATCTGTACGGTTCCAGGGGATGAACAACTAAAATCCTTGACGAAAGAATTGGAGGAGCTACTAGCCAGAGGTGAGTAACTTTGTTTCCCTTATAATTTGAAATTTAGGCATTAATAAATAAAAAACCGACCAAGTGCGAGTCGGACTCGCGCACGAAGGGTTCCGTACCATTATCTATAAAAAACTATTTTATTCTGTGTTTTTAGTATTTGTTGTTATAGCGGCCACAGAAATACATCATCTGTGAAAATTTCAACTCTCTAGCTATCACGGTTCTTGAGATACAGCCTGGTGACAGACAGACTGACGGACGGACGGACGGACAGCGGAGTCTTAGTAATAGGGTCCCGTTTTACTCTTTGAGTACGGAACCCTAAAAAAGTACAGTAGAATCCCGATTATCCGAACATCGATTATCCGGACATCCGATTATCCGGACTCATTAGTCTCGGCCTTAATTGTCAATCCCTTCCTCTCCCATTGACACATATGTCGGTCAGACGCCATTTTATGTACTCTAGAATCCCACTGACTCACTTGTATGTCAGGTTGAAGATCCCTCTACAAGAGCCATAAGCACTACACCTGCCGACCTACATGTGGGTCAATGGGATTCTAGGCCCTACTCGGCTGGAGACCAGAGAACGGAAGGGAAAAATGTTTTGTCGGCACAACGAGACATGTTACGACAAGTTTATTATTATTAGGTATTATGTAATATCATTAATTATCGTTATAGCTCGTTTTTAGGGTTCCGTACTCAAAGAGTAAAACGGGACCCTATTACTAAGACTCCGCTGTTCGTCCGTCCGTCCGTCCGTCAGTCTGTCTGTCACCAGGCTGTATCTCAAGAACCGTGCTAGCTAGAGAGTTGAAATTTTCACAGATTATGTATTTCTGTTGCCGCTATAACAACAAATACTAAAAACAAAATAAAATTAATTTTGAAGGGGGGCTCCCATACAACAAACGTGATTTTTTTGCCGTTTTTATAGATAATGGGACGGAACCCTTCGTGCGCGAGTCCAACTCGCACTTGGCCGGTTTTTTATTTAAATATCGTATATAAAACCCCATAATATAATAAAAAAATATTAAAATTTAAATATTGTTTGATACATTGACTTACTATTACTACGTATAGACTGGCAACCCAGAACATTTTTCTTGACGTTTTCCAATCAGGCCGCCATCTTGAAAATCAAAGAGTATGTGAACGTGCTGTAGATGCGTCATTTTTCTGAGTTTAGATTCAGATAAAGCCATAGCGTGATTTAATACATTCAATTAAAAAAAACTACTTATTGATTTAAAAACAAATCACATCATCGACATTTGGTATTTGTAATTTTTTTATACTGGATATCTGTATACTTCCCGAGGATGCACTGTGTTGCTTGTGTTGAAGCAATAGGGAACATTACTGCAATGTTCTGCCGCCAGAGTGCAGCACTATCACGATTAGTAAACAGTTGTTTTGACAACTTTGACAAGTCCTTCAAAGCTCTGGATCAAAAAGGGAAGAGAATATTTCAATAAATAAAATGCATCAGTGCCGCGTAATGGGGAATGGATGAAAATTTTAGAAACGCCTGATTTTTTTTTTGGTGATAGGAATAACCTTCTTTAGTACCAGAAAAAAGTTGCAGACTTTTCAGATGCGTCAATTATTTTTGAAAAATATAAACAGTTTCCTCACTTACGTTTTGTGGTTAGGACGGCGAATGTGACGATTTCCTTGAACCGTCTCATATTACATAAAAATATCATAAAAATCCGTGGTAAACTGACACTGGCAATGATATTGACAGCTGCAGCAGCTATATTGGTCATTGCCAGGGTCAGATATTTAAAATATTTTTTGTAATATGAGACGGATCAAGGAAAGTGTCTCATTCGCCGTCCTAACCACAAAACGTAAGTGAGGAAACTGTTTATATTTTTCAAAAATAATTGACGCATCTGAAAAGTCTGCAACTTTTTTCTGGTACTAAAGAAGGTTATTCCTATCACCAAAAAAAAAATCAGGCGTTTCTAAAATTTTCATCCATTCCCCATTACGCGGCACTGATGCATTTTATTACACATATATTTATATACACACGAAGGATAATCAAACGATTGTAGTTTAACCTGTTTTCATCAATTATTTGTTATTGTTTGTTAGGTTAATAAATATGACATTGTACGTCATGGCGGTTTGTTTACGGGTTGTGTTAGTGTCGCCCCCTACGCAGAGCTTTGCGTAATGTTCCCTATTGGAAATTAAAATGGATGGCGGCTAATTTTTATTATTCTCATTATTGCCAATGGGTTCATATTCGGAGACCATACTCGCTTTGCGGACATTATTTATATAAGAGAATTGGCCTAGGATTTAAATGAGTAGAACTTAAAATCTAAATAGCAACTGAACGCTGTCAATTCATAAAAACGATTAAATAAATAAAAACAAATGGTTGCTGCTAATTTGGAGCTAAAATGTAGATAATTAAAGGTTCATATAGTCAGTTTATTAAGTTTAATGTTCCATTAGCACGGCTTATACTTAGCTAATAGGGAGAAATAGTATTAGGATTTTGTCACTTCTACATTTTTTAATCTTTGAAATAATGGCCGACAGTATGGCTCGCATCTTATAAATTACAACAAAATTTAATAAATGAATATTATGAAAAATATCCATGAATGTACCGATGAAAAGTGTTGTTGGTGCAATAGCGCAATGTACAAGAAGGCATTTTTAAAAGTTTTAAGTCAATCTGCTCTCGAAACGACCGCCATCAGTGCTCGCCACAGACTAAACCAACATACGCTCATGAGCAAACTTATGCTAGGTGATGTCTACTCTAGTAATATAACTCAATGGTTTGATATGCTTGGAAATCGATTATCCGGATTTTCTAATATCCGGAATACCCCTGGTTTTATTTGATCCAGATAATCGGGATTCTACTGTAAGTAGTAAAGTAAATAGGTTATCTTTACGGTTCCAGACGACACATCTTTAACGTTAGCGATCCAGACGTTCGAGGAGCAGCAGCACATGGGCCAACGTGAGTAACTTTTTTTCGCTCCAGGCGATATTGGACCAAGTAGGTCGTTTCGCCGGTTAGCAACCACTTAGCCGAGTTGCTTACTTTAGATTAGTATACTCGTATGTATACCTATTCAATTTACACACATAACAGATGGCATTCGTAAAGGCTCTGAGTATAGCCAAGTTTTGAAACCTACAATAAAATATAGCACTTTCATCCATAGATTAGGAAAAAATGCAGAATAGGTTTCAAAATAGCGAATTCGCTAGATAGCGACCGCTTTAGTCGGTTTGCGACCACCTGTTAGCTAGTTGGCGACCACTCTTGCAAATAGTGTTTAAGTAGTTAATAAACGATTAATCATCATCATCATCATATCAGTCGAAAGACGTCCACTGCTAGACATAGACCTCCCCCAAAGAGTGCCACAATGACCGGTTTTCGCCACCCGCATCCAGCGGATTCCTGCGATCTTTACTAGGTCATCAGTCCACCTTGTGGGGGTCTATCCATTCTGCGCCTCCCGGTACGTGGTCGCCATTCGAGAACCTTTCCGCCCCAAATGCCATCGGTTCTACGTGCAATATGCCCCGCCCACTGCCACTTAACTTTAGCGATTCGGATGGCTATATCGGTTACCTACCTTGGTTATGTTGCGGATAGCCTCATTTCTGAAGCGATCACGCATATAAACTCCGAGCATAGCCCTCTCCATTGCCCTTTGGGTTACTTTGAGCCTTCTTATGAGGCCCATTGTAAGCGACCACGTTTCAGTGCCATATGTCATCACTGGCAACACACACTGGTCAAAGACTCTCGCCTTGAGACACTGCGGATTATTGGACGAAAAAGCTTCCCGAACGCTACCCAGACGAGTCGGATTCGACGATTGACCTCTTTCTCAAAGTTTGAACTACCTAACTGCCCTTATACCACTACAAATAGGAGTGTAGACTAACCATTTATTATTACTCCAAAAAAAAGTGACGAAAATCCCATTCATATATTTCCAAAAATTACGAAGCTACAACCGTTTTAATATTGCTTATTAGAAAGAGAAAACGCTAGTGGATCGTGACGTCACAATCCCCGAGCGTCATAGTAAATGACAATCGTCTCATATGAAGGTGCGTTTTGCGGAAAAGGGATAGAATACCCCCTCTTATAACTTTGGATACTATAACTTTGTGATCACTTAATCCCCTGCTCTTTTCTCCATTTGACATTACATTTAATCCTTTTTCGAGAAAATTCATCATTATATGTCATTTTATTTAGTGTCTACACCCCTATTGTTACTCTTCTAAATCGAAGGACCGTACCGGAAAGAAAAGAGACAACTTCAAATTGGTATTATTTTTATTCTGTGTGAAAACTGATAATGAAACAAAAAGAAACTGAAAAATAAGGTCTTTATAAAAAACTGTTTTGAAAGAATTCGTCGTATTACTCGTATATCTGCTATTATTTTGCCTGCAACCTAACTTTCTTGTTGATGTGTCTCATTAAATTCTGGACGATCACTTTTGACACATTTTATGATGCCCTGTTCCACTTTTTTTTAAAGTCGTCAACTGAGGTGGCACCTTTGACGTTTTTTAGAGGTGTCGTTTCATGATAGCCCAATATCGCTCAATTGGGCGAACTTCTGGGCAATTGGGAGGATTCATCTCCTTATCCACTACTTCTACCTTATCGGCTTTATACCATTCCTTCGTTGTATTAGAGTAATGACAAGAAGCCAAGTCTGGCCAAAATAAAGTGCTAGTCCTGTGCTTCTTTATTAGTGGTAGTAATATTTTCTTGTAAGCACTCGTCACGGTATACCGTAGCGTTCAAAGTCTCTGTAGTGAAGAAGGATTGCGATCGCATACCGCATTGAAAAATCGCTTGCCACACTAATACTTTTTGCCGAATTTCTCGATGTTGATGGCCTTATGTTTTCGAGTAACCTTCTATAAGCCGGCCCCGTAATAAATTGAGGTCCTGGTAAGGCTTTAAAGTCCAATTTGCAATAGGTCTCGTCATCCATTATAATGCACTGATTTTTCTTGGTCAATATACGGTCGTATAATTTCCTTGCCAGTTTTCTGACAGCTTGTTTGATTTTCATCTCGTTTTGGTTGTTTTAGTTTTTTATAGGTTTCTAGGTTGCATCTTAGTTTGATTCTTAGTATCATAGCCGAAGAAGTTTTGGCTCTTTTTGCCTCATCTCGAATTGAAAGGGACGGATTTTGTTTAAACATTCTTATGACTTTCTTTTCTAATGCCAAGTCGGTTGTCCCCGGTTTTCTTCCAGATTTAGGCCAATCTTCGAGAGTACAGAAGTCACCAAATCTATTACTATCTTGTGCACGCCTGCGGGACTCAAATCGTACTTTTTAACCAGTTTTCTAATCGTCATACCTTTTGTGTTTGTTTGCAAGTATTCAGTCATTTACTTATAGAATATTTGAACGTTGTATTGTGCACCAATCGTCCAAAATATTTTTACGAACGTGTAAGCTAAATCGCCCTATGTTGACAGTTTGACAAAAGTAGTAATTGCTTTTTGTTGCAATAAAAAGACATGGATTTAGTTCGTTATTTAAAAAAAAAGTTTATGTCGATTTTATGTACGAACCAGTTTTTAGAGATGCCTAAAGTTGTCTACTTTCTTTCCGGTACGGTCCTTACTTTACTTTACATTGCTGTGTCAATGAAGAATAGAATCGAAAAAAGCGCGCCATCTCGCTCACACCATAGTGCTATTATATATATTGCTATTACAGTCACACATGTCATTCATAGTAGGTATCTAAGTGCCACCTTTTTACAAGATTTTATTTAACTTTTAGATTATATTCTGCTTACTAGCGTCTGCCCCCGACTCCGTCCGCGTGGAAATCGTTTATATCGTAGCTCCATACAAACTTTCAGCCCCTTAGGGGATTATTTCGGGGATAAAAACTATCCTAGGTATATTTAAATACTGTTCAATCCGGGTCTAAATATAGTATTTAAATATGTGTACAAAGCGCGAGAGTTTAAAGTGTTATATCCTAGGTATGTCTCTTCCCGGGACTCAAATTATCTCCATAACAAATTTCATCAAAATCGGTCCATCGGTTTAAGCGTGAAGAGATAACAGACTTTCGAATTTATAATATAACCATCTCATAAAAATTATGTATTATTATACAATATAATTATACACTCAAGAGCAAAAGTTTCGGGTCACCCTAAATTAAATAACCGCAATAGGTTTTTTAATATATTTTACACTAGTCTTATTTACATAATATACTATTCTTTGTAATACCCAAATGTATTAGCAATTTCCGGGATCCTATCATAAAAATATCAACGTCCAAAAATGACGATTTTTGCGATATCTCGCTCCGTTAACGTTGTTTTTTTCATGGGTTTTTACGAGTCCGATTTAAACCTGGTAACGAGTTTTTTTTTTCTTTTATTTCTGCAGTTTAGATGTAAAATTTAATAAAGATCATGACAGGATTAAAAAACTGTACAACCTTGCACTATTTTTGGAAATATGACAGTATTTCACCGACCCGAAACTTTTGCTCTTGAGTGTATGTAGTTTTGTTATTTTGTGGTTAGAATGTACATAGTGTGAAGTAATTAGTGATGATTACGATGTGTATTCCCCCCGAGTCGCTAAACTTGAGTGGCAGTGGGCGGGGAACATTGCACGTAGAACCGATGGCCGTTGGGGCGGAAAGGTTCTCGAGTGGCGACCACGTACCGGAAAGCGCGGCGTGGGTAGTCCCCACAAGACTGATGACCTGGTAAGGGTTGCGGGAGTCCGCTGGATGCGGGTGGCGCAGGACCGTTCATTGTGGCACTCTTTGGGGGAGGCCTATGTCCAGCTGTGGACGTATTTCGGCTGATATGATGATGATGTGTATTCCCTACAGACGAGCCGGGCAGCGAGGGCGGCCCGACACTGCTGCCTGATGAAGCGATCGAGGGCGGGGAGCTTATCGTCGGTGAGATTATGCATGATGAGCGTGGTATTATTAGAAACCTACTAATTGTTAGAAACGTAGTTATTCCCAGGGTTCCTGATGTAAATTATACTCACGAAGACTAGTAAATATAAAGTTTATTCATAAAGACATTACTATAGAATTAATAGAATATAAATTGTCACACAACTTCTCTATCTGACAGCTAGTCGACGACTGCCCGCACCAGAGGGGTAATCACGTAACGTTCCGAACGCGCGTCGGTACGATTTAACTGTCAATTTTCTATGTAAAAAGTGACATTTAGATCTACCCGACGTTCGTACAATGCGTCACGTGATCGACCTACTGGCCCGCGCTTTTATGAACGATACCCATATGACATTATACATTTTAATAGTATTTGATGAGATGAATAGAACCAAAATTACAGAATGTATTAAATAGCTAACAGACGGCCATTCTGCCGTGGGGATGACCCCATCCCCAACTCCGCTCGGCCATTCACTGTTAGGTATGACCTCATGCCTTGATTTGTTTATACACCATAAATTAAAATATGTTGAGAAGCATTGATTACAAGATTTCTACTTATTTTACATTACATTTTTAACTGTACTTATTTATCTTATTCTAGTATATATAACATAAATCTAACATCATTAATGATAGATATTTTCCAGAGTTCAAGAAATCAGTCCACAGTGTTATGTATATAAATAATTATCTATTTCACATTTTAACTGTACCCATTTATTTATCTCATTCTAGTGTAGCACAGATCTAAATACAAACAATGATTAATATTTTTAAGACTTCAAGAATTATATATCTATAAACTTAATAAAAAATAAAATTATCATTCACAGTTTATAATTACTAAGTGTAATTAATTAGTCCAAACCTGTCCAAACACTAGAGCCACACTAGGGGCACAAAAGTTATAATCTAAGGACTACACTGGGGGTAGATTTCATTATTGCAGCCATACTTGGGGATTCTCATTAATTTCAGTGGATAATCATCATTAGTGTTCACGCTTGGGAACTTCATTAGGTACCACACTTGGGGTCCATTGTTATCTACTTGTATTGGCCACACTAGGGGCTAACAGTAACACTTTAAGGATTCTCATTAATTTCAGTGGATAATCATCACTAGTGTTCACGATTGGGAACTTCATTAGGTACCACACTAGGGGTCCATTGTTATCTACTTGTATTGGCCAAACTAGGGGCTAACAGTCACACTTGGGGATTCTCATTAATTTCAGTAGATAATCATCATTAGTGTTCACGCTTGGGAACTTCTTTTGGTACCACACTTGGGGTCCATTGTTATCTACTTGTATTGGCCACACTAGGGGCTAACAGTCAAACTTGGGGATTCTCAATAATTTCAGTAGATAATCATCATTAGTGTTCACGCTTGGGAACGTCATTAGGTACCACACTTGGGGACCATTGTCATCTACTTATATTGGCCACACTAGGGGCTAACAGCCACACTCAGGGTCGTATTTCATCATTCTCTCACTGCTATCTATGCTGTAAGGGTCATAATAGGGAAAATAGTGGTAAGTGTATACGATGTAAGTCAGTTAATTAATAAATATATAAATGACTCAGATAATAGATGTAGTCAATTACTCTGAAAGAGAATCGTCAGTTGTGGAGCTTATTTCATCAGTAACAGCCCAAGTAACACAGAAGCGCTGTATATGATCTGAAAACCTGTCCACAATAGAATCCTAAGCTGCACAAGCCTGCTGAATAAGAGCATTAGAGGCACCTCTTATGCTGATATAACTCTGATTTGGGCACAAATTAAACAGCTATTAGCTGAATAACTGTAACTAATGACATTATAACAGCATTATTTGAGCATTATTAAAGGTAACAGGCAACCCAAGAGCTGAACATTGACTGATTATGAGAGTATGTGTTACCCATTACACAGTACAATGGCTGAATAGCAGAGTGTGTGTTACCTATTTTTCAGCACAAACTACCAGCCAGGATCTTTTTAACGCTTCTATGGATTTGAGGAATCACAAGTGGCAGCATTGTGAATATTTTTCACTCCTCTACGACTCCATTATTTTCATAAATGTCGTAACCGTTTGCGTGAACCACATTTCGTGACAGTGTTTGTGTGGAGCAATAGTTCGTCAATATAAAACTACTTGATTTTTTTCTCCATGTACGTAAAATTCGAATGGGAAAGAGAGTTTATTGTCAAATAGTATATGAATATAGATGAAAACTTTCACGCGCTCTCAAAATATTACTGTTTACTTAAAAATTATAGCAAAAAAATTGGTTGATGATATGATGAAAAATAGGAATATTTTTATTTTGAACTTGTAATTTGGCGGGAGCCAGTTTACTTATAAAATCATTCGATTTTCTTTTCAAATGATGATATCATTTATTTACAACAATTAAAAAAACATGAAACAGAAAGTTAAAAACTAACTAAACCTAACCTAAACTATGTGAACCTAAACTACTATATACACATATTTCCCCCAAATCGCTGCCACTAGGCAGAGTACCCATAAGGCTGGCTGCGTTGCCCCGTTGAATGGCAATGCCAATTCGCTGTGCGAGGAACGAGCCAGCCCTGTTGTCACCAGAGATTTTCAAATCCAGTTGTTAGTTTCGTTGGCTAAAGAAATATTAATTGTTACTATTATATTACGGTTAAATTAGACCCCACAAAATGGCTGCAATTCAATGTGCACTGTACTAATCACAATTAAATGGTATGGGCTGTTTAAGAATCCACTTGTGAACCACCAATAAACCTTAGAGGCGCTGAGAAAATGAGTCTTCTGATCTTATTAAACTGCATTAGTAGATTTATTGCCGACGCTAGTATAAGTATTCAGCTTTAACGGGGATCATGGGTAACATGTGACCTAATCTATAGCAGTTTACTGTAATTTAGCATCATATTGATCATATTGATTCACTTATAGTGAAGATGTGGGCTATATAAGTGCTATTATAAGATTGCGTGTAACAAGCTGATTACCAGTATTAAAGTTCTACTCTATACAACTAGACGCATTATATCATTGTTAATCGAAGTCACAGAATAACTTACTGCATTACAGTACTTCACATGTTCTATCTTAGAATGCAAGCATTATAAGGGTACACTTTTGTCATTTAATTCAGAATATAGCTTAGTTTAAATCCATGAAAATGCTTATTTGCTGCTGAAAGTACCATTGATTGCTAAGAGCTGTATAATACTGAACTGTATAACTATATTAATGTTTGCAACATTACAGTGTTGTCTCCGTGACGCTTAATAGCATTACTATACAGGCGAAAGCTTAATTTTCAGCTATTGTCGTTGGATGCTAAAGTTACCGATGTGGAGATCTGTTACGTCCTATAATGCAGTATTGTGCTTTTTGGGGAGCCATCGTTATCCACGGTTTTAAGTAGTCTGCCGGGAAAATATTGCGCTACGCACGATATACCTGTAATTATCTAGGACGCGTGTTATCTGAAAGGGTCCCCGAAACTTTGAGGCTATCATCTTACTTTGCCTTTTTCTGTTTTATGATTGAGAATCATAACAAGATCGTCCTGCTGAAATACTTTAGTGGATGCTTTATTTTTGTCAAAACGTGGTGGCATCAGTAATGGATACTTTAAAGAGGTCGTGTATTTTCATTTACAATAAAATAATAATGTTTACACTTTAAACAATGATTACGACCGAAAACTATAAAATATATTCGTAAGAAATGAAACATTAGCTTTTTACTAATTGAAGAGACATCTATAGATTTATAGGAAAATTTGGAAAAGCAAAAATATGTCAAATCTCCAGTTGTCGCATCGCGACACCTACTGGCTCGGCAAAGCAAGCTACTATTAGGATCGACCCTAGTACAGTAGTTTGCCACGCTACCGGTAGATGGCGCGACGGCACTGATTGATCTGTTCTACCGACCGGGGTTAGCTCTGTCGGTGGAACGGAAAAATGGGCCTCTTGCATTATCGACATGAGGCGGAATGACGTGTGAATTCCGGCCCACCAAATTTATACCGAATATGTATCGAAATAAATGAAATAACAAGGAAAAAAGATACCTTTTTCTTCATGGTGACCACCGACGAGCAAATCGGATCGAAGAAACTCGATAATTACCAACGTCAATCCGAAGACGGCGCCGGCTACGAACGACGTGCCCACGAGGAAAACGAGGCGGACTTTGAGTGCAAATCACCAGTCCCAGACGTGACAAATCGAAGAAATCCTACGTAATCCAACGTGCCGGCGGCAACAAACGAACGCGGAATCAGCGGAAGAAAGAAAAAAAATTAGCAGTCAAACTCCCACGTGGAAGACTCCCACGGGGAAGAAAGAAGCCCGCGAGCGAGATTTCAGCGGAGCAAAGAAAAAAGAAAACGACGCAGCCACACCGAGAGACAACCGACGCACGGGGAAGAAGCCCGCGAGCAAGCATTTCGACGACGCCCACGTGGAAGAAAGAAGGCCGCGAGCAAGCAGGCCAACGTCCACGAGCCTGCCGACGCCCACGACCAAGAAGGAAGCAGACTACGCGAGCACCAGCAGTGAGAAGAAGTAGCACGTGCGGGTAATAAAGGGAGGTGGCGCGGCGGCTACACACAGGCAGGGTACTGACAGGCAAGTGTGGCTGGCTATTATTAACTCTATAACCTAAATTTTATCTCTGTGTATTGGGCACGTACCTAAACTTGTAATCAAAATGGCTGAGGACGAGGCAGAACCTATTATTCCCGTAAGCGAAAAGTTGAGTCTGTATGTTAAGAAAAGGGGTATGGTTAAAGGGAAATTAACTTTATTTACAAAATACTTAAGAAACATTCCCTCTGCTCCACTAACAGCAGAAAAAATAATGGAAAATGAGCTACGATTGGAAAGAATTGTAGCGGCATACTCAGAATTTGAAAGATACCAACACATAATAGAAACTTTGAGCGTGGACATGGATGAGCAGTTAGGAGAGAGGGAAAGTTTCGAAAATGCTTACTTCCCAGCGGTAGCAAAGGCAAAAGGGTACCTTAAACCAGCGGAGGAGGTAACTCCACCGACAACTCCAAGGGGCGATGCCCCCGTTAATGATTACCCCAATGACTCGATTAAATATCCAGATATTCCTCTTCCATCCTTCAGCGGTCAAATGACAGACTGGATTGAATTTAGGGACACTTTTGATGCCTTGGTTAATCAAACAAATTTAAAATCAATACAAAAATTTAAGTACCTAAAGGGCTGCCTGAGGGATGGAGCTTTGGAAGTAATAGGAGCCCTGGACTATGCGGAGGAAAACTATTCCATTGCTTGGCAGTTGTTATGCGAACGATATAACAATCCCAGATTTTTAGTTACCAACCACTTGAAAGCACTTTTGTTGGTAGATACTATCGGTAACACAGCCCCGGCCCTCAGGAGTTTAAATGACAGTATATCAAAGCACTTAAGGGCTCTCCGCTCCTTACAGGTCAATACAGAGGACTGGGATGTGTTGCTGGTGTTCTTACTCAGCGCTAAACTAGACAAAGTTATACAAAGAAAATGGGAGGAACGGATAATCTCGCGTGAACTTCCTACCTTACAGGACTTCAAATCATTCCTGAGGAAGCAGGCTGACATCCTAGAGGCGCTGCACAGTGCTACCATAGAGCAGCCTGCTCCCGGCCCTGCGATGCAGCCTGCTCCAGGCCCTGCGATGCAGAGGAAAGTTCTGGTAACCACGTCCCCCCAAAACAAGGTAATGCAATTTAATCAACGCACCAACCAGTGCACGTATTGTAAAGGGGGCCATTACATCAACCAGTGTAAAGGTTTTTTGGCCCTGAATCCACCGGCACGTATTCGTGCTGTCAAACAGCTAGGTTTGTGCCTGAACTGTCTAGGCTCGAATCACATCTTGCCAAACTGTAGAGCTACCACTTGTAGAACCTGTAGAGGTAAGCATCACACACTTCTACATGTCATACCAAGATCATCCGAGACATTTTCTCAGTCACAGCCGGCCACCAATAGCAATACAGAAGCGATGCCAACATCGACTTTAAATAATCTTACCCAATCGGTCAGTTTAATAACCAAGCAGACGGCCACAGCATCCGATGCTTGTGCAGTAGTGCAACCAAAGCATATATTTTTATCTACAGCACAAGTAAAGGTAAATGATTCTCGAAATAATTCACATACATTGAAGATTCTTCTCGATGCCGGCTCTCAGTCAAACTTTTTGACGGAGCGAGCAGCAAAATTGCTGAACCTACCAACGCAAAAAATCTTTACCGAGGTACTTGGTTTTAATGATAGTACCACAAATGTTACTCAACAATGTAATTTAACGATTATGTCAAAGGATGAAGCGTACTCGACCAAAATGTCCTGCTTCATAGTACCAAATATATGCAATATACCTAGATGTCAAGTTCAACCAAATTACTTGAACATTCCCAAGCGATTTCAATTGGCTGATGAAACTTTTGATGAAGGCGGCCCTATAGACATGGTCATAGGTGCCGAACATTTTTACCAACTTTTGTGTATAGGTCAGCACCAGTTGGGTGATGGCCTACCGATACTCCAGAGGACCCGGCTTGGCTGGCTGGTCTCGGGAGCACTCAATACCAAATATGTTCCCAAAAGGGTGCATTGTAATTTTGTACTCAATAACCAAATGCAGGGTATTTGGGAGGCAAATACCGAAGATTTATTAAAGAAAGTCCCAGATGATGATGACATTAACTGTGAGAAAATTTTCAATGATCACACTCGCAACTCTGATGGGAACTTTCTGGTAGACTTGCCTCTCAAAGAGCCCCCCTCCGTTCTAGGCGACTCGCGTCATATAGCTTACAAGAGATTTAAAGCCTTAGAGTCTAAATTTGCACGTAATTCCAATTTCAAAGAAAAATACATAGAATTTATGAATGAATTCAAAGAAGCCGGACACATGGTCGAGTGTACTCCAAACAAATCTTTAAACTACCTAGCTCATCATGCAGTACTAACGCCACAAAAAATGACCACCCCTATAAGAGTCGTGATAGATCCGTCCTGTCAGACAAGCAGTGGCAAGTCATTAAATGACATCCAATACAAGGGTACCGTAATGCAGGATGACTTGACGGATATATTACTCAGGTTTCGCAAATATACATATGTGGTAAATGCTGACATACAGAAAATGTATCGGATGATATACATTAACCCAAAACAGTGTCATTTACAGTGTATACTCTGGCGTGATGATCCATCACAACCATTAATAACATACATGTTGAGAACCCTCGGTTTTGGTTTAAAGTCGGCGCCGTATTTAGCAACACGGTGCTTATTACAATTGTCCCAGGAGTCCAAAAACCAGTTTCCAGAGGCTGCTGAGGCCATAGCTAGCAGTTTCTACATGGACGACTTCATATTTGGTGGAGACAGTGCTGAGCAGGTGGCAGAAACCGCAGTTTGTGTCCAGCGCATACTCCACGGTGCAAATTTCAACCTACGGAAATGGAATTCAAATTCTATTTCTATACTACAAACAGTAAGTACCAATAGTACACATAACAACACACCGACTGTCTTCGGGCAGGACACGCAAAAGGTACTAGGACTTGCCTGGTGTAGTCAAACCGATGAGTTAATGTACCAAATTAAGAAACGGCCAATACAGAAACCATTAACCAAACGAAAGGTGCTGTCATTGGCGTCGGAGATTTTTGATCCACTGGGCTTGATTAGCCCAGTACTAATTACTGCAAAATGTTTCATTCAACAACTATGGAAAAATGGATCCACTTGGGATCAGCCACTCTCGAGTAGCCTCACAGATGAATGGGAGGCATTTTATAACTCGCTTGACTTGTTGAACTCATTAAGACTGCCCAGGCATGTGCTAATATGTGATGCACACACTATAGAGTTACATGGATTTGCAGACAGTTCGATGAAGGCTTATGGAGCAGCCATTTACATACGTTCCATAAATAAATCTGGAACAATTTTAACTCGATTATTATGTGCAAAAACAAGAGTGGCTCATAATGAGACCATTCCCCGCAATGAATTGAGATCGGCATACTTACTAACAATATTACAAAAAAAGGTAACGGATGCATTAAAATATACATTTACAGCAAAATACTTTTGGTCAGACTCTAATGTTGTCATTGCATGGATAAACTCTCCACACTTACATAAACTAAACTGTTTTGTAAAAAATCTGGTCTCTAAAATTAGAGAATCCACCATACCACAAGATTGGCACTGGATTGCATCTCATGATAATCCTTCAGACATCATTTCACGAGGAATGACGGCTGAAAAAATGCTAACCAGTACTAAATGGTGGGAAGGGCCAGCCTGGCTAAACAAACCTATTACCGACTGGCCCATTCAAGTAACTATACCAAACACCATATGTAATTTATGCACAAATGAAACTCCAAACCAGTTTATGTTGGAACTTATTAATAAATGGTCAAGCTTAAATAAACTAGTAAATTGTCTTGCTTTTATTAAGAGATTTCTTCATAATTGTAGAAATAATACCAACAAAATGACAGGTCCATTGACGGTCATCGAGCGGACTGAGTCCCTAAATAAATTAATTGAATCTGCACAAGTAGAAACATACAAAACAGAATTTACATTATTAAATGCTGGCAAACATCTGCCGAGATCATCTAACTTAATTAACCTAAATCCATTTGTAGAAAATGGACTCATTAAGGTGGGAGGTCGACTAGGCCTTTCACACTTTCCACACACAAAAAAACACCCTACAATCTTACCTCAGAAGCATATGCTCACCAGACTCATCATGAACTCAGAGCATGTAAGGCTGCTCCACGCCGGGCCACAACTTCTTCTCTCATCGGTACGTGAAAGATACTGGCCGATCAAAGGTAAAAGCCTAGCTAATAAAATTGTACACAAATGCCTGACATGTTTCAGGGCCAAACCTAAATTACCTAGCCCAATAATGGGAAACTTGCCCACTAACCGTGTTACCCCAGCATCCCCTTTTTCAAACGTTACAAGTGTGGACTTTGCTGGCCCCTTTACAATACGAGATAGAAGGGGACGTGGTTATAGGACTACAAAATGCTACATTGCAATGTTTGTTTGTTGCTCCACCAAAGCCGTGCATATTGAACTAGTTTCTAGTCTGGAGACCTCTGCATTTATCTCGGCCTTCAGGCGGTTCATCGCGAGGCGAGGAAGGCCGAGAGAAATGCAGAGTGACAATGCGAGCACGTTCCATCGAGCTAACAAAGACATTCAAGTATTATATGAATATCTCAGAGATATTCATAACGGTGACGCTATATACACTGCATGTGCAGCAGAAGGAATACGATGGAGGTTCCTGCCTCCATATACACCTCATATGGCTGGTCTACACGAGGCCGCCATAAAAAGTTGTAAACTTCACTTAAAATAGTACATTATGATACAAGTGTGCTACGTTGGTCATTACACTTGAGTCGGTTTTTAAGCCTGAGCCGAAGGCGAAGGCTTAATGGAGACGAGAAGTGTAATGACCAATGCTCACGTGTTTCATACGACGTTTTTCAACACATTTGCGAGGAAAAAAATAAAAAATAAAAAATGAAAATGTTAAAAGATATGTAATGAAAAGGCACTAGTGCGATAATGTAATGTAAAAGTCACGGCATGGGTAATATTCTGCATTATTTTGCTAATATTTAAAAAGATATGTAATGAAAAGGCACTAGTGCGATAATGTAATGTAAAAGGCACGGCATGGGTAATATTCTGCATTATCAGTGTAAATACGCTGTAATAAGACCTACTTTACGAGCAGGTGTGTTGAAAAAGATATTATGTAGCCTTGCTTACTTATGAGGAATTTTCAACAGTACTTTCTCAAATAGAAAGTATTCTAAATTCGAGACCGTTGTGCCCAATACCCAGTAATGATAACGATGAAATAACCTGTATCACGCCAGCACACTTTCTGTTAGGTAGAACCCTTACCTCGCTCCCTGATTACAGCTATGAATCGACCACGCATAAGCTTACAATTTACCAGCAATTACAGCAGCTACAGCAGCATTTCTGGCGGCGGTGGTTTACTTCAGGAGAGAACAAAGTGGCGGAGCTGCAAGGGCCCGACACTTACACCCGGCATTGTGGTATTGGTGCGTGATGAGAAGCTACCACCCTGCCAATGGCGCCTTGGCCGAGTCGTCGCCTGCTGCCCCGGCCAAGATGGGGTCACCCGGGTCGTCGAGGTCAAGACAAACCGAGGCACTATCAAGCGTGCCTTTAATAATATTTGCCCGCTACCTATTACATAATTAATTTAGAACAAGAATCCTAGTAATACGTTTAGTTGCGAGTTATTATGTAAAAACCTGTAATAAAGTTAGTACCGTATTGTGTTTCATTAAAAGAAAATACGGGTGAAGGGTCACTAAGCAGAACCTACCTATATAAAGTAACCTCCTTTTATCTTGCTAATAAATTAATTAACCTAACTTTCCTATAACGAACTGGTTCTGCTTGGTACTTAAGCCCTAATATCTGCCGTGGTTCTTGTAGAGGACTGCCTTTTCAGGAGTCACGGCGGATAATTTCTTTGTGCGGCGACACCTAGCGGCTCGCTTGGGCACTAGTACCCGTCCGGTACTCGTGCAAATCATTTCTAATCTAGCCTGCGGCCGCTGGGCATCGCGGTAATTGTATGTCACATGGCGACACCTACCGGCGTAGAGTTTAGGTCACTACAACGATATAATATGCCGATCGAAGAAGTTTAGCTCATCGCCGGTAGATGGCGTCACGACACTTGCCCTAGTGGGAGCATGTCGCATCGCGACACCTACTGGCTCGGCAAAGCAAGCTACTATTAGGATCGACCCTAGTACAGTAGTTTGCCACGCTACCGGTAGATGGCGCGACGGCACTGATTGATCTGTTCTACCGACCGGGGTTAGCTCTGTCGGTGGAACGGAAAAATGGGCCTCTTGCATTATCGACATGAGGCGGAATGACGTGTGAATTCCGGCCCACCAAATTTATACCGAATATGTATCGAAATAAATGAAATAACAAGGAAAAAAGATACCTTTTTCTTCACCAGTTATGGACACTTCTCGAGACCCAGTAATGGACCGACGCCTATAATGGATACCCCAATAATGGACAATAGGATTATGCAATGATTTGGTATAGGTCCTTTTTATTCTGGCTTATTTACGGGACAGGAAAATTCGTATATCGTTAAATAAAACGTAAAACATTCCAAATGAAAGTATTTTAGGTGTATTTTCCTGTAAGGTACCGAGTAATTATACAAACAGTCACAACTTGGATCAGAAACAGAAGCAAATATGTGAAACGCGTTAAAGTTTATATCTCATTTGCATTTTTATTATTTTTCAATGTAAGTATAATACTTTTAAGACTGATCGATTTTGATGTTTTTATATGATTTCAATTGAAAGCGGCATAATGAGTCATGCGTTTACTTATAAGGTGGGTGGCGACCACGTACCGGAAGGCGCGGCGTTAGTAAGCCTCCCACAAGCTGGACTGATAAAGGTCGCGGGAGTCCGCTGGCTGCGGGTGGCGCAGGACCGTTCACATTGCAACTCTTTGGGGGAGGCCTATGTTCAGCAGTGGATGTCTTTCGGCTGATATGATGAGGCGCAATTAATGCATGCTTTTACAGGTACACGCGATATTAGCTTAGTTCCCTTGAATCTAATGTGTTCATTCGACATGTTCATTCTAAGAATTTTTACCTTTACGAACTGGTAAACTCCCTGAAGAATTGAATATTCACTTCCAGGTCTCATACACATATTTCCGGGTACAAAAAGTAGCCCAGTATGCTAGTTGTGTGTCCTTCAAAATATTTAACCCTTCTTCCAATACTGTGTCGTGGGCGACATGTAAATTAATCTTTTCTAGCTCGGAGTCATCGCAATATAATATTAAACTAGAACTTGTGTTATAAACAACTACCGTTCAGTCAATGATTGCCCGATTAAAACATCAGTTTCTAATAGATGATCGTCCACAATGTACGCTACAATATTAGCCTCAACTGCGTCGACCACGACATAAGGGGAGACCTGACTTTACTATAGTCACAGAATAAGTAATAGTACTACGTACAGAAGGTTCTCTTTTAACAAACTCCCTGTTTAGGTACGCCAAACGTGCCTAAACGTGGCCATCCCTTTCTATCGCATGCAACGCGCTGCAACCCGTGCGAGCGTCCCGTCCCAACGCGTGGCAGCTACTGAATAGATAGAGCCCTTCGAAGGGGCGACCGGCATGTACTTGTAGCGATAAACACAAATCGCGAGTGAGCCGCGCCTGCTGTAGTGAGATGAGTCTCACCTGCCACTGATTTGCGAATAAGGGTGCATTCACTACCAAAATCAATGTATGCGGATAGTTTAACTCCATTTAAAGTAACAGATTTAAAATAGTAAAGTATTTAAAGTATTTTTTTTTTATTAATATCATCGTTATACGTCGTCACATTATTGTATTATAATTACATTCATGATTTTGTTATTATATTTATTTATTCATTTTACTTACCTATATGTAAGTGTCATGTTTTCATGTTATATTTATTTATTATTAAATAATGCATAGTTCCTGTCATCAGGGAAGGTTCTAATCATTTTCTTTTGCCAATCACGCCAGGTCATGTTTTGCGTACTAAGACCCTGGAACCATTTCTTTGCATGACCTGCTAATTTTGTAATGGCGTAGAAAATAATCTGCGTTTCACTCCATTTATAAATTTTAGCGGTTTCATTATCCTTGCGAATCCAATTTATAGCCGATTGTTCATTAGCATCTGGGTTATATTCGGGAATCACATTTTGCGCCTCTTCAAAGTGGTGATCGGTGTTATGAAACAAACGTGATAGTTCTCTTATAACGTCGATGTCACGGCGAGGTGTTGCATACGATCTTCTCTTACGCTTTGAGTACTTGCTTAGCCGTGGTTTTGGGCGCGATGATCTTTCGAATGCAGTCGATGAAAGTGAATCATCAAATGATGATGTGTTAGATTGGGAACCACGCCGTCGTTTCGTACTTTTTGAGTGTCAATTTTTAATATACTTGTTTGTAGTATAAGTCATCCGAGCGTCGTCTTCGAGATCTGCTACGGTTAATAGTTTGTCGTTTATAACGGCGGCGTTTATTACGCAAACTTGTCACAGACCGGCGTCTCCGAATGGGCAGATCATACCGAATTTTTCTGCGACTGCTGCGAGACTCTTTAGTTCGCCCACGATCACGTAAGAGACGCCGGGGTGGTGGCGTATAGCCTGACGCTTCCGTGGACGACATGTTTCTGGTATGGGTGGAGACTATGTATGCATCCACAAAGTAGCAAAACAAGATAACAGGTAGGTATATACAAAAATGAGTGAGTGAATGTGTGTGTGTATGAAGGAAAAGGAAGAAAGTAAAAGGGGTCGGTGAAGGAGAGAGGAAGAGAAGAAAACAATAAAATGTATCATTACGCAATGAGTAGGTAGCTACGTGTAACTGAACGTTGTCACCCTATTTTTCTTAAAGTATTAATAAGTTCATATAAGTTGTATTTGTATTGTTCTAATTATTGTTTTTTTTTTAATTTTTTTTTGACGCTTAGAACATAATTATTGTAGGTACTTAATTGAATTTAAGCAGCGTCAGCTGCGGTCATAAATACATGAAATAACAAGAAACACACACACAACAAAACAAAGGGTATACAAATAAACTCCAGAACGGCCAGAACCCAATCATGTATTCAAGTAAATTTTTCTAATACTCTCGGCCGGGGATCGAACCCGGGCTCTCTTACACACGCACGCCACTAGACGTACTATGTGCTTAGTCTTTGTTATCATAAACGTACAAAGCAAAGAAAACGACACAAGCCCGGTCGGTACCCTACCTACTTCCGGCGGCTGTTGGTAGGTACGCTTTGCGATGACCATATTGACCTACTTACAACTTTTGTTAGTGCACCCTCAGATGTACTATAAAAGTACATAATTACCACACCCCCCGTTAAACATGTTTATAAAATAAAAAGTGAGCTTATCATTTCAAATCAGACACCTTTGTTTAGTTCTAGAGGTGATTACGCTTGTTTATAACACCTACTGTAATGTGAGTATCACCATTGCTCGCCACATTTAACTTTCAAGGCAAGTGACGTATAACCTACACACTTCGTTCTTAATTATCGATACTAAGATTGTAAAATAATGTAATCGACATCTTTGTAAGTAAATATACAAACCAATTATGTAGTGATTCACATTATAATAAAGAGGTTACATACCAGCAGATTTTCTCAAAGGTTTTTACCACTTCTGAAATGTTAGAAACGTAGTTATTCCCAGGGTTCCTGATGTAAATTATACTCACGAAGACTAGTAAATATAAAGTTTATTCATAGACACATTACTATAGAATTAACAGAATATAAATTGTCACACAACTTCTCTATCTGACAGCTAGTCGACGACTGCCCGCACCAGAGGGGTAATCACGTAACGTTCCGAACGCGCGTCGGTACGATTTAACTGTCAATTTTCTATGTAAAAAGTGACATTTAGATCTACCCGACGTTCGTACAATGCGTCACGTGATCGACCTACTGGCCCGCGCTTTTATGAACGATTCCCATATGACATTATACATTTTAATAGTATTTGATGAGATGAATAGAACCAAAATTACAGAATGTATTAAATAGCTAACATAATATTCTCTTTAAAAAAAATACTGACTGTTGAGTTTGTTCCGGCGTTTCTTCTTAACAGTGGTCTTTTTTTTCAGAAACTATTCTAACTACTAAACTACTAAGCTTATGTGACTGTACATGTATAATGAAGGGCAACGAGTGTGGGTTTATGATACGAGCGTCAGCGAGTTTCATAATAAAGAAAGAAAGAAGACATTTACTACACAAAATACACACAGAGACAAAGGGAGTAGGCATACATTACAATTTAACACATATTGTGTGTGTCTTCGCGGCAGTGAATAATAGGATCACACGAGTGTTTTAATGCCTAATTATCAGGGTTCGGAAATTCTTGGGCCACAGTACCTAAACCGCGTTGTTGTTGAGTAGCATGGAGACGGACTCAATATAATTTTACTAATAAACTTCTCGGGATTTCGCGGAATACCAAAAAAATAGGATTACACGTGTTAACACATACATTTTAAAGTATTTAAATAAACTATTTTAGTTGTTCCTATTCACAAAATTTTATTTTATTGTGTGTAAAGTGCCTACAGTATTAGTTAAGGTGGTTCGATTGCCATACAAAACGTTATTTGACATTCGTAGGCTAACTGCGTGATATTTTAAGAAACTTATGTAACAAACTTTCACCAATTGGCTTCCCATTTGCGCCAAATTCCCCCTTTCCTAGAATAAACTTGTATAAACTAGATTAATTTGAGAAATTGGTTTGGGACGTGATATTTTGGAAAAACGATTTTTCTCAAATTAATCTAGTTTATACAAGTTTATTCTAGGAAAGGAGGAATTTGGCGCAAATCGGAAGCCAATTTATGAAAGTTTGTTACATAAGTGTCTTAAAATATCACGCCGTTAGCCTGCGAATGTCAAATAACGCTTTGTATGGCAATCGAACCACCTTAAAGTAACATCAAACTAAAATTGTATTGTTACTTTTATTTAATCGTTGGCATGAGTATTATATTTAAATTAACCGAAATACATTTATCAGGTATTTCACCAATGAATATATACTACTCAAAAGAAAATAAGGGCCACTTACATATTTCTGTTTTTGAGTAAATTTTTAGATGTAAACTAATTTTAATAAGTGACTAATTAATGATGTCCGGCCTCCTTCAGTATCCAACCTCTTTAATGCTGGTGTTTAAGTCTTACAGCTATCCAGAAATTGAAGCAAATAAAAAAAACGAGTTTCAGGTCAAATTCCTTTCCGATGGAATCACAATTTTATTCTGTTAAAAAACTATTAAGTATTGTACCTTATTCCAAGCCTATACAATTGAGATAGCAACATCTTTTTCCCTGGCAACACTGCCTAGTTCCAACTGACAGGTGCTATAATTTCGGTTTAACCGCCAAATCCCCACTACCTGAATCAGCGCCGACATCGGTTGCGCACCGCGCGGCCGTCATTGGATTCTCAATTGAGTCTACCGTCCAATATGAGATAGGTGGACGGTTTAAGTTGTACAGCATTAAGTTGTACAGTTTGATTGCTAACTTAGATGTGGGGTTAGATAACAAGATATTGCATGAGCCTACGTCTGTGAGCCTAAGATTGGACTGCTCTTCAAATGCCCTGCGTTCGGCTCCGATCCGAGCACACTCCACCAATGCGTGGTAGGTATCTTCCCTCACATGACAAATGCAACAGTCTGGAGAGTCCACCACCCTCATCAAATGCCCGAACACATTGAGTGGCATGTGCCCGGAGTGCAGTCGCATAGTTTGTAACTACAAGTGGTCTATTTAAATGACAAATACTTGAAATAAAACGCCATATTTAATTTTAATTATATAATTCTGAATAAACGCAATCCGGAAAAGTAATCAAATTACCAAAATATCGCAAGATAACATGTTTAAGACCTATAAAAATCATATTATGTGCAAAATTTATCTGAATATGATAATTTGTAATTATTAATATAAATATTAATTACTAATTAATATAAAAAAATAATAATAATAATATTTGCGGACAATCTTACACAAATCAACCTAGTCCCAAACTAAGCAAAGCTTGTACTATGGGTACTAGACGACGATATGGATACTTATTTAGAGAAATAAATACTTAAATACATAGAAAACATCCATGACTCAGGAACAAATATTCGAGCTCATCACACAAATAAATGCCCTTACCGGGATTCGAACCCAGGACCTCTTGCTTCGTAGGCAGGGTCACTACCAACTAGGCTAAAGCGGTCGTCAAATTGTGGGAGAAATTGATAGACGAATGAGAGATGAGAGTGAAATAACGCAAAACCAATCCCCTGTCCGGCATAAATCCGAAAGGTACAACAGACGCCACATTCGCACTTCGTCAACTATGCGAAAAATATAAACATACGCAAAAAAAGGCTTAGTTCCTCGCGAGGTTTTGTGTCGGGCCTTGAAAGAGAAAAGTGTGCCAGAGAAGTATGTAAGGCTGATTCGATCTATGTATGACAGATGTTGTAGACGCGTCCGGTCGAAAGCTGGCAGAACCGACAGGTTTAGTGTCACGTCAGTGGGCTTACAACAGGGCTCGGCATTAAGCGGACGTAGGTTCGTGGTCTTCTCTCCCTCTCACTAAGCATAAGCGTGAGCGAGAAGAAGAGAAGTGCGTGTTTGGAAGCGCGGATTATCATGTTTTTTAATTTTATTTTTTTGTGCGTTTTAATAAATAAAAAAGTTATAGCTGGTTTCCCTCAAACATGACATTGCCGATTTTTAGAACCAATTTAATATGTTTAGCTGTTGTGCATAATTTGTTATGATTTTTTAAGTGTATTTTAGACCTATGTTCGTGTTTTTTTTCTATCGAGCGAAAGTCAAAAACTCAGAATTCAAATAGCTGATTTCCCTCGAAAAAGGCCTGAAGATTGCTAATTAAATTTAGGGCAGCCGTATTATAATCCGAACAAGAGCTACTATTTTTTCAAAATCAGATTTTGGAGCTCACGTCGACTTAAGCCCTTACATCTTCCAGCTTATAATGGACGCTCTGTCGTCGGGCTTCCAGGAGGCCTTGGCTGCTGATAGTCTTCACCAATGATATTGTGCTTGTCGGTGAAGATTTACTCGGGGTAGAGAGCAGACTGACCAGAAAGTTGGAGCATGTGGGCTTGCAAACCAGCAGATAAAAACTGAACACATGTTCTGCGATTTCGGCAGTCTCTCCAATTTTACGCGCAGCTCGATGGCGTAACGCTGCCGGTCTGCTCCGATTTCCGATACCTCGGGTCACTCAAACAGTGTAATGGCGATATTGACCGTGACGTTACAAACCCAATCAGCGCAGGATGGATGAAATGTCGACAGGTCACGGGAACAATCTGCGACAGCCGAATGCCCCTTCCACTGAAGGGCAAAATTTACAAGACCATTATAAGACCTGTCCTCATGCATGAATCGGAAATTTGGGCCGCAAAAATGAAGGATGAAACGAGATTGCATGTTACTGAGATGATATGTTGTTCAGATGGATGTGTAGCGTGACCAGAAAGAATCGAATAAGGAATGAGTATATACATATAAGAGGAAGCCTGAAAGTAGCACCCATAACTGAAAAGCTAAGAACAAATCGCATACTGTATGAATATGTTATGCGGAGGAATGATAGTCATGTTACTAGAGGGGCATTAGATATAGAAAATATGATGCGCCGAACCCAAGTAAATGGGATAAGGATTCAAGCGAATACTGGTTTTTCTTTATGATTGTTTCATTGTGCAATTTGTTGATTCGTTGGTTAAAAAATTGCCTCTGTTCATCCACAAAGTCCAAATATACTGGTAAAATATTTTTTGAAATCAGATAAGTGGTTAACGGAACCTTAAATTACCTCCTAGCCCCCCTACATCTTATCTTACCTTAAGTGGTTAACGGAACCTTAAATTACCTCCTAGCCCCCTACATCTTATCTTATCTTGGTGAGGGCCCTTTCGGATGCACTTCGACCTAATGGGATCTTATGTGCATTTGCCCTCTCCTTTATGCCTGCACCCAGGCTTGCTCCATCATTTCCACAAAGCGGATGATGCAGTTCACCGGGAGCACCTTGAATTCCTTTGGTTTCGGGTAACTGTCACCAAAGTAATTCATTCTTTGTCTGGCAAGGGCATGACATTCACACAATAAATGTTCCATAGTCACATCGGGTTAGGCTCGTAAAACACACTTTCCCGAAATGTGCACTTTCTCTAAAGGTGCACTACTTTAGAAGGGTAATTTTCTCGGAAGGTACACTGTCTCTAAAAGTGCACTTCCCGATATGTACACCTTTTCAATAGGTGCACTTTCGCAGAAGGTATATTTTCCCGGAAACACTTTAGGGTTGGGGTGTCCCTGTTCCCCTATTACCCGTGGTCCCACCAGCATGTCCCCCTGGTGGGACCACAGGTAATTTTTTTTACCCGTTGTCCCACCGTTCTAAACAGTGGTGGCCAGTGGGTCTACGGGTAAAAAAAATTACCCGTGGTCCCACCGCACTCAGTGGTAAACGTGGCAGTCACCTTAGGTATCTTCTTGATTTTTTTTTTATTAAGAACTTTTCATCGGTAAGATAACAGTAAAAAAACACTTATATGAACATGAAAATAGTTATTTTGTCATTTCATTCATTTTTAAATTTATTTCAAGAAGCAAATTGTTACTTATGTTTAAATTGTTTACTTAAACTTGTATTGATCTCAAAAGGAATCGATTTTTAATTTTATTTTCACTTCTCATGCTCTAAAAGTTCGTCTTTATGTCGTGCGTAGGCGACATAAAGTCGCTTTTTATGCTCTAGAGCATAAAGTAAAATCTTCGTCGAAGACCAAGGCAATCGCTGCAACAGCCACACGAACATCTTTAACTTCATACAACAACCTCTTTATTTTATTTCGTTTCGTTCGTATTCTAAGACCAAGGCAAAGATACCAACAGCCAAAGTACACAATAAAACTTCATATTTACGTGTTGCTGTTTCATTTCCTCGCAATCGAAGTGAAAAGTAGAGTGTACAACTCGTCCATAAAACCCATTTTACACTCGACTTTATATCTATCCTCGCTCGCAAGCTCGCTCGGATGGATAAACGTCTCGAGTAAAATGGTGCGTTTTATGCACTTGTTGTACAATCTACTATTAAATTTTAGTTTTATCCGTTTTGTTTGTTTAAGTTGACAAGTTTAAGTTTTACTATTTATCAAAATGACAAAATAACTATTTTCATGTTCATATAAGTGCTTTTTTACTGTTATCTTTATATTTCTAGACTCAATTTTACCTTTTTAGTTTAACTGAATCTCATACCCAATTGCATGTTTGAGTAAACTCTCATTATTCAGATGTAAAGGTACGGCAAATAAGCACAACGTTCGGATTTGATCTGACGATATATTTCAGAGTGCACAAGCTTATATAGGGTGTGAACAATATGTGATTAACAAACAATACATAGGTATCTTACTCTAGTCTAAACATACTACCATACTACATCTCCCTTCCTTAAAAAAAAAAAATACATCCATAAGTCTATTTTTTTTTCTTTTGTTTGTTTGACAACATTGATATATTTAAGTACATAATTCTAAATAAAATTTTGTCCTATTTTTATGCGCAATTTCATTTTTACCGAAAAGATGGTATTTCAATATTTGGTGATAAATCCTGAATTACTCTATATAAAAAAACATTATCCACTTTCTAACTTGAAATCTGTTTCATTAAATCATTGGCTTTATATAAAACTGGTTCTATATTCTTATCATAATTACATTTTTCCTTTGACAACAATAAGTTCGTTGTTTATAATGTATAATTATAAAAATAGAGTGTTAAGACTGATAATAAGTTCGTCTGATGTTATTAGGATACGTGACAATGCGTCTGTAGTTACATTATCGCGTCCTTTTACGTACTCTTTAATAAATGTTATCTTGCAAGAAACAGGCAAGTGCGTCTTGTATTCTTTACTTTAAGCTAAGAACATAATTATCACTATTATATAATGGTTCTACATATCTAACTAAATTACTTGGCAATACACAATTCTTATCAAATACTAACACAACTACAAATGCCCTAGCCTGACGGTGGCCTACATAGATGGTGCGAATTTCCACAGAACCACACATAGCTCTAGTGAGCCAATCTTCACAATCTATTCCAAACCTGATCAAATGTATGAAGAGGGTTCTATTCCAAAAGAACCTGTTATCAGGATTAGCTCCTTTGCTTTTGCGTTGAGCACATAGTGTGAGATCAAAGAGATTATCGTTTGATTTTCCTGTATTCCAAGAAAAGTAAAAAGTTCCAGAATTTAATATTTTCCTTACCTCAGAGACTTTGTCGTCATGAGTCTGATAAAACAGTGGTAAGAATTGTGTTTGAGTGATTTTGAAGACTTCCACATCACCGATCTTTCCCACGGAGCAGCAGCCGGTGACCAACACGAGGTACAGGAGGCAGCTATCACCAGAGTTCAGCTGCAAAACGCCGAGGCATGCGTAAGCGTCAGCGATTTTGTGATACTGTTTTCGAAAACTGTCAGTCTCTTGAGGCGAAAGCGTGACCACTGCCTGAGATTCAAATAATAAAGCAGTATCTTTATTTCTGTGCTGTAGGATTATACTGTAAGGGTTCGGTGGACACGACTTTTCCAGCACTTTAAACCCTTTGGACATAGCCATGATGACTGCGCACTCAGTCCTTAGTTACGGCCACGCTAAAACCATCCGCCCCTTTTTCTACATTCAATAAACTATTTCACACTCAGCTAGTTGTATTGTATGAAAACAAAACACAAAAATGGTATTATAAATGCATGCATTAGTCTATCTTATTTTGCATTTTCTCAAAATAATAGAAATAAAAATATTTATTCGACAAAAACATGATACACTAGTTATTGAATGAATGAATTGTATGAAAATCAAAATACTTCAACTTGTCTTTTCAAAATCTTTACGAACATTAAAAAAATATATATTATATATTTGAGAAAATCTGAAAATCGTAGAATAGACTATTGCTTCGAAATGCCTATTGCTTCATACCTAATAATTTACAAGTTTATTTGAATAGATCCTTATTTTTCAAAGATTGTATGCTTCTACAAACTTTGCAAGTTTACATTGTATAATTAAAATATAATTCTTATTAAAATAATCCTTACTTATGGACAAAATATAATTCTTCTTAAAATAATCCTTACTTACTGGTTGAAATATAAATATATATAATAAATATAATATTCTTCATAGAACAATCTTCACTTAACATTTGTTATATAATTCCTCTAAAAAGAATTTTTAATTAATGTTTTTAAAAATAATTCTAACTAATGTTTTACTTAATATTTTTAAATATAAACTTCTAACTAATTTTTATTAATAGTATGGGATATAAATTTTCTAACTAATTTTATTAATAGTATGGGGCCCCTAATCTAATAATAATTAAAAACAATTAAAGTCATAACGACTTGTGGTTGCAATAACCATTGCATACCGACTTTATGTTCGGTATATAAATATACTTCCTATCATTTTTATCTTTGATTACTAAATCCCGTGTTTTCTACACAAGTGTTCCAGTTCACTCACATTATACGTCTTAAGCATATATGATCGTAAATCTGAACGTGTATTAATTGTCATGTCCGTTATCCATTTATGAGTATTGACTCAGGTTTTGCCTATATTTCGTATATTTTTTCATATATTTCAAATACTGTCCGTTATCCATTTATGAGTACTCAACATTGTCATTAATCCGTGTAACTTTACTGAATAAATCATTTTTCATTTTCATTTTCAACTTCATTTTCAACTTCATTTTTAACTTCATTTTCAACTTGCAAGTATGTTTATTATTTTTCTTCTTCGATTTTTCCTTGTATACATATTTATCATATGACGTCATTTTAGTTTATATTTATTTCCATTTAAATATTTAACATATAGTGTGCATTTCAATATGCTTCACTTATTGCAAAGATACACAACGCATTAACACTTGGTCGGCCGACATATATAATTATTATTTATTTGCTCAGGTTACAAGGATATTTTTATTTATTTATGAGCGCTCTTATTTACCATTTATTATATCTTTCAGGCAGTTCTTTTAACACATCCTTACATTTATACTTTCCATGTGTCCAAGTAGCTTCACGATCGATACTCGACCAGATCATGATCAGTTTCCAAGGATTCCCTGCCTGCCTTGTAACTTGGTGTATCTTGCTACATTTACCTACTCGCTCATTGGTACCCCTCGGCTACCAAAGATACGAGAGATATATATCCTCATAATGTCTTTTTTTTAACCTTTTTTCCCTTTTTTTTTGAGATGGTTACAACTTACGCAATTCCTTTCTAAACACTCATTCCTTATGAAATCATAAACATCTAAAGATTCCAGCAGCTATTAGATGTCCAGTCTAATTGCTCAAAGAAAAATTTATTTGTTTAGTTTTTCCATTCACTATGTTTAAAGCACTTTCACATTATCTCTATCCTGCTCCATTCTCTAAAAATAAAACACTATTCAAAACCAACGATCCTAAAATGTTAAATTGTTGTTAGATAACATTTTCCTTAATCCTTTCAAAATACATGAAAGTATGTATTTTATATACATATAATTCCAAACTAATTAGAAACTTCTGACCCTTATAATCCAATGTTAAATTATCTCAATCTTTCCTATAATTTCCACTAAAACTTGATGCTCATATTCAAATTTTTACAAAATTCCATTTCTCGTTATAAGTATGTTACTTATATTTAGTATAACATTTCTTTTATTCTTCATATTTGTCATTGGCACTCTTTGGAGGAGTCCTATGTCCAACAGTGGACGTCTTTCAGCTGATATGATGATGACGATGATGATTATTTGTCATTAATTTATATATGTACATCATCTTACATATTTTTTATAATTGTCAACTCCATGTAGAAATACTTAAGTATCAGCGTGTATACGTGTACCGTGTCCGGTAATAATCAATCATAATTATACATACATCCTCCATAAATCTTTTATAAATCTTACATAAATCTTGCATAAATCTTACATAAATGTTACATACCTCTTCCATACCCGGTATATTCAATACCCACCAATGATTCGGTATTCAAGTTATGTATTTGAGAACTTGTTTACGAATTCATTTCCTAACCATAGTCAGGTGGCCATACTACGACTCTGGTATCGCATCACATATCCTTTCGAAGTAAGCTTAATACGAGTACACATCGTTAACGTTAATGTGTCTCGACTCGACTGAAATGTTTTACTGCTCTATTGTCTCGAGCTTTTATACTCTAATTTGAAACTTCGGTTAGTCGACACTGAAGAAAAATATTTTATGTCTACGTCGTTGTCAAGTGATAACTTCACTGTATTAAAATAGTTAGATTGATTTCGGTACATTTTAGTCTTAGTTTTTAGTGTTAGGTTTGATGTCGGTCATATTTTTCATCGACCTTATCTAAATGAAAACTGATCTAGAATCTATCTAATAATCCTCTATTCTGACTTGTTATTAACTGTTTTATCTTTATTTTGGTTCATTTACATTAGCTTTAAAACAATAAATTCTGTATTTTCAATCTTTATAATGCAATTTTTTGCTGTAATGCCGTGATTTTTTTTTTTTTTTTGTCATCAAAATATTTTTCATATCAGTAATTAGAGATATAATTGTATCATAACTCTGGGACTTTTTTTAATTTGGAACCTTCCGATAATCTTGTCTTTGTGATATAAAAAAAAATTAAACGTGTCATTCTAAATTATCACTCACTAAGTTGTTTAATGGGTCTAAAATAATCTTAGCCTTCCTGCAGAGAAGGAAAGATAAATACAGATTATCAATTAAACTTCCACTAATTGTCAGGTGATCAGTCCAATAACTAGCTTAAGTATTAATTGCATCTTGGTATAAAAATTAAGCGTGAGGATCAAATTTCATCCATGGTTAATTAAAAGTTCTTATAAGTCGGCATACACGCGCGACCTATATATTATTTCGCTGACGCGCGGAATGTGTCGCGTCGGCACCGAATGCTTGCGAAATATAAAAATTATGTAAACTAATTGAATTATAGTGACACTAGAATTAAGAATTTAAAGCCTTTAAAACATGACGATTTTGAAAATTAAAAAATATGAATGCTAAATTTTCAGCTTACATTTTGTATGGACAACATATGCCAAATTTGTAATATTTCATAATAACAGTTCTTTTTTTTTTTATGTAACGGATATATTATCAATTATATAGTTACTTAGAGGCAAAATTAAAAAAAAAAAATCATACATCAAAAATAAAATAACTTCATTACCTTTTATATGAACAAAGTATCTTTGAAAATAAAAATTAATAAAATATATGTATATAAAAAAAAAATATATATATATAATATACTTACCTTCATTCCCATATAATCTTATACAATGGCTGGTCACAGTCGTAACACAGCCAATCGTCCTCATCGGGAAGCATCCACAATTCCCCTAATGCGAATCTAAATCTACATCCTGGATGTTCAATTTTCTCTACAAAGCACTGGTCCATTAAATTCTCATTACTCTCTATTTCTCTTAATGTCCTTAGAATTTTCCTAATCAAACTTATTTTAAACGTCCTTGGTAGTCCACTGTCCATTAACTCGGTTGTCGTAAGTGATAGTGACACAATAAGCCTATCCCTTGGCTTATCTCTTAATAGTCCCTTCACTATCTCACTTCCACTTAACGAGAATAATGTCTCCATATTGTCTATTTTCAGTTTTTACTGTCCTCAAAAACAAAACTACTACACCTTCCGTCACCAAGCGTTTTTCGCATAAAAAAAAACACTATTTCACAAACATTTGTCTTTGTCATTAATTATAGTCTCAAAAAAAAATGTATATTGTTACTCACTTGTAAACACTTCACTCACTTTTGTGGAGGGCACGATGTCTTCGCTACACGTTAGCATACAGCTGCAGGAACAGCTCGACCTGCCGTGTGACCTTGACTCTAACAACTCCCTGCTGCTATTCCTTCATCTCGGTAGGACGTCGTCTCTCAGGAACCAACGCAGCGAATTTATTTTTAGTCGATTGAGTTTGCTTGTTATTACTATTTATTTGTTTAATATATGTTTTTATAAAAAAAAATGTCTTTGTAAGAATTAAATTAGTTACATTTTAGACTAATTTAGTAGTTTATAGGCTACGGTGGCGCAGAATATCTGTTATTTATTTAATCGTATGGCGTATTCTATATTGTAGGCTTTATTATTTAATTATAAATCAACATCCAGGTCGCACAGCCAGTCGATCGCGTCAGATGTCAGGTTAGTGTAGAGGTCCTCCGGGTCGCCTTTATAGCGTCGGTTTGGGCAGCGCTCCACGATGTGCTGAGTGGTTTGGTCTTCAAGGCCACAGTCACACATCGGACTTTTGCTCCATCCCCATTTGTGCAACATGTAATTGCACCTACCGTGACCCGTACGGATTCTGTTGACGCGGCACCAGTATTTCCTCTGAAGCGAGAAGCCCTTCGGCTTCTGAGTTGGGTTTCCGATACGTGGGCAACGCTGATCGCCAGTCGCTTCCACCAACTCTTTCTTCCACGCTTTTTCTAGCTGAAACCCGTCAGCTCTCAGCTTCCTTGCAGCATCGCTCGTAGGGCGGCGCGATTTGAGTCGTTGCGGTGGTGGATCCGTGAATTCGCGGTGGCATGGATGCATCTGTTGCCTACATAGACATCACCGCATTTTTTTTCACTTCAAAACTTCAAAGTTCTTTCACTTTATTTTTTATTTTATTTTTTTTACTGGCTGTCGCAGCGCGCCGCCAGCACGGCACGAAGCCGCACTGGCAAGGTCGCCATGTAAAGGTACGGCAAATAAGCACAACGTTCGGATTTGATCTGACGATATATTTCAGAGTGCACAAGCTTATATAGGGTGTGAACAATATGTGATTAACAAACAATACATAGGTATCTTACTCTAGTCTAAACATACTACCATGCTACACAGAAAAAGTACCAGGAGACCACTCATGAATAGGAGGTTTTGGTTGTGAAAATGGAAAAAAAGTTTTGTTTGATAACTGGTTATGAAACAGTGAAAAAAATTCATATTAATAACATAACCAGTTATGAAATCTTGGTTATGAACGTGGATGAAGGGCGATAATTTGAGCGACTTCAACCATCATTCGCATCATAAGCATTATTATAGTAAGGAATATGGCTTAAGCGTTATTCATATCATAAGGAATAAACCTATAAAAAGTACCTAATATAAAAAATAATTTTCAAGAAGATACCTAAGGGTCACCTTAGGCACGTTTACCACTGTGTGCGGTGGGACCACGGGTATTTTTTTTTACCCGTAGACCCACTGGCCATCACTGTTTATAACGGTGGGACCACAAGTAAAAAAAATTACCCGTGGTCCCACCAGGGGGACATGCTGGTGGGACCACGGGTAATAGGGGATATATTTGTGTGCAGGTAAAAGTTCGCTCAAGCGAAGCGTGCCGGATCGAAGCGCCGGCGAAGAAATGGGTACGTATCTTAGGAGGTATCTTAAGAAAATTTGGCAAAATTAATGGAGAACTTTTATCTATCAGGATATGTAGGGTATAGAGCAAAGTTAAATTTTATCTACTCTCCCCTCCCCTCCGGGGCGAGCTTCACCCCCCGCGCCCTTGAAAGTGTTCCCGAGCGCGGTATTTTCCATTTTAAAAGAAAACCGTACACGATAAATAAAAAGTGTGTAAAGACGAAATCCCTTGATAAATTTACTATAAACCTTACACATGTACAAAAGCGATATCATTTATAGTTTTAGCGCAATATGCCACCAAATACGAACGTTTTTATTATTTTTTATATTTTTTCAGCTGTATGTAGCTTTAGTTTAAAAAAGGTATAATTTATTTCTAATCTCTTTAATTTACCGTTGCTATGCTTTTTTTAAAATTTAAATTATTCGGCCATTCAGCGAACTATGAATATTCATACTGGTTTAACGGTGTTACTTTAAATACCATAGATTTTTATAGGTTTTCCTGCAATGTATAGGTAAAGAACTATTCTCTGTATTTTTTTCCAAATTTTTAGGTTCATTACTATAGGAGATAAGGGGGGGCGAGGAAATAAATTTGATATTTCACACGATTAGTATAGTTCGATCTCGTTTAGCCGTCAAGATCGCAACATATTCCACCAACAGAACTCCATGGGCCTAATAGACCCTTCAACAAAAATATGTTTGCTGTTGCAGGAAGTCCGCCGAAAAGGCCAATGCCCGCGCCGGGGCCAAGCGGGCTCGAACAATTGGGTAAGTATCTTAAATCATTCGGCCATTCAGCGAACTATGAATATTCGTACTGGTTTAACGGTGTTACTTTAAATTCCATAGATTTTTATAGGTTTTCCTGCAATCTATAGGTAAAGAACTATTCTCTGTATTTTTTTCCAAATTTTTAGGTTCATTACTATAGGAGATAAGGGGGGGCGAGGAAATAAATTTGATATTTCACACGATTAGTATAGTTCGATCTCGTTTAGCCGTCAAGATCGCAACATATTCCACCAACAGAACTCCATGGGCCTAATAGACCCTTCAACAAAAATATGTTTGCTGTTGCAGGAAGTCCGCCGAAAAGGCCAATGCCCGCGCCGGGGCCAAGCGGGCTCGAACAATTGGGTAAGTATCTTAAATCATTCGGCCATTCAGCGAACTATGAATATTCGTACTGGTTTAACGGTGTTACTTTAAATTCCATAGATTTTTATAGGTTTTCCTGCAATCTATAGGTAAATAACTATTCTCTGTATTTTTTCCAAATTTTTAGGTTCATTACTATAGGAGATAAGGGGGGGCGAGGAAATAAATTTGATTTTCACACGATTAGTATAGTTCGATCTCGTTTAGCCGTCAAGATCGCAACATATTCCACCAACAGAACTCCATGGGCCTAATAGACCCTTCAACAAAAATATGTTTGCTGTTGCAGGAAGTCCGCCGAAAAGGCCAATGCCCGCGCCGGGGCCAAGCGGGCTCGAACAATTGGGTAAGTATCTTAAATCATTCGGCCATTCAGCGAACTATGAATATTCGTACTGGTTTAACGGTGTTACTTTAAATTCCATAGATTTTTATAGGTTTTCCTGCAATCTATAGGTAAAGAACTATTCTCTGTATTTTTTTCCAAATTTTTAGGTTCATTACTATAGGAGATAAGGGGGGGCGAGGAAATAAATTTGATATTTCACACGATTAGTATAGTTCGATCTCGTTTAGCCGTCAAGATCGCAACATATTCCACCAACAGAACTCCATGGGCCTAATAGACCCTTCAACAAAAATATGTTTGCTGTTGCAGGAAGTCCGCCGAAAAGGCCAATGCCCGCGCCGGGGCCAAGCGGGCTCGAACAATTGGGTAAGTATCTTAAATCATTCGGCCATTCAGCGAACTATGAATATTCGTACTGGTTTAACGGTGTTACTTTAAATTCCATAGATTTTTATAGGTTTTCCTGCAATCTATAGGTAAATAACTATTCTCTGTATTTTTTCCAAATTTTTAGGTTCATTACTATAGGAGATAAGGGGGGGCGAGGAAATAAATTTGATATTTCACACGATTAGTATAGTTCGATCTCGTTTAGCCGTCAAGATCGCAACATATTCCACCAACAGAACTCCATGGGCCTAATAGACCCTTCAACAAAAATATGTTTGCTGTTGCAGGAAGTCCGCCGAAAAGGCCAATGCCCGCGCCGGGGCCAAGCGGGCTCGAACAATTGGGTAAGTATCTTAAATCATTCGGCCATTCAGCGAACTATGAATATTCGTACTGGTTTAACGGTGTTACTTTAAATACCATAGATTTTTATAGGTTTTCCTGCAATCTATAGGTAAATAACTATTCTCTGTTTTTTTTCCAAATTTTTAGGCCCAGTACTATCTTGACGACTATACGATTTTCCTTCACATAAGTCATTAGCCCAGTCAGCATCAGCAAAGGCTGTTGTATCTAAGTTCTTACTCTTATAGAAACATAGGTAGACCTAAATCTCTATTTTGTTCATTAAAATAACTCCACGGGCCTAATAGATTCTTTAACAATAATATGTGTGTGTGCAATTGCATATCCAGGACCGAACCAATCGGCGCCGGGGCCAAGCGCCGTTGGCGACATGTCAAAGGAATTGGAGAACGTTGCTGTGGTACATATGTACATATACAAGACCGACAGAGCGATACATTGCTGGGCAGAAGCAGGGGATCCGGCACCTGCAGGTATGCCAAGGTGCCCCGAGTACCGTTCTCATTATGAACACGTAACATTTATACATATTACGACGGTGAAATCTAGAGTTACTCCTTCGATTTTAATAGTTTACTGTTTTTGTTGCATGATATTATTAATATATATGTGACGTTCTGCAAGTTAAGATACCTTATGTGTGGAGTGCCGTATGTTGGAGTTATGTTTTTGATTTTGTATTCAGGTTAGGTACTAGAGTAGGCTCTCAGTGGAGTTTCGTTTGTAAAAATAGCGCACCGCAATCTGACTTCTGATATATATTATATGGATCCCAGACATCCAATAAAAATTAGTATTAAATTTGGTATAGAGATAGTTTGAGTCTTGAGGAAGGTCATAGGATAGTTTTTATCCCGGAAATCATTCCCTAAGTTATCCCTTTTTTCAGCGGTTTAAGTAGTTCCATACCAATTTCCACCCCCCAATTCACCCCCTTAGGGGATGATTTCCGGGATAAAGACTATCTATGTCCTTCCTCAGGACTCAAATTATCTCTATACCAAATTTCATGTAAATTGGTTCATCGGTTTAGGCGTGAAGATGTACCAGGCAGAGAGACAGAAAGTCAGACAGACAGACACACTTTTGCATTTATAATATTAACAATGGATATAGGCACCCGTAAGTTCTTATTTTCTAATGAAATTCCATAATTAAAACCCAAAATGTTTTGTAATTTACTAATAATATTTGGGAGTTGGGGGGAGACTGGACCACAAAACTGGTTGGCAACATCAATTTATTGGATGTCTGGGATCCATATAATATATATCAGAAGTCAGATTGCGGTGCGCTATTTTTGCAAACGAAACTCCATTGAGAGCCCCGTCTCTACTTATTCAAAACTTATTTTTTTAACCGGCTTGAAAAAAAAGTGTATGTATGTTTGTCCGCGATTACCTCGCGTTTGGCTGAACCGATTTTGATGCGGTTGTCAGAAAAGTTTTTCTCACATTCTGGAGAAGGTTTTGATATACAATATACTTAATATTATAAATGCGAAATTGTGTATGTCTGTCTGTCTCTCTGTCTGTTACCTGTTCACGCTTATACCGCTGAACCGATTTAGATTAAATTTGGTATAGAGATAGTTTGAGTCACGGGGAAGGACACAGGGTAGTTTTTATCCTGGAAATCATCACGGAAGGGGGTGAAAATTTGTATAGAGCTACTTAAACCGCTTCACCTATTTAGATTTATGCGAGTGGAGCCGCTCGGCCGAAGTCAAGTCTTTAATAAAATTAATTTAACATCCTCCTGCGGGGTCTCTGGGTCTGGTTTAGTCATCATCATAAACTTAAGAGCCGGGCTCTTGTCGGTGGAGTAATCGCCATTCCGTTCTTTTCTCTGCAACTGTTTTGAGCTCTTGATACGACCTTGCATTAACTTTCTCTTTAGCTTGGTCCATAAACGTACGTCTTGGAACCAAGACGTACGTTTATGGACCAAGCTAAAGAGAAAGTTAATGCAAGGTCGTATCAAGAGCTCAAAACGAGCGGCAGGGGAAGACCCCTGCCTCTCCTTCCTTCTCTTTCCTTTAATTATAGTTTTTATGTAATTGTCATGTCGTAACAGGTGCCCCAACATTTTTCCCCTTCTGTTTTCAATAGTTTTCAGTAGACATCTCCTTTCTCCTATCAGATTTAAAACCTCTTCGTTTGTTCTTCTTTCTGTCCAACTAATACCTTCCATCTGTCTCCATGCCCACATTTCGAATGCGAACGCTCTCGAAGTCTCTCTTTATCACGCTGGGGCATGGTCCACGTCTAATTTTAACACCGCCTTTTTCTGAATCCAAAATTTCTCGGATGGCGGTTTCAATGAATATATTAAAAATCAAAGGCGAGAGTGGACAACCCTGCCGTACACCCCCGTGCCGTGCCGTGTTTTATTTTGGCTTTTCCTTTCTCCTGTCCTATTTCTACTATGGTTTCCTGATCCTTATATAGTGCATGTATAATTCGCCTGTCTCTATAATCTATGCCTATTGTACGCAGAATGTTCATCATCTTTATCCAGTCTATTTTATCAAAGACTTTCTCTAAATCTATGAAGGCTATATAAGTGTTCAGGCCTAAGTCCAGTCTTCTAGCTATGATTAGTCGAAGAGCAAGAATAGCTTCTCTTGTGCCTCTTTGTTGCCTGAAACCGTATTGGTCAGGTCCCAAATAGCTCTCCTCATCTGGTTTAGTCATCGTACCTAATTTCAATTTTTAATTTCAGGAACTAGTGGCGGAGCAAAGAACGAGGAACTTTTTGCTCCGCTTAAAGCTGAAACGGCGGCGGCCTGCGGCATTTAATAATTTACGTTTTTAATATGTTAGGTATATAGTTTTAGTTTTAGATCAAAGATGATTTTAATTTAATTTCATTAATACTGAGTCAGCGAGTGCATGTTTACAAATTAAGATGATCAAAGATGATCGTGTTGAAAGTGATAACTACGTACAAAAAGATATATGGTTAGAAAATGATATATCTTAGATATAGTTAGAAACATGACAAAATATTAAACTAGTCATATAGTTAATCTAGTCTACCAATATGATTTAATAAATATTATTCTTTTATTTTATTTTACTATATTTTATATAACACGATTGTGACGTGACACTCATAAGTATATCTAGTCTTACATGTGCTCACGATATTAGATTTTTAGAAAAATTATTATTATTTTTCAATAAGAGAATTACAAGAGAAGTACAAGTCACATTTGGTATTTTAAATACTCATATACCTACCTAGTATAAGGTTTCCTTAAGAATGATAATTTTTACCTAGACAAACGAGTGTCTAACGAAAAGGAGCGATTTTGATTGTTTTTAAAATTTAAGTTTATTTTGTTTTGTTAATTTATTCGATTTGTTCCCGATTCGTCGTATTCCTGTTACGTCGCATTACCCATTCGTCGGATACCTGATTCGTCGTATTCCCGTTTCGTCGGAATTATTTATATAAAATAATTACAAGTAATGGACTATTATTTATCTGCCTGCCCGAAGAGCAGTTATACATATACTCCAGGCAAAATATGGTTTTGAAAAACATTAATTTATAATAGCGTTTTTTCTCTTTATATCATTTTAAAACATTATTCTGAGATGCTTTATTCAAGAATCCAACAAACTTTCTATCCGGAAGTATTTAAATAGATTTAAATACAGAATGAATTGTTTTTTTTATTATTATTTATCTTTAATATCATAGAGCAAATGTAAATGAACCAAAATAAAGATAAAACCATTTATTACTATTTTTTCTTACTTTTCAAAAGCTAGTTAAGTTATCATTTTTTTGATGGAAAAAACTCAGGATCCAATTTTCAAGAAAAAATTAACAATACTCTTCAAACTGTTGTCAACTGGCTTAAATCAATTAACTTAAAAGTAAACGTAGATAAAACAAAAACGATACAATTTAGAGATTACAAAACAAACCCAATAAACTTGAATGTTGAACACGGGGGAGCTATTATACAAAACATAAACAGTACCAACTTTTTAGGCGTCTCTGTAGATTCACATTTAAATTGGAAATCTCATATAGAAAAGTTAAATAAAAAAATATCCAGTCAGTGCTATGCTTTATCCGTCTTATCAAGTACTTGCTCAGAAGATATTGTAAGAAATGCATATTATGGAAATATTTATCCTTTGTTGAATTATGGTGTAATTTATTGGGGTAATTCTGTTAATGTCAAAACTACTTTCATTCTCCAAAAAAAATGTCTCCGCATTATATACCGCTTGTACAATACTGAGTCCGTTAGAAATATTTTTAGGGAAAAGAAATTTCTAACCTTAACTGGATTATATATTTTAGAGCTGTGTTCCTATGTAATAAATCATAAATATAATTTTAACTTCTGCTCAGAACAGCGTAACAATTTACGATCACAGTATATGTACAACATTTCACTGCCAGCGATCAAAAACGCAACCTATTATAGGAGCACCTTTATCACCGCTATCAAAGTCTTCAACCATCTACCCATTAGCCTAAAAATGTTGAGCGGAAATCAATTTAAGCGCCAATTAAAACGATGGTTGACAGAAAATGTATTTTATGATTTAAAAGAATACTTTGAGGTTTTTAAACTGAATAATTATATACCTATGTAACTTTTATAGTTAATATTGTATGCCCGAAAGGGTTGCCATTGTAACTCACACATTTATCATTAAGACCTAATTGTACATGGTAAACAATAAATGTTCTCTTTCTCTTTCTCTTTGATGTCTGAAATTTTGTTTGATTTTGTCGCTAGGTAACTATTTAATTGATAATATATCCATTACAAAGAAAAAATCTGCTATTATAAATTATTTCCAAATTTGACATGTTTTCCATACAAGTTGTCAGTTCATTGCCTGGACTAATATACAATATACCTATATAGTTTAATAAATAATACTAATATAGCATGTGTGTCAAAAATATCTTACATTAAATTGCTTTTATTGTAAAAAAATATTTTCATTTTAAAAACGTAAGTGGAGCCGTGGTGATTACATAGTTTCATTTGATAATAAAAATCCGACGAATCAGGATTACGACGAATCAGGATTACGACCAATCAGGAATACGACGAAACAGGAATACGACGAATCGGGAACAAATCATTTATTCTTACTCTATAATCTATAACATTAAACAAATCTCAAAAATAGATACTGCATCTTATTTACTTCCGGATAAAAAGTTTGCATAATCTACCAAACTTTCCTACCCGTGCAACTGTCCAGGGTATGAAGACCAGGAGGGGAGACGAACTGCGACCGCCGCATACGTGGCTCGCCAAATCGAGGAAATGTCTGCACACGGTGGGGCTAAAGATCTACAACGCAATTCCAGTAGAAATAAAAAATGCCACTAGCGATAACTCCTTCGTCACTGAATTCAAATTATTTACAGACTCCTACTAGGTACTCCTTGGATGCCTTTTTTCGAGTGCCAGACTGATCACTAGAGAAATATATAATACTAGCGACCCGCCCCGGCTTCGCACGGGTTTGTATGTATATATCATACATATAAACCTTCCTCTTGAATCACTCTATGTATTAAAAAAACTGCATCAAAATCCGTTGCGTAGTTTTAAAGATCTAAGCATACATAGGGACAGACGGACAGCGGGAAGCGACTTTGGTTTTATACTATGTAGTGAAGTGATGACCTAGTAGGTATCTACTTGTTAACAAACCAAACTGGTTCGCAAGCTCAATAAATATATATAAAATGTTAATACATTGTTGCATATATTGTTTATAATTATGTAACTGCGTGAGCTATTTACTACATAATTTTATTATTAAGTTGACATGTTAAATGACACTTTTACCAATAAATGATTGTATTGTATTATTTTACTGAACTGCATATGAGAAAAGTTAATTTGTGATCTGTTGTAAACACGATGGGCTCGTTTAATGAAACTCCGAATTCAGTTAAAATATTCGTCTATTAAATTATTTCTCCTTTCGAGGGCCGACCGCATCTCGTCCACCGCCGCGAACGCCGGTCGTTCTTCGTCATTGTTGCCATCATCCTCGGCAATGTTCAATTCCACCCTGCAGGCAATCAATTATAAATATTAAAAAGACATTCGTTATTCAAAATATAAAGTAAAATACGGTTAAAAGTAATATATACCTAAGAGAAGTTCCATTGATTCTTATTTTTTTGTATGAACATAGCTTGCTCTAACCTACCGTTAAATAAGATATCCATGCAGTTTCATTGCGAATTACCTACTTACCTACTCGTAACATGAGTTTGTTTGTAGTAACCTCGCAAACAAATAGATACATGACAACTGGTATTTTTACCTATAAGTAATACCGCATTAAATTATAAATGGTGCAGCAGGCATATAGTAAGCTGCACGCCTTTTCTGGTGTGTAGTGGAGGGACCTGTCGATACCCAGGCACCTCAAGGAACCCTTGAGGTACCCGTTGGTCCGCTCCACCACACTTCTGGTCCGGCTGCCACCGGGTGTATCGGTCCTCTGGTGAATGTGGCGCGGCGCGTAGCACCGGCGTCATGAGCCATGGTTCTAGGGCATAGCCCGAATCTCCTGTAATTATATACATCGTAATGTAATCCATTACATGTACCTATACCTTATATATTAATAAGATTTGTGTATTCAAATTATGCATAACTCTGGATGGGAGGGGCGGCTTCTCCTAACACAAGTATTGTCATACTTACCTGGAGGGGTCAGCCACGTAGAATTGTAAAAACCAAAATTTTTGATACCAAATAAATATTTTTGATTTTTTTGATTTTGATATATGTACAGTCAAGTTCTCCAACATCTATACAGACAACCATTCAAAAATATCTATACACGGTCTTTATTGTTACTGACATAAGACTCATGTGTAGATATTTTTGAAAGGCTGTGATATAAATGATAATATTGATAATCCGTATTTAATCCATACTAATATTATAAATGCCAAAGTAACTATCTGTCGGTCTTAACAGACACCCCGGTAACGACTGTACTTAAGTGGAATGTGTCCATTCGCTGCAACAAAGAAGTAGGTAATGTTTAAGTCTATATATTTGTTTGACTTCGTATGACTGACCTCAGTGGCAGGTGGGAGGTGGGTTGCAAATGTCAGAGCGGCGAATGGGATAAAATACCTATTTTAATTAAGTATACGTATTATTTTTAATTCATACCCAAAAGGAAAAACTGCCCTATCCGGTGTTGATGGAGCCGGCGCATCTCACCATTCACGACCGACTGCCGAAAAATAAATGCGTCGTGGACCCGCCCCGGTAATTGGGCATTTACATTTAGTATGCGGCAATCTGCATCTGCCACCTAAAATATAAATGTACTTTTAGTCTAGTTCAGTCTCTAAACCTACTCATTCAATAATCATTCCAACAATCTATAGTTACTATTTATATATTTGAATGGTCTTTCCAGACATTGCAACGATAACAAGTTCTAAGCGAAGGAAGACGCGGGTAAAAGTAGTATATTATACTAATAATGCAGGATTTTATCTATCTACAGATAACACTACTTCTATGAGGTCTCAAACTTACCACAACTGCACATTGATGCTGTGTCGTGTGCCCTTTCTGTTGATATACTGCAGCCCTTCTGGCCGCCGAGGTGGAAATATAGACACATGTGTGCAGTCGACTGCACCCAGTATCTCAGGGAGACCGGAAGCCGGACGCGACCTGCTGCCGGCTCGCCTCCGTGCCAGGGAAGATAATCCATCTTGGCTTCAATCTGCGGAACAGTTATGACCTTATGGCCATAATTAAATAACTAATTATCCTATTCTATCCTATACACGAGCAATATTTGTAAACAATGATAATAGTTATTATTTATTGGTTCTTAAAAGAACTAAAATTAATTACAAACTTCTGCCAAACCACAGTGCGGTTTGGTGGCAGACGAGACTCCAATTAATTATTACATACCATACATGTATGCATACACTTTTGAACCTTAATATTAATCCTTTGCAATATTATACTACATACATATATATACTTGTAATCACGTTCTTGAAAATTGCTCTAACGATTTTGATGAGATTTGCAGTATAGGGGTTTGTGGGGACGAAAAATACTCATATCTGGGAAAAATCGTTTTCTCCATATTTTTACGATCGCCCACGGACAAACTTTAAGTTTTAATACTTTGACTAATCACTACTATTACAAATGGTCGTAATAGGTACATTTACAGGTAATAAAATTGATGCAGATATGAAAGTGATATGATATTCTAATTAACTCACTCTTGGTTTATGGCTGCTACCACTTTGTCAAGATACTTTGACATTGTAGCTTGAGCCATGCAGAGGTTTTGGTCTTGGCCCACACCTCTCTGGTAGCTCCCTGCAGCCATAAACATTACGGCTGAAAGCACCTGCAATGTTGAATAAATACAGTTACAAAATATATTCATTGAGTAGGAACTAATATACAGTTTCATTTCGGCCTCTTAGCCTACCATTTTTGAGACTTATGACCTGAATCCAAAAATATATGCATCAGAAAATAAAAGCATTTTAATCAAATATTTACGGATATGGACTATGCGCCTATCCCAAAGAACTAATATCGAAGTAGTAAATTATAAAGAAAGTTTATAGGTAGGTATACCATTTTCGCCTGGTTTTGACGGACATTTTTACGATTAGTTTTCATTACCTATTTTTGACTGTCGCAGTATTAAATGTACTTAGGTTATTATTATATACTATTAAAGAGGGAGGACTTTAGGGGAGGCATAGGCTAATATATCAGCTAAAAGACACCCACTGCTGTACATAGGTACAGCAGTGGGTGTCTTTTAGCTGATATGATGATGATGATTATTAAAGACTTACTTACTTGACTTAGTCATATTAAGTTAACAAATTTTTGATGTGAAAAAAATGCTGATATAACTAAGTCCTATCTATATACACTCGCGAGCAAAAAAATCGACTCACGCCACTTTTTTTGGTTTAGGGCAAATTTTTCGCAACTGGGAAATGTTACAGGAAAAATGAGTATACCACGTTGTTATAAATTTATTCAGCTTTAAAAAACGCAACAACCATGAAAATCAGACGCATAACTTTCAGGATATGCTCGTTTGAACGGGAATTGAAATTTAACCGCCTTGAACTACCCACGAGTTGAGCGCCTTCAGGATGCATAAAAACAGGTGTAAACCTGTTTTTCTTATCAGTCGCTTATCACAAGTTGACCTGTGCACATCTCTCGCAATTGGACCACTGAAACCACCTGGAAAAAATGGACACCACCGAAAATGAAGCCGCCCAAGTCGTCGCCTTGCTGAATCAAGGACTTTCTCAGCGTTCAGTTGCCGAACAGCTGAATTTAAGTCAGTCTGCTGTCCCCAGGGTTTATCGTCGATTTGCTGAAACCGGAACCCTTACTCGGAGACCGGGATCCGGCCGTCGAAGATGCACATCCGAGAGAGAGGACCATTTCATCGTGACGACCAGTCTTCGGAATCGCCACCTGACCGGCGTTGACGTCCAGCAGCAGCTGATGCGGACCCGTGAGGAGCCCGTGAGCTCTTGGACAGTTCGCCGAAGACTTAAGCAAGCAAACCTCACCTCAAGACGGCCAGCTACGGGGCCCAAATTGACGCAGAGACATCGAGACCTACGCAAGGATTTCGTAGCACGCTACGAAAATTGGAGCTACGAGCAATGGAGCCGGGTACTCTTCACTGATGAGTGCAGAGTTTGTCTCCATGGCAGCGACAGAAGGGGACGGGTGTACCGAAGACCTGAAGAGCGGTTTGCACAATGCTGCTTCTCAGAAACAGTCGCCTACGGCGGCGGCTCCGCCATGATGTGGGCGGGCATTTCAATGGAGGCGAGGACTGAGCTGGTTTTCATCCCTGGTGGCGGCCGAGGAGGTGGATTGACTGCGGATAGGTACATAACTGACATCCTGCAGGACCATGTTGTCCCATACGCAGGTTTTTTTGACGAGGGGTTTCATTTGATGCAAGATAACGCCCCTTGTCACACAGCTGGAGTGACCAAAGCGTACCTGGCGGCGGTCGGCATCCCCACCCTTACCTGGCCACCGCTGAGTCCGGACTTGAATCCCATCGAGCACATGTGGGATTACCTGAAGAGGAAGGTTCGAGCGCGGGATCCAGCCCCGGAGACGATTTTGGCCCTTCAAGCTGCTTTGGTCGAGGAATGGGACGTTTGCCCGCAGGACACCATCAGAAAGCTGATAAGGTCCATGAGGAACCGTATCGAGTGTGTAAGAAACGCATATGGTGGCAATACGTGGTATTAAAATGAAAAATAAACGGTTTTTCCTCCATAAAATTTGTTTTCTTTCAATGTTGTGGTTATGAAATTAACCCGTTTTCCCCCACTTTGTAAAAAATCACGTTTTTTTTCAGAACCTGAAAAAAATATGACTTGAATTTGATATTTTCTGAAAGCTTACATTTCCAGCTTTCAGAAAATGCTACTATGCTACGAATACCTATATTAGTTTTAGAGATATTGCACATTAAAATCTAAAAAAATGTTGAGTCGATTTTTTTGCTCGCGAGTGTAGGTAAGTATACTGTTGTTTTTTCATATAACGCAACTGTATCTTGCTTAGGCTATCTTCATGAAATGCGTTCTACTAAAATAACGCAAATGTGCGTATAAATGGATTATTTTTTTATTAATGATCATTACATTAAGTATGAATCATACCTGTACGTGGACCGGGATGCCATGAGCCGAGGTAGGTCCCAGGGCCCCTTCGAGTTGCCGAATCAGGTTTAAACCCATTTCTTTATTGATGCGATAAAGAAATTGGAACTCAGTATTCGGCAACTCGAAGGGGTTATTACTTACTGTCCCGCAACCTCCTCCTTGAATTTTTTCTTTGGCGAATTCCTTCATTTAATAACATGAAGTACGCCATTCTGAAAAGTTCACAATTTGGTATTTATTGTCTGAACTTTAAACAAGATGATAATTACTTTCATACGTACTCACAAAACTCACAAAATGCCAAGAAATTTGTGTTATAAATGCATTTGTTTAAAGTTAAGCGTGTCTCAGGGGAGGTTTAGGAAAGAATTTGGACTAGTAGCTAGAAAGTTATACTTACGCAAGGGATAAATGTATTTTATTTCCTTCAAGAAGAGAACAGTAAGACAAGGAGATACTATCTCTCCCAAACTATTCATAGCGCTGTTAGAGTACATATTTATACGAATTAATTGGGACAGAAAGGGACTGAAAATAAATGGCGAGTATCTATCACACCTCCGCTTCGCTGACGACATAATTCTAATGTCAGAAAACTTTGAAGACCTCCAGGATATGATACAAAAATTAAATGAGGAAAGTATAAAATGCGGATTGAATATGAACTTAGACAAAACCAAATTAATGACCAACGGAAAGAAAGAACCCCTATATGTTGCAGGACAAAGTGTAGAGTACGTTGACGACTATATATATTTAGGTCAAAATATCAGCTTTACAGATAGAACAACAAAAGAAATAAAGAGACGTATAATGCTGTCATGGAAAAAATATTGGTCGCTAAAAGAGATTTTTAAAGGTAACTTCCCCCTCCATATTAAAAAGAAAGTTATGGACTCAGCCGTGATGACGACCCTCACATATGGCTCTCAAACGTGGTCCCCTACACTTAATGCCCGAAAAAAGATAAGATCCTTCCAAAGAGCGACAGAGCGTAGTATGCTCGGCATCAAGCTACGAGATCGTGTTAAAAGCGAGGATATCAGAAAGAGAACAAAGATAATCGATGCACTTGAACAGGTCGCAAGACTAAAATGGAAGTGGGCGGGACACGTGGCTAGAATAAACGACGACAGATGGAGTCATCAAGTCATACACTGGCAATACATCGAAGGAACCCGGAGACAAGGACGCCCCCTGCAAAGATGGAAAGACGATGTTACCGCAATAGCGGGCAACATGTGGACCCGACACGCTCAAGACAGGAACAAATGGCTAGAGATGGAGGAGGCCTTCATCCAGAGATGGATGATCCCCAAATAAACAACATACTATATATGTACCTAATAATCATAACTTTTGTAATAACTGCATGCATATTTCAAATATTATAAAAAATCAATTAATTACGAGACACTGTATAAAGACTCTACCTCAATACTTAATAATGTAAAAAAAAATATTAAATAGGCACCTATGAGTTTACTTATACAGTGCAAATTGCTAATACATATATAGATACACCAAAGATCAAAGTATTCATATTAAAGTGAATAGAGAATGCATAATTACGTATGAAATGTAATAATATTAAAATTTAAATATTAAAAATAAAACTGTAAAGATATATATATATAAAGAGATATATTAGATAGGTGCATGTATTAACTTATCATACAAATGAAATAGGATGATCAAATATTTAATAATAATAATAATAATAAAACATAATAATAATAATAAAAGTTTTATTTGGCATATTTTCTTACATTAATTTCCAGAGGTCTCCGCACTAGGCTTCGCCTGTGTCGCGGGGAACCAGTTAAAAATTACATTTACCTATGTAGTTTGTTTAAATTAAGCATGCTATTTCTAAAATGATGGGAAATAAAGGCTATTTTTATTTTTATTTATTTATTTTATTAAGAAGAGAACAAAACCTTTTCTCGTTGACTTCAGAGCTCGAAGACAATGTCTCGCCTTTTGACGTTGAGACGCGAAAAATGCGATATATTTTGTCGCTCTAAAGTGCACTCGTGATACGATTTTCGAGAGTCTCCCGCGACCAACTGGCAGCGACAAAAAAAATTTCGCTTTGACATTTGACCGCGAGACAAGAAGCGTCTCGTGATACGAATTTGCTATGTCGCGCCTTATATCGCGTTTTGACGCGCGAGACAGGTCGCGGGCCGTCTTGTGATAGCCGTGCAGAGCAGGTTTTTTATTTTCCTGGTCGGGTCGGTCTTTTTATATATCTTTTACTGCAGGGTTCATCAGAGGGCCTACCGCGAACGGCATTCGAAGTTTTACCTCTCTGTCGCACTTATGTACGAACCCGTAAGTGTGACAGAGAGGGGAAACTTCGAATGCCTTTCGCGGTAGGCCCTCGGGTAGGCTACTTAAGGTGGTTCGATTGCCATACAAAGCGTTATTTGACATTCGCAGGCTAACGGCGTGATATTTTAAGAAACTTATGTAACAAACTTTCATAAATTGGCTTCCAATTTGCGCCAAATTCCCCCTTTCCTAGAATAAACTTACATAAACTAGATTAATTTGAGAAATTGGTTTGTCACGTGATATTTTGGGAAAACTATTTTTCTCAAATTAATCTAGTTTATACAAGTTTATTCTAGGAAAGGGGGAATTTGGCGCAAATGGGAAGCCAATTGATGAAAGTTTGTTACATAAGTTTCTTAAAATATCACGCCGTTAGCCTGCGAATGTCAAATAACGCTTTGTATGGCAATCGAACCACCTTAACGATCATTCTAAATTAAAAAGTGTCTATGCTCTTCTGTTGGTATAAAAAAAACTTTATTTACTCTATGTCATCCATCTGTCAGTCAACTAATCGAACGGACGTTGTGTTGTGGTTGGTCAGACAGAATTACTCATCAATGGATTATTTATATATATATTGTTGTAAATATTACTGAACTTCCTATTTTTTAAAGCCTCACTTATTTATTAACGGTCTGTTACATGACCTAACAAGTTAAAATGCAGAGGCGAAGGGGACCAAACTTCACATATGTTAGTGGCTGCGTGAAATATATGATTTTTGTGCTTAATTTTATATTTTGGGTAAGTTTTTCTTAGCAATAATCTGTGGGTCATTCTCAAAAAAGTGGCACCGATGAATTAATTTCGATTTTTTTGGAAAATTTGTAATTTCTTAAACTTTTTTTTATGGACTCGCTAGAAATAGAATTAAGTAAACAATATATAGTGGAGGGAAGTAGTTATTTTAACTAGTTTAGAAGATACAGGCCTTCAAAATTTTGCCGTACACAGGTGAACGACATCGATGTCAGGTGAACGACTATGTGGTAGACAGGTGAAAGACATTGATGTTGGGTGAACGACAATTCATAGTCAAGTTATCGACAGTTGTCGCAGGTTGGCGACAAACATACTCAAATTGAATTGAAATTGATAACAGGTGAACGATTATAGGTGCAGGTGACTAAAAAGCAAATAAAAACTAATTTATAGTTAAATCAAGTGGTTTATTTTTTAAAATTCGTTTTGTTATATTTAAGTTATTTATATCAAAAACGTTTATTTCTCTGTCTTTTTTATACCTCAGTTTCCGAATTATACGTTGAGCTTTGGGGGAAACGGTTCCTGATGAACATGCAGATGAAATACGTGATGACGAAGGACTTAGGGTCAGAGGTTGAGATCTCAGAGACCTTGGGCTACCAGGTTGGACATTTTGAATATCTACTTCAGCGTTTCCTTCTGGGGCATTCAATAATTGAGCTACTTCTGCATCGCTTTCTGGAGGGCTATTTTCAGCTATGAATTGTTTCTCCTTGGCTTTTTTATCTTTCATTCTTTGATACCTTCTATTTCTTTCTTCTCTCCACTTTTTCCTTTGCATCCGTTGCTGGCGAGAGGTCATTTCATTTATCAGGACAACCTTTTTCTGTTCTTTTCTTTTTTCATACTTTAATTTATTTTTTCTTTGGTATTCTGCATATAGCTCCGGGTTATTCTTAATTTTTTGATATCTTTGTTTCTCCCTTTCTCTCTTTTTCGCTGCAATATCTTCTTTATTCTTTGATTTAGGTTTCGCCATAATGAACTAAAACAAATAATAACCCCCATAATTTAATAATTTAAAAACCTCAAATTGGGTAGGGTAATCTACAAAGAAAATGTTTTTTTTTTCATTCTTATTATAAACGATTCATGTACTTGAAACACCGGCTTATTAGTATTGTAAATATTAAATATAATATCGCTCTTACATACAAGTTACGTATAAGTTTGTTAGTAATTGTCGTTCACCTGACATGTGTGTCGTTCACCTGTTTATTGCAAAACAGGTGAACGACATACAGGGAATGGACAAAATGATAGTTATAACATTTATTTAAGCTTACCGTTTGGTTAATGAATTTCATACTAATACACACGAGAATAAACCTTCTTTTGTATGCTATAGGCGAATATCAATGGAATAGCACACACAAAAACCAAAATACGATAGACAGAATAAAGACTACTTACTCATTACAAACTCCCGTTCGCGTACGTTGCTTGTTCGTAATTTTTGTCACGGGCACACCGACGACGTGGTACTCCTAGCAGTGTTAGCAGGCAACTGAGGCTCTCGTTTGGTGCGGGGTGAGGCGGGAAAGACGTAATAGTATTCACGCAGTAGTAGTGTTCGTCTCATGACAAGTGGGCGACAGAAACTGTCGTGGACAAACTTTAATTGCAGATAAGTAAGTGATATACGTATAATATTATTATTCAATGCCATACTATTAAATCTTGATCATATACGAAACTTAAATATAGGACTCGAAAGAAAGTACGTTGGATATAAATATGTGTTTATAGGCTCTAAACATGAGTACCTCGTGTTGGGACATGGCAAGTGAACGACAAACTTAGTGTTATATTATTTTTAAAATTTTGATTTAACCTTAGTTTTACTTTAAAACATTCGGCCTTTGTTTAAAAAGTGTCTTTTAATGTATACATAAATTTTAATTATAAGAAAAATGCTTAGCAAAAAAAAAGTTCTAAGACTAACCTCCTGACAGGTTCCGGTGCCACTTTTTTGAGAATGACCCCTGTATGATTAACTATAAAACCTTATTGGGATGATATCAATCTCATAACACTTTCGTTGAAAGAGTTTTCACTGGGTTTGTGCAGGCTATTGTTGCATTGTGTACTGCATGAATCATTTTTCCCAGACTTGTATTGGGTTTGTTTGTCTTGCAACCAAACCACAACCGCGACTATCTATTTCCGTTGTAGTTATCAAAGAATTGTATGGGAAATATTTTCATTCTATTTAAATATGGACTCCCTGTGATTGATATGCAAAACAATGGAAATAATTACGGGGTAATTTAGTTTATTGCTGTTTATAATATATAAATTTTGAAAATATTTATATTGCAATTAATACATCTGAAAACGAAGTAAGTACATTAAAAACCTGTTTTGGTAAAAAAAAGTTCTAACTCCTGTTTATCATGAGGAAATAATTAGACAAAATCACTGTTCAAATTGTTGATAACTTTTTCCTCATATATTTGGTAATTAATGATTTCCTATATAGACAACCTTTGACCAACTGTACTCAGAATGGGAGAAATAAGAATCTGGCTTGTCTATATAGGAAATCATTAATTACCAAATATATGAGGAAAAAGTTTTGGTTGACACGTAATCATTAGTTTTCAAACGTTGTCATTGTTAGTCTTGTACATATTCCGCAATCAGGCAACTGTCTGCTAAAATATTAGCAAGTTCCATTTTTGTTGCGAGTTTATAGTGTTCTGGACTGAGGCTGGGCTGCACCAAACCGTTTGTAATCATAAGCAGTGTTCGTTAAAATCTGAATGCATGGAAAGTTGCCAAGTTTTTATGGAAGGTGCCATATTTAATGTTTATCGGTCTGTAATTGTAAGTTGGTGCAACCTGTGTGTTGTGATTATGCGATGCATAGCTGCAGCCATAGTTCTAGCTACAGTACCGGCCAATAATATATCACCTTTGCGTTCTATTGTATGAACGTGTATAGAGTGACACACAACTCAGTGTAAATGCTGGCTACAGCGTAAATTTACAGTATTGCATTGCAGTTATCGTCAAAATTTTATATAAATGTTTCAAGTCCGGTACTGTATAGTTCTCCACCAATCCTAGTGTGTAAAATTGTGAGAACACTTGTTGATGGATTACATTGTGTAGATTTGATGAGGTCTGACTACGCAATCTCTTCAATTCTACCTGCCTCTGTGTCTCTACGGCATATCTTATTGAACTAATTGAAATGCTGCTAGTATTTTGGGTAGAGAGGAAATATAAATATTGGCTTGTAAAAGTGCCCTTGTGGCCTATTTGCAGAATAAATATTTTGATTATGGTTATGGGGTCACAGATTACATATGTCATATTGATCACCTAGTTCACAATCATACAGATTACAAATTTTTATTTAGTGTAGTTGTAACTTTATGTGATTTGTGCACTCTATCATCCTAATTATACCATTTTTGTCCTCGTAATTAGTATGTTGGTGTACTGGGGTATCTATATTTGATATGTCAGAATAACAAAACAGTAAATTTTTTAGAAGGATATTCACTTTTTTGCTTCGTCTATCTACACATCTATCTGTCTTTTTGTTTCTTTAATTTAGTGTTGAAAGATTAGTGTTACTTTCTACCTACATATCTACAACACCTCACACTACTGACAGTCTGTTAAAATAGATAAAACTTATTATAAATTCGTTAACACATTTGTAATTATGAATTTCCAACAAGGAAAAATGGGATGACACCATTTTCCTTATTTTTGATTAAAATATGAAGTAATATGAATGATTCCTTGTATTTTGATGGTGTCATTGTCAATGGATGTAGAAAGAAAGAAAAACATTTATTAGCGACAAAAAAAAACATAAAAAAAACTGTAGACATCATTCACCTCAACCCAAACAGAACCCTTGCATTACAATGCTAGGAGTGTTTTAATTTGGCTCTTGGGATGCTCCAGCCTACACACTAGCTACCATTTTTATTCTCTTTTTGTTATTATTTTTCCTCTATTGCAAAACCAGTTATCCACTGAGAAATCACCCGACAGATGTAACAGTTATGTGATGAAATATGTCTGACACTCTTTTTATAATTTATTGAATATTATTCTTATAAACGAGCACAGTAGTTTATGTAACAGAAAGTATATTAGTTGAACCATTACATAACTGTCAAAGGTCTGCTTGAAGTCCAGGTCAAATGGATAAAATAAAAAAAATATATTTATTTCAGATTTATAATAATGTTTTTTGTTATTTAATCGGTATCTGCTTAGATGTAAACATACTTTAAAAATACTAAAAGAGTTGGGTCCTAGTCATTTAATGGTTTGAAGAATATTTTTACAGTATAGTTGTTATTTTCTAAGCCGTCCGTTCTGCAGTGCGGCGTTCTTTAGTGCGGAACGGACGGCTTAGAAAATAACAACTATACACATCGTGCATATGTCGAAACTTTAAAGAGCCATGTGTACTGTAAAACGTTGTACGATACACGTGCGAATAGGTAATTCCTATTTCCTGCACTTGTATCGTAAATAATTATGTAATACAATTAATTTTACAGTTACTTGGAGGTCTGCTGATAGCTGTAGGCTTATACGCATTCCTGGACAAATGGCAGGCTACAGGGCTTATAAAGGTATGTGTAGTACATTACTGCAAACACCGGGAAAGAAGGGCTTGCCGGGTGAGAAGGTACCTATAGACGGCATAGAAGCTGGCAAGCCCTTTTCACGGCCAGGCATGTATAGTGCTTTTCTCAAACATGCAATGAAATAAATAAATAAAAACTCCTCAAATCAAACGAATTTTCATGGCTGATTAGGTGCGGCCACACCAAACGCACGCTCACCCGAGCGGCTAGCCCGAGCCCTCCGCACGCTCACCCGAGCCGCTCAGGCGAGCGTGCGGAGGGCTCGGGCGAGCCGCTCAGGCGAGCGTGCGGAGGGCTCGGGCGAGCCGCTCGGGTGAGCGTGCGTTAGGTGTGGACGCACACCGCGCGGCATGTCCGAGCCAAATGCGCTCCGCCGAATTTACCTACGGGCTTTTAGTTGACGCCGCGATTCGTAGTAGGTAACAGCGTAGGTTGAGGTCTAGTTTCGTTAGGCGTGACGAGTACGGTGAGACGCATTAGCGCGTAAAGAATAGGTAACAGCTGTTATGAACAGGGGGGGGGGGGGGGGGCTAAGACCGGCTGAAATCTAGATCCGCCAGTGGCGGGGCTGGTATTGTCGAGGAGCGACTGGTCGTCCGTACCTACTAGTCCTACTACGTACATGCATGCCTATATATACCTGATGTATATATATACTACTAGCGACCCGCGATATATACTACATGCATGTATTACACATATAAACCTTCCTCTTGAATCACTCTATCTATTAAAAAAAAAAAGCACATCAAAATCCGTTGCGTAGTTTTAAAGATCTAAGCATACATAGGGACATACAGACTTTGTTTTATACTATGTAGTACTAGTATAGTATGTATGTACCAGTGTGTAACCACCATACGATAAATAAATAAATCAGTACATTGCCAGTAGCATGGCGCCGCGGCCCCTTTGATTTCGCCCAAAAAGCCGACAACGCTCGGGTGAGCGTGCGGCCACACAAAACAACCGTCCACACCAGCTCGGCTCAGGCGCGCCGTTGCTCGCCGATCGCCGTCCACACTTAGCGCGCACGCTAGGGCGAGCCGCGCTCGGGTGAGCGTGCGTTTGGTGTGGCCGCACCTAATGCCGTGATGCTGTGCTACAAATAGCGGAATGAAAATTAAAAAAAAAAGACTTCCCTGTCTAGGCCTTCAATTTTGTATGAAATTCCTTTAAAGTTTTCTCGAGTTGATCCGCCCGAAACGTGATACTTTGAAGCCTGATATAACCCACGTAATGACGACATTTCGTTGCATGTTTGAGAAAAAGAACATATTGTCCAGTAGGTTGTTAACATAGATAAAAAAAAAGTTTATTACAAATGCAGTCATCCTAACAACCTGCCAATGTCAGATAAAAAATTAACAAAATGTGTTGTTTGTCTTCAAATAAAAAAAAACAAGATGCAATGGGCAATGCATAACCTTGAGGAATATTTTAGATATCAATATGTTCTGATAACTTTTTATCTGCACTACTGACAGTTGTTTTTTAGTAATCAACTGCACCAATCCTACTTAAAAATTAATCTAAAATTAGTTCACCTTCTTAACTCACGCTCTTAGCGGCTACCTGTAAATTTTAAAATTTATTTACGAACGGGCTACGTTCTATCCTGCCTGAATTCTTTTTAAAACTCGGGGGCAGCCGCGCTGTCATCTTAATTACTTACTTACTCTGGCGCAATGACCCGAAGTGTGTTTTGGCCTCCAATACGAGTGCACGGCACTGATCCCGATCTTGAGTGGTTCCTCGCCAATCGCCAGCTTGGAGCTCGCGAAGATCCGCATTCCACCACATCAGTCTTCCTACAGGCCTACCCTCGTAGGCTCTTTTAGCTGCGCGATCATCTTCCATTCGCTCTAGGTGCAGCCACCGAAGTCTAAGCGATTTAGTCTCTCCGATGATGTTAGCCTGCTCAACAAGGTCCTCAATTTCAAAGCTCTTCCGAATTCTCTACCTGTCACCTAGTTGCATAAAATAACTTGCACAATGCTACTGCGGTCACATACATAAGTTAGACCCAATGCGGCTGGCATCTTTACACGGTTTTAAGCGATTTATTCACTCCGATGATGGTAGACTCCTCCAGAAAAAAAAAACATTTATTTCGGGTGTCATTGACCCATAAAACATTATCATACTTACAACACAACAATACAACAGAATACAATACAGAATTAATTCAATATTAAATAAAATCGACACTAAATTAGCAATTACAATGTTTTACAATCACATATTTAAAATAAATTAATAAATATAACAATGATTAACAAATATAAATAAATCAATAAATTACCTAACTACCATTATTTTATTTTATACCCAATACTATAGATAAATTAACGAGAGCATGGAATTGCATATGTAGTAGTATTGTATGTTTACAGGCATTCTATATTTGATTTTTTTATTTTCTCGTATAATCAGCATAAAAAGAGGTTTGTTATATATTGAAGAAGTAAATACCAAAATAATGTCATTGTCAAATTGGGAACATTACGCAAAACTCTTCGTAGGTGGCGACACTAGCAGCGTTGACATTGTATCTCGTTCCCAGTTGCGGTATAAGGGTGAGATTTAATCCGCTGGATGCGGGTGGCGCAGGACCGGTCACTTTGAAACTCTTTGGGGGAGGCCTACGTCCAGCAGTGGACGTCTTTCGGCTGATATGATGATGATGAGGGTGAGATTGGATTCGGAATGCAAGCCCTAATCTCACCTTACCCTGATGCGTTCATAGCCCAGCGGCGCCTGCGAATCGGAAACGATAACGCAGGTAAAGCAAAGATGGCAGCGGTCAGTCCTTGGATGGGTGAGCGCCTGTTTGAGTGGTTACTATAAATGAGCGCTTTCGTGCTTTAGAAGGCACGCTAAGCAGTTGATCACGGATGCTGTCTATGACAGTAGTCGTTAAGCCGAGTTAGAGGCCTTCGGGCGGCTTAAGAACCTCTAACAGTCGAGTTGCCCACTCACTTGACAAAGGGGGGACAACTGTCACTTGCGTCCGCAGGAGCTACCTACCACAACCTTGCACGTGTCCCTGGGTGGTACGGCACTAAAAAGTGACAAACTCAAAGGCCAAATACGAGAAGACACACCTGTACCATATGCATTAAGAAATAAAACCAGATTAATAGCACAACCCTCCGGATTAAAACTCCACTCATCCGGCCCTTTAATAATGTCCATAAAATTATATAATAAACTACCAGAAAAAAATAAAAAAGAAAGTAAAGAAAATAAATTTATAAGCCAAGTAAAACAAATTCTTCTAAATAAAGCGTATTATTCTATTAGTGAATACTTAGAAGACAAATTACTTTAACAAAGTAAGTTCTTATATAACTACTAGTAACCTAACACAAACAAACATTAACTACAATTCGGCTCAAAGAGATTTGTTAGTTTTTAAGTTAGTATTTAATTTCAATACTATTACTTTTGCGATGCCCTTGCAGGGCTCATGTTTGATACGTCCATATTGTAACACCTACCACCTTTATGTAACAACATGAATGCTAATAAATTACTTGATTACTTGAAATAATGTATGCCATACGATTAAATTAAATAAACCATACCCTGATTGAGGGCTAGGGTTGCTATTGATGATGATAATAAATAATAATAAATAAATATTTGCGGACAATCTTACACAAATCAACCTAGTCCCAAACTAAGCAAAGCTTGTACTATGGGTACTAGACGACGATATAGATACTTATATAGAGAAATACATACTTAAATACATAGAAAACATCCATGACTCAGGAACAAATATTCGTGCTCATCACACAAATAAATGCCCTTACCGGGATTCGAACCCAGGACCTCTTGCTTCGTAGGCAGGGTCACTACCAACTAGGCTAAAGCGGTCGTATGTTGTATGGAAGCGGGTGGATGATGAAGATGATGATGTGTTTGTTTCCAGCTGGACACGGTATACGATGTGATGCTGAACATAAGCCTGTTGCTGGCGCTGCTCGGCGCCGTCGTATTTGTGGTCAGCTTCGCGGGATGCGTGGGCGCACTGAGGGAGAACACGTGCTTGCTCAAATTCGTGAGTTTCCGTAGATAACAGACTTCGACCTATCCAGAAAACATTTATACGTTTTTGTTTTTTAAATTTACTGTTAAAATGGAGTAGCGCATTGTTACTAACAATTCTGAAGATGGGACTATCGGATAGTTTAGGCTGTAGAATGTGTGGCGAGGAGGATGAGACTATGGAACACTTATTGTGTGAATGTCATGCCCTTGCCAGACAAAGAATGAACTACTTTGGTAACGGTTGCCCGCAACCAAAGGAATTCAAGGTGCTCCCGGTGAACTGCATCATCCGCTTTGTCGGTCGAAGTGCATCCGAAAGGGCCCTCACCTAGATAAGATAAGATAAGATACTAACGATTCTCAATGTAGATTTACTTGGGACGTTGGTGCCGTGTCGGAAGTTTGTAACAACTTCACGGTAGATGTCGCTACGAGCCTCCCTAAGGTTGATTAGAAGAGTGAAGGGATTGAAAGATTCGTTGCCACTGGCGGGACCCACGTCAGCTCAGTTGGATTAGAGCAATGTGCGGATTCCAGAGGTCGTGGGTTCAAATCCCGCTCGTGCCGAATAATATTTCAATTTTCCTCTTTGATCGAAACTTAGAATTTCGTTAGCGGACGTTTCTGCTTAGTATAAATTAACATTTATATCTAATTTCCATTGATGTTAATTTTGATGCAGATCAATTTTAAGAGTACACAGGGGCGCTCTTAACCTGATAATATGCTTCCGTGCCAAACATTTGAACCCTTTCTTTGCAATTTACAGTTCGAAAGATATTAATAAAATCCCTATTCCCCAAGAACGACTCAAATGTCTGCCATATCGCTTTTCCGCTCAGCTGCTAAAAGTTTCTTAAAGCTATAAGTTTGCCTCTGTACAAAGGCTTGTTTATTTTCTAAGTGCATATGATGATGATTATGTATTTGCAGTACTCCCTCTGCCTGCTAATCCTATTCCTGGTTGAGATGGGCGGCGCGGTCTGCGGGTTCGCGTTTCCGCGCTCGCTTCACGGCTTCCTCGAGATCGGCTTCACGGAGCGAGTGCTGCATGCGTATAGAGACGACCCGGATCTGCAGAACTTCATCGACTTCGCTCAGAGCGACGTGAGTGTCCTATTGTCTGGCTCTGGCAGTCTGTGGGCTCGCTGCACGGCTTTCTCGAGATCGGCTTCACGGAGCGAGTGCTGCATGCGTATAGAGACGACCCGGATCTGCAGAACTTCATCGACTTCGCTCAGAGCGACGTGAGTATCCTATTGTCTGGCTCTTGCAGTCTGTGGGCTCGCTGCACGGCTTTCTCGAGATCGGCTTCACGGAGCGAGTGCTGCATGCGTATAGAGACGACCCGGATCTGCAGAACTTCATCGACTTCGCTCAGAGCGACGTGAGTATCCTATTGTCTGGCTCTTGCAGTCTGTGGGCTCGCTGCACGGCTTTCTCGAGATCGGCTTCACGGAGCGAGTGCTGCATGCGTATAGAGACGACCCGGATCTGCAGAACTTCATCGACTTCGCTCAGAGCGACGTGAGTATCCTATTGTCTGGCTCTTGCAGTCTGTGGGCTCGCTGCACGGCTTTCTCGAGATCGGCTTCACGGAGCGAGTGCTGCATGCGTATAGAGACGACCCGGATCTGCAGAACTTTATCGACTTCGCTCAGAGCGACGTGAGTATCCTATTGTCTGGCTCTTGCAGTCTGTGGGCTCGCTGCACGGCTTTCTCGAGATCGGCTTCACGGAGCGAGTGCTGCATGCGTATAGAGACGACCCGGATCTGCAGAACTTCATCGACTTCGCTCAGAGCGACGTGAGTATCCTATTGTCTGGCTCTTGCAGTCTGTGGGCTCGCTGCACGGCTTTCTCGAGATCGGCTTCACGGAGCGAGTGCTGCATGCGTATAGGGACGACCCGGATCTGCAGAACTTCATCGACTTCGCTCAGAGCGACGTGAGTGTCCTATTGTCTGGCTCTTGCAGTCTGTGGGCTCGCTGCACGGCTTCCTCGAGATCGGCTAAACGGAGCGAGTGCTGCATGCGTATAGAGACGATCCGGATCTGCAGAACTTCATCGACTTCGCTCAGAGCGACGTGAGTGTCCTATTGTCTGGCTCTTGCAGTCTGTGGGCTCGCTGCACGGCTTCCTCGAGATCGGCTTCACGGAGCGAGTGCTGCATGCGTATAGAGACGACCCGGATCTTCAGAACTTTATCGACTTCGCTCAGAGATAGTGAGCGATACTCATCGCATTGTGCCTCTCTCCCACAGCTTTGGCCTGCAGGCCCTGCAACCGACTTCAGAATAAGTAGAGCGCCGATTTTTTCCATCATTCGTCCTGTAATCCGTATGAAACGTATCGAGCTCGTCCCGCAATCTCCATTCGGTGGTTAATTAAAGACTCATCGCTCCCGTTGCATTCGGCAGACATGTCCAGTCCCCACTTTAGCTTTTAATTGGAAATGAATGAAAATTTTAGAAGTGCCTGATTATTTTTTTGGTGATAGGAATAACCTTCCTTCGCACCAGGAAAATGTAGCAGACTTTTCAGCTGCGTCAACTATTTTTGAAAAATATAAACAGTTTCCCCACTTACGCTTTGGGTTTAGGACGGCGAATGAGACACTTTCCTTGATCCGTCTCATATTACAAAAAAAAATATTAAAAATCCGTGGTAAACTCTGTTGGTAAATAGCTGCAGCAGCTATACAGGGTGGAAAGTTAAAACGGGGCAGTAAGGGCAGCTACTAGATCCCTTGCCGCTACGCAAAAAATGGCATTAGGATGTCATTCCTAACTTTTTAAGTGATGACAATCTACATTCACAGATTTTTGAAAAAAGTACAGTCAGCGAGAAAATCATCAATTTTGGCGATTTTTTTTTAATGCCATTCAATCACTTTCAAAATTGTTCAATAACGATAGGTATATAAAATCTAAGACAATAAGAAATTTTAAAATGTATTTGACATGCATGATATTGACCTGTAAAATATGACATTTTATCAATAAAGTTCTGAATCTGAATCTGAATCCCATTCCTATTAAGGATCAAAATACTCCCAAAGGACCGACTAAGGTTTGACTACCTAGAACGCCCAGAAATCAAAGAAAACTTTTTCCATACAGTTAGTATGGGAATCCCAAAGTGCAAGTAGTCCTTTAGTTAGACGATCATCAAATTGTATGGAGACGGACATAACTTTATTTAGATTAGAAATAAGATAATACATTCCTTTGTTAAAAAAAAAAACTAACGTATTTACACCCGTATTTATAAACGTGGACAGTACTCACGGGCGCCAGGTGCTGGCCCTTACCTTAGTAAATTTTAAATTTCGAACAAAATTTCTGAATACGGATGTTAGTATTCTTTTTACAAACTTTTTACAGAATAAAGCTGGCCGTCATTGAATAGAACCTGTTTTTTTCCTATCACCAAAAAAAGAATCAGGCACTTTTAAAATGTTCATCCATTCCCCATTTGTTTGTCCCAGTTCCACTGCTGCGGCCTAACCTCCGACGGCTACATGGACTGGTCGAAGAACGAGTACTTCAACTGCTCGAGTCCCTCCGTGGAGCGCTGCGGGGTTCCCTTCTCGTGCTGCATGAACGCCACGGACATCGCCTCGGGACTCGTCAACATCATGTGCGGGTACGGCGCGCAGAACTACCCGGTAAGACTACTGACTCAGAACATGTTCTTATTATTCCCCTGACATTTTGTCTTATTCCCCTGACATGTTTTCTCATTCCCCTGTCATTTTTTCTCATTCCCCTGGCAGGTAAACTTTGAACTGGTATATTTCCGTAGCTAATTGACCCAAAGTGACGCGTACTCAATAAGTATGTTTATTATTAAATATTTTATTTTATTGTAACTTAGTAGCAATTTCTTAAAATAAAAACGCCAAGGGATGAGATGAATAACGCAATTCTCAAGAATGACCCTAAAATTCTTCTTGTCTGCTAAAGACTACCCCTCTTATTCATAAAACTTAAAATGGTTCTGCTAAATATGCTTTGTCCCCTTTCTTACGAACACAAATGTCAAAGTGACGGATAAATTTGAATGTACATATGAATACATATGAATTTTAACGCAATTTTAGTTAAAATAGGTTTGTAGAACGTTTATGAATACGGCTGTACATATCTGACTCTATGATCAATTCTTCACCTGACTTAGACTCTATCTTACTCCGCCATCCACTCTGTAAGTGATTCTACATTTGAATCTGCCTTTAACACCAAACATGACTTTTTTACGCCACTGCTCGGAAATATGGCAAAAGATCCAGGCTTCAAAACTGTAGTTAGCTGGATGTCGCAAGAACAGGCCTTCTACTGACCGTTTTCCCGGTTGCATCTTCAGCTTGCTTCAGAGTCCGGGGTGCGCTAGTACCTGCCCTAACCTAAGGTGCCCAAACATGGTCACTCACTGAGAGCCAGAAGTCCAAATTGAAGGTTTGCCAACGCGCTATGGAGCGCAGTATTCTAGGTGTCAAAAGGATGGATCGAGTCCAAAACACTACACTGCGCTCCAAAACACGCATAGCTGATGTGGGTGTAAAAACTGGCAGGCTCAAGTGGGACTGGGCTGGCCACGTCTGTCGCAATTTAATTAGCAATCTTGAGGCCTTTCTCGAGGGAAATCAGCTATTCGAATCCTGAGTTTTGACTTTCGCTCTATAGAAAAAAATCACGAACATAGGTCTAAAATACACTTAAAAAAAATCTAACAAATTATGCACAACAGTTAAACATATTACAATTGGTTTTTAAAATCGGCAATGTCATGTTTGAAGGAAATCAGCTATTACTTTTTTATTTATTAAAACGCACAAAGAAATAAAGTTAAAAAACATGATATCCGCGCTTCCAAACACGCACTTCCACCTCGCTCACGCTTATGCTCAGTGAGAGGGAGAGAAGACCACGAACCTACGTCCCCTTAAGAAAACCTATTGCGGTTATTTAATTAAGGGTGACCCGAAACTTTTTCTCTTGAGTGTATTTGGTTAGCCATTAATTAGCCAAAACACATAATCCAACTGCTAGTAGAAAAGTAGATTAGGTTAAGTTAGAAGATTAGAACTGCGAGCCTTACAGAACCGAACAGCTACCAGAAATGTAGGTTAGGTTAGAACTGCGATACTCACAGAACCGAAAAGAAGGTAATGTTAGATTAAGACTGCGGATCATTTTTAGGGTTCCGTACTCAAAGAGTAAAACGGGACCCTATTACTAAGACTCCGCTGTCCGTCTGTCTGTCACCAGGCTGTATCTCACTGATACCGTGATAGTTCCAGCTGAAATTTTCACAGATGACGTATTTCTGTTGCCGCCATAACAACAAATACTAAAAACACAGAATAAAATAGTTTTTTTATAGATAATGGTACGGTACCCTTCATGCGCGAGTCTGACTCGCACTTGGCCGGTTTTTTTAATTTAAGAAGTTTATTTTGGCTAATCAAAATAATTTATTCTGTAACACTGTTAAGTGGGGACTGGGGATGGAGATGGAAGTCTTTTGGCATAATTTTTCTTTCAAAACTATACAGGTAGCCAGGACTAACGTGAGTAAAACTACTGAACGGAGTTAGACAATGTACCATGGCAGCAGTTAGGCAGTTTAGTAAACATGAAAAAACTAGATTTTCCTTTATACATTATGAAAAAAAAAACAAAAACGGACATTTCAATTTAAATTTAATAGCAATAAGACGATAAACAAGTTCAACGCGGATGTCGCGGGCAACAGATAGTAATAAATAATAAGTTTCTGTCATAAAAAAATATTTTTGGTATAAGCTTTTACTGCCGACTGTACTTTTCTGCATACCATCATCAAGTACTCATTGAGACGATTCTAACGAGCCCAAACTCGATGGGGTTGTGTCGTTTTATTGCGGAGTTCCTATGGCCACCTTCCAGCTCCAGCATCAGATCAGCTCCAAGTCATCATAATATTGCATTGTCATGCGATATACGTATGCTTACAAAATTGCAGCTCAATTGGATAACGGGAAGTGACTGAAAAATGGATTGCAAATTTTGACGGACAACTTACATACTTACATATGTACATACTTACATACATACGAACAGTGCAAGTTAATATAAAGCTTGTAATAATAAAAACCAATCCATTTCCAGGTGGCCGAAGCAAGCAAGCGCGTATGGACAAGCGGTTGTATAGAGATTGTCAGGTCTTGGATGGAGCGGAACCTCTACACTATAGCTTCCGTGGCACTGGGCGTAGCACTCTCCCAGCTGTTCGTCATATACCTGGCTAAGACTCTGGAGGGACAGATTGAATTGCAGAAGTCTAGGTGAGAATCCATACTAATATGCGAAAGTGTCTCTGTCTGTGGGTCGTTCTTTTTTTCTACCGGCAATGCCATACATGTTGATCGAAGTATATTTATTCCATGTCCATGTAGTACCAACTCCCATTACAATCGGACACTTTACGCTCGAAGTTGTAGACGATTATGTATACCTAGGGCAGACTGTCCAGTTAGGTAGGTCCAACTTCGAGAAAGTGGTCAATCGTTGAATCCGACTCGGCTGGGCAGCGTTCGGGAAGCTACGGCACATCTTTTCGTCAAATATTCCGCAGTGTCTCAAGACGAGAGTCTTTGACCAGTGTGTGTTGCCAGTGATGACATATGGCACTGAAACGTGGTCGCTTACAATGGGCCTCATAAGAAGGCTCAAAGTCACCCAAAGGGCAATGGAGAGGGCTATGTTGGGAGTTTCTCTGCGCGATCGCATCAGAAATGAGGCTATCCGCAGCAAAACCAAGGTAACCGATATAGCCCTCCGAATCGCTTAACTTAAGTGGCAGTGGGCGGGGCACATTGCACGTAGAACCGATGGCCGTTGGGGCGGAAAGGTTCTCGAGTGGCGACCACGTACCGGAAGGCGCGGCGTGGGTAGCCCCCCCAAAAGGTGGACTGATGACTTGGTAAAGGTCGCTGGATGCAAGTGGCGCAGGACCGGTCATTTTGGCACTCTTTGGGGGAGGTCTATTACCAGCAGTGGACGTCTTTCGGCTGATGTGATGATGATGATGTGACGAAAGTGTGTCTGTCTGCCTGTTACCGCTGAACCGATTCAGATGAAATTTGGTATTGAGATAGTTTGAGTGCCTGGGAAGGACATAGGATAGTTTTTATCCCGAAAATAACTCCCTGAGGGGGTGAAATTTTATATGGAGCTACGATTAAACTACATAACATATGATTATCGTAGTAAATTTGTGATGCGTTGTGGGTATGGGACATTTTGAGAAAGGTAACAGTGGTATAACCTTGTCATGTGATAGTCACATTTATTGGACATGATATGCGTCGACGGTGACATCCTGACAAATTGATTAATCAACATTTTATTTAGGTCAATTAACATTTTCTTGGTTTCATTTTGTCCCGTCAGCCAGAAGACAAAATAACAAGAGCTTCTTGGAAAAAATGACACACCACAACTTCAAAAAGATGATGGCACATTAGAATGCTGTTAAAAATGACAACAAAAAAAAGTGAGAGAATAGTGATAGTCAAGCAATGACGCGTAGTTCGTCTAAGAGCTATCGGATTGCCTCTTGGACACTGCAAATACGCGTCATTGCTTTGAATATAAGGTGATTTGTTGTAACGCGAACGTTTTAAAGTAACGTTTATCTACGCACATATTATTAGTGCTCTAAAATGCTTTTAGAAACCGTAGGAAATGACCAGCATTTTTACTATGACAACTTTCTTGTCTGTGGTAGTAGGTAAAATCTGTAATTTAATGTTATTACAGTACAGATTGTCGTATTGTTATGAGTAAATTTGGAACCGCTGACAAAACTCAAGTGGGTCTCTATTTTAGTATCTATAGATATTAAAACAGTTATCGATATGAAACGTCAATTCATTGTTTTTATTTTAATATAAACCTCACGACATTTGGTCTCGAGTGACATGAGAATAGGGACTTCATTCGTTTCCACATTGATTTGAAAAAAAATGGTCTTATCGGATGATCGAATTGCCGCCATTAGGTACAATTTGTTTGTAGGTACGTTTTTTGCTGTTACGAAAGTAGAATTGTGAAAAGTTTTTTGTAATTTACAATTTAGTTGAAAATATGAGTAGTAGTAACTCTGAGAACGATATGAGCACGCCGAATATCGTAAATGCAGTCAAGATTGCAACAAAGATATTTTACAGTTAGCACTAGTAGCAATGCAGGTCACTTCCCTACGGCTTCTGAACCCATCTAAGAGTACTTATGATGTTTAGATAAAGTAGTGTATGCAGCTGTACATAATTAGGCCTTAAAACACTCGTGTGATCCTATTATTAATATATATAAAACCACACTCGTATTTTAAGGCCTCTCATTATGTCTCAGTTGTATAAACTACTATTATGTAACGCAACATAAAACATTGCAGATGGCAGACATGAAACAGGGGTACAGCGGGCGCCTACCGCGACGAGTGTCGGCGCGCGCTGCTGTAGCCCGCCCCGCCGTCCGCGCCCGCGCCCGCCTCCGCTTCCGCTTCCGCTCCCGCGCCCGCGCTGCACCTCTAACCAGTCTAGCGGAACATTCTAGAACGTAAGTACCTATACTTGAAACCATATAATATATATGTCACCGTTAGATTGTGAAAACCGTCAGTTTATAATCTTACCCGTTATATTTTGAACTGACGGAATATTGTGTGAACTGCCAAAATAATTCATAATTTTACGCATTCATTTTCGTTAGTTTATAAACATTATGACATTGTTAAATGTCACATCGTCAAATTGTGAACTGAATCAAATTAGCCTGATTCGAAACGCAACCTGTGCGCTGTTTGGTTGAGCGAATTATTCCATTTGCATCAGTTTCCACTTACGTCCACATGATTGTTTTTTTTTTGTTATTCAGACATTTTATTCCATTTATTTCGGCATCCAGCAGTGTCGACGGAGCCCCGGTGCGCGGGGCTCCTACTTCTGGGCGCTTTGCCCTTCGGGCAACTGAAGCTACCTAACTAACCTAACCTAGCTAGTCTTTGTGTACGTTCCGTAGCAAGCTGATTTGATCTCAGTTCACAATTTGACGATTCGACATTGATAGTTTATAAACAAACGAAAAATTATGCGTTAAATTGTGAACGGTTTCGTCAGTTCACAATTTTTCGTCAGTTTATAATATCGCGAGTAAGATTATAAACTGACGGTGTTCACAATCTAACGGTGACATAATATATAGATTCCAAAAAAATTACCTCAAAATAATAAATTAAAATTAAACAAACTGACGGTTTGAATTTGCCGGTGTCAGTTTGTTTCATTTTAATTTATTGTTTTGAGATTATTTTTTGACGTGATAACGAAATAATAAATCGATGAACACCGGCAGCACGCACGAAAAAGTATGACTCATTGTCCCGTTCCGCCGGAGCCGAGCGTTCGGCTTTATGGCGTTATCACGTAAAATTATCGTCCGCAAAACCGACTTTATAGACAAGGAACCAATTTTCTGGAATCTATATATGGTTTCAAGTTTAGCAAACGCGCGCGACTGGTGAGACAATCCGACTTATTATAAGTATAGTCTATTCGGAAGCGTAAGAGTAAATTCTGTCAAAAAATCGCAACCAAAAATCGACTTTATGCTCTGACAATAAAGTTGATTTTTGCTTGTGTTTTTATGGCATGATTTACTCTTACACTTTCGGACGTACTATAGCCTGCCTACCACCAATAGGGGTGTAGACACCAAATAAAATAACCAATAATTATGATTTTTCTCGAAAAAGGGTTAAAAATATTGTCAAATGGAGATAAGAGTAAAGCAGAGAATTAAATAATCACAAATAAGTGTCCCAAGTTTTAAGAGGGGGTATATTCTGGTCAAAAGTACCCTAAACCGACGAGCATGTATGAGAAATGTTATGAAAGTGAGTGAAGCGAAAGTGGTTTGTCAGGATCGTAGCAAATGGAGATCCGTGATATCTGCCTACCCCTCTGGGAAAGAGGCGTGATTCTGTGATATGTATATTCTGTCCCTTTTCCCCAAAACGCACCTTCATATGAAACGATTGTCATTTACTACGACACTCGAGGATCGTGACGTCACGATCTCTCTAAAGAGCAATATTAAAACGGTTGTAGCTTCGTCATTTTTTGAGATATCTGAATGGGTTTTTCGTCACTTGGCTTTTTTTTTGCCTTCTTTTGGAGTAATAATAAATTTTGAGTCTACACCCCTAATTGTTTCCAGTGGTAACAGCCGAGATTTTTTTCCCATCTTCTAACAGTTACTAATGGGAATAGTCATTGATGGTAATTACTGTGATTTTTTGTCGCGTCGCGCGCGAGTGTGCTAGCTGTAGATCTTGGACTACAGTCACGGGAGATAATTTGTTGTGTCAGTATTACAATGTATAGATAGCACTTGTATTCCTACATTATTCAGGATTAGAATGCTAATAACTAATAAGGTTAATTCATCCAATTCGGTATTTGACAAAAGTCAAATCGGCATCTTTTTATCGTCACAATCAAACAAAGTCCTTATTGTTAGTTTTTATTAAAATATCAAACATAAATGAAACCGTGATACTTTCCGATTATTTTGCTAATTAAAAAAACTATTTATTTTCACTGTTGTCAAATACCCAAGTATGGTAAATAAAGTAACATAATACATAATTAAGGCGTATTTTGTCAACAAATTGATACTAATGTGTTATGAAAAAAAGTGTATCATTGTCATTAAAGATATATTTTGTTAACAAATTTATTGATTATGTTGTGTAAAAAAAATTAGGCATTATATGTATACACATAAGTAGATGCATATTCAATAATATGATGTCAATGTATAACTGTTTCCTTATTTGACATATAGTGTTACACAATGAACATACCAATGTACCAAATACTGAGGCTTTCTTTATTAGCGCCCGTGGTGAGTACAACATTTTACGTGTCTCCCTGCCCAAGAAGTACGGTAATTACTGTTTTATGGCCAGGTGTGACGTAATAGTACATTACTTACCTAGGGCGGTTAAACAAAGAATGTCTCAGATCGCAGGTATTTGACGCCCGAGCCGAAGGCAAGGGCGATAAATATGCGCTCTGAGGCTTTCTTTATTACCGCCCGTGGTGAGTACAACATTTTACGTCTCTATCTGGCCAGGAAGTGGGATTTTCCGCACGCATAGCGTGCGGTAATTCCTACTTTATGGCCAGGTATGACGTAAAATACATTATACTCGTAAAGTTATGGACGTATAAATTAAACAATTTATTAAAACGACTATTTCTCGTGACTGTAGTCGTAATAACGGCGCGGAGAACGTTAGCGTAACGAAGCGTGAGGCAGTGGATTCTAATCTACGGTGACTTGAGGACGAGGGCGTGTGACCCAACGTAACACAGTGGACATACTAGCTTAGGTGATTGATGTTTGTGAACGTTACACAGAGGACGCGAACGGATTTATACTACCCCTTAAACAAACTTAGTTTGTTAATGAGGACCTAAGCCAAATAAGCAGCTTAATTATAGTGAAATTGGCTGCTCTTTATCTCAAACTTGTATTGGAAAAGCAACCTTGATCTCTAAGAAATAAAGTCTACATTGAAGTATATATAATATGACGTTGAGATAGTTAGCAACTAATTTCGTGGACTTTTAATATAGTATTGTATTGGTATATACGTAAAAATAAGTTTATATTTTAAGAATTATTGAAGAGTTACTGAATATAATATAAAAAGAAGTAATAATTATTAGAAATATAATACGTATCTATTTGTTGCTGTATTGTTCTTCCCTGTATATTTCATATTTATCTCCGAATAAATAAAATAAAAATAGTTAAACAAATGTGCAATAACAATCGGTTAGAATGCTGAGAATAACTTTAATACTAAAACATGGCACGAAACGAACGTAATATATTAAGGGCATCTTCAAAAAAATATGCAGGTTATTAGCGTGAATTGTTAAACAAAAACTAACTGTCAGTTTTGTCACATTTTTTTTTGAAGCATACAAATTAATTGAAAATAAACTTCTTTCACATTTAAATAACGTATTCATGCATATCATCTATAAATTGAAAAGAAAAAGTTAATCTACAAACTGAATACTTAATTTTCGTCACAAAACGGACACTGAGTTAATTTCTGTTTAACAACTCACGCTAATTGGTTACATTTTGTGGTATAAAAGAATGTGTCATTTAACAGCCATATCGTATAAATATGTGCCATTAGTATACATTTCATTGATATTACTGACTACACTATGTAAATCCGATAAATGCATTTATAAATTTAATCGCTCCACAATTGCATTTATAATTACGTTACCAGAGACATATAAATTATATCACAAGAATATTTTTATCTCGCTTCAACTCTAAGTTAACACAATAGGCTTGTTGCGTGGTGTTAAAATTGATAACGTCGTGTTGCTAAATGGATAGTAAACCATCAAATGATTGTAATAAAGTATAAATTACAAAATACAATCCAAATCATAAAAAGATATGAACCTTGAAAGTTTAGAAAAAAAAGTTTATTTTTTTATTGTCCAGGAGTAAATTGAAAGGTACCAATAGAATCCTTACGCTTTTATAGAAACAAATTTGTATGACAACTATGGACCTAAACGCAGTATTTCGCGACCGAAACAGCAACTTACTTCATTTGCCATGCAACGGTTAGTATAAATTGCACGGTGTGACGTCATACTTTAAAGCCAATCAGTATGAAGCGTTTCGGCTGCTGTCAGCGAGGTCCGTCTTTAACTCGATTTTTTGGGTATTAATGTCCTTTAAATGTAGTTGCTTCCATACAAACATTTGTTCATCTACAAAAACTGGTTCGAATGGCATCGTAAACAAAATTAAGGTCACAAGCCCATTAAAAAGCTTGCAGTTTGACAAAACAGATAAAGTCACAAAAGTTATTCCCTGGCAGTCTTAATGACATTTACATAATATTGAATGTGACATGGCCTGTGGCTGTTTTATTCACTATTCCTATCCGAATTTCAAGTAATTTTAAGAAAGAGTGTAATTTATTTTCTAAAGTAAATACAAGATGATTCAAACTAAATTAAATTAAAACTCTAAAAAAGGCCCTCGAGGCATTGTACCGAGGATGCTGGCGGCATTTCCTCGCTGAATTGCAATGCTGAAGCGTTGCGCGAGAAAGCCGCCAGCTCTTCGGTCACCAGTTACATCAACCAGACGTTTCGCCATTTCCGCAAATAATTTTTAGTATTAAATCAAATAAATATTATAGGTAAGGAACATTTCTACACTACAACCACTGCCTAAATCTGAAATTCAGAATATTCCATGTTTTTTTACGTTTGTATTTTAAATTAGTACATTTTTGCGCCAAACGCCTAAGTTATTGATATAGGCAGATTTCACCTGAAAGCTTATGGGGTCATACTCGTACAGTGTCAAAAAAAGTCTGTCCTGTGGTCAATAGTTTTTAGCCAACGTGTATATTTAAAGTGTTTTTATGTCATATCTGAAAATCCCACTTATTATTTTATAAAATCACCAGGCTGTAATAAAAAAGCTCTCAGATCGCATATTTATCGTCCTTGCCGCGCTCGGCCGTAAAATGTGTAGTTGCGATCTGATATTGGTTTTACCGCCCTGGTAAGTAATTTACTATTATCGCATAAAATTATAAAAAAAAAATATGCGGATGAGTTCCACCAAAAATTAGGCTTTATAGCTTACTTTGGCAATGGCCACAGAAAAGACGCAGACATATTGGCGTTACCTTTGGCAATGGCCACAGAAAAGACGCGGACATATTGGCGTTACCTTTGGCAATGGCCACAGAAAAGACGCGGACATATTGGCGTTACCTTTGGCAATGGCCACAGAAAAGACGCGGACATATTGGCGTTAACTTTAGCAATGGCCACAGAAAAGACGCGGACATATTGGCGTTAAAATGATACTAATATTGTTTGCGCTTTACCTAATTATTTTTAGCTAGGGCTTTTATGCAATTATATTTATCTATTGTCTTCCTATTAATAGATAGAACCCTCTTTCAAATATGCTGTATTCATGAAATGTAAAATTAAGGCCAGTTTCACATGTATTTGTAAAGCTACAGTGTATCATTAGGCTTAAGTTCACAATATTACTTTATTATACGAAGGTTACTTTTACGTATTTTTAAAACTCTGCATTATTGGCATAAATTTCTTTAGTTTCTGTTAGTAGATGACGTTACCGCCCGTGATTACAAAATTACCTACACGTCTGGACAGAAAGCGCGATTTTCCGCATGCCTAGCGAGCGGTAATTCCCATTTTATGGCCAGGTGTGATGTAATAGTACATTAGTTACCTAGGGCGGTTAAACAAATAATGTCTCAGATCGCAGGTATTTGACGCCCGAGCCGAAGGCAAGAGCGATAAATATTTACGTCATACCTGGCCATAAAGTAGGAATTACCGCACGCTATGCGTGCGGAAAACCCCACTTCCTGGCCAGATAGAGACGTAAAATTTTGTACTCACCACGGGCGGTAATAAAGAAAGCCTCAGAGCGCATATTTATCGCCCTTGCCTTCGGCTCGGGCGTCAAATACCTGCGATCTGAGACATTCTTTGTTTAACCGCCCTAGGTAAAGTAATGTACTATTATGACATTAATACTTTTGTATAACTATCTAATATTGCCCTTGAGGGCAAATTTGCGTACTGGTCGAATATGGGTGTCTATAAAATACCCGTTGTGGGTAAAATTAGACGGGTTTAAAAATATTACTATCTTTAACAGTCTAATTTTGCCCGTAATGGCTCAATGGCTCAGCGGGCAAACTTAGCAGCCTGAGGTAAAATTGACTGATTTTATAGTATTTCCAGTTTGTATTTTATTGAGAATCAACATCACAATTGATCTCGCAATTTCCATTTATTTCTATTATAAATTAATTTCGAAAAAAGTCTAGTGTCAATTATTTTTTACACTAGTCAAAATTTATTTGTTTCAAGCAAAAGGAACCACTTAGCTGGCAGTCAATAAGGCTTTATTTTCATAATTATGCCTTTAAAAATCGACCTTATTGACCGACTACCTTTTGCCTGGAAACTCATTTTAACCCAAATTTTTGAGGGTAAAATTGTTGTATTGAATTGTCGTTTTCGAGGGTTACATTATTGTATATTCTTGCTCATGTTCTTGTATTTTGAGTGTTAAATGTTTTTTTCACTAATATTAGCCTTTTCAGTGTCAACCCAAAACATACCAATACTCCATTTCATCACAATTTTATTTACAAAATTGAATCCTATAATAGCCATGTTCCATAAGTGGAACTTCTTAATAATAATAAAAACCTGTGGTTGATTTTGAAAAGGTAAATTTTAAAAATACGCTCAAAACGAATGTGCTCATGTCTTTTTATACTAAATTGTCTCGACATTTAATAAGTAACCAAATCCGCCGTTCATCAGTTATTTTGCGCAAGTAGTGTGATTTCCGAACCATAGTTTTCGAGAAACGCATAGTGATGACGCCAAAATGACTCTTGATTGACCCCAAAGTTACTCTATAGCCTTTTGAAATTTTATATAATAATGGGTATTTATTTTATCCTGTATTGGTAAAATAGGACCTGAATGTGACATTGACATTCATAAGACTCTTTCAAGATTAGGCCTTATTGGTTTAATCCATTCGAGGCCATAGCGCGTAGCAGCATTTTACCGCTTTGTAATGGAGATCCCACGTAGAGGCATGATTCATTGGCTTTGAATGAGTTCATTTTAGCCATTTTGGACGAATCAAACCTACATGCAATAGGGAACATTACGCAAAACTCTTCGCAGGTGGCGACACTAGCAGCGTTGACATTGTATCTCATTCCCACTTGCGTTATTGTCTATGCAAGCATCCTTGTCACTCATTTGACAATCAATTGTGCATGTGTGTGTGAATCCCTATATTCCTATACTGGTTAACTATTAGTGGTAGTGCTGCCTCTGGCGACAGAACATTGCAGTAATGTTCCCTATTATGAACAGTCTTTTGGGTTTATGCTATTGTACGAAAACCTTACTACCCAGGGATAATATTATTTGTATCTGAAACGCACTTAAGTGATATCTCAATTTTAGCTATATATTTTAAATGTTTTGTAAATATATTATTGATATTGTATAGTCGCCATTTTACGCGTAAGAATTAGTTTACAATTAAGATAAATATTAAAAACTAGGCCAGTTATGAAATTATGAATGTAGGTAGTTTTCTTTTCACATTTTTAATTATTTATCTATTTACAATGTAATTATCTATGGTAGCGACTTGATGTAGTATCTTGATATGATCTATGAACTTGATACGCCTCTCAAATATGATTGTTAAAGAATAAAGGAAAGTATATACATATTTTTTTTAATTTTCGGTGTTCGAGAAGCGCTATTTATAATGAATACCATCCAATTATCTGAGCCGATATACTTAAACAATAATTTACGAAATCCTGGTGTCTCTTCAATGACACATGGGGTACAAATAAACAGAAATTTAAATCCATCGGATAACCGGGAAACACTATTGTGATTTCTAGGTAAAATTCCTAGATGATGTGCCGATTGAGCAGTTGACGTGCAGTTCTCATACAGTTGCAGTTGGAATGCAGTTCACACTGTACATTTCTGTTTATAGTTATCAGCTCAGTTGATATTGTGGTGTTTTCTATATGAACATAGTCGGCACAACGTCCCGTATAAAAGAACTTATGTTATTTAAAAAGTCGTTATTCTTGTACATTATATACAGTGCAACTTGATATTATAAATTAATAGAGAATAAAATGTCTGTAATCCAAAAAGCTTATTTATTTCACCTTCGTTATTATAACATTAATTACTAACAACAGTTACTAATTTCATAACTAACATGAGAATACCATTTCGCGGGTCTTAAATCAATTTCATAATTTTTTTTATAAACAGTAATGTTGACCCTTGAACAGGAGAACTTGAGTGCAGTCACTTACGATCGCAGCCATAAAAGAGACACAACCTCTGAAGTAGCAAGCGTCTAAAACTCTAAAGGTTACCAAATATAAATTTGGAAATAGCTAATAAAATTCCTGATTTGTGAATAAAATTCCTGACGCTTAACTGTCTCTAGGGCTAAAGCCGTAAGCCTTTTACTTCCTTTGTTATAAAAAAAATGTAGACACGAGAACTGCACGCTACAACTGGCGCCCTATCTCTTCTTCTTGCCCTTCTCGGGTTTAACCTCGGGCTCCGGCTCGGGCTCCGGCGGCGGCGGTGGCCAGTACTTGTCGAACAGCTCATCAGTACCTGATGTAGGGACAACTTATTGAAATGGGGTATCCTGAGCGACCTGCGACGCCCGGTGTATGTGCGGGACGACCCCTCAAACTATGGCACATATCCTGTCTTGTCCGGCGTGCCTGTACACATGCTCCGCACAAAACCTCCGGGACGCGACAGATAGGGATTTAGCAGTCGCCAGTTTCTGGTCCCGCACAATCTAAACCAAGGAAATAGGAAACCATCGACTAGAGAAGAAGAAGTATGTACCTGATCTGATGGCGCGGGGAGAAATAAGTTGAACTCAAAAAATTCAGTTTTTGTACAAGCTTTTGTTGCAGAATTTACTTTTACTAGAGGGTTCCAATAACCCAAACACGACCGGTTTGTGTTGTGTAGTTAAGGAGTTGGGATTGGAATCCACCATCATTAACCCTTTGAACGCCAAGAACCTATAAAGTGGTCGTGTGTCGTCGTGCCCACCACGCCAACCCCTATAGCGGTTATGACGTCCGCTGTCAAAGCAACCTTCAGTCTTTCATATAAAGTTCATAGTCACTCTCTTATGGGAAAAAAGTTGGCGTGTCAGTGACTCTAGTACCTACGTGAATCATGGCATTCAAAGGGTTAAACTGATGTAGAATGCCTATAAATTGTAGATATTTAAGTCACTACTATATTATGTTAAAGATAAATCGTTGGGGATAGTGCAATACCGCGTAACTATTAGCACTGGTAAATAGTGCTTATCTACACAACAGCCATAGGGCAAATCCGCGTAACTGGCATTGGTTCAAATACCGCGTATCTAACAAATGTACCCAAATTAAGAAGTAAGTCTCTCACAGACTGGCGCGGCCTGGCCGCGGCGGTCAATAGTGAACTTGTCATTAGCTGGCAAATTTACGACATACCGCCACCGCAAGCCGCGCCAGTGTGTTTCAGGCCATAGGCGTCAGATATCAAAATGGCCAAAAGCGGAAAAATAATCGTGCGAAAAAAAGGTGAAGTGCGAGCGTCAACCAAAGGGCGCATAAAGCCCATCTCTCTCCACCACGAGGATTAGGGCCGGTGCTGCGTGACAGTTGTCGATGGCGGATGGAAGAGACGGCTATAACCACAGATGTGAATATAAGGAGATCCGATATGCCGGCCGATTTGTATTGAGTACGCCTGTCGCAAGTTCATTAACCCACACAAAGCACAAGTAATTGACAAGACAAAGCACGCACACATCTAAAGCACACACACTTGTATACCTACGCTCTTATTGGACAATACACGCCATATCAGGCATTTTGGGAAGAAACGTAATATTCTCTGCGATCAGCACGCGTGCACACTCGGTAACAACGGACGGTGAACTAGCGGCAGAGTATGCCCGTTGAGCTAACAACTGCGACACGGCCGCCGGCGGCGCCTCCTCTCTCTAGTATTCTATGCTCTGAGGCTATAACAGTACCCGCCAGCCCGAGCGGTAGGATGCTGCTCCGCATGTTCCAGCTCTCGGCATCTTTCGCCTCTTGTTCCTCGAATTCGCGCTCGTCTTTTGCTTTTAACTGGAAAAAAATTTAGTCAAGCAATCGATCGGTGGGAAAGAAGGCTAAGGTTCAATCGGGGCAAATGTGTCGATTGGGTGAACGCATCTTTTGATGATATCACAGTCGTCTAAATTGAAGGTAATAATTCTAAAATGATGCGTTTCGAAGATATCTTCAAAATACGCATTTGCCTATTGAATCATTCGGCTCGGTTGACCTTATCCTTATTAGGTATCTACAGTAACGATTAAACACGTGACTACTGTTCCATTTATGGAACTTTGATGTTACAAAAATCCCGAGGCCCATTTAAGAAGCAACAAGTTACAATGTTTCAAGTCTAAACAGAAGCGTTTGCAAATAACGATTGACCTGTGTTGTTCAGACTTATAAAATTGTGGTGTAGCTTCATGAAACAAGCCACTGGACGTCTAAAATAATTGGTATTATGTTTATGATATAAAACTGCTTCGATTAGTCTTGGGACTGAGTTTGAACCGCACCGGCCCGTTTGGATGTTCATGGTTGTGATGTTATCATTGGCATCCGTCCGGCAGTCGACCGCAAAAGTAGATTCACCAGAATTACTCTCGAGAGATTATTCTAAGCACCGTATTCGCGTAGTTAACCGTGTAAAGCCTTTAACAGCACATACCTACTGGCCTGTGGTGGCGGTCAGTAGTAAAGTACCTACTTATGCAATAAGTCGCCAGTCTATGAGAGTTAACTCTGATCCAATAATCCTAAAAAACCAACCTCCATCAACGCCAAATACTCCTCCGTATCCACTTCTTTCTTCTTTCCCTTGGCATCCTTCTTAGGTTCCTTCTTAATCTTCTCCTTCTTGGGTTTGAGAGGTACGAAGACACGTTTAGGGTTTAGCAGGGGGTAGGGCACGTCGATCTGGTGGTACTCCGGTGTGAAGGTGAAAATGGAACGGACTAGGTCGAACTGGTAGTCGGTACTGAAACTAGAGGTAGGGTTGGTCATTGTCAGTCACAAAAACAAAAATCATCTTTCCGGTGGTCAATAGTTAAGGGCTTTACGCTCACATATAATATGTTTTTATCACATGAGAATGAGAATTATAGAAGGGGCAACGCCGTTTATGCGGATTCAGAGTTCAACCAAAAATTAGGCTTTATAGCCCTTAACTTTGGCAATGTCTACCGAAAAGACGCGAACCTAAATCTGACAATGACCCGGGTGTATTATTCAAACGGGGCAGTGAGGGAACATCCGAAACTATTATAAGAGATACGGAAATTTGAATTTAGGAGTCACGAGACAGATAAAAAAAAACTGAGTTCAAAAAAATTCAAAAAAGCCTCATGCACGGCCGGCAATTGAACCCTGTCAAATCTGTCTAAAATCAGCCTTCGTTTTTTTGCGTAGGTAAATTAATAGTGCTGGATGTAAGGAACAATTGTTTCTAAAGAACCCTGTATCCACAATCACAGGAAAATGCCGAATTTCATAGTTTTATGTACGGAAATGTATCCCCTCACTGCCCCGTTTGAATAATACATTCTGTATATTCAGGTTAGGGAGTAGAATTACCAAACTGCTTAGTCTCATAAACCTGCTACTATCTTACAACTCTAAAATCTGCATTGGACACATTGGTCGTTTTAGTGTAGTCCAATGTGACTTTGGACTTGTAAAATTGTAATTTGTAGCTGGCTACAGTGACGCTTTTTTTTTACGTTGGGGTAATGCGTTGGTGCACCTTCCGTCCGGTCGGAGGGGGGCCGGACGGGTGTGTGGGACTCCAGGGCAGAAGGCCCAGACTACCCACTAAACCCCCAACGATTGTCCAGCCATTTCGATTACAAGGAGGGTCAAAGGTGCGCTTACGCATGCTACTTTGACCGGCTACAGTGGTGAGAAGCTAGTTACAATTTTAAAAGTCTAAATTGTCAACATGAAATGGGCCCATGGTGTACGAGTAAGCGTGCATTGATGAGATAGCGAGACGAGCAATGTAGGTAATGATTGCGTTACCATGTCTAATGGGAATGATACGTATGGGGAGTCCATTAATTACAGGTAAGTAGGTATCATCTATTTCTCTCATAAAACTTTTTAACTGATATCGTCATTGTTTTAGGAGTAAAGTTACAAGTTATCCACAATAAGTCTATAGCATAGTAAAGGTCGCGGGAATCCGCTGGATGCGGGTGGCGCAGGACCGGTCACTTTGGCACTCTTTGGGGGAGGCATATGTCCAGCAGTGGACGTCTTTCGGCTGATATGATGATGATGATGATGATCCACAATAAGCTCACACGACAACAATATACCTAACCCTTTCACGTTACAAATACGAGTCAAATATTGTTTAATGCTGTCATTAATTCTTACAGATCAAATATGTAGTGCATAATTGTAACAAGGTCCCTCATCGCGCACTCATACGCGCAATTTTCGAAGGTGACCAGGTGACTGTCTCCTGAGGGTTGTGGGACCATGGTTGACTTGTGATCTTTCTTTAAATTCTCCTCTATTAAATCCTCGTCTAGAGCCCGGTAGTACACGCCGGCTTCATCAGGCGTGGGGAGACGGGGGTCTTCGGCGATGAATCGTGCTGCTGAGAGCATGTTGTCCTGTATAAAACAATGTTCCAGATATGTCAACCTGCACATGCTGTGTAAGTAAGTAAACATTTACCTACTGCGTAATAAGACTACCTAATAGGATTCTTGTGTTGTAAGACGAAAATAACTCCATATGTCCGTCTGCTACCTTTTTCACTTAAAACACTAAACGAATCTAGACGAAATGAATGAATATGTTTATTTCGGAGTAAAGGATACATCCATATATGTTAGTAACACTTTTTACTTAGGTCTATGTTATTTCTCATAGTTCACTTGTGAGGTATAAGACTTCGTCCATTGGCAGAATATAGGACTGTCCTGCGTTTCCGCAACTGCGTTGAAGCCTCTGGTACAGTAGTACTACCAGGTAGTTCTACTGGTAGTACAGATGATACACCTTAGGGACACTAGTACTACTTCTAAAAATACAAGAATATCCCTCGGGTTTTGTCATAGACCACTGTATTAAAAGTTCAACTGGTAGTACATATGATACACATTCCAGATGTAAACAAAATATATGTCACCGTTAGATTGTGAACACCGTCAGTTTATAATCTTACCCGTTATATTGTAAACTGACGGAATATTGTGAACTGCCAAAACCGTTCACAATTTAACGCAATATTTTTCGTTAGTTTATAAACTTTCAATGTCGAATCGTCAAATTGTGAACTGAGATCAAATCGGCTTGCTACGGAACGTACACAAAGACTAGGCAGGTTAGGTTAGTTAGGTATCTTCAGTTGCCCGAAGGGCAAACTACCCAGAAATAGGAGCCTCAGACAAAACCTTGAACGGAAAAAACTTTGACTTTTACTATGCAGCCAACCAAAAAAAATTTATGCTTTTTCATACAAAATGTCTACTATTTATGAAGTGTTCGTGTTCTCTTCGTATTCTGCACCAAAGTTTTTTATTCTCTGTTTGGCCTGTAGGTTGACTGGTAGAGAATGCCTATGGCATTGAGTCCGCCCTTTGTAACTGTATTTTATACTGTGCAATAAAGTTTAAAAAAAACGTCGTTATCGATCGGTCAAAATGTATAAAAAACACATTTTTTTTAGATTGTATTGCTAACCCGCGTTTTCACGTAGTGTTCTGAGCGAGCATTTACTTGTTCGTGTGCTGACGAACGAACATTTTACTATGTGAAATCCTGTTTTCATCCGCCCAAGAACGAACGAATGCTCGCTCAGAACACTATGATAATCGCGAAAGTAAATCTATGTCAAAGAAAAGGTAAAAAAAACAAACAAACTACAGGACAGTTGTACTACCAGTCTGCCGTTATGGTCACTAGTACTACTGGTAGTACTAGTGACCTTAGGGTGTATCATTTGTACTACCAGTAGAACTACCTGGTAGTACTACTGTACCAGAGGGCGCTGAACAGTCCGTTGGAGCTGCTGCAAACACGCGACTCGCTTACGCATAATAGCGTGGAAGCTCTCCGTACGCGCCTCCGCGAACATCCCCGATGCACTACAGTAGCGCGGCAACCTCATCAGCATCCTGAACGCGTTGTTATAGAGGACGCGCAGGGCGCTGTAAATGTTCAGTCCCGAATCCGACATCTAGGTATATTTATATGTTATTTATCTCTAAAATCATTCACAATGCGGTAAAATGGGGGATTGAAGTCCGCATAGGAGTTTAACGGGTTCTACGTGGAAAGTACCGGAATTTGTTCCATATTTGGAACGTGGCGCGATAAAAGATCACTATAGGCACCTTGTGTTCCGTATTCGAACCTTTTTGCCTTGTCTCTGGCTGAAAGCCGCTTTGTTTTCAACTGTCGTAGATTCTCGAATTTGTCACGAATAATAGCTGTGTAAAATATTATACTTACTACATTAGTATTATTTACAACACCTTGAATCGCCTCAGCATGCGCTGACGGTCCGCTGCGTCGAAATTCTGTATCTCCTTCATCCATTCACAGAACCACAGCATCAGCACCGCCTGACTAGCTGCAACCAGTCCACAACAACCACCGTTCCGTAAGATATACAGTCATGGCCAGATAATTCAGAACATGATTTTTTTCCCCATACAGTTGCATACAAATATGACTTCAAATTTAATGATGATTTAAAATATGTTTGGCCAATTTTATTTCTGAGTAGGTATATAGATTTAATTTAGTTTATATAAAAGTTCTGTAAAAGTTGTGCTGAAAAAAATACGGATGGTCAAATGGACAGTTTTTACGAGTTCATACTGTAATTAGGAACAATGTATGAACTTATAATAAAAAGTGTTGATTTGATCGCCTGTATTTTTTAAAGTCTAAATTTTACAGAAGCTCTTTTGCACTGATATTAAATACTGTTTAAACACGGTTACATCCGTATAATCAGAAACCAAATTAATCAAACACATTATAAATTATCATCAAATTTGAAAAGTCATATTTGTAACTTATGCAACTGTATGGGGAAAAAAATCATGTTCTTAATTATCTGGCCATGACTGTAGGTACAGTCAAGTGTAAAAATAAAAAAAATATGGGTGCACTCATAAATATGTCCCGTCGCTCATATGTCAGCGAATTAAGGTTATAGAACATATTTATGACATAATTAAATCGAAACATATTTTTGCACTTGACTGTACCTAGTGTAGCGAAAAAGGCTGCATAACTGTAATGTTTACAGAAAAAAAAGTCTTCGGACAAATGAAACTTTGGCAGACTTTTCGAGGTTGTCATAGGTTTCCGGTATTGACAGAATGGCTAGGGTAGGGAGTTAGGTACAAGCTGCAACTGAGAAAAAACTGTCATAATAATTTACTTTCAAAACAAAGTTTTAACCGACTTCAATTCAGTACTCCGCCAAGCCACATTAACATTTCCACATTTGTTTTCCAATTTACCACATGAACTGATTTTCGAGAACAAAAGCGTTGATTTTTAGACCAATAAACCGAATCGCTATATCGCCGATAATATTTGAGGACTTCCGTCGATTCCTCAAGGATCTCAGAATTGCCTTTGGCACTTCATTGTCAGCGGATTAGTAATATCAGAATCTGTGACGTACTTATATAGTTTGAAGTACATCATTGAGAAGTTCCACAAGCCATCTGTGGTCTTCATCATCACTTCCACTTCACCAAATTTATGATTTCCGGGTGTAAATACACGAGTTATAATAGAAAATACCGAAATTACTACACGCGTGCCTAATAGGTATATTTGAGGAGTTCCCTCAATTCCTCACGGTTCCCATCATCCAACTGGGGTTTTGGAAACAATGGGACCAATCTGGAAGCATATAATTTCAGTTAAAAAAAAATTGTACGAATCGGTTCATAAATGACGGAGTTCTGAGGTAACAAACATTAAAAATAAAAAAATAAAAAAAATACATCCGAATTGAGAACCTCCTCCTTTTTTTGAAGTCGGTTAAAAATATGCCCTAAAACGGATTTAATACAAACTAGGTCATCCTGAAAATTTGTACATACAAGTACTTACTTCTAGGTAACAGATCTTCCTGGGCTCTCCTCAGCATATTCGCCATTGAGTCCAAAAACCAGAACTCCGCCAAGCTACTCTTATATTCCGTACAGCCCACTAAACTAGCTATAATATCTATATACTTAATCTGCGGAACAATCTTTGGTATAAGTGCAGGGTCTATATTAGTTTTAAACTCTTTTGGCAACACGTGAATTCTATTCTGTTCTTCTATTTTTCTAATTTTATCTGGTAGTATTTTGCGGAGAGAGGGAGAGGGAAAGATAGATTTTTCCTCTTCAATGGTTTGTGAGATGAGGCCTGTTGGTGATTCTTCGTATGATGTGACTTCTGGACTAGTTTCAGGTTCTTCCTCCGAGAAAGCTGTTGAGTGTGATCTTCATTAGGTACCCTTTAAATACGTCTCACCGCTGGGTAAAGACGGTAAATATATATTATTAGCAACATGGAAATCTCAAGTCGTGTCGTTTAATCTCTCAGTCCCTGGGTGACTGAACTCAGCTCGGGTAAAAACAGAGAAAATACGGAGAAAATGATTTTTCCCAGACCTGAGACCTAGTTAGATCGATTTTTCGCCCCCATAAACCCCTGCATTCCACATCGAAATCGTTAGAGCGGTTTCCGAGAACGAGAACGTGATTGTAAATAAGTAGGTATATTTTTATATACAAATATTGCTCGTTTAATAGTATTAGGTATATACAAATATATATAGGTATGTATATATTTATACACAAATATTGCTCGTTTAATAGTATTATATTATGTGGATGTCAAAATTTGCAATTTGCCAATCATATTATGATACTTAACCCCCTCGTATACTTGACACAGATCTGTGCCAAACATTTAAACCTGTTTTACATCTCAAAGTTAATAGTATTATATTATGTGGATGTCAAAATTTGCAATTTGCCAATCATAATATGATTGGCAAAGTAAAACAGGTTTAAATGTTTGGCACAGATCTGTGTCAAGTATACGAGGGGGTTAAGTCTTTTCTACACCTGCGCTCCTATTAGAACCTTACCTAGCTGATTATTGGCGCAATTCATAAGTATGTTGGTTGTACCACATATGGAACTGTAGGGTTAAATTAACTATGTGTACCCACCTATTACCTAGTATAAGTTATCTGTTTTTTCCTACACCTTTCCAGGGTCTATTGTAGTACCTAGAGGTCCCATACAGACATTTGATCTCTAAAAACGGATCCGAAAGGCGTTATAAAAAAGGAAAGTAGCTTTGTCTTACATGCCTCCGCCATATCTACGGACTCAACAGATTCCTGTGTGGAGGGGGTTGGCGTCCTGATGCAGACCAGGCCGGTGGCATTGAGGATCCTGTCTACTGCCTTCCTGTGCTTGTCTTCAACGCGTTTCGACGCCATCTTGAAATACTGTTTTTGAACCAGTTATTGTATTATAAACATCAAGCCTAGTATACTTTAACTTATTTCAACTGGGCTCATGAATGGTTCTTTGTTAGCCAGGCAGACAATGGTATTATCTGCTTTTGTTAGCGGACGCGTGCCATTTTTTGCAAGAAAAAGATTAGCACCACGTAAAATGTTCATTGAATAATGAAATCTTCCTTTACAATAGATTCCAAATTAGCTACGAGATAAAATACCACACACAGCGCCTTATACTTGGCTCTCCCGGAGCGGGTTTTTTTTTATCTTTTAGTCCATTTTGAATCTATTGGATAAGAAGATAGAGTTCATTATACAATGAACATTTTATGTGGCGCTAAAATTTTTCTTGAAAAAAGAGGCATGTGTCCGCAAACAAAAGCAGATAATACCATTGTAGGTATACCTGGCTAACAAAGAACCATGCATGAGCCCAGTTGAAATGAGTTAAAGTAGAGCATGATACAATTTATGGTTAGGTACGTTTTACGTGACGTACATTAAGGCCGTAAAATGTGACGATAAAACTTATCGTGCTAGCTGGGTTAAGGTACACTGTTTCCAAATTGCACCAGACTTGACTATGTCTATTAATACATTATTAGACATAGATCCTAATCTATGTCTACGCTAATGCCACGCTATCTATCTATACCTACTTACCTATATTACGATACCCAACGCAAGAAAGACGATGCTGCTATTGTAACAACATAGGTACTTAGATACCATATTAGTTCTGTGGTAATATTATACTAATAGACAAAAAAAAAACGAATGCTGGAGCGATAAGGATGCTCGGTAGGTGGTAGGTATCTTCTGATAACTCGTTAGGTTATTTTCCTAACTTTATTTCCCACATGGGTAGGTATGTAACGTAAGGCCCAAAGTTTACAGTACAAACCGACGACTTTAGTAATTTACATATCTACCTACTTACCAATAAAATATCCTTAATCAGTTATAAATTAAGCTAAATTATTAGTTGCACAGCGCGTCTCAATCGTATTTTCCGATTGAACCTTGACAGCTTCAAAATGACATGAATAAGTTGTGAGACGGTGAAAATAGGCGGTATAATAATTTTGTGAAATCTCTGTTAAATAACCCTCTGACTGCGCCATGAAAAGGAAATAAATAGAAAATTAAAATAAAATATCAAATTTTTTAAAGAATTATCCATTAATTACATCACACGTACAGGGGCTGGGAGGGGGTCTACAAAGTGAGACATGTTGTGACAAGGGGGAGGGAGCGGTCACAAACTTCGTGACGTCACACAAAATATTTTTAAAATCTAGTTCTATTTTTTTATTTATTACATTTATAAAAGAAAATACATTTCGTTAAATTTAACAGTCTTTTACAGCAAGATCCAAGTAATATGGCGCGCGTCAAAGCGCTTAATTCGTTGACCGAAAGGATATTATATCGGCGCGCCATATTACTTGTGTCTTGCTGTAACAGTCTTTTGAAGGTGTTGGTGTGATCTTTACATTTCTACATTGAAAATTGCTAAATATGTGACGTCACACCAGGGGGAAGAGGTAGCCATATGTGACCACGTGTGACAAGGAGGGGGGAGGGGTCAAAAGTCATGAAATCCGCGTGACGTAATTAATGGATGAGCCCAAACCTAGTTTTTTAACAAAACATGACGATATTATCGAGCAACATTTACGTATTTTTTTTAATAGAAAACGGCTCTAGCGATTTCGACGAGGTTTAGTACGGGGTTTACGGAAGCGAAAGAATCGATTGAGCGGGGTGTCAATTTCAGGAAACATAGTTTTCTTGGGCTTAATATTTTGACATTCAACTTAATGCCGTTTCAATAGGAGCAGACAGGGGTAGGGTAATAGACTTCAAAAGCTCATTATAACGCGCACTTCCCACCTAAGCACAGACACGCAAACACACAAATCCACCATGAATACCTCATCCCAGACACTAAAGCCATTCTCAAAGCTTCCCCGATAGCCACTTACAGAGCAAACGTCAAGAGCGAGAACACCGCGTATAATCGGTGTAAATTTCGGCGGCGTAATTAGGACGTGCTAAGTGGAGGCCCTATAAATACACCTTCTGTAGGTTTGCGCTGTGGCTCAAGTGGCGAGTGAATGTGGGTATCCTTGTTGCAAACTACGAAATGTTAAATGCGCCATTGATGAGCCTATGCAAATTACAACCATACATAATGAACAAGCTATACGGTGTCTAGTGATTCAAGCATGTGGCTGTTAAACGGCGGTCGTGGTTTCGAATCCCAGCTCCTATCAATGAATTTTTCGAAACTTATCTCTTGAGTTGGAAGGTAAGGTGGCATCTGGCATGTCACTTTCGTTAAAATTTGTGCCTATGCCAAATCGTGGGATTAGGTGTCAAAGTGGACCCCGGGCTCCTTTAGGGGCACAACCGGGAATAACGCTAGGCTAGGAGGATGATGACAGATAATAAAAATAATAATAATAATAAGCCCCCAACCCCCCACAAGGTGGACTGATGACCTCTTAGTCGATTATGTAACGCATTGTGCGTGCGTCAGGTAGATCTAAATGTCATTTTATGTTTGGGAAAATGACAGTTGATTCGTCCTAACGTTAATTCGAAAAGTTACGTGTTTACCCCTCTGGTAAAGGTCGCGGGAGTACGCTGAATGCGGGTGGCGTAGGATCGGTCATAATGGCACTCTTAGGTGGAGGCCTATGTCCAGCAGTGGACGTCTTTCGGCTGATATGATGAATAAGTACATACCTACTAATATTATAAAGAGGAAAAGTATGCGAGATTGTGACTTTGCAAGTTTGTTTGTAATGGGTACCTAATCTCCTGGAACCGCTTATCCGATAAAAAAAACACTCACGTCATTTAATCTTTTTATTTTTTTATTTTGTTGTTTTTTTTTTATTCATTTAGGTGTAGAATGGTCTTTCTGGATGGTTATATATTTATCCCGCGAATTTGCCTGCGTTCTCTGCAATATGCGGCAGCTGGTTAATTATAAACACAGAACTCGTCGCAACGCCGAAGACACTTTCAATAACTACCTACAACTTGGAAAAGTTGAAAAATCCTCGATTTTCATTGCAAAGTTCAATATCTCAAAAACGGCTGAACCGATTTTGTTGAAACGTATATAAGAGGGCGTTTTTCAAAAAAAGTGTACAAAACTTAATTTTTTTCAGAATTCGATTTTTTTTGGTTTTTCTTACTCAGAATCGTTGATACTATCGATCCTCATACAAGAAAAAAAATGTCCCAGATTTACTATGTAAAAGTTTTTTCTTCCAGTGCGTGACGATCATATAAATAAAAAAAGACTGCATACAAAAATGTGACAATCTGGAATGGAATATTTAGGACACTTTTTTTCTTGTATGAGGATCGATAGTATCAGAGATTCTGATAAGAAAAACAAAAAAAAAATGAATTCTGAAAATAAATTGTTTTGTTCACTTTTTTTGAAAAACGCTCAAGAACCATCTCGATCACGCCAGCTTTTGAACAATAGAATCTCGATCACGTCAGTTTTCGGATAAAATCCGCATTCAAATCGGGCCATTCGTTTAGGAGGAACGATGCCACACACAGACACGTCAAACTTATAACAACCCTCTTTTTGCGTCGGGGGTTAATTAAAAAAAGTTTTATGTCGTGTGTGTTAATTTGTATGTTAGCTTTGTATTGTGTAACCTAACCTTGTCATTAAAATATAACTAACACCTCTTAATATGGGTCGGTGAAGACCTGAAATAAAACATTTTATTTCATTTGTATTGTATTTGTATTTGCATCTGTACTGTTACTATACTTATGATATTCCTTATAGATGTATAATCTCATAAGTATAGTAGCATCCTTGATTTCCGGACCCAGTTTATTAAAACTCACCCGCCATCTCCCATGGCTTGGGCCCCCGTGTACCACAACCCTTATTTCGGGTCTCCATCCACCCCTGTATTTTGGTACTCCAATTAGACGACGGTAATTGTGCCGTGTTCTGCATTTAATGATAGGTACCGTGACATAGGTTATGGGTCCGTTTCATATGGAGATTATATTGAAATTCGTGTGTAGTTAAATATTTATGAAGGTTATGGAATACGCGCGATTATTATATGCATGTGTATTGTAATCGAATTTAAACTTTCGTGAGATACGTTGAAATAATACTAATTATAGTGACTATGTGAGCTGTAGAAGGCGCGAGGGGTTATTCCCGGACGGTCTAGAACGCAAAATGTCAAGTGTAATATTTTGCATACAGGGCGTCCCACGCCTATGCCACATGGACGGAAAGTACCTTGAATATTGTGGATGAAAAATTTTACTAAAAGAAAACATTATTTTAATTTAAAAGGCAATCTAAACTGCATTCATAGTCTTAAAAAAATATACATGGTTAAACCGGGATTTGAACCCGCTACACGAGATTTTTTTTACACTGTAGCTTTATCATACCGATCGAAAGGCTTCATCATAATCATAAGGATTATTTATTGCTTAATAACATAGTGTCAGAAATAAAAGGAAAACCATGAATTTTAACATTTTAATTAAAAATTAATCTATTTAATCTATCAAATGCTCAAAAAGAGTCAAATTGAACAGATCATTTACGCGCCTTTCGGCAGATTCAGGATACGGCAGAAACTTGATTGGACAGAAACTCGATTTGTTGCATACAACCAGGTACCTACTAATTACGTATCTCTTTATCATTTTATCATGCACTTAAATAATAATAGGGAAATGATGCGTACTTCTCAAGTGTATACTGATTCATTAGTAATAGGTACTTTAAAATGATAATGTCAGTTGTATTTCCTTACAGCAAAGTCAGCTTTTCATTTTTCTGAACCAAATTTCACATCAAATGTTAAAATTCATGGTCTTCCTTTTATTTCTGACACTATGTTATTTAGCAAGAGATAATCCTTATGATGAAGCCTTTCGATCGGTATGATAAAGCTACAGGGTAATTTTTTTTCTCGTGTATCGGGTTCGATTCCCGGTTCAAGCATGTAGTTATTTCAAAATTTATCAATGCAATTTAAATTGTTTTTTTAATTAAAATAATGTCTTCTTTCAGTAAAATGTTCCATCTACAATATTCAAGGTACTTTTGCTCCACGTGGCATAGGCGTGGGACGCCCTGTATATCGCTTTTAGTCTACATCGCGAACGCTCTAGAACGCAAAATGTCTACATCATTTTCGTCGTTTTATCTTTACGTTAGGGATGTCGACGGAGCCCTGCTGCCGCGGGGCTCCTATTTCTGTGTCGTTTGGTCGTCGGCCATTAGAAGAGACCTAACGAACCTAATAACCTACCTGAGCAAACATAACAACTTAGCAAAGTTGAAAAACCACCGATATTTTCATTTCAAAGTAAAACGACTGAACCGATTTTGTTGGAACGTAGCAAAGAACCATGTCGATCAGGTCAGCTTTCGGATAATATCCGCATTCAAATCGGTCCATTACAGACACACAGACACGTCAAACTTATTACACCCCTCTTTTTGCGTCGGGGGTTAAAAAGTATTTTGTCATTGGTGGACGAAAGCTGACAAGCCTCGGGCGGATGCTCCCGCTTGAACCAAAATGCACTTTTATCTACGCACATATCATTAGTGCTCTAAAATGCGTTCGGAAACCGTCGGTAATGACCAGCATTATTACAACCAATTTTAATATGACAACGTCTGTGGTAGTAGGTAAAATCTGTACTGTAATGTTATTACAGTACAGAGTTTGATATCGTTATGAGTTTAAATTTGGAACGGCTATTAAAACTCAAGTGGGTCTCTATTCTAGTATCTATAGATATTAAAACAGTTATCGATACGAAACGTCAATTTATTATGTTTTTTAATTTTACTTTTTTAACACTTTTTTTTTCATTTTTTTTCTCTTTTTTACTTTCTTTTACTTTTTTAACTTTTTTATTTACTTTTTTTTTTACTTTTTTTTCACTTTTTTTAACTTTTTCACTTTTTTACATTTCTAACTTTTTTTTCCACTTTTTTACTATTTTTTAACTTATTTGCACTTTTTAAATTTTTTTGCACTTTTTTTTACTTTTTTCACTTTTTTTAAACTTTTTCTAGCTTTTTTTTACCTTTTTAATTTTTTTTTACTTTTATCCTTTTTTTTTACTTTTATCCCTTTTTTCACTTTTTTTACTTTTTTAACTTTTTTTTCACTTTTTACTTTTAACACTTTTTTTACTTTTTCTAACTTTTTTTGACTTTTTTTCACTTATTTTTTTATTATTTTCTTTTAATTTGTTTTTCACTTTTTTTTCTTTTTTTTCTATCTATTAAATGAGGGAGCGAAGCGAGAGCAGGTTCAATAATAATTATATCGAATTTTTTGTTGAGTCTGTTCTTCGAAAATAAAAAAAAGTGATGAAAAGACGAGTCCTAAAGCTCTCTGAGCCACTATAGTTTTAACAGGTACGAGAGGAATTTAAATGTGTACTTAGGACGCAGCAGGCAGCACAACCCACTTCTAACTAACACTAGATTAGGAGAAATCGACAATGTACCAAAAAAAGACAGGAGCCGGCAGCTCAGCAAGCGAGCGACCGCTCCACGTCCCCATAGATTAGGTATAGGAAATTCGTTTTAAGAATAGTTGTAAGATAGGACAAAATGAAACCACTTTCAAATTTATATAAATTTATTATGTACGCACACACTAACAAGCACACAGCACAAACAACATGACACTTATACAGATCTTTCAGACATACATAGGTAGATTGTAAGTAGCTGACACACCCACAGGCCGAACACACCACCGGCCTGATGGACATAATGTAACATATAAACTAGAGAAATAAACACCTTCTAATTCTAATTCTACTTAGGTCCTTTTTATAAATAATAAGAGGGTATTACGGCCGTAATGTGTCAATTTGACTTCATTACGTTAAGCGTAGGACACATTCATTTTTTAGGTATGTGTGAATGGACGTCTTAAGTGTCCGCAGTAAGCTCGGCCAAATTTCACCTTCCCATACAAACGGCCGAGTTTCGTTCTCATTTTAAAACTACGTGTTGGATTGTAACGAAACTTTGCATATACTCGTACAATGACATGAGGTATATCTAGGTCTGTAATTAGTTTATATGGCTCTAGTTTATAAAACAAACGAAATACCTACAGCAAAAACAAGTTCCGTATGAAAAAAATAAATATGCTGTATTTTTTTACCATTGTATCTGAAGCTACATAAACTAATTACGGACCTGGATGGTACTTAACTTATTCTAAGTACACAGTTTCAGAGCAAACTAGCTAGTCGTTTTAAAATGAGAGCGTAACTACGTTTGTATGGAGAATCGAACTTACTGATGCGGACTCGTAACTCGGCAGGTGAAAAATGTTAAGTGGTATTGAGAGAATATACGATGAAGCTGCGGATTTTGGTGCTAAATTTGTTATTGAAAATCCAGGTATACCCATAATGGGAGTCGAATTGACAGCAATTAATGAAGCAGTACATTACTTAGAATCGACATAATACCATAAAAGTGTAATCTTTACAGACTCGAAGAGCAGTCTACAACATTTGTTGGGAAGTGCTAATGGCGGCAATGTCGGTAGATACGAAGCTTACCTCATTATTAAATGTATCCATAGATTGATACGTAACGGGGTTGAAGTTCGTCTACAATGGATCCCTTCACATGTGGGCGTCAGGGGTAACGAGGTGGCAGACTCACTCGCATCCGAGGCTCTACAGAACGGAATACCTCTCGACACCGTACCGCACTATACTGATCATCTTCCAAAAATGAAAACCGACAATTTCATTAGATTTAAATCCTATTTCAATGAGTGCTCTCAAAACAAGGGCATCTGGTACAGAACCATTGTAGACGAACCACCACGCGTACCTTGGTTTGCCTCAAGAAAACTCAACAGAAAAGAATTAGTTATTTGCTTCCGAACCCGAACTTACCACATCCCACTTAACAAATTTAACTACATCATGAAAAAAAGAGACAATCCAAAATGTGAAAAAGAAGAGGACCTCCTCCACTTAGTTCTAGAGTGTAAAATCAACGAACAAGCGAGGTTGGATCTCTTAGAAGAAACTGGGTGCTCTGCGGGGGAACTTCTCTTCTTCTTCCATCAAATCTTAAGCTCAGGGTTCACTACCGAACACAGTGGCACAATTTTAAGTTTCATTATACACTCACTGAACTTAAGATTTGAATATTATAAAAATACTCCTTAAGTATCAATCCCAATGTTTAAAGTAAGACCTAAAGTTTAAGTAACATTGTAATTATTTTTAAGCCGACTTAATCATAAGATGTATGGCTTATAAAATAAATGAGATTAAAAAAATAATTAAAAAAAATCATCATCCGCAGCCTGTAGTCGTCCACTGCTGGACATAAGCCTTTCCTAATTGGCGCCACCACACCCGGTCCTCAACTCTCCCCTTGCCACCGCTTCCCGCCGCTCTCACATTTAAAATCAGCTTTTATTGTCGACTGTATTACTTTTCTGTATACCGTCATCAACTAGGTACTCATAGAGACGATTCTAACAAACCCAAACTCAACGGGGTTACTTCGGTTAAGTACTGAATTCCCATGGCCACCTTCTGTCTCCATAATATTGGTTCGATGAGTTCGATGGTACCATAATATTGAATTGTCATCCAAAATCCAAAATTTTATCCATTTTTGCACATGTTAAACATATAACAGCTCTGTTTTTCGATTATACTAAAATATAACACTTTAAGCTATCGCGCTTTGTACACATATTTAAATACTGTTTAATCCGGGTCTAACGCGATATTTATTTACCTTTATTTCTGACGTTTCGACACGGGTTGCACCGGTCATGGTCGCAGATAACTGTCATCCCGTACCAACATCCCGGGGTCTACAAGGTGGAATGCAGTTGTGGGAGTGTTTATATTGGCCAGACTAAGCGAAGCGTTCAAGAAAGAGTGAAGGAACATATAGCGGCAGTCAAAAATCGACAAATAAACAAATCCGCAATAGCGGACCACCTACTAACCAGTGGATCGAATCATTGGATTGAGTTGCACAAGCCCGAAATCCTCTCTACTGAACGCCACTACTACCCGCGGATGGTACGAGAGGCAATTGAAATCAGGAAACACCCGAAGAACTTCAATAGGGATGATGGTTTCAATTTATCGGCGACTTGGGGACCAGTGATTCAGAAACTGAAATCTCGTATATCTTCGGATCTGTGCGCGGATACTGTAAGGTTTGTGTGCCGTGCCCTAGACAATTAACATTAAAATGGATGGGTAGTGGACTTATTTCGGGTGTACCCTCCATGTTTTTATCGACTTTTGGAAGGTAGTGAAATATTGTAAACCCATATCTCTGTTGACAACTTGCTGGGACGACGGTTATCTGCGACCATGACCGGTGCAATGCAACCCGTGTCGAAACGTCAGAAATAAAGGTAAATAAATATCGCGTTAGATCCGGATTAAACAGTATTTAAATATAATAAAATAGTTACACAAGATAGGTACCTTTAGTGCCATAACTGAGCTAGCCTATAATACCAAACTTACAGCAAAGCGCACAAAATCCCCATGCAAACTAAACTAGAAACTGTCTATTGTGTTACGCCGTAACCGAAAAGTAACGCAAATCGAACTTCGAACAACAATGAGTGCATGCGGATGCGCGGACAGACGGATGTCGTCCGTCGGGCTGACGGGGACCGTAGCCATAAATATCTATACTTTAAGCTGGCCATTCACGACCGCTTCAACAAGAAAAAACCGGTCAAGTACGAGTCTGACTCGCGCACCGAGGGTTCCGTACAAATTTTCATACACCATACCCGTCATGTCAGGACCCCATTCTTTCTTGAACAATCTTAAACAGTAGAAGTTACCGTTGTACAGCGCCATCTGCATTTTGGTACTAACAACTTACAACCTAGTAGGTATTTTTGTATATCAGCGATAGTTTTTTATCACGCGCACCGATTTCGATTATTTAATATGAAAGAAGGGACTTTAAAGATAATCTCATAGGAATTTGAAGACATAAAATTACATACAAATATGAGTACCTAAATTACAAATTTATTTAAGAAATTATTTTTGATAAAAAAAATACGCTAGACAGCGTTATCGTTTTATTTATGTTACTCTTAATCATATGTAATTATTTCAGAATTTTCGCTTGGTAAACTTCGGAGATAAGGGGAGGGAATGCTATTTTTTTCTACATTTTCCTTAATAAATCGAAATTTAACCACTGTAGAAAAAAAATAAAAACGGTTTAAGAAAGTGCAACTCAAGCCCTTTCATATGATACCCCACTTGATATATTTACTTTACTTTGAATTTTTAACCCCCCTCATCATATTCGTCATTTACACAGAAAATAAAAATGTTTATTTAAAATTTTCATTTTCCATACACGTGTCTTAACCCTCTTAACAGTTGTTCCAAATTTCGAATTGATAGCTTAAGTACTCGTAGTTCCTGGGATATTTAACGTTGTGACAGACGGACGGACGGACAGACGGACAGAGTCGCACCATAAGGGTTCCTTTTTAGGATTCCGTACTCAAAGAGTAAAACGGGACCCTATTACTAAGACTTCGCTGCCCGTCCGTCCGTCCGTCCGTCCGTCTGTCTCTGTCAGCTGTATCTCACTGATACCGTGATAGTTCCAGCCGAAATTTTCACCGATGATGTATTTCTTTTGCCGCTATAACAACAAATACTAAAAACACAGAATAACATAGTGTTTTTTAGACAATGGTACGGAACCCTTCGTGCGCACGTCCGACTCGCACTTGGCCGGTTTTTTTTCCTTTTTGGTACGGAACCCTAAAAATGGAGCGGCGAAGCGCCAACATCGGTTCAGGTTTAGTATCGTTACAAAGCAAATGTAATTACCTCTCAAAACAAACACAATTGTGACTACTTACTCCTCAAACATGAGATTCGTATACATATTTATAAACATCACTGTATTCGTTGCGTCCAAAGAGCTTCGTCAAAATCATACGCACGAATCAGATTTTTACAGGCGCCCGCACTCTTACACTCGTGCGTGTGTGCGGACACACATGCGTAATAATGCGTGCGGGAAAAATGCTACTCCGCGACTCGGTTAAATATCGGATGGACAGAGACTGTGGAGCTGCTGTTTAGTTATGACGTGATATGCTGTGAAGCACTTGGGAGCACGCTGGAGATGTGCATATATGTTATAAGTATTCTTTATTTTTACCAAGCTTTATATTAACTTGACCTGTTCGTATGTAAGTATATAAGTACCTATGTAAGTTGTCCGTCAAAATTTGCAATCCATTTTTCAGTCATTTGCCGTTATCCGATTTAGGGTATAAGTATAGTTTGGATGACAGTTCAATATAATGGTACCATCGAGCTGATCTGATGATGGAGACAGAAGGTGGCCATGGGAATTCAGTATTTAACTGACGTAACCCTGTTGAGTTTGGGCTCGTCAGAATCGTCTCAATGAGTAGTTGATGATGGTATGCAGAGAAGTACAGTCGGTAATAAAAGCTAGTACCAAAAATTAAATTTTTGACAGAAACTTATTACTTAAGAGTATATCCACTTTGGGGCGTTGCGCCACATCAGTAATTTAATAAGTAATTACCTATTATTTCACACCTGGGCATAAAGTGTAAATTCCCACCCGCTACGCGTTCGAAAAATCCCAATTCTTCCCTGTCTCCCAGGGAGAGACATACATTGTTATACTTTACCGGGTGGTACCTTATCTCGCATGTACCAAGGTAAACGTCCGAGTGCTCGACAATGTACTAGTATATGGCAGGGGCACTTTATGTCAAACTTGTCAAAGCAATATGCGTTAAATTCGAACAAAGATGATTTTTCTTCATTCGAATTTAAGCCATGACTTTTTTTTTTTTTTTTTTTTACTGTTCCAAAAATAAATGAGAAGGAAATTTTATTTACAGATAAAGTAGGTACATATAAAAAAATATATATAAAAACTACGACTAAACAGAAAGAGAATAATAACAAAACTAAACTAAAACTAAAAAAACAAGGTTAAAATAAAGAAAATGAAATATATATATTTTTTACGTCCGGCTCCCATCTGGTCCAAACTCCAAAGGTGCCATAAATACTGGCTGCATTGCCCCGCTGAACTGCCACCGATATTTGTTGGCCCAGGTTGCCAAGAGCCGGAACGAGGGTCGCAGCCCTTGTCTCTTAGACGCCGGCCAAGGTCCCAAACAAGCCTCCTGCCCTCCGAACACCAAGGACCAGCCGTCTCGATAGCGACCGGAACTAAGTCGTACGCTGATTCTAGGTGGGCGTATTTGCCGTGTTTTAGTTTTGCCGCATTTTCGGCGGCCGCGCCTGCTACCCTCATGGTGTGGTGAAGATGACTGGGTGCAAATGGGCTCACACAAGTTGCATCCCATAGCAGGCAGCGGCCTTTTGACCAGGGAATCAGCGTAAGACCGTCCGGTCTCTTACCATCGGTACGGCTTAGCCCCTGGGGCTCCAGAACGCAAGGAACGTTTGCCGAGACCATGGCACGGCGCAAAAGCTCGTTTATGGCGTGATGTCTAGGGATACGCCCTGCACACCGCAGACAACTTAGACCATGGTGCCCGTTCGCTTCGACCATTGCTCCACATATACAGCGATGGGGCTCGCACACGTTGCTTCCAAGACGTAGGGCTACCGCTGTCCTCAATGAATCATTGTCGAGCAATGTTCCCAAGTTTGGTGAAGGCAAGGCGTGCAGCCACGCCCCAGACTCGGGAGCTCTGACAGCTTTTAGACGAGCCACATCTACCCCAAGGGCTACATTTAAAAGGTTGGAATAAATTTCATTACAACATAAATCGTCCCAGAGTCTTTGTGATGCGGGGTTGTCTGGTTGCGTTACGTCAGAAAAGCGAGATGATCACTCAACTATAGCTTCTTCCACAAACGGTAGACAAATATTGCCACCATTTAAAGAAAGTATCTTAGTGACAAGATTTGTCGACGCATGGGAAGAGGCGAGGAATGCAACGATCCCGACGTCTTTTATACAACGGACCCCTAATCCTCCATACCGAATTGGGAGTGTTGCCTGGCGCCACTGAGCCTCATTGAATTGAACGTTCAGAACAGTCTCCAGACATTGTTTAAGCCATGACTTTGAAATAGAGTGCCCATGCCATATACTAGTACAGCGTCGAGCACACGGACGTTTACGAGTACCTTACCTACCTGCGATCTGAGATATACTTAGTTTGTTTTAACACCGTGAGTACCTTTTATTACATGCTTTATATTCATCATCAATCATCATCATCATCAATCGTATCAGCCAAAAGACGTCTACTGCTAAACATAGGCCTCCCCCAAAGAGTTCCAAAGTGACCGGTCCTGCGCCACCCGCATCCAGCGGACTGCCGCGACTTCAGTCCACCTTGTGGGAGGTCTACCCACGCCACGCCTTCCGGTACGTGGTCGCCACTCGGTTCTACGTGCAATGCTTGTGCGTGCGTGCAAAGCTTTATATTAACTAGCACTCTTCGTATGTAAGTTGTCCTCCAAAATAATAATGGAGACTTTGCATAAATACACGAGTCTCGTACTTATAAGTTATATTATGGCATCACCGAGCTGATCTGACAGAGGGTGTGGCCAACTGGTTATGGCACCTCCTAGATTATGCAAGATAAACCAGTCCTCGTTTTTGGGCTTAGTCATTCAACGATTAGTCTATAGCTTAAAAAAATATTCAACCACAATTGTTAGGTACATTTTTTAAATAACAGCTTGATGCCTCTTTTTAAGTAAATTATACCTGTGTTTAGAGGCACCGCTCTTCATTATCAGTAGGTACACCAGGTACAATACAATTGTAAATAATAATAATTGACAGAATAGCACACTGTGCAAAAAAACTTGTAACAAAATTGTATTTTTGACAGAAACATAAGTTTCTATCAAGTACATAATAATAATTACTTACTTACACGTAGGTAGATGAGATTAATAAAGTAATGCTTTTATACTTTAACCCACATATTTTTGAAGTTAAGACTTGAAATCGACACTTAGACACCCGTATATTTTTCACTATATTCCTAAAGAAACTTAAAAAAATCGAAACACCTCTTTACTTCTTTCTCTGTGCCGACTTCCCCAACTAGTAAGGTGAATGAACTCACGAAATGCAACACACACATACACACGCACACACGTACGACAAGCCAGTACATGTTGTCGTAGGTTAGTACTTGAGGCGAGTTTTTTTTTATGTTTTTAAAGACCAAGATGTTATGCGATTATTTTAATTTCTTGTTTTCGATACAGGTTTTTAATTGAGGTTTGCTTGTGATTTTGAAAAAGGATACTTTAATGGAGTTTAGAACAGAGTGTTTAGGTATCTTAGTATCTATAGATACAGGGTAAATCGCGAATAACTGGCCAACTCATACTAGAAATGAACTCTATTACCACTCAAACTCACCTATACCTAATAGAATTCATTTTTCGTAAAAGGTGTTAATTACTGGCCAGTGGCAACCCTTCAATAACTGGCCACGTTATACTAAATTGAGTTCTGTTTTTAGGTTGTTTCATTTTTAGTATTATAGGGGGGTCAGTTTTTGAGGGTGGCCAGTTTAACCCTAGATATCTAGTCTATGTCATTGTAAATACAACGTAGTTTTTCCTCTGGGAGTTCCTACCAGTCACTTTCGTAAAACAAGTGCCTACGTCAAATCTTGAGATTTTGGGCCAAAGTGGACCTCTGGCTCCTTTAAGATGCAACCGGGAAAAGAACTTTAAGAGGATGCGATGTCATTGTAGAAAGAAGAGGTATTTAGGCCGAATCATCATCATTATCATATCAGCCGAAAGACGTCCACTGCTGGACATATGCCTCCCCCTAAGAGTGCCAAAGCGACCGGTCCTGCGCCACTCGCATCCAGCGGACTCCCGCGATTTACCAGGTCATCAGTCCAGCCTACCTACGCCGCGCCTTCCGATACGTCGTCACCACTCAAGAACCTTTCCGCCCCAACGGCCATCGGTTCTACGGTGTTTAGGCCGAATGAACATAGAGAATTTGCGTTGCCTTTGTCACTATACCTATCAACACAATTAATCCTCATATCAATTAAGGGTCGGCAACGCGCGTGTGACACTTCCGCTGTAGGTGACCATAGGCTACAGTGTCTGTTTATTATCCGGTAGGTCGCATACTTGTTTGCCTCGTTACACTTGTTAAGATAGATAAGGTAAGATTCCAGAGATAACCACCTAAACACTAAATTACAAACATAGGTACAATGCTATCTTCAATTTCTTCGTTTCAGCTTAGGCCAACATTATTTCGTATGTCCGGTGTCTGTCCGGCTGTTCTCCTCTACAGGTCGCATTTCCCAAACGGTGCTCGTGAAATTTTGTGAACAGGTTCATCACTACATAGATAGGTAGTATAAAACAAAGTCGCTTCCCGCTTTCTGTTTGTCCCTATGTCTGCTTAGATCTTTAAAACTACGCAACGGATTTTAATGCGGTGTTTTTAACAGATAGTGTTTCAAGAGAAAGGTTTATATGTATAATACATGTATGTATTATACATATAAACCAGTGCGAAGCCGGGGCGGGTCGCTAGTTAATTATATAGTACTAAATTCTAATTATCGCCTCAGATAGATTGTTGCTATTAAATTATTTTAGGCGCAGGCGTAATTATCGCTCTCCAATACAAACTTCCACCCCCCATTTCACCCCATTAAGGATGATTTCTGAGATGAAAACTATCTTTGTCCTTTCCCGGGACTCAAAATTTCATGTAAATCGATTCAGCAGTTTAAGCGTGAAGAGGTAACAGACAGACAGACAGACAGACGGACACACTTTCGCATTTATAATATTATAGTATAGTATAGTATATAGTATAATATGGACTTTTTTGTAGATACAGTCTCTGGAATTAACAAAAATATTGAAAAAAACCGGCCAAGTGCGAGTTGGACTCGCGCACGAAGGGTTCCGTATATACCATTAAGTATCTATAAAAACGGCAAAAAAATCACGTTTGTTGTATGGGAGCCCCCCTTAAAAATATATTTTACTTTATTTTTAGTATTTGTTGTTATAGCGACAACAGAAATACATAATCTGTGAAATATTCAACTCTCTAGCTATCACGGTTCTTGAGATACAGCCTGGTGACAGACAGACGGACGGACGGACGGACGGACGGACGGACAGCAGAGTCTTAGTAATAGGGTCCCGTTTTACTCTTTGAGTACGGAACCCTACAAAACACATGCTCGCTAGTTCTACAGCATAGAACCACTATTAGTAATATTAGTATGAATAGATAATTTATTAACAGTAGGTCGATCACGTAACGCATTGTACGAACGTCGGGTAGGTCTAAATGTCACTTTTTATATGGAAAATTGACAGTTGAAATGTACCGACGCGCGTTCGGAACGTTACGTGATTACCCCTCAGGTCACGAAGGGGACATTTAAGCAATTTCATTTATCATATCACCAAATCAGCGATATCACCTCCTTTCATAAAAACGTGTCTAATAGCGGCCATGTGTTGGGAGTGATGTCCTTTATCACAATATAACGAGATAGGACTATCGCGTGTGACAGAGACACAGCTACAGTGCTTTATGAGATACGTAACGGTACCATTAAACTTTATTAGTGCTTTTAAGATTTGATGTTCTTCGTCTGGACCAAAAGCTTTCGTTATTTGACGAGCTTTTCCAAAGCCATCAAGTTTTGGACTGAGCTATGAAATTAAACAAATTATACCACTATACGCGTCCGATTTAGTACGTTTTTACCTCAGAGCATAGAATACTAGAGAGAGGAAAAACTGCCGGCGGCCGCGTCGCAGTTGTTAGCTCAATGGGCATACTCTGCCATACTGTGCACACGTGCCGATCGCAGAGAATATTACGTTTTTTCTCAAAATGCCTGATATAATGCGCGTTTATTGTCCAATAAGCGCGTAGGTATACAAGTGTGTGTGTTTTAGATGTGTGCGTGCTGTGTCTTGTCAATTACTTGGGCGTTGTGTGGGTTAATGAAATTGCGACAGGCGTACTCTATACAAATCGGCTGGCATGTCCGATCTCCTTATATTCATAGGTAAGTACATCTGTGGTTTTTACGATCGGGTAGCCTAGTGGACAGTGGCTGCTTGCGAAGCTGGTTCTGGGTTCAAATCCCGGTAGGTAATGGCTAATCAGTTTTATGGAAGCGCCTGCCATCCGACCTTATAACCCAGAGGGAAAATAGACCTTATTGGCATTAGACCGGTCTCACGATGGTTTCCTTCACCGAAAAGCTAGGTACTGCTAAATATCGTGATTTTGAGCCAAGAATTGAGTCGCTTAACTTTAAACCCGGGTAAATTCAAATCTGACATTTTTTAAGATTTTGGTATAAATTTAAAGGGTAAAAACTAGTTGTGTTACAATTTTATCAATTTTAAGTATAATTCTGTGTGGTTTTTGAGAAAAATACAGTTAAAATCATAATACTTATTTTATCAAAATCAAGTCCATCCACGCCAATCAGTGGAAGAAGTTTGTTCAACATGGCTGACAATTTTTAATAGTATTGTTTAGGGTTCCGTAGTCCACTAGGAACCCTTATGTAGTTTCGCTTTGTCTGTCCGTCCGTCCGCGGATAATCTCAGTAACCGTTAGCACTGAAAAGCTGAAATTTGGTACTAATATGTATATCAATCACGCCGACAAAGTGGTAAAATAAAAAGTGTTTTTTTTTTATTAGGGTACCTCCCCTATACGTAAAGTGGGGAGTGTTTTTTTTTTCATTTCAACCCTAACATGTGATATATTGTTGGATAGGTATTTAAAAATGAATAGGGGTTTGCTAAAATCATGTTTTGATAATGTTAATATTTTCAGATATAATCGATCCAGAAGTAAAAAAAATGTGTCCCCCTAACTTTTGAACCATAAGTTTTAAAAATATGAAAAAAATCTCAAAAGTAGAACTTTATAAAAACTTCCTAGGAAAATTATTTTGAACTTGATAGGTTGAATAGTTTTTGAAAAAAATTACAAAATAATTTCTCACACTTCCTATGGACGAAAAATTACGGAACCGTACACTGAGCGTGGCCCGACACGCTCTTGGCCGGTTTTTTCAAATCTAGATATCGAGGTCTGTTAAGTCAAAATTATACAAATCCACACAGAGTATTTTCAAAGTAAGTTTCAAAGATAGATAAATTGCAATCGATTAGGTATGTGATAAATTTGTAAGTACCTACGTTTTGAGACGAAGGATTTGCAATACCCTTACAGGGTGTCATGTTGTACCTACTATAGACTGTAAGATATTTAAGACCTGACATGAGTGCAATAAAGTATTCTTATTCTTATTCTAAATATCAAATGAAGATAAATCCAATCAAAATTTTATTTTTTGTAAAGATAATGGTTTTAATGCTGAATTTGCCGAACATGGCTTTATTTAATGATTTAGCCATAATAAAAAAATACAAATTAGTCACGTATTATCACTACAAGCTTTATATTAACTTGCACTGTTCGTATGTATGTAAATATGTAAGTATGTATGTAAGTTGTCCGTCAAAATTTGCAATCCATTTTTCAGTCACTTCCCGTTATCCAATTGAGTTGAAATTTTGCAAGCATATGTATATCGCATGACAATGCAATATTATGATGACTTGGAGCTGATCTAATGCTGGAACTGGAAGGTTGCCATAGGAACTCCGCAATAAAACGACACAACCCCATCGAGTTTGGGCTCGTTAGAATCGTCTGAATGAGTACTTGATGAATAGTATGCAGAAAAGTACAGTCGGCAGTAAAAGCTTGTACCAAAAATGAAATTTTTGACAGAAACTTATTTCGCAAGTGCTTAGAGTGGATTTATCTGAGTTTGAAGTTTAGCGACACTATTTTTTCTCTTGGTTCGAGAGAATCGTCTTAAGGGCCGCCATGACACTGGACTCTCCGTCTCTCCATACAAAGGTAGTTTGGTTTTTATTTTAAAATGATATGCTAGAATAATATGAAACTTTGTATATACAATCGGATCCGCCTTCTAGGTTGGAAACTAGTTGCTAGAAATTAAAATAAAAAAACAATAGTGAGTTTCATTGTTTAGTTTTTCAATCAAAGTGTCTAATCGCTTCATTTGTTGTATATCATATCTCTATTATAATTTGGCATCTCTTAATTCAGGACGATCTCGGTCTCATTCAAGATATTCGCCGTCTTCGTAGTGTATTTCTTGATTCGAGATTATTTTCTGTGTACTAATCTTCTTCAATACACATACAAATAGTTTATTTTGCAAGAAAAAGGGTTGTTATGGTCTTGTTACAAAATATTCAGCACCTCCTTAAACAGCCATTAAATAAATAAATAAATATTTGCGGACAATCTTACACAAATCTACCTATAGTCCCAAACTAAGCAAAGCTTGTACTATGGGTACTAGACGACGATAAACCTACTTTTATAAAGAAATAAATACTTAAATACATAGAAAACATCCATGACTCAGGAACAAATGTTCGTGGTCATCACACAAATAAATGCCCTTACCGGGATTCGAACCCAGGACCTCTTGCTTCGTAGTGTAACAGTTTATTTTAAATATTCCATTGTATAAATTATTATACAACGTGTCCCAAAACTCAACGATAAGCCGGCACCATAGAGGATGGAGCTGCTTATGATTAGTCGAGAAAAAATAAGGAAAAAAATATATCTAAATAAGTAGCTCCATCCTCTGGTGCCGGCTTATCGTTGAGTTTTGGGACACGTGGTAGATATATTTTATTTTATATATTTAGATATATTTTTTTCCTTATTTTTTCTCGACTAATCATAAGCAGCTCCATCCTCTGGTGCCGGCTTATGGTTGAGTTTTGGGACACGTTGTATAAAGGTTAGTCAGGTTTATCTTAAGTCAATAGTTATCACATTATATTAGTCATTATTGTCTATCAAAAAAATCATTCAATTTATAAAAGGAGCCATTTGTACAGGATCTTGTGGAATTTACAATTTGGGATGTCTTTAATTGTTTGAGGTAGGTAATTTCAATGTCAATGCCCTAAACTTAAGTTCCGAAACGTGGATAAATGTGTACGCATCTGCCCAGGCAATGCCTAGGCACTAATTCTAGTCCTAACACCTGCCGCACCTGGGGCAGATGCGCGCCAAATATGGTCTTCTAACGCCGACATATAAAACGACATATGATATATGGCACTAGCATGGTGATAAGACTTTTTGGTGACGAGACAGGGGACGGACAAAATAATGTTTCTAATGGAATAGCTTTTGTAGTGCGTTGATCTTTGTTTTTTTTACGTAGTTTACGAACCGTTTAACCAAACAGGAATTAGTAGGAAGTATTCAAAAGAATAAACGTCTTAATAAATATATAATTTGGGACAATCTTACTCAAACGATCCCCATAGAATTCAAGCTAAATTATTAAGGCTTGTGTTGTGGGTATACTGGGAAATCTATATTTATTAGATTTAAATACTTAGAGAACATTCAAGAATCAGAAATAAATACTATGTGGACTAATCCCAGAATAAGATAGAGACTAGGTATGTTAAGTTTTTTTATACTGACGATTGTGGTTATACTTATAGTACTTATAGTACTTAAGGATGACTCACGCTAGGACGGGCCGTGTCCGGCCCGGGCCGTTTTCTAAGAAAAACGTTGCCGTTTTTACGCGGCCGAGCCATACGCAAGCCCGCGACCGGGCCGTGCCAACACCGAGCCGCTTCCGAGCCTTGGCCGTGGCTCGTCCTGGCTTCGGTATGGCTCGGCCGCGCAAAAACGCCGACGTTTTTCTTAGAAAACGGCCCGGGCCGGACACGGCCCGTCCTAGCGTGAGTCATCCTTTAAGCGGTTTTTGTAGACTATGGACACTTATCGATTGTTTGAATTTAATTAATTTCCAATTTTCCATATAATACCTACCTACATTCAATAGATGCTAAAAAATTAGAGGGAAAGTTTATGATTAACCTGTAAGTTTATTTGTATTGTAATCTGCGTTAACTAAACATCACATTTCAAAAAAAACCATTCATCCTTGAATGGATCTTTCGAGTGGACATAGCTAGATTTTATCTTGTATGTATTATTTGTTTGTAAAAAAGGGTTATGTACACACCTGTACATAAATACATACATACAATAAAGACGTCTTAAAAGTACAAACTTATCCAATGAGATTAAATGTGAGGCGTGACTGTAAGGACCGATATGAAAATGTGTTCAAAAAGTGAAGCAAAGTCCGTTTTAATAATTATTTATTTGTTAGGTTCAGAAACAATTATTAACACCATAAATTGCTTGAATAGCTTGCAATAACATTCTTATGATATCACTGACAGGTAAACAGAAACACCACATGCATACGTATTACAAAAAAGGCAGCGAGAAAACTTTTGGTAAAAGTGACACAATACCTTTTTATAAATCGTTCAAGACCGACGATAAAGCTCTGTAATAAAGTTTACGTCCATATTTATGTCAATAGTCAACTAAAGGTTCGTTTACAGTGCCCGTCTAATTAGCCACCCCCCGCGACCACCCCGCTGATCACAGGTTCATTGCTCATTCGGCATGCTCACTGCCTCGCTCACTGCTCAATGCTCAAATGCTCATCCGCCAAATTGAGCGTGGACGGAGCTTGTGAAAAATTAGCGCGATTGATGCGTGGCGATAGTCTGTGATGTAGGGAAACTCGTGATTACAAAACATGGTGGTATTAAATGGTACACATACTTACGTAAACTATGTAAACTCTCGTCTATCTGTCTGTCTGTAGCTTTACCTCTCCGCGCCTAAACCACTGACACGATTTAGATGAAATTTGGTCTATACCAAATTTCATCTAAATCGTGTCAGTGGTTATAACTATCTCTATAGATAGTTTGAGTCCCGGGGAAGGATATAGGATGTAGGTACCTACCTACATTAGGTTCACCATGTCGTTGTCGTACGATTATCGTCAAGGATTTAGGTTTCAAGCTGAGATGACCATAGATACCTTTGAAATTTGACGAGAATCGGTTGAGAAATGCGACCTGCATAGGAGAACAGCGGGACAGCGGGACATCGGACATACGAACGATTTTCAGCACAAGCTGCATAGAACTTCGCTCCGCTAGCTCGTTCAACTACACGAATTAGTATGATGGAAGCATTTTCGAATAGTCTACGACTTCATGCAAGGGCCTTACTTAAGTTTTTTTCATCATCATCATCATCGTATCAGCCGAAAGACGTCCACTGCTGGACATAGGCCTTTACTTGGTAGGTACGAGTGGCGGAGCGCCCATACAAGCCGATTTCCACCGGCTTTCCTAAAATTTATTTTTAGACAAGCCTATTATAATCAAAACTCTTTCATAACGTTTTTGTTCCGTGCTTTCACGCGCCGCCACTGGTAATACCTATATTCATAATTCATTTATTTGGTATTAATCATACATTACAAGAAAATTAATATTATATCCGCAAATACTGGGTTACAAATGTTACAACGTCCTAATGAATAAAATTAAAAATATGTTACATATTGCCATTCACTCAATACGATTAGTTTACGATGTTAAGATGTTAGTAAATAATAGATGGAATATGTCAAAAATTAAAATAATATGATACAATTAAAATTTATTATCAATGTCATTTCTAATTAAGTGTCAGCTCAACATATTTATTCATCTGGGAGGAAATCCTTCACAGAGTAGGTACCTAGTATGTAAAAATGTAAACGCATACAAAGAGTCAGGTCATAAACATGCAAAATATCATGACATGACAATATCTTATGATTTTAAAATGAGTAGTTGCAGAAACGTCCGCAGTGCAAAACGCCACAACTCCGTAATCAACAAAACTCGAAACGCGAGTGCAGCGGCAGACCATGACCTTTCCGAATCGTAATGCGAAAAAACGGTGTCAACGAACCTCACTCTTTCACTTCCAAAACGACTTAAACTTATAGAAAATTCGAAGTATTTAGGACCTTTTCACATGGAGAATAACCCGCACAGTGATGCACTTTCATATAGGCTTATGTCAAAAGAAATTGTTGTTGTTTAAGTCATTTTGAAATTGGAATTTTAATGCAACGGGACCGTCGCCGGAGCAGCGCTTTTGATTGTCGTTTTTCGACCGTTTACTTTCTTAACGTCGCATGTTTTTCGGCGATTGTGTCGGAAATTGAATTTTATTGTTGAGCATCAAGGTTGGTTTTGGCATCGACGATTGGACAAAATACGGGGTTATAAATAGCGATTTTGTTAATTTAAAAATGCATTGGTGCGTATGAGAATGACGATTGTGCGATTTTCTTGTTGTTTGATATAGCTTTAAGATTTAAAAGCGCAGGGGAGTTGTAAAATTAGTTTGCTTTTTCGATTGTCTCAATAGTTAAAATGTGATTTTAACACGATTGTATTTTTGGGTTTGCACATCACATGAAATCGTTGTCAAAAAAATCAAAATCAAACATTTATTCTGCAAATAGGCCACAAGGGCACTTACACATGTCAATCAATAATTAACAATAAAAAATATATAAATCTTACAACAATAATTATTTATAAGTTGCAATTCAACATAACTAAATGTCACTAAGTGAAAACCATACCTAACAAAAAATATTAATTACATTAGATACCTACAAGGTCTCTATCAGAATTAACAAGAAGTTTTGTGATATCATTTTATAGGTAGGTATCCTGGAGATGTATAAGTTCTCAGAGCGTCCAGATACAATTAATAATTATTATTCAAAATCTTAGAGATGTATACATCTCTAAGCGTCAAAAGTTCAAAACACAAAAAATAGGTACAGTCTTTGCGAAATAATACAAATACTATCCCAGATAATTTATTATCATCTTTGTTCTGGGTTCCTGATTGGTCTAACAGGTCTCTAGACCAGCAAGGCAATGCTGCGGCCATTTTGGGAACCTTTGAATAAGTACATGACGCAGAGCAAGGTGTGGTAGGTTATGGTCTACATGACGCAGAGCAAGGTGTGGTAGGTTATGGTCTACATGCCGCAGAGCAAGGTGTGGTAGGTTATGGTCTACATGACGCAGAGCAAGGTGTGGTAGGTTATGGTCTACATGACGCAGAGCAAGGTGTGGTAGGTTATGGTCTACATGCCGCAGAGCAAGGTGTGGTAGGTTATGGTCTACATGCCGCAGAGCAAGGTGTGGTAGGTTATGGTCTACATGACGCAGAGCAAGGTGTGGTAGGTTATGGTCTACATGCCGCAGAGTAAGGTGTGGTAGGTTATGGTCTACATGACGCAGAGCAAGGTGTGGTAGGTTATGGTCTACATGCCGCAGAGCAAGGTGTGGTAGGTTATGGTCTACATGACGCAGAACAAGGTGTGGTAGGTTATGGTCTACATGACGCAGAGCAAGGTGTGGTAGGTTATGGTCTACATGCCGCAGAGCAAGGTGTGGTAGGTTATGGTCTACATGCCGCAGAGCAAGGTGTGGTAGGTTATGGTCTACATGACGCAGAGCAAGGTGTGGTAGGTTATGGTCTACATGCCGCAGAGCAAGGTGTGGTAGGTTATGGTCTACATGCCGCAGAGCAAGGTGTGGTAGGTTATGGTCTACATGCCGCAGAGTAGAGTGTGATAGGCAATGATCGGCACGACCCGCGCAATACGGTATCAATGACCTCAATCATTATATGGATATGCCCCGGGATTCCGTAATTCGAGTCGGTAAAGGAAGACAATTATTTTCTCATTTCAGTTAAGTATATAACGTGGACAAGATTAATGATTTTTACCATAAAAAAAAAAAAACATGAATTTCAAAATAGGTTAGTACATTTAATCATTAATCACAAAGTAAAATAACAAGTAGGTACAAAACTATATAATTATGAATTCATACAATGCACTGTGCACTTTATATTTTACGCAATATAAAAAAAAAAATCATATCAATATTTCTTTAACGAAAAATTATACAATTTTTGAGTTTATTAAATATTCTGACTTCTATTTACAAATACATTTATTACCTCTCAATAGAGTTATTTTTGCGAACTATATCACGGGATTATAATCATGTCCATATTAATATTTCATCTCGGAATCCCGCGGTGTTGCACGGGTCGTGCCGATCATTGGCTGATAGGTCATGGTCATCAAAAATTTTTGGATAAAAGAACCCAAAAATGTAATTAATGAATGGTAATGAATACCGAAGGGAAGTATTAGCAATAATTGTTGAATTCTGTTTCTTGTTTTGATCCTTGTTTTGTTTCTTACACTAATCGACCTAGTCCCAAACTAAGCAAAGCTTATACTATGGGTACTTTAACATGTTTATCGTGTATAGACGACGATAAACATATAATATATATTTATAAATACTTAAAATGTATTTATAAATATATATTATAATATATATTTATAAATAAGTACATGTGTTGATTCAAGAGTGTTTAGGTGATCAAGCATATAATATTATTTATCATATACTCGTAACAACTAATTTCGTATTGTATATCTGACTAGCTCCATGTGCAATTGTGCAGCCCCGCGTATTGCAAAGAACGCAGACAAACCTGCGGGATGAAATTTACCCTATAACCATCCAGAAAGTTCATTCTAATAGAAGCAGGTGAAATAATTTTTGAAATCGGTCAAGCGGCGGAGATTACCCAAAACATACCAACGTCATCTTTCTTTTCATCTCACAGACTTTACCTTTTTACATATAATATTAGTACTAATAATATTAGAAGAAAGCCACCAGAATTAAAAGTTTGCCTCAAAAAAAAAATTGTCAACTCATTAGTACGAAAACAGATGTGTTTATATGTATGTATGTTTTCGCTTATACATTGTCATGCAGAGAGTAAAAGTGCAGTGACTGGTTCTTTGTCCGCTCGTTTTTCGGGCACGCAGTCAAGGTCGCGCGTAAATGCAATTACTAAATGCATTTATAACTTGAGATTATTTGACTTGGCCGCATTGCATCAAAGTAGTCCATTAAAAAAGTAACTCTACCATCCAAGGCACAAGATTCAAATTCAAATTAAACTTTTATAAAAACTCGCCCACATGAAATAATCTCAACCGCAAATGCAATAAACGCAGTTACATCGCTTCCGCGTCGTGATGGGGTTTTTAAATTTTGAATTCGATGCTTGGTTGATGTGTTGTTTTCGGGTTATGGTTTGAGTTATATTTTGAGACTTTTGACTGCGTATAACATTCGGTCTCATCATAGGTCACTCAGGATCAGACTATGTTTAGTAGGTACATGCTATGATGAAGCTAGAGAAAAAAGCTAAAAAAAAATCGTGGCTGATCCGGTGGTTTTTTCCTGTATGTAGCGGAAAGCGACTACGGCGTAGGCCCCGCTACGCGGGTCCTAGGGAGTGTCAGTAGCTATTAATATTGTATGTACATTCATGAATGGAATGTATGTATATACCATTCGTTCACTAACTTTTTTGGACACAGTCAAATTGAATAATTCCCCAAACGAAGGAAAATGCGGAAAAAAAGTTCGCCGGGCTAACATTACCAAATTAAAGAGCAATATTTAAGGTAGGTATTAGTGTGTTAGGTGTCAGTCCTAAATGCTAAATGCACGAATTAAGAAAGCATTTTTCTAAATATTTACTCAGTCATGTCACAAGAAAAAAGGAGCAAATTTAAAAAAAAAACCGATGCTGATAAAATGAAATGTACGGCGGCGTAATACTTTATAATTATAAATGGATGCTTATCTCATAATTCAAATTGTTGCCATATAAATAATTTAAAAAAAATGCTTACGTCACGACTCGCTGGCCAGACTCGAATACTTCTAAAGTATATTTTTTTAATCGCTTACAAAAAAATTACTCCCTTGCACATCAAAATTTAACAATTGCACATCAAAACCGAATTTTGATGAACAATAGGTACCTATTTTAGCCATGCCAATCAGTATTTTTTAAGTCATTAGGTTTTTTTCAGCCCAAAAATAGATACTTAGCCCTTCTAAAATAATCCACGTAAAATACCTCAAGCAAATGCCTAAGTAAAACGAGTGAGCCCAGGTCATCTTCGCTGCGAAAATAAAATGGCTGTAAAGTTGCCTCGCGTCACTTCACCACAAAATGCAGAACGAATTCCGTGCGCTGGCGCTTTGTCTGTCAGGAGGTGAAACCATGTAACTGAGTTTAATATTTTTTTACACTCGATTTTTTTGGAGAGAGACGGGTATTTGTGGAAAATATATTTAACTTCCATGTAGCTACGAGAAATTTGCTTGTTCAATAAAAATTAAAAATGCAATTATTTGTGAACTGAATCAGTAGGTACAATGTTATCTAAATATTAAATATGTTGATACATGATTAACTCTACTTTAAATGTTTATTAAAATAAATAAAACACTTTTAAATAATATACTTACATAAAGCAAAACCTATGACAAACTTTATTATTTGATCATTAAGACAATATTTTATCATTAACTTGCCTAACAGAATCTTACTTCCATGATAAATATTAGATATTCGAATTCTTAATTAGTTATCGTCATATTTTTTTTCTATTAATACAAAACAACCATCAGATTACATCCTCATCATCATATCAGCCGAAAGACGTCCACTGCTGGACATAGGACACCCCCAAAAGAGTGCCACGATGACCAGTCCTGGGCCCCCCTTTTACAAGCGGACTTCCGCGACCTTTACCAGGTCATCAGTCCACCTCATCAGAATACCTACACTTAATTAGACTGGCACTTCTCGTCATTCAAATCACTACAAAATCGTCAATTAATTGAGTAGTTTTTTTTTTAATTCTCATCTTTTAAGTTAGCACCATTTGCCTTCGAGCGGCGGCCTATCGCCGCGGTTGAATTCGACGCGGCCTTGACGCCGGTCAACGACGCAAGCGCACGTTTCGAGCGCAAAAATTAATACAAAAACTCTCATAATTTCAACAAGATCGAAAATTCGCAAACTTTTCTATGAAACTCACCCATATTTTCGAGATTCTACCTAAATATAGCTACGTAAGGTTATGTAGGCCTATGAGGTCATTAACATGTTTTTTTGGTGGATGTAAGTACAAAATTACTATTTTCATGCAAAACCAGGTTGAGTGACCGACGCAACAGGCGGCCCAGAATCTAAATAAAAGTAAAAATGTGCATCCAAACTGAGACCACTGAAGGTCGATGGCCTTAGAAGCGTCATTCTTATATCGGCTGCATTTTGGCCGAAAGAAACAGAGTCGTTATACCCGTCCTACTTCCACTCGCCGCAGCCCCATTCATTTTCGTGTGCGTGATGAATACTGATTATCTCATTCCCTCTTTAATTTTGCCCAAGTGTGCGTAAGTGTGGTTGTGTGTGTCACAAAAATTATCTGTTCGACGCTGGTTGAATGCGAATCGGTCTTCGAAAAATTATTCGATGAATTTTTATTAGCCTCAAATTCCAAGTATGGTACGCACACATGTGCGCAATCGTGTTTTATACATCCTGTGAATCGAACTTTATTTTTATGTAACATTCATTTTGTTTTTTGTTCAAATTATGTTGCGGTAGGTCGCGGATGTGTATATATGTGTGTGTGCGTACGTGTTTTGGTTTCGGTATTCTAATTCGGAACCGGTTGACGGCGGTTTTTTGTCGTTTTTTGTTATTGGTTGTTTTGAAGACTTTATATTCATTGGTTGGTTTCGTTTAAGCGCATTAGGAGCAAAAAATGTGTTCTACTCCATTGTTATTGGAGAACAAATATGTTCAAACGCTTTTATGATAAGGTCGAGCCACTCCTCTTTTGGTTAGGCTTTGTATAATGTATTTATGCCTAATTAATCGATATTGTAACAATATCGATGTTATGTAACATAGGTAGCCACTAAAATCCTGAAGTCCCAATTAGGTTTTTGTCGTTGATTTCACCTACAGTACCAAAACTACTACTACAGCAACAAAAGTACCTAGCTGGCAACTCGCACAAGGTGTTCGAAATTATGTAGGTAGGTAATTACAAGGTTTTATTCCCATATTGTTAGAGCCTAAAAGTGGAATCAAACGACACCTCACGTGTTTAATACCCATGAAGATGTTTAGCCTACAAAGCGTGTCAAAGAATGAGACAAACAAAAAAAAACTTACATAAGTACTTAGTATATTACACACAGTCGAAAAATTTAAAAACCTGTCTGCATGATTTTGTTGTGCATTGATAGATAGGGCAGTGAAAATAAATTATTGCTTTAGTGGTTAAAGATAAAGTTGACTTTATTGAACATATTTTGTGGACATCTGTCATTAGCTAAGTATACCTATACTTATAGTTTTTTTAAGTTTTGCGTTTTCGTATGTACAGTCGGCAGCACATACATCTGAACACTACAGAGGGTGTAAAAATATCTGAACATGCACCCTAATGCCTTGAAAATAGAGTTGAGTTCAGATGTTTGTGACGTGCTTGTTTGCTCCGATGTAGGTATGTGATGGCTACTGTACTATCGGCCAAAGCCAGAGTCGACCACCTTAAAGGCGCATTTTGGTTCCTGCCGTTTAACTCAAACTCAAACTCAAAATATTTATTGCACACATAATATTACAAGTAATAAAATGGACCCCGTAAGGGCACAGCAAAGAAGCTTAAATCTAGGTTACATTTAGCTTAAATCTAGGTTGCAGGTACTACCTGGATAGTATTAGTTCCACCTTGAACTAATTTTCTTATTATGTATAGCTACTGCCTAATTAATTAAAACATTGCAAAGCGATTCTGTTTTGAATCTGGTCGACTCTGGCTTTGGCCGATGATACCTATTGCCGTTGATGATTGTTGATAAAGAAACGGGTAGGTGATCTCGGTTCCCTGCACTCACTTGCTTCTGGCAACCAGAGTTGCCAACTTCGTGCACACACAAATCGAATTCTATATCGACAAGCGAATTGAGGGCGACTTTAATTTTTTTAATATTAATTTAGGCTTAGTTTTTAGGGTTCCGTACCCAAAGGTAAAACGGCCAAGTAACACAGAAAGCATTTTATCAAACGAATAGTAAACTGATGTAGAACTTAAGATCCGTATAAACTCTTATATACGTTCACCGAGCATCTTGACGCTTTATATTGGCATTTCGAAACCATTATGATGCTTAACACTGTGTAGCGGTTGGATAATGGCACATCGAAATGCTTTTGTAAAGCCGTTTTTTAGTGCAGCAAACCACAACGCAGCTGTACAGCTTTCAGCCGTTTTTAGTGCATTTGGATCTACAATAGCATTATTAAGTAGTAAATAAATGCTTAATGCTGTTTAATAGCATAAACATGAACCATTATAATGCCATGTAAATCTGCTATACGGCCGTCAGCTGTTTTTAATGCCTTTGGGTCTACAAAAGCATTTATAAATAGCAAATAAATGCTTAATGCTGTTTAATAGCATAAACATGAACCATTATAATGCCACGTAAATCCGCTATACAGCTTTCAGGTGTTATTAATGCTTAAGGGTCTACAATAGCATTTTTAAGTCGCAAAATAATGCCTAATGCTGCTTAATAGCATAAACTTTTACCATTACAATGCACCGTAAACAGGTATTTCGGTGAACCCATATAGAACTAATTTATAGACAATAGCATTACAGTGGTTAATCAAAAGTCTCCTTTCTGATCTCTAGCTTAATAATTGATCATGTGTGAGTATTTATACTGATGGTGGCATTAATTAGCCTTTCTAAAGCCTCACCAGGCTGCCCTAGACCGACACCATTTTGTTAATATTATAACCAAAAAAATATTACCATGCGTACCTATATATAAAAGTAATATAGACCTTTATAATAATAAATAATAAATAAATATTACGGGACAATCTTACACAAATCAACCTAGACCCACGGTAAGCTCAGTAAGGCTTGTGTTGTGGGTACTAGGCGATGATATTTATAATAGATACATACATATAGATACTTATATACATATATAACATCCATAACTCGGGAACAAATATTCGTATAAAATGATATAACTTAATTTAATACTACCCAACCAATACTGTTCTATTAATTATGCAAAATTCGTTCCATAATAGAAATACAAAATTGTTTAGGTTTTTTTACTCATATCTTTATATAATATTTTATATCAAAACCACAAAATATCGAAGGCGCGTGAAAATATTCAATGAAACTCATATAGACATTTACAGTAAACCACATTGCGCAGTAATATTTGAAGGCAAAAATTAACAAATGAGTCAAACACTTATCCCGGAATTATAAATTTTGCGACCGTCTTCACTCGCTCAGTTTTGACCGTCCATACTTTATATTGCAAGACAAAAGTAGTTACTTTACAATTAACATTTGTAAGGCCGGGGTATTAGAGATGTTTTTGCAATGTTGTAGGGTTTATTTAAGTTCTAATTGTGAACATTTAAATAACTCCAATCATGCTTTTTCTACATTCTAATGCTATTCTAATGCTTTTGTAATGCAATTAACATGTTCACTATCAATAATTTTGCTCTTATAATGCTTCTGTAATGCGATTAGCAACTTTATTGACCATAATAATGCTTTTTTAATGCGATTGACACCTTCTTTGACCACAATAATGCTAATATAATGCGCCTGTAATGCAATTAAACAACTATTGTGACACTATTTAGGATCTAAAGCCGTATAATTTGTGCCCAAATAAGCATTATAATAGCCGTATAAACGTTTATACGGCTACTATAGAACTAATTCAAAATGCGAAAACGATACAGAAATGCTGTAAGTCGGCCGTTATACTGCTTTGATGTGTTACTTGGGGGGACCCTACTACTAAGCCTCTGCTGTCTGTCTGTCCGTCTGTCACCAGGCTGTATCTCATGAACCGCGATAGTTAGACGGTTGAAATTTTCACAGATGATGTATTTTTGTGGCCGCTATAGGTAACAACAAATACTAAAAACAGAATAAAATAAATACCCATTTAAGGGAGCTCCCACACAATAAACGTGTGTTTTTGCCATTTTTATAGATAATGGTACGGAACCCTTCGTGCGCGAGTCTGTCTCGCACTTGGCCGGTTTTTTTTTAATCAAGTGAGCGGATCGAATTTCGAAACTTTACTGGCTCTCATTGCCCAGTGTATAAATTATTGTTATACAATCAGCGACAAAAACGGCGTTGGACCGGTCGACGCTAGGTTTTGCACGGCAGGTGTGTTATTCGCTACGCGTTAATGCGGCTCACCCCGCCGCTCACCCGTTACGAAACTAGACCTCTACCTTACGCTTAATTACTACGCATCGCGGTGTCAAGGTATAATTGTGGGTGAGCGTTGAGGTGAGCTTAAAGCAAGTTACAGAATAGGGGGGCAGGTGACGGGATGCTGTCGTCTTGTTGCCGTGGGGTCCCTCACCCGCGATATAGATACGGGTTGTAGATATAAATATACTTTATGACTCTTGCGAAATGATTTTGTTGGTAAAATGTGATTCAGGGTAGAAGAGAAAAGAAAACGAACGTTGTTTAGAACAAGCCTAAACAGTTTAAACAACTGTAAGAAGACTACGGAAAAGTAACTGAAAAAAATGTTTTTTTTCATACAAAAGGTAGCCTTACACCCGCAGGTCGATCACGTAACACATTGTACGCGCGTTATGTATAGGTCTAAATGTCACTTTTTATATGGAAAAATTACAGTTAAATTGTCTAACGCGCGTTCGGAACATTACGTGGTTACCTCTCTGGAGCAGCATTATTTTATCAAAATCGGTTCAGTCTCTTAAATGCTATGGTGGAACGTGGAACACTCGTACAGTCAGCATCATAAACGCATGTATACACTTTTGGAGGTTCTAGCTGGACCTTATACCTATCTCTAAGCGATAAGGCTTTATGATGCCGTCTGTACCTAAATGAAAACATAGACTGCTAAAAAAGTTTCTGTCAAAAATTTCATTTTTGGTACAAGCTTTTATTGCCTTCTGTACTTTTCTGCATACCATCATCAACTACTCATTGAGACGATTCTAACGAGCCCAAATTCAATGGGGTTGTGTCGTTTTATTGCGCTCCAATCATCATATATCAGCTCCAAGTCATCATAATATTGCATTGTCATGCGATATACATATGCATGCAAAATTTCAGCTCAATTGGATAACGGGAAGTGACTAAAAATCGATTGCAAATTTTGACGGACAACTTACATACTTACATATTTACATACTTACATACGAACAGTGCAAGTTAATATAAAGCTTGTAAAAATATATCCCTTCCTTCCGGCTGTACCGTAGTCGGGCAAAAAGACAAATATGATACGTTGACATAATGAGATCATAATATATGAGAATCTTCTTTCAATGAAACAACACCAAAAAGGGCATTGAAATACGATGTATGTTTCAGTTACATTATATTTTCTTCATAAATCAAGAAGATTCCCATATGATCTCATTATGTCACCGTATCACATTGGAGCATTAAGCCCAACTCCCGCTAACCCTCCAGCTATGGAATACGCTCCCGATGGACTACAGGCAGCAGCGGTCGCCCGCGAGGCCCTTGCTTGCGGCCCGCGAGCCTCCATGGCTATTCTGTATGTAAAGGTCGTTGAATTCAGAATTTTGGAATTGCCTGCTAAAGTCACAAATAATTAAGAAGTGCGGCCCGCTTATTTTTTTAAAATTCCTATATGTCCCTTGGTTGCTAAAAGGTTGCCCACCCCTAGACTACAGTATAATTATGGGCTCTTCTAGAAAGGAATGTAAAGGTTTGAAAAGGTCAGCAGCAACGGTCATGTGTGCCTGGACTTCCAGTCGTCAACATGCTACGGTAAGCGCTTCCCAGCTGCGGCAGCTGCAGTTATTGCAATTAGAACCGATGGCCGTTGGGGCGGAAAGGTTCTCGAGTGGCAACCACGTACCGGAAGGCGTGGAGTGGCTAGGCCCCCCACAAGGTGGACTGATGACCTGGTAAATGTCCGGGAGTCCGCGCTGGATGCGGGTGGCGCAGGACCGGTCAATTTGGCACTCTTCGGGGGAGGCCTATGTCCAGCAGTGGACGTCTTTCGGCTGATATGATGATGATGAAGCGCTTTCCATCGGGTGGGCATATGCCACCTTCGTTGTATAAAAAAAAGTGATGTCAATAATGTTGCTATATTGAGCATAGATGGTGTTTTGATACCTAGGCTAGGTACTTGTGATTCTGTTATATAGGGCAACAGATGATGATAGTAAAGGCATTATTATGGAATAATATAAATAACTTCAACTCAGAAAAGTCGAAAAACCCCCGAAATTTTAATTTCAAAGTTTAATATACAAAGCAAGAGGTCCTGGGTTCGAATCCCGGAAAGGGCATTTATTTGTGTGATGAGCACGAATATTTGTTCCTGAGTCATGGATGTTTTCTATGTATTTAAGTATTTATTTCTCTATATAAGTATCTATATATCGTCGTCTAGTACCCATAGTACAAGCTTTGCTTATTTTGGGACTAGGTTGATTTGTGTAAGATTGTCCGCAAATATTTATTTATTTATTTATTTAATATCTCAAACACGGCTGAGCCGTTCATTTTGTATAATGCAGTTACGCTTACGCCTGCTAACGATATTGATAAACTTCAAATTAAAGGAAAAATTTAAAAATTTAGGTTCCGAGCTGGATTCGAACCGGCGACCACGGGCATACATGGCAGTTCGGAACCTAAATTTTTCAATTTTTCCTTTTATTTGAAGTATACGGCTGAACCGATTTTGATGAAACGTAGTTAAGAACCATCTCGATCACGTCAGCTTTTGGACAAAAAACGGCATTAAAATCTGCCTATTCGTTTAGGAGCTACGATGCCACAGACACGTCAAACTTATAACATCCCTCTTTTTGCGTCGGGGGTTAAAAAGAGGTAGGTATTACCTAGATAGGTTATTAAGCGCTCCACAAAATGGCACACTAAAATTGAGTCAATGGGGAACTTGCACGGGACTTCAATTTCGAATAAATTGCACTCAATCGATGCGGATATACGTAGAAATATCATACAAAAGAAAAAAAAGGAAAGTAAAACGATTGTATTCGTTTTATCTCACGTTAAAATTACGATTTTTTTTTTCGATAAAATAACATAACAGTTACCTACATAGAATATTATAATTAGAAATAATATTTTATATTTAAGTAGGTATAGACTTAAACGCAAACTTTATGGAGATAGTTGCAAATTAATGACTAACTGCATAGTAAACGCGCCGAGAATATATGCTGTGACGTCATAGCATAAGCCCGTTTAATATAGAGCGTTTTCGGGGGGTGCCGGCGCGTGCAGTTTTCAAATGCATATAACATCAAAAAAATAAATCATAAGAAAGTTTTAATGCTACAGTTGTTTTAATGCTGGATTATACTTTTGATTTTCGTAATAAAATAAATAGATGCAAGTTCCCTATTATCAACTTGCCATAGTTTCGCGTCATCAATGGAAACGTAACAAACGTGGCTCAGCTGTCAGATGAGTCTAGCCATTTTTAAACAGGGAATTTCGTATAGAGAACGTATCTATACCTCTTTTTTATATTATATCATTGTGTTTAATGCGCCCTTAGCTGTCATAAATCAGTTTTTTTCAGTAATTACCAACGAAGGGCTGCAACCCCATTGCCGCGACTGCCTTCAAAATAGTCTATTTACAAAATCCAAGTCAACAATCTAGGCATAAAGGGGCTAAAATGGCAATTTATTTCTCGGTCATTACCCTGCAACCCTCCTAGATTAGCAGTGAACAAAAATGGCGCACTTATTGTTTTTTTTAAAGCTGTGTGTACAAAGGGTGTTTGGGCCTAGCCAGCCAATGGACGGGCTCACCGTAGCAATAGATAGGGGATGTCGCGTACCAGAAAGCGAACAGCGCTTCATAGATAAATGCAGCGCTGGAATTTGAAAAAAAAAACATGTTTAGGGTAAAACGGGACCCTATTACTAAGACTCCGCTGTCCGTCCGTCCGTCCGTCCGTCCGTCTGTCTGTCACCAGGCTGTATCTCACTGATACCGTGATAGTTCCAGCTGAAATTTTCACAGATGATGTATATCTGTTGCCGCTATAACAACAAATACTAAAAACACAGAATAAAATAGTTTTTTATTGATAATGGTACGGAACCCTTCGTGCGCGAGTCCGACTCGCACTTGGCTGGTTTTTATATTTCTCACTCCAATGTTTTTCGCTCTTATATTATGGCTTTCTGTCCCTGTCCCTACCTACAACTCGTCGGAAATATCTGCGAACCTCGCTTCGCCAAATCCCAAGCTGTAAGATTTTTCTGGTGGTCACCTTGCCAGTCTATAAGACCCCATCAAAATCTCACCCCCACCATGTCTCCTTCCCGGAGATCAATTCTTTCAGGAGAAATCAGTCGTATTGCAGCTTGATAGTATGCTCATTGCTCAAGCCAGGCTCGCATATATTTCCGACGAGTTTACTTCCATCCACCTTTCCAGCTTCTACGATATCATAAGCCATTACGTGAAACGTGTAGGTAGTAATTTTTTTGTTTGTGTGAGCATGATATTCATGTGGCAAGACCATTTTAGGCGTCGTACCTATGTTTAAATTGTTTAAGATCATCATCAGTCTTTTACTTACGGTGTACAAACTAATCAAAAAGTAAATCCAGTTTCAAAATAAAAAAATAAACGATTAGATCAAAAATTATCAATCAATCAATTATTTATTCTGCAAATAGGCCACAAGGGCACTTTTACATGTCAAATGGTATTCTACAATATAATATTAATAATCTTACACAATAATAATTTTAAAATTGCAGATTTTAACCAATTATTAGTACCTAAATGGTTAACAAACTAAATGTCACTAAATGAAAACTAAAAAAATCCAAAATTGTAAAATATTATCAAATACATTCGATATAAGGTCTGTATCAGAATTAACAATAAGTTTTGGCCTATAGGTATGCAATCTGAACCTGAAATCTGAAAAACCAGGTTGCCTATGCTAGGCTACCGATTTTCGTCAGGATTTAACAAAAGTGGGTAGATAAGTACTTTTGTCTAATGCTGATGAACACACACACACACACGTACACACATTGACAAGAAAATTAATTTAAAGGTCGTCTGGAAGAAATCACTCTTTAGCGATCAGACCGATTATTGTATAGGTACGCCTACGTCCTTGTTTGGTTTTTTTTTTTGGTGAAAGTAAATAAAAGTTGTGGGTTGATGCGGGTGGCACAGGTCTGGTCATTTTGGCACTCTTTGGGGGAGGCCTATGTCCAGCAGTGGACGTCTTTTGGCTGATATGATGGTGATGATGATGAAATAAGAGTTGGCCCATTTATGTAAAACCCTATAAACCCAGGTTGTCTATGCAGCGCTGAGCGCTGTCAGCCACCGACTCCCCTAGCCCATCTCTCGCTTACACATTATTGCAGTTTGATGAATCGAGCGCGGTCGTTCAACCTACATACGAATGTGAAAAATTAAAACCATACTTACACCGCTTTGCCGGCCGGCCTGATTGAGAGCTATAAGTATTGTTCATTTGTTTTATAGGGGAAAGGAATTTGTTTTTATTTTTTATTTACTAAATGTAGGTAGCAGCCTTACATTGCACGTAGAACCGATGGCTGTTGGGGCGAAAAGGTACCTACTCGAGTGGTGACCACGTACCGGAAGGCGCAGCGTGGGTAGGCCCCCATAAGGGATGCACGTCCCTGACGCGCAGGGTGCGAGCCAGCCCCAACGGCATCCTGAAGGCATTTGCAGCTAGGTTTGACGGTCAGTACCTGAACCATTGCCACATGATTCATCTACTGACATGCAAACCAATTTACTGTAAGTATGTAGTGTAGTGTCTTTGTTTTGTATGTCCCTTTTTTAGACTTAGGATGATTATTTGTATTTTATTTTGTATTTTAAATTACTAATTGTAGCAATTAATTGTATATGGACTTAGTCTGAAATAAACGATTTGAATTGAATTGAATTGAATAAGGTGGACTGATGACCCGGTCGCAGGACCGGTCATTGTGGCACTCTTTGGGGGAGGCCTATGTCAAGCAGTGGACAACGGCTGATATGACGATGATGATGAGATAGTAGCCAGTAGAGTTCAAAAATATGTGCACGGCGGACTATGTCATCAAAAATAATGTGAACACGATTTTATTGTTAATGGCATAAGGTTGGTCAGATATTTTTGAACCTTTGGGAACGTAGGTACATAAGTATATTTATGTACTCGACTGTACCTATTAGTAAAATGTTGGAATGTAGGTTAGGTAGGTACTACCAAATATAAATATAAGAAAGAAAGAAAGAAAGAAAGAAAACATTTATTCGTGGACAAAACAATGGGTGTAAAAAGCAAAACACAGAACGTAAAAATAGCAGGATCCACGAAAAGGCCCCGACTCAGCATGGTGCTAACCTAGAAGGCCAGCGCTGGTCTTCCGTCGGAACCTTTCGACCTTATAACAATAACTGAATAACTAAATGCGCTAAATTTCAAAATTGTAATTTAGAAAATATTATGTTCTACGAGCTAATACATAAAGTAAAATTTGGTAAAATATCAGAATGTATGTGAAGGTAGAATGTAGGTCACTATTACTATTTACACAATAGTACAGTAAATTATCAACTAATGAATTAAATTCCAAAGCCGTAGGTAGGTACATGTACGTAAAAGATGTTCTTTACACGAGCCAGGATTATCTCTACTTCAATTTTATTGCTATAAATAGGTAAAATTAACAATCTAGAAAATTCCGCAGGGCGTCAACAATGTCAAAATTTAATCGTTTTATCGGCCGGCCTGATTGAGTAATATTGTTCATTTGTTTTTTTTATAAAAAAAAATATTTCATTTTGTAACGATTTTCTTTTCAGGTTGGTATTCTCGTGAACGATTTAAGATAGGATACGGGTTTATATTTCCCTCTCCAGACACATGGGTGTGATTTGCGAGGCTGTTACACCTACAAATTGTTGCTTTTATAAATATGTTTTATACAAAAAGCTCGTTGTTGATCAGTAAAACGCTTCATTGCAAATAAAACTGCATAAAGTAATGTCAAATTTCCTTCCACACAAAAACTATATAATTTATTATTATGCAAGATATTCAGTATTAAGTGTAAGCTACGGTAGCCTAGTGGTTCAGGCATGCGGCTGTCAAGCGGCGGTCGTGGCTTCGAATCCTGGCTCGTACCAATCAATGAGTTTTTCGGAACTTATGTACGGAATATTAACCGTTAGCTTTCCAGTGAAGGAAAACATTGTGAGGAAACCGGTCTAATCCCAATAAGGTCTAGTTTTCCCTCTGGGTTGGAAGGCCAGATGGCAGTTGCTTTCGTAAAACTAGTGCCTATGCCACATCTTGGGATTAGGTGTCAAAGCAGACTCCGAACTCCTTTAGGGCACAACCGGGAATAACGCTAGGATGATGATGATAAAGATATTCAGTGTTGCCATTTACAAAAAATTATTGCCTACCCTGTAGGTATTTCCGGCAACAGAAACTATAGTTTCCGACTTAGATATGGCAGATCCCACTGCACTGTGTATACAAAATTTCATGTAATGGAACGAGCGAGCGAAGCGAACGAAGTTCTATGTTCAGCTTGGGCTGACCGTTTGTAGGTATGACCGGATGTCCGGACGTCCGGATGTCCCGATTCCGCGCTGTTATACTCTACAGGTCGCATTTCTCGACCGATTCTCGTGAAATTTTAATGAGCAGGTTCGATAACTATGTATGTAGTTTTTTTTTCGAGTCACTTTGTGCTTGTCTACATAGGTATGACGTTATCGTTTTTTTTTACTATTTTGGACCCCCCTCTATCGTCATCCTGTTAATGCCTTGAATGAGGGGTTCATAAACCCGCCTAATATAATTTACTTTAAAAACAAAGTTTTAACCGACTTCAATTCAGTACTCCGCCAAGCCACATGAACATTACCACATTTTTTTTGCAATTTACCACATGAACTGATTTCCGAGAGCAAATGCGTTGATTATTAGAGAAAAAAACCAAATCACCGTATGTGAGCCGATAATATTTGAGGACTTCCGTCGTTTCCTCAAGGATCTCAGAATTACCCTTGGCACTTCATTGTTTGCCATTTCAACGCAATCATATCAGAAACTGTGACATACATTTATAGTTTGAAGTAGGTAGGTACATCATTGAGAAGTTCCACAAGCCATCTGTGGTCTTCATCATCACTTCCACTCCACCAAATTTAGGACTTCCGGGTGTAAATACACGAGTTATAATAGAAAATACCGAAATTACTACACGCGTGCCTAATATATTTGAGGAGTTCCCTTAATTCCTCATCCCTTCATCCAACTGGGGTTTTGAAAACAATGGGACCAATCTGGAAGCATATACTTACAATTAAAAAAAGAGTTGTACGAGTCGGTTCATATTAAATGACGGAGTTCTGAGGTAGTTAACAAACATTAAAAAAAAAATACATCCGAATTGAGAACCTCCTCCTTTTTTTTGAAGTCGGTTAAAAATGACTACCGTCATCCAATGGCCAGACCCCCTCCCCTTTTTTTAAAACCCCTATTTCGATATTCAATTTTTTTTAAATAATGCTTGCGAGCTCTACAGCTCACATACCCATTAGTCATGCATGTTCTTTCAAAATGAGAACCAAACTACATTTGTATCGAGAGTCCAGCGTCCTGGCGAACCTTAACAGGTTTTAGCTAATCACTATAACCGTCCTCAATACTAACTCCACGTTTTTACAGCCGCTCTAAGCCAGATCCGTAATACCTGAGTAATGGTGATGCACCAAGATTATGTTTATGACTCCATGCGATTTCATTAGTTAAGTGATTTACACGGTTTACTACATTATAGCACCATTACCGGGACAAGGTAACACCGAATACCGGTTTGCCGTTGGAGGTAATTGGGAATTATTTGATGAGCACTTTGACCTAAGTAGTGACCCTGTCTACGAAGCTGGAGGACCGAAGGCTCAAGTATAAGTTTTATCTATACAATACGTTTACGAACGCGTTTGCGTTTAGTTTCAATTTGTATGGCAACGCGAACAGCGCCTCTGGTAGTAACTATAAGGAACTACGCGTTGCCATACAAATTGAAACTAAACGTATACCTACGCGTTCGAAAACGTAGGTATATGTATCAATAAAACTTATACTAGAGCTACAGAGGGGTAACGTTTCGAACGAGAATTAGGTTAGGACAGTTCAACTGTAATTTTCCCATACCAAGTTTACATTTAGATCTACAATGCGTTACGTGATCGACTAGCTGGTCTAGTTAGTAAGGCTATGAAGCCGATATGGGTTTGAAATTCAAACCCATATCGGATTCAAACTTTGAATCCCGGTAAGGGCATTTACTTGTGTGATGTGATGAGCACGAATGGTTGGTCCTGTCCTGAGTCTTGCATGTTTTCTGTGTATTTGAACCTCATTCCATAAAATAAAAAAAGCCTTTTATTTCTCGATGACATGCAGATAAAGAGATAACACACAGTATAATATAAATAAAGTAATCTGAATATAAGAATTAACTCAACAAAATATAACAATTCCATTTAAAATAACATATATGATATAACATTAGAATGTTAACGGACAAATTAGTCTACTTTTCTTCGTTTACCGAGGATATCCACTATTACAATACTAAAAATGGTTTCCTTGAAATCGCATGACGATTAAAGGATGACTCACGCTAGAACGTGCCGTGTCCGGCCCGGGCCGTTTTCTAGGAAAAACGACGGCGTTTTTGCGCAGCCGAGCTATAGGTACCCAAGCCCGGCCAAGCCGTGCCGATACCGAGCCGCTTCCTAGCCACGGCCGTGGGTATGGCTCGGCCGCGCAAAAACGCCATCGGTTTCCTTAGAAAACGGCCCGGGCCGGACACGGCCCGTTCTAGCGTGAGTCATCCTTAACGCTCGATTTTTCTAATGTCCTATGAAAGTTCTATAAGTTATTTGGAAATCGCGAAACGTCTGGGTGATGTAACTCGTTACCGAAGAGCTGGCGGTCTTCTCGCGCAACGCATCAGCATTGCAATTCAGCGGGGAAATGTCGCCAGCATCCTCGGTACAATGCCTCGAGGGCCTTTTTTAGATTTAACCTAGTTATAATTTCATTTACGTCATACCTGGCCATAAAGTAGGAATTACCGCACGCTATGCGTGCGGAAAACCCCACTTCCTGGCCAGATAGAGACGTAAAATGTTGTACTCACCACGGGCGGTAATAAAGAAAGCCTCAGAGCGCATATTTATCGCCCTTGCCTTCGGCTCGGGCGTCAAATACCTGCGATCTGAGACATTCTTTGTTTAACCGCCCTAGGTAAGTAATGTACTATTAGTTTATGTTAATTAATATATTGTATTTACTTTAGAAAATAAATGTTTGTCCGTCTATGGAATATGGTAAGTATGGAATGTATATATATCATCATCATCATCATCATATCAGCCGAAAGACGTCCACTGCTGGACATAGGCCTCCCCCAAAGAGTTCCAAAGTGAAAGTGAGTGAGTGAGTGGAAGTATATATCTACTCAAAAGAAAATAAGGGCCACTTACATATTTCTGTTTTTGAGTAAATTTTTAGATGTAAACTAATTAATAAGTGACTAATTAATCATGTCCGGCCTCCTTCAGTATCCAACCTCTTTAATGCTGGTGTTTAAGTCTTACAGCTGGCCAGAAATTGAAGCAAATAAAAAAAACGAGTTTCAGGTCAAATTCCTTTCAGATGGAATCACAATTTTATTCTGTTAAAAAACTATTTCTGTCCATCTTTTGCTTCTTTTAACATCTTTTGTTAATAATGCCACGTCAACGAAGGCATATGGATACCATTACTGCCACCAGAGCCGTTACATTGATTGCTGAAGGTCATTCACAGCGGTCTGTAGCTTTTTCGTTGGGTTTCTCTCGCCGAGCCATCCAAAATGTGTGGGATCGGTTCCAAGAGACTGGCAGTGTTGCAAGAAGGCCTGGATCGGGCAGGGTGCGAGCGACTACGGCACAAGAGTATCGCTACATCCGATTGAGTGCCCGTCGAGAGCGCTCTGTGACGGCACGTAAGTTACAAAATCGCCTACGGTTGACAACGGGGACTCGTGTTAGTGACCAAACGATACGTAATCGACTGCATGTAGACCAGCAAAGGTCCAGACGCCGAGTAGTACGAATTCCTTTATCTAGGGTTCAACGTGGAAATCGTTTAAGTTTTTGCCGCGAATATTCAGATTGGAGCATGAATCAATGGGGTATGGTGCTCTTCACAGATGAGTGTAAAGTGAAGCTTTGTAGTGATGATCGGCGGATTAGAGTATGGAGACGACAGGGTGAGAGATTTTTCGATGTCTGCATCAAGGAAATTGACCGCTTTGGAGGTCCTAGTGATAGTGTAGGAGATGGTTTGGGCTGGGATTAGCTTACAAGGCAAAACTGAGCTGGTTTTCTTAAATCAAGGCACAGTAACTGCACAACGGTACATCGATGAAGTCATCAGGCCTCATGTGATTCCATTCTCACAGAGAGTGGGGCCAGGGTTCTGGTTAATGCATGACAATGCCCGCCCACACACAGCTTGGGGCCACTCAGACTGTACTGGATGACTCCCATATTCGTGTCCTACCATGGCCTGCGTATAGTCTGGATTTAAATCCAATAGAGCATATGTGGGACCAATTAAAACGAAGGGTTAGGGAGCATGAGCAAGAGGTTCACAACCAGAAACAGCTTATGGATGCTCTGAAACGTGCGTGGGAAGAGATACCTGATGAAAACATCAGAAACTTAATCGAGAGTATGCATTCAAGGCTCCAGGAGTGTGAAAACAGGAGAGGAGGAGACACCCGTTACTAAACCATTAAAAAAAACAGCTTGTGTCAGTTTTTGTTTTGTTTTGCAAAGAGTTTCTGTTTAGTTTTTGCTGTTGACAATGGACTAATTTCATGTTAATTGAAATAAGTGAAACAATTTACTAAACAATTAAATGGTTATTAGCATAAGTTAAAACAAAAGCCTTGTTACATGTTATTTTAATAAATATACATTACTGTTTACTATATTTTTCACGTAGCAATCAAAATACTTAGTGGCCCCTATTTTCTTTCGAGTAGGTTATAATAAGTACCTACTTATTTATCTGTTTATACTACGACACTAGCAAACAAGCCGGTAATAGTTATAGGAGATGATATTACGCTGTATACCCTCCCTCTAGTTAATCTGATTTGTGAAAAGGAATAACAAATTCATCCAAACTGCAGTAGCCATACTCAATGATGTTAAACGGACCACATTCCAACTATTATCCCATCCCAATTATAGTCCAAAAGAACAATTATGTTCCAAAGTAGACTTACTAATTTCTGCCATAGCTGAGTGTGTACTTGTGTAGCCATGTACGCACTCAGCTATGGCAGAAATGAGCATTTGGAATTACTTAATGTCTGCCAATACTAAGGACTTAAGTACCTACTCAGTTATTTTCTTTGTTTTTAGTTGTCTTTTTGTAGATATACTTTGCTCCAGAGTTCATACACAAAACAGTCGGGTAATTAAAGTCACACCGAATTGTGTAATATTCGAGTTCATTTGGTCCATACTTAGCTGATTTGGAGTAATTTGCATTACCTATACTTGGGAGATTTTACGGTTCCTACATTAGACGTCAAACAACTTGACCAATTCTTTTTTATTCCATTCCTAAGCGAGTTAGAGTGATTTGTTAAAAATAACACATACTTAATTACAAAAAACTGGGGCGCTGCAGTGTCAATCTTTACTTCGGCTCCGCATTTAAAGTGATCTCAAAATTTAAATAAGTGCATTTACTTAATGGAAAGGACAAAAGTGGTGAAATAAACAAACGACTTACATCATACATTGTGGATAACGTCCAACGTTAAGTGGAAACTATGAAAACAGTGAAAATGTATCGCAAATAAACTAGTTGTATTGTGCGTTTCTACAGACTTATCTCCCGTACTTTAACCATAAAAAGTGAAAGACTAACTAAAAACTGAAGCAAATTGTGAACTTTTATAACTACGGCTATTATTTCGAAAATAAAGTGATATAAATAACCCTACTTTATTAAGTGACATGCAATAATTATACAGATAGACAAAGACACTAGCGACATCTGTTGAAAGTCACCCATACGTATCATAGCGAAAAACAACCAAGAAAAATAGTAAAAAATGGAGGAAATCATGCAAGAGCTTCGTAAAATTCGAGGTGATTTAGATGAACAAAAAACCGCAATAGAAAAGAGTGGAGAAAAAGTGGCGGAACAAGTTACACAAAATATAAACTGCATATTGGAAGATAAGTTCAAACTATTTAATGAAAAATACGAAAACCTCAGGGAAAAATTTGAAAACCAAGAAAAACGACTGTATTTCCTAGAAAAACAGGCAAGAAAAAATAACATTGTCTTTTTCGGAATAAAAGAAACTGAAATGTCATATTCTAACTTAGAAAGTCTCATGGTTAACTTTATCAAAGAACATTTCTCTCAGGAATTGGATAGCAGGGATATTCAAGAAGTCAGAAGAGTAGGCAAGAAAGGGGAAAGACCTCGTCCAATAATTGTTACTTTTTCTACACTCGGCACGAAAATTAATTTGTTTAAACACAGAAGTGCACTAAAAGATACCGGTTACTACATAACGGAAGATTACCCACAAAATATTCTAGAGAAGAGGAAAGAACTCCAAGAACAAGCAAGAATCGAAAAGGAAAAAGGAAACCTTGTAAGAATAAAATACGACAAGCTTGTTGTACGTGAAAAAAACAAAATAACTAGCAACAACAAAAGAATGCTTTCTACTTCGCCTGAAATCAAAACCACCAAAGGAGCCGAAACAAATACACAGGCTAACAAGAAAAACAAAACCCAAACACAAGTAAGAAGAACTTCAAGCCTATCGGAAGGAATTTTAAAACCGGGCATGCTGAATTACCTGATTAACAAGAACACGAACCACTCATCAGATCCACAGCAAAATAAAAACGATGTTATATAGCAACTACCGCCCCCCTCTCGCAACGCCAACACACAACAACCTCTATCAGAACTCCAAACTCATCTTCCAAGCCGGCTGGTCACCGTGGAAGATTATGACCAAAACCCTCCAAACATCTCTCCAAGAAATGAAAAAACGCCACAAAAAACGTTATACATTTTGACATATAACGTTAAAACACTTTCAACATACGAACGTTTAATAGAGCTAAGCGAAGCTCTCAAAGAAATTAAGTACGACATTATAGGATTAGCTGAAACGAGACGCATTGGAAACAAAATCGAAGAACATGAAAACATCATTTTGTGCCATACAGGCCACACACCTGGAAGATATGGCATAGGTTTTATAATTAAATCTCATCTCAAAAAGAATATAGAAAGTTACCTCGGTCTTTCCGAAAGGGTAGCCATATTGAACCTGCAATTCGAAAATACCAACCTATCCATCATTCAAGTCTACGCCCCTACCGCAAAAGCAAGCGACGATGAAATCGATAACTTTTATATGACAATAAACAGGGCATTAGAATTAGCTCACACAGACTACATACTGATGGGCGACTTAAATGCTAAAATTGGGATACCAAAAGATGAGGAACATTTAATCATGAAAGCACACGGATATGGAGATAGAAACGAGAGAGGACAAAGATTAATCGATTACGCCAGTGAAAACAAACTGTCCATAATGAATACTTTTTTCAAAAAAAAAACAAAAAACAAATGGACCTGGCGATCACCGGATGGGACCTATAAAAACGAAATCGACTTCGTGCTATCAAATCGACCTAGTCTGTTTAAAAATATAGAAGTACTGAACATTAATTACCCTTCAGATCATAGGCCAGTAAGAGCTACAATATTATATGATACACATTTTAAGAAAAGCAGAACAAAGTATACTAACTGTCAAATTAGCACAATGAAAAGCGAAGAAGAAATCTCCAAGTTTAAAGAATACCTAACCTCCTACATATCGAGAGATCAAATGTTCACACAAAATATTACTTCACCCCAGAAATACTACGATAACTTAATCAGACTCATTACCGCAAGCTTGCAAAATGCCCGAGAAGCACAAAACTCCAAGAAAAACCACAAAATATTGTCTGAGCGCACACTAAAACTTTTAAAAAGAAGACAAGACCTCCAAAGAAGTAAAAATAAAACTAGAGCAACAAGAAACGAAATCTCGGCGCTTTATAAGCTTGTTAGCAAATATATAAAAAAAGACTACGCTAACTACAGATATAAAACTATTGAAAAACACCTGCGCCAAACTGGAAGCACAAAAAAGGCATACAAAGAGTTGAAACCACATAAAACTTGGATCGAAGAGCTAAAACGAGGCGAACAAACTAAAAACATCCGCAGCGACGTTCTCAGTATAGCAACAGAGTTCTACAAGGAACTATACAGCGCAAAAGAGCCAAAAGACACCAGCCACGAAAACCATGATACCACAAGCGAAGGTAACAAACGAAATAGTTCCCAAATTGAAGAAAAGGACGTCATCGAGGCATTGAACAAACTAAAACCAGACAAAAGCCCGGGCTCGGACAACCTAGCAAACGAAACTTTAAAAATAGCTGCCCCAATACTAGCCGTACCCTTTACAAATTTGTTCAATTACATCCTCGAATCTGGAGAGACACCTACCCAATGGTCCGAATCTAACATCATTTTGTTATACAAAAAAGGTGACCCAAAGGATATAGGGAACTATAGACCAATAAGCCTATTGCCGAGTACATATAAGCTATTTTCTACAATACTGACCAAAAAAATAAGTTCTACACTAGAAAAGAGTCAACCCATCGAACAGGCAGGATTTAGAAAGGGCTTCTCTACAATCGATCATATTCACACACTCGAGCTTCTTATTGAGAAATACCATGAGAAAAAAAGACCGTTGTACTTGGCATATATCGATTACAAAAAAGCATTTGATTCAGTGTCACACAACTATATCTGGGAAACTCTAACAACACAAAATGTGGAGCACGAATATATAAGAGTAATCAAAAGCATATATAGCAACAGCAAAAGTAGAGTTAAACTAGAAGCAGCCGGTTCTTGGTTCCCTGTAAAGAGAGGTGTAAGACAGGGGGACCCCCTATCACCTATACTATTTATAGCCACTTTAGAGTCAATAATAAGCAAGCTTGACTGGAAAGAATGCGGCATAAAAGTAAAAACAAAGTACTTAAGCCACCTACGTTTTGCCGACGACTTAGTGCTGATATCAGAGAAAGGAAAAGAACTACAGCACATGGTTGAGTCATTAAATAAAGCTAGCAAGCTCGCTGGCCTAGAAATGAACCTCTCTAAAACTATGATAATGACCAACAGCACCAAGGTACAAATATATGTCGATGTCGAGCCACTTCAATATACCGAAAAATATATTTATCTAGGCAAACAAATAAGCTTCGACAGATCAAACAATTACCAGGAAGTTGAACGCAGGGCACAGCTAACATGGAATAAGTACTGGAGCTTAAAGGAAATATTTAAGAGCAACATGCCAATCCACCTGAAGACCAAGGTTATGAACTCATGCCTTATACCATGCCTGACCTACGCTTGTCAGACGTGGAAGTTTAACAGCAATATCAGAAATAAAATTAATACGTGCCAACGCGGAATGGAGCGCAGTATGCTAAATATAAAAAAAAATTATAAAATAAGACATACAAAAATACGAAACATCACAAAAGCAACAGACGGTCTGGCACAAGCTCTTGCATTAAAATGGAAGTGGGCCGGACATGTAGCACGCCTTCAAGATCAGAGGTGGACAAAAAGTGTGACAGTATGGAGGGGGCCAGTAGGTAAAAGAAATAAAGGGAGACCTTGCAACAGATGGGAGGATGAAATCAAACACACAGCGGGTCCAAACTGGTTACAAACAGCTAAGTCCAGGGAAGACTGGCTCACTTTGGAGGAGGCCTTTACCTGCAGAGGGGTTCTTGCAGAATAATGAGTGCAACAAAAATAATTATAATATTTTAAACTACCTAATATTATTTATAAAACTTAACTTACTAACATTAAAAATAACTAACTACTCAACTTTTGATATAACTACTTTGTAAACATAATTCTAAAAGAAATAAAAGGCTTTTTTATTTTTATTTTATTTTATTTATAATTACAAAAAGAATTGTAATTCCATAAAAGCACAAAACAAATTTGTTTTGTGATAAAAGCGGAGTCTTTTTTTATGGGAAGTATAGGATGCGCAATCCTTCCCCCACCACGTCATCTAATGCTCTAGAAGTTAGCCGGCTGTTATCCATACTTTGTAATATCTTGTAAAACTATTATTAACAATTAAATGAATGATTAGGATAACCTAACTTTTCCAGAATTTTGAGAGATGGTGCTATATCTGTTGTTATATGTGGTGTGGTGCATCAACGCCTTGCCCACTGATATCTAAGTGACGTCTTGCGAGTGGGTTTATGCGTCGTAAATAGTGAGTGCTCGTAACACGGCGCATTAGACAACGCACCCACGGGTTCTCGACGAGAGAACAACATCTAATACAACAAGATCATTGGTCATCATCTTTGTTTATATTTAAAATGGAATTCAAGGTGTTCCCGCTGAGCTGATCCGGTTTGTGGAAATGATGGAGCGGGCTTGGGAGTAAGCATAAAAGAGGGGGCAAATGCACAAAAGATCCCACTGGGTCGAAGTGTATCCAAAAGGGTCCTTATCTAGATAAGATAATATATCTATAATATACGTTAGGTACACAGTTTTTTTTAAAATGTGGTTGTACCAATGAAGAAGTTTTGGAAAACGCTAAGGAAAACAGACAGATAATATCCGCTATAGAAAAACGCAGCGCTAAATGCATCGGCCACCACCTGAGGAGTTAAAAATCCTAGAAGGCAGAATAGACGCTAAGAGACTGTATACATATCTAAGATCATTAGAATAATAATTAATAATTGTATCTGGACGCTCAGAGACCTTATACATCTCTGGGATATAAAATTATATCACAAACTTCTTGTTAATTCTGATAGAGACCTTGTATCGAATGTACTTCATTTAGTGACATTTAGTTCTGTTAAACTGCAACTTCCAAATAATTATTGTTGTAAGATTTATATCTTTTTTTATTGTAAATTATTGATTGACTTGTATAAGCGCCCTCGTGGCCTGTTTGCAGAATAAATGTTTGATTTTGATTTTATTTTGATTTTGATTTTAGATGAAACAAGAGGCCCAGAATACCTACCATGCATGGCACAGATGAAGGAACTGGTGATGTAGCCACATATACCAAGAAGTAAAGACGAGGGCCCAAGATAGATTAAAATGGAGAATGCTGCAACGACATAGGACCAGGCCGTCCTAATATTGATGATGACAGAAAAAAATGCCTCAAGGTGCCGTGGAAGATCACTAACCCGTTGGACCAGCGCCGTGAAGGAAATCTGCAAAGGAGACTTGCAGATGCAGACGTCTATCCGGATGGAAGAAAATTGAGGGCCTGGAGAGCAATAGTGTGCGAAGGGACGACCTCATGTAGTCCTTAAAGGCCTTCTACACCATCGGGATCAACCGCCGACCAATGTGTCCTTAGTCGGATCGGTCTTCGGCCGACAGCGTTTCAGACGTTTGGGACCAACCACGGACGCAGCCTGTCGCGAGGAATGCGCTCGCGACCAAGGCCGTTGACATCAACCAATATCGGTCGGGTCAACCGCTTTCTACACGGTCCATTTTTATATCAACCCGACCAAGGACACATTGGTTGGCGGTTGGTCCCGATCGTGTAGAAGGCCTTTAAAAGGCTGCGTCCGTGGTTGGTCCCAACCGTCTGGAACGCTGTCGGCCGACGGGAGCGCTTCAGTGTGTGCTTGTCAGTCGTCGCGAGCGCACGTTGTGCAATAGATTCGCAAAAAGAAAGCCGCGAACGAGAGGTTCTGACCGAATTTATATCTTTATATTTTGATTTACCATGTCTTTGGGACATTGGATCCGATTTAAACAAAGATAAGACCCAAAAAACTCAAGCAAGGGAGCTTATGAAAGAGAAGCTCAAAGAAATTGACCCAGAGGTTAATATCGCCGCGGCAAAGAGAAAAGTCAAGCATATGAGAACGGCGTATGTTGCTTTGAAAGGCAAGGCGCCATAGCTACCGTTCTCTTCAAATACCGGAGAAGAACTGACAAGTTGAGTCAACCACCGATCGTGTAGAACGAATACAAAAAATTGTTGATCCGACCAAGGACACGATTGTTGGCGGTTGGTTCCGATCGTGCGTAGAAGGCCTTTAACAGATCTTTTGATTTTACTTTCTTTCTGTTTTCTTCATAAATTTAGAACTTGCGTTATTTCCCGCCAGTTCATGGCTTGGCGTAAGCTCGAAAGGAAGACTCACTTTGGGTGACCCATTGAAGTTATTTAGTTTATAGGTTTCGAGAGCCGATAGTAACGCGATGGTCTGAAAACGGGGCGGTGGATGACTTGCGTTAAAATTTGATGCGCGTTTTTAAAGTCCACGCGAAATTCAATTTACAATTTGGAAGGAACGTGTGAGTACCTAACCTCAGTGTTGTCCTAGGGACCGCGTTCTTTAGGTTACCTATATTATTGATAATAATATATGGGTTAGTAATGCTTTCCCTGTCTTCCCGTGGGTTTCGTAAGAGTCGACTAAGGGAACAGGGTTGAAGTGTGTTGTGGGCGATGGGCTAGCAACCTATCAACTGCAACATCACATTTTGACGATCTTTTATACCCACATTTATGCTAAAAGTGGTACTGGAACACAAGTTTCATGTGCTCTGCCTACCCCTTTTAGGGATAAAGGCGTGATGGTATGTATGTATGTATGTATGTATGTAGTAATGCTTTGCCGGAACTTTATGGTTAACTATAAAAGTAGGTATAGTACCTAATTGGCAAACTTTACATTTGGCAACGCATTTTAATTTTTCATAGTTACTTACCTTCATAAAAGCTCGCTAAATTTAAGACAGTTAAAAAACGGGATAAATTTGACGTAAATAGATGACAACTAAAAGCATTTTATAAAAACGTTTGTAGGAAGATGGAAAAAAGCAAACTTTCGAATTCTGACAATGATTCTCTTACTAACTTAAGCAATTAAAAGTAAAATAAATATAGTTACCTACATCTACCTATAATTTTATTGTAAATCAAAATGAATTTAAGTAGTAAAACGCATTTTAATTTTTCGAAAATTTCGAGTTGCAAAGTGCACACTTTTTTGAAGGCTGATTTTGGCCCATAATTTAAGATCCAAGCTATCCGAAGACAGCTAATTAATTACCTACATACCTACCTATGATGAAAGACACAATACAGAGGATGATTTCCACAACGCAAGTACTAAAACGTTTTCACAGCAGGGGACCGATTTTTGACTTTCGAGCGCTCGACTCTTTCACTCGAAAACGGTCTTAAAAGATGGAATTCTATTTCAAATAGACATAGAAAATTTAAAAACGAGTGTTATCCACCACTCGTAATTAAGTGCCTGCAATTTTGACGCTAGAATCGTATTTACTTTTATTAAATTTTCGAGCGCTCGAAAGTCAAAAATCGGTCCCCAGGCCCTCAATAAACATTCCCCATTTTACTAAGAGAAAACGCTCGAATCACCAGCATGAACCGTTCTAATATAAAAATATCAGGTGATTATTGTCCACGCACGGAAACGCACGAAGTTGCACGACGGCTTCCGACGGAGCCGATAATGTCCGGCGAAACGCGAATAGTCGCGAAACTGTGGCGACGACGACACGGAGTTGGTAAGAGATGAAATCTGGAAGAGACATCACGAGTTTCTGCCGTTTTTGCGCGTTTAACTTTCGACGGAAACAGAGGGTTGTTATTTATTTAAGTCAGGTATCAAGGCCCATATTATAAATACCTTAAAGACTAACATTGATATCGTGTGTTATAAGTAATGTTATAAGCGATTAATCTGTAAGAAAAAACCATGGGCATAACGGTAATTACCAGTCAGCTGGGTTAAAAGTAGCAGTAAAAATATAGAGGTAAGTATTCTCCAGTACATTTCTCATTTCTCATCCAAGCTCTTTCTACCACCACACCGCACACTGGTTCCTCGCCCATACTAAGGTGCGTCAAAAATACAAAACATGTGATATTGCCAAATTTATTTCGTTAAGACTACTTAAACGAATACACATACCTATTTGAATGAAAAAATACTTCGTTTATAAATGGCTTTATTTGCTCCATACACCGTGTTTCGTAGCACCCCGTGCTGGGAAGAATATACATCGGCGTAGCACCTTAATTACTCGAAAAGTCGGATTAGAGCGGATTATTTCTAAATTGAATCGTATAAAATAAGCTTTTACCTAACGGGAAATAATAATATCGACCGGGGGAAAAACCGGGATGTGTTTTGAAAGTCAACATGTAATTGACGTAAGTAAAATATTTGTGTAAAAATATTCTGCTTGCGTAGCAGCTAACTTTTAATAATGTAAACCAATATTTCAAATATTTTTATATGACAAATAATTGTACATACCTTGAGTCTGAATATCCATCACACAAAAAGTTCACGGGAATAATAATAATCCCAAGATATAGGGAAAACAACACGTGGTAATTACGTGAGTCACTGATAGGGCGATAGCGAACTGCAGACGCTTGCACTTTGAATGCCGATATTGGAATGAAATAAATTAGCTAATTGCACTTAATTAATATTTTCTTGTAGCTTAGACTTAGTAGTTACTTTAACAATGAGCCATGTCCTGATAATTAATACTTCGATTTTTGATTTTTGACGTATGGGGGAAACCACTGTGCACCGCTCGCTATCATCTTCACACTCTAAAGCTTACAAAATGGTCGCGTTTGGTACCATTTCACAGGACTTTTCTCCCGCGAAAGGTCCTGTTGTGGAATACTTATTTGGCGACAAGAATTTTAACGTTGTCGTTTCCAGCATTCTAACCCCATGGGCCGCTTAAACGACGTTACATATAAATGAGTATCGAGACCACTGCATCATATCGCTGCATGTTCTGTTTAGAAAACTAGCGATTCCACTTGTTTTAGTAAGAGCTTGTGACATGGCGACCATTTTTGGTTACTTTGGTTAAAAATGGCGATGGCACTAGTGTATTGCCGAAAGCTATTCAATCGTAATGCTGAACACGTTAATTGCCAACTGTTACCCGTTTAGCCCAGTTGGAAGTGAAACTGCCTAAGAAGCTGAGGTCCTTTATTTGTGTGATGAGCACGAATATTTTGCTCCTGATTCATGGAACATGTTTTCTATGTATTTAAGTAGGTATTTATTTATAATGTAAGTATTTTATCGTCATCTAGTACCAATAGTAGGTATAAGCTTTGCTTAGATTGGGACTAGGTCAATTTGTGTAAGATTGTCCGCAAATATTTATTTATTTTATTCATATCGTAGCGCTAATATGCGTATAGACAATGGCATGGTTTTTCCCACAGATGTATGAATATAAGGAGATCGGACATGGCGGAAGATTTGTATAGAGTGAGCCTGTCGCAAGTACATTAACCCACACAACGCCCAAGTAATTGACAAGACAAAGCACGCACACATCTAAAACACACACACTTGTATACCTACACGCTTATTTGACAATAAACGCGCATCATATCAGGCATTTTGGGAAAAAACGTAATATTCTCTGCGATCAGCACGCGTGCACAGTATGGCAGTGTATGCCCATTGAGCATACAGCTGCGACACGGCCGCCGGCAGCTTGTCCTCTCTCTAGTATTCTATGCTCTGAGGTTTTTCCGATTTGTAGGGAAAATGGCTACGAGTAAAGAACCGCCCTCGCCAATTCTTGGTAGCGTCCTATAATGCCAAATTTCCGTACCTACTATCACAGCCTACTATCACACAGTATTTAAAACAAAATTCGTTTTTCCTATGGTAAATACTTAAGAGCACACGTGCATATAATAGTAGATTGTACAACAAGCGCATAAAACGAGCAATTTAACCCGAGACGTTTATATCCACCCAAGCCACCGGCGATGAGACAGATCAAGGAAAGTCGCATTCGCCGTCCTAAACCCAAAACGTAAGTAAGGAAACTGTTTATCATCATTCATCATTTTCATGCCATTATCCCATTTATTTGGGGTCAGCATGTCCTTTTCTTCCATACCTCGTAAGTAAGGAAACTGTTTATATTTTTCAAAAATAATTGACGCAGCTGAAAAGTCTGCAACTTTTTTCTGGTGCTAAGGAAGGTTATTCCTAACACCAAAAAAAATAACCAGGCACTTCTAAAATTTTCATCCATTCCCCATTGGGCCTAGCCCTTAGCTTCGACAATGGCCACAGGAAAGACGCGGACCTAAATCTGTGTACCTATGACTCGGCCATTTCACTTGTTAATTCATCATCAACATCATATCTGCCTAAGGACGTCCACTGCTGAACATAGCCCTCTCCCAAATAGTGCCACAATGGCCGGTCTTGCGCCACCCGTATCTACTCGTTAGCTCAACAATAAGGTTCTGATGTGTGTGTATAACCTAACTAATAATACTTACTTATTTGTTACTATTAAAAAACACCTTCCGTGCCTACTCCATTTCGTGTTAAGGCGTGAACATGCCCATCATGTGTCTAGCGCGCGGTGTTATGCAACTGCCGGTTCGCCGACTAATAAGATTTGTCGAAGCACAAAATACTGCTAAACATGGCGGCGGGGGTATAGTAGTTAGTGGACGGAGTTGGTGAGGTTCGATTCCGGCTACAATTGACCTATATGTTAATCAATGTAAACTAAGATCATGAAAAGGAATGGATCTTTGGGATGGGCATTTGGCTATCTTTATTTGAAGACCGGTTAGCCACGGACAGTGACGATTTAGTCGGCATGGCATATGATGCTGAATGTGTTACAGAGAGGAGTATAAAAAACCGGCTAAGTGCGAGTTGGACTCGCGCACGAAGGGTTCCGTGCCATTATCTATAAAAACGGCAAAAAAATCACGTTTGTTGTATGGGAGATGGGAGTCCCCCTTAAAAATATTTTATTTTGTTTTTAGTATTTGTTGTTATAGCGGCAACAGAAATACATACCTACCTAATCTGTGAAAATTTAAAGTATCTAGCTATCACGGTTCTTGAGATACAGCCTGGTAACAGACAGACGGACGGACGGACGGACAGCGAAGTCTTAGTAATAGGGTCCCGTTTTAGTATTTGAGTACGGAACCCTAAAAAGGAGAGCATAAAATAATCCAGAAAAGCTAATTACCTTTTTTATTTTAATCCAAAAATGGGTCAAAAAACGGGTCCAAAAACCTGAAAAAAGTATTGAATTGAATTGAATAAGAAAAAAACCGGCCAAGTGCGAGTCGGACTCGCGCACGAAGGGTTCCGTACCATTAATCTATAAAAACGGCAAAAAATCACGTTGGTTGTATGGGAGCCCCTTAAAAAATATTTTATTTTGTTTTTAGTATTTGTTGTTAAAGCGGCAACAGAAATACATCATCTGTAAAAAAATCAGCTGTAACTATCACGGTATCAGTGAGATAGGTACAGCCTGGTGACAGACAGACAGACGGACGGACGCACGGACGGACGGACGGACAGCGGAGTCATAGTAATAGGGTCCCGTTTTACTCTTTGAGTACGAAACCCTAAAAAGGAGAGCATAAAATAATCCGGAAAAGTTAATTCCTTTTGCATTCTAACTAACACAAATGGGTACTAAAACCTGAATTAAGTATTGAATTGAATAAGAAAAAAAGAATCCAAAATAGAGCCAGCTCGGTGCGTAAACGAAAGAAACTGCTGCTGCTATAATGGGGAAAACTATTATGAGACACATCTTCGAGGACAAGTTTCAGTGTACAGTGTAACAGTTTTGGCTACAAATACCTAATTGCACTGAATTCGAGGGTACTGGCTTAGGAATGAAAAATAAGACTAAATAAAAACAGACTAACGGAGAAAGCTAAATTATGGCCACCTTTCCAGTGCGGCGCCGCACCGCAGACATGTTTTTTTTTTTTTTTATTTATATTAACTATACGTCTATCATTACAGTCTCCCAATGCGATAGCGTAGCAAATTATTAACATAACATATATAGGGTATTACATAATTCTAAGTTTTACAATAACATAACACATACAAAGTAACTTTGGTGAATTCATTCAAAGAGCAGTGGAATACATCAACCCTCGTAGCAACTAGATTGAGCGTGCGCAGAGCCCTTGTCCAGGGCGCCTCGTGCAATAGGCCGGTGCGCGCGGGCGGCACGGCCAGCAGCGGCGGCCGGCGCCGGCGCCACACGTACCGCGACGGCACGCGGTGGCCATCACACCCGGATACCTTGGGAGGAAAGGCCAATCGTATTTTTTTATCAGGTAAGTTTCGGGGTGATTTCAATAAAAATTATACTTTTTTAGTTTAATAATCCGAAGTTAATTGTCCAAGGTTTAATAAGAAATAAAAATTTACTTCGTAAAGTGTAAGCTTCTATTTTAACAGTGTTCCAAAAAAACTAAGTATGTCCTACCTACCTACCACTGTACCTATACCCCGGACTTACCCTATAACGTCGCGGGATTCCCATGGATGAGGGCGGCGCAGGACCGGCCATTGTGGCACTCTTTGAGGTAGCCTCCAGCAGTGGATGTCTTTCGGCCGATACGATGATGATGAAGTAGGTAGGTACCTACTTAGGTATAACGTTTGTTTAGGTAATTATGGTTAATTGAAAAAAACATTGAAGGGTGTAATGTAAAATAAAACGGGTTCGCAGTGAAGCTACTCTAGTTCGGAAGCTCGAAATAAATTGACTTAGCTCAGAAGCCCTACGACTACGCGGCGCGCTCATTACTATTGAGCCGTAATTGCGTCATGCCGTACCTACCCGATTTGTAGGCACTTGCGTCAAAATCGAGGGCAGAACGAGCCTTATTCGGGTATGTGCTCCCGGGTAGAAGGCCCACACTACCCTCTAAACCCTCAACGATTGTCCAACCATGTCGCTTCGAGCCACTTTCTCATGGCCTACCTTGGTATATTCATTTATTTGCTGCAACCATGGTATTTACAGGATGCTGTCTACACGGTCGGTGCGGACCAAGGTCGCTCGGTCGGAGGGGCGTGTTGGCGACCGTCTAGCAGGGGCTTAAAATCTAATCAGTACAGACATGTACCCTACTAGGGTGTAGCAACATAGGTAAGTACTTAAATACTAAAGTAACCTAAACATACATAAGTATATTTATAAAATCAACATGTTATATTTATATTAAAACTGCACATAAATAGGGGTGTAGACTCAATTAGGTATTACTTAAAAAGAAAGAAGGCAAAACATATGCCTAATGACGAAAATCCCATTCGAATATCTCAAAAAGTTACGAAGCTGCAACAGTGTCAATGTTGCCTGTTAGAGAGAGAAAACACTCCGGGATCGTGACGTCACGATCGTTTAGCGTCATAGTGAATGACAATCGTTTCATATGAAGGTGCGTTTTGCGGAAAAGGGACAGAACATACCCCTTCCTCCATTTGACTACATTTTTAATCCTTTTTCGAGAAAATGCAACATTATTGATTATTTTATTTAGTGTCTATATACACCCCTATTGTTAAACTTTAATGGCCCATGAACTCCTGCAGAGAGTAGAGTACCTACGAGTATGGGTCTATGGCTTGTCTTTTTTGCCCCCTGCTTTGGCCTGCAGCGCGGCCAGATTTCCTCTCCAAAAACTGGTTCGAATGGCATCGTAAAAAAAATTAGGACACGAGCCTATTGGTCCAAATTTGTACCTATTTGCTTGTATAAAAACTATATAACTATCTAATAGCGTGACAAGCTTAAACTATGTAATGAACACTACGGACGTATTGGACGGCCCATTAGACAATGTGGGCGCCAGACGCACTGATTGCCGACATTCCGACCAAATTGCCGTCTGTCCGTCTGTCCTATTTTTAGCCGAATTGATAAATTGCATGTCCACTGTTTGAGTTGCGTGCCCAAAAGGATGGGATGAGGTAAGACTTGTAGGGCCGTTGCGAGTTAGGTAGGTAGGTATATAGTAAGGCTGCGCTTCCACAAAATATGCTTAGGTGCGATTCCGTACATCAAGCGACATGTAGGGGAAAGTAGTACGAGTTGATTCCCTGGGGTAAGATGTTCCTTCGCGATTGTGCTGAAACCACTAACGCCATCTAGTTGATTTCACTGGTAATACATAGCTCCGGACACCTCCCCGCCTCAGTCAAATCGCAATGGCGGCGTGAACGATACATCGATTTTGACGAGAAAAAATAAAAATTGTGTATGGCTGGTCTAAGGTAGGCATGACTTTGAGCTTATGTTACTTTTATTCAAATAATGTTAAATGTAAATACTGTTGATTTGAGGCTTTCTATTATGCTTAATTTTAATATTTTGGCCACGTGAACATAGCCGCGTGCTTGTAGGTTATGTTAGCAAACATTGAATGAAAAAGTGGGACTTGGGTCAAGATGATTCCTTTCTATATGTACGAGATGATCCCTAGGGATCATCTTGTACCATATTTTTGTTTAATTTTAAATATCGAATATTGTAAGCCACTCGCTTCGATCTGTCAGTTTGTCTGTGCTTAGGTATGTCTGTCTTCAGGGTTATTGTAGTCTATTATTTGGTCAATAATTCTGAGTTTATACAACTTTTATTTTATTGACTTAAAATGGATGAACAATAACCCAGGAAGACCAGTGACTGTGTTTCAAATTGCAAATTTTTTTGGAGATGCCTACCTAAAAGCTGCAATCCCAACAAATGCAATCACCATCACACACCATCTCCAACACCATCTCCAGCACCATCTCCAGCACCATCTCCGTTAGAGAGATCTGCTAGTCCAGATACGCAGCGGCTGCTCGCTACCAGTGTTGCTGAATTGGATTTGGAATCGCCTGGAGCGCATAAAACTCCTTTATCAGTAAATGAATCAGTGCCAATTCGCAGTCCACTGTCGCCAATCCCATCTACGAGCCGTGCCACTAACCACAGTGAGACATCGCTTGGTGATAATATTATTGCAAATTTTGCCATTACACCTGCTACATTGAAACCTTTGCCACAAATTGTGGGCAAAAGAAGCACGTTGAAAAGGAAAACCACTCATACGACTGTTTTAACTAGCACACCATACAAAAACTATTTAGAGGAAGAAAATAGCAAAAAAAAAGAAAAAGGGAATAAAAAAATTGTGAAGAAGACTGCATCTAAAAAAACAAGGAGTAGGACAAAAAACAAGGACAAGGGAGTAGGTAAAGGGGTAGGTAAAGGGAAGTCAAATAAAAGAAAGAAAACTTCATATAACACATCTGAGTCTGAAGAAGATGATACTGAGTGTCTGTACTGCACAGAAAAGTTTTCAAGCGATACCAAGGGTGAAAGATGGATAAAATGTTGTGCATGTGGAAAATGATAGAGGATGATGACGCTGGTGAATTTATTTGTGATATATGCAATGCAGCACCTGCCAAAAAGCGTTTAAATTTATAAGGAGGTAGAATAAGTTATTTTCGTTATTCATTCGTAAATGTTTTTATTGCTACTTTTGAACGATTTGTTCGCTTAATTAGGTATTCAGAAAGGAATACGATATTTAGATTGATCTCATTATGATTAATGTAACTGGTACAAATTAATAACTAACTAAGAAGACTGTTTTATTTTCGTTTTTATTTTTTGTGACTTTTAAAGTCATCTAACTGTTGATTTTGTTAATTTTATTACCTTACTTAATATGAAAAGAGTCATACATATTAATGTATGACTATTTGAAATAAATAATATGTTTCATTATTGCGTTTTTTTTGTTTTTATAACATTTTTCCTCATAAAAATATTTGTTTACTCGGAATGGGGGTAAGATGATCATACGGATCATCTTAACCCGACCTGGGTGATCATCTTACCCACAGGGGTGTACAAGATGATTACTTTGTAAGGTTTTAAAAAAAAGACATATTTTAATGAAACCTCAATTAATTTCTGGTTTTGAATATTAGGAACGTTGGATAGATATATATACTAGTAGTAATCGCCTTTATTTTTGGTTTACCTTGAAAAATATGTATTTTACAGCGATTCCCGCTTAAGGTGATCATCTTGTACTACTTTCCCCTACCTATTAGGTTTGTAGCTTAACTTGATAATTTGTATAAGATGCAGCTTGACTCTGATGGAAAAGCAGTCCTGCCCCGCTATTCTGTACCTAACTTGTTATTACCTCACCTCACCGTTCACCCACAGATACGAGTATATCTTGACGCCGCGATTCGTATATAGTAACTCAGCGTAATCAAAGGGCTAGTTTCGTTAGGCGTGAAAAGTAAGGCGCTGCATTAGCGCCTTACAAATAGGGTTGCCGGATGGTCGGGATTTGGCGGGATTCTTCCGAATTTTCTATGGCCTCCCGACCCAAAAAAAACAACTTCATTCCTACTTATATAAAACAAAAACTATTTAGTTCCGAATTTACGTCAAACGAAGAAATGTTGTTGGTTTTAATATTTTTTTCAACACATTTGCTCGTAACGTGCCTCTTATTGTGCCGCTTCTGGGCTCATAATCCTGGGTATTAAACACGCGTGTTTAATAACATTACGACACTCGTGTAGTTATGTTTATATCCCGATTAAGACACGTTGGCACCTTGCAGCAAGGTATGTATGGACTCGGCGCATTCTTAAATTGACCGGGTTATACAGGTTTGGATGGATTCTTACTCGACTAAACAAGTTAAATCCTACTTGTGGATTGATTGATTATTTCTTGTTGGATATGATATAGAAACGTTTCATTTAGTAAAACTATTTACCTACTTTTGATAACATTTTACATGAATTTATATTGAATAAGAAAATATTTATTTTATTTTGTATTGGCTGTTTAGAGATTTCATCTACCTAAGCCTCGAACTGCGCGAACTTCACGAAAAAAAGTAGTTGCGCGCCATTATAGGTAATTTCACAAATATTTGTAAACATTGATGATGCGTGTTTGGTTATTGTTAAAAATGTTGACTCGTAGTGAATAGAAAAGTGATAAATAGAATTGACACCACTGTACATTCTTGGAGATGAACCAATATGTGAGTAAAAACCTGTTGTCATCAATAACTAAAGGAAACGACTTAGGAGCCTGTAACATGTTCATTTTATGAAAAGGATTTTTTCCTCGCAAATGTGTTGAAAAACGTCGTATGACACGCGTGAGCTTTGATAATTACATCCTCGGCTCTATTATCACGCTCACCTGCGGTTCGCGTGACAATTCCGCCTCTGATATGATGATCTACATACCTCACTTGTATCATAATGTACTATTATACAATTCCTTTAAGTTGTGTTTATTTTTATTTTTCCCGACCAAAGTCCCAAAATCCCAAAAAAACATTTTTTTCTCCCGATATTAGGGTCACTCGATCTGGCAAACCTATCGAATGAACATGATGATGATGGGAAGGAATAGATCAAAAATCGACAAAAAAACGATGACGTAATATATGGACAGGCCCTTACCTATTTATCTTGCAGATCGCCGCCCAGAGGTCTTTTAAAAGGTACCCTCATATTCAATGGAATTTATAACATCCGTTTAAAGACCAAATAAGTACATACATATGATTTTCTAAATACTGTCAGTTTAAAAGCAAAACGAATCTAACTACAACATTTTTCTTCTAATTTCAACTTTCAACAAACAAGATGGCCTACCTACGACTATAATCTAATCATAGTCACTTATTTAAGCAATCCAACCAATACGCATGCTCTAAATATTGTTCTAAACGATCTGTATCTAAAAAGTAGATTGTATTGGTCCCATGCCGGGCAACACCCATCTAACTATGTTCTAAACGCTATAATTGGTGCCAGGGTCGTGCCAAGCGCCGAATTTCATCTAACGCCGGCAACCAATGAGGCCTGCGCACGAGTTAGACGCACACAGATGCGCGTGAGTTCGTGTGCGTGTAGTTTCGGCAATAGGGGCCGCTCGTGAACGACGTTTAAGGTTACTATTTATATTTGTTGTCCACTAGACTACAATAGTACATTGTTGTAGAGGCTAGAAAGTACGAGTCCAGCTATTGCACTTTCAGCCGAGGCTTAACATAGTGCTTTTCACGTCTACTGCGAGGAAATTGCAAATAATCATAATTTTAAATCAAAATTAAGTTCCTAATTGAAGATCATAATACTAATCAAAAAACAAAAGAAGCGCGGCACCGCTCGCCGGCGCGGCGGCGCCGCTCCTCCCGCTCGACGCCCTGTGATTGGTCGAAGAGCTGTTCAAACTGAACAACCACTATTACAATGACCAACCACTCAAAAATAATCGACCAATAGCAGAGTAGAAAGTAAAAAGGCCGCTAAACACTACATTTTACTTTTCAAATCGACATTGTTTGACTGTTTTTGAATTGTACTACTAAGAACTACTTTCTACTCTCATTTCAATCCATCTTTGGCCATATTTCCGAGCAGTGGCGTGAAAATATAAATCCTATCGTCCTATTAGAAAGGGTCATGTAAACTTTATACTTTTGAATGTTATTTTTAAACAATCAAACTATTTTATTATTATTGATTTGTTTTAATTTCAGGTAAAAGTTAGGGACCAGTTTATTAAAAAAAATGGGGATTTACCTACTTACTTTCTAAATTGTCAGTGCTATTGCTATCATGATTTATGAATTATGATACCTATTAATAATTTTATGAGTTGTGGATCAATAGGTTTCCAATTTTTTGAGGTAGATTATTAATTAAAAATATTGATATGATGAATGATCTAATTAGAACTTAAAATACTTCTGTTTATAATGTATTTGCTACTCTTTTACTCAGCGTAAAATAATGAAATGAAATGAAAATAATTTAATCCAGAACAAGTCCATATTGGCGAGTACCTACATTAGAATACACAAAAGAAATTAGATGATACACGAATACATTAATACAAATTACAAATTATAAACTATGAAAATATATGGGCCGGGATTATTCAACGTCGCGGGTCACCCCGATAATAATTATTACGATTAATTTAATGTTAATTTTATGTAGGTACCGACCTATTAACTACGTCAACCTACCAAATATTTACTTTAACCCAATACTCAATAGACTATTATATCTAAACCTACTGTTTAACTGAGACAACGCCTATGACAGGATAGAGGCAAGGGGAGAGACGTCAAAGGCTTCGCACCGTCTCAGTGAAGCGTTCAACCTAACAGAAAATGCCATAAAGCAGTAAGTCTGCTGTTTGGCTGCTTTTTATCCAACATAAAATCTTTATTAGGTACCCAATACTAAGTATCAGCAATGAAATGGTAAATTTATCATCAACTAAGTCATTATCTTAATGCTATGCTAATATTAACCAAATCAATGTATTGACTTCAACGAAAATGGCCATTAAAAAGCCCGTTTAAAACCAATCAACAGCTTAAGCGCTGTATAAGTAAAGTCAACAACAAATTTATTTGAAAAGTGCACTCTGGCAAGTACAGTCGACGACAAATGTGCCGCGTCCAGGCGTGACACTGACGTACTGCGATAATTAGTCTTAAAAATTGCGCCCACTGTACCTACGGGCGGAGAATGCTGTGGCGGACAATTTAAACAGTTTAAAATTGTCAATTTATTAATGGAGGTGTACCTACAGGTTATTTTTCTTGCACCTTACACTTATTTAGCTAGAGTATAGATATTTTTTGTTATCTGACGACTTTACACACCCTAGCTATATTTGGGGCAATTTTAATTACTTATTCATCAGTATTTATTCGATAAAAGTGGGTAGGTAGGAGAAGCTACTGATTCTGTGAAAAAATACAATATGTTACCCCATTTTTTTTTAGGCAGTAAGTAGATAATGTAAATTTCTTTGAGTTATACGAGTCGTAACTTACGACCCTGAAAAAAAATAAAAAATATCTGACACGTCCTTAGAAATAGAGCCATGTCCATATTTTTGCGCTGTTGTGGTGGATATTGATGCGTGAATGTAGGTGGCGCTGGCAGTCGTCATCCTGGAAGCTTTTTCCGGGTGCATCCTTAATGTAGGTACAGGGTCCCCGTTTGCATCTAATCTTAAGATTTGGCGTAGGTATTTCGTTAATTGGCCGGCAGTGTAACAATTAAAATTAAAGAAAATAATTTCGTGTGTACATTTGTTCTGCCCCCCACTGCACCACACTAATCACACAAAATGCAACCTCCAGAAGCGTCTGCTGAGCGCATGTGCAATGCAACATACTTACTACACAGTCTTGGTATGACAAAGTCGTATCTTTATATGAATTTTGTTGTCACGTACGACTTTTTGTTTTGGAGAAGGATATACTGATACTGTCTGTCAATGTTTAAGCGTTTATCATTTAGGTAGTTTGAACTTGGAAGAGGCAATAATGAGTGTAATGTAGGTAATGACCGTATTTAATGCGTTATGGGCCGCAGCAAAAAAAACTGCTGCTTTGTGGGTATTTGGTGGTTATAAGTTTGACGTGTGTAAGTCTGTCTGTGGCATCGTAGCTCCTAAACGAATGGACCGATTTCAATGCGTTTTAACTGTAAGCTGACGTAATCACGATGGTTCTACGCTACGTTTTAATAAAATCGGTTTAGCCGTTTTTGAGATATTAAACTTTGAAATGAAAATATCGAGGGTTTTTCAACTTTTATGAGTTGTTAATTATGTCTCTAGCTGTCAACCAAAAACCTCGAATCAATAATGTTTTAGAGTTACCTACTCAACAATAGATTTGTGATATAAAGCCTATTGTTATATGCACTTCCTATTCAGATTCTTGGGCCATATTCTCTTTAGAGATCAAAAAAAAGATCGACACAGTTCACTTAATCGAAATAGAAATATATCTAGTGATCTAGTGATTTGCATGATCAATTCGGTCAAAACCTTAGCAAATTTTGCAGACATTTTGTTAGTCGTAGAATGAATTTTGAAGTTCAGTACCTACATGTATAAGTAGTCAATTAGCCAATTTGGATGACTGTGCCTAATTAAAGTACCTACACAAAAAAACTTGTTTTCAATTGAAGTAGGTAGGTACCTAAGTATGTTAAAATTAATTTCTAAAAACGAGATTTGTGACCTATAGTTCGGCAGGTGGTAATCAAAAATGTTAAATTTAAGTTGCCAACTATAAAATATACAAACGCATTAATTTCTAAACATTACAAAAAATTGCTGTTTACCCAATAAATAATATTTTTTTGATGTCCGATAACTTTAAGGGAAGAATCCTCAGGTTAAATGGAACTAATTTCTCTAAGAAACTAGTGTCTTAACTCTTAAGTACTATTTTTCAGATATTCAATAAATCAATTTAATGACCGAATCAGTGTTAAGGGTCCTTTATTTTATTTACTTTTTAATTTTCGTTAAACGAAAAAGGGAATTATTGGGATTTGAACCTGGGACCCCTCACTCCATAAGCAAACTATTTACCACTGAGCCATGTGTTGACAAGTGCTGTCGTAGGTGAAAATTAACTTTGTGTTAATTGAGATTAAGTGTTAGAGCCCTCCCACACTGTAAATATTGATTTAGTTTGTATGAAAAATGAAAAAAAAAGAATTTAACAAAAAGCAACATACCAAGTAGCTTCTGTTAATGAACCGAACATCGTGTCGAAATTAACGGAAATCAAAAAATACACGGTGTATAAATGGAGCCGTTCCCGCGGGCCATCTGCTTTCAGCAAATTACTCCCTCTCCCGGTCACGAACAATGCTTCGATAATAACTGGGTATTTTTTATAGTCTAATATCAAGCTAGATGCAGAAGCTAGATGTAGCTAGGTGCAGAGTTTGATGAAACTTCCATGGATGTTTAACTTTTAATCTAAAGCCCGTCAGTAGGAAGGTACTTATGGTGCGACCAGACCGCAGCTCAAAATACGCTGACGCACCGTAAACGCAGCAAAATGTATGGAAAAGACGTGACGCATACGACACGTCAACGCGAATACGCAGCGTTACGCACCGGTGTGGTCGCTCCCTTACTCAGTAGGTACAGTATCTCTATCCATACTTATATTATAAATGTTAAAGTAACTACCCTAAGGTTTTCTGGAAGAGATCGCTCTCTAAAGATAAGACCGCCTGTTGATTGCCTCTACTTGTGTTTAAGCCCCTGCTAGACGGTCGCCAACACGCCACTCCGACCAGGCGGCCTTGGTTGGCACCGACCGCTGTAGTATGAAATTTAGCTGCAAACAACTGTCTAAATACACGGTCGGTGCCTCAGAGCATAGAATACTAGAGAGAGGACAAGCCGTCGGCGGCCGTGTCGCAGCTGTATGCTCAATGAGCATACACTGCCATACTGTGCACGCGTGCTGATCGCAGAGAATATTACGTTTTTTCCCAAAACGCCTGATATGATGCGCGTTTATTGTCAAATAAGCGTGTAGGTATACAGGAGTGTGTGTTTCAGATGTGTGCGTGCTTTGTCTTGTCAATTACTTGGGTGTTGTGTGGGTTAATGTACTTGCGACAGGCTCACTCTATATATACAAATCGGCCGCCATGTCCGATCTCCTTATATTCATACATCTGTGGTCGGTGCAGACCAAGGTCGCCCGGTCGGAGGGGCGTGTTGGCGACCGTCTAGCAGGGGCTTTTTATTATGTTCTCTACAGTGTTCTTTTATTGAGGTTTGCAATAAAGAGTAAGTATTCGTATTGTATTGTAACTGTCCTATTTGAGTAAGAAGGCAAGAGTGAAACAACCAAGGGTTATAGACGTACTGATTTATTGAATAACCCTAACGTAACCCTGTTTGTGTCTTAGGTACCTTTCACTCTGAAACCGCTGAATGGAATTTGGGATGGAGTGGAGATAGATTGAGACTCTGGGAAGGATATACATACAAACTCCTGTATAATAAGTCAAAAAGTTTACAGATATTTACATACGAGTACATATGTATATCTTTAACGTACTCAATCAACTGTAAGTATAGATAAATTAACGAGAGCATGGAATTGCGTATGTAGTAGTATTGTATGTTTACAGGCGTTCTATATTTGAATTTTCTATTTTCTCATACTTCCACTACAAATGCAATTCCATGTTCTCGATATATCATCAATACTGACTGTACAAAATCAACAAAAAAGAAAATTCTTAACACCAAGTGCTTTCCATACATTGTCCCACGTACTCATACTAAATCAGACCCCTCTGGGAACGACCGGTATTAGAATAACAATACGCACCTATCACCAAAAACCCTCTAATAAATAATGCAAACGTTGACGCCTATTCAGTAAATGCTAATACACACACACAAACACATCCACTCACATGTGGATACGTTTAATCCATTGTACCTACCTACTCGTACAATCTCTAATGTTCTTTTAACCTCTTTCTTTTAGGTAAACTATGCCCAAAATATAGAAAAATGCAGGAATCTGTTTAGATTTTATTTCTCAATTGAGATACAAAAATGAGGTGCTGTACAAAAATCGTAAAAAAAATTGTTCCTTTTTTTCAAGATAAGTATAATTATGATAATAATCTGTGAATGTACTCTGCAATATGCCGAAGTTAACGGGAATTCCCGGGAGTACCGTGTATACCTTTTTTGAACGACCCACAATAACACATTGAAATAAAGAAAGAATACGTTCACGAGCGGCCCCTATTGCCGAAACTACACGCACACACGCGCACGCGAATCTGTGTGCGTCTAACTCGTGCGCAGGCCTCATTGGCTGCCGGCGTTAGACGAAATTCGGCGCTTGGCCCGACCGTGACACCAATATTGATTTAGTTTGTATGAAAAATGAAAAAAAAAGAATTTAACAAAAAGCAACATACCAAGTAGCTTCTGTTAATGAACCGAACATCGTGTCGAAATTAACGGAAATCAAAAAATACACGGTGTATAAATGGAGCCGTTCCCGCGGGCCATCTGCTTTCAGCAAATTACTCCCTCTCCCGGTCACGAACAATGCTTCGATAATAACTGGGTATTTTTTATAGTCTAATATCAAGCTAGATGCAGAAGCTAGATGTAGCTAGGTGCAGAGTTTGATGAAACTTCCATGGATGTTTAACTTTTAATCTAAAGCCCGTCAGTAGGAAGGTACTTATGGTGCGACCAGACCGCAGCTCAAAATACGCTGACGCACCGTAAACGCAGCAAAATGTATGGAAAAGACGTGACGCATACGACACGTCAACGCGAATACGCAGCGTTACGCACCGGTGTGGTCGCTCCCTTACTCAGTAGGTACAGTATCTCTATCCATACTTATATTATAAATGTTAAAGTAACTACCCTAAGGTTTTCTGGAAGAGATCGCTCTCTAAAGATAAGACCGCCTGTTGATTGCCTCTACTTGTGTTTAAGCCCCTGCTAGACGGTCGCCAACACGCCACTCCGACCAGGCGGCCTTGGTTGGCACCGACCGCTGTAGTATGAAATTTAGCTGCAAACAACTGTCTAAATACACGGTCGGTGCCTCAGAGCATAGAATACTAGAGAGAGGACAAGCCGTCGGCGGCCGTGTCGCAGCTGTATGCTCAATGAGCATACACTGCCATACTGTGCACGCGTGCTGATCGCAGAGAATATTACGTTTTTTCCCAAAACGCCTGATATGATGCGCGTTTATTGTCAAATAAGCGTGTAGGTATACAGGAGTGTGTGTTTCAGATGTGTGCGTGCTTTGTCTTGTCAATTACTTGGGTGTTGTGTGGGTTAATGTACTTGCGACAGGCTCACTCTATATATACAAATCGGCCGCCATGTCCGATCTCCTTATATTCATACATCTGTGGTCGGTGCAGACCAAGGTCGCCCGGTCGGAGGGGCGTGTTGGCGACCGTCTAGCAGGGGCTTTTTATTATGTTCTCTACAGTGTTCTTTTATTGAGGTTTGCAATAAAGAGTAAGTATTCGTATTGTATTGTAACTGTCCTATTTGAGTAAGAAGGCAAGAGTGAAACAACCAAGGGTTATAGACGTACTGATTTATTGAATAACCCTAACGTAACCCTGTTTGTGTCTTAGGTACCTTTCACTCTGAAACCGCTGAATGGAATTTGGGATGGAGTGGAGATAGATTGAGACTCTGGGAAGGATATACATACAAACTCCTGTATAATAAGTCAAAAAGTTTACAGATATTTACATACGAGTACATATGTATATCTTTAACGTACTCAATCAACTGTAAGTATAGATAAATTAACGAGAGCATGGAATTGCGTATGTAGTAGTATTGTATGTTTACAGGCGTTCTATATTTGAATTTTCTATTTTCTCATACTTCCACTACAAATGCAATTCCATGTTCTCGATATATCATCAATACTGACTGTACAAAATCAACAAAAAAGAAAATTCTTAACACCAAGTGCTTTCCATACATTGTCCCACGTACTCATACTAAATCAGACCCCTCTGGGAACGACCGGTATTAGAATAACAATACGCACCTATCACCAAAAACCCTCTAATAAATAATGCAAACGTTGACGCCTATTCAGTAAATGCTAATACACACACACAAACACATCCACTCACATGTGGATACGTTTAATCCATTGTACCTACCTACTCGTACAATCTCTAATGTTCTTTTAACCTCTTTCTTTTAGGTAAACTATGCCCAAAATATAGAAAAATGCAGGAATCTGTTTAGATTTTATTTCTCAATTGAGATACAAAAATGAGGTGCTGTACAAAAATCGTAAAAAAAATTGTTCCTTTTTTTCAAGATAAGTATAATTATGATAATAATCTGTGAATGTACTCTGCAATATGCCGAAGTTAACGGGAATTCCCGGGAGTACCGTGTATACCTTTTTTGAACGACCCACAATAACACATTGAAATAAAGAAAGAATACGTTCACGAGCGGCCCCTATTGCCGAAACTACACGCACACACGCGCACGCGAATCTGTGTGCGTCTAACTCGTGCGCAGGCCTCATTGGCTGCCGGCGTTAGACGAAATTCGGCGCTTGGCCCGACCGTGACACCAATTATAGCGTTTAGAACATATTTAGATGGGTGTTACCGGTACGAAGGGGCCAATAAAATCAATACTTTTAATGTAGAAAGATTAGATATCTCTGCTTAGAGGCAAGGCCGCCTGTTGTCTAGAACTGTTGATGTTTAATGGATTTATATTTAGTGTAATTTTAGTAAGCAATAATTTGTATTATATTAAACGGCCTCCGTAGCCCTTTTGGTAGTGACTCTGCCTACGAAGCTGGAGGTCCCGGGTTCGAATCCCGGTCAGGGCATATATTTGTGAGTTTATCACGAATATTTGTTCCTGAGTTATGGATGTTATGTATGTATATAAGTATCTATATGTATGTTTGATGTTGAGATCAACACCCGCATCGGCAAAGCATCCACGATGTTCGGGAAGCTCAGTACAAGGGTATGGGAAAATAAACATTAACTGTAAATACAAAGATGATCGTGTATCAGACATGCATCTTATCCATACTCTTGTACGGAGCCGAAACCTGGACGTCGTATGCCAAACAGGAACGGAAATTGAACAACTTCCATATGCGCTGTCTTCGACGCATTTTAAACATATCGTGGAAGGATCGAGTCACAAACGAGAGGGTGCTTAGCATCGCGCGTTTACCTAGCATTGCTGCCGTTCTGAAACAGAGACGCTTACGTTGGCTAGGACACGTGCAAAGGATGGAGCCTTCTCGTTTGCCACGAAAAACTCTCCTGAGTGAAATAGCACACGCTAAACGATCGGTCGGGCGACCTATGTTGCGTTTTAAGGACAGTGCTAAACGGGACATGGTGTCCTTTAGGATCGACCCCTCAACATGGGAAGAACATTCCCAAGATCGAGACCATTGGAGGGAGACCCTACGTAATGGAGTGGTGGAACACGATAAAGCTTGGTTCGATCTCTTATCCTATAGACGCGAATTAAGACACCAACGCGCTGCTCTTCCTCTTTCATCTCCGCGCGGGCATGACATTTACTTGCCAATTATGTGGTCGTGGCTGTCGCTCCCGTATCGGCCTGACGAGCCACGTACGTAAGTGCCGCAACTCTAATATGGACGCTGTTTAAATAATCTTTTTATAGATGTATAAGGCCGATGATGATGATATGTATTTATCTATTATATATATCATCGCCTAGTACCCACAACACAAGCCTTACTGAGCTTACCGTGAGCCTAGGTTGATTTGTGTAAGATTGTCTCATAATATTTATTTATTGTTTATTTTTAGATTAAATTACCTACTGTGTTTTGCGTGCCGTTTGCTTGGCGTGTATCTACGGAAGTATCTATAACCATGAAATTGGAAGTTCGACAAGTAACTGAGTCTCTATCGCAATTATACTCGTGCAACGGAGATGGCGATATACCTATATAAAAACTTCGAGATTCGATTTACATAGTAGCGTCACACGTGAAACAGATGGAAATGTGATTGAATCGGGAGCAAAAGACAAGAAGTTACCTTCAGCAACATTGAGATACAATGCGTCCCCGAGCATGCCAGAGAGAACCTGCCACTCCTCGTGCAGCAACTCGGAATGGTCATCGAGCACCCGGTCCAAGATCCAGAAATAATCCAATGCAGTCGCATCGCTAAAATGAACCCTGATAACCCGAGACCTCGATCCATACTAGTGAAATTCTCATCCCCTCGCATCACAGACGGCTTCCTAGCCGCTAGCCGTAATTACAATAAGCAGCATGCCAATGACAAGCTAAACTCGTGCCACCTCGGCATAGCGGACGAAAACAAACCCAACATATACGTCGCGGAGCATCTATCCAAGGATACCAAGGCCCTGCATACAGCAGCAAGACTCAGGGCTAGGGAAAAAGGATATAAATTTGTTTGGGTCAAGCACGGCCGAGTATACCTACGCCAATCGGAGGGCCTGCCGCACGTGTGGGTGAAGGACGAGGATGTGTTGAAAAACATTAAGTAGGTTAATTATTTTAATAAAAAAAAAATGCACGTGCCTTAGCCAGTAACTATTAATTTTCGCTTGTAAAAAGGTTGGTATAAGTTTGTTATTACTTAAATACTGTATTTCGCCTAAAAAACTGTGTATGTATTGTACGTATAATGTTGAATCACACGCCGTAATGAAAAATAATATAAATTTATCGATAAACTTCCACTTTTCACTGTTACTTGGACTTGTTATTGTTTATTTTGTCCCGCTACAACACAAAAAACGCTGTTATCAGTTTACGCCTATTAGCATCGTTCGGCTCCGGCAGCCACACAATCTAAATGTTTGTATTCATTATGGCATAAACATAATTCATACTTGGTTATGTAAATCTTATATAGACAATCGCTTCCTATATTTTTCCAAAAAAAAAACTCACACTGTCAACACACGATTATTCGATTTAATTAATAATAATAACCGAATTTATCTTATATACTCACCCGTATTGATACTCTTATATATATACCACACGATTTCACGCTTATATTCTATTTCTATTTTTGTTTATATTACAATTACTACCCTAGGAAAGGGGCATCTAGGTAATAACGTTATGTATAGTAGTATAATTTTGTGTCATCATGCACGTTTAGCAAGTAAATACCACAGTATTAACTTCTTCCATGAAAAATATAGCGGCAAGATTCGGATACCTACTTATCCATGGGCACTTTAAATACTGTGGCTGACGATATCGACGCGACCAAGCTGTGCGACAATATACAGGTTTCTTGTTTGGAAGAATGCATCGTGATTAGAAATACGTTTAAAAAACCTTTTATGCTGATAACGCAAAACATTCGTAGCCACCAATGTAACTTCGATTATTTCAGGTGCGTGTTGAGACGAGCTAATATAGAACCTGATGTTATTGTGCTAACGGAATGTTGGCTACAAGCGTGTCCTCTCTTACCAACTCTTTATGGATACAATTGTTTTGCATCTGAACAACACTGTCTGCAAAATGACGGCGTTATTATCTTTGTAAAAGAACAATTAAAAGTGAATGTCCGTAAAATTGATATAAAAGAGGCAAATGCTTTATTTATAACAATAAATAACGAAATAAGTATATTAGGAATTTACAGATCACCAAGTTATACAAATCCCACAACTTTCACAAACTCATTAAGCATGTTTTTATCTCACTTTAAACACAGTGGGCATGTTATTATAACAGGCGACCTAAACATTAACATTACGCCGATTGCGTGCAACACTGGTGCTGACGAGTATCTGAATGTGTGCGCAGAGAACGGGTTCTACACGGGTAATTCTTTACCTACTCGCGAAAATAATTGTCTTGACCATGTCATGGTAAGATCTAAATTAAAAACGTATATTATAATCTGTAATGAGGACATCACTGATCACGCCCTTATTATGACGCTATTTGACTATAGGACAAGTAAATGCTTATCAAAAGTAACTAGTAAATTCGACTACAATGCTATAAAATCAGACATTACAAATTTAGACTGGACAAATCTCTATCAAATGAACGATATAAATATAGCAAGTGATTTCTTCTGTAGTTCACTAACAACTATAATTAACAAACATAAAAAATACGTGGCAGTTAGTAGCTCAAAGCAAACGATTAAACAATGGATTACACCAGGACTTCTTAAATGTATACGAAAACGAAGCTGGCTCCATCTACAGGCAGACAAAAATCCATCTGACGAGGCTCTGCAAAATCAATACAAAAAATATAGGAATACTTGCGCCGACCTGTTGAAAGACGTTAAAGCCAAACATCATCAACGCGAGTTATGGGAGGCACGGCTCGATGCAAAAAAGACATGGAAGACAGTAAAGGCTGCCTGCAATATTACGTCTACGCATAACCATAATTCTGAACTGCTCCAATTGGATAGTAGCGCTTCTAAATCCTTGAACAAAGTTAACTACTTCTTTAGCTCTATTGGGAAAAAATTGGCTGAAGCTACACTCAACAGATTGGCGGTAAGCGAAGCGGAGCTGGCTAGAACGAACCAGGGTAAAAACTCTCCACTCTCATCCTTTTTTCTTAGGCCTACGGATACCCACGAGATTGCTTCTTTAATAAAACAGTTAAAAACGGGGAGTTCACCAGGATTAGACGGAATTACGGCAAACATATTAAAAACGGCAATAAACAGCGTCACAGAACCAATCGCGTACTTGTGCAATCTAAGCATGACGTCAGGTGTGTTTCCCGATACCCTTAAAGTAGCTTCAGTAACACCAATCCACAAAACAGGAAGCAGAGCTGAAGTTACCAACTATAGGCCAATTTCGCTACTTAGCGTTATTGGGAAGCTCATTGAAAAGGTCACAAATCACCAACTCCTGAACTATCTTGAGCGTAACAACATCTTGTCTCCTAACCAATTTGGCTTCAGGCAAAACAGATCGACTGAACAAGCGGTTGATCTTCTTGTCAGTAAAATAGTGGACTGTCTAGACAAAGGTGAAAAGTGCCTAGCAATATTTTTAGACCTCGCCAAGGCATTCGACACGGTTTCCATTCCGATATTATTATCAAAACTCGAGGGCCTTGGTATTAGGGGTCTTGCACTGGATTGGTTTGGATCGTACCTTCTGAATCGGAAGCAATGTGTTCGTGTGGGTGAACACACCAGCGACTTCTCCGACGTGGATTGCGGAGTGCCGCAGGGAAGCGTTCTTGGGCCGACTCTTTTCTTGATCTACATAAATGGACTTTGTAAACTCAAATTAGCAAATGCTACAACCATTTCTTTCGCAGATGACACAGCTATCTTGATACGTGGAAAAGACTGGTCTGAAGCTCAAAGTGTTGCAGAGTCTAACTTAAGATTAGTTGTGGAATGGCTGGATAGCAATTTACTATCATTAAATGTCCAAAAAACAAAATATTTATGTTTCTCTATAAATGCTAAAGGCCAGCCTGACGACATGTTTAGTATTAAAGTGGGACACCAGATTGATTCTACGTCTAACTACAGTCTTGACAACAGATTAAGCTTTATTGAGCGTTCAAGCACAATACGCTATCTTGGTGTAATACTAGACGTTCACCTCACGTGGCGGCAGCATATTGAGTCACTCAAGAGTCGTGTTCGAAAGCTCATGTTTGTTTTTCGCACTTTAAGGAATATTACGTACCCTGAATTGCTGAGAACCGTATATTTTGCTCTCTGTGAATCCCTTTTGGGCTATTGCAACGCGGTCTGGGGAGGAGCGGCAAAGACGCATTTAATTGGCTTAGAGAGGGCACAGCGATCTCTTCTTAAAGTTATTTTTAGAAAACCATCACGCTTCAGCACCAAAGAACTCTACAAGGTCTCTAATGTTCTCACTGTTCGTCAGCTGTTCCTAAGAAAAGTGATATACAATTATAGCAAACTGCACGACAAAATGTTCTTAGCGGACACAAGACGACGTCAGCGCTGGAAAACCCCAAAAACATGTACAACATTTGCCCAAAAATTCCACGCTTTCATTTCCCCACTAGTCCTAAAAACTTTTAGTAAGCTCCACCATGTCACAAGGCCCCCCAGTAAATCTTTCCTGACAAAGTGGCTCATGCAACTAGATTACCACGAAACTGAACTGCTGCTAGTCGTGACAAAATAAGTATTGTTACAGTAATAAATTATAAATATATTATAAGTATTATAACCCTTACCATATATGTATATATAACCACCTTAACACTCTCTCTCTCTCTCACTCTTTCTCTCAAACACACACACACAAACATACACACACACACACACACACACACACACACACACACACACACACACACACACACACACACACACACACACACACACACACACACACACACACACACACACACATAATGTAAACAAAATGTTAAACAAAATTGTAAGGAATATTAAAATAAGCAAAGTTGATGTAACGTACCTAAAACTAACTATACTTGTATAAAAACTTTGATACGAAACTGAGTCCTGTAACACAGGGTTTCCTAGCTCAGGACGCAGGGTCGTGATTAGCATATTGTGTATCTTTTTTTTTGTCCAATAAACTTTTTTCATTTTCATTTTCTAGTATTTAAGCGCCCATAACTGGGTATTTTACACCATTATTAAATTAAGTAAAAACTTTGTAAAAATGGCGCTACAGCGGTACTGTTCTACCCTAAGCAAGGTGTGAAATTAGTTATGTAATACCTACTAGCTTCTGCCCGCGACTCCATCCGCTAGGAACTCATTTAAAGGTGTGAAATTATTTATGTACCTACTAGCTTCTGCCCGCGACTCCATCCGCTAGGAACTCATTTAAAGGTGTGAAATTATTTATGTACCTACTAGCTTCTGCCCGCGACTCCATCCGCTAGGAACTCATTTAAAGGTGTGAAATTATTTATGTACCTACTAGCTTCTGCCCGCGACTCCATCCGCTAGGAACTCATTTAAAGGTGTGAAATTATTTATGTACCTACTAGCTTCTGCCCGCGACTCCATCCGCTAGGAACTCATTTAAAGGTGTGAAATTATTTATGTACCTACTAGCTTCTGCCCGCGACTCCGCCCGCGAGGAACTCATTTAAAGGTGTGAAATTATTTATGTACCTACTAGCTTCTGCCCGCGACTCCGCCCGCGAGGAACTCATTTAAAGGTGTGAAATTATTTATGTACCTACTAGCTTCTGCCCGCGACTCCGCCCGCGAGGAACTCATTTAAAGGTGTGAAATTATTTATGTACCTACTAGCTTCTGCCCGCGACTCCGCCCGCGAGGAACTCATTTATCCTAGCTCCATAATTTAATCCCCAAATATGGCGCTATTACAGCGGTACTGTTTCTACCCTCAAGCAAGGTGTGAAATTATTTATGTACCTACTAGCTTCTGCCCGCGACTCCATCCGCGAGGAACTCATTTATCCTAGCTCCATAATTTAATCCCCAAATATGGCGCTATTACAGCGGTACTGTTTCTACCCTCAAGCAAGGTGTGAAATTATTTATGTACCTACTAGCTTCTGCCCGCGACTCCATCCGCGAGGAACTCATTTATCCTAGCTCCATAATTTAATCCCCAAATATGGCGCTATTACAGCGGTACCTACTGTTTCTACCCTCAAGCAAGGTGTGAAATTATTTATGTACCTAAGCTTCTGCCCGCGACTCCGTCCGCGAGGAACTCATTTATCCTAGCTCCATAATTTAACCCCCCATTTCACCCTCTTAGGGGATGATTTCCAGGATAAAATAGCCCATGTTCTTCCCCGGGTCTCAAACGATCTCTGTACCAAATTTCATATTAATCGGTTCACCGGTTTAAGGGTGAAGAGGTAACAAACGGCCAGACAGACACACAGACACATTTTCGCATTATAATAATTATTAGTATGGATGTTTGCACGTAATTACTACCTACTAAATTAATTCACCCTGTAGCAATGGTATAAACAAATCAATCGCGCTAATTAGTATTTCCCAGAAAACAATCCTCTAATTATAAAAGAGTCGTAAGTCGCGTTGAAGTTAGTGTCCAGTTACAATATTTAGAGAAATACAATGTAAAAAGTTGACAAGGAAATATAGTTCTTGTGTCCAAGTGTTAAGGGTTAGGATATCGGAAAGCTCGCCCCTTCTTAGTTATGGATGAATAAACTGTTTGATGCATTAGGGCGAGTACACACTGCGGGAAAAAGGTAAATTTTGCAAGAATTGTCTACTTACTTATATGTAGACAAAAAGTAAACGTAGGTAGGTACCTCTCACATATGTACAGTTAGCATCATAAGCATGTGTGGCGTCACTCCTGTCAAATCTGACGAGTTCTGCATCGCACTATCGAAGTTTCTTAAATCAGTTGCATAAATATAACATCCAAACAACTCTCATCGGACTTCGGTCCCTGAGAGATCTCTCTATTGTCGTATCTTCTACATTGGTGACCCCGACAATGGACATAAGCGCAACTCTGAATATCCTGACTGACGCCCGACTCTTCTCAGCAAGCCAGACTCTCTCTCTCTCTCTCTCTCTCTCCGCTCGCCACCCTGGCTCTGAGCGCTCGCTCGCCACGCTGGCTCTGAGCACTGGCAAGCTGCACTCTACTCTTCATACATCCTTGACTCCTCCGTCTCAAAGGGGGGCTGATGTGGCGTCACTCCTGTCAAATCTGACGAGTTCTGCATCGCACTATCGAAGTTTCTTAAATCAGTTGCATAAATATAACATCCAAACAACTCTCATTGGACTTCGGTCCCTGAGAGATCTCTCTATTGTCGTATCTTCTACACATGTATACACTTTTGGTGGTTCTAGGACCTTGTGGCTTAGCTAGCTATAAGTACACATTAACCATAAATATAATTATGAGTCTAGGTTACTTGAAATAAATGATAAATTAAAAAAATATAAAAATTAAATTAGCCTTATTTTGGTCTTTATACCCCTAACTACAACCTAGCTAGCATGATAGCTTTTATGAGGAGTTTTCTACTTATTTGTAGACATAGCATTCGTTCCTCTCGATCTTAACTTGCTAGTACCTTTTTTTTATTTATTCTTATGGCATACATTATTTGGCCTTTTGAGTTTGTCACTTTTTAGTACCACCCAGGAGACACGTGCAGGGTTGTGGTAGGTAGCTCCTGCGGACGCAAGTGACAGTTGTCCCCCCTTTGTCAAGTGAGTGGGCAACTCGACTGTTAGAGATTCTTAAATCGCCCGAAGGGCTCTAACTCGGCTTAACGACTACTGTCATACACAGCAGCCGGGATCAACTGCTTAGCGTGCCTTCCAAAGCACGGAAGCGCTCATTTATAGTAACCACTCAAACAGGCGGTCACCCATCCAAAGACTGACCGCTGCCATCGTTGCTTAACCTGCGTTATCGTTTCCGACTTGCAGGCGCCGCTGGGCTTATGAACGCTTCTACGCTAGTACCTAATAGGTAGGTAGTAAGTACCTACGCCTATGTCTCACGAGAACACAATAAAATCGACGGTGTGCCAACTTTTTCAAGGCCAAATTTAGGTGCGATACTTAATCTTATGAATCTTGCTCAGCACAATTTTCTCGACCTGCTGCCATTTTATCGTGTTTGTCATGAGACGAAGGCATATTGGTAGTGGGCTTACAGACTATAAGGGACGGACATTTTAAAATGTATGTGTATACCTACACCTACACAGGGCAGGATATTAATATAAACCCTTTTCCACAGGACTCCACAGGATTAATCCATCAAGGAGTACAGTGCAATTGCTAACCTTCATGCATTGACATAAGGTTTAACTCCTGTTACGTTGACGTGGCGTGTACTTTCTTGACAATTTTTCCCTTTGCCAGAGCATTTATAAGGTTAAATTTTTTTATCAAAAATTTAATTTTTGGTACAAGCTTTTACTGTCGACAGTACTTTTCTGCATACCATCATCAAGTACTCATTGAGTCGATTCTAACGAGCCCAAACTCGATGGGGTTGTGTCGTTTTATTGCGGAGTTCCTATGGCCACCTTCTAGCTCCAGCATCAGATCAGCTCCAAGTCATCATAATATTGCATTGTCATGCGATATACATTATGCTTGCAAAATTTCAGCTCAATTGGATAACGGGAAGTGACTGAAAAATGGATTGCAAATTTTGACGGACAACTTACATATTTACTTACATACTTACATATCTACATACATACGAACAGTGCATAAGAAGAAGCTTGTAAAAAATGACCCAGAAGACGTAACCATGGAAACTTGCTAATAATGCGCCTGCATCAATCATATAGCGACAACAAGCACAAAATAATCCTACGCCTACATTTGTACAGTGGCCACACCCTATAACGTATGTGTGCGTCTAACCACGTCTAACCACCACTCAGGCGCATCCCAAATTCAAACGTTAGATCTAACGTCAAACAGCGCATGCGCAGTGGAACGAGCGGTCACTTACGTCATTATGTAACGGCTGCGTTGGTTTTTTAAAAGGTTTACTGTATGGAGTCTGTATAATATATGTATAGACTTTCGTTTTGTTGGATGTTTTAATTGGTTAATATTTGTATGTGATAGGTTTTAATGTTTTTTGATTAGGTACTGATTAGAATAACTGCTCTCCTATGTAATTACTCAATGTAATTCAATGAAATGACAAGTCAGGGTAATTCATATTTATTGTATGAATTTAATAGTTATTAGGTTACCTATTGTAAAAATAACACAAGCCAGTGTTCATAAAAGGTTTGAATTCTTACTCCGCCTAATTACACGCAATAGCTAACAAAATTAAAGCAGCCGCGACCACCCTGGGGGTCGCGGCCTACAAAATCAAAAATCTAAATAAAACATTTATTCAGCAAATAGGCCACAAGGGCACTTATTCATGTCAATCAATAATTTACAATAATATATAAAATCTTACAACAATCATTATTTGGAAGTTGCAGTTTAACAGAACTAGATGTCACTAAATGAAAACAATATTAGGTACAAAAAATATCCATTACATTAATTAGATTCAAGGTCTGTATCAGAATTAACAAGAAGTTTGTGATAGGTACACAATATTATTGTCTCTGAGCGTCCAGATACAGTTACTTAATAATTATCTATTATTCTAATGATCTTAGAGATGTAAGTTAGTTATACAGTCTCTAAGCGTCAAAACACAAAAATTAGTACATTACTAATATTGTCGGAGATGTATAGGGTTGAAAAACACTGTCGTAAATAAAAGTCGGCTATTTAAGTCGTATTTACGAACCGCGCCGTAGTCCGGTATTGTGTTGGTGTTGTGCAGAAGAAGCCCCGAATTGCACGCACACAGAGACAGGAGGCGGGTTCGAGGAGACCCTTGGTGATTGCATTATTAAAAAACATGGTTAGGGGGATAATTGGGATTCCAATAGAAGTGACCGTGTCAAATCGTTAGGCAAACATTAGGAGTTACCATAACAGAGCTAATGTATTTAATAGGTACCGGCAGATGTAGAGAGTAAAATATAAACTCTATCTCTAATTCTTCGTGTAGTCTACCTACCTACCTGAACCATGACTCCGTGTGTGCCGAGGGAATGATGATCACACAATCCACGTATAGGTACATGGATTGTGTGATCATTGGTTTGGTTGCGATTACTTACATAAACCCTGTAGCACTGATATTTATAAATATTTTGCTTATTTTTTTTTATTAATATGACCATCAATGTATCGTACCTACCTATTATGAAATATATTTACTAATATATTGAGTTATGCTACTGTGCTATACGATTATAACAAGGCGCGACGCTGTTTTTGTACATAAAAGAGTAAAATATTTACAAAAAACTAACTAGGTACCTACTTAACATCTAAAGTTGAAGATATCTCGCTATTTTCCTTTTTTTTTAAACCTGAACCTACCTAGTTCTACAAAAAGCTCCAAATAAATAAAAAAAACAAACATTTGCAAAAAAAAAACTTCTTGTCTTTTGCATTATTATTACAATACTTATGTGTAATTTGTATTGATGTCGTCTCTGTGTCTTTTGTGTTGTGAATAATTAACTTATTTCTTTCTTTTCATTCTTTATTACCTAAGTACTACAGTAGGTCTACACTATGAATAAGTACTTATACCTACTTATATTTATTTTATCAAAGGCTAATTATATTTGAATTTATTTGAGTTGGACGAATTGAATCAAAATAGTCAATTCAATAAGCAACTCTATCGTCCTACGTAGAAGATTACAAAATTCTAATGACAGTTTTATAAAAAAGTCGGCTACATGAAATAATCTCAAATCTCAACCATACCTTTGTGTTTTTACAAGTTTATAACACGAGCGTTTTCTTTGTATTAATTGATTACCTTGGCATCCAATCGCCATGCTTAGCTACCTACAAAATTTATTGCCAATCCGATTACTGGGAATAACCATTGACAGTTTGACAGTCACTGTAAGTAGGCCACCAATAAGGCTGTTAAAAATCCCAATTTTTTATAAACTGCTCCTACTCGAACCCGCCGCTACGCACACAAACAACTCCCCAATTCAAATTCCGAACACAGTTTCCGCAATGGCGGCGCGGTCGTTGACCCGAGTTTTGGAGGGCGCGTGACGTCACGGCCTGCCTCAACGTGACCTTGTGTTTCGGCATTGTCCTGTGACCGAATTTTGCCGGGCGCCATATTTGCGTAATTTGAATTTTCAATTTTTGAATCGTTTTCTGTCTTTGATACCTAATGATGACAAAATGCAAATTCTATAAGCTTCAGAATCAATTCAAAAACATAAGTAAAATCTATTTGCCTCAACAGCATTAGTAGGTGGGCATTTTTAAAAATTCGTGTACCTACCCAATTAGCGTGAGTTGTTAAATAAAAATTAACTCAGTGTCAGTTTTGTAACGAAAGTTAAGCATACAAATGATGTCAAACTGAACTTTTTTCGCATTTAAATAAGGTATTTATGCATATCATTTATATATTGAAAAGAAAATTAAATTTTTATACAAACTAAATACTTAATTGTCGTTACAAAACTGACACTGAGTTAATTTTTGTTTAACAAATTATGCTAATTGGGTGCACGAATTATTGAAAATGCCCAGGTACGAAATCTGTAAGTAGGTAGGTACTTAATTCTTTTTAGATTATTTAATTTGACATTTTATACTTACTGTATACTCATATACCCTACTCTACAATTGTTACTTTATTTATAGTATTGTACTACCTACCTACAAGTGGCGGCGTGTGAGGATTTTCACTAGACAACCCGGAGCACATAAAAGAGCTGTTTTTTGATGATTAAGAGTTTGGTAATATACTTATAGCAAGAAATTTTAGGCAAGCCGGTAGGAATCGGCTTGTATGGGCGCTCCGCCCCTGTTACCTACTTATTCATTGTGATTTGCCAACAAAATTCTAAATTCAAATAGGTATTTATTCTGTAAGTAGGCGTCACTCAAGGGCTATCACGCGAATGACATGTAAGTAATATGAATTATTATAAGTAAATGTATATGAAGATAATTACCTACCTAAGTACCGTCAATAGAGTATTCCACAACTGATTCATACAAATCTTTAAGTCCATATTTCTGTTTCATTCGGGCCGTATTCGTTCACGACGACACGACCTACCCCAATAAGTCCTCCGTGTTTGTCCACTATTACCGAATTTCGCCGAAGGTTAACCGCCAAATTGGTTTAATCTAATTTGAATCTGGAACGCTGCTGGTTTCGGGGTTTTAACGACATTCTTATTCTTGGCCACTCTGGTCTTCATATCTACATTTTTTTTTTCACCACAAGCAATCAAACTTGTAGAACATTTGAAAGAAAAATGTTATTTTAGTAATTAAGACCTAATTAAAAAGAAATCGGTCTGGCCGCCATAAAACTCTAATAAACGTCCATTAGCATCACTGTTAGAAAATATTTCCGAGAATTATTAAAGTCCAGGTCATTATAGTGAAATAAGGTACCTACACATAGTGCTTGTGGTGAAAAAAAAAAGGTGTGAAGACCAGAGTGGCCTACTTTCTGAAAAATAGTTTATCTAATACCAATTCTAAAATGGTATAACACATGCCATTTACATCTTAACAAATAAAGATGTTGCTATTAATGTTCACTTTTGAACACCTTGTTTTGGTACAATTCGCTCTTCGAAAAGTGCGAATATCTCGAAAACCAGGGGACTTCTACCAAACCTTAAAGTCGATTTTCTGGACCAGTCTGAGGTGCCCTATTCGTGCCCCTAGGGGAAATATGTACACAAATTTATGGTTTTTAAAACATTTTAATTTTACCAATCAATACCGTATCAAAACCACGAATCACAACACTTTAAAAAAATATATATTTGCTATAGACCAACCAGGAAACCGAATTACTTAATTTCAAACACTAGGCGTTTTTTATTCCCTAACTACCAATCATTAAAAAAATAAACGTCTCTGATCGTTTATAGCCGCGTCCAAACGTTCAAGCGTGGTTGACTGCATACATGGCATAAGCTAGATAGCTAGATTGAGCGGCATAGACTGCTGCCTATCTCGATTTAAGTATCTTATGCCCCGTATGCTGTCCACCATGCACGGCCGTTTGGACGCGCCTATAGACGGTCTTCTTCTTCTTCTTCCTGCCCTTGTCCCAGTTCATCTGGGGTCGGGCCTCCTTGTGCAGCGGTGCCAGGAAATTCTATCCTGGGTTGTGATAGGTGAAAGGTTCTGTGCTTTTAGGTCCCTCTCGATGTTTGACCACCACGTAGCTGGTGGTCTGCCTCTCCCTCTGGGTTGAGTGTTGATATTAAGCACTGTCTTTACGGAGTAGTCATCTTCTCGGCGCATTACATGACCATACCAACGGAGCCTACATTCTTTGAGCTTTGCTGGTATTGGAGTTACTTTGAACTATAGACGGTCAATGGCGTTTATTTGTGGTGTCAATATTATGTATCCGTGTCAAAGCAGTTTATTAAAAAAACGCCAAATCGAACAATCTTTTCCCCGTGGAATTTATTATTGATTGTGGATGGATAATCTTTGTTTTTACTATTTTCTCGTGTGAAAGTGAAATGTAGAGTACCTAGGTATATAAGCTAATGGTTTCCTAGGCTAGCGGTGCCGTCATATGACGGCGACGTAGACTATCCGCCTCTTTCTAATTAAAACACTTAGAAAGAGACGGACAGTCTACGTCGCCGTCGACGGCACCGCTAGCCTAGGAAACGAGAGCTTGACTCTGGTCTAGAAGCCATATTACCACTCAAACAATTTTCCCTCATTTCACTCGCGAAAACAACCATCTCGTGGTTATATGGCTTATTTTAGACCCAATGACAACATCATCATCATCATAATCATCCGAAAGACGTCCACAGCTGGACATAGGCCTCCCCCAAAGAGTGCCAAAGTGATCGGTCCTGCGCCACCCGCATCCAGCGGACTCCCGCGACCTTTCATCCGTCCAGGTCATCAGTCCGCCTTGTGGGGGCCTACTCACGCCGCGCCTTCCGGTAAGTGGTCGCCACTCGAAAACCTTTCCGCCCCAACGGTCATCGGTTCTACGTGTGGCGCCCACTGCCACTTAAGTTTAGCGATTCGGACCTTTATGTCATACAATCTACTATTTTACTCCTTAGGGCCTCAGAAACGCGCAGAACACGCTGTTAAAAGTATTTGGGGTTCTGATTGGTTAAACGGAAATGTTCGGTTATTGTAAATATTGTAACAGACCATGACCCTATCCCTAGTGGGTAAACAAGGACATTGTTATCAAGCGAAGGGTCGTTGCACTTGTTCCAATTAACTAATATAATAATGACTAATTTAATTTAAAACCGATAATAACATTAATAACCCAATGCCGAAACGTTGGAGGAAAACAAATATGCATTTTGTTGCAAATGCATTTAATTGACATATTTTAACATCTTGGCATTATCCTGGTTGAAGGAGTCAACAAACTTTTATACGTTTACTAGCTTCTGCACGTGACTCCGTTCGCGTGGAACTGGTTTAATATCGTAGTTCCATACCATTCCACTTCAACCCCCATTTCACCCCCTTAGGGTATGATTTCTGGGATAAAACTATGCTATGTCCTTCCCCAAAACTCAAACTTAATCTATAGCAAATTTCATCCCAATCGGTTGAGCGGTTTAACCGCGAAGAGGTACAGACGGACAGACAGACACACTTTCGCATTTATAATATTAATATGGATGGACATAGATAATATGAATTAGTATATTAGTATTAGTAAGTATAATACGAGTATCCTCATCCTGTATATTCTCTAAATACATTTATTCATGTCAACAGAATAAAATACAATAAAATAACAACAAAAAACTTAACATTACCTAAGCCTAGTCAAAAAGTCCCCCTCGAGTACTGTCCCTGGCGCAAAGGTTCCCATTACACTTACTGTCAACTTCGCTGTCAAGCATGCCAGGTGTCAAATTATGAAAACACATCTTAGCACATCTCTAGTGGATATTCCATACTTAGTAAATAAGAGAGGTAGGTAGGACACAGCGGAATGGCATCTCGCTCGCATGTGGAGCAGCCCAGCTGGGGAAGTACAGTCGGGGACATTCCCGGTCGACCACCCTAAGGGCGATATTCGTTTGTCCGATCGACGCGTAACGATCCGAAGGCTCGTATCCGCAACCAATCAGGGAGCGGCTTCTACCTGCTCTTTGAGCGTGTGCGTTTTTGAAACACGTTTTTTTTACAAGCGCTTGGTGCGCTCCTATGAATGAATTACTTGTTGTTAGTCGGGCAACAAGTCTTTTTGAATACGCTTCCACTACTTTTGCGCCACTTAGTAGTAATTTTAAAGCAATGCGCCGAAAAATACCTAGGCCGCGAGTCTGGTAACAATAAATCATCGGATAATTTAAAACAGATGTTTTGTGCGTGGAGTAAAACTCGACAGGTATACAACTCTATTAGGAAAGTTCGGTAAGTTTTAAGAGGAATGCCTATCTGCGATTTTCCCATACAAACGATCGACCGGGAATGTCCCTGACTGTACCTCCACCCACCACCTTACAGGAGACCGCAGCCATAATAGCACCACTGCTTTGTAGAGTTGCTATATTATTGCATGCTATGAAGCATGTGGTGTTGTGTTCCTGGTGGTGAGTAAGGTCGCCAGAGCTCCCTAGGGTGCGCTGTGTTGGGAGTGAGGGACCTGCATGTCTCTATCTGCCAACACAGCGTATCCTCAAGTAAATCAAGGGTCGGCAACGCGCTTCTGATTCGTCTGGAGTCACAAGTATCCATAGGCTACGGTACCAGCTTAACATCAGGCAGGCCGTAAGCTTGTTTGCCAGTATTAAAAAAAATTGTAGGTAGTTAGTTACCTTATCTTAATATACCTAATAAGTAATTTGATAACAAACAAAATAACAAAAAATGGGACACTAACTAATGAATGACTTGGCTCAAAAATGATAAAAAGAGGTTAAAACAATACCTACTTACGTTTTTATCATCAAACTGGGTTAGTAATGAATTAAATGTTTAGACATCTTATCACTCTTCCGTTGTAAAATGGGGCAAGAGCGAACCTTACCTCAACAAAAACCTTGTTCTTTTCGTAATAACACATCAAAACATTGTTAAAGATCTTATTAACGCAATTCTCAACATTGGCACTATAAACGCACTATGCCGACGACAATAGAACCTCGTATATTTCCAATCCACACCATGCGAAATTGCACTTTGAATTTATCGATATTAAGTAAAAACTCGATCCTACTAAGAGTATCAGATAGGAGGTAATTCAAACAGTCCTCAATGAGCGTCATCTGTTTGAAATTTAAAAAAAAATGGCGGCCCGTAGCTGTTACCGCCATTCAAGTTTTTTTTTAATAAGCAGTTCTTTTTACAAACGTCAATGGCACTTAACGCGCCGACCTAACTCAACAGTGTAGTTATTGTCAAATTCAGAGAAGAGAGACAAGGACAGACGGCGAGTGATCAGAGGGCAATGACCCGATTCGATGATGCGACACAATAACGCGTATGTATAAGTACGGTTGGAGTAAAAGTGAATTTGGTCGGATTTTCAGTTGACCCAATTTCGGTGGGCGATTTCGGGGAATTGAGTGATACAGTGCCGGTCGGCGTTTTATTCATTCGGTTTTTGTGAAAAGTAATTTGGAGTCTGGACTGGATATAAAAGATAAGACTGCCTTTGTTTATACTTTTATACTTATACATGACTTATACTTATAAATTAACTGACACTTGTATTCCTAAAAGGGTTAGAGTATCTTACATTTAATGTTCAGTGCCGCTTCTAGCAACTGTATGTTTAGATAGAGAAAATGTTATATTGCTGTGATAGATTGCTAGCTCATCGCCTTCAACACACTTCGACCCTATTCACTGGAGTCGACTCATACCTCATACGACACCCACGGGAAGAAAGGAGGCGTGCTATTCTAACCCCACACCACACAGGTATCTTCAACTAATCTAACTATTGTATGTATAATTAATTGAATATCTATGTATGTATTCTAAGGACGTAATTTTTTTTTCTTTGTAGTTCAAAGGCGTTATTGAAATTTATTTATATATTTTTACATCATGGGGAAACCACAGTAACTAATACCTACCAAATAAAGGAGTACAGATGTAGTGCATGGGTAATTATTTTTCATCTCTCCTGCTCTGAAAGTTGATTTTTCATGGACATATAGCCGGGTGGAAAATAGCTTTTTCTCCCCTAGGGTGGAAAGTATTTTTTTTTTATTGTTACGGTCAGCCACGGAGTCGAAGATAATAGAATTACGTCAAATCATTAAAATAAAAACTTTTCACAAATCGACACTCAGCTATATGTACCTGCATTAACGAGTTGTTTATTACGATTATAGGTTGATATTAAATTATTTTTCCTCACAGTCGAAATGAAAAGTAGAGTGTTTAACTCGGGTGAAATTACCCATTTAACCCTCGAACAATTGGCGCTCTCACTTCGTTCGAGCGCCAGAAATATCTCGGGTTAAATGGGTCACTTTCAACCCTTGGTTAACAATCTACTATTCCATCGTATTTTCGCGGAAACTTACAAACGTGTCTCTATTTCAGTCCGAAAAAATAGGATGGAAAACAATTATGCACTATACATCTGTACCTAAGGTGTGATGACGGCGGATGAAGAGCTGGCGTTCGTTCTGTCAACAAGAGCCGATTTCTTACATCATCACTATCAGAAATTACTGATATACATTTAATTATTGTGTACAACTTTGTGGAAAGATTTTTATCAATTATTTTGAATCTCCTCTGTAATATTTCCTGCGTAGATATTCATAGCAGATTTCATTTAATAGCCCAATTCCACACTACTAAGGACACATATAAACCAACTGCGCAAGATAGTGGGTATAATAACAGGACACAACACCTTGAACAGACACCTCTATAACTTAGGTATCACAGACAGCCCCATGTGCAGAGCGTGCATGGAGGCAGAAGAAACGACCAAACATATACTACTGGACTGCAAGGAGGTAGAAGTATACAGAATGAAGCACCTAGGTTCTCCAAACACACTACGGGACGCAGTCAGCAACACCAAGGCACTCAGCAACTTTTTAAACGAGCTGGGGTGGTTAGAGTAGCGCCACACCGCCGTTTCACGCAAAATAGGCACAATGGAGAACGCCCAGTATAACTAACTAACTAGCCCAATTCGACTGAAATGTTTGACCGTACCGATCCAGTGTAAATACCCCTTCAGGGGCAAACTACACGATCAATCAAAAAATCAATCAACATTGATAGGTAAAGTTCTATTGTTTCTGATTGTCCCAATCGTTCGTCCATCAGCCATTGTTGGCTCCCAATAGTATCGGTTTGACAGCTCGATTTACTATAAATAGGCACGGAAATTATTTCCGAATGAAGATTGATATTATGATCTGCTGTACATTCTGCCTTCTGCCCGCGACTCCGTCCGCGTCGAACTCGTCTGTATCGTAGCTCCATACAAACTTTCATCCCCCATTTCACCCCCTCAGGTTATGATTTCCGGGATAAAAACTATCCTTGGTTAAAAATCCGGGATTAAAAATATCTCCATACCAAATTTCATCTCAATCGGTGCATTGGTTTAAGTGTGAAGAGGTACTTAACAGACAGACAGAAAGACATATAAAATATAGAGGTTATATCTTCCATTTTCCACGGAATTCGACCGTGATTTAAATACTGTTGAAAAAGGTACAGTAGAGCTATTACATGCTAAAATATCTCCATCTAATACGGCGGAATAGTGGAATAAAAAAAAACCGGCCAAGTGCGAGTCGGACTCGCGCACGAAGGGTTCCGTACCATTGTCAATAAAAATATTTATTTTATTCTGTTTTTAGTATTTGTTGTTATAGCGGCAACAGAAATACATCATCTGTGAAAATTTCAACTGGAACTATCACGGTATCAGTGCGATACAGCCTGGTGACAGACAGACTGACAGACAGACAGACAGACAGACAGACAGACAGACAGACAGACGGACGGACAGCGGAGTCTTAGTAATAGGGTCCCGTTTTACTCTTTGAGTACGGAACCCTAAAAACAGAAAAGTAAACAAGGCAAGCGTATGAAAAAAATCGGCCAAGTGCGAGTCAGAGTCGCGCACGAAGGGTTCCGTAAGTATACCATTATCTAAAAAAACGGCAAAAAATCACGTTTGTTGTATGGGAAAACAAACAAATAAAAAATAAAAAAATATTTTATCTGTTTTTTAGTATTTGTCGTTATACTTAGCGGCAACAGAAATACATCATCATGCTCCTAGCGTTATTATTCCCGGTTGTGCCCCTAATTCAATATTCAATATATATTTATTTCAGGTTACTGGACCCATAATGTGTTAGTTACAATAAATTAAATTAAATTAAGTGTTAGTGACAAACTAAATTACTAAATACTACTCTTACATTAATTAACTTATTTATTCATTTATTTAGCCCAGATATGAGACACTGGTGCATGCAATGACTGGCAGTGTCTCATAAATGGACAGTCAATACGGTCGGCGACGACCGCCAGCAGGGCGCTGCCGCCGGCGCGCGCGCGTCGCGCCGCAGAGGCCGCCCTCTTGCGCATGGTGCTGTAAAAACAGTCCACGCGCGCCTCCGCGAACATGCCCGAGCCGCTGCAGTATCGCGGCAGCCGCAGCAGCAACCTGAAGGCGTCATTGTATTGAACGCGGAGAGCGTTGCATGCTTTCTTTGTTTAACTTACCCACAGGCTGCTCGTGTAAAAAGTAGTGCAATATGCACGGAAGAGCGTGATCTTCACACCAGTTGAGCAACGAGCGAACCTGCGGGCTATCATGTTAGCTCTGACTGACAACACTCTCCGCTCCCGTTCAATATCGACGTCATCTTTCAGATCATCGGACAGCACATGACCCAAATATTTAAAGCGGTGGACCCGCTTCAAAGGAACACCGTTAAGACATACAGGTGGTACATCCGATGGGCATTTGGTCCCTGACTTAAAAACCATGAGTTCGCTCTTTTTTGCATTATATTTTAAGCCGTGACCAATCGCAAACTGCTCGCAAATGCCCACGAGTTCACGGAGACCGCCAACAGACGCACTCAGCAACGCCATGTCGTCTGCATAACTAATGTTATTAAAACATACCCCGTCAATATGAAAACCAACATGACGCTGGCTGAGTGCCTCAATTAACTCATTCACGTACAGGTTAAAGAGTGTACAGGCGAGCTCAACCCCCCTTGTCTCACACCACACTCCAACCTGTACCCGTCCGAGATCGTCCCCCCCCCACCTTACGTGGTTGACCTGGCTTCCATACCAATACTTGAATATTTGGATGAGCTCCAAGGGTTGTTTTATCTTCTTGAGCTTTTCCCACAATACGTAATAGGAAACCAGATCAAATGCCTTCGACATATCGAGAAAGCAGGCGTAAACAGGCGTGTTTCGGTTGGTGTAATATTTGACGGCATGCTTCAGACAGACAATCGCGCTTTCCGTAGAGAGTTTGGGTCTAAACCCAAACTGATTGTCATGAAGCTTGGTGTGGATGTTTAGATGTCTGTTAAGCAGACCGTCAAATACCTTTGCAATAACCGTTGCTAATGAGATAGGTCTGTAGTTGGTCTTATCTGCAATATCTCCCGTTTTATTTTTAATAATAGGCACTACGACCGTTCTCATCAGTTCCGTTGGCAAATAAGAATGCACCACACATAAATTGAACACACCTGCCAGTACTCGAGGCAAGTGCGGACCGGCGTGCTGCAAATGCTCGATGCTAAGCCCGTCATGACCAGGGGATTTGCCTCTGGACATTGTTTTAATCACCTTTGCAACTTCCTCAGGGGTAAACTGCAAACACTGGTCAGGAACTAGCTCAGCATCAGGCACCCGAACCTCCACTACTGGTTCTGTAAGCGGTGATTGCACGGCAAAATGAGACTTAAACATGTCCGCAATCTCCTTACGATCACTTACGCCGCCAACATTCACAGGAAGGCTAGGCTTACCATTTAGCTTGCACGTGCTTTTCCAAAAGCCCCGGAAGTCATCTTAATTTGGTCACTGTGATCCTCGCACCATTTTAATTTTGATTTTAAAATGCGCCTTGACTGACACATTTTGTCGTTAATAGGACCCCGCGTGGGCTTACCATACAACCGCTTTGACACCTTATCCCAAGATTTGGCATAGGCACTAGTTTTACGAAAGCGACTGCCATCTGACCTACCAACCCAGAGGGAAAACTAGACCTTATTGGGATTAGACTGGTTTCCTCAAGATGTTTTCCTTCACCGAAAAGCTAACGGTAAATATTCCGTACATAAGTTCCGAAAAACTCATTGGTACGAGCCGGGATTCGAACCCACGACCGCCGCTTGACAGCCGCATGCCTGAACCACTAGGCTACCGTAGCTTACGGCAACAGAAATACATCATCTGTGAAGATTTCAACTGTCTAACTATCACGGTTGATGAGATACAGCCTGGTGACAGATGGACAGATAGACAGACAGACAGACAGACAGACAGACAGACGGACAGCGGAGTCTTAGTAATAGGGCCCCGTTTTACTCTTTGAGTACGGAACCCTAAAAAAGCAAAGTGGTTTTTAAAACACTGTGATAATTGTCATTTGCCCGAAATAGTTTTTCTCAGAAACTAGAATCTTTTCAGGATTCTTATAAATCTAATGTAACCTAACATACAGGACTCTATACAAAGCTTTTAAATTATACTGAAAACGTTACGGTTTCAGAGAAAAATTATGGGTTGCCCATCACAACCTCGAAATATTGTTTCTCCGAATAAGTTATTTGCCATTTTTATATGGCAAATGAAAATTATGGCAAACAATGTTATTATGGCAAATGAAATTACGAAATAGACACCTATCGTAATGATCCGGAAAAACGCGTTTGATGTGCTGTCTGTACTGAGTTACTGACCTGGTTGTAACCGCAAAACTCGACATTTTGTACGACTATCGCGAACTGACCTGCGCAAGCGACGGTTATTGCTCCGACTGTACCTACGCATCACATGTTCAGGAGGTAGGTTATTAAGTATCCTGTTTTTTGTCCTGTAATATTCAGAGTAATGGTCTGGGGCCAGAGTTGCAGTTAAATAAATATTTGCGGGCAATCTTACACATACGAGTATCGACCTAGTCCCAAACTAAGCAAAGCTTGTACTATGGGTATCTACTAGCTGACGATATACATACTTATATAGATAAATAAATACTTAGATACATAGAAAACATCCATGACTCAGGAACAAATATTCGTGCTCATCACACAAATAAATGCCCTTACCGGGATTCAAACCTAGGACCTCATGCTTCGTAGGCAGCGTCACTACCGTCATACATGCCTACTTTGCCACCAGGGGGAACTTTGCCCAAGAGGAAAATTTGAAAATTTGCTTTTTGGGCAAAGTTGCCCCTGGTGGCAAAGTTGCTGGTGGATTTGAAAGAAATATACTTGCCTAAGTAATTAGGGTAAATCGCCAGTAGCTGGCCAACCTTCAATAGCTGGCCCCCTCATATACAAAAAAGCGGCCAAGTGCGAGTCGGACTCGCACATGTAGAGTTCCGTAAAAATTTATCATCCTCCTAGCGTTATTATTCCCGGTTGTGCCCCTAAAGGAGCCCGGGGTCCGCTTTGACACCTACTCCCAAGATTTGGCATAGGCACTAGTTTTACGAAAGCGACTGCCATCTGACCTTCCAACCCAGAGGGAAAACTAGACCTTCCGTAAAAATGTATGACGTATTAAAAAAAAATACTTACTAGATCTCGTTCAAACCAATTTTACGTGGAAGTTTGCATGGTACTGTACATCATATATTTTTTTTAGTTTTATCATTCTCTTATTTTAGAAGTTACAGGGGGGGGGGGGGCACACATTTTACCACTTTGGAAGTGTCTCTCGCGTAAACTATTCAGTTTAGAAAAAAAATATATTAGAAACCTTAATATCATTTTTGAAGACCTATCCATAGATACCCCACACGTTTGGGTTTATTGAAAAAAAAAAATTTGAGTTTCAGTTCTGAGTATGGGGACCCCTAAAACTTTATGTTTTTTTTCGATTTTTGTGTGAAAATCATAATGCGGTTTACAGAATACATCTACTTACCAAGTTTCAACAGTATAGCTCTTATAGTTTCGGAAAAAAGTGGCTGTGACATACGGACGGACATACAGACAGACATGACGAATCTATAAGGGTTCGGTTTTTTGCCATTTGGCTACGGAACCCTAAAAAGCTTGTAAATAAAATCAGATTAGAGAATATATAATAATAAAATTTACATTAAATGACATTAAATCTAAACTAATAAAATTAAGTAAGCCTAAAATATTGACAAACACAAGTAGGGAGTAAAAAATTAACTAGAAACATAATACACAAAGGAAAAAATAGAAATTAAACAAATAACGATAAGATTATAAATTAAAAACTTGTCCCAGATCGGCGCCAGGCGGCAGGGTGCCCAGGAGGCTGGCGGCATTGCCACGTTGTATGGCAATACTTATGCGTTGGGCTAGGTAAGCGCCAGCGTTCTGGTCACCAGAAGCGTCGACAAGGCGCTTAGAAAACATTTTAAATAGTTTTAATGCGCTGGTGCCCCATGTCCCTAAGGTCTCGACGCCAAAAGGCTCAAACATGAAGCCACTTTCAATGCCAGCATATTTGAGCCTTTTGTGTGACTCGGCTGAGTCAGCAGCAGCAACAGCCCTAGTTGAGGTTAAATAAAAGCTTGTAAAAAATCATCCGTTCGTGCCTCAGCGAACATTCAGTCAGCCTGGCAGCGAGGCAGCCTCAACAGCATTCTAAGGATGTTGTTGTATTGAACGCGCAGTGCGTTATAATACCTTCTGTGTTAATTTAAGTTAAATTAACACAGAAGAACATTAACTTAATGTAGCCCATAGCTAATAGACGCTCGCATCGAATGTTTTGCGAAAAAGGCGGGTAAACATTTGCTATCTCACTAGAATTAAAATATTACATTTGGATAAAGATAACGTATTAGTCCAGGTGTAGGGCTCAATGGACGAGTGACTTTCTTCGGATGACGTCACCCCGTCTGCGGTTCGGGGGGTCGAGGCCCTGATAACCTTCAGTTGGTGTTGACACAGTTGTGAAGATATTTTGATAAAGAATACGTTTTGATAAACATGTGAATATCGATAGCGATCGTGGGTGGCTTATCGACGTCGCAATGCAAGGTCTTTGCTAAACGTAGATACAGGATTCCATAGATGGAGTCCAAGTAACTCGCCAAAAGGGATAGGGATAAATTAACCTGACTAAATTGAAAAGTGTCAGAAGAATATTACATCCTTGACATCTCCTATTCATCTTTAGTCGTGTTATAATAGGTACGTGACGTCCGTTTCAATTGAAATTTTGACAGCTGGAGACAAACAAAAAAGGAAATATGACATTGTATTTTTGTTCGTAAAAAAGGTAGGTAGAATACAGCAGGTAGAAAAAGTTACTTACACTCCCGGCAATATATGTAATGGAGGCCGTTATTTTTTATAGGAAAAACCCCGACCTATTTGAAGTCAAACCAGATACGTATAAAACCAGGAACCAGTATAGAAACAAGTTAAAAATACCAAACTCTAAACTAGCTATCCATAGAAACGGGCCTCATTTTGTATGTATTCGAGTTGTAAACAAAATACCCGACGAGATCAAATTCGAACCAAGTGATAAAAAGTTTCACAAAAAATTTAAAACATTTCTCATTCATAAATGCTATTACTCAGTGGAGGAGTTCTTAAATGATGAAACCCTGACGCATCATAAAAGTAGGTAACTTAGTAATAAATAGTAGTAAGTAAATTGAAATTGAACCAATTGTGTAACTTAGACTTAACTTTGACATCTATTTATATTTTTGACATTTACATTACTTTTCATAAAATAACATGACCTGAAATATAGAATTAAGTTACTTAGGTATAAGACCATTTGTGTGCCCTAACAGGGTGTCATGAAAGCCTTTCTGTATAATCTTAAGATCTCATGTAAATGACTTTACAAATAAACATCTATCTAAATTACAAATGCGAACTAATCCCTGGGATCTCTTCCAGCTAACCTTGAATTTCTGATTATCATCATCATCATCATTAACTGGCACAACTTGGGGAGCTAATGCTGATGTCCTTCGCACCACAGGGCTGAGCCTAGTCTACTCAGCAGGTGAATATTGTGCTCCAGCCTGGCTGAATAGCTCTCACACGGACAAAATCGATGTACAACTACGAACTACTATGCGTTGCATATCGGGTACCATCAAATCCACTCCTGTACAATGGCTCCCAGCTCTAAGCCATATCCCACCGCCGCACCTCAGGCGGCAGCAAGCGCTATTGAAGGAGGCCAATAAAATATACAACAACCCAAATATGCCCGCCTACCAGGAATTTCAACATCCACCACAGCATCGATTGAGGTCCCGGCATCCTCCTTACCAGACCGCCCATAACCTGAAACATCATGGCTTCGGTATGAAGGAAGCTTGGAAAGCAGAGTGGCGGTCCAACCCTCCAGCCAGCAGTCCGAGCACTTACGACCCCACATGCAAACCTTGGGGCTTCTCAGCACCCAGAAGGCTATGGTGCCAGTTCAACAGATTGCGCACCGAACACGGACGCTGTGCGGAGTACCTGCATAGATGTGGTTGGCGCGCATCACCAGCGTGCGACTGCGGAGCGCCTGTGCAGTCGATTCACCACATAATCAACGACTGTCCGAACCGGAAATTCTCTGGGAATATCTTAGACCTGCACTCACCTGACGCAAACGCTACCCAATGGGTGAAGAATTTAGACATTACATTATAATAGTTAAGTAATGCGACTCTGTAATTTAGTAATGCCATACGAATAAATAAATCATCATACAAGCCGAAAGACGTCCACTATATCCCGATTAGGTACATTACGAGACATCATTCCTTAGACCACGTTTACTATCTAAACTCGTCGTCTCGTTCAGCGTGTACAAAACGCATTTTGTCGTTTTTGTTATAATATTCCACCCACGAAGTTAACCACACCTAAATATAAGTTCCATTTTAAATATTGATGTCATCACGTCGACACTTACACCTCGCCTGCCAGTTGTTTGATATTCGAAAACACCAAAAAACTGACTTATATCTCTTAAAAAATAAGGGTCTCGTCTTCGCACTCACGTAGCACTAGGTCAGGTCAACACGACGATGTCCCTTAGTACATCTCTACAGGACGATCGCCTTTACTGGCAGTTTTTGTTTACTTGCATTGCAAACAACTAATGGAATAACATTCCTCCGCCACCTCGACAGTTACCATCCAAGAAATCTATTAAATTTACATTCAAATGATTTCTCTTGGACAAGCAAATAGCAGGAATTCCGCATGGCTATTTGGTTGCAGATTGTGTTATATAGACATGCTTCTAAATTACACCAGAGTACCAGACATCTCACCACACGGTTCCAAATACAAAAAAAAATAGATGGAATTTGTCCGTGTGAAAAAGACAAAACATATTTTAGTTAACCCAGGTTTGTTACTTCCCGCAAAATTGTATACACATTGGCACTATCGGTAGTCCTTCCTTTCTAAACTAAGTACTAGAATCCAAGAATGCAGGTGAACCTACTTTATTTTAAGCCTACGAGTAGGTAGGTATAACCATCAAGAAAATCCATTCTATAAGCGGTATCGGAGATTATCCCCCACAAACATTCATACTTCATCATCATCATATCAATATCAGCCGAAAGTCGTCCACTGCTGGACATAGGCCTCCCCCAAAGAGTGCCACAATGGCCGGTCCTGCGCCACCCGCATCCAGCGGACTCCCGCGACCTTTACCAGGTCATCAGTCCACCTTGTGGGGGGGGCCTGCCCACGCCGCACCTTCCGGTACGTGGTCGCCACTCGAGAACTTTGACTCCGAATGCTGCCCAGCCGAGTCGGATTCGACGATTGACCTCTTTCCCAAAGTTGGACCTACCTAACTGGACAGTCTGTCCTAGGTATACATAATCGTCTACAACTTCGAGCGTAAAGTGTCCGATTGAATTGGGAGTTGGTACTACATTCATACTTACCTACTAAGCTAAAATCTCACAGACTTCCTCCATATTTGCATAGACTTAGTCTCTGTCAATTGACGTCTAAGGTCTTCCTGAATGTGTTAAAATTGAAAACATTCCTGTTTTATTACATAAATCCGTGCACGGGACTTCACCTACCGAAATGACTAACTTGTTATTACCTCAGGCTATTTTGTCACATCTAATGGTTGAAAAACAAATTGTTTTCCTGTTCCAAAATTTAAGGATGTTGGAACTTAATTTGTGGTCATATTAATTAGCTTTATCATTATAGCTCCCGAGACCTTATAGTAAGGTCCCCAATTAAATGTTTTATTTTATTTTATATAGAAAACTCCCGGGAGACTCGAGATTTTTTTTAAATCTCAGATATATTAACCAGAAACAGTCCCTGCGAAGGATACGGGCGACTGAATCCGCGTTTACTTTATGATAAATGATTTCTAATGGAATTAAAGATTCTGTGTATGAATGATGACTTGATGAGTGATGATTGTAATGGATGATGGGTGAAATGGAGAGTGAACTATGTGCCATTGAACTTTTTCAGGTTATTAACTATGGAGGAGGCGAGTTTGCAAAATGAGGCTATTGTAGTTTCTTTACGAATGATTTCCTGCAGGTTGTATGGTTCTTTATGGACTAATATAGGTATTGGAAACGTAAGTGACCCGTTTTAAATATATTTGAATATGTTTTTTTTTATGTTTCTGGGTTTGGGAGGAAAAGGAAGGATAACCGTTAAAATCTCGGTATATACGACTATAATGAAATAAATATATCTTCTATTATTGAACGAGTGAGCGAAGTTCTCTGCTTGAGCTTGGGTCAAATTTCTTTCGTATGCCCGGATGTCAGGCTTTTCGGGAATTTTTGTGAGTAGGTTTAGTAATTATCATAGATTTATTGTCCATTTAGTTATTCGAATTGTATCTAAATGTAGAATTCCTGTAGGTTTACAGATTTGTACAACCTCTTACCTACTGAAAATACTTTTTTGCCTCGGCTTCAGGAAGATTTAAATACTTATTCATAGAAATGGGCCATTTTTAGGGTTCCTTACTCAAAGAGTAAAACGGGACCCTATTACTAAGACTTCGCTGTCCATCCGTCCGTCTGTCTGTCACCAGGCTGTATCTCAAGAACCGTGATTGCTAGAGAGTTGAAATTTTCACAGATTATGTATTTCTGTTGCCGCTATAACAACAAATACTAAAAACAAAATAAAATAAATATTTTTATTGATGGTACGGAACCCTTCGTGCGCGAGTCCGATTCGCACTTGGCCGGTTTTTTACCGGGAGGATGGACAGCCCTATTCTAGTTAACTGGATGTCCATGCATGTGTATGCCAACTATAATTTATACTTTCCACTAACATTAGTAATGATAAGTAAAGTAGTATAAGTTTTTTACTAACATAATATGGATGTGTGTCCGAAATAAATGCTTTCATTTCATTTACCTATTTTTGTCTGTGTGTTTACTTGTGTCTTGTGTAGGTACAATAAAGTTATTTACATTACATTTACACATTTATTATATTTTTCATGCAACTTCGATTTTCCATTTGCGTTACTTTAGTACGAGCATGTGTGGAGATTTACCAGGATGTAAATATAAAAATTAGGGACACTTTTTTTCTAGTAGGCTGGATAGAGTTTTCGATTCTGCGTAGGGATAACCTAAAATCAACATTCTAAAAAAAGACATTATACAAGTTTTCATTAGAATGACGTTCTCTGGAGAATGCCGCTCCCTTGCCGTACTCTTGATGTAGGTACCTACTGAAGTTACACGAATTTCTACAAAACAATTATCTTATCATTTTACTACATTTGCGAATGCCCAATGCGTCTGTCAGCTATCGGTCGAAGAACTCAGATAAGCGGTTGCGAAAGTATTTATCCTGATAATATATGAATGAGGTTTGTTATAGGTTCCTTGACCTAGTCGGATGAAAATATTTTGTTAACTGTTACAATTTAATGATCGAACCGATTTCAATAATCAAATGAGCGAGCGATTATGATCCAGCTTTGGCCGAAAATCGTTGACTGTCCAGTGTCCAGCGTCCAAACTCAATCTTTTATTCGTGACAAACAATACAGAAAATAAACAGGAACAGGACAGACACAGGACAGGCAGGACAAGTGAATAAAGGGTCGGCAACGCGCTTGTGATTCTTCTGGAGTAAAACTCGACAGGTATACAACTCTATTAGGAAAGTTCGGTAAGTTTTAAGAGGAATGCCTATCTGCGATTTTCCCATACAAACGATCGACCGGGAATGTCCCTGACTGTACCTCCACCTTACAGGAGACCGCAGCCATAATAGCACCACTGCTTTGTAGTGTTTCTATATTATTGCATGCTATGAAGCATGTGGTGTTGTGTTCCTGGTGGTGAGTAAGGTCGCCAGAGCTCCCTAGGGTGCGCTGTGTTGGGAGTGAGGGACCTGCATGGCTCTATCTGCCAACACAGCGTATCCTCAAGTAAATCAAGGGTCGGCAACGCGCTTCTGATTCGTCTGGAGTCACAAGTGTCCATAGGCGACGGTACCAGCTTAACATCAGGCAGGCTGTAAGCTTGTTTACCATGTGCATGATGACTAAGAGTTTTTTACGATGCCATTCGAACCAGTTTTTGGACAGGAACAAATGTTTGTATGGGCGCAACTACAATAAAAAAAAAAAAAAATTTGAAACTAAAGATTGACCTTGCTGGCGGCAGCCATAAAAGCATCATACTAATTGACACACAGGTATGACGTCACACCTTTTATTTTTACTAATCGTTGTATGGAATATCAAGTAAATTGCTGTTTCGCTCGATAGATAAAAGGTTTCTATAAAAGCGTAAGGATTCTATTGGTAGGTAGCTTTAAATTTAGTCTTGATGGACAATGAAAAAAAATGCATATTTTTTTCCAAACTTTCAAGGTCCTTAATTTAATTATATTTTATAATGTATACTTAATTACTATAATTTGATGGTTTGCTATCCATTTAGCGAAACTACGTTATCAATTTCAACATGAGGCATCAAGCAATTTTCATAGAAAAGTAAGTAAATTACAGTTTAAGTAAGAAATTATATTTGATAAAAAAAAAAAAAATAAGCTAGTTAGTGGTATAGTTTTATTTTTCCTGTATTATTTATGTTACTCTTAATCATATGTAATTATTTCAGAATTTTCGCTTCATAAACTTCGGAGATAAGGGGGGGAAGGGGGGGTGTGGTATTTTTTTCTACATTTTCCTTAATAAATCAAAATGTAACCACTGTAGAAAAAAAAACCGTTTTAGAAAGTGCAACTCAAGCCCTTTCATATGATACCCCATTTGATCTATTTACTAGACTTTGATTTTTTAACCCCCCTCATATTCGTCATTTAAACAGAAAATAAAAATGTTTATTTTTTTTTTCATTTTCCATACACGTGTCTTTACTCTTTTAACAGTTGTTTCAATTTCAAATGGATAGCTTAAGTAGCTCCTGAGCTATTTAACGTTGTGACAGACGGACAGAGTCGCACCATAAGGGTTCCTTTTTACCTTTTAGGTACGGAACCCTAAAAACATACTTACTTACTGAATTGACGTTTCGATAGATAAATGTTTTAATACCTATGGTTAAGTACTAGAAGAGAGTTGAGTTTTGACAGCTGTTCTAAATTAAATAATTTTTTTTCACGTGGAGAAAACCTGCGAACCAGGTACCCAATCATCGGGGGCTGACTGGGTTATGTGGTATTTCTATCCACTAAAAACTCCACGGCGGCCGGCATCTGCGCTCTCATGCGGAGGACTCCAGGATCTCATACTGAACGCATTGGAGCCCTCCTCGCGCCTCGCCACATTTGGCTCGTCCTAGGATGATGATGGTCGCCTTCCCTGGGGTTTTTAGGTGAGTGCCCCGGCCCCCGCCAGAAACACTGCGACCCCGATGACCCCCTTTAGTCGCCTTCTACGACAGGCGGTGGAGACCGTAGACCTATTCTTGTCCGAGCTTACACGGTTTACCTACTAGGTACCTACATGTCGCATTTCTCCACCGATTTTGGTGAAATTTTGTTGATCCGACAATTATATCTAGTACCTACCCAGATCGATCACGTAACGTAACGCATTGTACGAACGTCGGGTAGGTCTAAATGTCACTTTTTATATGGAAAATTTACAGTTAAATTGTACCGACGCGCGTTCGGAACGTTACGTGATTACCCCCCAGGTTACCTACGTAGATTTTTTTGTCGATTAGGTTTTAGGAACGTTTTCAAACAAAAAAACAGCCTAGCGAGTTCTATAGCTCTCACTCATCATCATCATCAACATCATATCAGCTGATAGACGTCCACTCCTGGACATAGGCCTCCGCCAAAGAGTGCCAAAGTGACCGGTCCTGCGCCACCCGCATCCAGCGGACTCCCGCGACCTTTACCAGTGGGTCGATCACGTAACTTTTCTTACGCGCGTCTGTAAGGTCTAAATGTCAATTTTTTATGGAAAAATGACAGTTAGATTGTGATTTTACTGTCAGACGCGCGTACAATGCGTTACGTGATTGACCTACAGGTCAGCAATCCACCTGGTGCCTACCCACGCCGCGCCTTCTGGTACGTGGTCGCCACTTGAGAACCTTTCCGCCCCAACGGCCATGGGTTCTAATTCTAACGTGCAATGTACACGGAGCCACTACTTAGTTAAACATTTTAACATGAGGAAACTTCCCAATTAGGTTATAATATAACGTTATAAGGCGGCGAATATGCCACGATACAATTTTATAGTAAAAAAAAAAACAAAAAACATACTGACCGGAAATTACCAAATTTCAATCGAACAAGGAAAACCAAACAACAATTATTTTATTACTGTTAACTTAGCCACATACTGTTTTAGGGAAAAATACTGTTTCATGCTTTTGTTATGAATTTGACAGTCCCTGACGTTCATATGATTTTGCATTTTAATGACTGAGGGGTAAAGTCGAAATTTATTTGGTTGGAATATTGGTGATAATTTTATTTGGTGACCGCAATGATTACAATTTTGGTGTCTGTCGCTGTTTAAACTCGCATTTAATAATACTATAGCTATACAGAGAATAAATATAATACATTGTTGAAACGTAGCTAAGAACCATCTCGATCACGTCAGCTTTCGGATAAAAAAACCGCATTCAAATTGGTCCAATGTGTCCAAATGGACACATTGGACTCGATCTTGTGCCTAACTGTATTGCCGAGTGCTCTCCCTTTGAGCCCAGACATTAGTTTAAAATGAAACCACCTGGTGGTTCGATTACAATGGGCCGTGCGCATAGCTTCCCCATTAGAGTGAAAGTAAAAGAAATACAGAGAGGTCGCTTGTAGCGGCCGCGAATGTGATGGAAAGATTCGCTTCATCACTCAATGTCTGGGTAGCTCAGAGGGAGAGTGCTGTACCGGCGATATAGAGGGCACAAGTTCGAGTCTTCACTTGTCGCGTGATAACGCCATCCATGCTACGGGGCCTGGGCTTCAGTTCAGACGATGATGTTTGAATTATATTTGTTAATAATATAAATTGTATCGATATAAATTTATTCGCAAGAAAAAGTATTATTTCTACTTACATTTTAAGTTGGTATATCCTATGGTGAAAACCAAAACTAAGTGTCTACTGACCCCCGTACCTACTAGTTTTCACTGTATCACGGTGGGTCAGGATTCACCGTCCTTATAAGTGTCACTCAAATAAGTAATTAATATGCAATCACATAACATTCGTGCAGTAAGTATCATTGTATATAATAAAATTAAACTAAGTGGGTAGAGAATTTAAAAAGATACAAGAATAAAGCAAACAAAAGAATACTACCTACTGTTGAATATATATACGTTTTCGAACGCTTTTGCGTTTTGTTTGGAGACTGAGGCTCCTGTAGGTAAGTATAAGTTTTATCGACACAATACGTTTTCGAACGTTTCAATTTGTAGGTATAGCAACGCGAACGGCGCCTCTGGTGGTAACTATTAGGCACTACGCGTCGCCATACAAATAGAAACTAAACGCAAACGCGTTCGAAAACGTCTATTTATCGATATAACTTATACTAGAGCTACTGAAGGTGGCCATGGGAATTCAGTACTTAACCGACGTAACCCCGTTGAGTTTGGGCTCGTTAGAATCGTCTCAATGAGTAGTTGATGACGGTATACAGAAAAGTACAGTCGACAATAAAAGCTTGTATCAAAAATATTTTTTGAAAGATATTAATTCTTCAACAGTTTCGATTAGAAAATATTCGTTTACGCATTAATGAATTTTATAACATATTTGTACCAAAGCTCTCAAGGAATTATTTCCTGGCAGTGGATTAATACGTCTTAATTAATAGAACTTAGTAAACGCCAATTAAAGTTATTAATGGCCCAATTTTGTTTTGTCCTATTTTGTTTGTGTCGTAACCACATTACTGACATTGTGATATTTACTAATAAAAGGTACTAATTACATTCAAATATCATCCACAGTTACAACCTAGTTGAAGTTGTTCTCGTCGCCAAAAATTGGAGACGCAAATGATGTCACAGTATGAAATAATAACAGCGAGGCAACTTGGAAAGCAATGGGGGCCAATGGAGCGCGAACGGAAAATACGAATTCTCAAATTATAGAGCGAATTTGATAACTTATGAATAAATTAGAAGATACTGGTGTAACGTTATACTTTGATCGGTCATGTCGTTGAAAAAAAAACATTTTCTTAATTTGAATCACGAAATGTTGCAAGAATTGCCATGCGCGTACACACATTGTGAGCGTTTTCCAACTTTCGATAATTAAAAAAAGTATTGTTTTAAGGTTTGTTATGCATTTGAAAAATGGCTCACATTAACTAAGTTGCTGGCAGTATTGCCTTATTGCCGGTAACGTTACTGACAATTTCTAATTATTCCTGTAATGGTATTACATCAGTAGATCTTTTAGATCTGCCGAGTTGGGGATGGTTGCTTAAACTATAGCCAGTGGCAACTGCAACTGTGCTTCCGATCTTGTCATTGGGGTCTTAAAGATTTTCACAAGGGATGATCAGTTGTTAGAATCTCTAATTTATACCCGCCCTTATTACAGTAGACATAGACATCATCTAGTACAGGCTATACCATAGAGGTAGAATAGATAGAGGGAGTCATCCACACATACACACATGAGTGACAAAGATGTTTGCATAGGCAATACCGCAAGTGGGAACGAGATAAAGTGTCATATTGTCTATCCCTCATCGCGTATACGGATTGTTTGTTTGCCACCAGCTTGTTTGCCACCACACCTGTCAAAATTTGTACTGAAACTGTCCACCGTGACGTCACCGATATAATACGACTAAATTATAAATGACATTAGACGTCAAGAATGTATTGGCTTCTGATACTTCTTAATTTAGTATGGTTAATTTACCATCGTCCCTTTTGGGTATACGCTAGGACGTCATCTTATTTATCCTCTATCTACGGGCTATACTTTATTGAACGAGTGAATGAAGCGCTCTGTTTCAACTTGGACCAAAAATTCTTTTTTCAGGTCGAATTTCTTAACCGTTCAGTTCAACCGTGAGTAGGTTCAATAATTATACAGCGCGTATTTTTAATATTACATCAAATTGTAACCAGAGGTAGGTGTTAGGGCTATGAACCGATATTGCAATTTTTTTTTTCTTAACTACCAACTTTTTTCTTCCTTATAAAATAATTCAGCACGCAATGTATCACTACATTGTCTTACTGATGTGACATCACAACTGTCACAAGTAACTCGCTTCTTCCATTTGTCAAATGAGTGTAAGCATTAGGTACATAGCTGCTCGATACATTTTCTAAAATTAATTGCGCTTTGGTAGTTAGGACTAACTTTACAATTTTCATACAATATCTGTTCATAGTACTAAAAGCTATGTATGATTACAATTTGAGGTCATAATAAACATACAGGCTGTATAAGTTCTTAGATTTTTTTCCCGATTTTGTTTTTCGAAAATAAATGACAGTCTAGCGAGTTCTATTAGGTATAGCTCACAAAGTCAATAGTCAATGGTTCATTTCTTTTCGTTCTACTATGTACCTACCTAAATATTCGTTTACAAGGAAGAGGAAAGGACGAAATGTAAAATTGGTAGTTATTCCAAAAATAAATGCGGTAAGGATAATGAATATTAATAAATAATTAGGTAGTTTATTTTGGGAACAACACAGTTTCCTAAAGATCAGTACGTAACTGTCAGACTTGTTTCACTATCATAGCTTAATTATAAATGACACAATATATGTAGGTAATTGACTGGTCTACCTATTTAAAGCAACTTTGTCATCTGACAATGACAATTCGTTCTACTTATCGAAGTGAACGAAGTTCTTCGTTTCAGCTTGGGCAAAGATTCTTTCGTATGTCCAGATGTCCCGTTGTCCGGCTGTCCGGCTAAACGTCTGTTCTCCTCCACAGGTCGCATTTCTCAAAATTTCTCGTGTAATTTTGTTAGCAGAATAAAACATTTTGAGTAGGTTCACAGAACCACAAGTACTTATTTATGAGGTCTCTGACAGCTATACCTAACTGCATGGAAGAATTGTATTTCAACAAA